>OV702282.1:162275604-163525604 GCA_916181665.1 Avena sativa
TCATCCACACCATCATCTCCACCAGCACCCTCATCACCACTCCGTCCCGCTGTAACAAATTGTGTTGGATATTGCTTTAGTTCTTAGGGGAAACTTTCCCGGTGTTAATTACTATTGTATTTGATGCTTGTGAGTGGAACCATTGGATTATTGTTTATGTTCAGATTGTTATACATCACCATATCATCTTTGATCTTGATCCATATGATGTCCGTGAGTAGTTCGTTTAGTTCTTGAGGACATGGGAGAAGTCATGTTGTTATTAGTGGATTTGTGTTGAGTTATTATTCAATGGTTTAGTATTTAAGTTGTGGTGCTACTCTTCTAGTGGTGTCATGTGAACGTCGACTACATGATACTTCACCATTTATGGGCCTAAGGGAATGCATTGTGTATTTGACTACTAATTGTGGGGTTGCCGGAGTGACAGAAACCAAAACCCCCGTTAGGAAACCTTTGCACAAGGGAGCGTAGGATCTCATAGTTTAAGGCTGTGGTTAGGTTTATATCTTAATTACTTTCCTGTAGTTGCGGATGCTTGCAGGGGGTTTTATCACAAGTATGTATTAGTCCAAGTAAGGTCGGTACATTAGCACATGTTCACCCACACAACACTTACAACACCTGTCAACACCCGGATTTTTCAATATCCACAAAGGGGATATTGACTAACACTGTCTGCATCTCGTCATGCAGACCATTCAGGAATATTTCTTTCTTCTTGGCTTCGGTGTCTATCTCGTCCAGGGCATACCTAGCTAATGACAAAAATTTGTCACGGTATTCCACTACAGTCATCCTTCCTTGTTTCAATTCTCTGAACTCGTCTCTCATTCTCTTGATCAAACTTGGTGGCACATGGGTTCTGCTAAACTTGACTTTGAATTCCTCCCAGGTCATCATCTGGCCTCCGGTCATTGCACGAACACTGTTCCACCATGCCCTGGCATCTCCATCTAGATAATGGGTGGCGAATAGGACTTTCTCGTTGGCTTCCACTCCTGCTACTTCTAAGTTATTTTCCATGGTTTGCAGCCAATCATCGGCGTCTAGGGGTTCTTCCGACTTGGTGAAAACGGGTGGGTTGGTATTCTGGAAATTCTTGAGCTTAGATCCGTGGTTGTCCTGATTTCCATGGCCTTGGTTGTTGTGGGCTAGCTGGGCTATCTGTTGCAGAGTGGCTAGGTTGGCTTGACGTTCCGCTCTTTCAGCTTCGCGGTCAGAAGTCAAGATTTGCATGATCTGCAACATCGGGTCCGGGGCTGAACCACTTCCTCCACGTGGCATCTGAAGATTGATATAGATCATGAGAAAAGAGGGAAATTTCTAGGGTTTTGGGTTTTTGAAAAGTTTTTAGATTTTGACTCAGGTTTTTCTAGCAACTTGCTTTTTCATTCATTCACTCATAGCACACAGTACAACACACACCACAACAAAGAAAAACATATGGTTTTAAGAACCATTCTGGAATCTACGATACAGTGGGACCGACTACTACTCACTACGCTAGTGCTTAGTGCTACTACTGCTCGGAGTCTGTGGCTTCATCATCTTCCGCATCATCGATGAAGGCGAAATCATCCTCATCGGTGAAGAAGTCCATGGCCTGATCCTCCAGAAAATCATCGTCATCGCTGAGATTGGAGTAAGGGTCTCCACGAAGATCCTCTCCGGCATTCTCCCTTTCCTCCAACTGCATGTCTCTCTCGTGGATGGTCTCTTCCAGAGATGAGATGCGATGGCGAAGATGGGCAATAATGCGCTCCTTCTTGTCGAGCTGACGGCGACGAGACTTGCGATCCTTTGCTAGCATGGCGATGGTCTGGTCCTTCGTCTTGATGATGGCAGACTTGTGGTTGCAATAGTCACGGCAGTTGTCCAACTCCTGCTGACGATCATACATCATGAAGCTAAGGTGGTCCAATTGAGTCTTCAGCTCGGGGTGGTGTGGGGCTTCCAGTGGTTGGCCATTTGCATCACGCCTTGGGCAAAACTCAAAGCGAGTACCCTTGATCTGATTGATGCTCTGCCCACACAGACGGGAAAGAGCTTCCTGCATTGCTCTGGCAAGTCCATCGAGCCAGTTGTTTTCCCTCAAGGTAAACTGAATTCCCTCCGCAGTGGGAGGTTCAATCTTTCCTCGGAGACTTGCAACAATTAGCCACTGCAGATCTTCTCCTCCTTGATCATTGAGCTGAGCTCCGAAGAACTCGGGGTGCGGACGCTCCAGAAGTTCCAAAAGCTGATCCAGATCCCTCTCAAAGATAAGGTCTCCTCCATTCCCGAGTTGGTAAAACTTGCTGTACTTCACGTCCATCTATAAAAATAGAGGATGAGTAGATTAGCAAAGTGATCAAGTGTGTCAAAATTTTATCTATTTTGCAAGAGTTTTTTGAGGAACATGAAGTTTTATGAAAGAATTAAGGAGATAAGAATGAGGATAAGTTTTCGTAAATATTTTTGTTTGTTGATTTTGAAACTAAGTTTTTGGTTCAACGTCCGGTCTAACTAGGGTCTCCTATGGTCAGGATGGCTCTGATACCAACTTGTCAACACCCGGATTTTTCAATCCTAGATGCCTGTTATGCCATACATCGCAATCCCAGGATTACCATTTTTGCGAGACATAACAGAATTGGATACCATAGTACTTCATCCATTACAAACGATACATAAGTTCTTACACAAATAGGGATCTCATGATCCAGTTCTTAATACACCATCAAGCAGCAGAATACGTAATAATAACGGTAGCATAGGCGAAGCTCCATCTTCGGGGTCACAGGCAATGCTGACGATGGGAGATGATCCTAGTTGTCGTAACCTTCCTGGGGTCCATCCTCCAGGTACTCCTCTTCATAGTCTGGCCATGGGAATAGCCAGGGACAAAGCCATGAGTACTTTTTAAGTACTCGCAAACTAATACTAACAAGTAAAGGGGTTTTTTGGATAATAGGACACTAGGCTCTAGGGTTGTTTTGCAAAAAGCCAGGTTTATCTTTACCAAGTTCCAAAGCTAGACAAAATTTTATAACTCCTAAGTGGGATCTTGTAATCCAGGTCACAACTCTGTTGTGGTCAAGTCAAAGTCGCAATTCATTTCACAAGTCATTTTAAAAGGTCTGACGGGGGAACAGTATGGCCACTCCAACTGTCCATAACCGCGGACGCGGCTATTCGAATAGTTTGACACTCTGCAGAGATTGTACACTTTCACCACAACATTCGATGCATCCATCAGGAACAAATCCTGAATTCACCATACTCAGTATGCGGATAATCAATCCTAACCTTTCAATTACACGCCCTAGTATAAGCACCTCTCCTGTGAGTTTGGCCTCCCAACCATGACCACTGTCATCTTGGGTACTGCACAGGTGGACAATCTTCACAAGGTAGCCTCAGCTCAGACCTTGGCCGTGAGGGAACTAATACTAAGGTATATAAGTTTCCAGTCAAGCCCTACCCAATATTCGGGTATTGTGGTTGTACGCTAAAATTGGAATGGTATCGCATCCAGACAACCATCAGTTTTATAAAGGGCTAAGGCTCATGCCTCAACATTTTTATCAACAGAATCATCAAGTGTTTGGAAACACATGTCCAAAACATTTCAATAGAATGATCCATCATTCCAAGGTTTTCATAACCATTTTTCCATCAAGTATTCCCATCTAAAAGTTGATCAAGTTTTATGCTTAGCACTAGCATATATAGGTGGGGGTAGTAATGATGAGGGGTGGTAAACTGGTGGGGTTTCAGCTAAGTACAACCTTATATCTTAGGTTGATATCAAGGTTTCTAGCTTAGGCCAAATTTTATGCTCTGTATGCAACCTTCAGCACAACTGTCTAGTATCTACCAAACTCTTAGGTAGGCTCTAAGTAAGCTTTGATAAAGAAATAAAGTAAGAAGCTTGCAAGTAAAACTAGGATTTGGTTTATCAAGTGGGTATGATCATATATGCTTAAGGCATATAGTAGTCATATCACAAGTATGGGTTTGTGGCAACCGTAGGGTATCTGGCAAGGGTTAGCTTGCACATTCACTAGTAGTATTAGGCTTGCATTGGTATAGTATCAGCTTGCATAGGTATAGTATCTTGCAAGTGTTAGCTTGCATCAATGTCAATATAAGCTTGCCTTGTGCAGAGCAGTGGTTGAAGTTCTCCTCGGCTTCCTCTTCGTAGTATCCTCCTTCCTCCTCGTAGTATCCTTGGTCGGTACTAGCGTCTATGAATAAATACGAGGTACACAATCACCAAACAATACTTAACTACTTGCAATCATCACACACAAGGGTCCTATAGATGATCTAGCATCATCTCTAACATTACAAGGTTAAGGCTTGGTTTAAATCTTTTTATTTTTAGAAAAGTAATTTCTACTCATTGAAAAACTACTTAAGATTTAATATTCTCCAAACTAAACATGGGATCATGTTGACACATGTCATCACCACATATTGTAGTCCATGGGAATGTGATTTAAAGTGGTGTCACAATTTAATAAGGTTTTACCCTTTTATTTTAATTAATTAAAGTGGCTAGAAATGCTTATGTAGCATTCTTTTATTACTTGAACATTATTTCTGCAAGTAAACCTATATATTTTTATATATTCTGAAAGGTATGGTTAAATGTGAATTTTGAGAGTTGGAATCAACTCAAAAGCTTTTATGGTTGAAATTTTAAAAATGTTTGAATGCAGAAAAGCTTCTGCCTTGTTATTTTTACTATGGGTGATCTACAGATCCAAATGACTTGAATCCAACGGGCTTGGATTAAGCATTCACAGACCTTTCCAACAAAATTGGTTTCATCCAATTTGGTGCACTGAATCGATCTGGGTTGATTTTTGAAGTTGGGTGCTGAAGTGTTTTTGAATTGAAAAAGAAAAGTTTTAATTTGAATTGCTGGGCTGCGCGGGAAATGTTACTGGGCCGGCCTGCTAAGCGCAGTGCTCCCGCGGGCTGCTTAAGTGGGTGTCCCCACTCGTCAGTGACACGGGGCTAGGCGAAGCGGTATGGGGCAACGTGGATCGTTCGATCTAGTTCTAATCCAACGGCTGAGGGTCATCGTCGATGCGAGACAACTCCGGCGAGAACGAAACCTAGCGCGGCCAGTGAGGGGTGCTGGGGGCTCACCGGGGTACGGGCGAGGGTCGGCGAGGCGGGCGAACGACGAAGTCGACGACGGCGAACCTCCTGGTACCGGTGGCTTCTCCTGGGGCGGCTCCAATCGCTGGCTCCTTTCTTCTCCGGCAGCGGCAGGCTCCAGTGAAATTCCGGCGAGGTGGTGCTCGCCTTGCTCTAAGAATGGTGTGGCATGATCAGTGAGGAGAGGGGAGTGAGATGGTGTGAAGAAATCGTGCGGTGGTGGCCTCTATTTATAGTCGAGCGAGGGGACCGTCGGGGCGCACGGTGAGCTCGTCGGGGGCGACGTTACAGGCGGCTATAGGCATGGGCAAGGGTAGGGGACGGTGCTGTGTCTCCTGGCGATGCTCAATGACATGGTCGCGAGGCATGGGGCGGTGTGGTTTGGTCTGGAACGGGCGGTGCTCTGCGCGGCAGAGGCGGCGTCTTCGACGGCGGGCGGTGGCTGTATGGCACGGGGCGGCAAACGGGGATGTCTGGCGGTCTCCTGGGTCGGTGGTGATCGTGTGTGCACGCGGTGAGGGCGGCGCGCGGTCTGTGGATGCTGGTCGAGGGTGGCGCTCTGGCGCACGCTCGGCATGGTCTAGGCGTGTCTTGTGCGTGTGGTCCAGGGCTTGGCAACGCTCGCGGCTGGGACAGGCAGTGGCGGTGGACGGTGGGCTGCCTCCCAGACAAGGTTGGCACGACTGGTTCTTCCTCTAGCCTGCTGTCCACAATGGGGTGACATGGGGGTGCTCGGCTGTTCACCATTAATGACAATGGCAAGCTCACAGGAGTGCTAGTGTTGGGCTAATCTTTCTAGATGATCTACTGAGTTGTGTGTGAGCTAACTAGGGAACAAGTTAGGCAAGAATCACCGCACACTATAGTGTTTGGTGTTTTGTTTGATTTGTGTCTGCAACCTGTTTGATGAAATGGCCGCATGAAATAAAGTTTTGAATTTTGAAATGATTTTTGGTGGGTTTGCTAGATTGGTTCTAGTGAGTGTGAAGATGCTTGGGTTTTGAAAGTTGAGCTTGTTTGAGTGGGTTTTGAAAAAGTGGGATCTTCCCATATGAAGAAGATTCAATTTTGAATTTTCATTTAAACTATGCATTTGAAAGTTTCTGGATGATCACAAAGTGGGCCTTGATACTTTGTTATGAGTACATTCAAGGGGTGCAAAGATCCAGAAAAGTTTCTGTTAGGTTTTGAAAGTTTGAGACAGCCAAAGTAGGCATGGGAGTTAAATTGGTCAAAATGACCATTCACTTAATATATTTGTTTTGATTTACTTGTCTTTAGGAAAAGTGTGGGAAATGTTTTAGATGATGTTTATTTCACCTAAGAAACATTTTACAAGCAATGGATCACACAAACAAGGTGGTTTTTAAAGAAATTCAAAATCCATGCATACACATATACATGCATTCATGAATTCATTTAGAAAAGTTTTTGTTAACCCTAATCTTGATGATTAGTGTTTGATGATCTAAGTTTGGTATTTTTGGAATGTTACAAACCTTCCCCCCTTAAACAAAATCTCGTCCCGAGATTTGAAAAAGGACGAAAAGATTACCTAGGATTTGAAGAGATCTGGAAACTCCGTCCTGATGTGATCTTCGCGTTCCCAGGTAGCTTCCTCTTCTGTGTGGTTGCTCCACTGAATCTTGAGAAACTTGATGCTTCGGGTTCTGGTAGTCCGAAAGGCTTCTTCCAATATACGGATGGGTACTTCGGGATAGGTCAGGTCATCATTGATCTCTATGGTCCGGTGATCGATATTTTTGAACACTTCGGTCTTCTCGGGGACTTCGAGACATTTGCGAAGTAACGAGATATGGAACACATTGTGCACAGCTGTCATCTCTTCAGGTAGTTCCAGTTGATAAGATACTTCTCCTCGACGGTTCAAAATTTTGAAAGGTCCGATATATCTGGGAGCTAACTTTCCTTTGAGTTGGAAACGCTGCATTCCCTTCAATGGCGACACTTTCAGATAAACAAAATCTCCGATGTTGAAGGCGAGGTCTCGACGTCTCTTGTCGGCGTAACTCTTTTGTCGGGATTGGGCTGTCTTGAGGTGCTCACGAATCTTGTGAACCTTCTCTTCTGCTTCTCGTAGGATGTCGGGTCCGAAAATCTGACTCTCTCCTACTTCCGACCAGTTCAAAGGGGTGCGGCACTTTCTTCCGTACATGAATTCAAATGGGGCCATTTGCAAACTGGCTTGGTAACTATTGTTGTAGGAAAATTCTGCAAACGGCAGACAGTCTTCCCACTTGGATCCATATTCTAGCACACATGCTCTAAGCATATCTTCGAGTATTTGGTTTACTCGCTCCGTTTGTCCATCGGTCTGAGGGTGATACGCGGTACTGAAATCTAGGCGGGTTCCTAAACCTTCTTGGACTTTCTTCCAGGATCTCGAGGTAAACTGAGTTCCTCGATCCGATACGATATTCTTGGGGACTCCGTGCAAACTAACGATCCTAGGGATGTACAACTCCGCTAGCTTCGAACTCTGATAGGTAGTTTTAACGGGCAAGAAATGGGCGACTTTGGACAATCTGTCAACTATGACCCAAATAGAGTCATTTCCCCTACTAGAAGTAGGTAGTCCAGTGATAAAGTCCATTCCTACAGAATCCCATTTCCATTCCGAAATTTGCAAAGGTTGCAACAATCCAGCGGGTCTTTGATGTCCTGCCTTGACTCGCTGACATATATCACACTTGGCGATATAGCTTCCGATTTCTCTCTTCATCTTATGCCACCAAAATTGCTCTTTCAAATCTTGATACATCTTAGTTCCTCCGGGATGGATAGAATAAAGAGTATCATGAGCCTCCTTCAAGATAACTTCTTTCAACTCCGAATCTGCTGGTACACAAAGGCGTCCTTTGTACCACATAACTCCTTCTTCGTCCTCGGTGAATCCGGGTACTTTGCCTGTACCGATACGACGCTTGATTCCGTCGATACTAGCATTTCCTTTCTGCGCCTCTTTAATCTGACTGATCAAAGTGGGCTGAAGTTCTATGCTAGCCAAAAATCCTTTACTTACTAATTCCATTCGAAAATCTTCCATCTCTTTGTGCAAACTTGGTTGCTCCTTGAAAATCATGGAGTTCAAGCGGCACGGCAATCTGCTAAGGGCATCGGCTACCACGTTGGCTTTACCAGGGTGATAGTGAATGTCCAGGTCGTAATCCTTGATTAGCTCAATCCATCTTCTCCGCCTCATATTCAGCTCCTTCTGAGTGAATATATACTTTAGGCTCTTGTGATCCGAATAAATCTCACAACGATTTCCCATCAGGTAATGTCTCCATGTCTTCAGGGCTAGAACTACGGCTGCGAGTTCGAGGTCATGGGTTGGGTAATTTTGTTCATGTTGCTTCAATTGTCGCGATAGATAAGATATAACTTTGCCTTCTTGCATTAGCACACATCCGAGACCAATCTTGGATGCGTCACAATACACATCGAAGGGCTTCGTGATATCCGGCATGATCAAGATTGGGGCTGAAATCAATCTCTTCTTGAGTTCTTGAAAACTCGCTTCACATTTGTCGGTCCATTCAAACTTCTTGTCCTTCTTCAGCAATTGGGTCATGGGTCGGGCGATACTCGAGAATCCTTCTACAAATTTGCTGTAATATCCGGCCAATCCGAGAAAAGCGCGAACTTGGGTTTGAGTGGTTGGGGCTTGCCAATCTTCTACATCTTTCACTTTGGCAGGGTCAACGGCAATTCCTCCGGCTGATACAATGTGACCGAGGAATCCTACTTCCTGTAACCAGAATTCACATTTGCTAAATTTTGCATACAGCTGATGCTCTCTAAGGGTTCCAAGAATGGTCCTTAGGTGTAGCTCATGTTCTTCTGATTTGGAATAAATCAGAATGTCATCGATGAAAACAACGGCAAACTTATCCAGGAAGTCCATAAAAATATTATTGATGAGGTTCATGAAGTAAGCGGGGGCATTGGTTAATCCAAAAGACATGACTGTATATTCATACAATCCATATCTGGTGGTAAAGGCAGTCTTTGGTATATCCTCTGCACGAATCTTGAGTTGATGATAGCCAGTCCTAAGATCGATCTTAGAAAACACCTGGGCTCCGGTCAACTGATCAATCAAATCTTCTATCTTGGGCAAGGGGTACTTGTTCTTGATGGTGACATCATTCAACTTCCGATAATCCGTACACAAACGGTTACCTCCATCCTTCTTGTCCACAAACAAGACAGGTGATCTCCATGGGGACGCACTTGGTTGAATCAATCCGATTTCCAACATGGAATCCAGTTGCTTCTTCAGTTCTGCTAGTTCTGATGGGTTCATACTATAGGGTCTCTGGGCTATGGGTCCTGTTCCGGGGATTAGTTCGATGATAAACTCGATATCCCGATCTGGGGGCATACCGGGCAAAATATCTGGAAATACATCGGGGTATTCACAGACTATCTGAACTTGGTCAATGGTAGGTTGGGCTATACTCTTGTTACACTTGAATTGGCGAGGTAAGGTTTCAGATATATGCTCGACTGATATTCCGGTGGTACTGGTCATGGTAATGGCTTTCTTGGCACAGTCAATCAATCCTTTATGTTTGGACATCCAATCCATTCCTAGTACTACTTCCAAACCTTTAGTTCCGAGTACTATTAGATTAGCATAAAAATCTATGCTATGGATTCGGATAGGGACGGCCTTGCAAATTTGCCTAGCCTTGGTGGTTGATCCGGGAATTTGCACAATCATCACATGCTTCAATTTGGTTGGTTGAATTTTACTAGTGCAAGCAAATTCTTCGGTGACAAATGAATGCGATGCACCAGAATCAAACAACACTCTTGCAAGTACTGAATTAACAGAAAACATACCCAGCACGACGTCTAGCGCTTCCTGAGCTTCTTCAGCATGCATGAGAAAAAGACGGCCATTGCGGTTGAGTGAATTCCCTGGGGCAAATCTTCTCCCTGGCTGGACACGACGTTGCTGCTGATCTGGGACATTGGCGTTGTGGCGGTAGCATTCTTCTTGTTGGGGCACTCGTTGGAATAGTGACCTTTATTTCCACAGTCATAACAGGTCACTTGTGACTTGTCCTTGGCTGCGACAGGCACAACATTGCTTCCAGTCCTCGGGGCAGTGTTGGGGTTGGCGGTAGCATTGTTGGTGTTGAACTTGGGTGGGGCGTGGGTGAAATTGCTAGAATTGCCGGGGTTGTTGTGATTTCCTCCGGGTCTAGGGTTTCCATGGTTGGGATAGGTCGGATGGGTCATAGGGGGTCTGTTGGTTCTTGGGGCAAATCCTGGAGATGGGTTGGGGCGATACTTCGGGGTCTGATGGGTTCCTGGTTAATGCATCATGCGACGCTTGCGGTTCTCATTGGCCTGGTTGATCTTTCCTTCCATCTGGATAGCAGAGTCGACAAGGGCTTCAATATCCACAAAGGGGATATTGAATAACACTGTCTGCATCTCGTCATGCAGACCATTCAGGAATCTTTCTTTCTTCTTGGCTTCGGTGTCTATCTCGTCCAGGGCATACCTAGCTAATGACAAAAATTTGTCACGGTATTCCACTACAGTCATCCTTCCTTGTTTCAATTCTCTGAACTCGTCTCTCATTCTCTTGATCAAACCTGGTGGCACATGGGTTCTGCTAAACTTGACTTTGAATTCCTCCCAGGTCATCATCTGGCCTCCGGTCATTGCACGAACACTGTTCCACCATGCCCTGGCATCTCCGGCTAGATAATGGGTGGCAAATAGGACTTTCTCGTTGGCTTCCACTCCTGCTACTTCTAAGTTATTTTCCATGGTTTGCAGCCAATCATCGGCGTCTAGGGGTTCTTCCAACTTGGTGAAAACGGATGGGTTGGTATTCTGGAAATTCTTGAGCTTAGATCCGTGGTTGTCCTAATTTCCATGGCCTTGGTTGTTGTGGGCTAGCTGGGCTATCTGTTGCAGAGTGGCTAGGTTGGCTTGACGTTCCGCTCTTTCAGCTTCGCGGTCAGAAGTCAAGATTTGCATGATCTGCAACATCGGGTCCGGGGCTGAACCACTTCCTCCACGTGGCATCTGAAGATTGATATAGATCATGAGAAAAGAGGGAAATTTCTAGGGTTTTGGGTTTTTGAAAAGTTTTTAGATTTTGACTCAGGTTTTTCTAGCAACTTGCTTTTTCATTCATTCACTCATAGCACACAGTACAACACACACCACAACAAAGAAAAACATATGGTTTTAAGAACCATTCTGGAATCTACGATACAGTGGGACCGACTACTACTCACTACGCTAGTGCTTAGTGCTACTACTGCTCGGAGTCTGTGGCTTCATCATCTTCCGCATCATCGATGAAGGCGAAATCATCCTCATCGGTGAAGAAGTCCATGGCCTGATCCTCCAGAAAATCATCGTCATCGCTGAGATTGGAGTAAGGGTCTCCACGAAGATCCTCTCCGGCATTCTCCCTTTCCTCCAACTGCATGTCTCTCTCGTGGATGGTCTCTTCCAGAGATGAGATGCGATGGCGAAGATGGGCAATAATGCGCTCCTTCTTGTCGAGCTGACGGCGACGAGACTTGCGATCCTTTGCTAGCATGGCGATGGTCTGGTCCTTCGTCTTGATGATGGCAGACTTGTGGTTGCAATAGTCACGGCAGTTGTCCAACTCCTGCTGACGATCATACATCATGAAGCTAAGGTGGTCCAATTGAGTCTTCAGCTCGGGGTGGTGTGGGGCTTCCAGTGGTTGGCCATTTGCATCACGCCTTGGGAAAAACTCAAAGCGAGTACCCTTGATCTGATTGATGCTCTGCCCACACAGACGGGAAAGAGCTTCCTGCATTGCTCTGGCAAGTCCATCGAGCCAGTTGTTTTCCCTCAAGGTAAACTGAATTCCCTCCGCAGTGGGAGGTTCAATCTTTCCTCGGAGACTTGCAACAATTAGCCACTGCAGATCTTCTCCTCCTTGATCATTGAGCTGAGCTCCGAAGAACTCGGGGTGCGGACGCTCCAGAAGTTCCAAAAGCTGATCCAGATCCCTCTCAAAGATAAGGTCTCCTCCATTCCCGAGTTGGTAAAACTTGCTGTACTTCACGTCCATCTATAAAAATAGAGGATGAGTAGATTAGCAAAGTGATCAAGTGTGTCAAAATTTTATCTATTTTGCAAGAGTTTTTTGAGGAACATGAAGTTTTATGAAAGAATTAAGGAGATAAGAATGAGGATAAGTTTTCGTAAATATTTTTGTTTGTTGATTTTGAAACTAAGTTTTTGGTTCAACGTCCGGTCTAACTAGGGTCTCCTATGGTCAGGATGGCTCTGATACCAACTTGTCAACACCCGGATTTTTCAATCCTAGATGCCTGTTATGCCATACATCGCAATCCCAGGATTACCATTTTTGCGAGACATAACAGAATTGGATACCATAGTACTTCATCCATTACAAACGATACATAAGTTCTTACACAAATAGGGATCTCATGATCCAGTTCTTAATACACCATCAAGCAGCAGAATACGTAATAATAACGGTAGCGTAGGCTAAGCTCCATCTTCGGGGTCACAGGCAATGCTGACGATGGGAGATGATCCTAGTTGTCGTAACCTTCCTGGGGTCCATCCTCCAGGTACTCCTCTTCATAGTCTGGCCATGGGAATAGCCAGGGACAAAGCCATGAGTACTTTTTAAGTACTCGCAAACTAATACTAACAAGTAAAGGGGTTTTTTGGATAATAGGACACTAGGCTCTAGGGTTGTTTTGCAAAAATCCAGGTTTATCTTTACCAAGTTCCAAAGCTAGACAAAATTTTATAACTCCTAAGTGGGATCTTGTAATCCAGGTCACAACTCTGTTGTGGTCAAGTCAAAGTCGCAATTCATTTCACAAGTCATTTTAAAAGGTCTGACGGGGGAACAGTATGGCCACTCCAACTGTCCATAACCGCGGACGCGGCTATTCGAATAGTTTGACACTCTGCAGAGATTGTACACTTTCACCACAACATTCGATGCATCCGTCAGGAACAAATCCTGAATTCACCATACTCAGTATGCGGATAATCAATCCTAACCTTTCAATTACACGCCCTAGTATAAGCACCTCTCCTGTGAGTTTGGCCTCCCAACCATGACCACTGTCATCTTGGGTACTGCACAGGTGGACAATCTTCACAAGGTAGCCTCAGCTCAGACCTTGGCCGTGAGGGAACTAATACTAAGGTATATAAGTTTCCAGTCAAGCCCTACCCAATATTCGGGTATTGTGGTTGTACGCTAAAATTGGAATGGTATCGCATCCAGACAACCATCAGTTTTATAAATGGCTAAGGCTCATGCCTCAACATTTTTATCAACAGAATCATCAAGTGTTTGGAAACACATGTCCAAAACATTTCAATAGAATGATCCATCATTCCAAGGTTTTCATAACCATTTTTCCATCAAGTATTCCCATCTAAAAGTTGATCAAGTTTTATGCTTAGCACTAGCATATATAGGTGGGGGTAGTAATGATGAGGGGTGGTAAACTGGTGGGGTTTCAGCTAAGTACAACCTTATATCTTAGGTTGATATCAAGGTTTCTAGCTTAGGCCAAATTTTATGCTCTGTATGCAACCTTCAGCACAACTGTCTAGTATCTACCAAACTCTTAGGTAGGCTCTAAGTAAGCTTTGATAAAGAAATAAAGTAAGAAGCTTGCAAGTAAAACTAGGATTTGGTTTATCAAGTGGGTATGATCATATATGCTTAAGGCATATAGTAGTCATATCACAAGTATGGGTTTGTGGCAACCGTAGGGTATCTGGCAAGGGTTAGCTTGCACATTCACTAGTAGTATTAGGCTTGCATTGGTATAGTATCAGCTTGCATAGGTATAGTATCTTGCAAGTGTTAGCTTGCATCAATGTCAATATAAGCTTGCCTTGTGCAGAGCAGTGGTTGAAGTTCTCCTCGGCTTCCTCTTCGTAGTATCCTCCTTCCTCCTCGTAGTATCCTTGGTCGGTACTAGCGTCTATGAATAAATACGAGGTACACAATCACCAAACAATACTTAACTACTTGCAATCATCACACACAAGGGTCCTATAGATGATCTAGCATCATCTCTAACATTACAAGGTTAAGGCTTGGTTTAAATCTTTTTATTTTTAGAAAAGTAATTTCTACTCATTGAAAAACTACTTAAGATTTAATATTCTCCAAACTAAACATGGGATCATGTTGACACATGTCATCACCACATATTGTAGTCCATGGGAATGTGATTTAAAGTGGTGTCACAATTTAATAAGGTTTTACCCTTTTATTTTAATTAATTAAAGTGGCTAGAAATGCTTATGTAGCATTCTTTTATTACTTGAACATTATTTCTGCAAGTAAACCTATATATTTATATATATTCTGAAAGGTATGGTTAAATGTGAATTTTGAGAGTTGGAATCAACTCAAAAGCTTTTATGGTTGAAATTTTAAAAATGTTTGAATGCAGAAAAGCTTCTGCCTTGTTATTTTTACTATGGGTGATCTACAGATCCAAATGACTTGAATCCAACGGGCTTGGATTAAGAATTCACAGACCTTTCCAACAAAATTGGTTTCATCCAATTTGGTGCACTGAATCGATCTGGGTTGATTTTTGAAGTTGGGTGCTGAAGTGTTTTTGAATTGAAAAAGAAAAGTTTTAATTTGAATTGCTGGGCTGCGCGGGAAATGTTACTGGGCCGGCCTGCTAAGCGCAGTGCTCCCGCGGGCTGCTTAAGTGGGTGTCCCCACTCGTCAGTGACACGGGGCTAGGCGAAGCGGTATGGGGCAACGTGGATCGTTCAATCTAGTTCTAATCCAACGGCTGAGGGTCATCGTCGATGCGAGACAACTCCGGCGAGAACGAAACCTAGCGCGGCCAGTGAGGGGTGCTGGGGGCTCACCGGGGTACGGGCGAGGGTCGGCGAGGCGGGCGAACGACGAAGTCGACGACGGCGAACCTCCTGGTACCGGTGGCTTCTCCTGGGGCGGCTCCAATCGCTGGCTCCTTTCTTCTCCGGCAGCGGCAGGCTCCAGTGAAATTCCGGCGAGGTGGTGCTCGCCTTGCTCTAAGAATGGTGTGGCATGATCAGTGAGGAGAGGGGAGTGAGATGGTGTGAAGAAATCGTGCGGTGGTGGCCTCTATTTATAGTCGAGCGAGGGGACCGTCGGGGCGCACGGTGAGCTCGTCGGGGGCGACGTTACAGGCGGCTATAAGCATGGGCAAGGGTAGGGGACGGTGCTGTGTCTCCTGGCGATGCTCAACGACATGGTCGCGAGGCATGGGGCGGTGTGGTTTGGTCTGGAACGGGCGGTGCTCTGCGCGGCAGAGGCGGCGTCTTCGACGGCGGGCGGTGGCTGTATGGCACGGGGCGGCAAACGGGGATGTCTGGCGGTCTCCTGGGTCGGTGGTGATCGTGTGTGCACGCGGTGAGGGCGGCGCGCGGTCTGTGGATGCTGGTCGAGGGTGGCGCTCTGGCGCACGCTCGGCATGGTCTAGGCGTGTCTTGTGCGTGTGGTCCAGGGCTTGGCAACGCTCGCGGCTGGGACAGGCAGTGGCGGTGGACGGTGGGCTGCCTCCCAGACAAGGTTGGCACGACTGGTTCTTCCTCTAGCCTGCTGTCCACAATGGGGTGACATGGGGGTGCTCGGCTGTTCACCATTAATGACAATGGCAAGCTCACAGGAGTGCTAGTGTTGGGCTAATCTTTCTAGATGATCTACTGAGTTGTGTGTGAGCTAACTAGGGAACAAGTTAGGCAAGAATCACCGCACACTATAGTGTTTGATGTTTTGTTTGATTTGTGTCTGCAACCTGTTTGATGAAATGGCCGCATGAAATAAAGTTTTGAATTTTGAAATGATTTTTGGTGGGTTTGCTAGATTGGTTCTGGTGAGTCTGCAGATGCTTGGGTTTTGAAAGTTGAGCTTGTTTGAGTGGGTTTTGAAAAAGTGGGATCTTCCCATATGAAGAAGATTCAATTTTGAATTGTCATTTAAACTATGCATTTGAAAGTTTCTGGATGATCACAAAGTGGGCCTTGATACTTTGTTATGAGTACATTCAGGGGGTGTAAAGATCCAGAAAAGTTTCTGTTAGGTTTTGAAAGTTTGAGACAACCAAAGTAGGCATGGGAGTTAAATTGATCAAATTTACCATTCACTTAATATATTTGTTTTGATTTACTTGTCTTTAGGAAAAGTGTGGGAAATGTTTTAGATGATATTTATTTCACCTAAGAAACATTTTACAAGCAATGGATCACACAAACAAGGTCGTTTTTAAAGAAATTCAAAATCCATGCATACACATATACATGCATTCATGAATTCATTTAGAAAAGTTTTTGTTAACACTAATCTTGATGATTAGTGTTTGATGATCTAAGTTTGGTATTTTTGGGATGTTACAATACCAAATAAGACTACTCAGAAGTGAAATCACTTGACATAATTCCCATGTGTCCTCGAGAACGTTTGCTCCTTATAAGTATTTCCACTGGCTTGTCCTTTGCTAAGAAAGGATTGGGCCACTTGCTGCGTTTGTTCTTCATTACTTGCACTTTGTTTTGTTGCTTTATTAGAAAACTCCTAAAAATTCGTTTGCTAAGTATTTGCAGAGATTTCCTGCTCCATACCACTAGTCAACACCTATTTATCGAAAGTACTACGATACACCCCCTGTACTTGTGGGCCATCAATTTCCTCCTTGTGCTTTCATGTATAGATCTTTTGAGCTCCGTTCATGATCAAGATCTAATATATTTGTAATCATGCATGTTGTGTTTGCGGGATCCGATGGATATTGAGATTACTATGTCAGATTGATTAATGGTTTTGTCTTTATGATTCTATCATTCTGTGTTGTTTGTGATCTTGCATGCTCTCCGTTGTTAGTAGCTATCTTGACCGAGTAGTTGCTAGTGACTCCAAGAGGGGGTATTTATGCTCGATAGTGGGTTCATGCCTCTAGTTTCCAAGGGAAGTGACAGAAATCTCTTCGGTTGTAGATGTGTTGTTGCCACTAGGGAGAAAACAACGGTCTCTTGTTCATGGAACAAGTGGATTGTTTACCTTACACACTTTGCTTAAAGCAGTTGTTTGTTGCTTGCAACTTAATACTGGAGGGGGTTCGGATGATAACCTGAAGGTGGACTACTAGTCATAGATGCAGTTGGATGGCGGTCTATGTATATTGTTGTATTGCCCAATCGAATCTCATAGGATCCTTTTGTCTGGTATTGCATTGTTATGCCTTGCTCAGTTCCTGTCAATTGCCATGCTGTAATTTGTTTCCCTTCATGCCATGTTGTTTATCTAAGGAGAGCACCTCTAGTGAACTATGGACCCCGGTCCAATCTTTATCATTGATACATCTTCCACTGTTACTTGTTTAGTTGCTGCAAACTATTACCTTCCACACCATACGTATAATCCTTTGTTACAGCAAACCGTTGAGCTTGACAACCTCACTGATTCGATGGGGCAAAGTCTTGAGTTTGTGTTGTGCAGGTATCCGCGCTGCTTGCAACACCTGTGTGATGTTTCCTTCCTCCTTATGGTTCGATAACCTCGATCTCTACTGAGGAAAACTTGCTGCTGTGCTCTTTAGACCTTGCTCTTGGGGTTTCCAACGAAGCGTCCCACGATAACACTGGGTACACGCCATCACGCTTTATGGCGCCGTTGCCGGGGAGGCTAAGGACGTCTTCACAAGGGGAGTCCTCTACTTCCTTTCACTTTACTTTGTTTTTAGTTTGCTTTGTTTATTTTGCTTGATTTTGTTTGCCTCTTTTCGAAAACTCCAAAAAAAATAGTCTAGTTTGGTTTGCTTTCTTTATCCAAAAACACAAAAAAATTAGTTCCTACCCTAGTTGCTACCATGTCTGGTTTTGGACCAATCTTTATTTCACCTATGGAAGAGATCTCCACTTTTAAGCAAAAAAGTGAAGAGAGTTTTAAAGAATCTTGGTCTAGAACCTCTGTTTTACAAAGATAAATTGAGCCTAAGATGAGTCTTAGCTTGGTTATTGATAGTTTCTACCGCGGTATTACTCTTCGTTATAGATATGCTTTGGATGTTGTGGCTGAGAAAGATATTTTGCTATGTACTGAGGATGAAGCTTTTGAGGCCATAAAGAAATTGATTATGATTTATGGTACACCTGGCAAGTCTGATTCCTCTTTCACAAATATTTTTGCTAGGTTGAACACTCTTGAGACCAGTATTGCTTCTATGAATATTTTCTATCACACACTTAGGGCTTACCATGATTATGTTCCCATAAATTCTGAGCCTTCAAAGTGGTTTCCCACAATCAAAGTCTCTATAAATACTACATTTTTATGCTCGTTGTGATATCATGTCTGAATTTTGTCTCATGCCTAAAGATATTTATGATTCTTTGAGTCTTTGGGGGCATTTTGACGGAGGAGAGGAAATCTCTCTTAATAATAATGCCACCTTATTACCCATTGTAATAGCTGAAGGTGTGTTTACAAAAATCTCATGGAAAATGGTGTCTACTGATTATCTTGTTATTGAATGTGTAGGCAAAGGACATATTACACTTGGAAGATCCTTATTGAAACACCTTGGATCAATAATAGATGTGGGAAAGGGCATTATGCATTTTTATCCTCTAGTAAGCAAGCATATCTTCCCTAAAGAGAAGAAGAAAGGTAAGAAAGGAAAGAACAAGAGGGTTAATGCTTCCTCATTTGAAAATACTTGATTCTTCTTGCTTCTTGTGCCTAACTTAAAGGCATTAAAGAAAAGTACTTGTTGGGAGATAAACTAAGAGTTTCCTTGATTCTTGGAAGTTATTACTTCAGTAATGACCTCTGCTTATCCTTTTTATTTGCTTTTTGTGCCAAGAATGACCTCTAATGAGAGGGAAGTAAGATTTGGGGAGTTGCTATCCCGAAACAGATTTCTGTCCTCCACCATAAAAATTCGTGAGGAGTCTCTGTAACTCGGATTGAGCTCAAAATTTACAAATAAATCCCCCAATATGTTAGATAACTTTTGTTAGTTCAACCCTTTTTTATTTGAGCAACAGAAGGTCTTCGAAAAAATCGGTTTCTACCTGATGCTCTGTTTTGACAGATTTCTGCCATTATTTGCATTTGCTTCTTATTGATTCCTTTTTGAGTTCTCTTTTGGGGAATTAAGATTTTTGAAGGAGTTACTACAGTAGATTGTGTTTTTAGTGAATTTTTTTGCTGTTCCAAAGCTTTGCCTAAGGTCTAATATCTTTTGAATACACTAATATTGCTAATGAAGATTGTGTGATGTTTTGTATGAAGGAAAAATTTAAGGTCTAGAGAGAGAATGATGTAATGAGATGAAGAATGGACAAAAGCTCAAGCTTTGGGATGACACCCCGGTGTCACCCCAAGAAATATCCAAGAGGTACAAGCGTCAAAGCTTGGGGATGCCCAAGGCATCCCCTTCGTCATCAATAAAAAGCTCAGGTCTGTCTAGACACTTCGTTTTTATTGTTTCATGCATTATTGTGTTTTTCTTGGAGCATCTTAGTTTTCGTTTGCTTTGCTTAGGTTGTTTAGTTTGCTTGAATAAAGTAGTTTGGACCCCCTTTCTTGCTGTGTTGTTGCAAATAAGTTTCTTGGTGTTGGAAAGGAGTAGGAAGTTCCTGCTTGAAAGTGCAAGAGGAGCTTGCATTGACTGTGACTTAGACTTTAGCATGACATGCTAGGTGTCGTTTTGACCTTATGCTTAGTGATTATTGCTGTAGCATGTCTTGTTCCAAACAATTGGGATTGCTTAGTGTGCCTTAAAGAAATTATGTGTTGTTTCAGCATGCAAAAGCATAGTATTGTGGTATTCTCCTTTGATGCTTTGTTTGGGTTGACTTGGAACATGCTCACACCATGTTATGACTCTCACAAGTCACCATAGCCTCTATGATCATTTAGTCCTTGACTTGTAGTACCACTCTATGCTTTGATTAGTAATGTTTTGTTGCTCTACATGATTGTGGCCATTATTGCTCTCTTAGTTGGTTGCTCCCAGTCTTTTGCTAGCCCCCACTTGTAGGAGTAAGATCTACTCATGCTTCCAACTCCCAAGAAACTAAGTTATTACGAAGTGTCCACTATAAATTCCTATGCATGATGTGTTACACCATTCCAAGTATATTCTTGTTTTCAACTATCTTTCAATTTAAAAGTATTTTATTATGTGAAAACTTAGTGATTAAAGCCCTCACAAACTTGATGGCAAACTTTATATTCTTTGTCCCTAATAAACTTGAACCATTATGTCGTCCATGTTGTATATGCTTGCACTTATATGTTGGAATTAGCAGAACCGTGCTGTCACGGGGAATGTTTTCAACATTGCACTTGTACTTTGTACTCAGTTGATATCATGCTCTTTTGTCTATGGATGTCACCGGTGTGAAATAAAGAGGGAACTTGTAAGCCCATGGAGTATGTATTTTGTGTTAGAGAAACGCCCGGGCCGCTAGCCTAAGCCATGCCTAATCATGGTGGAAACTTGCAGCATCACCATAGTGAGCTATCTATGAATCATCCTCAATAAAAATCTATGCATATAGTAAATAAAAAGATCGCTGAGATGCTCATTGTCTGCTTGCCTTGTCATTTTTGTTATGGCATAGCTCCTGTACCATGTGCAAGGGGTACCCCCTTGGCGATTCTCTATGATAAGCATGTACTTACAATGACAAGAACTTACAGGTGACTGAAGTTGAGTAGCATGAGGTGTGGCCCTCGTATTCAAGGGACTTGAGATTGCCAACTTATACTTTGTCAAGCATATACTCCATAGTTTGTTCACTTTAACCTTAATCACTTCAAGATGCTTATGATAGGGGCAATGAGGGCTGAAAGCTAACAAGTACCATAATTTTTGGAAGCTCCTTTTGAAACTTGAAATCCCTGCTTCCCTTTGTGAAGGGCCTTTCTTCCACCATTATTTGAGTCTCCACCTTCTACCTTTAGGCACCATTAAGAGAGCATAGTTGTCATTCTGTGTGCAGTGTCCCAAAATTTATTGATTGATGCATATTGTGATATTACTTGTTCTTGCGCTACTTGTTTCTAGTCACCCTTAAGCCTGTTCATGGTTTGGTTTCAAACCGGCCAACCCGCCGACCCAACCCAAACCAAACCAGTTATACAGTTTGTGAACTAGCTGATTTTTAGTTGGGTTGAAACCGCGGAACCCGTGTGCTACTAGTCAACGAGAACAGATCTCACTCCGCCGGCAAGCAAGCAGCAACACCGTGATGTTAGAAGCAGAACTCGCATGGCTGCTTGCAGCAGAACCCGTGAGCGTCCGTATAGTGTAGTCATGCCACCGGCGAGCAAGCAGCGGAACTCGCGTGCATCCTTGCCGCACTCACGCCAGCGGCGAGCAGAAAAACCCATGAGCTTTGTTTTTCTCGTTTGATACGACACGACGGCGTCTTACGTATTTTAGCATATGTCTCTGCAGTACACCGGCAATGGCGTTACCAACGAGGATGGCGAGTGGAGCAGCGCATCAGTCTTATCATGGAAATTAGAGCGAGAGTACCACCAGTGCAGACGCAACAACGAGGTCAAGAGGTAGAGCTATTAGGCGAGTTCACTGGCTGGCGGCGAGGTGGAACATGAACGACTCGGCGAGTCCGCTAGCCGTCGGCAAGGTCGAGCCTCGTGCGAGTTGGCGAATCCACTGGCCGTCGCGGCGCTGGCGATCTCGCTAAGAACCTTGCTAGCAGCACAGCGGCACTGCCAGATGTAGTTCAACTGTTCAACCCGTGTAAACCGCCAAACCAAACTGTTCAGAACCAGCTGATTATGGACTGGTTTGGTTTTATATTGGAAATCGGCTAAAACCGTGTATGCACAGGCTTAGTCACCCTTGTGAAATTTGAAGGTGTCCTATGCATTTATTTGCTACTCTATGAGGGACAAGTTTATTGCCACTATGCTATGTTTCTGTATGTGAAACAAACAAACGTTTTTCAATGCATGTTATTCATGATCTTTGTTTGTAGCCTTTCATGTTGCATGCATAGTTACTATGTCCTATTGTTAGAACTCCATCTTTCATGCACATGTATAGAGTTATTTGATCCCAGCTTTCAATGTTTGCAAATGGTTTGATCTTGGTTTTGATGGTGCATGTCACCTCAAAAATTATTCTTTTGATCACTTACCTACTCAAGGACGAGCAGGAGTTAAGCTTGGGGATGCTTGATACGTCGGAAACGTATCTATAATTTTTGATGCTCCATGCTTGTTTAGTATCTACTTTGCTTTGCTTTGTCTACACTTTGATGTGTTTTCATATCTTTTCTGGAACTAACCTATTAACAAGTTGCCATAGTGCCAGTTGCCTGTTTTCTTCTATTTTTGGTTCCAGAAAGGCAAAAAATCAATATTCTCAGAATTGGGCGGGAAAAAAGCCAAAGTCAATATTTTACCGTGGGGTACATGAAGCCAGAAGACGAGATGGAGAAGCAAAACAGGGCGGCCAAACTCCCCTAGGCGCGGCCAGGGGTGGGCCCGTGCTTGGGCAGGGTGTGTCCCCCTGGTCGCCTCCCGGCCTCGCCTCTTCGCCTATAAGAAGCCCCCGATGCAGAAACCTAAGTACCCAATTAAAACTCCATGAAACCTTTTGTAGCCGCCGCCACCTTCATCCCTAGATCAGAGGGGATCTGAAGTTATTCCCGGCACCCTGCCGGAGGGGAAATCATCTCGGAGGCCTTCTCTCCGGTATGATGCATGGATAGCTCCACCTTGGACTATGGGTCCATGTAGTAGCTAGATGGTTGTATCTCCTCCTTGTGCTTTCATGTATAGATCTTGTGAGCTCCGTTCATGATCAAGATCTAATCTATTTGTAATCATGCATGTTGTGTTTGCGGGGATCCGATGGATATTGAGATTACTATGTCAGATTGATTAATGGTTTTGTCTTTATGATTCTATCATGTCTGTGTTGTTTGTGATCTTGCATTCTCTCCATTGTTAGTAGCTATCTTGGCCGAGTAGTTGCTAGTGAGTCCAAGAGGGGGTATTTATGCTCGATAGTGGGTTCATGCCTCTAGTTTCCAAGGGAAGTGACAGAAATCTCTTCGGTTGTAGATGTGCTGTTGCCACTAGGGAGAAAACAATGGTCTCTTGTTAATGGAACAAGTGGATTGTTTACCTTACACACTTTGCTTAAAGCAGTTGTCTGTTGCTTGCAACTTAATACTGGAGGGGATTCAGATGATAACCTGAAGGTGGACTTCTAGTCATAAATGAAGTTGGATGGCGGTCTATGTATATTGTTGTATTTCCCAATCGAATCTCATAGGATCTTTTTGTCTGGTATTGCATTGTTATGCCTTGCTCAGTTCCTGTTAATTGCGCTGCTGTAATTTGTTTACCCTTCATGCCATGTTGTTTATCTAAGGAGAGCACCTCTAGTGAAATATGGACCCCGGTCCAATCTTCACCATTTATACATCTTCCACTGTTACTTGTTTACTTGCTGCAAACCATTACCTTCCACACCATACGTTTAATCCTTTGTTAGAGCAAACCGGTGAGCTTGACAACCTCACTGATTCGTTGGGGCAAAGTATTGAGTTTGTGTTGCGTAGGTCTTCGTGTTGCTTGCAACACCTGTGTGATGTTTCCTTCCTCCTTCTGGTTCGATAACCTCGGTCTCTACTGAGGGAAACTTGCTGCTGTGCTCTTCACACCTTGCTCTTGAGGTTTCCAACGAAGTTTCCCACGACAACATTGGGTACACGCCATCATCAAGCTCTTCACCTCCTCTCCATTCATTTGGAGAACCCTCGATCTACTTGTTGTCATTACGAGAGCCTCCAATTTGGTTGTAGATGTGTGCCCTACTAGAGTTGTAAAGGCACCGGTTCCCGCCTCGAAGGGTACCAATAGTGGAGAAGGTGGATCAGGCCTTTCTTGGCGAGATCCATCGGAGAATAGGGTGAGGCGTATTGTGGCATGGTGGACTTAGAACCGCCTAACCCTCCAACGCATACGTACTTCCCTTAACAAGGAAGGAACTACAGTAAAATAAATCCATGTCTCTTCGTGTGCTCCACTATGGTTCCCTCGCTCCTCTCTTTGCGTGTTTAGTAGATAGGTTTGCATATAGGGAAATTCTTGTAGTTGCATATCTAGAGAATTTACTTTGTGTCAAGCCTAAAATTGAAAAGGAACTAAATATTTGAGTAGTAACTTTTCACCCCTCTAGGTGCCCATACGATCCATTTCAATTGGTATCAGAGCCCTGGCTCTTTATTCGGGCTTAACCGCCTAAGATAAGTATGGGTTCTAAGGGATATGGGAGTGATGCTGCGGAAGTAGTCACCATAAACAATCTCAAGACGTTGGAAACAACCTTTGATTAGTCCTATGGAGACTAAGATGGAAGAGATGTGCCAAATTCTAATGCGTATCTCCACACCCGCAGCACCACCTCCATCTACCTCTAAGGCTACCACTCCGCAATCTAAGGAAAAGGATAACTCCAATTCCAAAGAAAACGAGGTGGTTGGTGATGGCACTAGTAAGAGATCCTCCTCGAAAAAGGATAGTGGTAAGGAAGGATACAATGAGATTTCTCATGTGTATTCACCTGATCCACCTATCCCACATCCTCATATACATAATAGGGGTGATCCACCCAAACTTTTAGCATCTACTTTTAATCAATGGCAATTTTTGATGAAGTCTCATGTGTGCAGCTCCTCCATTGAGTTATGGAAAATTATAGAGAATGGTCTTCTTGTTGGAGATCCAAACAACCTAACACGAAGAGACGTTATAGACAGTCAACTCAATGCAACGGATCTACACATGATTCAGCTTGGTGTGGGTACCAAAGACATGCCCCACATAGAGCATCTCAACACAATGAAGAAACCTTGGGATGCCCTCACCGAGCTCTTCATTGGAAATGAAAGCATAAGAAGGAATAGGTATGATGCTTTGAGTAATCAAGCCGAAGGGTTTTATATGATGGACAGAGAAGATCACGAGGACATGTATAGGCGGCTCAAGTCAATAGCCACCACCTTTAGAAATCATGGTGCTTCCCTGTCACATCCCAAAATTTTCCAAATTTTGAAATGTGAAAAATAAATAAAAAATAAATAATTGTTGAAATTTATGGTGAAAAGAAACTTTTTGCTTCTAAATGGAAACATCAAAACATTCTTGAAATTTTTTGAATGAAAAGGGAATCCAACAAAATTTCAATCAAATGAATTGCATTCATTAATGAATGTATCTTGAAATTTAAAAACTTGGAAAAGTTAAACCAAAACCCTAATGGAAGAAAATCATTTCCAAGATCTCCCTAAGACTATGGATTTTATCCATATAAAAATCTATTATTAAACATTTATAAATGATCAAGAATGGTAAATAAAAATATTATAAAACCATAGAAATTGATTTCATTTAATTTGGAGCCATGGATAAAACTTATGAATTTAATAAGATAAAAGGAATTAATTTCCAAGGTCAATAAAGATCCTAACTAAAATCAATACCAAATTGTGAGCAAATTAATCTTAAAATGATTTAAAAAGATAAACAATTATTAAATAAAATTATACAAATTGGAATCACCAATTTTGGATCTATAAATAAAAAGATATGGATTTTATAAGATAAAGAAAGAAAGAAATAAATAAGGAATATTTAAAAGCCAAATTAAATCTTGGCCAAATCCATAAACAAATGGAAGTTATTGAATAATAAAAGGAGTAGAAGATTATTTAAATAAAATTATATGGCCTTTTAACCATATCCAATTTTATTTAAATAAAGACAAATTGCCTAAACTAAATAATAAATCCCAAGAGAATTATTTAGAAGTCAATTTAAACCTTGAATTAAATCCATAAGCAAATGGAACAAAGATAATCCAAATCCAAATAAAATTAAGGGATAAAGAATATTCAAATAAAAGCATATGGGATTAAACCATATTCTAATTATATTTAAATGGAGACAAAATCCCTAATAGAAATGATTAATTAAATCATGAGTAAATAATAATTGATAATAGCCAAAGTGGATTAAAAGTTATGTAATTCACTTAAAAAATAATTATTTGAATAAAATTCATATGGCTTTAAAACCATATTTGATTTTATTTAAATAAATACAAGTGCCTATTTTAAATAAATAATAAACCATAAAAGAATAAAAGAAATTATTCTAAAATGGACTTTAAAATACATTGTTAAACAGAATAAAAATCTACTGAAAATTTGGAAAATATTTGAAAATAAATGAGAGTTTAAATCATTTGATTCAATTCAAAATAGAAAAGTCAGAAAAGAAAAAGAATCAGGAAAGAAAAAAATGAAAAGACCCAGCCCAACTTATTTACAAACAATCTTGTAAACTCTTTCCTCAACCTTTTTTGTTTTGATTCTACATCTCCCCTCTTTTCAACTTGATGGACAAAGCCTCCACCATGAGCAAAGACTTCAACATCATCAAGGACTTCAAGTTTAGTTTCACCAAGGACTTCAACTTGGACATCACTAAGGACTACAAGTGAGACACGAATGTTACTCAAGACTTGAAGATTAAGGAAACACAACTTAGAAGGAACCATCATCACCTTGTGTTATGTGACCAAGATGCAATAATTTTTCCAAGGACACCATGATCTTAATCATGAAGAGACAACTAAGAAGGAAGGAATGACCTCAAGGGAAACCTATAGTTGGACCACCATACTAGTGTTTAGTTTAGATCATATATTGATCACACCAACATATGTGGTGTAAGAAAAATATTTTGTTGCCTAAAAATATGTTTGAACTTTGTTGTTTGAGTGGAATGTTTGATTGTGATTGCTTGCACATTGCTTATGTGAATTGTTGTGTGTGAGTAGACTTTTTCTCTAGAATCTTTTGCCTAATCTAATCCCAATCCAACCCAAACAGATGACTTCTCCAAGAGACACCAACATCAAGAATGGTAACAACAACAACCAAGTGATGCACATGAGAGAACAAATGCTAGCAACCCAAGCCCAGTTGAATCAAGTGAGAACTCAATTTTTAGCCAACAACAATGGGATAGACCCAATGATGCAAATTTTTTTGGAAACCCAATCCCAATTGGTGCAAAGGATGACCAATCAAATGATCAACATGAGAGACAACCTTTTCCATGGATATTGTGACAACAATAATGTCAAGGATGATATTATAGAAGGAAATCAATCTTGCAATATCTGTGGAGACATAGAACACACTTATAAAGAGTACATGTACCAATGCCTTAATTGTGAAGAGAAACATCCAACTGGACAATGCCCCACATCTCAAGTTACTTGTTTCCTATGTGAAGGAAATGATCATGTCCCTATCCAATGCCCCATCTATCCCATAGTTCAACAAATGAAACAAGATGGAATGCATCAAATGTTTGGAAACCTCCATAAGGGAACAACTTCTACCAAGAAGGACAAAGACAAAATCAGAACCATGCCTCATAAAGCCATACCCAAAGTGACCACAAAGTGTTCCTACTCATGTGGAGAAGAAGGACACATCTCTAGTGACTGCCCCAAGAAGGGAGAAAGATTTCCCACCTTTGTGGTGATATATGAAGAACATGAACTAGAAGAACTCCTAGCTTTGGAGAGACGCAAAAAGAAGAAATGCCCTAAACCTAGCAAGCAAGACATTAGCCAAGTGCAATGTTATCATTGCAAAGAAATGGGGCACTATGTCAAGGAATGTCTAGAAAAGAAGAAGAGTCAAGGAAATAAACAAGAAATGGTGATGCCAAAGAAGAAGAAGGATATTAGCTAAGTGACGTGCCACAAATGCAAAGAGCTAGGCCATTTTGCATCACATTTTCCAGAAAAGAAGGAAGACAAGACAAGGAAACCTATAAGAGACATCAGGCTTGTCACATGTTTCAAGTGTGGAAACAAAGGACATTATGCAAACAACTGTCCAGAGAAGTTACATCAAGATCCCAAGTAAGCCAAGATGTAATCTAGTCTAAAACCGTTTTAAGGGTGGTAGTATCCTAGTTGCCTTGAAGCCAACTTGTAACCTCTAGCCTTCCCAAATCTCGGGACAAGATTTATTTTAAGGGTGGTATCCTGTCACATCCCAAATTTTTCCAAATTTTGAAATGTGAAATATAAATAAACAAAATAAATAATTGTTGAAATTTAGGGTGAAAAGAAAATTTTTGCTTCTAAACAGAAACATCAAAACCCTTCAAGAACAAATTTGAATGAAAAGGGAATCCAACAAAATTTCAATCAAGTGAATTGCATTCATTAATGAATGTATCTTGAAATTTAAACACTTGGAAAAGTTAAACCAAAACCCTAAAACCATAATGGAAGAAAATCATTTCCAAGATCTCCCTAAGACTATGGATTTGATCCATATAAAAATCTACCAATAAACATTTATAAATGATCAAGAATGGTAAATAAAAATATTATAAAACCATAGAAATTGGTTTCATTTAATTTGGAGCCATGGATAAAAACTTATGAATTTAATAAGATAAAAAGAATTAATTTCCAAGGTTAATAAAGCTCCTAACTAAAATCAATACCAAATTGTGAGAAAATTAATCTTAAAAGTATTTAAAAAGATAAACAATTATTAAATAAAATTATACAAATTGGAATCACCAATTTTGGATCTATAAATAAAAAAGATATGGATTTTATAAGATAAAGAAAGAAAGAAATAAATAAGGAATATTTAAAAGCCAAATTAAATCTTGGCCAAATCCATAAACAAATGGAAGTTATTGAATAATAAAAAGGAGTAGAAGATTATTTAAATAAAATTATATGTGCTTTTAACCATATCCAATTTTATTTAAATAAAGACAAATTGCCTAAACTAAATAATAAATCCCAAGAAAATTATTTAGAAGTCAATTTAAACCTTGAATTAAATCCATAAGCAAATGGAACAAAGATAATACAAATCCAAATAAAATTAAGGGATAATGAATATTCAAATAAAAGCATATGGGATTAAACCATATTCTAATTATATTTAAATGGAGACAAAATCCCTAATAGAAATGATTAATTAAATCATGAGTAAATAATAATTGATAATAGCCAAAGTGGATTAAAATTTATCTAATTAACTTAAAAAATACTTATTTGAATAAAATTCATATGGGTTGAAAAACCATATTTGATTTTATTTAAATAAATACAAGTGCCTATTTTAAATAAATAATAAACCATAAAAGAATAAAAGAAATTATTCTAAAATGGACTTTAAAATACATTGTTAAACAGAATAAAAATCTACTGAAACTTTGGAAAAGATTTGAAAATAAATGAGAGTTTAAATCATTTCATTCAATTCAAAACAGAAAAATCAGAAAAGAAAAAGAATCAGGAAAAAAAATGTAAAGACCTAGCCTAACTAACCTGGCCCAGGCCCAGCAGCCAGCCCACCTCTCTCTCCCCGCGAGAATTCTTTCTCACCCATAGACCTACACCCTCTCTCACTGACGCCCCAACCCCACTGCTGCCCCGTCATCGTCATCAACCTCGCACTAACCCCGCCCCCAACCCCTCCCCGGCCGTTTCTGCCTGATTCAAACCGCGTAAATTCACTTTGAATGCCGCACTAATTTCTCCAGCGACCACGCACGATAAAGCACCTCGCACCCCTCTTCCTTTCCCCTCACTCGCCAGCCCCTCTCTGCCACCGGGCTGCCCCAATTTCTCGCTAGCACACCACTACTTCCGACGAGGTTATCGGCAAATTCCGGCGACACCCGACCCCGTCCTACCTCCTAGCTCACCCGAACTTGACCAGCAGCCTCATATGCATACACCAGTACCTCCCACTTGGTCGCGCATACCCCAGAGCGTCGGCAACGACATCAACAAAATGCCACCGCTGTCTGCCTCCACTTCGACGAGCTCCCCTGGTAGCTTCTGACCTCCCCTCTCTCTCTCTCGTTGACGCACACGTGATCATGACACTCTTACGCATCTAACTCTATTTCCCTTTGGTCTTCCCGTAGCTCGTATCTTCAACTCCAACAAGAACCGTGCATGCCCGATGTCGTCGTGAACTCTGGCGAGGAATCGCCATCAGCTCCGTGCGCCCCTCCATCTGCAACGACCACGTCGAGTGTCAGCGCAACCCTGCGAATCTGGTAGTGCTCTTCCCCCTCTCCATTGCTTCCTGGAGTAGCCAGAACGCTGCAGCCCGAGCGCGCCTTCGCTCGTCGTTGCTCAGCACCGCCAGTTCTTGGTCGTTGTGTTGATGGCCGTTAGATGTAGATCGTAGGGATACGATATATCACTTAACTGAAACGGTACGATCTAATCTTCACCGTGCGATGCCATTTTAATCCAACGCGCCACACTGCTCGATCCGAACGAACTGGTATCGCCCAATAGCAACAAGACACGTGGCCCAGACTTCGTTTTAAAAACAGAAACATTTCTATTTAGTATTGGGATTTGGAAAATTCATAACTTTTAATATACACGTCCAAATTTTGTAAATTTTATATTATTGGAATCAGGAAAAAGAAACCTTTGCAACCATGCCCTTACATTAGTATTTTGCTTTTGTAAAATTACTTTTTTTTGCAGAAACATTTCTAGGCTTATTTTGTGTATAAAATTTATTCTAAAAATGATTTTAGGGGAAAACCTTTTGCAAATGGTTTGTTTTGAACCCACTGACCATAAGAACCAACTTTTGGATTTAAAAGTATACTTTTTGACACTAAGGAATTATTTCTTGAATAAAAGCATTTCTAGTAAAACAAAAATTGTTGATTATGTTTTAAAAATATTTTTTAAGTAAAACCTTTTGCAAATGGTTTGACTTAAACTCTCTGACCCTAAACACTAAGTTTTGGATTTGAAGATGTATTTGATTAACCCTAGAAAATGATTACTTTGATTAAAGGCATTTCTAGAAAAATAAAATGTTGCTTTGGTTTAAAAATGGTTTTTGAGTGAAACCTTTGGAAAATGGATTTGATCTAAATACTTTGACCATAAACACTAACATTTGTGTTTAAAAACATATTTTGCTAACTCTACAAAATATTCCTTTGAGTAAAATCATTTCTAGCAGAACAAAAATGGTTTAAATGGCCCATTTTCACTAACTTGATTTTAAATGGTTTTGCCACTTTTATAAATGACAAAAAGGTGTTTTAAAATGTTTATAACTTTATTAGAAACCACTTTTCCAATAAAAGAATCTTTTGCATGCTTGCATGCATTGTTTTATTTTCTTTATTTTATGTGATGAATTGTTTGAATGTTAGTTTCGAATTGTGCCTTGCTTGATTGAATTGTAGTGAACCTTGAGGAGTGTGACCATTGCAAGATCAAGGAGTGAACCTATATTCTCTACCAAAAAGGCAAGTGGTGCTTCATACATTTTGTCCTATTACTTTCAGTATGCATTAGTGATATTTTGAGTAGGACTTGCATGGAATTTTACTAAATATGATGTGCCATGGGAAATCCTAGTAGATGATGCCTTAGTAGAATTTTCCCTAAGTTAAGATTCTTGCTACTATTATGCTTAGCCTAGCTAGTAGAATACAAGGGTGGATTATATTCATGCTATGAAATATTTCTAAGTCTATGACTTGTGTTTTGCTTAATAAAACAACTATGTGAATGAATCACCTGGGTGGAATGGAAGGAAAGGTTTGTGTTGAGTGGTTAGACAAGTCCAGTATACTGGGGAAAACTTGTGTATCACAAGTCCAGTATACTGGGGAAAACTTGGTATCACACTTGTGGAAAGCCACCTAGGAAAAAAGAGATTTGAGATGTCAAATGTTGAGAAGCTTCAAGTGCAGCCACATGGCATTATGGGCTCTGCCTGGATCATATAGGTTGCAATAAATTAGCCAGATGGACAGTTGGTGGTAAGGGGTGATAGGTTTGGAGCGCGTCCATTTTGGTCTAAGGGAAGGCTTCTGAAAGATCTTGTCTCGATGCATGTCGAGTCTTGTGGGGAAAGTGCACCACCTCTCAAGAGAGTAAAATCTAAGTACTTAGCCGTGTCCCCGGCAATGGACAATTTGAGCATCAAGATATGGAAGCTATGAAGGATCTCCTCATCCCAATTTCTAAGTTAAATGCTTGTGGTTGAACAAGGGTTAAAGGTTAACCAATTCTATTGGTTGTTCCTTGGGTGATTTTGACAAACAAAAACTTAGTGTTTTCAAATGATAAGGAAAATCTATTTTGAGCAAAGCAAGCCTAAGCTCCACTTAGCCAAATGCATATAGATGATAGATACCACAATTATACCATAGTATCACTTGCCAATACAATTAAAATGTATTGACCCTTGTGGATGTAACTTATTATGTTGCAGGTTTGTTTGATGTTAGTGAAGTGTGTTGATTAGGATTACAAGTCTACAACCAACATGATTGCCTGTGGCACTTTTAAGATGAAGGACTCCATGCTATATAGTTATTTCTGCTGCATTGTAATGGGATAGCCAAATGAGCTATGTAAGATGTAATGAATTATTTTATTCTTGGTTATAGAGTTGTATTATGACCTTTGTTTCTTGATATTACATCTTAAACTATGGATGCTAGCTATTGATCCAGGGACTAGCATTGTAAACACATGGATCTCTACCTTATTAGGTTGGGACCTCTACATTCCCATGTTGATGATGCATGGATCAATAGAAAGTATGTTAGTGCTCTTATGCCTTTTTGAGCCCACAGATTTGAAGATTATTCAAGGAAGGCATAACTACCACCTAATGACATCCAATGAGGTAATGCAACAAATGGCAGCTTTCAAAGTGGCTGCCAAGAATGCCGAAGATGCACGTGCACGAGCCATTGGAATGCAAAAAGGGGTCAACATGGCCTTGAAGACAAGTGTGGCTGAACAAGATGAAGATGCCATAGAAGATATGGACTGTCCCGAGGATGTAAAGAGGTCTCATGGACAATACATGGCTGATGCTAGAAATTTTTAGAAGGATCCAGCCAAAGCCAAATCTGAACTAGAACGCAAGAGTAGAGCAAATGGAAGAAGGGAAAACGGTCCCAAGCTAATAACTTGCTTCAATTGTGGAGACCAGATGCACTTTGTAGATGAGTGTCCTTATCAAAGTAGAGAAGATAATGGAAGAAGACTCATCCTCAAAGAGAATTCAAAGGCTCCACGAAAGAAGCAATTTGTGAAGAAGAGTGCTCCATTCAAAAAGCAACCAAAGATTGTCCTAGTGGCTCAAGAGGAGTATACATCAGGAAGTGAAGATGAATATGAGGATGATAGCTCTCAAGAGGTGGCTGTCATAGTCACCACGTCTACACCAACATCTCTCTTCGACTCATCAAATGAAAACATCATCAACAAGAATTCCACTTGCCTCATGGCAAGAGGTTCCGAGGTATCATCTTCCAACACTTCTTTCCCTAAGGCTATGATTGACATGGATGATGTCACATCCCAAGATTTTCCAAATCTTGTAATGTGAAAAATAAATAAATAAAATAAATTATTGTTGAATTTTAGGGTGAAAAGAAACTTTTGTTTCTAAATGAAAACTTAAATCCCATCTTGAACAAACTTTAATTAAAGTTTGAATTCAACAAAATCCAAATCAAAAATGCATTCCTCATAAAATGCATCTGGAAATTTAAACACTTGGAAAATAAATCCAAACCCTAAAACCCTAATGGAATAAAACCATTTCCAAGTTATCTCCAATCCCATGGATTTGATCCATATAAAAATTTGTCAACAAACATTTACAAATGATCAAGAAAGACAAATAAAAACATTATAAAACCATATAAATTGATTGCATCCAAATTGGAACCATAGATAAAATCTTAAGAATTTAAATAAGATAAGGAAAAGTAATTTCCAAAGCTAATAAAGCACTTATCTAAAATCCATACAAAATGGTGAGCAAATAATCCTAAAAGGATTTAAAAGGATAAATAAATATTAAATAAGATTTTACAAATTGGAATCACCAAGTTTTGATCTTTAAATAAAAAGATATGGATTTTATTAAATGAAGAAAGAAATATTAAATAAAGAATATTTGAAAGACCAAATAAACCTTGGCCTAATCCATTAAGCAAATGTAATGAATACAATCCAAATAAAAGGATAAAGAATTTCCAAAATAAAATAAAATGGCATTAACCATTGTATCCCTATCTTTATAAAGACAAAACTCTAATAAGAATAAATATATAATTCATGAGAAAATAGTATTTTGGAATTTACCCAAGTGAAATAAAAGTTGTTTAATTCAACTTAATTAAGATTAAAGAAATCTTCCAAATAAACTTTAGGGAATTAAAACTATATTTAATTCCATTGGAATTAAAATGAAAACCCAATTCAAATGATTTATGAATCATATTAAATACTTTCCGAATAATTCAAGATGAATTATTTGAACCCAAATAAACAAAAAAAACCCTACTAAAAGGATTTGGAAAGTTTAAAGAATTTAAATGGTGTTTGAAAATATTATTAAATCTTATTTTATTTAAAACAAGGGCTTATTTGAATAATTAAAAGACCCCAAAAAGAATAAAGTTTTATTCAAAAATTGACTTCAGATTATTTTACTAATCAGTATTTAAACCTACACAAATTTTGGCAAAGGATTGAATTCAAATGAATGTTTGAATTGCTTATTCAAAATCAAAATAGAAAAATCAAATGAGAAAAAGAAAAGCAAACAGAACAAATTTTTTTTTGAAAAGGTGCAGCCTAGCCTAGCTAGCCCACTAAGCCCATCAGCAAGCCCACCCCCACTCTCTCGCGAAACGTTTTCTCACCGCGAAAGAAACCCCCGCAGTCGCTGAACGCCCGTACCCACTTCCTCCTCCTCTCTCTCGCTGCCAAACGACCCCACCGCCACGTATTCATCTTCCTCACCCGCTGACTCCGCCCCTCACCTCGCCGGCCATTGCAGGCGATTAAAGCCGGGCTTAATTCGCGTTAACCGTGCCATTAAACGACCCCGCGACCATGCCCTCTTACTCGCCTGCGTTTCCTCTCTGTTTCCCCCTTAGACCCTCACCCTAGCGCGCCCCCAGGCTACCCAATTTCTCTCTGCACCGCCCTCTGCTCCAGCGAGCTCCACCAGCGATTCCGGCAGCCCCTCGCTTCCCCTCGCCTCCTCGAGCACACAGGCGTGATTCCCATCTCCTGGCGAACCTCCCAGTAGCATCAACTCGTCCCCGCGTGCCCTAGAACCTCGGCGACAACGACGACCACCGCCGCCACCGTCTGCCTCCGCTCCGACGAGCACTGCTGGTAAGACCAGACCTCCCCTCTCCCTCTCTTTCACACGCGCATACTCGCCACGACCCCGCGCATCTAACCGCGTCTTCTTTTCTCTCTGGCGTGCCCCGTGCCTTCACCATCATCTTCAATAGGACGAGCCCGAGCAAGAGCTCAACTACGACGAGCAATTGCCGTGAACCCCGTGCGCCCCTTGCACCCTCGCGAGCACCTTGAGCATCACCGCGACTCTGCGATTCTGGTGAGCATCTCCTTCTTCTCCCTCGCTTCCCGCATCGCCAGCTACGTCGCCGTCCGACCGCGCGCCGCCAGTCGCCGCCGCCAGCGCCGCTGCCTAATGGTCAAGGTGATATGGTCCATAGGATTTTAATCTGACGGTTAATATTAGAACGTGAACGAAGGGGTACGCTCGCCTCTGTGCCGCACGATCTATTTAGATCTAACGCCTCTCGTTGCACGATCCGCACGAAGCGGTATCGACGAATTAAAACACGCCACGTGGCCCTGCCTGATATTTTGAATACAGATTTGATCTATTAGATGCTAGATTTTGTAAAATCTATAACTTTTAATCTACATGTCCAAATTTTGCAAATTTTATATCAATGGATTCAGCAAGACAAGCCCTAGCCAACCATGCCCTTTGTTTAGTAAAATGCTTCTGTTAAATTGTTTGTTTTGACAGAAACTTATGTATGCATGTTTAGAATTTAAAAAATGTTCTAAAATGATTTTGGGGATAAAATCTTGGGCAAATGGTTTGTTTTGAACCTACTGACCATAGGAATCAATTGGTGGTTTCAAAAATTTATTTGGTGAAACAAAAGAATGAATCTTTGATTCAAACCATTTCTAGTCAAATAAAAATATGGTTTAATTATTAAAAATGGTTTTGGAAGAAAACCTTTGAGAAATGTTTTGGAAATAAACTCTCTGACCCTAAACACAAGGTTTTATGGTTTGAAAACATACTTTGTGAAACCTATAGAATGTTGCCTTATTAAAAGCATTTCTTCACCACATAAAATAATGATTTGGTTTAAAAATGGTTTATGAAGTAAAACCTTTTGCAAATGGTTTTGCCATTTTATAAAATGACCATTAGGTGTTTTCAAATGTTTATGACCCATTAGAAACCACTTTTACAAGTAAACAATCTTTTGCATGCTTGCATGCATTGTTTTGTTACTATCATTTTATGTGATGAATTGCTTGAATGGTAGATTGAAATATTGTTTGCTTGATTGAATTGTAGTGATTTGAATTGTGTGAACATCGCAAATATCAAGGAGTGAACCTATACTCTCTACCAACAAGGCAAGTGATGCTTCATACTTTGTCCCATTATTTTCACTATGCATTAGTGATGTTTCTAAGTAGGACTTGCATGGAATTTTTGCTAAGTATAAACTATGCTATGGGAAATCCTAGTAGATGAAACCTTAGTATAATTTCCTAAGTTAAGATTCCTACTACTACCATGCTTAGCTTAGCTAGTAGAAAACAAGGGTGGAATATATATTCATACTATGGAAATATTTCTAAGTCTGAGGACATGTGTTTTGATTAATAAAACAACTAAGTGAATGAATCACCTGGGTGGAATGGAAGGAATGGTTTGTGTTGAGTGGTTATGCAAGTCCAGTATGCTGGGGAAAACTTGGGCATCACCAATTCCAGTATACTGGGGAAAACTTGGTATCTCACTTGTGGATGGCCACCCAGGAACAAAGAGATTTGAGATGTCAAATGTTGAGAAGCTTCAAGTGCAACCACTTGGCATTATGGGCTCTGCCTGGATCATATAGGTTGCAATAACTTAGCCAAATGGACAGTTGGTGGTAGGGGATGATAGGTTGGAACGCGTCCATTCTGGTCTAAGGGAAGGCTTCTGAAAGATCTTGTCTTGGTGAAACCAAGTCTTGTGGGGAAAGTGCACCACCTCTGCAGAGTGAAAAATCTAAGTACTTAGCCATTTCCCTGGAAAAGGACAACTTGAGCATCAAGACATGGAAGCTATCAAGAATCTCATCATCCCAATTTCTAAGTTAAAAAAAACTTGTGGGTGAACAAGGGTTGAAAGGATCACCAATTTCTATTGGGGGATGCCTTGGGAAAGGTTTTGTCAAGCAAAAACTTAGTGTTTTCAAACGATAAGGAAAATCTATTTTGAGCAAAGCAAGCCTAAGCTCCACTTAGCCAAATGCATATAGATGATAGACTCCACTATACTACCATAGTATCACTTGCCAATACAATTCAAATGTATTGACCCTTGTGGCTGTAACTTGTTATGTTGCAGGTTTGTTTGATATTAGTGAAGTATAATGATTAGGATTACAAGTCTACAACCAACATGTCTGCCTGTGGCACTTTGAAGATGAAGGACCCCATGCTACTGTTATATTCTGCTGCATTGTAACGAGATAGCCAAATGAGCTATGTAAGATGTAATAAATTATTTTATTCCTGGTTATAAAGTTGTATTATGACCTTTGTTTCTTGATATTACATCTTAACTGTGGATGCTAGCTATTGATCCAGGGACTAGCATTGTAAACACAGGGATCTCTACCTTGGTTGGGAACCTTACAGATGATCCTACTAGTCTTAAGGTTAAAGAAGAAATTATTGCTTTGGACTATTTTATCACTAACTTGCAAGGTGAGCACAAAAGACATTTTAAGGCTCTCATGGACCAGTTGTCCCAAAATGAAGTGCTTCTTGAAGAAAATGGCATGATTGAAAGGGAGGATGCAATGGAGATTGCATCCCTAAAAATGCTCTAGAAGAAGAGGACGAGGTTTGCGTTTCTCTAGAAGAGAGACTTGAGTATATCGAGGAGTCACATGAAGAAGTGGTGACCAAACTTGTTAAGGAACATGATAATGTAGTAGCCAAAGCGAAGAAACTAAAGAAATAAAATGTTGACTTTGGGGCTGCTCATGCTAGACTCTCCGAGGTGTTGGAGAAACTTTACATTGCTCACAAGGCTTTGAAAAGTGAATTATCTATTCTCAATGAGTCTCATGATCAGTTCCAAATTCGACCGACTAAGTATTATATCCCTAGCACATCCAAGTCAACATATACTCATGAATAAAATGCTAGGGTGGAAGATGAGCTTGCCAAAATCTCCACATCTAAAGGTAAGGGAGTTCTTGATGATATTATAGGCAAGCAAAGATCAAACCTTGGAAAAGAGGGACTTGGCTATGTTTCCAAGTCCAACAATAAGAAGAACAATAAAAATAAGACACATATTGCACAAGCAAATACAAGCACCATTGAGAAGAACATCACAAAGGACAAAACTAACCATATTGGTTTTGTAGGGTCTAACAATCCTAATTATGAGCTATTTTGTGATTACTATGGTGATGTCTATGCTAGCTATGTTGGTCCTTTTGATGAATATGTCGCTTGGTCTATTTGGGTTCCAAACACCCTTGTTACTAACATGAGAGGACCCATTGAAAAATGGGTACCTAAAACCAAGAAGTAATTTTCTTGTAGGGCTATGCTTCAGGTGGTTCTAAATGGGTGCTGGATAGTGGGTGCACTATTCATATGACTGGAAGCAAAGAGATGATCACGGAGATGAGACCCAACCATAATCATATTACAGTATCCTATGGTGATAAGTCTAAATTTGAGGTATTGGGTCTTGGGAAGGTAGTGGTTGCCCATGATATCTCACTCATGGACGTCATGCTTGTTGAGACCCTCGGTTACAACTTAATTTTTTTCGTGCCCTTGGTAAGATGGGCTTTGCTGTTTTCATTGATGGTGATTTAGTGGTCCTCTTGTGGAGCAAGTCTCTAAAGGTCGCTTTCGTTGGGTACGTCGAAACAACCTGTATGTGGTGGAATTTTTGGGGAAAACCACTGCGGGTCTGATGTGCTTATTCGGAAAGGCCGACGTGGGCTAGTTATGGCATCGCTGTCTAGCCCATGTCAACATAAGAACTTTGCAAATTCTTCACAAGGGTGGCCACATCCTTGGACTAAAAGACAATGTTTCATTTGACAAAGATCGTGTGTGCAGGGCATGTGTTGAAGGCAAGATGCACGACTCTCCCCACAAGAGGAAAATGTAACATCCCAGCATTAGAGCTTAGAAAGAAGCTGAACCCAGATGTGAGCATTGCATTCATGCATAGATAATCCGAATAATTTTCGCGCTTTTAAACAAAACTTGTCAAAGTGATTGAAGCTTCTCTTAACTTGATGGAATTGAAGTAGATCATCAAGTTAACTGCGATAAGTTTCAATAAGACCTTTGTTAAAATATCATTTTGGGTAAGGGAGATTTGATCTAAGGGTAGACCAGATATAATAAATGTCACTCATAATACATTGCTTAAATGATTCATATATGATCCTTAAGGGATCATATCATACTATTCATCATACCAACCTATGAATACTAAGTTAAGATTACCACTAGAATAAGAAAAATGCAATGATTAGTGCTGACCTATCTTATTTTTATCTATTCCTACTATGAGTATCATAGTAATACCTAACCTTGAACTCTTAAATGAGTTGGAGTTGGAAAGAGACTAAGTCAGGATCATCCACCATATATCTTTCTTTCCATATCAATCTTTATGGAACCTATCTTAATATATGTTGTTCATTAATTTTGAGTAATCAACCATTGATTCACAAATTCTTTTAATATCAATCTTTGATCTATTATTAGATCTCATCAGAACATCTACTTAAATCTTCTAATGAGGGCATAGTCCATTAATAACCTGAATCCAATATAAGATACTAAGAAGATAATTTCCAGACAATAAAAGGTAGGATTGATAAAGCCCTTCTTAGCCAACTAAGAACTTCAGTAATAAATGATTAAAGTATTATAATTGTAATGCTTTGGCCACCAATATTGAATGCTTATATTTTGTATAAGTAATACTGGTGGGTAGAACATGATTGGAACCTTAGTAGAGATAAGTGATCCTAGAGTAGTCTTTGCAAACCACATAAATATAATTCAGGGATTGAAGTGTAAGTCATGAGAGTTAAGTAAATATAGGATGATATTATTCAATTAAAGCTAGTATAGCATAGAGTTTAGAAGTAGTGTTATTCATCTTAAAAGATAATCAACCTTAGAGAAAGATCAGTGATGGAATATTAAGGAAGATTGTGAGTGAAATTGAAGGAACTACTAGTTGGATGAAAGTTTATCAACAGTAGAACAGTAAATACAACCAAGCAAGGATATGAGAAAATTATGAAATACTTTTGTATCAAACTCATTGGATTCATCCATAAGCTTAGAAGAATGATATATGAATAAGAAGATTCTAATAAGTAAGCCCATCATACTAACCATGCTGATGGATATGAAGAAGTGTTATATCTAGGAAAGGAATTCCTTAATTAGAGATCCAAGATTGTGAAATATAATTATATGTTATAAATCATTTTACTATTTTAATCTTGTTAAGCAATCAACTCTAAATCTCAAATGAAACATAATATCCATCTCATACTGTTAATCCATCATCTGATGTCTATAACACTTTATAGAAATATTTCCCTATAGCAAATTACACAAGCATATCTCTGTTAATTCCAACCATCATAACTACATGTGCTTAAGTATATCTTTATCAATTCATTTCCATAAAATATTCTAATTAAAACCTTCCTTTATGAAAGGTGATGTCATCAAATATCACAAACAGAAAACAACATGCTTAGTTATTAATTCTTTACTCATATCCAAAAAGGAATCTAAGTATATTAAAAACCCTAAACTCTAGGGTAAATATTTATAATTCAAAACCTTAAATTTCTTTGTTTATCACAATAGAACATATACATTTCATTTTCTAAATTAATGGGAATAGTAATAACCATATCAATGTCTTTTATGTTTCATGCATCAAATAATGATCCAGGTTCATTATAAATATAAAATTTATATTCAAACTATAATCCAATTAGAGTTAAGTTTATAAACAAATAAGAATATATCATTCAAGAAATCCCTAAATAAAATAGGAGAGAAAAATAATAAGAAAGACTTATATAAAATATTAACAAGGGGGTTCATATTAAGTAACTAAAGAAATACAGAAAGATGATATAATAAAATCATACAAAGAAAGGTTCAAAATATAAATCAATTCCAATCTGAATAAGAAAACAGAAAATAGAAAAAGGATAAAACAAATAAAAATACTACCTGGCCGTGGCCCAACACCCCTACACCTATCTGACGCCCTGTGCAGCCCACAACAGCCCAGTAACCAGCCCAGGTTCTTTTCTGTCTGTGACTGACAAGTAGGGCCAGCAAAGGACTGCGGGTTGAGAAGCAAAGATCGTCAGGGGGTTATCCGCAAAACGGTCATCATCGTCATCGTCACGCACACAGGCAGCTCGCTGGCGGAGCTCGCCGCCGCCCGATGCCGTCATCGTTGTCATTGCGCCAAGATACTCGCCATCGTTGCCAGGAGGGGATAAGAAGGCCACCGCGACACATTGCCTCCATCCCTATCTCCAATTCCTCCTTATCCTCTCAGATACGAACATGGCCTAAACCCTAGATCACCGGAGCCACCTCTTGCCGTCGAACCACGTCACCCCACACCATTCTGAGCCGTCATGGAGAAGCGCCTTCCTCCATAGATCCTCGGGGTAGAAGCTTGCATCAGAGGGAGCACTGGAGCAGGTGAATTTTTCCATTCCTCTTTGCAACAGTTCATCGGAATCCTCGTCGGGAAGCTCGATTCCGACCACGCCTGTCCTCGCCGACCACTCAATCATCATCAGGGTGAGTTCCTGAACTTCCCAGTAACATTCAATCGTCGGATCTCGTTGTAAATCGCCGTTTCATCATATGCCACCGTCAGAGCTCGTCGGAGCTAAAGCTCCGATGACTATATCCGAGCGGCGCTGCCACTATTAGGTTCAGTAGGTTGCGCTTATTCGAACTAGGCTTATCTCGCTTGCTAGGGCACAGTAGATCATCGCCGATGACCACTCACCGACGGCGGTGGTGGTGCTGACGCCATCGTTGCGTCATGCTCACCTCATGGTTGAACCACATCAGCTAGTTTGACTCGTCCTTGCCCACATGGCTGATGACATGGCCTAGGGCCCATATGTCATTGACTGGGGGTAAAGACTGGGACAGTAACAAATGTATTTCTTTCACCTGAGAGATGAGGTGGACCCAGCCCACGGGTCAGTGACTGGGGCTAACTCTTGGTGCGGTGTAAAAAGCATTTTTCTGTTAGGAAGTCAATAAAATGTTATAATCCAATTAATAATATTCCAGAAATTTAATAAATGATTAAATCTTGTCTAATTAATATCTTTTGATTTATAGTTCAGAAAAATATGTATAATATATTAAAATATTTAGAAAATAAAATCTACAACTTAAAACTATTATCAAATAATATTATGCTAATTATTTAAATAAATATTATTTAATAAAGGTTTTATAAGTAATAAAATTTTAATAATTCATATTCCTATAATGATAAATGTTAATAATATAAGTAAAATACCAAAAATCTTAGAAAAATAAGAATTCTAATTTAAAAATATAACCATGTCTTTTTAGTTCACTTCATTAAATATTTATTATTTATTAAGTAATTATAAAGTAATAAGGATTATAAAAATCATATCTTATTATTTATAAATCACAAAAATAAATGTGATATACCAAAATGATCACAAAAATAATATCTACATTGAAAGTACAAAGGAAGTCGCCTAGGGGGGGGGGTGAATAGGCGTTTTAAAAAAATTACGGTTTAGGATCAAGTAAATGCGGAATAAAACTAACGTTTAATTTATTGAGCACAAAACCTAGCCACTAAGTTCACCTAAGTGCACCAACAACCTATGCTAAGCAATACAAGCAACAAGGTGATAGTAAGATATAAATACTTCAAGAACGATGGCTATCACTGTAACATCCCTAAAATCATGTTTTCAAAGCTTTGCATATCATCCATGCATGCATATTCATTTAGAGTTCAATTTCAAACTCTTTTGAAAGAAACAGAAACTTTGGGTGCTATTATTTCATGTGAACAAGCTTTGATCAAATGCTACTCTCTAGTGAGAGAATAATTGTTTTAAAACCTTTATCGTGTGATCATAGGATTGTTTGATGAGTTTCAAAGCTTGAACAAAATTTCCAAAAACAAAATAAGGTTTTAAACCATTTATATATCTTTATCAAATCATGTGCTGAGGCACTGTTTATTTTTGAATTTTCAAAAGGACCAAGCAAGTCTAATGAGACAGCAAGGTTTTATGCCCCAAAATATGAAGTTTACACTTTACAAAAATCCAGAATAGTTTGGAATTCAAATGCTTTTGATTTCATTTGAAAAAGATTCCTGAAAAATCAATTTAGAAAAAGAAAAGAGATTAGAAATCAGAACTGGGCCTGGCGCCAGCTTTTCGGCCCAACAGACAAAGCAGCCCACCCGGGCCACTCCTCTCTCTGCCTTTCCCCACCCGCGCAGAACCTACCCCCTCGCTGACCACTGGGCCCCGTAGCCACGTCACCTCGTCGTCCTCAAATCACACCTGCGACCAGTGCCGCCGCGGCCGTTTCCTCCCGACGCAAATGCTCTTAAATCCCATTGATGTCGTGCGTGATTCTCGTCCCTGCTCTGGCTATTTAACCCCCACCCCTCTGCGACCATTTCCCCTCACTCAGCGCCCCCACTCCGCCACCAGGCTGCCCACAATCTCACTTGCACCGCCGCAGTACCAAGCCTCTCCGGCGTGCGATTCCAGTAAGCAGCGTCCGCCCCCCTGTCTCTGATTCATACAAGCGTGATCAGTGTGTCCTTGCGCATCTGCTCATGCCTTTATTTTGCTCTGTATCGTCCTAGAGCATCGTCATCGTCCACCTCTGGAAGCAACCGAAGCTCAACGCAACTCCGACGACCTCTCTTGGTTAGTACTGACCGCGCCTCCCCCTCTCGTTCATATCCACACACTCGCCTCGTCTGCATGCATCTAATGCAACCTTTCTCGTGCCTTAGCGTAACCCGTAGCGTCGCCACCGTCTTCAGCAGCACACGCTCGACGATAGAAGCGACTCCGGCGAGCAATACCCGTCAACCTCGAGCGCCCTTCGCCAGCCAAGAACACCTTGAGCATCAGCAACGCACGGCGAACTCGGTGAGCTATCTCTCCCTCTCCCGCGTGACCTAAATCGCCGGCAACTTCTCTGACAGAGCCGCCGCCGCCACTCGCCGCCGCTGGCACCGCTAGACTTTGGTCGCTTGGTCCATAGCAGTTAGATCCAGATCCAACGCGTACGATAGATCACTTAACGAAACGTTTTCTTTAGATCTGAGCCGCACATCGTCACTTAAATCCTACGGCCCGCGTCGATCAATCCGTGCGAATCGGTATCAGCCAATCAGAACACGCCGCGTGGCTAGGGTTTAGAATTAAAACAAAATTTAGATCTATTTGTGTTTCAAACTTGTAAAATTCATAACTTTCGATTCCCACGTTCAAATTTTGCAAAATTTATATCATTGGAATCAGGAGAGAAAATCATATCTGTTTATGCAATGTGTTTAATGTTTTGCCTCTGTAAAAATGGTTGTTTTTGCAGAAACTTGTGTAGGCTTATTTTGGTTATGTAAATAATTTGAAAAATGTTTTAAGGATCAAATAAAGTTTATTTTGAGTATCTTGGACTTGTTTATGTTTTAGTACTGATTACTTGTCTTGTTTGGTGTAGAAAAATCATCACATGGCATTTGCATGCATTCATATATTTTTGATTGTATATTTTGATATGTGATTTTGGTGCCAATATTTTATGTGTAGATTTTGGTGCAAATAGTGATTGTGGTTGTGAAGATTGTTGCTACTCCCCAAACTACCAAGGCAAGTGGTGCTTCATGATTTTATTCCTATATTTTTCAACTATGCACTAGAAATATTTTGTATAGGACCTGCATGAATATTTTGATAAGTATCTATATGCTATGCTTGGGAAATCCTAGTAGTTGTAGAATTGTTAGAAATTTCTCTAAGTTAAGATGCTTACCATTGCCATGCTTAGCCTAGCTAGTAGCAACCAAGGGTGGTTATATATTCATGCTATGTGAAATATTTCTAAGTCTTTGACTTTTGTTTTTGCTTAATAAAACAACTAAGTGAATGAAACACCTGGGTGGAATGGAAGGAATGGTTTGTGTTGAGTGGTTACAGAAGGTCCATTTCTATGGTTTACCTTGTGTATCTCACTTGTGGAAAGCCACCTAGGAACAAAGGGATTTGAGATGCCATATGTTAAGAAGCTTCTAGTGCAGCCACATGGCAATATGGGCTCTGCCTGGATCATATAGGTTGCAAAAACTTAGCCATTTGGATAGTTGGTGGTAGTGGGATGATAGGTTGGAACGCGTCCATTTGGTCTAAGGGAAGGCTTCTGAAAGGTCCTGTCTTGGTGAAAATCAAGTCTTGTGGGGAAAGTGCACAACCTCTGCAGATGGAAGAATCTAAGTACTTAGCCATGTCCCTGGTATTGGACAACTTGAGCATCAAGACATGGAAGCTATCAAGAATCTCCTCATCCCAATTTCTAAGTTAAAACTTGTGGTTGAACAAGGGTGAAGGTTCACCAATTTCTACTGGTGATTCCTTGGGAAAGTTTTGTCAAAGAAAAACTTAGTGTTTTCAACTGATAGGTAAAACCTATTTTGAGCAAAGCAAGCCTAAGCTACACTTAGCCAAGTTCATGTAGTATCTAGATGCTAATATTCTACTAAGGTATCACTTGCCAATACTATTCCAATGTATTGACCCACTATGGCTATAACTTGTGATGTTGCAGGTTATTCTGATGATGATTAGGGGTTATGAGTCTACACTCAACATGCTTGCCTGTGGCACATGAAGATGAAGACTTATTTATCTTATTATATATTTGAACTCTTGTATTAGACCTGTGGTCATGGAGTTTGTAAAAGACTATGTTTGTCTCTGGAATGCTATGTAATAATGACCTTTGTTTCTGTGTACTTCATCTTAAACTGTGGATGCTAGCATTGATCCAGGGACTAGCATTGCAATCACAGGGATTCTTACCTTTATAAAGGGAGGGATCTTACAATCACAATGTAAAGTGCATAAGTAAAGGGCTCGGTTGAGAGATAACCGATGGACGTGGAGACAAAGATTTGTTTCCCGAAGTTCACTTCCAAATAAGCTACGTCTCCATTGGAGAGGTGTCACATCCCAAAATTTTCCAAATTTTGAAATGTGAAAAATAAATAAACAAAATAAACAATTGTTGAAATTTAGGGTGAAAAGAAACTTTTGTTTTTAAATGGAAACTTAAAATTCCATCTTGAACAACTTTGGTTAACATTTGAATCCAACTAAATTCAAATCAAACTGGAATGCATTCTTCATAAATGCATCTGGAAATTAAACACTTGAGAAATGAACCAAACCTCTAAAACCCTAATAGAAGAAAATCATTTCCAAATTAGCTCCAAACCTATGGATTTGATCCATATAAAAATTGACCAAACAAACATTTCAAATTGATCAAGAATGATTATTAGAAATATTATAAAACCATATGAATTGGATTTACTTAATTTGGAGCCATAGATAAAATCTTATGAATTTAATAAGATAAGGAAATTGAATTTCCAAAGCTAATAAAGCATCTATCTATAAATCCATACCAAATGGTAAGAAAATAATCCTAAATATATTTAAAAGGATAAATAAATATTAAATAAGATTTTACAAATTGGAATCACCAAGTTTGGATCTTTAAATAAAAAGATATGGATTTTATAAGATAGGGAAAGAAACATTAAATGAGTAATATTTAAAGACCAAATTAAAACTTGGCCAAGACCATAAGCAAATAAAATGATTATAATCCAAATCCAAATAAAATAAAAGGATAAAGAATTTCCAAAAATAAAATAAAATGGCATTAACCATTCTATCCCTATTTTAATAAAGACAAATCTCTAATAAGAATAATTATATAATTCATGAGAAAATAGTATTTTGGAATTTACCGAAGTGGAATAAAGTTGTTTAATTAATTTAAATAAAATAAATCTTTCAAATAAAATTTAGGGAATTAAAACTATATTTAATTCCATTGGAATTAAAACAAATACCCAATTCAAATGATTTATGAATCATATTAAATACTTTACAAATAATTCAAGATGAATTATTTGACACCCTATTAAACAAATAAAAACCTACTGAAAAGATTTGGAAGGATTAAGAATTCAAATGGTGTTTTGAAGATATTATTAAATCTTATTTTGAATTAAAACAAAGGCCTAAATAAATAATTAAAATACCCCAAAGAGAATAAAGTTTTATTCCCAAAATTGACTTCAGAATATACTATTAATCAGTATTTGAGTCTTCACAAAATTTGGCAAAGGTTTGAATTCAAATGAGTGTTTGACTTGTTTATTCAAAATCAAAACAGAATTAAAGAAATGGAAAAGGAAACACATTCAGAACAAAAAAAATGAAACAGAGCAGCCCAGCCTAGCTAGCCCATTAAGCCCATCAGCAGCCCACCTGCTCGCCCCCGCAGTGAATCGTTTCCACTCACAAATCGACCCGCATAGCGAATGACAGATGGACCCCGCCTCCCCTCTTCCCCTCTCGCTGACGCCAGGCCCCACCGCCAGCTCCCTTCGTCCTCACCCGCGCGCAAACCTCGCCGGCGGTTTCTGCCGTTAAAAGCCCGCGTCAATACTCGTTACTGCCGCGTTTAATCCTCGCCGTGACCATGCAGTATTGAGCGCCCATTTCCTCTCTTCCTTTCCCCCCAAACCTCACGCCTCGAGAGCCACCAGGCTACTCGGAATCATCTCCGAAGCTCCACTGCCTCCGACAGACTCCGGCGGCAATTCCGGCCACTCGCCATCGCCCCTCGCCTCCTCGAGCACCCGAGCTTGACCCCTAGACCCTGGAGCTTCTCTCTGCACCCCGACTTGCTCGCGCGTGCCCCCAAGTGTCGGCAACGACGACGACCAGCAGCGTCGCCGTTTGCTTTTCCTCCGACGAAGCCTCCAGGTAGTCTCTGACCGCGCCGCCCCTCTATTTGATGCTCCCACACTCCCTACTCTCTTACGCGTCTAACGCACCCTTTGTTTTGCATTGGCGTGCCCTGTAGCCTCGTCCTCGACAACGACCGAACGAACCCGTCGCCAAGAGAAACTCCAGCGAGCGACTCCCATCGAACCCGAGCGCCCCTTCGCCAGCAAGGACCGTCTTGAGCTTCACCACGACCACGCGAACCTGGTGAGCTTCTCCCCACCCTCTCTCAGTCCTGCATCGCCAGCAACGTCACCGTCTGACCGCGCGCCGCCACACGCCGCCGCTAGCGCCGCCCATCTCTGGCAAGCATGCTAAACGCCGTCCGATCGCGATCTAGTGGCTAGGAAAGAACTAACCCGAAGGTATAAGTAGTGCCTCTGAGACGTGCGATCTCACTTAAATCCTACGGCTTGTATCGCTCGATCCGCACGAAGCGGTACGGACGAGTAGTATCATGCCACGTGGCCCTGCCTGTTTATAAAAAAACCAGAAACTTGTCTATTTGATGTTCCAATTTGAAAAATTCATAACTTCCAAACCACACGTCCAAATTTTGCAAATTTTATATCAATGGATTCAGCAAAACAAGTACTTTCTAACCATGCACTTTGTTTAGTAAAATGTTTCTGTTAAATTGATTGTTTTTGCAGAAACTTATGTAAGCATATTTAGAATATAAAAATTGTTCCAAAATGATTTTTGAGATAAAACCTTTGGAAAATGGATTGTTTTGAACCTACTGACCTTAGAAACCAACTCATGGATTTGAAAATGTATTTGGTGAAGCAAAAGAATAAATCTTTGATTTAAACCATTTCTTGTCAAAAAAACATATCGTTTATTTGTTAAAAATACTTTTTGAAGAAAACCTTTGAGAAATGTTTTGATTTAAACTCTCTGACCCTAAACACAAGGTTTTATGATTTGAAAACATATTTTGTGAACCCTATAGATTGTTGCCTTATTAAAAGCATTTCTCCACCATATAAAATAATGCTTTGGTTTAAAAATGGTTTATAGGAAGAATCTTTTGCAAATAGTTTTGCCACTTTACCAAAATGACCAATAAGTGTTTTAGAATGTTTCTAACTTATTATAAACCACTTTTTTAAATAAAACAAAGTTTGGCATGCTTGCATGCATTGTTTTGAATTCTATTAATTTATGTGATGTTGCTTGAATGGTAGATTGAAATTGTGCCCTTGCTTGATTGAATTGTAGTGATTTGAAGAGTGTGATCATTGCAAAGACAAGGAGTGAACTTATATTCTCTACCAAAAAGGAAAGTGATGCTTCATACTTTTGTCCCATTATTTTCACTATGCATTAGTGATATTTCTAAGTAAGACTTGCATGGAATTTTGCTAAGTGTAAACTATGCCATGGGAAATCCTAGTAGATGAAACCTTAGTAGAATTTCCTAAGTTAAGATTCCTACTACTATCATGCTTAGCTTAGCTAGTAGAAAACAAGGGTGGAATATATATTCATGCTATGGAATATTTCTAAGTCTGTGGACTTGTGTTTTGTTTAATAAAACAACTAAGTGAATGAATCACCTAGGTGGAATGGAAGGAATGGTATGTGTTGAGTGGTTCACAAGGCCCATTTATATGGTTTACCTTGTGTATCTCACTTGTGGATGGCCACCCAGGAACAAAGAGATTTGAGATGTCAAATGTTGAGAAGCTTCAAGTGCAGCCACTTGGTATTTTGAGCTCTGCCTGGATCATATAGGTTGCAATAACTTAGCCAAATGGACAGTTGGTGGTAGTGGTTTGATAGGTTGGAACGCGTCCATTCTGGTCTAAGGGAAGGCTTCTGAAAGATCTTGTCTTGGTGAAACCAAGTCTTGTGGGGAAAGTGCACCACCTCTGCAGAGTGTAAAATCTAAGTACTTAGCCATGTCCCTGGTAAAGGACAATTTGAGCATCAAGACATGGAAGCTATCAAGAATATCCTCATCCCAATTTCTAAGTTAAAAACTTGTGGTTGAACAAGGGTTGAAGGATCACCAATTTCTATTGGGAGATGCCTTGGGTGATTTTGTCAAGCAAAAACTTAGTGTTTTCAAATGATAAGGAAAAAGCTATTTTGAGCAAAGCAAGCCTAAGCTCCACTTAGCCAAATGCATATAGATGATAGACCCCACTATACTACCATAGTATCACTTGCCAATACAATTCAAATGTATTGACCCTTGTGGCTGTAACTTATTATGTTGCAGGTTTGTTTGATGTTAGAGAAGTTTATTGATTTAGGATTACAAGTCTACAACCAACATGTCTGCCTGTGGCACTTTGAAGATGAAGGATCCCATGCTATTGTTATATTCTGCTGCATTGTAATGAGATAGCCAAATGAGATATGTAAGATGTAATAAATTATTTTATTCCTGGTTATAAAGTTGTATTATGACCTTTGTTTCTTGATATTACATCTTAACTGTGGATGCTAGCTATTGATCCAGGGACTAGCATTGTAAACACAGGGATCTCTACCTTATTAAAGGTTGGGAAGCTTACAGATGGTATCAGAGCATTGTGTTGCCTGTAGGATTGTGACCCTAGGGTTGGACAAAAACCCCTTAGAAAAATAGGAGTTGTATTTGTTCCAAAACTTATTTACAAACAATCTTATAAACTCTTTCTTCAACCATTTTGGTTTTGATTCTACATCTCTTCTATTTCAAACTTGATGGACAAAGTCTACCCCATGGCCAAGTACTTCACCATGTGCAAAGGACTTCATCAACTCTAATGACTTCAACATCTTCAAGTGATTTCAACCCTATTCTCAACAAGGACTTCAACCTTGGATATCACTAAGGACTACAAGTGAGACAAGAAATGTTACTCAAGACTTGAATACTAAGGGAATACAACTTAGAAGGAACCATCATCACCTTTGAAGTTTTGTGACCAAGAGTCAAGAAATTCTCCAAGGATACAAGGATCTTTTTCATGAAGAATCAACTAAGAAGGATGGAATGATCTCAAGTGAACCATATAGTTGACCACCATATTTAGTTTTAGTCAAACCCACCAACTTATGTGGTGTAACAAAAATATTTTTGTTGCCTATAAATGTGCTTGAAACTTGTTGTTTGAATGGAGTGTTTGTTTGTGATTGCTTGAGTAAATTGTGATGTGTGTGATTAGAATTGATTCCTTAGAAATCTTTTGCCTATTCTAATCCCAAACCAACCCAAACAGATGACTTCTCCAAGAGACTCCAACATCAAGAATGACAACAACAACAACAACCAAGAGATGCACATGAGAGAACAACTACTAGCAAACCAAACCCAGTTGAACCAAGTGACAACTCAGTTTTTAGCCAACAACAATGGATTAGACCCAACCATACAAAAGTTTTTGGAAATTCAATCCCAATTGTTGCAAAGGATGGCCACTCAAATGATCAACATGGGAGACAACCTTTCCCAAGGAGTTTGTGACAACAAGGATGACAAGGATGATATTTTAGAAGGAACCCAAGCTTGCAATATTTGTGGAAACAAGGATCACACTTCCAAAGAGCATGTAGATCAATTCCCCAATTGTGAAGAGAAACATCCAACTAATCAATGCCCCACCTCTTAAGCTACTTGTTTCCTATGTGAAGGAAATAACCATGTCCCTATCCAATGCCCCATCTATTCCATAGTTCAACAAAGGAAACAAGGTGGAGTGCATCAACAGTTTGTAAACCCTCATAAAGGAACAACTTCTACCAAGAAGGATGAAGGAAAAGTCAAAACTATGCATCATAAGGCAAAATCCAAAGTGATCACAAAGTGTTGCTACTCTTGTGCAGAAGAAGGTCATATCTCTAGTAAATGCCCCAAGAAGAGAGAAAGATTTCGCACCTTTGTGGTGAAGTATGAAGAGCATGAACTAGAAGAACTCCTAGCTTTGGAGAGACCCAAAAAGAAGAAGAAAGACATAAGCCAGTTGCAATGTTACAATTGCAAAGAAATGGGACACTATGCCAGTGATTGCCCAGAAAAGAAGAAGAACCAAGGAAATAAACAAGAGGGAGTGATACCAAAGAAGAAGAAGGATAATAGCCAAGTGATGTGTTTCAAATGCAAAGAGCTAGGATATTATGCAGACAAGTGTCCAAAGAAGTTTCAACAAGATCCCAAGAAAGCCAAGATGTAATCTAGTTGGAAAATTTTTAACGGTGGTAGTACCCTAGTTGCTTTGAGCCAACTTGTAACCCCTAGCCTCCCCAAATCTCGGGATGAGATTTATTTTAAGGGTGGTAGCCTGTCACATCCCAAAATTTTCCAAATTTTGAAATGTGAAAAATAAATAAACAAAATAAACAATTGTTGAAATTTAGGGTGAAAAGAAACTTTTGTTTTTAAATGGAAACTTAAAATTCCATCTTGAAAAACTTTGGTTAACATTTGAATCCAACTAAATTCGAATCAAAGTGGAATGCATTCTTCATAAATGCATCTGGAAATTAAACACTTGAGAAATGAACCAAAACTCTAAAACCCTAATAGAAGAAAATCATTTCCAAATTAGCTCCAAACCTATGGATTTGATCCATATAAAAATTGACCAAACAAACATTTAAAATTGATCAAGAATGATTATTAGAAATATTATAAAACCATATGAATTGGATTTACTTAAATTGGAGCCATAGATAAAATCTTATGAATTTAATAAGATAAGGAAATTGAATTTCCAAAGCTAATAAAGCATCTATCTATAAATCCATACCAAATGGTAAGCAAATAATCCTAAATATATTTAAAAGGATAAATAAATATTAAATAAGATTTTACAAATTGGAATCACCAAGTTTGGATCTTTAAATAAAAAGATATGGATTTTATAAGATAGGGAAAGAAATATTAAATGAGGAATATTTAAAGACCAAATTAAAACTTGGCCAAGACCATAAGCAAATAAAATGATTATAATCCAAATCCAAATAAAATAAAAGGATAAAGAATTTCCAAAAATAAAATAAAATGGCATTAACCATTCTATCCCTATTTTAATAAAGACAAATCTCTAATAAGAATAATTATATAATTCATGAGAAAATAGTATTTTGGAATTTACCCAAGTGGAATAAAAGTTGTTTAATTAATTTAAATAAAATAAATCTTTCAAATAAAATTTAGGGAATTAAAACTATATTTAATTCCATTGGAATTAAAACAAATACCCAATTCAAATGATTTATGAATCATATTAAATACTTTCCAAATAATTCAAGATGAATTATTTGACACCCTATTAAACAAATAAAAACCTACTGAAAAGATTTGGAAGGTTTAAGAATTCAAATGGTGTTTTGAAGATATTATTAAATCTTATTTTGAATTAAAACAAAGGCCTAAATAAATAATTAAAAGACCCCAAAGAGAATAAAGTTTTATTCCCAAAATTGACTTCAGAATATACTATGAATCAGTATTTGAGTCTTCACAAAATTTGGCAAAGGTTTGAATTCAAATGAGTGTTTGAATTGTTTATTCAAAGTCAAAACAGAATTAAAGAAATGGAAAAGGAAAAACATTCAGAACAAAAAAAATGAAACAGAGCAGCCCAGCCTAGCTAGCCCATTAAGCCCATCAGCAGCCCACCTGCTCGCCCCCGCAGCGAATCGTTTCCACTCACAAATCGACCCGCATAGCGAATGACAGATGGACCCCACCTCCCCTCTTCCTCTCACTGACGCCAGGCCCCACCGCCAGCTCCCTTCGTCCTCACCAGCGCGCAAACCTCGCCGGCGGTTTCTGCCGTTAAAAGCTCGCATCAATACTCGTTACTGCCGCGTTTAATCCTCGCCGTGACCATGCAGTATTAAGCGCCCATTTCCTCTCTTCCTTTCCCCCAAACCTCACGCCTCGAGAGCCACCAGGCTGCTCGGAATCATCTCCGAAGCTCCACTGCCTCCGACAGACTCCGGCGGCAATTCCGGCCACTCGCCATCGCCCCTCGCCTCCTCGAGCACCCGAGCTTGACCCCCAGACCCTGGAGCTTCTCTCTGCACCCCGACTTGCTCGCGCGTGCCCCCCAGCGTCGGCAACGACGATGACCAGCAGCGCCACCGTCTGCTTTTTCTCCGACGAAGCCTCCAGGTAGTCTCTGACCGCGCCGTCCCCTCTCTTTGATGCTCCCACACTCCCTACTCTCTTACGCGTCTAACGCACCCTTTGTTTTGCATTGGAGTGCCCTGTAGCCTCGTCCTCGACAACGACCGAACGAACCCATCGCCAGGAGCAACTCCGGCGAGCGATTCCCATCGAACCCGAGCGCCCCTTCGCCAGCAAGGACCTCCTTGAGATTTACCACGACCACGCGAACCTGGTGAGCTTCTCCCCACCCTCTCTCGCTCCCTGCATTGCCAGCAATGTTGCCGTCTGACCGCGCGCCGCCACATGCCGCCGCTAGCGCCGCCCATCTCTGGCAAGCATGCTAAACGCCGTCCGATCGCGATCTAGTGGCTAGGAAAGAACTAACCCGAAGGGATAAGTAGTGCCTCTGAGCCGTGCGATCTCACTTAAATCCTACGGCTTGTATCGCTCGATTCGCACGAAGCGGTACCGATGAGTAGTATCACGCCACGTGGCCCTGCCTGTTTATAAAAAACCCAGAAACTTGTCTATTTGATGTTCCAATTTGAAAAGTTCATAACTTCCAAACCACACATCCAAATTTTGCAAATTTTATATCAATGGATTCAGAAAAACAAGTACTTTCTGACCATGCACTTTTTTTAGTAAAATGTTTCTATTAAATTGATTGTTTTTGCAGAAACTTGTGTAAGCATATTTAGAATATAAAAATTGTTCCAAAATGATTTTTGAGATAAAACCTTTGGCAAATGGATTGTTTTGAACCTACTGACCTTAGAAACCAACTCATGGATTTGAAAATGTATTTGGTGAAGCAAAAGAATAAATCTTTGATTTAAACCATTTCTAGTCAAATAAAAATATTGTTTATTTGTTAAAAATACTTTTTGAAGAAAACGTTTGAGAAATGTTTTGATTTAAACTCTCTGACCCTAAACACAAGGTTTTATGATTTGAAATCATATTTTGTGAACCCTATAGGTTGTTGCCTTATTAAAATCATTTCTCCACCATATAAAATAATGCTTTGGTTTAAAAATGGTTTATAGGAAGAATCTTTTGCAAATAGTTTTTCCACTTTACCAAAATGACCAATAAGTGTTTTAGAATGTTTATAACCTATTATAAACCACTTTTGTAAATAAAACAAAGTTTGGCATGCTTGCATGCATTGTTTTGAATTCTATTAATTTATGTGATGTTGCTTGAATGGTAGATTGAAATTGTGCCCTTGCTTGATTGAATTGTAGTGATTTGAAGAGTGTGATCATTGCAAAGACAAGGAGTGAACTTATATTCTCTACCAAAAAGGCAAGTGATGCTTCATACTTTTGTCCCATTATTTTCACTATGCATTAGTGATATTTCTAAGTAAGACTTGCATGGAATTTTGCTAAGTGTAAACTATGCCATGGGAAATCCTAGTAGATGAAACCTTAGTAGAATTTCCTAATTTACGATTCCTACTACTATCATGCTTAGCTTAGCTAGTAGAAAACAACGGTGGAATATATATTCATGCTATGGAATATTTCTAAGTATGTGGACTTGTGTTTTGTTTAATAAAACAACTAAGTGAATGAATCACCTGGGTGGAATGGAAGGAATGGTTTGTGTTGAGTGGTTCACAAGGCCCATTTCTATGGTTTACCTTGTGTATCTCACTTGTGGATGGCCACCCAGGAACAAAGAGATTTGAGATGTCAAATGTTGAGAAGCTTCAAGTGCAGCCACTTGGCATTATGGGCTCTGCCTGGATCATATAGTTTGCAATAACTTAACCAAATGGACAGTTGGTGGTAGGGGTTTGATAGGTTGGAACACGTCCATTCTGGTCTAAGGGAAGGCTTCTGAAAGATCTTGTCTTGGTGAAACCAAGTCTTGTGGGGAAAGTGCACCATCTCTGCAGAGTGTAAAATCTAAGTACTTAACCATGTCCCTGGTAAAGGACAATTTGAGCATCAAGACATGGAAGCTATCAAGAATCTCCTCATCCCAATTTCTAAGTTAAAAACTTGTGGTTGAACAAGGGTTGAAGGATCACCAATTTCTATTGGGAGATGCCTTGGGTGATTTTGTCAAGCAAAAACTTAGTGTTTTCAAATGATAAGGAAAAATCTATTTTGAGCAAAGCAAGCCTAAGCTCCACTTAGCCAAATGCATATAGATGATAGACCCCACTATACTACCATAGTATCACTTGCCAATACAATTAAAATGTATTTACCCTTGTGGCTGTAACTTATTATGTTGCAGGTTTGTTTGATGTTAGAGAAGTTTATTGATTTAGGATTACAAGTCTACAACCAACATGTCTGCCTGTGGCACTTTGAAGATGAAGGACCCCATGCTATTGTTATATTCTGCTGCATTGTAATGAGATAGCCAAATGAGCTATGTAAGATGTAATAAATTATTTTATTCCTAGTTATAAAGTTGTATTATGACCTTTGTTTCTTGATATTACATCTTAACTGTGGATGCTAGCTATTGATCCAGGGACTAGCATTGTAAACACAGGGATCTCTACCTTATTAAAGGTTGGGAACCTTACAAGAGGTGCGATGGCGCAATGCTCTCCGAACGCCACAAATGGCTCACCTCGAGGTGTGGTGGCTCGGTGCTCACCCAACACCACACAAGGCCTCACCCCGCATGCGGAAGCACGCAACTCACCGACGCCACAAAAGGCTCACCCTATTCTCCCGAGTGCGCACCACAAAAGGCGGGCACTCGCTCCACTTTGGGATGCTTGAGGGCGGTCACTGAACCCGAACAAGATTGGGGCTAACTCCACAACTCAATTGGAGGCTCCCAACAACAAAACCACAATAGGCTACAATGCCACAAAGGGCCAACAACGCCACAAAAGCCTACAAGACCACAAAAGGTCAACAAGACCACAAAAGGTCAACAACCTAACCACACAACCGTCTAGGGTTCCAGGGAACCCAAGAGAAACAAGCTCACAAGCTTGAACTCGCCGAATCTCCGAGGAGAACTCAAACCTATGCACCAAATGCAAGGGCAAGTCCTTCTCTCCCAAATTCCAACAAAGATACAAAAGCTATTGGGGGAATAAGGGAGGAAGAACACACAAGGAGAATACAAAACTCTCCAAGATCTAGATCCCAATGATTCCTTCACGAAGAAGGGATTTGGCTTGGGGGGATTGTAGATCTAGATCTCCTCTCACAAATCCCTCAAAAAGATGTAAGAATCATAGGAAGGGAAAGGGAGAGGGAAAGCTTCTTCAAGGTTAAGAATGGAGGAGAGAGAGAAAGCCAAGAACCAAGAAGAAAAGCTAGTAGCCACGAAGGGGAAGAGGAGCCCCTTTTAAAGGGATCCCAGATCTGCCCGTTATGGGCATTCGCGACTCCTGGCCGGAACTTCCGGTGGGAGGCCGGAAGTTCCGATGGCACACAGCCAACGGTCGAAAACTGTGGAGCGAGAAACTGAAAAAGCGAATCCTGGTCGGAACTTCCGCCGGTTGAACGGAACTTCCGGTGGGAGCAAAACTTCTGGTGAAAGTTCCCACAGAATTTCCGTCAAATAGACACGATGAAAACAGAAGGTTACTGAATGTGAGCGGAACAAGAGCCGGAAATTCAACCGGAACTTTCGTCCTGAGCGGAACTTCTGGTCACTGGCCGGAACTTCCGGTGAGAGCGAAACTTTCAGTGGAAATTCCGACTGAAGTTCCGTCAAATAGCACATCCAAAACAGAAGGTTACTGAGCGTGAGCGGAAGAAGACCCGAAACTTCCACTGGAACTTACGGCGGCAAAAATGCCCTAGCGGAACTTCCGATGGCAAGTCGGAACTTCCGGTCAGGGAAATTCCAGAAACCAGAAAACCAGAAACACAATAAATTTTGCATCCGAACTCCAAACTGGATGAAACCAATTTTGTTGGAAAGATAACGATGAATAGAATCCAACAATTGTGTTGGATGAAACCAATTTTGTTGGAAATATTGGGTATCACCTTGGGAGAAAATACTATGAATATATATGTAAAATATCCCCCAAGGTGTGGAGCCGGAAAACTCGCAAGATCAAAAACCGCAATAAGATATGCAAGTGAAATCCTTAGATGATGAACTAGAGCTTGGTATGATGATGAACACAAGCTTTAGATCCTATCATGGACAAGAACCAAATAATAGACAAGAAAGATGATGCTATGAATGCAAAGGTTTGAGCTCTCTCCGAACGATGCAAACGAGACACCCGCTTGAGAGCCCCTCTTGATAGAACGGCTATCTATCCTAAACCCGGTCTCCCAACTAACAACACGAGACCGGCAAAAGAGAAGCCCTATCAAGAACATACCTTTGCCTTGAGCATCCCACTTGAACTTGATGTAGACCGTCTTGTTCTTCTATAGTGGGAACACCTTTCTTGGATGCTCTTGCTTGATGAAGATGAAGACTTGCAAATTGCTCCCCCATACTCCATGGGGAAACCTCTTCTTTGAACTTGTCTTCATCATTCCATGAGCACGAGGATGGCAAGCTTCAAGCATGAGATCTTCTAGAGATGGCGCATCTTGAGCTCGCCCTTCTTCATCCCTACTTGAGGTTGATCCATCTTGATGCAACTCTTTGCACATGTCTTGATCAACCTTCAAGCTCCTTCTTGCTTCATGATTCCAATGGGCACAAAGCCCTTGGACATTTTTTCATCTTCCAACCTTGAGACCAACACATGGCCCAAGTGATGCCAATGGACAAGCCTACAAGTGAAACTCAATTTACACATTAGTCCATAGAGATTGTCATTAATTACCAAAACCACACATGGGGGCATACATGCCCTTTCATACATGTTAAAAATCTAATATTTTACTTCTGAGGTAAATAAAAATTAAATATTTTAAGAACTCAAATTTAAACTTATTTACTTCATTAATAATTCATATAAGGATAAATAAAAATTACTAATATTCCTAAAATGGGTAAATTAAGTTTAATAAATAGTATTAGTCTTAAATATTAATAAAATGAATCTTAAATGGTTTAAAACATTATAAGTATATTTTTATTAAATTATCATCAACCCTAAGTGAAGATTTTATTCTCAAAGTATTTCAATTCATAATAAAAACCTTAAAGAACAACTTATGAATACACCAAACCTTTTCTAAACCATGTTAACCACCAAATTACAAAAACCACCACAAAATTATATAAATCCATAATTAGTTAAGTAATAGTATGTTTTAGATTATAAACTATACTCACTCATCTATAAAAGATAAATGATATTACTCCATAATGGAATCAAGAAACCATTACACCAAGTAAAAGAATAACCATTCTTATATAACTTAAAGAAAACATTCTAGATACACAAAGTACAAATATTATAAGTATTATACTTTCAAAACTATCCTTGTTTTAAAGTTAACTTTAGTCTACAAAATCTTAATATAAAACTATAAACATTACTATATATTTTATAGTTAACTTTGGTCTGAAGTAGTTAAATTATAAAGCAACTCAAGCCAAAAAACCTTTGAGCAAACAAATCACATCAACCACCACTAACTAACCACAAAGTTTGTTTAGACCTTAGAAGAGAAACCTTTTCTTCGAAGGTTATTCTTTTTGCCACTTTAAACAAGAACTCTTGTATAAGTAATCCTAACTAGTATGTCATAAGTATGTATACTTTACTCCTACATATGTGTTGTTTACAACCACTCATAAACTCTAATAAAAGTACAACTATGAAACTTATCTAAAAAGACTACACATTCCAAAGTAACCATTTTCGGAATCCAAACCCTAGGACAACGTTATCCCCGGGATTTGCGTGTAGAACGTGCATCACATTACTTATGCATAAAAGCATATTGCTTCTTTAAACATTAGTCCTTAACGGACCAATGATACTGATTTCAGATTTTGGATCTTATACTGACTCGAAGACCGTGAGTGCATAATCTTGCAATCACAAAAGGCAAGTTCACACTTGCTCATGTCCTTTGTTTATTTTCTATAAAGTATTTTACAAATCCAGTGTTGTTATCACCTGCATTTTAAAAAGGTCTAAAAACACTATTTTCGATAATAATGTGAACTATTGGTTACCGATCCAGGGTGATGAGCTAATCTATTAAATCTGACAGTTGGAATACCACTATTCAGAACTATATCACCGAGGACTTAACAACCAATGTCGCCAGTGATTCTTGCGCCATATATTACGCGTTGACCATGAGATTTGGACGGAAAAGTCAGCTGTATCTTCTTCCTCTCGCATGAAGCCGGATGTGCAGGTCATGGCTGTTATCCTCGAAGCATGCATATTAATTGGTAATTCGTAGAGGATATGCAGCATATGGGTGGGAACCCTCATCGTCCCACGATAATTCTGGCATCTAACGGTTTGTACAAACTATTGCCGTAATTCTTTATGTCGGCATGGTGTACACCAAGGAGGCATGCGAGGTCGCGAAGGGGGCAGTGATTGGCTTGGATCATCTTCTGGGCCCCACATCATGGAATTGTGGACGGGAATAAGCTTCTCGGTTGTGCAACAAAGAGTTGATCTCTCATGGGTAAAGTAATGCACCTCTGTAGAGTGTCAGAACTGTAACTTGTTACTCCCTGTTCTAGGAAGGAGTTGCGAACGCGGCGGGAAAGGAACTCCATGAAAGTTCTGGTAAACCCGTGAAGGCTGACGGACATAGCTTTTCAAAATAAAAGCAACGAAATGTTTATGAAAACTTGCATTGCCTACGATCTACGGTCTGTGGCTTTAGTTATAGTGAATCAAACACTCCTTTTCTAAGTGAATTTGCTGAGTACGCTCATACTCAAAGTATCTTATTAACCCTTGCTAGATTCTGAAGCCATTAAGAAGATGTCTACATCAAGTTATGCTCCAGGAATCATCAAAAGCTAAGGCTTTTCAGTGAAGTCAAGGAAGTCAACACATTCATCAACTCATGTGTAAACGAAGTTACGGATTAGATAGGAGTGTAATCTCTAGCTAAAGAACCTATTTCTGTCATGCGCTGCAATAGCAACAATGCCAATCTCTTAGTCAGAATACTAGACTTAATAGTATAATCGTTATCACGATGTTCATTTTTCATCCTTCTCCGCAATAAGTTCTTTCTCTCTCTTTACCTAGAGTGTTCTCTGGATCTTGTGTAAAGAGTGAGTTGTAACCTTTAGCCATGTGTTGGACCAGCTGTGTTTCTGTTGTGCCATTCTGAGGGATGTAATACTAGTGAACGGTGTTTCATTGGTGTTATGTCAACGACTATAGTATACTACATCATGCAGTGGTATGCTGGGTCACCGCAGAAAACTATTTTTTCATCAAAGAGGATCTTGGAATTACTTCATGTGGATTTGTTTGGTCCTCCATCTCATGCTAGTCTTGGTGGTAAGAAATATTTCTTGGTGATAGTCGATGATTACTCAAGATACACATGGGCCTATTTTTTCAAGCTAAAGAGTGAGACTCAACAAACTGTCATTGATTTCGCCAATGAGGTCTGACTCGGCTCAGTTGTAGAGCTTCGTTGGGAGACCCCAAGAGGAAGGTATGATGAGAACAATGACAAATTTTCCCTCAGTTCTGAAACCAAGGTTATCGAACTAGTTGGAGCAAGGAAACAACTCCAAGGTGTTGCTAGCAACTTGGAATCTTGCACAACACAAACTCAAGACTTTGCCCCAACTTACAGTGAGGTTGTCAATCTCACTGGTTTGCTGAAAACAAAGGATTAAACGTATAGTGTGGAAGGTAATGATTTCTTGCAGAAAGTAAACAGTAATAGTAGATGGCATAACGATGGTAAAGATTGGACCGGGGTCCACAGTTCACTAGAGGTGTTCTCCTTAAGATAAATAACATAACATGCTGGGTGAACAAATTACAGCGGGGCAATTGACAGGAACTAAGCAAGGCATAACAATGCAAATACTAGACATTCATGATTCCTATGAGATTTGATTGGGCATTACAACAATATACATAGACCGCCATCCAACTACATCTATGACTAATAATCCACCTTCAGGTTATCGTCTGAACCCCCTCTAGTATTAAGTTTCAAGCAACGAATAATTGCATTAAGAAATGTGTGTAAAGTAAACAATACAATTGTTCCATGAACAAAAGATTGTTGTTTTCTCCCTAGTATCAACAACACATCTATAACCTTAGAGATTTCTATCACTTCCACATATTCAATAGAGGCATGAACCCACTATTGAGCATAAATACTCCCTATTGGAGTCACTAGCATCTACTTGGCCAAGATAGTTACTAGAAACAGAGAGCATGCAAGATCTCAAACAACACAGACATGATAGAATCAATAATCAATAAGACATGATAGAATCAATAATCAATCTGACATAGTATCTCAATATCCATCAGATTCCTGCAAACACAACATGTATGATTACAAATAGATGATCTTGATCATGAACGGAGCTCACAAGATCTAAACATGATAGCACAAAGGAGGAGAAACAACCATCTAGCTGCTGTATGGACCCATAGTCCAAGGGTGAACTACTCACGCATCATACCGGAGGCTGGCATGGTGATGAAGAAGGCCTCCGGGATGATCTCTCCCCTCCGGCAGGGTGCCGAGAAGAGCTTAAGAGCCCCCGATCTAGGGACGATGGTGGCGGCGGCTATAGACTGTTTCATCGAGATCTGATCGGGTGCTTAGGGTTTTGGCATCGAGGGGCTTTTATAGGTGAAGAGGCGAGGCAGGGGGCACCCGAGGCACCCACACCAGGTGGCGGCATGCCCTAGGGGGGGGGCGCCACCCTAGGGTGTGGCGGCCTCATGGCCCTCCTTCGGTCGCCCTTCGGTCTTTGTGTTCTCCTCGATGAAATATTGAATTTGGCTTTTATCCCGTCCAATTCCAAGAATATTTCCTTACTAGCTTTTCTGAAACCAAAAACAGCAGAAAACATGCAACTAGCACTATGGCATCTTGTTAATAGGTGAGTCCCAAAAAATATATAAAAATACCTCAAAGTGTAGACAAAGCAAAGCAAAGTTGATACTAAACAAGCATGGAACATAAAAAATTATAGATATGTTTACGACGTATCAAGCATCCCCAAGCTTAACTCCTTCTTGTCCTCGAGTAGGTAAGTGATAAAAAGAATAATTTTTGAGGTGACATGCACCATCAAAACCAATATCAAACCATTTGCAAACATTGAAAGCTGGGATCAAAGCACTCTAAACATGTGCATGAAAGATGGAGATCTAACAATAGGACATAGTAACTATGCATGCAACATGAAAGGCTATAAACAAAGATCATGAATAACATGCATTGAAAAACGTTTGTTTGTTTCACATACAGAAACATAGCATAGTGGAGTGTTTATTCAAATAGTCAAAATACAAAAGAATTAAAAGTTGTGAGCCGTCAAAATAATTCAAATAGTCAAAATAAGAATATACTTGATTCTGTAAATAAAACTAAATTTATAGAAGCAAAATACAAAAACAAGCCCATAGTAGTGTAGGATTTATTTTCTGATTCCAATGATATAAAATTTGTAATTTTTGGCCAAGCAGATCAAAAGTTATAGATTTTACAAGTTTAAACATTCAAAAATCATTTCTGGAATTTTAAATAGGCCACGTGGAGTGTTTATATTGGCTGATACCGGTTCGCACGGATCGTGATCTATGGACCGCAGGATTAAAAGTAAATCGCATAGCTCAGATCTAAAGAAAATGTTTCACCTAAGTGTTCTATCGTGGCCACTGGATCAGGATCTAACAGCTCACAACGCTCTGACCAAGATCTGGCGGCGCGCGAGGCTACATCAATGGTGGCGCTACTGGCGGTGGCGTTCCAGCGAGGCTATGGGGTTAGGGTGAACATGCATGTGCTAACCGAACTCGTGTGACGATGTTGAAGCTCAACGTGGTCTTTTCCTGGACAGGGGCGCACTGGCACGTCCGGAAAATCTCGTCGGAGTTCGCTCTTGTGTCGGGTGTCCACTGCCGGAGATGGAGGCGACGTTCTAAGGTGCAATAAGAAGAACAAAAAGCATTAGGAGGGGCACAGAGGTATGGCGAACATGGTGGTATGGGTTAGGGGTCAAGGGGCGGCCTGGCCTTACCGTGATTCTTCACCGAAGTTGAGCGGCGCTTCAGTCGTTCGCGGGGCTCGACGGAGACGACGACCTGGGGCATTTTAGAGAAAAGAAAAGGGGTGAGGAGATGCACACGGGTCTGACAAGCATGCTCGTAAGAACGAGAGGTGAAGGGGAGCATAGGGATCACCGAAATAGGTCGCCAGAGTCGTTCAGTGCCGCGGCGGTGCAAGCAGAAATTCGCGGAGCCTGGTGGCGCTACTGGCTTGCTGAGTTGGGGGAAATGGTCGCGAGGAGTTACTCAGCGAATCAATGGCAATTACTCGCGTAATCAACGGCAGTGACAGGGGGGGAGGAAACGGACGGAGCTGGTCGTGGGCGCGCGATTTGGGGACGATGATGACTTGCCGTGTGGGGCCAGCATGTCAGTGACCATGGGTACAGCTGCGCGCGTGAGAGAGAGGGGGAAAAAGGAAATGGCCGGTTGGGCTTCGTGGGATGCATCTGCTGCTAGGCTGGATGAGTGGCGCCGACCCTTTTCCTTTTCTTTTCCCTTTTTATTTTTCTAATTTGATTTTCAGGAAACTAAATCAAACCAAATTCAAATGGTTTTGAATTCAAACCACCTCTAGGTTTTTGTAGTGAAACCTTTGCTCCTACTTGTGTACAAAGCACTACTATTAGGCATATATATGGGTTTGTTTTGAAATTTTTTGTGCAAGCCAAGGATGGTATGAATGTATGAATGAAATGCAAACTTTTACAAATCATGATTTTTGGGATGTTACAGGAAACTCCGTTCTAGCACCCTGCCAGGACGGGGAATTTGGGGAGTATCATCGCCATCGTCATCACCAACGCCTCTCCATCAACCATCAATGTTCCCCTTATCTATGAGTGAGTAATCCCCCGCTGTAGGCTATGAGGATGGTAGGGATTGGATGAGTTCTATCATGTAATCGAATAAGATTGTTAGGGCATGGTGCCTAGTATCTCTATTAGTGCTATTTGACTTTGTTGCAACTTGTTGTGCTTAATGCTTGTCACTAGGGCCCGAGTGCCATGATCTCAGATTTGAACTTATTATTGAATTATTATGATAGTATTGTTTGTGATGTTATCTGCAAGTTGTGTACACATATCATTGTCCGGATCCAAAGGCCCCGAAGTGACAGAAATTGGGACAACCGGAGGGGATGGCTGTGATGTGAGGATCACATGTGTTCATGGAGTGTTAATGCTTTGCTCCGACACTCTATTAAAAGGAGCACCTTAATTGCCAGTAGTTCCCTTGAGGCCCCGCTGCAACGGGCTGGCAGGAAAAAAGATGTTGTGCAAGTTCTCATTGCGAGCACACATGACTATATATGGAGCACATGCCTATGATTGTTTAGTACTTGGATGCTTATTCTTATTTATCTGCAATTGCCCTAGATCTTGAAGTTACATGTTTAGACTCGTCCATGCAACGCCCGTCCATCCATCCATATGCCTACCGCGCTCATATCCTACTGTTTGCTACTACTGTTACTATTGCTCCTGTTTTGCTGTTGCTGTTGTTTTGCTGTTGCTACTTGATGACCCACAAGTATAGGGGATCGCAATAGTTTTCGCGGGTAGTATTACCCAATTTATTGATTGATTCGACACAAGGGGAGCCAAAGAATACTTGCAAGCCTTAACAACTGAGTTGTCAATTCAGCTGCACCTGGAAATAGTTCTTGCTCATAGAAGTTTATCAGTAGCAACAGTTTGTAGGAGCAACACCAAAAGAAACAGCAACAGTGAAACAGGAGCAATAGTAATAGTAACGGTAACAGTAGGATTCGAGTGCGGTAGGCATAGGGATGGATGGACGGGCGTTGCATGGACGAGTCTAAACATGTAACTTCAAGATCTAGGGCATTGCAGATAAATAATAATAAGCACCCAAGTACTAAACAATCCTAGGCATGTGCTCCAAATATAGTCATATGTGCTCGCGATGAGAACTTGCGCAACATCTTCTGTCCAGCCAACCCGTGGCAGCGGGGCCTCTAGGGAACTAATGGCAATTAAGGTGATCCTTTTTATAGAGCACCAGAGCAAAGCATTAACACTCCATGAACACATGTGATCCTCACACCACAGCCATCCCCTCTGGTTGTCCCAATTATTGTCACTTTGGGGACTTTGGATCCGGACAATGATAAGTCTGCACAACTTGCAGATAATATCACAAACAATACTATCATAATGATTCAGTAATAAGTTCAGATGTGAGATCATGGCTGAAAGAACATGTTGGGCCCCCATGTGTGGTTTTGGTAATTAATGACAATCTTTATGGACTAATGTGTGTATTAAGTTGTACTTGTAGGAATTGTCCATTGGCATCGCTTGGAGCATGTGTTGGCTTCAAGTTCGATGAAATGAGAAGAAGATGTGTTGTGCAAGCTCAAAATGCGCCATCTAGAGTATATCTCATGTTTGTTTCTTGCCATCCTCGGTTATCATGGATCGATGATGATGAATCAAGATAGGCGTTCCATCTTGAGAAGGTCAATTTTGTCTACATCGAGTTCAAGTGGAATGCTCAAGGCAAAGGTATAATATTGATAGGTTTTCCCTTTTGCCGGTCTCATGTTGTGTGTGGGAGCTCGGGTTTAGGATAGATAACCGTACTATCAAGAGGGGCTCTCGAATGAGTAACTCGATCACATCATTCCGAGAGATCTCAAACCTTTGCATACTTGCATCATTGTATTTGGTTGTTATTTGGTATTATCCATGTGAGGATATAGAGCTTGTAGTAATCTCCATAACAAGCTCTTGTTCATCAAAATCGGATCTTCCGTTTGTATCTTGTTGCGATTTTGATCTTGCCGGTTTTTCGGTTTCTCACCAAGTGAGGTATCCCACATTATTCTACTTGATACTTTCTCACTTGGTGATAACCAATATTTTCAATGCAATTGGAATCGGGTCGATCGGAGTTACCAAACAAAAGTTACACTCATTTGAATATTTGTCGGTCTTATTTAAAAAGAAAAAGAAAAATCTGTTTACTGGGCCGAGCGGTAGAACCACCCGGGCGGGCCGGTACTACCGCCCGCATCTGAGCGCCACAGATTATCTTCTGCCTGGCCCGGTAGTACCGCCCAGGTGGGCCGGTACTACCGGCCGGCCTGAGAAGAATTCCCCAGCCCAGCTTCTCCCCACTGCGCTTGCTCGCTCGGATCCGCTCGCTCGTCCTTGCGCGTTGACCCGCGGCCAGCCCCGCGCGCTGCTCGCTTGCTATGCCCATTCTCCCGCGTGCAGCCGCCGCTTCGCTGGCCCCACGTGGCCCTGCGCGCCTGTCGCCCCGCAGCCGCTCGCGCATACCGCCGTTTTCGCTCGTGTTGACCGCGCGCTGCTGCGCAGTTCGCTTCGTGCGCCCCGCCGGATGCCGCGTGGGCTGCTCGCATGCTGCGCCAGGCGCGCCGCTCGCATTGCCCACTGCTGCTGCTGGGCCCGCTGGCGCGTTGCCTCGTGCGGCTGCCCCACTCCCTGCCCTTTCTCGCGCACACGCGCATGCCTGGCCCCGCGCTAGCCCCATGCGCCGCACAGCTGCTCTTCCCAATCCCCTTGACCCTATTTGGTTTGCTCATTTCGCTTCGGTTGGCCCAGGTGCGGTAGTACCGGTCGCGTCCGGTACTACCGGACCGTTCAGAAAATTAGACCCAACGGCTAGATTTTTGGGCCCCTATTTAAGGCTTTGCCCGTTTTGAGTTTCGTTGGCTTTTCTCTTATATATTAGGCTAAGCTTTGTCCACACTTTCTCTATATCTTAAAGCCTGCCTAATCTTTTCCCTCCGATGATATTTGCCCATATTTGAGTGGAAGAGAGAGGAGATCTAGACCCACGTTTTGACCTAACCGATTCATCTCTTTGTGAGTGCATCTTTGGGGATCTAGATTTTGGGGGATTTTGTGTCTCTCTTTGATTCCTCCTCTCTTGTTCCCCAATAGCTTTAGTAGCTTTGTTGGAACTTGAGAGTGAGGGATTTGAGCACCTTTGTGGTGTTCTTGCCATTTGCATTTGGTGCATCGGTTTGAGTTCTCCTCAGAGGATTTGGTTTGAGTTACTCATTGGAGCTTGTCCCTCTTGGGTTCTTGGAACCCTAGACGGTTTTTTGGCCTTGGTGGCATTGTGGCCTTTTGTGGCATTTGTTGGGAGCCTCCAATTAAGTTGTGGAGAAGTGCCCCAACCTTGTGAGAGGTTCCGGTTGCCACCGATAGTGGAAGCGTGGATCGATCCTGTTGGGGTGAGATTCACCAGAGAATAAGGGAGGCCTTTTGTGGCGTTGGTGGTTTGATACCACCCCCTCTCCAAACGAGACGTACTCCATGTTGGGAGGAACTCGGTAAAATATCGGTGTCCCCGCGTGCCTCGGTTATCTCTATTACCGAGCTCTTTACTTATGCACTTTACATTGTGATAGCCTTCGTGCATGAAGTAATATATATCTTGCTATCACTTTGTTGCTTGTATTGCTTAGCATAAGTTGTTGGTGCACATAGGTGAACCTTAGTTGTTCTAGGTTGTTCTTAACAAAGTAAACACTAGTTTTATTCCGCCTTTGTTGAGCCACTCTAGGAAAAGCTTTAATCGCCTATTCACCCCCCTCTAGGCGACATCTGTATCCTTTCAATGGCACTCGGGTCCTAGTGACAAGCATTAAGCACAACAAGTTGCAACAAAGTCAAATAGCACTAATAGAGATACTAGGCACTATGCCCTAACATATCTTATTCGATTACATGATAGAACTCATCCAATCCCTACCATCCCCATGCCTACATCGGGGGATTACTCACTCATGGATGAGGGAAACATCTGTGGTTGATGGAGATGCGTTGGTGATGACGATGGCGATGATCCTCTCCAAATTCCCCGTCCCGGCAGGGTGTCAGAACGAAGTTTCTGGATCCGAATCTTGGTTTCTGGTGGCGGCAGCGGAGCAGAACTCTTTCTAGAAAACTATCGAACCCCCCTTGGTTTTTAGGTCGAAAGGCAACTTATAGGCGCAGAGGGAGGCTGAGGGGTTGCCTGGGATGGCTGCACCCCCTCCAGGCGCGACCAGTGGTGGGCCCACGCCTGGGGTGGGTGTGGGCCCACCAGGCCTCCTCTTTGTCTCTTCTTCTGGCTCCGTGGATCTTCTGGTGAAATATAAGTTTTGGCATATTTTCCGGGATTTTTCCTGATAGTTCATTTTCTGCACAAAAACAAGACACCAAGGTAATCCTTCTGAAAACAACGTCAGTCTGTGTTAGTTGTATCCAAATCACACAAGTTTATATAATAAACAATAGCAAAGTGTTCGAGAAAGTAGATACGTTTTGGACGTATCAACTCCCCCAAGCTTAGCTTATTGCTTGACCTCAAGAATTCAGTTGAAAACTGAATGATAAAAGAACTTTCACGAACACTTTGCTTCATATGATGTATATATTCTCAGCACAGGAGTAGATGCTTAGACTATTCATAATAAGAAGTATGCAACTAAGTCTACTCAATAGTCATTGCAAGCTATGAAGAGAAACCAACTCAATAATAATAAGTAGCATGAAACATAAACATAAGCAACATTGCAATACTCATAATAAGGTATGATAGAGTGGTATCTCGCTTGCCTTTGCTTGAAGAGCACAATATAAATGCCAAGGCACCTCTGAAGTTCACATGAAGACTAGAATAAAGATATCAGAGATACAAGCATCAAAGTCTTGAAATAATTAACCAAGCTTTGGAACAAACATAAAAATGACAACTATGCTCTCAAGAAGGTGCTCATAGAATAAGTGGTGACTCAACAAAGTTATGAAAATGGTTTTGTGAAGGTTTGAAAGGCTTACCAATGTTGAAAGGAAGGTACTCATTAGCTTTGAGGTCTCATTGCCCCTATCATAGGCATCTTCATGTGGTTAAGGTAAAAGTGAGGTCCACTCTGAATCATATGCTTGACAGACCATAAACTGGAAATCCCAAGTCCCTTGAGTACAAGGATCGCTCCGCAAGCTACTCAGTGTTGGTCACCTGAAATTTCTTGTCATTGTAAATACATGCATATCATCGAGAACCGCCAACGGGGTACCCTTTGCACATGGTACATGAGCTTTCCCATAACCAAAATGACAAGTCAAGCAGACAATGAGCATCTCAACAATCTTATTATTTACCATATGCATAGCTTTTTATTGAGGACGCTTCATAGATGCTCATTATGGTGATGTTGTAAGTTTCCACCATGATTAAGCATGGCTTAGGCTAGCAGCCCAGGTGTTTCTCTAACACAATGTATAAACTCCATGAACTCACAGCCTCCCCTTTTATTTCACATCGTCGAGATCCGTAAACAAAAGAGCAAAGAATCAACTGGATGAGATATCCAATAGGTGTTGAAAGCGTTCCCCGTGACAGCACGGTTCTGCTGACTCCCAACGTATAATTAGCAAGCATATAACTTTCATGGACTAGTCACAATGGTTCGGAATTATTAAGCGCAAGGAATAAAGTGTGCCATCAAGTTCGTGAGAGCTTTACTAACTAACTTTCTCAAAACAGACAAACATTTTATTTTGGAAGAAAACATGACATATGGAATATGCACTGAAATAGCAAATGATGCTAATAGGTAGGTATGGTGGACACAACTGGCAATATTGGTTTTGGGGAGTTGGAAGCACAGGTAGAGCACATACTCAGTGCAAGTGAAGGCTAGCAATAGAGAGGGAGCAACAAACGAGAGAGCAATAGCTGTCAAAATCATGCTTGCAACAAAACAGGACTAACTATGGCATGAAAGTGATACAAGAACTTTGAGGCAAAATAAATCATCGAGGCTTAATGACTATTGATTAGTCATATGCATGCGTGAGCATGTGCCAAGTCGATTCACATGAACAGTCAGAGGAGAATACCACAATATCATACCAAGTTATGAATAAAACGATGCAAGCAAACATTCATATGACATGCTACAAACTATTAACAAGATGGAGCTAATCACAAGAAAGCAAGAACTACTAAGCATCCATAAATAACATACACCTTACATGAACAGACTAAGCATGATCACCACGATGAGTATATGTACAAAAATGAAAACAAATAGAGTTCGTTACCAGCCTCTTACCACACCTTGAGTTGTCTTAATCTTCATTATTGGCCTTCACTTGTGTGACTTGAATAATTAACATGAAACCAAAATCCACTGAGGACGGCTGAACCCTGCAAAGAACTCTCAAAACCAAAGAAGAACAACAAATATTTTTGGTGTTTTCGATTTTTTAGAAACAAGCAAACAAAGAAAAACCAAACAAGAACAAAGCAAACCAAACAAAGAAAAATATTTTTGGATTTTTCTTTTAAGGCAAACCAAAGCAAAGAAGCAAACCAAGAGAAACAACGAAAATATTTTTTGGTATTTTTGGGTTTTTAGAAAGAAGCAACAAAAACCAAAAAGAAAGTGAAAACAATGGATATACAAAGAACCGACCGAACATGATATATATATGAGTGTGTGATGTCGTTATACCTCCTCACAAGCTTAGGATTTTGGCCTAAGTGGGGATCAATCCCATGGTGTCCAAGAGGATGAACCTCCGTAGTATGTCGAGGAAGCTCCCTCGTCCTGGTATGAGCTCGAGGCCTCCCCTATGTAATACGCAGGGGGGGTCGTATGATGGTGCTTCCTCCTGATAGTGCCCGTGGAAGTTAAGAGAGAGCAGCTTGTCATCCATCTCCGTCTTTGAGAATGACCAAGGTCCCTGAGAAATACTGAGCAAAGTGGTTTGGGGTAGAGGGATCTCTCTCTCTTCCCCGTCAGTAAACAACATTCTATAAACCAAGTTCTCAAGAGTAGAGCTAGTGGTGACAAAGTGGTGCGCCTTCATGGCAGCAAGATCAAGCCTCTGAGGAGCCAAAACTGTATCATGTGGATCAATAGCAATGTTCAAGGCAGCAGCAACACGAGTAGCAATAATTCCCCTATAAATGGGTCCCTTAGCAGCTAGACGACGAGCAATGAGAGAACCAAGATTATACTTATCCTCATTGTTGAGCGCGGCAGCTAAGAAGGCCAATTGATAGTTGGAAATATTACTAGTGTTCTTCCTACCAAGAACACTGGTGGCAAGATAGTAGGCACAATACCTGATGGTTAGAAGTTGAATGTTCTTTATCTTCCCTCGCTGAGCTCTACGGTCATGATCATTGGTTATTCCTCGGTAAAGCTCTAACAATTCAGCGGGTAGAGCTGGAATCTTCTTTGATGACCCAGTTGTACCAAGTCCCAGGGCCTTGCAAAATTGCTTCAAAGTCATAGAATGAGCCCTGCCATAAATTTTGAAAGACACAACAGGCTTGAACATACTATTAGTAAAGGAGAAACTCTCCACAAATGTTTTAGTAAGCAAAGCATATTATGCACTCTCATCCTGCATGTAACTTGTTAGTCCAGCCCTCTGTACCAAAGTCATAAAATCATTAAGAATCCCAGCAGCTTGTAAGAAGGCTTGGCAAGGAAAGGTGGAGGGGTGCGCATCCCCTTATATCCCTCGTCACCAAATCGCGGAGTGATGAGATCCTCATTGTATGAGGGTCTAGTACTGGTAGATGACCTTGGAAGCCTTGCCCTTCTAGGTGCATCACTCTCAAATATATCACCAAATGTGTGGTGGTCCATGACTTCACTTTTCTGAAATTTTAAACAACTATCAAACCAAGTGATTTCTAAATTGATATATGATGAGCAACTACTATAGGAACTTGCTAGAAGACTACACATGCATCAAAACAAAGTTTCTAAGAAAAGAACAAGCATGCAAGCTCAAACAACCTGTCACCTATAGCAGCAAAATACTCAAGATACAATCTACCAATCACAAATATAATTGGACAAGTGGAGGAGGAACATACCAAGGAACAATCCCTCCAAAAATTAGCACTTGAGATGGGCTGAACAAGGAGATTGAAAATTGCGAGCAAGAACAACAAGGACAAGAGCTTGAGCATGTTTTCGGTGTTTTTCGGGAGAGAGAAAGAAGATGGCTTTGAGGGGGCAGCCCGGAGGGGCCCAGGTGGGCCAGACCCCCCAGGCGCCGCCACCTAGTAGGCCGTGCCTACCACAGGTGTGGTGGACTGGGGTGGCCCCCTGGGTCACGTCAGGTGCCTCCCTGCCCCTTTTTTGAGGAAAAATTATTTTGAATTTTATGGGATTTTTTCAGAAAACTTTATTTTTGGCCAATTTTCATGGTATGAAAATTGATTTTCTCGCAGAAACAGTTTTTTCAGAAGAAGCAAAATCAAACAAAATTCCAAACTACAGGAGCTCTAAGAAACTCAAACAAGAAAACAACTAGCAAAACTAGAGCTAAAGCAAAGACTATGAAGGAGAAAGGAAAAAAGAAAGCAAGTATAACCACTGAGTTCTCACTTGATTCAACTGGGCTTGAGTTGCTAGAAGTTGTTCTCTCATGTGCTTTTCTTGGTTATTGTTATCACCATCCTTGATGTTGGGGTTTCTTGGAGAAGTCATCTGTTTGGGTTGGATTGAGATTAGAATAGGCAAAAGATTTCTAGGGAAGAAGTCTAATCACACACAACAATTCACACAAGCAATGTGCAAGCAATCACAATCAAGCATTCCACTCCAAACAACAAGATTCAAGCATATTTTTAGGCAACAAAATATTTTTCCTACACCACATAAGTTGGTGTGATCAATATATTATCTAAACTAAACACTAGTATGGTGGTCCAACTATGGTTTCTTCATGAATGAGATCATGGTTTCCATGGAAATTTTCTTGCATCTTGGTCACAAAACTTCAAAGGTGATGATGGTTCCTTCTAGGTTGTGTTTCCTTAGTCTTCAAGTCTTGAGTAACATTCTTATCTCACTTGTAGTCCTTAGTGATGTCCAAGTTGGAGTCCTTGATGAAACTAAAGTTGAAGTCATTGGTGATGTAGAAGTCTTTGCTCATGTTGAGGTTTTTGCCCAACAAGTTGAAATACAAGAGATGTAGTTTCAAAACAAAAAGGTTGAGGAAAGAGTTTACAAGATTGTTTGTAAATAATTTTGAGCAAATACAACTCCTATTTTTTCTAAGGGGTTTTGTCCAATCCTAGGGTTACAATCCTACAGGCAACACAGTGATCTGATACCATCTGTAGAGGTCCTAACCTTGATAAGGTAGAGATCCCTATGTTTAGAATGCTAGTCCCTGGATCAATAGCTAGCATCCACAGTTTAAGATGTAATATCAAGAAACAAATGTCATAATACAACTTTATAACCAGGAATAAAATAATTCATTACATCTTACATAGCTCATTTGGCTATCTCATTACAATGCAGTATAAATAACTATATAGCATGGAGTCCTTCATCTTCAAAGTGCCACAAGCAATCATGTTGGTTGTAGACTTGTAATCCTATTCAATACACTTCACTAACATCAAACAAAACCTGCAACATAATAAGTTACAGCCACAAGGATCAATACATTTGAATTGTATTATGTAGCGACCTCGGATCAAGTAAGATCCTAAGTCCCTGTGATAAACATGCTAGTCCCTGGATCAATAGCTAGCACTCACAGTCGATGAAATATCATGTAAAACACAAGTCTTTATTACATGAATCGAATAATCCAGAGTTTACATTATTACAATAGAAGCGATATAAATACAACTTGGAGTCCCATCAATGCCACATGCAGGTTGAGTGAAGACCGACAATCCTTTATACTTAGAAAAATTCTTTGTCTTTCGAACCCCCCAACGGTACTTTGTATATATAGCATAGCAAGCAATACTTAGTAAAAACAGGGGTAACCTATTAGGAGGGAAAATCCTAAGTATAGAGCTACTCATGGCATACTACAAAATCATCGCACTTGCAAAATAATACTAAGGAAAAATTCTACTAGAACATCCTACACATGCATACTTCAGAATTTTGAAGATCACATGCATAGAATCAAAACTGGGACAAAATTATGAACAAGTGGTGTAACTTGCCTTAGTATAATTGACGATAGTACATTTCTTTGTGAACTTTATCTCGCACTCCGAATAAATCTAACGTGTAAGAAAAAAATAACGCTAATAAAAACATTGCAAATATAGAGTCAAATAAAACATATAACACGTAAACAAATAGAAAAACATACAAATATTGTTATTTACTTATTTATTTATTTTGTGTAGCAGTAGTATTGTATGGTCTAATGGTTAGAGAATATCACAAAGATCAATTTTCAAAAGGGAACACCCGAAAAGAAATTTATATATATATCAAGTTATAGTCAAAAGAATGTTTAAATTCGAATTTAAATTTGAACAGATACAATATAGTATAAATATAAAAATTTATAGGTCTAATGAATAGATATTTTAATTACAAATCCAACGCAAAAAGAATCAACTTATTCAGAAGTGTGGATCAAAAGTTATGATTTTTGTAAGGTTAATGGTTTAAAATAACGACTAGACTAGTGGGGACGATTATTGTCATCGAATCTAAATCTTGACTGTTTTTTCCGGCTCCGACTCCGACTCCAGTTAGCTCAGCATTGAATTCGGCGAGGCTTCAGCTTCTAATAATTGGCATAGCTTCTGCTTCAGCTCAAACACGTGGCGTTGTGGTATTTGTCAATTCCGATTCGATTAAAAGGCTAATGGTGACCATGAGATCTAAATCTAGCGACGATCTAATATACACTATACACGATGGATCAATTACACAAGATTGAAAATCAAAATATTTAAACGTGACAGATTTGAAAATTTGAATTATAAATTTTATAACCATTGGATACCGAATTTAATTGCAAATCTAATGCAACAAGGATCGTTAAACTCAACCCATAGATTAAAAGATAAGGAATTTTAAAGTTGAACCATATAGACTAACCTGATGCAATCGATCTAATTTTTATACATGCGATTCATCTGAAGCTAACCCTACACCGTACCAAAGAAAAGAATAAAACATGGGACTTCAATGCATGCTGTTAACACTAAAAGTTCCAATCTAAGAAAAATAATGTCTGAGGGAAGCGACGACATACCACCAGTGGTAGAACACGCCTGTGCTGGGAAGACGACGAGGCGGACGCGGACGTGGTCAACGGCGACGATAATAAAGACGGCAGCGGCGAGTCGGGAGTGGACGGTGGCGAGGCTACGGTGACTTCAATAGTTCATCCTGGAACACGTGTGCAAGGGTAAAACGAGTGGGGGATGAGGCAAAACAAGATAGAAAGTTCGGATGGAAAAAGAGGGCTAGAAGACCATTACTGGCATCAGAATCGTCGAGTTTTGGAGCTTCAGTAATGGTTCTCCGACGAGATTGGAATTCGTCGATTTGGTGGTTAGGGATAAGGATTTTTTTCCAAAAATTGGACGGGGAGTATGAGGGGGTATTTATGGAGGGTTTTGATTGAGCGAGGGGGGCACGAATCGACCGAAAGGGCGAGATTTCTATGGGATTTGATTCGGTTCTCGGAGAACTCGTGACGAACTGGGACTCTGGCTAAGGAACAAGATGACAGGTGGGGTCCATGTAGGGGAAAAAACGTGAACGGGAGGGAGAGGGCAGCTCATGTGGCTTTGTCTAGGCCGACTTGGGCCAACACGCACGTGCATGAAGGGAGAATAGTCAGTCTACTCTGGTTTGCTCGACCAGGTAAGTGTCGCTCTTTTATTTCCTATTTGTTTTTTCTTCGGTGACTTCAAAATGATTCAAACAAAATTAGAAAAAAAAAATAATTGTAGAATTTTAAACGGTTTCATTGGAGCTTGGGAACATTGTTCCAGCCTAAAATTTAATATACAAAAATATTTTTTTTAAGCACTTTAGCCTCACATGGCCACTTATGTATTTCCAAAAATATGTAGTTTTAGGGTTATATCTCCATGCGAAATGTACATTATTTTGAAATCAACTTTAAAAGAATAATTGTAAAATGTTTTCAGACTCCAATATAGTCCAACCTATCTTCTCTCCTTTGATTTTTTTGATTGGAAACTATTTATAATATCCTCAAAAAATCCAAAATGCAATTTAAGATTCGAATAACACCAAATGAAATATCCTACATCACTTATGTTTGGAAAATATCATGTCATTTCCTCTCGTGTGACATATGTATTTGGAAAAATCAAGTAAAGGTCTTAAAAATCCAAATGGCGTAAATAAGATGCGAGGTAAATAACTTTAATTTGTATAAAAGTTTTCTAACCAATATTTTTATTTTGGATAGTCATGTTTATCCACTCTTTTTAACGTGGTTTAGGGATACTTTTAAACGAATCCTCAAAAGTTATATTTCATTCAAAAAATTTAACAAGATAAAACAATTCAATCAACTTAATCTTATTTATTTTTAACATTATAAAATTTAGAAAGAAAAATTAGGATGTTACAGACTACCACCCTTAAAAGGAATCTCGTCCTCGAGATTCGAGAAGGCTAGAAGGAAATAGGTTCGGGTTACACTAGGGTACTACCACCCTTAAAATATTGTAATTGTTGGGTTCTCCTGGTACAATGATTTGTAAGCTTAACTCATACTAACATAATTCATCGTAGCCTGATGGACGGATTGGGCTTCTTTCCATTGACATTTCCTTTGCCACCGCCATTATTTCTTTTTTTAGGATAATTTGTCGCGTAATGCCCTTTTTCACCACACTTATAGCATGTCACCTGGCTAGGATATTTCTTGGGCTTCTTGTTGCTGCATCTATTACCATTACCATCATTGTTTTCATCCTTTCCAGCCACATTATCATGTTCTCGACAATCAACTGCATAATGCCCAGGATTGTGACACTTGAAGCATATGTATTTGCTTAGATCCTTCCACTTCCTTGTTAAGGATAACATGCCATGGCACAATCCATCTCTAACTTGCTGATTCACTTGTTGTACAATCGGGTAGAGGTGATATTGAGAGGGGTTGTGGTTGGTCCCTTCGCACGGGAAGCATGTAACTTGAGAGGTGGGGCATTCTTCACATGGGTGTCTTTCTTCACAATAGGGGCACTAATCACGATGCTCCTTGGAGGTATGTCCTATTTTTTCCACAGATCGTGCAAGCTGAACGTTTTGGGACTTCAACCTCTTGGGTTTTTGGTATACGAGTGATGAGACGAGATTGTAGTAGGAACTCTTTAAATTCTTCGCAAGATATCATCCCTTGATGATCATTAATGGCATGTTGCATCTTCCACCAGATTGTAGCCTCTTCCTTTAGGAATTGGGTGGCATAATGAACCATTCTATTGGCTTCAATGTTGGCATCCTTCGGTCTTTCTTCAATCTGATGCATCCACTTCTTTGTATCGACATGGCTCTTACGCTTGGTGAAGTTGAGTTCCTTGTCTTCCTTATTGATATGGTACATCTGTCGAGTTGACCAAGGTTTAGGGTAGGAACGAATGGAGCATAGAAGAAGAAAAACCCATACAAGCAACTTTATTTAGAAAATAGGTTTTCATTAGCTAAGGTAATAAAACCATACAAGATAGCAAACAATTTTCCACACCTATATTATAGCGAAATCAATCCGGGTTTGGTTCCTAATAGGTCACTTGGAATCTTCGAGGCTTCGAGTCTCCAAAAGTCTTCGTGCTCTTGATAGTCTTCATGTTCTTCATAATCTTCAATCTTTCGAGTTCTTTAGTTAATAACATTGACTTAAGGCCTTTTAAGTCTTTAATCTCGTAGCTTCAGTCTTGGAACATCTTTCATGGAGATCTTCAAGTCCCGACTTAATCAAAATATTGAGATGATCTTCTTTGAAAAGGTCATCTTGAGAAAGTTTCTTCTTGAAGTGTGTAGTGGTCATTTTCTAATGTTGAAAATAAGAGACTTAAGAAATTTTAAAACCCCAAAGGTAGATGATGAGAAGTATGAGAGTTTTCTGAAATAACTTAGAAAATATTTGTCCTAAGGTTTTTCATGTCTAGGGTCACGATCTACAGTCAACTTATGCTCTGATACCATCTGTAGCGACCTCGGATCAAGTAAGATCCTAAGTCCCTGTGATTAACATGCTAGTCCCTGGATCAATAGCTAGCACTCACAGTCGATGAAATATCATGTAAAACACAAGTCTTTATTACATGAATCGAATAATCCAGAGTTTACATTATTACAACAGAAGCGATATAAATACAACTTGGAGTCCCATCAATGCCACAGGCAGGTTGAGTGAAGACCCGCGATCCTAGCGCACCTTTCAACGATCTCCGAAATTCTGCACATGAAACATGCAGCCAACAAGTTGGGTCAATACTTTGAATGTATTGGTAAATTACACAGGAAGGGAAGACTAACTCTACATGCAAGGCTAGTTTAGGCTTTGGAGTTCATTTGCATAAAGCTAATTTTCACTAAGTATGGAGAAAAGAGAGAGAGAGTTTACCCTACTTTGTAAACATTTGCTTAGATAAAATAGGATCGAATGGTACACGAGGATATTACTCACCAAGTGTCCAAACAACCAAACACTTGGATATTACTCACCAAGTAATACTTGGATATTACGCACCAAGTTCCCAAAATCCCACCCATTAGCGATATTACGCACGCCATGGGGTTTCAAAACTTTGTTTTAGAAAAGAGAGAGGAAGATCCTTCAGAGGCTTCATCCTTCAGACGCTCATTGTTGTTCTGTTACCGTGAACACGGCTGATCGATCAGATTGCAATACTCTCGAGAGTTTGTCCACTTTACTCACAATCCACGATCAAGTCCTTTTACAGACAAGACCATGGCGAGGCTTTCCCTTAGTAGCCCCTCTACCTTTTGGATCCAACCGTGCCAAGAACCTCCAAATGTTGGTACCCAGGCGAGGTTTCCCACTAAGTACTAGGCCAAGACAGAACCCATAATGTATTGTGGTTGCACTAGAAGCTTCTGAATTCTGAAACATGGCAGACTTCTTTGATTTCTGGGCGGCCGTCCTCCACCAAAATCTCACTCGTTGACCCGACAACCATTCCGCCCAGAAGAAAACTTAGTTTTATTTTGAAGTGGATCTGAAAAGAAAAGTTTGCTCTAGAGAGCCTTTATACTTAGAAAAATTCTTTGTCTTTCGAACCCCCCAACGGTACTTTGTATATATAGCATAGCAAGCAATACTTAGTAAAAACAGGGGTAACCTATTAGGAGGAAAAAAATCCTAAGTATAGAGCTACTCATGGCATACTACAAAATCATCGCACTTGCAAAATAATACTAAGGAAAAATTCTACTAGAACATCCTACACATGCATATTACAGAATTTTGAAGATCACATGCATAGAATCAAAACTGGGACAAAATTATGAACAAGTGGTGTAACTTGCCTTAGTATAATTGACGATAGTACATTTTTTTGTGAACTTTCTCTCGCACTCCGAATAAATCTAACGTGTAAGAAAAAAATAACGCTAATAAAAACATTGCAAATAAAGAGTCAAATAAAACATATAACACGTAAACAAATAGAAAAACATACAAATATTGTTATTTACTTATTTATTTATTTTGTGTAGCAGTAGTATTGTTTGGTCTAATGGTTAGAGAATATCACAAAGATCAATTTTCAAAAGGGAACACCCGAAAAGAAATTTATATATATCAAGTTATAGTCAAAAGAATGTTTAAATTCGAATTTAAATTTGAACAGATACAATATAGTATAAATATAAAAATTTATAGGTCTACTGAATAGATATTTTAATTACGAATCCAACGCAAAAAGAATCAACTTATTCAGAAGAGTGGATCAAAAGTTATGATTTTTGTAAGGTTAATGGTTCAAAGTAACGACTAGACTAGTGGGGACGATTATTGTCATCGAATCTAAATCTTGACTGTTTTCTCTGGCTCCGACTCCGACTCCAGTTAGCTCAGCATTGAATTCGGCGAGGCTTCAGCTTCTAATAATTGGCATAGCTTCTGCTTCAGCTCAAACACGTGGCGTTGTGGTATTTGTCAATGCCGATTCGATTAAAAGGCTAATGGTGACCATGAGATCTAAATCTAGCGACCGTCTAATATACACTATACACGATGGATCAATTACACAAGATTGAAAATCAAATATTTAACGTGACAGATTTGAAAATTTGAATTATAAATTTTATAACCATTGGATACCGAATTTAATTGCAAATCTAATGCAACAAGGATCGTTAAACTCAACCCATAGATTAAAAGATAAGGAATTTTAAAGTTGAACCATATAGACTAACGTGATGCAACCGATCTATTTTTTTTACATGCGATTCATCTGAAGCTAACCCTACACCATATACGTGTACCAAAGAAAAGAATAAAACATGGGACTTCAACGCATGCTGTTAACACTAAAAGTTCCAATCTAAGAAAAATAATGTGTGAGGGAAGCGACGACATACCACCAGTGGTAGAACACGCCTGTGCTGGGAAGACGACGAGGCGGACGCGGACGTGGTCGACGGCGACGATAATAAAGACGGCAGCGGCGAGTCGGGAGTGGACAGTGGCGAGGCTACGGTGACTTCAATAGTTCATCGTGGAACTCGTGTGCATGGGAAAAACGAGTGAGGGGATGAGGCAAAACAAGATAGAAAGTTCGGATGGAAAAAAAGGGCTAGAAGACCACTACTGGCATCGGAATCGTCGAGTTTTGGAGCTTCAGTAATGGTTCTCCGGCGAGATTGGAATTCGTCGATTTGGTGGTTAGGGATAAGGATTTTTTTCCAAAAATTGGACGGGGAGTATGAGAGGGTATTTATGGAGGGTTTTGATTGAGCCAGGGGCACGAATCGACCGAAACGGCGAGATTTCTGCGGGATTTGATTCAGTTCTCGGAGAACTCGTGACGAACTGGGACTCTGGCTAAGGAACAAGATGATAGGTGGGGTCCATGTAGGAAAAAAAACGTGAACGGGAGGGAGAGGGCAGCTCATGTGGCTTTGTCTAGGCCGACTTGGGCCAACACGCACGTGCATGAAGGGAGAATAGCCCGTCTACTCTGGTTCGCTCGACCAGGTAAGTGTCGCTCTTTTATTTTCTATTTGTTTTTTTCTTAGGTGACTTCAAAATGATTCAAACAAAATTAGAAAAAAAATAATTGTAGAATTTTAAACGGTTTCATTGGAGCTTGGGAACATTGTTCCAGCCTAAAATTTAATATACAAAAATATTTTCTTTATGCACTTTAGCCTCACATGGCCACTGATGTATTTCCAAAAATATGTAGTTTTAGGGTTATATCTCCATGCGCAATGTACATTATTTTGAAATCAACTTTAAAAGAATAATTGTAAAATGTTTTCAGACTCCAATATAAATTAGAGTATTATATAATTAATATCCAACCTATCTTCTCTCCTTTGATTTTTTTGATTGGAAACTATTTATAATATCCTCAAAAAATCCAAAATGCAATTTAAGATTCGAATAACACCAAATGAAATATCCTACATCACTTATGTTTGGAAAATATCATGTCATTTCCTCTCGTGTGACATATGTATTTGGAAAAATCAAGTAAGGGTCTTAAAAATCCAAATGGCGTAAATAAGATGCGAGGTAAATAACTTTAATTTGTATAAAAGTTTTCTAACCAATATTTTTATTTTGGATAGTCATGTTTATCCACTCTTTTTAACGTGGTTTAGGGATACTTTTAAACGAATCCTCAAAAGTTATATTTCATTCAAAAAAATTAACAAGATCAAACAATTCAATCAACTTAATGTTATTTATTTTTAACATTCCAAAATTTAGAAAAAAAATTAGGATGTTACATATTGGCAAGTGATACTATGGTAGAGTAGTGGTATCTATCATCTATATGCATTTGGCTAAGTGGAGCTTAGGCTTGCTTTTCTCAAAATAGATTTTCCTTATCATTTGAAAACACTAAGTTTTTGTTTATCAAAATCACCCAAGGCATCCACCAATAGAAATTGGTGATCCTTTAATCCTTATTCAACCACAAGTTTTTAACTTAGAAATTGGAATGAGGAGGTCCTTGATAGCTTCCATGTCTTGATGCTCAAATTGTCCATTACCGGGGACACGACTAAGTACTTAGATTTTACTCTCTCGAGAGGTGGTGCACTTTTCCCACAAGACTCGACATGCATTGAGACAAGATCTTTCAGAAGCCCAAACCTATCATCCCCTACCACCAACTGTCCATCTGGCTAAGTTATTGCAACCTATGTGATCCAGGCAGAGCCCATAATGCCATGTGGCTGCACTTGAAGCTTCTCAACATTTGATATCTCAAATCTCTTTGTTCTTGGATGGCTTTCCACAAGTAAGATACACTAGGGTAGTCCATAAATATGGGGCCCTGTGTAACCACTCAACATAAACCATTCACACCATTCCACCCAGGTGATCCATTGTGGCATCCCGCAAAAACCACTACTAGAAAATCGCTTGGTATTTTTGTTTTGTGCATCATCATGACATCAGCATGCATCTAATTGATTAAACTATTTTGCTAAAAGACCTACTTTGTTTTTTATATCAATATCCTTCCCCTTTGTTCAAACCAAATCGTCGGTCCAGCCGGATCTTTTATTTATCTAAAACCAATTACAAAATTTATTTTAAAATAAAAGAAAACCCTAGTCAAAATATCTAACCCTAAAACTACCCAACCCTTTTTCCACCCACTCTAATCCTACCCAGCCCCCTCCACATCACCCCGACCAACCACAGCTTGCCACCTCACCTCTCCCTGCCCCCTATCCTATCCCCTTCCTCCACCTCATCCCTCCACCCTCTCTCCCTCCACCCAGCAGCCACCTCACCCGCTGGCCCCACCCCCTTTCCAGCCGCACTCCCCTGACCCCGCCCCTGGCCCACAGCCCCCACTCCCTCACCCAACACACACGCAGCACAGACGCATCACACGCACACACCCGGCCCCACCTGGACCCACCACCTCTCTGTCCTCCTCTCTCTCCACCAGGTCCACCTCCAACCCTCTCCCTTCCACTCTGGCCCCACCTCGCGAACCCCACCTGTCTGCTCCCCTGGGTCACTCCCGCGGGCCCGCCCCACCGACGCGCCCCGTGCCTCCCCACCCTGTCTCCTCCCTCTCTTCCACCGCTGCGCCCTCCCTCCGGCCTCTTCCTCTCGCCTCCCCCGACTCGATCCCCACCTCCCCCGCTCCGGCCTCCACCTCGCAGCGCAGCGCCGCCGTCCGCCTGCGAGACCGCCGCCGCCCGTCCTCGACCACCGCGCGCCCCGCCGTCGACCTGGGCGACCCCGCCTCGCTGAGCCGCGTCCGCCGCCGTCCTCCTCCGTTCCGTGCTCGACCGGCCGCGGCCTCGACGCCGGCCGCCATCCCCTACCGCCTCTGCCCGCCTCCCCGGCGCAGCAGCGCGCCCCGCGGCCGCCTTCCTCTTACCGGCCTCGTCGACCTCCCCGCCGTCAACAGCGCCCCGCCATCGCCTCGCGTCCCACCTCCCCGTCGCTCGCCTCCGACCCCGGGCCGCCTCTTCTCCAGCGCCGTCGCCGGCCTGCACGACTCCCTTCCTGCACCATGTCTGCCGCCCTTCACCTCGAGCGCCACCGGCGGCCCTCACCGCAGGAGATCCACCCCAGCGCCGCGTCTGGCCGCCTCTGCACCAAGCCACCTCCCTCTGCGTCACACCACCGTCTCTGGCCCCCCTCTGTCGCCCTGCAAGCCAGCTGCAGCCCTGTTCATGCCACGCCTGATCTGGTGCTGTCGTTGCTATGTCGATGCGGTACTGATGTGGTACTGCTACTACAAGACGCGGGACAACCTCTTCGATACAACGACGACAAACAAGATCAACTTCCATAGTGACCGCAACCAACTCAAGTTCGCCATCGAGCCGGAACCCCGAGTACGCCGATATGTGATCGAGGGGTGATGCATGCCAAGCCGAGGATCCGGTGACGTCGGTACGACAAGGTGTTCCTGGAGCACCGATGACGCCGCCACAGACCCGAAGACCGAACCAAACCCGATGGCTCGACATGATCTTCCTCAGGGAACGCCAAGCCCTTCTTCCGAACCCGAGTTCTTCGTCACAAGCGTCAAGATCTTCGTCCCGGACTCGAAGACCCCGGTACCCGATCCACTCAAGTTCGCCATCGACGACAAGATCGACACCGACCCGGGAGAGTCCGATGCGCCCCCGACGCCACACCAAGTCCTTCTTCGCGGAACGCCAAGATCTACTCTGTTATCCGAGAACGATCCCGCCAAGACCGACCCGATACACGGACCCGACAAGATCTTCGCGACGACAAGATCTTCGCGACGGCAAGATCGTCCGCTTGGAAACAAGTTCTCCATCTTGAACCGAACCCTGCCTTCCCGTCGAACCCTGAGACCGAACCCCGAACCCCTCGGAGCCCAAGTTCGCCGAACCCTAATGTGTGATGCCCTTTCCAAGCCCCGTATTTTTATAATATATGATATAAATTTGTTGCATTAAATCATTCATGTCGCATACATATTTGTGTGGTTTGGGGGCCTTATGCCGATTCGCCTAAATTAAATATGGGGTCCATATGCGGACAAATCTAGTCGTATATTGGCCTCATTTAAATTTGTGTAGCGAACCGGTGCTATCTTTTGCCATGTTAAGACAACATTTAAAATGTGGGGTATCTAAACAACATGAACCATCTAACTAATTGTCGGGACCCCGGTTCCGATTAATATGGTCCGATTAATATGGCCTAATTGCATCGCATCTTTGCCATGTCATACATCATACATGCATCATGCCCGATCTTCTGCCGTAGTATTAAATAGTGCACCCGGTGTTTCTTCTAGTGTTTTGCTTCTTCGCGGATAAGGCCGTTGAGTTGATGCGAGTGTCGACCCGATCTTGGATGAACCTTCGGCAATGTTTTCAGGCGAGCATCTCCCCTTTTCTACCTATCTTACTGTTATAGTATTTATTCCCTCCTGTTGATCTATTGCTATCTGTGTCGCGTTGCTCTAGTTTTCGTACCCGTGATATCCCTTGCAGCCTTATATTACCTTGGACACATCCTATTACCTGCTGTTTGGTAGATAGTTGGACCTGCGTGTCGTAGTCGCTGGCTCAAGTGCTGTTGCGTGTCGTCAAGTACCACAGTTGTTGGAGTATTGCCGCATGTTTAATGTTGGAGATGATCATGGCTTTAATTATCATTTAATTTAATTACTGTTTAATAACTAAAATTGAAGTAGGTAAATGCAGAGGCACAGGTGGGCAATAGATGTTATTTGGTTGTTAACCGTCCACTTGTGTCCCGTAGGACCCCGAGTTCTTGACACCTGTTCCGAGATCGAGCGCGCTAACCACATGTGGGATGTATGGGCACCCCATCGATTTAGTACCTGATTTCAAAGTACTGTACTGGGGGCCACAATTAGTTTGGGGCTTTATTACTATTCTGTACTTATGCCATGCTTTACTGCTTTATTTAAATTGTGCGAGGAGCACCTGTACTGTTTAGGATCGGGACACGATTTCGCGGTATCGACAAGCCCGAGTTTTCGGGTTCCCAGTCGTTTACAGCCGTCCACCCAAACCCTGAGTCCGTCTCGGAGACCGGCCGACTTCGTTGCGGGTGTACTTAGTGGGGTGCCCCCCCGTGCTTGCTTTGGGTCTGGGAAACGTCATGACTTAGGCCCCGCCGACATACCGATGGGTGTATGTTAATTGATCTGGCAAAAAGGGTCGAAGTGCGTGTTGATACTTTGGTGCACCCCTGCAGGGTTAAATCTTTTCGAGAAGCCGTGTCCGCGGTTATGGACGACTTGGAGCACAGTTCTTGATCATAGACAACTATAACTAAAGTTTACTGTTATAATTAGACTTGTATCCGATATGACTAGTAATCAGCTTCACTGCAACAGAATGACTAAATAAAAGTACCAACAACTGCTGGGTTTGGGATGTCTCATGCTAATTGTATTTGACTAGTAAGTGTCGCAACTACAACGGAATGGTTAAATAAAACTGCCCACCGCTTATTTTATCAGGATAATTATCTACACCTGACTAGTAATTGCTCCAACGATAACTGAATAAATAAAACTGCCAACTGTGTGAGTTCCTCGGTTGACTTCCTCGTTTGGTCTCGAGGGGGAAACACCAGGATGGGTATGTTTGGTGGTAGTATCAGATTGGTACCGAATAGGTCTTTCTTATCCCTCTCTGATAGCCGACAGTTACATCGAGTCTCTATAGGTTGTTTAGTGCATGCCGCGCTGCCGCTCAGTCCACCATACCTATGTAGGCGAGGACCGCCGAATTCTAGCCTCGCCGTGTACTGGCCTCAGTACTGACCGCTCTCTCTTTTTCCTCTGCCCTTTGTCGGCACCCCTTTTGTTTAAGCAGGTTTTGAGATCGACGTCGTTAGCAGGGTTACCCTTCCGGCTTGGCCTGGGCAGGGTTATGGACGCCATTGGTTATTCTTCAGGGCTCTTAGCCCCCTTTGCATCTTGTCCGTAGTCGGACGCTCTATCGTTTTCAAGGTGATTTGGATCTTTGTTCTGTATATCTGTATTCTTGACTCATGGAGTCGTGTTGTATATATCTGTTCTGTGGGTCCCATGAAGGACTGTTGTGTAATGTTATTACTTTGTTTTCCACCCGCACGAAAGTGCATGGTGGGCACCTTTGAATCGTTTCTATGCGGGTTTGGCGGGATTCGCTAAAACTTGCATAGGGCCGATTCTGAGGGTGTTACAGCGTGGTATCAGAGCTCAGCAGTTGCGATACCCCACAAGTCCAGCCTGTAGGATAACCTAGCTAACGGCTGAAGTAGAGTGTCAAAACTATTTTTGAAAAATCGGTTGGATAGTTCTGATTAGGTCTGATTTTACTCCTTACCCCTCTGCTGCTCTCCTCTCACCTCTGCGTGTTTTGAATCCGCTCTCTTCTCTCTCTTCGAGTCCAGGATTTCTCGTGGTTGGGTTCCATCGTACCTTCAGGGTTTCGCTTCCTCTTCTGGTAACGGTGTTGCTACATCTGGTCTTCATGCTATCCGAGGAATCCTTCGTCTGGTGGACTTCTCTTTGTTCCTTCTCGTGCCTTCCGGTGTTTTCCGACGCGACGACATCATCTATGCCAGATTTGATGCAGAGTCTGCATCACTCCTTTGTTTCTGAACCTCGATTGTCGAGATCTTCAGTCTGATTCCGAGAATGGTTGCACGCTTTTCCACTGATTGTGCGGAGTAATAGTTTGGGTGCGTGATGGATTGGCCCCCATGCCGACTACCCCTTCTATTCGCTTTTGTACATTGAAGTGGATGAGAATGCATCGGTTCTCTCTTTCTATCGGAGTTAGAGGTGGCTTTATTTGTTGATACCTCTACCTTCGGCCTTTTGTTCCCGGCGTGTTCCCTCGACGATCACGGACAACGACCTCTTGTTAGTGGTGTCGCGAGGATCTACATGAAGCGAGAAGATTCAGATCACCGGCCTTCTTCCCTGTACCATGAGGCGGATCTCGAGGGCGAGATCCATTGTTAGTGGTGTCGAATTGTGGCATCCCGCAAAAACCACTACTAGAAAATCGCTTGGTATTTTTGTTTTGTGCATCATCATGACATCAGCATGCATCTAATTGATTAAACTATTTTGCTAAAAGACCTACTTTGTTTTCTATATCAATATCCTTCTCCTTTGTTCAAACCAAATCGTCGGTCCAGCCGGATCTTTTATTTATCTAAAACCAATACAAAATTTATTTTAAAATAAAAGAAAACCCTAGTCAAAATATCTAACCCTAAAACTACCCAACCCTTTTTCCACCCACTCTAATCCTACCCAGCCCCCTCCACATCACCCCGACCAACCGCAGCTTGCCACCTCACCTCTCCCTGCCCCCTATCCTATCCCCTTCCTCCACCTCATCCCTCCACCCTCTCTCCCTCCACCCAGCAGCCACCTCACCCGCTGGCCCCACCCCCTTTCCAGCTGCACTCCCCTGACCCCGCCCCTGGCCCACAGCCCCCACTCCCTCACCCAACACACACGCAGCACACACGCATCACACGCACACACCCGGCCCCACCTGGACCCACCACCTCTCTGTCCTCCTCTCTCTCCACCAGGTCCACCTCCAACCCTCTCCCTTCCACTCCGGCCCCACCTCGCGAACCCCACCTGTCTGCTCCCCTGGGTCACTCCCGCGGGCCCGCCCCACCAACGCGCCCCGTGCCTCCCCACCCTGTCTCCTCCCTCTCTTCCCCCGCTGCGCCCTCCCTCCGGCCTCTTCTCTCGCCTCCCCCGACTCGATCCCCACCTCCCTCGCTCCGGCCTCCACCTCGCAGCGCAGCACCGCCGGCCGCCTGCGAGACCGCCGCCGCCCGTCCTCGACCACCGCGCGCCCCGCCTCGCCGAGCCGCGTCCGCCGCCGTCCTCCTCCGTTCCGTGCTCGACCGGCCGCGGCCTCGACGCCGGCCGCCATCCCCTACCGCCTCTGCCCGCCTCCCCGGCGCAGCAGCGCGCCCCGCGGCCGCCTTCCTCTTACCGGCCTCGTCGACCTCCCCGCCGTCAATAGCGCCCCGCCATCGCCTCGCGTCCCGCCTCCCCGTCGCTCGCCTCCGACCCCGGGCCGCCTCTTGTCCAGCGCCGTCGCCGGCCTGCACGACTCCCTTCCTGCACCATGTCTGCCGCCCTTCACCTCGAGCGCCACCGGCGGCCCTCACCGCAGGAGCTCCACCCTGGCGCCGCGTCTGGCCGCCTATGCACCAAGCCACCTCCCTCTGCGTCACGCCACCGTCTCTGGCCCCCCTCTGTCGCCCCGCAAGCCAGCTGCAGCCCTGTTCATGCCACGCCTGATCTGGTGCTGTCGTTGCTGTGTCGATGCGGTACTGATGTGGTACTGCTACTACAAGACGCGGGACAACCTCTTCGATACAACGACGATAAACAAGATCAACTTCCATAGTGACCGCAACCAACTCAAGTTCGCCATCGAGCCGGAACCCCGAGTACGCCGATATGTGATCGAGGGGTGATGCATGCCAAGCCGAGGATCCGGTGACGTCGGTACGACAAGGTGTTCCTGGAGCACCGATGACGCCGCCACAGACCCGAAGACCGAACCAAACCCGATGGCTCGACATGATCTTCCTCAGGGAACGCCAAGCCCTTCTTCCGAACCCGAGTTCTTCGTCACAAGCGTCAAGATCTTCGTCCCGGACTCGAAGACCCCGGTACCCGATCCACTCAAGTTCACCATCGATGACAAGATCGACACCGACCCGGGAGAGTCCGATGCGCCCCCGACGCCACACCAAGTCCTTCTTCGCGGAACGCCAAGATCTACTCTGTTATCCGAGAACGATCCCGCCAAGACCGACCCGATACACGGACCCGACAAGATCTTCGCGACGGCAAGATCGTCCGCTTGGAAACAAGTTCTCCATCTTGAACCGAACCCTGCCTTCCCGTCGAACCCTGAGACCGAACCCCGAATCCCTCGGAGCCCAAGTTCGCCGAACCCTAATGTGTGATGCCCTTTCCAAGCCCCGTATTTTTATAATATATGATATAAATTTGTTGCATTAAATCATTCATGTTGCATACATATTTGTGTGGTTTGGGGGACTTATGCCGATTCGCCTAAATTAAATATGGGGTCCATATGTGGACAAATCTAGTCGTATATTGGCCTCATTTAAATTTGTGTAGCGAACCGGTGCTATCTTTTGCCATGTTAAGACAACATTTAAAATGTGGGGTATCTAAACAACATGAACCATCTAACTAATTGTCGGGACCCCGGTTCCGCTTAATATGGCCTAATTGCATCGCATCTTTGCCATGTCATACATCATACATGCATCATGCCCGATCTTCTGCCGTAGTATTAAATAGTGCACCCGGTGTTTCTTCTAGTGTTTTGCTTCTTCGCGGATAAGGCCGTTGAGTTGATGCGAGTGTCGACCCAATCTTGGATGAACCTTCGGCAATGTTTTCAGGCGAGCATCTCCCCCTTTCTACCTATCTTACTTTTATAGTATTTATTCCCTCCTGTTGATCTATTGCTATCTGTGTCGCGTTGCTCTAGTTTTCGTACCCGTGATATCCCTTGCAGCCTTATATTACCTTGGACACATCCTATTACCTGCTGTTTGGTAGATAGTTGGACCTGCGCGTCGTAGTCGCTGGCTCAAGTGCTGTTGCGTGTCGTCAAGTACCACAGTTGTTGGAGTATTGCCGCATGTTTAATGTTGGAGATGATCATGGCTTTAATTATCGTTTAATTTAATACTGTTTAATAACTAAAATTGAAGTAGGTAAATGCAGAGGCACAGGTGGGCAATAGATGTTATTTGGTTGTTAACCGTCCACTTGTGTCCCGTAGGACCCCGAGTTCTTGACACCTGTTCCGAGATCGAGCGCGCTAACCACATGTGGGATGTATGGGCACCCCATCGATTTAGTACCTGATTTCAAAGTACTGTACTGGGGGCCACAATTAGTTTGGGGCTTTATTACTATTCTGTACTTATGCCATGCTTTACTGCTTTATTTAAATTGTGCGAGGAGCACCTGTACTGTTTAGGATCGGGACACGATTTCGCGGTATCGACAAGCCCGAGTTTTCGGGTTCCCAGTCGTTTACAGCCGTCCACCCAAACCCTGAGTCCGTCTCGGAGACCGGCCGACTTTGTTGCGGGTGTACTTAGTGGGGTGGCCCCCCGTGCTTGCTTTGGGTCTGGGAAACGTCATGACTTAGGCCCCGCCGACATACCGATGGGTGTATGTTAATTGATCTGGCAAAAAGGGTCGAAGTGCGTGTTGATACTTTGGTGCACCCCTGCAGGGTTAAATCTTTTCGAGAAGCCGTGTCCGCGGTTATGGACGACTTGGAGCACAGTTCTTGATCATAGACAACTATAACTAAAGTTTACTGTTATAATTAGACTTGTATCCGATATGACTAGTAATCAGCTTCACTGCAACAGAATGACTAAATAAAAGTACCAATAACTGCTGGGTTTGGGATGTCTCATGCTAATTGTATTTGACTAGTAAGTGTCGCAACTACAACGGAATGGTTAAATAAAACTGCCCACCGCTTATTTTATCAGGATAATTATCTACACCTGACTAGTAATTGCTCCAACGATAACTGAATAAATAAAACTGCCAACTGTGTGAGTTCCTCGGTTGACTTCCTCGTTTGGTCTCGAGGGGGAAACACCAGGATGGGTATGTTTGGTGGTAGTATCAGATTGGTACCGAATAGGTCTTTCTTATCCCTCTCTGATAGCCGACAGTTACATCGAGTCTCTATAGGTTGTTTAGTGCATGCTGCGCTGCCGCTCAGTCCACCATACCTATGTAGGCGAGGACCGCCGAATTCTAGCCTCGCCGTGTACTGGCCTCAGTACTGACCGCTCTCTCTTTTTCCTCTGCCCTTTGTCGGCACCCCTTTTGTTTAAGCAGGTTTTGAGATCGACGTCGTTAGCAGGGTTACCCTTCCGGCTTGGCCTGGGCAGGGTTATGGACGCCATTGGTTATTCTTCAGGGCTCTTAGCCCCCTTTGCATCTTGTCCGTAGTCGGACGCTCTATCGTTTTCAAGGTGATTTGGATCTTTGTTCTGTATATCTGTATTCTTGACTCATGGAGTCGTGTTGTATATATCTGTTCTGTGGGTCCCATCGAGGACTGTTGTGTAATGTTATTACTTTGTTTTCCACCCGCACGAAAGTGCCTGGTGGGCACCTTTGAATCGTTTCTATGCGGGTTTGGCGGGATTCGCTAAAACTTGCATAGGGCCGATTCTGAGGGTGTTACATCCATTCACATAGTTGTTTTATTAAACAAAACACAAGTCATTGACTTAGAGATATTTCATAGCATGAATATAATCCACCCTTGTTTTCTACTAGCTAGGCTAAGCATGATAGTAGTAGGGATCTTAACATAGGGAAAATTCTACTAAGGTATCATCTACTAGGATTTCCCAAGGCATAGCTTATACTTAGAAAATTCCATGCAAGTCCTACTCAAAATATCACCAATGCATAGTGAAAATAATAGGACAAAATGTATGAAGCACCACTTGCCTTTTTAGTAGATAATACAGATTCACTCCTTGATATTGCAATTGTCACACTCTTCAAAGTTCACTAAAATTCAATCAAGGCACCAATTCAATCTAGCATTCAAGCAATTCATCACATAGAATAATAAAAACAAAACAATGCATGCAAGCATGCAAAAAGATTGTTTTATTGGAAAAGTGGTTTCTAATAAGGCTATAAACATTTTGAAACACCTATTGGTCATTTATAAAAGTGGCAAAACCATTTTAAATCAAGTTAGTGAAAATGGCCATTTAAATCATTTTTGTTTTGCTAGAAGTGATTTAAATCAAAGTAATAATTCCTAGTGTTTGACAAATATATTTTTGAACACAAATGTTAGTGTTTTAAGACTAATCCATTTGCAAAAGGTTTCACCCAAAAACTATTTTAAATCAAAGCAACATTTTATTTCACTAAAAATGCCTTTAATCAAAGTAGTAATCTTCTAAGGTAAATAAAATATATTTTTAAATCCCCAAACTTGTTGTTTAGGGTCAGGGAGTTTAAATCAACCCATTTGCAAAAGGTTTTACTCAAAAACAATTTTTAAAACAAAATCAATAATTTTATTCTACTAGAAATGCTTTTATTCAAGGAATAATCCCTTAGTGTCACAAAATATACTTTTAAATCTATAAGTTGGTTTTTATGGTCCCTATGTTCAAAATAAACCATTTACAAAAGATTTTACCCTAAAAAAGATTTTAGAATAAATTTTATACACAAAATAAGCCTAAATATGTTTCTGCAAAAACAACCTATTTTACTGAAGCAAAATACTAAAGTAAGGGCATGGTTGCAAAGGTTTATTTTTGATGATTCCATTGATATAAAGTTTACAAATTTTGGACGTGTGGATCAAAAGTTATGGAATTTACAAATTCAAACAACTAATAGGATAGTTTCTGTTTTTAAAAGATCAGGTAGGCCACGTGTCTTGTTATTACTGGACGGTACCGGTTTGTTTGGATCGAGCGATATAGTGTGTTGGATCTAATGAAAATCGTGCGACACAGAAACAACGTACCCCTTTGTTTAAGTGATTCTTTCGCGTCCATTAGATCCAAATCTAACGGATCAAACTGCAGTGACCACAGATGGGCGGCGCTGGCGACGGCCGCGCGGCAGCAGCGCTCGGGCTGTGGCATTCTGGCTATTCCAGGAAGCGAGGGAGAGGGAGGATATGCTCACCGTGTTCACCGTGGAGTGCTGATGCTCAACGTGCTCGTGGGGAGGCAGGGGCGCACGGGTTCGTCGTCTATTGCTCGCCGGAGAACCTTCTATGACGGGTGTGCTCTGTTCATCGACGAAGGTGAGGCTACGAATCACGGGAAAGCCAAAGGAGGGCGGCGTTAGACACACAAGAGAGATACGAAGGTGCCAGCGTCAGAGAGAGGGGGAGGCGCGGTCAGGATTTACCAGGGGAGCTCGACGGAGTTGAAGCCGAAGATGGTGGCGGGTTGGCGTCGACGTTGCCGAGCCTCTGGGGCATGCGCGACCAAGTTAGGGGTACTGGCGGGTGCAGGAGACGATGGGGAGCAATCCAGCAAGCACTAGGGGCTGGGGAGGGTCTGGCTTCGCCGGAATCGGCCGGGGAAGCTTGTCGGGCAGCGAGGTTGCAAGAAGAAATTAGAACAGCCCAGGGGCCGAGAGGATCTGGAGAATGAGGGGAAAGGAGGAGAGGAGGGAGGCGAGTTATCGTGCGTGGTTGTTGATAGACATTACTCGCAGCATTGACGTGAATTAGTCCCGCGAAATCAAAGCAGAAACAGGCGAGGGAATGGGTCGCAGGGTGGAGACGACGAGGGGCAGTGTGGGGTCTGGTTGTCAGCGAGTGAGTGGGGGTTATGGTGGGGTCCAAGCATCAGCGAGGGTGCGGGTTCATTTGCGAGTGAAAGAAAACGGTTCGTGAGGGGAAGAGTTGGGCTGCTGTTGGGCCTGGGTTGGGTCCTTTTCCAAAAAAAAAATCTGGTTTCTGTTTATTTTTCCATTTTTGATTTCTGTTTTGGTTTTATTCAAATGATTTCAAACTCTTATTTGAATTCAAACTTTTCCTAACTTTCAGTATGTTTTAATATTCTTTATTAATGTATTTTAAAGTCCATTTTAGAGTAATTCTTTTTTTCATTTATGGTTTATTATTTATTTAAAATAGGCACTTGTTTTTATTTAAATAAGATTTTAAATATATTTTCAAACTTCCATTTGAATTCTATTTTTTACAAAACCTTTTTCAGCAGGTTTTATTTATTCATTAGTGCAAATAATTAACCTTGAATTATTATATAAAATATTTTAACCTGATTTAATGTTCATTTAAATTGGGCATTTGTCTTTATTCAAATAGAACTGAATTTGGTTAATGCCATATAATTTTATTTGAATATTCTTTATCCTTTTATTTTATTTGGATTATCTTTATTCCATTTGCTTATGGATTTAATTCAAGATTTAAATTGTCTACTAAATAATTTTATTGGGATTTATTATTTAGTTTAGGCAATATGTCTTTATTTAAATATAATTGGATATTAGTCAATCCTTATGATTTTATTTAAATAATATTTTACCCTTATTTATTATTCAATAATATTTCATTTAATTTGTTTATGGATTTGACCAAGATTTAATTTGTCTTTTAAATATTCCTTATTTCTTTCTTTCTTTCTTTCTTTCTTTATCTCATAAAATCCATATCTTTTCATTTATAGATCCAAATTTGGTGATTCCATTTTTTATAATTTTATTTAATATTTGTTTATCCTTTTAAATCTCTTTAGAATTATTTTGCTCACAATTTGGTATGGATTTTAGTTAGGAGCTTTATTAGCTTTGGAAATTATTTTCTTTCATCCTATTATATTCATAAGTTTTTATCCATGGTTCCAAATTGAATGAAACCAATTTCTATGGTTTTATAATATTTTTATTTATCATTTTTTATCATTTATAATTGTTTGTTGCTGAATTTTATATGGATAAAATTCATAGTCTTAGAGAGATATTGAAAAGGATTTTCTTCCATTAGGGTTTTAGGGTTTTGGTGTATTTTTCCCAAGTGTTTAAATTTCAAGATACATTCATTGATGAATGCATTTCACTTGATTGAAATTTTGTTGGGTTTCCTTTTATTCAAATTTTGTTCAAGTAGAAGTCTCCATTTGGAATCAAAAAGTTTCTTTTCACCCTAAATTTCAACAATTAATTCTTTTGTTTATTTATTTTTCACATTTCAAAATTTGGAAAATTTTGGGATGTGACAAGACAATATACTTCATATAATTTGAATAAGGAGGCAACTTAATAGCATCAGTCAAAGGAACTTGCAAGAATAAAGGTTTCATCCACTCACAAAACTTGTTGTAGTGTTCCTCCTCCTTTGACTTGTGTTTCTTACCTGGAAAGGCATAGGTTTCTGCACCCAAGGTTCTCTCTCTTTACCATGTTTATTAGCAATAAAATCTTCCTTTGTGTACCTATTGTTTTTAGTGTGCTTCTCAGGTTCTTCCTCACCTTCCTCCTTATCAGGAGACTCATTTTTATTATTACCACTCTCAGTTTCAGCATTAGAGACAGATATACTATTAGGATCTACAGCAGGTTCAAGTGGTTTCTCAACTATCTTATGTTTCTTTTTCTTTCTCTTACGAGGACTACCACTATCTTCACCTTGTTGAGAATCCTGCTCAATTCTTTTAGGGTGTCCTTCAGGATATAAAGGATCTTGAGTAGCTATACCACTCCTATTTCTAATTCCATGAGCATGTTTATCTCCTAAAGCATTAACTAGCATATCCTTTTGTACCTTAGCAAGTTGATCAAGTTGAGTTTGAACCATTTGAAAGTGTATACAAAGCATTTTAACATCATTAGAAGTTCGTCCACAATATCTTTCAACTCATGGATAGCTCTAGAGTTTTCCAATAAATGATTCTGAACTTGTTTATTTAAATACCCTTGTTTAACAATAAAAGTGTCAAGTTCCTTTAAACATTTATCAGGAGGCTTACCATAAGGAATATCACCTTCATGAAAGTGTTGGAGAGAGTGTAACTCAATAGTAGATGAGTGGGGAATTGGCCTGCATAATTCTTCGATAGGAGGTAGATTCTTCACATCTTCAGCTCTAATACCTTTCTCCTTTAGACACTTCTTAGCTTCCTTAATCACTTCATCATTTAATGCAATAACTCCCCTCTTCTTTGGTGTTGGTGTTGGAACTGGTTCAGGAGTAATAGGCTCAGGTGTATTTAGCTCAGTTGAAGTCCAATCATCATAATTCTTGCTTATCTTAGCCATTAATTCTTCAGCATCTGTAGGAGTCCTTTTCCTGAAAACACAATCAACAAAGCTATCTAGGTAGGTCCTAGAATCATCAGTCAGTCCATTATAATAAATATCAAGAAGCTCATTCTTCGGCAATGGACATCCAGGATGTGCATGAATCAAGGCATAGAACCTTGTCCATGACTCGGGAAATTTCTCTTCTTCTCCCTGTTTAAAATTAAAAAGTCTCTGCAAAGCAGCATATCTAGCACTGGGAGAAAAATATTTCTGGAAGAAAGAAGCAATCAAGCAATGAGGGCTATCAATGTAACCATGAGGTAATCTATTAATAAACCAAGCCCTACCTTCTCCTTTTAGTGAAAAAGGGAAGATCTTAGCAACAAAGTACTTGCGCATCTTAAAATCATCGGAGAATAAAGCACTCATGGTAGAAAGCTCATTCATATGAGCCGTAGCACTCTCATTTTCAGTCCCACAAAAAGGTTCTTTCTCAACAATATCTAAATAAGATAAATCAAGAGAGAAATCATAATCTTCATCTTTAATATCTATGGGAGAAGTGGCAAACTTAGGATCAGAGGACAACTTAGGAATAATTGTACGTCTAGCAAGGAGACTCTTAATAGCACTATTATCATGTGTGTTTCAGCACTCTTCAACAAAATCATCAGTGAACTCAAAGTAACCATCATTAATATCATAACTCTCACTAGCCTTAGGTGAGCTAACAGGTGTAACAGTGTCTTCACTAGGAGTTTCGGTATTTCCTAGACTAGCCATAGTAGCATCTAGAAAAGGACCTAATGAACCACTCACATCAAGCACAGTAGAAGTAACATCATGAGTGTCAAAAGCAGTTTCAGACTCAGCAGTAGTAGCAGTGTGTGTAGCATTTGTATGTGGTGGTGGTGTAACAAGCTTACTTATAATAGACGGTGAATCAAGAGCAACAGAGGTGTTTAGGACTGCACCTCTTTTTGTAGTGGATGGTAAAATAGGAAACTTTCCATCACGAGACTTACCCATGATGAAAGGAGTAGTAGTGAACAATAATATATCCAAGTGAACTTACAAATAAAGCTATCCTCCCCGGCAACGGCGCCAGAAAATAGTCTTGATGACCCACAAGTATAGAGGATCGCAGCAGTCTTCGCGGGTAGTATTACCCAATTTATTGATTCGACACAAGGGGAGCCAAAGAATACTTGCAAGCCTTAACAACTGAGTTGTCAATTCAGCTGCACCTGGAAATAGTTCTTGATCACAGAAGTGTATCAGTAGCAATAGTTTGTAATAGCAACAACAAAGCAACAGCAAAAGCAACAACAGAAGTGAAACATGAGCAATAGTAACAGTAACGGTAATAGTAGGATTCGAGTGCAGTAGGAATAGGGATGGATGGTCGGGCGTTGCATGGACGAGTCTAACATGTAACTTCAAGATCTAGGGCATTGCAGATAAATAATAACAAGCATCCAAGTACTAAACAATCCTAGTCATGTTCTCCAAATATTCATACGTGCTCGCAATGAGAACTTGCACAACATCTTCTATCCAGGCAGCCCGTGGCAGCGGGGCCTCTAGGGAACTACTGGCAATTAAGGTGCTCCTTTTAATAGAGCACTGGAGCAAAGCATTAACACTCCATGAACACATGTGATCCTCACACCACAACCATCCCCTCCGGTTGTCCCAATTATTGTCACTTTGGGTCCTTTGGATCCGGACAATGATATGTGTACACAACTTGCAGATAAGATCACAAACAATACTATCATAATGATTCAATAATAAGTTTAGATCTGAGATCATGGCACTCGGGCCCTAGTGACAAGCATTAAGCACAACAAGTTGCAACAAAGTCAAATAGAACTAATAGATATACTAGGCACTATGCCCTAACAGATCTTATTCGATTACATGATATAACTCATCCTATCCCTACCATCCCCAAGCCTACAGCGGGGGATTACTCACTCATGGATGAGGGAAACATCGGTGGTTGATGGAGATGCGTTGGTGATGACGATGGAGATGATCCTCTCCAAATTCCTCGTCCCGGCAGGGTGCCAGAATGGAGTTTCTGGATCCGAATCTTGGTTTCTGGTGGCGGCGCTGGAGCGGAACTCTTTCTAGAAAACTGTCAAACCCCCCTCGGTTTTTAGGTCGAAAGGCAACTTATAGGCGTCGAGGGAGGCCGAGGGGGTGCCTGGGGTGGCTGCACCCCCTCTAGGCGCGACCAGTGGTGGGCCGCGCCTGGGGTGGGGGTGGGCCCCCGAGGCCTCCTCTCCATCTCTTCTTCTGGCTCCGTGGATCTTCTGGTGAAATATAATTTTTGGCATATTTTCCGGGATTTTTCCTGATAGTTCATTTTCTGCACAAAAACAAGACACCAAGGTAATTCTGCTAAAACAACATCAGTATGTGTTAGTTGTATCCAAATCACACAAGATTAGAGAAGAAACAATAGCAAAGTGTTCGAGAAAGTGGATACGTTTTGTACGTATCACTACTACAAACTGTTGCTACTGATAAACTTCTATGAGCAAGAACTATTTCCAGGTGCAGCTGAATTGAGAACTCAGTTGTTAAGGCTTGCAAGTATTCTTTGGCTCCCCTTGTGTAAAATCAATAAACTGGGTAATACTACCCTCGAAGACTGTTGCAATCCCCTATACTTGTGGGTCATCAAGACTATTTTCTGGCGCCGTTGCCGGTGAGCATAGCTTTATTTGTTGGTTCACTTGGATCTATTATTGTTCACTGCTACTCCTTTCATCATGGGTAGGTCTCGTGATGGAAAGTTTCCTATTTTACCATCCACTACAAGAAGAGGTACATTCCTAAACACCTCTTCTGCTCTTGATTCACCATCTGTTATAAGTAAGCTTGTTACACCACCACCACATACACATGGTACATACACTGCTACTACTTCTGAATCTAAAACTGCTTTTGATACTCATGATGTTGCTTCTACTGTGTTTTATGCGAGTGGTTCATTAGGTCCTTTCCTAGATGCTACTATGGCTAGTCTAGGAAATATTGAAACTCCTAGTGAAGGCACTGTTACACCTATTAGCTCACCTGATTCTAGAGAGATACGATATTAATGATGGTTACATTGAGTTTACTGATAAATTTATTGAAGAGTGCCGAAACACACATGGTGCTAGTGCTATTAAGAGTCTCCTTGAGAGACGTACAATTATTCCTAAAGAGGTATATACATTTTTAGTCCCACATCTTGCGCTGTTGGAGCGTTTTAGTCCCACATCTTGTAAAGTGAGCAATACTAGTCCCACAACTTGTATTTCTAGAGCATTTTAGTCCAATTTAATCAAATTTCTATGATTTTGACCGAATTCATCGACAACAGACAGGTCCCACCTATCAGTGGTAATACAGACAAGAAAACAAATAATAAAATCTCAAAGTGTGTGAAGGGAATTGAACTCACGCCGGCCTGAGCTTTATAATAAGCAGCCTTGCCAGTAGAGCACGCACAACATCATGCTAAATATAAGAGCGCTCGTCTATTATACACTGTTTTGAGACTGATAAGCCCTAGCTCTCCTACACGCACAACACGGACATGAAGCATATAAATGAAGAGTTAGGTTTGAGTCGTGCAACATGCTACCTAGCTCACGATGGCTCACATGAACATGAAACAGATAAAGAATAGCACACACACATGTAAGGAATTGACACTCGATCGATTCAGTGTATACACCTGGACATACACACCTGGGCTACATGTAAACTTTTATTTTAGACATTTAAAAATACGTGTTCCAAAGTTGTGAAAAAAATTCAATCCGAAATAATTTGTGTTTTGGCCTACATAGAAAAAGTTTACATCATTGTCCACGTGTACATATTTTTTAAGGTGTTTTTGACACTTTGAGTTATATTTTTTTAATGTTTAAAATAAAAGCCTCCACGTGAGAAGATGATTGGATACAGATGACGTGCAAGATTATGCTGCCGTCGATGTATGCTTTTATACTTAAATAAATTACGTCCTCAAGAGTATCACATAGTATGTGTTGGTGCAGTGGTTTGTGTGGTTGTGTAGGCATATGAGGAACTGAGGTCGAATCCCATCACTAGCCTATTGTTTTAACTATTTTATTTGTATATTGGCCAGTCTTTCTATGCATACTAAGGACAGAAATGCCAGAGAAAAATACACAGGGCTTATTTTGAAATAATTACAACGCCATAGCTGGATGAATTTAGTCAAACTTGCTAAAATTCAATTAAATTGGACTAAAATGCTCTAGGAATACAAGTTGTGGGACTAGTATTGCTCACTTTGCAAGATGTGGGACTAAAACGCTCCGACAATGCAAGATGTGGGACTAAAACTGTATATGCCTCATTCCTAAACTGTCCTCTGATTCAAAGTTTGCCACCTCTCCCATAGATATTAAAGATGAAGATTATGATTTCTCTTATTTAGATATTGTTGAGAAAGAACCTTTTTGTGGGACTGAAAATGAGAGTGCTACGGCTCAATATGAATGAGATTTCTACTATGAGTGCTTTATTCTCTGATGATTTTAAGATGCGCAAGTACTTTGTTACTAAGATCTTCCCTTTTTCACTAAAAGGAGAAGCTAAGGCTTGGTTTAATAGGTTACCTCCTGGTTCCATTGATAGCCCTGATTGCTTGATTGCTTCTTTCTTCCAAAAATATTTTCCTCCCAGTGCTAGACATGCTGCTTTGCAGAGACTTTTTGATTTTAAACAGGGAGAAGAAGAGAAATTGCCTGAGTCATGGACAAGGTTCTATGCCTTGGTTCATGCACATCCTGGATGTCCATTACCTAAAAATGAGCTTCTTGATTTTTATTATAATGGACTGACTGATGATTCTAGGACATACCTAGATAGATTTGCTGATTGTGTTTTTAGCAAAAGAACTCCTATAGATGCTGAAGAATTAATGGCTAAAATAAGCAAGAATTATGATGATTAGACTTCAACTGAGCTAAATACACCTGAGCCTATTACTCCTGAACTAGTTGTGCCTGAACTAGTTCCAACACTAACACCAAAGAAGATGGGAGTAATTGCATTAAATGATGAAGTGATGAAAGAAGCTAAGAAATGTTTAAAGGAGAAAGGTATTAGAGCTAAAGATGTGAAGAATCTACCTCCTATATAAGGATTATGCAAGCCAATTCCCCACTCATCTACTATTGAGGTACACTCTCTCCACTTTGATGAAGGTGATATTCCATATGGTAAGCCTCCTGATCAATGCTTAGAGGAACTTGACACATTTATAGTTAAACCAGGTAATTTTAATAAACAAGTTCAGAATCATTTATTGGAAAACTCTAGAGCTATTAATGAGTTTACATATATTGTGGAAAGAACTTCTAATGATATTAAAATTCTTTGTAAACACTTTCAAATGGTTCAAACTCAAATTGATCAACTTGCTAAGGTATAAAAAGATATGCTAGTTAATGCCTCAGGAGATAAACATGCTTACAGAATTAGAACTAGGAGTGGGATAGCTACTCAAGATCATTTATATCCTGAAGGACACCCTAAAAGAATTGAGCAGGATTCTCAACAAGGTGAAAGTAGTGGTAGTCCTCATAAGAGAAAGAAAAATAAACACAAAATAGTTGAGGAACCACTTGAACCTGCTGTAGATCCTAATAGTATATATGTCTCTAATGCTGAAACTGAGAGTGGTAATGAAAAAAATGATGCTCTTGATAAGGAGGAAGTTGAGGAAGAACCTGAGAAGCACACTAAGAACACTAGGTACACTAAGGAAGATTTTATTGCTAATAAACATGGTAAAGAGAGAACCTTGGGTGCAGAAACCTATGTCTTTTCCAGGTAAGAAACACAAGTCAAAGAAGGAAGAACACTACAACAAGTTTTGTGAGTGGATGAAGCCTTTATTTTTTCAAATTCCTTTGACTGATGTTATTAAGTTGCCCCCTTATTCAAAGTATATGAAGGATATTGTCTCTAATAAAAGGAAGATTCCTCATGAGGGGATTTCTACTTTGCTTGCTAATTATTCCTTCAATGGTAAGGTTCCAAAGAAACTTGGTGATCCAAGTATACCAACTATTCCTTGCTCTATTAAGAATAATTATGTTAGAACTGCTTTATGTGATTTGGGAGCTAGAGTTAGTGTTATGCCTTTTTCTCTCTACAAGAGACTCCAGCTAGAAAAGTTGATACCAACTGATATATCCTTGCAAATGGCTGATAAGTCAACTACTATTCCTGTTGGTATATGTGAGGATGTTCCTGTTCAACTGGCTCATAATTGCTTGGTTTTAACTGATTTTGTTGTGCTTGAAATGCCTGAAGATGATAATATGTCTATTATTCTTGGGAGACATTTTCTTAATACTGCAGGTGCTGTGATCAATTGCAATCAAGTAAAAGTAACATTTAATATTAATGGCAAAGATCATACTGTGTATTTCCCCAAGAAGGTTGCTAAGATCTATTACCTTAATTCCATTGAAAATATTGAGAGCATCAAGGTTGGAGAAATATATTGTCCCATTCCACAAGAAAGTTTTGAAACTATTATGATTGGGAGTATTGCTATCAAGTTTGAGGTAACATAATCACCTTATGGAATGCAAAGTTTTGTTTCATATAAGATTGTTTTGGTAACAAGACTTGATCAACCTTGTTAACAAAAGGATTTTAATGAACAAAACAATGTTTTCACTGTGGTTATACTTGCTCACTTTTACTTTTCCCCTTCCTAGTCTTTGCCTTTTCTCTTGTTAGCTTTGGTTTTGCTAGTTGTTTGCTTGTTAGAATGTCTTGGAACTTCTGTAGTTTGGTTTTGGTTTGCTTTTGCTTCTTCTAAAAAAATCTTTTCTGCGAGAAAATCAATTTTCATACCCTGAAAATTGGCCAAAAATAAAGTTTCCCGAAAAATCCTAGAAAATTCATAATAATTTTTTTCTCGAAAAAAGGGGCAGAGGGACACCTGGAGTGGCCCAGGGAGACCCCCAGGCCAGCACACCCCTGGGTGGCGCGGCCAGCCCCCAGGTGGCGCCTGGCCAGGGTGTGGCCCACCTGTGGCCCTCCAAAGTGCCTCCTCCCAGCCATCTTCTTTCTCTCTCCCGAAAAACACCGGAAAACTTTCTCAAGATCGAGTTCTTGCTGTTCTTGCTCCCAATTTTCGATCTCCTTTCTCAGCCCATCTTTGCTGCTGATTTTTGGAGGGATTGCTCCTTGGTATGTGCCTCCTCCGCTTGTCCAATTAGATTTGTGATTGGTAAATTGTATATTGAGTATTTTGCTGCTATAGGTGTAAAGTTGTGTGAGCTTGCATGCTTGTTCTATGCTTAGAGATTACATTTTGATGCATGTGTAGCCCTCTAGCAAGTTCCTATAGTAGTTTCTCATTATTTATCAACTTGGAAATCACTTGGTTTGATTTTTGTCTAAAAGTTTCAGAAAGGAAGATGAGTGCATACCCACTGAATCAATATGATTTGATGGTACCCGATCTAATGAAAGTTCATCGTGAGGAAGGAGTCTTCCCTTACATATATCTATGCCATGAATTTATGAGAGCCGCGGGAATCCTCCAGGATTTCCAAACTATGATTACCAATGCAGGGTTGGAACACTTCGTTGAAGGGGAACCTCTTAAATATGTTAAGCTAACCATGGCTGTGGTGCAGGACTTCCGGTTTACTTGGTCTTCATCTAATCCCATGGTGCATTATAAAATATACAATATAGCTGTCGACCTGCCTTTTGCTGATTTCTGTGCAGCAATTAGAGTACCTCATTGGGGATCTTGTGAGAAGATCACGGAGAGGCCCAAGTCACTTATGGATTTATATGCTGAAATTTGCCAAGGTTTCGACTTCTCAAAGAAAGTGTTAAAATTCGGATCATTCAGTTCCCATCCATTAGATATTTCGCCTATTTCATTACCAAGTGTGTTCTTGCTAGAAATATTGCTAGAAAGTTATCTTCTTTTGATCTTGATTTTATCGCAGATGCTTTGAATATGGATAGATCTTATAACCTAGGTGCTTTGATAGCTTACCTCTGTGGTAACCCAGCATACCACTGCATGTGTAGTACACTATAGTCGTTGACATGACATTCACAGAACACCGTTCCGTAAATAACACATCCCTCAGAGTGGTACAACAGAAACATTGCGGGTCCATATTACAAAAATACACACATTATTATTATTACAATACCGAAAGTTCAAGGCTTCCAAAAGATTCAACTTACAAACAAAATATAAAGTGTTTCAGCAGAATTTAAAAGTAGAAACTCCGACTAGGAGTTGAGCTCAACAACTTATTCTATAGAGTTCATGCTGCTCGGCTCCATTGGTTACTACTAACTAGGGATACTTAGTTGGACTCGTTATCATCGACACCATAGTGGATTTCGTAATCCACTCCTTCAACACCTCCGGACAGATCGGGTTCCTTGTAAAACACATATTCTTGACATTCGGATACATACATTGGCACGTCTTCGGGATCCTCAGAGTCTAAGCAAGGTATCAAAGGAAAGAATGAGTAACAGCATTACCCAACAAGTTCATTATATGCAAGGTGGGAAGTTTGATGCTCTAAATACCACCTCGGATTATAAATCCTTGGCACTATGCAATTTTGTAAATCTTTCTTCAAAGATTGATTTTATTCTAAAAACTATGACAATCATCCTTCACAGGTTTACCAGAACTTTCATGGATTTCCTTTCCTGCCGCGTTCGCAGCTCCTTCCCGGAACAGGGAGTAACAAGTTATAATTCTTACACTCTGCAGAGGTGCGGTACTTTACCCATGAGAGATCAACTCCTTGTTACACAACCGGGCATACTTTCCCGTCCACAATTCCATGATGTGGGGCCCAGTAGTTGGTCCAAGCCAATCAGTGCCCCCTTCGTGACCTCGCATGCCTCCTTGGTGTACACCATGCCCACATAATGAATTACGGCAATGGTTTGTACAAACCGTTAGATGCCAGAACTATCGTGGTACGATGAGGGTTCCCACCCATATGCTGCATATCCTCTACGAATTACAAATTAATATGCACGCTACAAGGATAACAACCACGACCTGCACATCTGGCTTCATGCGAGAGGAAGAAGATACAACTGACTTCTCTGTCCCATTCCAAATCTCATGGCTAACGCGTAATATACGGCGCTAGAATCACTGATGTTAGGGGTTATTAAGTCCCTACTTAATCATCATTGTTGCAAATAGAACCCTAAGTTCTATTGCTCCATTATGTCACCACTTAAGATGATATCTATGATTTCTTTATTTGTGAAAATAATATTTTCTTTCTTTTATAATATATACAATATTTGATAAAGACTCTTCAAAGGACATGAGCAAGTGATGAACTTTCCTTGTGATGGCAAGGTAATGAAGTCTGATGCTTGCACTGGACCTTGAGCTTCTATGTCTACAAAAAAACATCATTATTGCCCGGTAAGGACAATATTTAAAGAAGCAAAATGATTATGCAAGTAATGTAATGCATCATTTAACTTGATATGCATTCTCATCATTATTATAAAAGTCTTTTTAATAATAAAGGATTTATAAATATTACTTTTTAATATTTATAACATATACTGAATTATTTTATTTTATTTCCCTTTTATTTGACTTTTATTGATTTAATAATTCTTTGAAGAATTATCACTTAAATATCAAAAATTGTTATTAAGTATTTATTTAGTATTTTCCAAAAATACTACAATATTAATATATAATGAAAGTGATTTTTATTTATTGTTATCATCTTTCAATAATTTTGTAAAATTCCAGAAGGAAAATATAAATTACAAAATCCTTAATGAAATTTAAATGTCTAAAATTTTATATCTTATTTTATTTGGATAGTGCGGATTATTGTGAATCCAAAAATATTTTATTTATAAATTTTGGACTTTTTTTTAGAATTTAATTAAATTCAGGGGTATTTTGGTCTTTTCCTATTTATTAAAATAGGCCTTAAAAGATTTCTAGGCTGGCTAAATCATATTGGGACCTAGTGGCCCATTATATTTAGTCAAAAGAACCACCCCGAAAGGGTCTGGCCCAACCCAGCCCACTCCCCTACTGCCTCTCTCCCTCAAGCTCATTCCTCTCCTCCTCTGACCTCGACCCCGTGGTCGGTGATGTCGCCGTCGGCGATTCCCGCCGTCGTGGACTGTTCTGGTCACCGCCGTGGTGCGGTAGGAGGTTGTCGACTACGCCCATCCTTTCTATCCAATTAGATTTGAGTATGGGGCTCATCTCCTGCGACGGATCGATGTCGTCCCGAACCCTAGGGTTTGGGGATTGGCGTGGATCCTGGTGCTGCCGCTGGTGTTGTGCGTTGTGGTGATGCTCCTCGCCTCTATGCGTGTTCATGGTCGCCGTCGTGGTGCCATATGGGTTGCAGGGCCCCTCCTGGGGTGCTCCCCGTGCCGCCATGGACGTCGGCCACCTCTGCTTCCTATGGTTGATCATATAATGGATGAATTAGGGTTCTTATCCTATGGTTGATTATATAATGGATGAATTAGATCATGTCTGGATGGTCTGTAAGCATGCTAAATGATTATTAGCATGAGGCTTGTTGCTTGAGATGAACTATTATGGTTCTGGTGACTTATTAGATGATTTTATGCTTGGTTTGCATATGATTCATATGGTATAGTTGCTTTTGAATCCATGCTTGGTAAAGTTAGTGGCTTGATAACTTTCCACTATCATTTCTTGGTTTATGATCATGGTTATGGTGTGATGAAACCACTGTCTTAGTGTTGTTTTCTTGAGAATTTATGTGTGGTCATGATCTCAAACAGTGAAGATTAACATAAGAATATCCTAATTATGATTCCTGTATTAACAGGAAAATGATTAGTAAGTTAATTGATTGAATCTGTGATGATTAAATGTTTATCCCGATTCATGTAGAATTGTTCTTGTGACACCATCTTGGTATGGCACACAAGATTGATTCTTATTCATTGATTGGGTTGGTTTATGCTTAAAACAAGCTTGGCTTTAAAAGATAAGTAGATATGTTCTTTTCTAAAATCCCTAAGACCAATGATGTTGGTCTGAGGCTTAGGGCTTTAGGCCTTATCTAGTTGATTCATATAGATAGTCCTAGTAGTGGTACCAGCTATTGTTTCTTGAATCAAAGCTTGGAAAAAATGATAGTAGGCTTGATCATTATATGGATTCAAAAGATTAGCTTCTAGGGTGCTACCCTTATCTTAGGGATGTGCCTAGAAATTAAATCTTAGCTATATTTGTGCTTGAATTGAAATATATAGCTTGACAACCAAATCAATGATGCTGTTCTGAGTTTTGGTTTGATCCTTGTACTTTGCTGTTTGCTTTTAGAGTTTAAAATCTCAAGGATGGATTCACCCCACTTGGGTGTTTTCTGAGAGTTTGTTTCATAAAAAAACACATGCTTCTGTCTAGATAATATGATTTGATCATGTGAGGGTTTTATGATTCTTACCATAAAAACTGATGATTATGGAGTTGGGTGATGATCTTGATCTGGTTTTGCTGAACTCCTATGCTTGACCTTGAGCTAGCCTGCTCCTCCTAGCTCTTGGACTTGATCTTGTTGTCCACCTGATCCTTCCCCCTCCTTATGTCACCATCCTGGTGATGAGATCTTGGATTTGGTTGGTTTGGTTGCTGGCTGTTGTGCTTGGTTAGCTGTTGGTTGTTCTTGTGTGTAAGCAGTGAAGAGATACACTAGTGCCTCTCCACGGCTGTGTTGATGGTTTTGTGAGTTTGGGCTATGCTGTGAAGCTGACAGCACACCACATGCATTTAGTTGTGTGTCCTTCTTGTGTGCTTGCTGTGCACTTGTGGATATGCTTTGGACTTGAAAGTTACTTTGATCAGATTACTTTTACCTGGCTGGTGAACTTGCCCCTCCTTGCTGTCAATTTGACCCCTTTTTGGCTTAAAATTTATGAAAGATAAATTCTTTCATATTGGTGAAACTTTCCCCTTTTATAATTTTTCAATGATGAACTTGTTCAGTGCACCTCACTGACATGTCTGAGAGAAAAACAATTCTAACTCTAACCTTATTATTGTTTTGTTAGTGTTTGTCTTGCAGGTACAAATTTGAAGATGAAGATTTTAGTTTAGGTTTTCTTTATAGAATAGTTAATGTAATCTTCTTATTCTTTTGTAATTTTCATTTTACTATTTTGTAATCTTCATTTGATTCTTCTGTAATAAATATTATATTATTATTAATAAAGAAATATTCTTATTCTTTATTTATTTGCTATTGTGAAGTTGTTGAATAATTTAAATAAGTTATATTTTTGTAACTTATTGATTGAATGAAAATATGAAATAAATTTTCATATTCTTAATTGTTTTCTTTCGATAAAGTTTGAGTTAAAATAATTAACTCTTAATTTACAAGATTCAAATCTTATTCCCAATTCATTTGAATTATAATTCAAACACTCAAGTTTAAAATTCAAACTCATTTCCCAAAATACATAATTCCTCAGAGATCATATCAAAGTCTATAGCAATCATCCTTTAAGACTAAACCTAATCTCAAAGTATGAAAGAAACCTTGATCACTTAAGGTTTTTATTTGGCGAAAATTTTACCCACATTTTCACAGATGAATGCATGCAACATTCCAAATTCCTAAATCTACCCTTCGTTAGTTCCTAAATGCTGGGATGTTACACCGTATTACCACTAACCGCGAGAAGGGTGGAATTTGTGGAGGACTCATCGCCTCTAGGTTGCTAGCTTTCCATGGTTTAGAGCCTCACCATTCAGATTATCGGTTCCCTGTAGAGAGGCTTGATCTTGATTCCATGGTTCAGCATAATTTTGTTTCTTTAGGGGCTATCGTGAGAAGTTGACCGTATGAATTATATTTTGTCAAGCGTGGTTGGAGAGGGGTAGGACTGAGAAAATAGTTTATTTGCCTGCACCTGTTTTGTTTAATTTTGATAACAGGCAAGGATAGTCTCTCACGGAGGTGGAGTTTGACACATACATGCGGAGCTCTCCCAGCAAGAGGAGAATGTTGGAGAGGATGCCGAAGATTATTCGGTTCAGCCCTCCAACTTGGGAGAGTCTTCATACCAGCAGCCCTCCTATGATTGGGGTGCGTCTTCTTCTTCATCGCAAGCGCCTGACTATGATCATTCCTATGATGACCCACCAGCTTGGGGTTACTACCCACGCTATTGAGCCCCACTTAGGCCAAGTCTAAGCTTGGGGGAGGTATAACGACATCACACTCATCTATATATCATGTTCGTCAGTTCTTTGTATATCCATTGTTTGCTTTCTTTTTGGTTTTTGTTCCTGCTTTCCCAAAACACAAAAATACCAAACATATTTTCGTTGTTTCTCTTGGTTTGTTTATTTGCTTTTTTAGATTTGGTTTTCCTTAAAGAAAAATCCAAAAAGATTTTGCTTTGCTTGTTTTTTCTTTGTTTGCTTGCTTTAAAAAAATCAAAAACACCAAAAATATTTGTAGTTCTTCTTTGGTTTTATGAGTTCTTTGCAGGGTTCAGCCGTCCTCAGTGGAGTTTGGTTTCATGTTATTATTCAAGCCACACAAGTGAAGGGCAATAATGAAGATTAAGACAGCTTGAGGTGTGGTAAGAGGCTGGTAACGAACTCTATTTGTTTTCATTTTTGTACATATACTCATCGTGGTGATCATGCTTAGTCTGTTCATGTAAGGTGTATGTTATTTATGGATGCTTAGTAGTTCTTGCTTTCTTGTGATTAGCTCCATCTTGCTAATAGTTTGTAGCATGTCATATGAATGTTTGCTTGCATCGTTTTATTCATAACTTGGTATGATATTGTGGTATCCTCCTCTGAATGTTTCATGAGAATCGACTTGGCACATGCTCACGCATGCATATGACTAAATAATAGTCAGTAAGCCTCGATGATTTATTTTGCCTCAGAGTTCTTGTATCACTTTCTTGCCATAGTTAGTCTTGTTTTGTTGCAAGCATGATTATGACAATTATTGCTCTCTCGTTTGTCGCTTCCTCTCTATTGCTAGTCTTCACTTGCACTGAGTATGATCTCTATTTGTGCATCCAACTCCCCAAAATCAATATTGCCAACAGTGTCCACCATACCTACCTATTGGCATCATTTGCTAATTCAGTGCATATTCATTATGCCTTGTTTTCTTCCAAATAAAATGTTTGTCTGTTTTGAGAAAGTTAGTTAGTAAAGCTCTCACGAACTTGATGGCACACTTTATTCCTTGCACTTAATAAACCTGAACCATTGTGACTGTCCATGAAAGTTATAAGCTTGCAAATTATAGGCTGGGAGTTAGCAGAACTGTGCTGTCATGGGGAACGCTTTCAACACTTATGGATACATATCTAGTTGATACCATGTGCTTTTGTTTGCGGATGTCGTCGGTGTGAAATAAAAGGGGAGATTGTGAGTTCATGGAGTTATATATATGTGTGTTAGAGAAACGCCTAGGACAATAGCCTAATCCATGCCTAATCATGGTGGAAACTTGCAGCATACCATAATGAGAAATCTGTGAAGCATTCTCAATAAAAACCTATGCAAATAGCAAATAAAAAGATCGCTGAGATGCTCATTGTCTGCTTGCCTTGTCATTTTCATCACGGGATAGCTCCTGTATCATGTGCAAGGGGTACTCCATTGGCGGTTCTCTATGATATGCATGTATCTATAATGACAAGAACTTATAGGTAACTAAAGTTGAGTAGCATGAGGAGTGACCCTCATACTCAAGGGACATGGGATTTCCAGCTTATGGTCTGTCAAGCATATAACTCATATTGGACCCCACTTTCACCTTAACCATATGAAGATGCCTATGATAGGGGCAATGAGATCTCGAAGCTAATGAGTACCTTACTGTCAGCATTTGGAAGCCTTTCAAACTTTGCAAAACCTTTTCACTTCCTTGTTGAGTCACCACTTATTCTATGAGCACCTTCTTGAGAGCATAGTTGTCATTCTTGTGTTTGTCTCAAAACTTGGTTAATTATGTCATGACTTTGATGCTTGTATCTCTGATATCTTTACTTCTAGTCTTCACTTGAACTTCAGAGGTGCCTTGGTATTTATATTGTGCTCTACAAACAAAGGCAAGAGAGGTACCAATCTATCATGCCTTTTTATGAGCATTGCAATGTTTCTTATGTTTATGTTTCATGCTACTTATTATTATTGAGTTGGTTTCTCTTCATAGCTTGCAATGACTATCGAGTAGACTTAGTTGCATAATTCTTATTATGAATGGTTTAAGTATCTACTCCTGTGCTGAGAATATTTACATCATATGAAGCAAATGTGTTCGTGAATGTTCTTTTATCGCACTCAGTTTTCAACTGAATTGCTTGAGGACAAGCAATAAGCTAAGCTTGGGGGGAGTTGATACGTCCAAAACGTATCTACTTTCCCGAACACTTTTGCTATTGTTTCTCCTCTAAACTTGTGTGATTTTGATACAACTAACACGGATTGACGCTGTTTTCAGCAGAATTACCTTGGTGTCTAGTTTTTGTGCAGAAAATCAACTATCAGGAAAAATCCCAGAAAATATGCCAAAAATCCTATTTCACCAGAAGATCCATGGAGTCAGAGTACGATACGGAGTGGAGCCCTAGGGGGGCCACACCCCCTCCCACGCGGGTGGGACTAGCCCGCGCCTGGGGGGTGCGGTCGCCTCAGGCACCCCCTCGGCCTCCCTCTTTGCTTATAAGAATCCTTCTGACCTAAAAACCGTGGGGGGTTCATCGTTTTTCCAGAAGGAGTTCTACTGCGCCGCCACCACCAGAAGCCGCGATTCGGAACCAGAAACTCCGTTCTGGCACCCTGCCGGGACGGGCAATTTGGGGAGGATCATCGCCATCGTCATCACCAACGCCTCTCCATCAACCATCAATGTTTCCCTCATCTATGAGTGAGTAATCCCCCGCTGTAGGCTATGGGGATGGTAGGGATTGGATGAGTTATATCGTGTAATAGAATAAGATTGTTAGGGCATGGTGCCTAGTATCTCTATTAGTGCTTTGTTGCAACTTGTTGTGCTTAATGCTTGTCACTAGGGCCCGAGTGCCATGATCTCAGATATGTACTTATTATTGAATCATTATGATAGTATTGTTTGTGATCTTATCTGCAAGTTGTGTACACATATCATTGTTCGGATCCAAAGGCCCCGAAGTGACAGAAATTGGGATAACCGGAGGGGATGGATGTGATGTGAGGATCACATGTGTTCATGGAGTGTTAATGCTTTGCTCCGGTGTTCTATTAAAAGGAGCACCTTAATTGCCATTAGTTCCCTTGAGGCCCCGTTGCAACGGGCTGGCAGGACAAAAGATGTTGTGCAAGTTCTCATTGCGAGCACGCATGACTATATATGGAGCACATGCCTATGTTTGTTTAGTACTTGGATGCTTATTCTTATTTATCTGCAATTGACCTAGATCTTGAAGTTACATGTTTAGACTCGTCCATGCAATGCCCGTCCATCCATCCCTATGCCTACCACGCTCATATCCTATTGTTTGCTACTACTATTACTATTGCTCATTTGCTGTTGCTGTTGTTTTGCTGTTACTACTACAAACTGTTGCTACTGATAAACTTCTGTGAGCAAGAACTATTTCCAGGTGCAGCTGAATTGACAACTCAGTTGTTAAGGCTTGCAAGTATTCTTTGGCTCCCCTTGTGTCGAATCAATAAATTGGGTAATACTACACTCGAAGACTGTTGCGATTCCCTATACTTGTGGTTCATCAAGACGCTCTAAGAACAACACAACAGTGCATGAAACAATAAAAATGAAGTGTCTATAAAGAGACCTGAGATTTTTATTGATGAAGAAGGGGATGCCTTTGACATCCCCAAGATTTGACGTTTGTACCTCTTGAATATTTATTGGGGTGACACAGGGTGGAATCCCCAAGCTTGAGCGTTTTTTCATTCCTCATCTCATTACATCATTCTTCCCCTACACTTGAAAATATCCTTCATACAAAACTTCACACAATCTTCATTAGCAACATTTAGTGCATTCAAAAGAATAAACCTTTGTGTTTTGTTGTAAAACAAGGAAAACTTGTATTAGAACACATGCTACTGTATCAATTACTTTTAAAAAGCTCAAGTGGTCAAGGATAACTCAAAGAGAAACCGAATAAGAAGCAAATGAAAATAATGGCAGAAATCTGTCAAAACACACCACCAGGTAAAAATCAATTTTTTGGAAGACATTATGTTGCTCAAATCGAAAAGTGTTGAACTAACGAAAGTGAGATAACAACCTGGAGAATTTACTCAGATAATTACAGCTCAATCCCACATACAGATATTTTTCACGAATTTGTACAGTGAAGCACTAAAATCTGTTTCGGGATAGCAACTTCCCCAAATCTTACTTCTCTCTCATTAGAGGTTATTCTTGACACAGAAACCACACAAAAAGTATAAGGAGAGGTTATTACAGAAGTAATAACTTCCAAGACTCAATAAAATAAAATCCTAATGAAATTTGGGTTATCTCCCAATTAGTACGTTTCTTTAACGCCTTTAAGTTAGGAATTGATAGCTTGAGAAGATGCTCACATAAGAAATATGAATTGAAGTAAAAGAGAGCATCAAGAAGAAAATTAAAAACACCTTTAAGTCTAACCGACTTCCTATGCATAGGAATCTTGTAAGCAAATAAATTCACAAAGAACAAAGTGACAGGCATAGGAAGATAAAACGAGAGTAACTTCAAAACTTTCAGCACATACAGAGGTGTTTCAGTATCATGAAAACTTCTACAACCATATTTTCCTATCTCATAATAATTTTCAGTAGCCTCATGAATAAACTCAACAATATAACTATCACATAAAACATGATTTTCATGATCTACAAACACATAATTTCTATCAAGCTAAAAAATAGTGGGATTAAAACCTTCAAACCCACTTTTAACAATTTTATAACAAGATGACTGATCATTATTAAGAGGTATGGGGTTCCAATATAAAGTCAAGACCCCTCCAATCTCATTTTCAATAGTAGTGCAATTAATATTATCAACCAATATATGACCATCATCTAGAGCTTTATCATAAACATTTTCTAAACAAAACTCTTTAGTACCATGCATTTCAAAGTCAGGCACAAATAAAGGATGATCATAGATAACAGGAGCATAATTATTATCACAAGTTTTACGCATAGTATATATTTCAAAAGAATCCACAAGAACATAACATTCATCCTCCTTTGGTAAGCATGGGGAACAATCAAATAAAGGGATGAAGAGTTACTCTCATTAAAAGGTAGACCTAGGTAGCTAATCCATTCATCCTCCTTTTGTTCATCACTCTCCTCCTCTTTTTCATCTAATGAACTTTTAGGTTCAGCAATTTCTTCTTCCATAATCTCCTGCAAGTCATTAGTCTCTTTCGTTTGTGGAAAGTATCTATTAATATATTCAAGAATATAGCCATTTTCTTCCTTGTAATTATCAAAGCAAAATTTAATTATATCATAAACCTCATATTCATAGGGTGAATCATCAGTATTTTCAAGCAAACTAGCAAGTTCAAATGCCCCTTCCAAGCAATAAATTTTTCAATTTGTTCCACATCATAAAAGTCATAATTTGCCTTAACATAAGAAGATATGATAACATTAGCATTCTACTCACATTGAAAAGGGAGGTGTTTATACCTCCTACAGCAACAAGCTTTATCAAACCAATAAGTAACATTATAAGTAGAGCACACATTTCTAGCAATGGTATTCAATTTATCAATTTGTTCCCATAAGTGTTTCCCTTTTTGTGACAAGTGGTGTTCCTTATAATAATATTTTTGTTCTTCCGTGAACCCACCTTGCCAATAAGATCTAGTTTCAAAGAAACCAGCCATTGATAGAAAGCATGACAAAGCAAGGCAATAACATACCAACAACTATAGTAGGAACTAATTTTTTGTGTGTTTTTATAAGAAAAAGCAAACAAAAAAAACTATTTTTTTTTTGTAATTTTTGAAAGAAAGAACCAATAAAAACAAAGCAAAAGGAACTAAGAAAAACAAAAACAAATAAAGAAATAGGTTGTGAGAGACTCCCCTTGTGAAGCTGTCCTTAACTCCCCAGCAACGGCGCCAGAAAATATCTTGATGCGGCTCAGTTGTAGAGCTTCGTTGGGAGACCCCAACGAGGAAGGTATGATGAGCACAGCGGCAAATTTTCCCTCAGTTATGAAACCAAGGTTATCGAACCAGTAGGAGCAAGGAAACAAATCCAAGGTGTTGCTTGCAACTTGGAATCCTGCACAACACAAACTCAAGACTTTGCCCCAACTTACAGTGAGGTTGTCAATCTCACTGGTTTGCTAAAAACAAAGGATTAAACATATAGTGTAGACGGTAATGATTGCTTGCAGAAAGTAAATGGTAACAGTACATGATGTAACAATGGTAAAGATTGGACCGGGGTCCACAGTTCACTAGAGGTGTTCTCCTTAAGATAAATAACATAACATGTTGGGTGAACAAATTACAGCGGGGCAATTGACAGGAACTGAGCAAGGCATAACAATGCAAATACTAGACACTCATGATTCCTATGAGATTTGATTGGGCATTACAACAATATACATAGACCACCATCCAACTACATCTATGACTAATAATCCACCTTCAGGTTATCGTCCGAACCCCCTCCAGTATTAGGTTGCAAGTAACGGATAATTGCATTAAGCAATGTGTGTAAAGTAAACAATACAATTGTTCCATGAACAAAAGATTGTTGTTTTCTCCCTAGTAGCACCAGCACATCTATAATCTTAGCGATTTCTGTCACTTCTCCAGATTCAATAGAGGCATGAACCCACTATCGAGCATAAATACTCCCTCTTGGAGTCACTAGCATTTACTTGGACAAGATAGCTACTAGAAATGGAGAGCATGCAAGATCTCTAACAACACAGACATGATAGAATCAATAATCAATAAGACATGATAGAATCAATAATCAATCTGACATAGTATCTCAATATCCGTCAGATCCCAGCAAACACAACATGTATGATTACAAATAGATGATCTTGATCATGAACGGAGCTCACAAGATCTAAACATGATAGCACAAAGGAGGAGAAACAACCATCTAGCTACTGTATGCACCCATAGTCCAAGGGTGAACTACTCACGCATCATACCGGAGGCTGGCACGGTGATGAAGAAGGCCTCCGGGATAATCTCTCCCCTCCTATAGGGTGCCGGGAAGAGCTTAAGATCCCCCCGATCTAGGGACGATGGTGGCGACGGCTATAGACTATTTTGTCGAGATCTGATCGGGTTCTTAGGGTTTTGGAATTGGGGGGCTTTTATAGGCGAAGAGGCGAGGCAGGGGCACCCAAGGTGTACACACCAGGTGGCGGTGCACCCTAGGGGAGGCCCGCGCCACCCTAGGATGTGGCGGCCTCGTGGCCCTCCTTCGGCCGCCCTTCGGTCTCTGTGTTCTCCTCGGTGAAATATTTACTTTGTCTTTTGTCTCGTCCAATTCCGAGAATATTTCCTTACTAGTTTTTCTGAAGCCGAAAACAGCAGAAAACAGGCAACTGGCACTGCGACATCTTGTTAATAGGCTAGTCCCAGAAAATGTATAAAAATACCTCAAAGTATAGACAAAGCAAAGCAAAGTTGATACTAAACAAGCATGGAACATCACAAATTATAGATACATTTACGACGTATCAAGGTCGAGCGTCAACACATTGTCCCAATATTGGCATTAAGAAGTGACAACGGCTCCAAATTCAAGAACTACACTTTAAATGAACTTATAAGTGAAGAGGGGATAAGACATCAATATTCCGCTGCGTACACCCCTCAACAAAGCGTACACCCCTCAACAAAATGGTGTAGCCAAGAGGAAGAACCGTACTTTGATGGATATGGCTAGATCTATGTTGGATGAATTCAAGTCACCATACAACTTATGGGCTGAAGCCATATCTAGCACATGTCTGTCACATCCCAACATTCCCAAATTCTAGATTTGGTACTGCACTACATCATGATCATCATTCACTTGCAATGACATTCTGCATTCATGAAATTATTTGAGTTGCAAAACACTTTTTCGAAACCCTTTTTGGAATTACTAAAATGCACCTACGAGAGATTATACCAGGATTATATAAACCCACTAACTTCAACTAGTGAAAAGGATTACAAGCTTGGTCTTATGTTGACCCTCTGGTTTTTATAAAAATTTAGAGACAAAAATCACTTAATTTGGAGTTCATATAGAGAAGTTATGATAGAAATACTAAAAACAGAAAAGATTAAAAGTTTAGAACAAAAAAACGATACTGACCTAACCGGCCGAACCACCCTGGCCCGGCCCACCTAACCCCTGGCTAACCGCCGCTCACTGCCCCCCCCCCCCCGCGCAGCGCATCCCGCCACCGTGCCCGACCAGGACTCCACGCCGCCGCCGCGTTTATCGGCCGATTCGGCCGCTAACTGCCTCGCCCCCTCCCCAATCTTCGGGCCTCTCTTAAGCCTCACCCCGACGCCACTTTTTCCCCCTCAAACTCGCCTAGAAACCCTAGCTCAAGCTCGGATTCGAGCTCGAACTTTTCCGCCGCTGCCGCCGTTCACGGTAAGCTCCACCGCTGACGCTCCGAGCCACCCCCTTGCCCTCTCTACTCCTTGACGACCGCCTTGCCCCACCGTTTCACCCCGTGCCTTTTTCCTCTTGCCTTCCGCAGCGTAGCGCCGCCAATTGCTCGCCGGAGCATCGCCGACGCCGCCGTCTTCAGACGTCCGCCGCAGCCGCCCGAGGAAACTCCGCGCGTCGCCACGACCTCCGCCGTGACCGCCTCGCCCTCCCGCACCGGGTACACCGCCGCTGCGTTGCCGAGGACCGCCGGAGCGTCACCAGCCCACGCCACCGAAGCTCCGCTGCCGCTGCCACGTCATCGCCACCGTCGAGCTCGCCACAGACAAGGTGAGCCGTCCGATCTGTTTTTAATGCGCCAGATTAGATGGATCCCGCGAAGGGGTATCGCCCACTTACGTGCTGCCACGTGGCATGCCACGTCGCCGCCGCGTCAGCGCTGACTCGTCCAGTCGCGTTGACTGCGCAGTAAGAGTTTTAATGATTTTGGAAATTGCAGAAAATGGCTAAAACTTGTAAAATTCATAGAAATTAATCTACTGGGCCAAAAATTACAAATAAAATATGTGTAGAATCAGTGACTCGTGTAGAATCTTGTTGTACCTTTGTTTTACACTTTTACAGCAAGATTTTGTCCATAATAATTAAATGAGTTAATGCCCTTTTTAGAGTAATTAAATCATAGAATAAGTTCTGTAACTACAAAAATTGCAAATAATATATCCCTGGAACCAGTAGAACAAGGTGAATCTAAAAGTGAATTAAAAGGTTAGGCTTACAGTAACAATTTTTGCAGAGTCTATTTAAAGGCTTACTGCAGTATTTTAATTACTTAGGGAGTTATATAAATCCTTTTTGAGAAATTCCAATTGGTACTGTTCCAATTTAGGGTTGCCTACACAGTAGAATTTTTCCAAGATTTTACAAATAGTATGTTAGCAGTGGTGAATTATTTAGTTTCTAGCTCTATTATTGAGCGTTATAAATTGCATACTTGTTTTTTTTTTGCGCTAAAAATAATTTCCATGCATGCATACAGTTGCTATACTAAATAAGATTATGTGATGCTGCTGTAGCATCAATCCACTTGTCATGCATGCATCTTGCATCATCTTTGTTTGCATATGATTGTGGATGGTTTGTTTATGATTGCAATTGTATCGTGTAGATTGTGACGAGTGCAACGCTTGCTCGTGTGTGGATTGCTCTTCCGACTGCTACAACCAAGGCTAGTAGATGCTACCTTGTTCATGATGTCGTCCTACTATTTTCAATGCATTGTCGTGTATTTTGTATATGCATGTATAGGATATTACTATCGCTATGCTATGTCCTATTATGTGGTAGGATATTCCTTGTAGATGAACCATCGTTGGTAGATGTGCTTAGCCATGCTATGATGAACGAGGGCTGGGTTACATCATTGAAAGTTGTTTCTAAATGTGCTGGTTGCGAAAACTAAAACAACTTAATCAATGAACCTCCTGGTGTGATGGGATTGATAATTTTTGGTGGTATCATTGCGGAAAGTCACCCAGGTATCAAGAGAAAATGATTGGCTTCTTTATTTTGTAGCTTACGTGTACAACCATGTGCCGATAATGAAATGGGCGGTTGGTTGGACTCAGTAGGTTGTGGTAACTCGAACCCACGTATCCACAGATGTAGAATTTTGGTAGGTCGGACTGGTGCGCGTCGGGATTGGGGAGCTACTTCCCGAACGGTCTCTTCTTGGACTTCTCCCTATCATCACCCAAAATGAGAGTGATGGTACGAGCTGGGCTGGCCAAGTCACATGGGTAAAGTGTACTAACCCCTACAGGGTGTATAATCTAATCGATTAGCCGTTTCCCCGGTTATGGACGTCTGAGTTGCTTGATATTGATTCCATGACATGTTTCTCGCTCATTCCAATTTCATAATTGCTTTAATGTTGTTCGGTTAACTTAATTGGGATCTTTTCAAAGAAAATCAAAAACTGTTTATGAAAGTAGGACAAAAGTATTTGCAAATGCAAGCTAGCCACAGCTCCACTTGCCAAATAAGCATGTAGATGTTAGCACTATTTTCTCCTTTAATAGCTCTACTTGCCATACATTCCATGTATTGACCCTTCGGGGCTGCTACGTTTCATGTTGCAGGATATTCCGATTCTGAGTAATTGATTTAGGCCACGGTACTCCACGCGGCACTTGTTCACTTGTGGGCAATTTGAAGAATGGAGGATTTACTATATTTATGTTGCTACTTGAATAACTTGAGCTAGCCTTGAGCTAAGCTTTTATTGTAGTAATGATATTCTGGATCTTCGTTATTTATGATACACAGATAGTTTGCTATGTTATTCATCTTATTCTATTGTGGGCCAATGAACCGATCCAGGGATTGGCATGTCACATAGAAGCTACGGTCTTTTCAGAACCGTGGTGTTACAATGTCACTCATCAAATCGGCTACCTCCGCAAAATTTTGGACAAAACGCCATATGAGATACTTACCGTAACAAGCCCAACATATCATATTTATGGGTATTCGGTTGTAAGTGTTTCTTTCTTATCAAAGGAGTTCTTTTTTCTAAATTTGAGTCTAAGTCTTTAGAAGGTATTTTTGTTGTTTTTGGTGACGAATCCCATACTTATATAGTCTACAATAGCTCTCCGAAACTGTTGTAGAATCTTGTAGTGTGGAATTCGATGAAAATTATGGCTCCCATGTGGGGCAAGTTGATGTTTGTGATGCAGATGTTGAAATACCCCAAGATTCCATAATAAGAATGGGCGTGTGATTTTTCCTCCCCATTGAGGAACCCCTTGTGGCGGATTGGGAAGGACTATGCTCTACTCAAGTGGAGACCTCATCTACACAAGATCAACAAGCTCCTCCTGCTGGAGAAACTACTGCACCAACACCACAACCTCCTGAAGATCATCAGTTTTCTAGGACGGACTATCCGCCCCCTCCAAGGGGCAGACTATCCGACCCTGGCACTCCAACGAGCACCAGGGGCAATCAGGACGAACATGAAGATGCTGAAAATCCCAGGATGGATTATCCGGCCCCTACCAGGGGCAGATTATCCGGGCCTAGCACTCCAACTCATGATAGGGACAACCAAGAAGAGCAAACTGAAGCAGAAACTCCCAGGACGGATTATCCGACCCCACATAGGGGTGGATTATCCGGCCCTGAAGCTCCAGAACAGCAGCAACCTCCTGTTATGAATGCAGATCAAGATCAAGGGCAACGTTCTTCATCTCCAATTCACACTAATCAAGTTTTTGATGAAGGACAAGGTAGTGGTCAAGACGAGATTCCAAATGTTGAAGCAACTCCTCCAAGAAACAATAAGGAAATTGAATCTCGTCACAAAACTCGTGTTGAAAGGAACCTTGCGTTAAGGGGTCATACTCTTGACAAGGTTGTAGGTGATCTAAGAAGAAGAGTGTCCACTAGAAGAGAACTTGCTAGCTTCTGTGATCATCAAGCTCATATATCAATGGTGGAACCAAAGAAGGTCTTTGATGCTCTTGAAGATCCAGATTGGGTGGGTGCAATGCATGAAGAACTAAGTAACTTCAAGCGTAACAAGGTATGGAAGCTCATAGAAAAACCCAAAGAGTGTCGCAATGTTATCGGCACAAAGTGGATTTTGAAGAACAAGCAAGATGAAAATGGCATTGTTGTAAGGAATAAGGCAAGGCTATTGGCCCAAGGATTCTCTCAAGTGGAAGGCATCGATTTTGGTGAAACTTATGCTCCTGTGGCTCGACTTGAGTCCATTCGTATCCTCCTTGCTTATGCTGCTCATCATAATTTTAAATTACAACAAATGGATGTTAAGAGTGTATTTCTTAATGGTCCTCTACATGAGTTGGTATATGTCAAGCAACCCCCGGGTTTTGAGGATCCAAAGTTTCCAAACCATGTCTACAAACTTGATAAGGCGCTCTATGGCCTTAAACAAGCCCCACGTGCGTGGTATGAGCACCTTAGAGAGCTTTTGTTAGACCGTAGATTCGAAGTTGAGAAAATTGATACCACTCTTTTTACTAAGAAGGTTAACGGGGAGCTTTTTGTATGCCAAATATATATATATATACGACATCATTTTGGGCTCTACTAATCAAGCTTTTAATGATGACTTTCAAAGCTTACGACTGACAGGTTTGAGATGTCTATGATGGGAGAATTAAGTTTCTTTCTTGGATTTGAGATAAAGCAACTTAGAGAGGGAACCTTTATTAATTAAGCAAAATACATCCAATACATGCTCAAGAGGTTCAATATGACGGATCTAAATGGCGTTGCTACTCCAATGCAAACCAAATGTCATCTCGAGCTTAATCTAACGAGTAAAGATGTGGACCAAAAGGTATACTGATCCATGACCGGCTCTCTCCTTTACCTCTGCGCATCTAGACCCGACATCATGTTGAGTATGCAAGGTATCAAGCCGCTCCTAAATAAAGCCACTTAGTGGCGGTCAAGAGAATCTTCAGATATTTGGTTCATTCCCCAAATTTTGGTCTATGGTATCCCAAAGGATCTAGTTTCTCTCTATGTGGCTATACTGATTCAGATTGGGATGGTGACAAGGATGATCGAAAATCAACTTCTGGTGCATGTCAATTCTTGGGCAGGTCTCTAGTTTGTTGGTATTCGAAGAAATAAAATTGTATATCTCTCTCAACCGCCGAAGCTGAATATGATGCTGCTGCTGCAAGTTCTTGTACGCAATTATTATGGACGAGGCAAACTTTAAAGGAATATGGTGTCAATTGTGACAAACTGCCTCTTTTATGCGACAATGAAAGTGCTATTAAAATTGCTTATAATCTGGTGCAACATACAAGGAAAAAACATATTGAGATTCACAATCATTTTATTCGGGATCATGTTGCTCGTGGTGATATTGCCCTATCTTTTGTGAGCACGAAGAACCAACTTGCTGATATTTTCAAGAAGCCACTTGATGAAGCAAGGTTTGGTTATTTGAGGAATGAGCTAAATATTGTAGATTCAAGGAACTTGGCTTGACTACCCCTTGCATAATCACTTGCACTTCCCCATGTATTTGGTTTAGATGCGGGCATAGACATAGGGGGAGTGTGGTCCTAATTGACTGGGCTAACCCTCCCCCCATAATGCTGAAAGCAAGAAAAATCATTCCCTTAATATCATTTTGTGATATGTGGGTCATCGATGAGCATTGGTTTTAAAATCAAGATACATTTTCGCGGTGTCATGCCATGCGCTCCAACATGGTGGCTTCGGCCACCACCCTCTTCTTTGCAAAGAGTTGGGTTTTTATTGGATCTCTTTTTGGATTTTATTGCTTATCTTCTGTTCTTTTGGGAACCACACCCAATCTTGTCTTTTAGTTGATTTGTTCTTGCAAGGTTGGATGTGTAGTACCATCTAAGTTTGTTGCTCTAAACCCAAGCCTTTTTCTTATCCCGTGCCATATTTTCTTGCACACAAGTCCCTTGTATACTTGCTAGGGTTTTTGTTTGGAGAGCTCCGGCCTGAATCTGTGTTTACAGAATATTCAGAGAGGGGCCGGACTATCCATCCCAAGTGCGGGGGGGGGGGTATGTCTTTTAACGGCCAGGGGTCGAGGAGGGCTCAAACAGACCAGTCCTTCCTCCCCCACCCCGTGTCCTGCCCCCAGCCTCCTCCAGAGCCTCCGCCCCTCCCCGAAGTCGATTCGATTACCAGATTCTCCGGGCTCCCCCCGGATCTTATTCCCAGCACCTCCGGGTATCTTCTCCTCCGAGATTTTCCTCCAATGAGTGAGGGTAACTCCCTCATCCATCTCTTGTGTATGGAAATTTTTGTTCTTGGTGGAAACTTGTTGTAGAAGATACTATGTGTTTCCCTTGAATGTTAGATTCTGTAGTATTGCAACCCTAGGGCCCGATCTGCATTGCCATGGTGAATCTGGGTGGAAACCTAAAATTTTAGCACGGGGCGGATTATCCGCCCCTGGCATGGCCGGATAATCCGGTCTGGAGGTTCACTGCCTGTTTGGTTTTATCTCAGATTCTCCTAGTGTGCATCATTGGACCGTGGGTAATTTTCCTACTGTATCTACCATTCCTCTTGGACTTGTGTGTATGCTTATCCCCATGCTACCTATCTATTGCTTCTCATAGGTGGTTCCAGTGCTCCCAAGACCTACAAGCGTCGTCCCCATGCCCGTTATCTCAGGCATAACAAAGACGGCAAGCTTGTTGACGAGACTGAAATCCGCAGGTCGCAAAGAGAGGCTGAACGCATGGCCGAGGCAGCTAGAAAAGCCAAGAAGACCACCTCTCGCAATGGCAAGGGCAAGAAGGCACGTGCCAACTATAAGGCCATGGACGTAGTTGAGTACTCTGCTATTCGCCACATTGACTATTATGCTGAGGCTGACAGTGATGGTCCTCCGGAGGATAGTATGTTTTGGTGCCCTCACTTCAGGTACATTCATGATGATGTTTATGCTACTCTCAAGTTACACCCTATGCATCCTCTAAATTTGACTGAGGCACAATCCAAGTCAAGACTTCGAGAGGCTTTGGACGTGACTGGCAGAATGGGGCTGCACCATCTTATGACTTTGCAATGCATCTATGACTCCTAGGTTGTGAAACAATTCTTCTCGACACTTGTGATTTGCGGAGATGAGCTTCGCACCATGAAGTGGATGACCGGGACCACTATGATTCAGTCAGACTTCCGCATCTTTGGCTAGGTCCTTGGCTACACTTTCCATGGTCGTGACACAGCTTCTGGCCACCGCATCATTTCTCCTATCAAGCCCAGCAAGGATAGTGCTCTCGCTCCATGCCTGACTCTCGATGGTGTTGCTGGTACTTTTGCTAGACTATCTCCTTTATATGTAGTTCTTGTCGGTTTGTTCTGTGACAACATTGCTCCAAGCTGGGGCAATAATGATATGATTCATGGTCACTTGGTGCCCCTACTTGCTTTTGCCCATGAATGTGCCACCAATACCGTGTCATCTACATGGTACAAGTTGGATGTCATGGATTATATCTACCATGATATGACAGATGCTATGTTCAACAGGATCTCCATCCCTTTTTCTCCCTATATTATGATGCTTATCAAGCACATGCTGCAACATTAGGAGTTTGGTAGCAATTTGGATGGAGTGCACAAGGCCAAGAAGATATACAACAAGGCACAAAAGACCTCTCATCCTTCCTCTGCTCCTAAGACTTTCATGCGTGATGCACGGGCTAGTGGTCGTAGGCCCGCGGTGTCTCCTATGGCCCGTGAGGTCAAGCAGCTCAACTGGTTTCAACAGAACATTCTTTGCATGGGCGTCGACACTCACAAGGGCCAGTATGAGGCCTACTAGTAGCGCCATGAGATGGCCCACACCCAACAGTTGATTCTCCACCATGTGTCTGGGGCGTCTGGCCATCCTCCTCCTCCTACTGCTCTAGAACAATATGCTCAATGGAACACCTTAGGGATTAACTATGGAGAGCTCGAGAGTCACCTGTTTCCTGCACCGCCAAGGGCGCCTACTCCTCCAGCTGCTGATGATGATGAGTATGATGAAGAGGAAGAGGAAGGGTATGGGGACGACTACGAAGACGACGGGAAGGACTACGACGAGTGATCTCTTGGGGCACTAGCATCGCTCTCCTTCCTTTTTGGCATTTCGATGCCAAAGGGGGAGAAGTAGTTCTATTTAGGTCTCGGATTTGCATGGGTCGGGCGCCAGCATTTGCCTTTTATCATTCGTTTTCTTTATCAGTTGCTTGTGCCCTTTAGTGTTGAACTTCTATTTGTGCTTGGTTTTGTATGCGACTATGCCATGTGTAAAATTATCTGTGTGGAATTCTGTGTGGAAATCTGGATTTCTGGATTTATCTATGTGAAACTATCTGTATGGAATTCTGGATTAACTATGGAGTTTGGAATTATCTTGATGTCATATGGAATCCTCGAATCATATATTGCTACATCAAAATGGTGGGATGATTTCAAGGACTAATATTCTCACTTATTATATTGGCTTATTCACATCCCGGTGGTATGAAATGTTTTTCCTAACTCATCTTTATTATAGACGTCAATCTTTTATAAATTGGCTTGATCCTTAGTGTGTGCGTTTGTATTCAAATGCAAGTTATTGATATGCACACATTTAGGGGGAGCCTCTTTCATTTCTTGAAGATGACGTAAGCAGGTTTTATTGCAAATCCTAGTATTGTCATCTAACACCAAAAAGGGGAGATTAAAAGAACATTTCATGATCCCTAGTGTTTTGTGTGTTAGATAACAATACCAAGGATTATTTAATGTGTGTTGAAGTGCTTCAGATCTTAACAATATCAAAAGGAGCCTAAAAGTGTTTTTGGGGGGCGGATAATTCGCCCCTGCCAGGGGCCAGATAACCCACTCCTCCCCCCAATCACACAGGGCGCAAGGGCGCGACTCTCTATGTGGGGGCAGAATATCTCCCAGATTGTCCGGCCATGGCTGGAGTTTTTGCCCAGGCCGGGTAATCCGCCCCTCAAAGGGGCCGGATAATCCACCCCCAGGGAGTTGTGATACGTCGGAAATGTATCTATAATTTTTTATGTTCCATGCTTGTTTAGTATCTACTTTGCTTTGCTTTGTCCACACTTTGAGGTGCTTTTCTTATGTTTTCTGGTACTAACCTATTAACAAGTTGCCACAGTGCCAGTTGCCTGTTTTCTGCTGTTTTTGGTTCCAGAAAAGCTAGTAAGGAAATATTCTCGGAATTGGACGGGATAAAAGCCAAAGTCAATATTTCACCAAGGAGAACACGGAGTCCAGAGGAGAGACGGAGGGGCGCCACAGGGTGGCCACACCCCCTAGGCGCGGCCTAGGGTGGGCCCGCGCCTGGGCAGGGTGTGGCCCCCTGGCTGCCTCCCAGCCTCACCTCTTCGCCTATAAGAAGCCCCCGACGCCTAAACCCTAAGTACCCGATCAATATTCCACGAAACCGTCTGTAGACGCCACCACCATCATCCCAAGATCAGGGAGGATCTGAATCTCTTCTCGGCACCCTACCGGAGGGGAGATAATCCCGGAGGCCTTCTTCTTCATCATGCTAGCCTCCGGTATGAAGCGTGAGTAGTTCCACCTTGGACTACAGGTCCATGTAATAGATAGATGGTTGTATCTCCTCCTTGTGCTTTCATGTCTAGATCTTGTGAGCTTCGTTCATGATCAAGATCTAATCTATTTGTAATCATGCATGTTGTGTTTGTGGGGATTCGATGGATATTGATATTACTATGTCAGACTTATTAATGGTTTTGTCTTATTTATTCTATCATGTCTGTCTTGTTTGTGATCTTGCATGCTCTCCGTTGTTAGTAGCTATCTTGGCCAACTAGTTGCTAGTGACTCCAAGAGGGGGTATTTATGCTCGATAGTGGATTCATGCCTCTACTTAATCAAGGGAAGTGACAGAAATCACTACGGTTGTAGATGTGATGTTGCCACTAGGGAGAAACCAACGGTCTCTTGTTCATGGAACAAGTGGATTGTTTACCTTACACACTTTGCTTAAAGCAGTTGTCTGTTGCTTGCAACTTAATACTAGAGGGTGTTCGGATGATAACCTGAAGGTGGACTTCTAGTCATAGATGCAGTTGGATGGCGGTCTATATATATTGTTGTATTGCCCGATCGAATCTCATAGGATATTTTTGTCTAGTATTGCATTGTTATGTCTTGCTCAGTCCTGTCAATTGCCCTGTTGTAATTTGTTTACCCAGCATGCTATGTTTGGTTATCTAAGGAGAACACCTCTAGTGAACTATGGACCCTGGTCCAATCTTTACCATTGATACATCTTCCACTGTTACTGTTTACTTGCTGCAAACCATCATCACCTTCCACACCATATAGTTAATCCTTTGTTACAGCAACCGGTGAGATTGACAACCTCACTATTAGTTGGGGAAAGTCTTGAGTTTGTGTTGTGCAGGTTTCCATGTTGCTTGCAACACCTTTGAGGCGTTTTCTTCCTCCTACTGGTTCTATAACCCCGGTTTCCAACTGAGGGAAAACTTGTTGTTGTGCTGCATCATACCTTGCTCTTGGGGGTTTCCCAGCGGGGCGTCAACACGCATCAAGACTTTCTGGCGTCGTTGCCAGGGAGGCTAAGGACATCTTCACAAGGGGAGTCCTCCTAAACCTTTCTCTTTACTTTGTTTTTAGTTTGCTTAGTTTCTTTTGCTTGGTTTTGTTTGCCTCTTTTTATCAAAAACTCCTAAAAAATCAGTTTAGTTCTGTTTGCTTTCTCTTATCAAAAACACAAAAAAATTGTTCCTGCTCTAGTTGCTGCTGCTGTTTTTGGCTTGCTCCACTTTTGCCAAAATGAACTCTGCTGAGAACACCAAGTTGTGTGACTTCACTAGCGCAAACAACAATGATTTCCTCAGCACTCCTATTTCTCCACCTGCTCCTGATGCTACCTTTTATGAAATTAAGCCTGCTTTGTTGAATCTTGTGATGAGAGAGCAATTTTCTGGTGTTAGTTCTGATGATGCTGCTGCCCATCTCAATAGCTTTGTTGAACTTTGTGAGATGCAAAAGTATAAGGATGTAGATGGAGATATTATTAAGCTCAAGCTGTTTCCTTTCTCCTTGAGAGGAAAAGTTAAAGAATGGCTGCTATCCTTGCCTAGAAATAGTATTGATTCTTGGATTAAGTGCAAGGATGCTTTTATTGGAAAATACTACCCTCCTGCTAAGATTATATCTATGAGAAGTGATATTATGAAATTTAAACAACTTGATATTGAACATGTTTCTCAAGCTTGGGAAATAATGAAATCTTTGGTTAAGAATTGTCCCACTCATGGACTCACTGCTTGGAGGATTATCCGGACTTTTTATGCAGGTTTGAACTTCTCTTCAAGAAACCTGTTGGATTCAGCTATTGGAGGTACCTTTATGAGCATCACTTTGGGTGCTGCAACAAAACTTCTTGATAATATGATGGTCAAATATCCTGAATGGCCCACTGAGAGAGCTCTACTTTTTAATAAGGTAAATTCTGTTGAAGAAACCGCCTCTTTGAGTGACAATATTGATGTTATTATGGCTATGCTTGTTAATGGGAAAGCTCCTTTAGATCCAAATAATGTTCCCTTAGCCTCTTTGGTTGCTCAAGAAGAGCAAGTTGATGTGAACTTCATTAGAAACAACAATTTCAACAACAATGCCTATAGGAATAATTTTGGTAGTAACAACAATTATAAGCCTTATCCTCCTAATAATGGCAATACCTATGGAAACTCCTACAACAATTCTAGAAGTGCCCCCTCTGAACTTGAAGTCATGCTCAAAGACTTTATTAGTAAACAAACCATTTTTAACAAGACTGTGGAGGAAAAGCTTTTAAATGTTGAGAAAATATTTCCTCTTTGTCTAAAGCACAGTCCTCCTTGATTAATAAAATGGCTGCTAAACCTGAACCATGGAAAGTACCTTTGCTGCTACTCATGCCATACAAGTTACTATTGATGAAAATGTTAGACAATTAGCTCAACTTCATGCTAAGTGGGAAAGGGAAGCTGAAATGGATAGAAACAATAGTGTGTGCACCATCACCACTAAACCACAAGAAGTCCCTTATCCTCCTACTACAATGCCTAAGCCTAATGAGTCTACTACTAGTGATGTTAAGTTTGATTTTGATATAGATGGTTGCAATATTTCTGAAGTGATCATGTTCCTGCAAAAGCTTGCTAGAAGTCCTGATGCTAGTGATATGCATGTTGCTTTCACCAAACATATTACAAATGCTCTTGTTAAGATTAAGGAAGAGAAGTTAAAACACAAAGCTTCTATTCCTAGGAGAGTAGAATACAATTGGGAACCCATTATTAATATGCAAGTGAATGACTTTGATCTCAAAGCTTCATGTGATCTTGGTTCTAGTGTCTCTATTATGCCTAGGAAGATTTATGAAATGCTTGATTTGCCACCTTTGGAAGATTGTTATTTGGATGTCCCACTTAATGATAATGCTAAGAAGAAACTCATGGGGAGTGTTAATGATGTTCTCATTATGGTTAACAATGATTATGTCCCTATTGATTTCTATGTATTGGATGTTAAATACAATGCTTCTTGTCCTATTACTTTGGGAAGACCTTTTCTTAGAACTGTTGGTGCCATCATTGATATGAAAGAAGGCACCATTAAATATCAATTTACATTAAAGAAAGGTATTTAACACTTCCCTATGAGGAGATAGAAGTTGCTTTTTGCTCCTCCTTTGAAATCAAGGTTTGATGTTAATGCTTCTTCATTTGAAAATACTTGATTTCTTGCTTCTTGTGCCTAACTTAAAGGCGTTAAAGAAAATTATTTGTTGGGAGATAACCCAAGAGTTTTATTGAGTCTTGGAAGTTATTACTTCAGTAATGACCTCTCCTTATCCTTTTTGTTTGCTTTTTGTGCCAAGAATGACCTCAAATGAGAGGGAAGTAAGATTTCGGGAGTTGCTGTCCCGAAACAGATTTCTATCCTCCACCATAAAAATTCGTAAGGAGTCTCTATAAGTCGGATTGAGCTAAAAATTTACTAGTAAATCCCCCAGTATGTTAGATAACTTTCTTTAGTTCAACATTTTTTTTATTTGAGCAACAAAAGGTCTTCGAAAAATCGGTTTCTACCTGCTGGTCCGTTTTGACAGATTTCTGCCATTATTTGCATTTGCTTCTTATTGATTCATTTTTGGGTTCTTTTTGGAAAATTGAGCTGTTTCAAGGAGTTGCTACAGTAGCTTGTGTTTTTACTGAATAGTTTTTCTGTTCTTAAGCTAAACCCAAGGGTCTATTATCTTTTGAATACACTAATGTTGCTAATGAAGATTGTGTGAAGTTTTGTACGAAGGAAAAATTTCAGGTGTAGAGAGAGAGAATGATGCAATGAAATGAAGAATGGACAAAAGCTCAAGCTTGGGGATGCCACCCCGGTGTCACCCCAAGAAATATCCAAGAGGTACAAGCGTCAAAGCTTGGGGATGCCCAAGGCATCCCCTTCTTCATCAATAAAAAGCTCAGGTCTTTCTAGACACTTCGTTTTTATTGTTTCATGCACTGTTGTGTTGTTCTTGGAGCGTCTTAGTTTTTGTTTGCTTTGCTTAGTTTGTTTAGTTTGCTTGAATAAAGTATTTTGGACCCCCATTCTCGCCGTGTTATTTCAAATAAGTCGATTGGTGTTGGAAGGAGTAGAAAGTTCTTGCTTGAAAATGCAAGAGGAGCTTGCATTGACTGTGACTTAGACTTTAGCATGACATGCTAGGTGTTGTTTTGACCTTATGCTTAGTGATTATTGCTGTAGCATGTCTTGTTCCAAACAATTGGGATTGCTTAGTGCGCCTTGAAAGAATCATGCGTTGTTTTAGCATACAGAAGCATAGTATTGTGGTATTCTCCTTTGATGTTTTGTTTGGGTTGACTTGGCACATGATCACGGCATGTTATGACTATGAACAAGTCACCATAGCCTCTATGATCATTTATTCCTTTACTTGTAGTATTACTCTATGCTTTTATTAGTAATGTTTTGTCACTCTGCATGATTATGGCATTAGTGCTCTCTTAGATGGTTGCTCCCAGTCTTTTGCTAGCCTCCACTTGTATGAGTAAGATCTACTCATGCTTCCAACTCCCAAGAAACCAAGTTATTCCGAAGTGTCCACTATAAACTCCTATGCATGGTGTGTTACACCATTCCAAGTATATTCTTGTTTTCAGCTATCTTCCAATTAAAAAGTATTTTGTTATGTGAAAACTTAGTGATTAAAGCCCTCACGAACTTGATGACACACTTTATTTTCCTTGCCCCTAATAAACTTGAACCATTGTGTCATCTATGTTGTATATGCTTGCACTTATACGTTGGAATTAGCAGAACCATGATGTCATGGGTAACGTTTTCAACATTGCACTTGTACTTTGTACATAGTTGATATCATGTTCTTTTGTCTATGGATGTTGCCGGTGTGAAATAAAGAGGGAGCTTCTAAGTCCATGGAGTTATGTATTTTGTTTTAGAGAAACGCCTGGGCCGCTAGCCTAAGCCATGCCTAATCATGGTGGAAACTTGCAGCATCACCATAGTGAGCAATCTGTGAATCACCCTCAATAAAAATCTATGCAAATAGTAAATAAAAAGATCGCTGAGATGCTCATTGTCTGCTTGCCTTGTCATTTTGGTTATGGGATAGCTCCAGTACCATGTGCAAGGGGTACCCCGTTGGCGGTTCTCTATGATACACATGTACTTACTATGACAAGAACTTACAGGTGACCAAAGTTTAGTAGCATACGGTGTGGCCCTCGTATTCAAGGGACATGAGATTGCCAACTTATACTTTGTCAAGCATATACTCCATAGTTTGTCCACTTTAACCTTGATCACTTCAAGATGCTTATGATAGGGGCAATGAGAGCTGAAAGCTAACAAGTACCATAATTTTTGGAAGCTCTTTTTGAAACTTGAAATCCCTGCTTCCCTTTATGAAGGGCCTTTCTTCCACTATTATATTGAGTCTCCACCTTCTATCCTTAGGCACCAATTAAGAGAGCATAGTTGCCATCTTAGTTCTATGTGCATTATCCCAAAACTTATTGATTCATTCATATTGTTGATATTGCTTGCTCATAAACTATTTGTATCTAGTCACTCTTATGAACTTTGAAGGTGTCCTATGCATCTATTTGCTACTCTATGAGGGACAAGATGAATGCCACTATGCCATGTTTTCTGTATGTGAAACAAACAAACGTTTTTTAATGCATGTTATTCATGATCTTTGTTTGTAGGCTTTCATGTTGAATGCATAGTTACTTTGTCTTATTGTTAGAACTCCATCTTTCATGCACATGTTTAGAGTTCTTTGATCCTATCTTTCAATCCTTGCAAATGATTTGATCTTGGTTTTGATGGTGCATGTCACCTAAAAAATTATTCTTTTATCAATACCTACTCGAGGACGAGCAGGAGTTAAGCTTGGGGATGCTTGATACGTTGGAAACGTATATATAATTTTTGATGTTCCATGCTTGTTTAGTATATACTTTGCTTTGCTTTGTCCACACTTTGAGGTGCTTTTCTTATGTTTTCTGGAACTAACCTATTAACAAGTTGCCACAGTACCAGTTGTCTGTTTTCTGCTGTTTTTGGTTCCAGAAAAGCTAGTAAGGAAATATTCTCGGAATTGGACGGGACAAAAGCCAAAGTCAATATTTCACCGAGGAGAACACGGAGTCCAGAGGAGAGACAGAGGGGCGCCACAGGGTGGCCACACCCCCTAGGCGTGGCCTAGGGTGTGCCCGCACCTGGGCAGGGTGTGGGCCCCCTGGCCGCCTCCCAGCCTCGCCTCTTCGCCTATAAGAAGCCCCCGACGCCTAAACCCTAATTACCTGATCAATATTCCATGAAACCGTTGTAGCCGCCGCCACCATCGTCCCTAGATCGGGGGGATCTGAAGCTCTTCCCGGCACCCTGCCGGAGGGGAGATCGTCCCGGAGGCCTTCTTCTTCATCATGCCAGCCTCCGGTATGAAGCGTGAGTAGTTCCACCTTGGACTATGGGTCCATGTAGTAGCTAGATGGTTGTATCTCCTCCTTGTGCTTTGATGTTTAGATCTTGTGAGCTCCATTCATGATCAAGATCTAATCTATTTGTAATCATGCATGTTGTGTTTGCGGGGATCCGATGGATATTGAGATTACTATGTCAGATTGATTAATGGTTTTGTCTTATTGATTCTATCATGTCTGTGTTGTTTGTGACCTTGCATGCTCTTTGTTGTTAGTAGCTATATTGTCCAAGTAGTTGCTAGTGACTCCAAGAGGGGGTATTTATTCTTGATAGTGGGTTCATGCCTCTACTTAATCAAGCGAAGTGACAGAAATCACTACGGTTGTAGATGTGATGTTGCCACTAGGGAGAAAACAACGGCCTCTTGTTCATGGGACAAGTGGATTGTTTACCTTACACACTTTGCTTAAAGCAGTTGTCTGTTGCTTACAACTTAATACTGGAGGGGTTTCGGATGATAACCTGAAGGTGGACTTCTAGTCATAGATGCAGTTGGATGGCGGTCTATGTATATTATTGTATTGCCCAATCGAATCTCATAGGATCATTTTGTCTAGTATTGCATTGTTATGCCTTGCTCAGTCCTGTCAATTGCCCTGCTGTAATTTGTTTACCCAGCATGTTATGTTTGTTTATCTAAGTAGAACACCTCTAGTGAACTATGGACCCCGGTCCAATCTTTACCATTGATACATCTTCCACTGTTACTGTTTACTTGCCGCAAACCATCATCACCTTACACACCATACAGTTAATCCTTTGTTGCAACAACCGGTGAGATTGACAACCTCACTGTTAGTTGGGGCAAAGTCTTGAGTTTGTGTTGTGCAGGTTTCCACGTTGCTTGCAACACCTTTGAGGCGTTTCCTTCCTTCTAATGGTTCGATAACCTCGGTTTCTTACTGAGGGAAAACTCGTTGTTGTGCTGCATCATACCTTGCTCTTGGGGTTTCCCAACGGGGCGTCAACTCGCATCAAGTTGGCAAAGGGAGCCTAGGTGCAGCTCTCTGTATCAAGTCAAGATCAGCGCAACGCCTAGAGGGGAGGGTTCCCCCGGACCTTCCAGCTCTGGGGCGGATAGTTCGCCCCTAATGGGGGGTGTATAATCCGCCCCCAAAATGCTCCAACGGCCAGTTCTGTGCAGGCGGTATTTAAACCCATCTCCCCCTCCTGCCAGAACTCTTGGTTTATTTGAAAAAGACAAGATCTTCTGCTCAAGTTCCATCCAAGAGATATCCACCTTCATCCACCCAAAGGCCTCATTCTTTGGGAAATTAAAGGAGAAGGGCTCGATCTTCATCAGCAGCAATCAAGAACTTCACCTCCTCTCCATTAATTTGGAGAACCCTCAATCTACTTGTTGTCATCATGGGAGCCTCCAATTTGGTTGTGGATGTGTGCCCCGCTAGAGTTGTAAAGTCACTGGCTCCCGCCTCGAAGGGTACCAATAGTGGAGAAGGTGGATCAGGCCTTTCGTGGCGATATCCATCAGAGAATAAGGTGAGGCCTATTGTGGCGTGGTGGTCTTAGAACCTCCCAACCCTCCAACGCAGACGTACTTCCCTTAACAAGGAAGGAACTGCGGTAAAACAAATCCCTGTGTCTCTGCGTGCTCCACTATGGTTCCCTCGCTCCTCTATTTACGTGTTTAGTAGATAGGTTTGCATATAGGGAAATTCTCGTAGTTGCATATCTAGAGAATTTACTTTGTGTCAAGCCTAAAATTGAAAAATAACTAAAAATTTGAGTAGCACCTTTTCACCCCCCCTCTAGGTGCCCATACGATCCATTTCAGTGTCGACCCGATCTTCAGATGAACCTTTGGCAGTGTTTCCCCAGGCGAGCATTCTCCCCCTCCTACCTATTTTATATTTCTAGGATTTACTTCCTCATGTTGATCTATTGCTATCTGTGTTGCGATGCTTTAGATTCCATACCACTTTATATCCCTTGCATCCTATATTTCCATGGACACCCCCTATTACCTGTTGTTTGGTAGATAGTCGGCCTTGCGAGTCGTAGTTGCTTACGCAGGTGTTGCTTTGTGCCGTCGTTCCACAGTTGTTGGAGGAATGCCTCATTCTTAATGGTGGAGATGATAATGACTCAAATTACAACTTCATATTAAAATGTTGGGAATAGTTATAACTAATGAAGAGGCACTAGTGGGCAATAGATGTTATTTAGTTTTTAACCACTCACCGGTGTCCCATAGGACCCCGAGTACTTGATACATGTTCCTTGACTATCGCACTATTCGTATGTGGGACCATGAATCCCCTTAGCGAGAGCTTGAGGCATATCTTATTTCTTGGGGCCACAAACTAGTTTGGGGTTTTATTACTATCTTGTACTTATCCCATGCTTATGCCATGTTTACTGTTTTATTTACTACTGTTGCTCGTGGAGAGCGTTTACTACTGTACTATTTAGGTAAGTGGAATGTTTCCGTGGTATCAACAAGCCCAGTCACGCTTTTGGGTTCCCAGTCGTTTACATCCATTGACGCAAACCTCTAGGTCCGTTTTGGAGTTGGCCGACTTCGTCACGGGTAGCTTAGTGGGGTGGCCCCCTGAAATATTTTATGAATCTTGTGATTTCTTTGTCGTGATGCCTCGTTGGGTTTTCATCTGGTTTTTCCGAGGTTGATCATGCGTGTGTTGCTATATGTGCCCTCCTGCAGGGTAAATCTTTCTAAAAGCCGTGTCCGCGGTTATGTACGACTTGGAGCATAGTATATCGATCATAGACAACTATAATTAAAGTAGTGCTATACATTTGACTATAGAATGACTAGTAATGAGCTTTACTACAATGGAATGGATAAATAAAAGTACCAACAACTGCTGGAATTGGGATGACTCATGCTATATGTATTTGACTAGTAAGTACTGGAACTACAACGGAATGATCAACTAAAAATGCCCACTGCTTATGATATCAGGATGACTCATGCTATCTATATCGGACTAGTAATTGATGCAACTATAATGGAATAAATAAAATTTCCAACGGTGTGAGTTTCCTCGGTATGAATTCCTTGTTTGGTCTCGAGGGGGAAATACCAGGATGGGTATGTTTGGTGTTAGTATCAGGTTGGTTCCGAATAGGTCTTTCTTATCCCTCTCTTATAGTCGCCAGTTGTATCGAGTCTCTATATGTTGTATAGTGCATGCTGCGCTGCCGCTTCAGTACAACATACCTATGTAGGCGAGAGCCGCCAAATTATAAGTCTCGTTGTGTACTGGCCTCAGTACTCACCGCTCTCTTTTTTCCTTTGCCCTTTGTCGGCACCCCTTTTGTTGTAGAAGGTTTTGAGATCGGCGTCGTTAGCAGGGTTACCCTTCCAGCTTGGCCTGGGCAGGGTTATGGACGCCATTGGTTATTCTTCAAGGCTCTTAGCTCAATTTGCATCTTATCCGTACTCGGATGTGTACCTTTTTCAAGGTGATTTGGATCTTTGTGCTGTATACCTATATTTTTTACTCTTTGAGTTGTCGTTGTATATATCTATTTTTTGGGTTCCATCGAGGACTATTGTGTAATCATATTACTTCGTTTTCCACCCACACGCAAGTGCCTGGTGGGAACCTTTGAATCGTTTATATGCGGGTTTGGCGAAATCGCTAAAACTTGCATAGGACTCTGAGGGTGTTACAACAAGTCTCACCGGATCCGGATACCGTTGAGAAGCCCTCAACGCCACCAGTTGAGGCGACACCTAGATGGAGGAAGAGCAGGGGCAAAATATTTAGACATGGTGTAGTCTCCTCCATGAAAGAAGTGCCCCAAGGAAACAGTAGGACAACGCTAACTACAGCTGTAGCCGAAGCACCAGGGTCCCCACCCCCTCCCATGGCCAGAGAGGCCGACGGAGGAGGCAGGAACCAACGACATCTAGAGTTGGGGGCAGGAGGGGTTCACCCCTGAGATGCGATCTTTGAGAGCGAACAGACTAGAGCGTCGCAGTTCCTCAACTACTAATTGCATCTCATGAGAGGATATGACAATTGATAAATGTGGAAGCATCTAAGAGCCTCTCCACTCGTTCGTACCCCCAAGCCATTTTTTGGCGCTGGTCAAGTTGGAGACCTGGTTCATTTGGCCGACATGGTTTGATCATATCAATTATCAGACCATAGTGACTGTCCTCAACTACTAATTCGTAGACTGTTTGAATAACCTCTTCTCGAAGATTCTAGGCTGCTGGGGCTCTCGGCGAGATGTGCGCTTGGTGATGAGTGCATATTTGTATCATGTTTTATATTATTATTTTGCACTGCAGTGGTAGGATCTTGGTATTTTACGGCGTTCGGGCGCATATTTTATGTCTATTTTCACCAGGATCAGGACAGATGATGGATACGATGGACACAATTCTTGGACCAGCTGTACTGGAGCGAAAATGAGTCAAAATAGCGTAAATCGCTAATTCGGGAAATATCAATAAGAAAACCCGAGGCGATCGCAGGAAGCAATAACTTTAACAACCAACTATACAGTGGGAATACTTTTCTGGCCGTATAGTTCCCGCCATATAGTTCCCGCTGCCACCGCCTCTTCAAATAGTTTCACCCCGTGCAATCAGATCGGCGAGACGACATAAAGAACACCCAGAAATCACCGAAAACTTCACCTCCGGAAGGGATCTGGAGGGGGAACTTTCCCAAGGGATCCATATTTGCCCTACGCAGATCTAGAAGGCCAATGCATCAATCTTCATCTTCATCAACCACTACATCACCAACATCTCCGTCCATCCCATCTACATCCCATCTAGATCTTGTTGTAATTCTCGTACTAGTTGTGGATTTATATAAGAACTATACATCTATTATTGTTTCCATTATCATTGTCATGATGTTGTTTGCCTCCATGTCTGAGTAGATCGTTAGTTCTTGGGGAGATGGAAAACCCTAGCATATGACTGAGATAAGATAGAGATTATCATGTTATACATCATTATGTGTATGTGTTAATTGTCTTCATCTTGATGTTGAGATTTGTGCACCTCTTAAATATTTGCCTCTTATGGGGACTTGATGAAGGAGATTACTTGTTGGTAGACGGAGGGATGATAACACTTACTATGACTATAAAGCTGTTGTCATTCTTTACGTACTAACTTGGGTAAGCAAGGAGAACTCGTTAAGCCATGTCCATGCCACGGGAGAAATCCCTTAACGGCGAGATAATATGATTAATGTCGTTTACCTGTCAGCTGTGGTTATGAGGATGATGTGTGCAGTGGTTGCTGCCTATTCGGCCATATATGGAGCTCCTCCCACATACATATATGTCATGAGAATATTTGTTATTATAGTCTTGATTACTCTATCTTAATTGCTAGCGGTGTATCCACCACTCCCGGAGAACGCCTTTTTCCATATTGTAGTTCCAAGCTCTCATACATACGCGATTCCTACTTTCTGCATTAAGTTTTACTTTAGTTTATTTAATTGCTTTGCTCAATCAAAAACAATCCTTAAAACAATTCTATTTTTCTTGCATCTTAAAATTATTTCTTAAGTACTTCATTTAGTTTTAGTTAAAAGCATTTTAGTCTTTTGCCTACTGCTCCCTATGGGATCGATATCTTTATTTCGAAACTAGCTAGAAATGATCTATGCACTTGCAGTCATCAAGCTATTTTCTAGCTCCATTGCCGGGGAGCTTAGCGCTATAAGTCACTTTAATTTTAGTTATTTACTTTAGTTGTAATAATATTTGATTTAAGTTGCAGGACCATAACAATGGACAATACTCATCATTTAATCTAGCTTGAGGCAGTTAGGAAAATGGGTTTGCTCATGGACTCTTTTATAGATGTCAACAAAAGCATAAATCCTAACGGTTATGAGATCCATCCTTTATTACTTGAATTGCTACACTCTAAGAAATTTGCAGGAACCGATGAAGATAGTCCATATGGACACTTACAATTCTTTGAAGATGTTTTTGATTCCTTTATGTTCGATAACTGTAATCTTGATAGGGTTAAAGTCCAGTTGTTTAGACAAACACTATCAAATAATGTTTGCAACTGGTATAGATCTTTTTGTGCAGAGGCACCAAGGACTTGGACGGAATTGATAACCAATTTCCTACCAAAATATTACTCAAAAAGCAAAGCTCACAGGATGAGAGGTACTATTATCAGTTTAAAAATAGTCCCGATGAGAGTTTATATGAAGGCTATCTGAGGTATAAAAGTTATCTAGATAATTGCCCCATCATCATTTGCCGGATTGGTCAATCACTCACACTTTTTATGGAGGGATTAATTATAAAAATAGAACAAGCTTAGATACCGCTTCTAATGGTAGTTTTCTATCCTATACCTATGATGAAGCCTGGAAATTAATAATGAAAATAAGGGAGACAACAGAAAATCTTAAAGATGAGGAGAGCATTATGAATAGTTCTTCTAAATATGATTGTGTTAACGATTTTCTTGTAGATGAAAAGACTTGTGCAATGATTAAAACCCTCGGTATTGATTCTTACTCAGTAAAGAATTTTTTTGAAAATTATGCAGGGCATCTATAGGTACCTATAGAATGGAAACCCTATAAGCCCCTTGAAGAAAAGAAGTGTGTAAGAAAAAGTGCACCAATGGTAGAGTTTTTCTCTGAACCTATTCAAGAGAATATCAAGAAAAAGCGCAGAGAGGAAGAACACATAAAGAGAAGATTAAAGAAACCAGAAAGGAACCCCGATGCTACCAATGCAAATATTATTATATTGAAGGATATTATGGAAGCACGAATCGTGGATAATGAAGTGGTTACGCTAGACCTTGAAACTTTAGAATTCATTGAAGGTAAGGTACAAGGTAACAAAACTTCTAAGCCTATGACTCCTATATATTGTGGGGAAACTTATACGGAATTTGTGAAACGATTTCCACTATAAATATTATGCCTTCATCACTTTATGAGGAACTTCGCTACAATTTAAATAATCTAGATGTGGAACTGGTAGACACTACTATTAAATTGTAAAATAGAACTAATATAAAACCGGAAGGTGTTATTAGAAATATCTATGTCTTTACTGGAGCACTTATGTACCCCCTTGATTTTCATATTGTTGATATGCCTTGAGATTATTTTTGTCCTATCCTTTTAGGCAGACCTTTTGTCTCCGTAACCAAAGCTCGAATTGATAATAAGAAGGAGACTATTTCAATGCCATTTGGAGAATAGGAATGATATTCCACTTAGCCAAACTAAAGAAGAGGCCATATGAAGAGGAAGATATCAAGGAAGGGAAAACGATTGCCGAGTTAGCTGCAATTCATTTCAGCACTCCACAAGATGAATTAGAGAGGAGACTAATTAATTGGGAGGAGGTAAAGGTTTGCAAATCGAGAATTGAGTAGGTCCAGTGGGGTGACTTGGGAATCCCCAAGATTATGGTTTTCACCATCTTTGGATTACTCTTGGTGTGATGTTCCTCTATTCCATGTCAAAAAACATAAACACAAAACTTTTTCTACCATATCTTTTCTGAGTGGTGACATTAGTGGCACAAAAGTACAATACTTTGTGCATATATGTAGTGATCTAGGATCGATAAAGATCCTAAGTCCCTGTGATTAACATGCTAGTCCCTGGATCAATATCTAGCACTCACAGTCGATGAAATATCATGTAAAACACAAGTCTTTATTACATGAATTGAATAATATAGAGTATACATTATTACAACATAAGCAATATAAATACAACTTGGAGTCCCATCAATGTTGCATGCTAGTTGAGTGAAGACCTGTGATCCTAGCGCACCTTTCAATGATCTCCAAATTCTGCACATGAAACGTGCAGCCAAATGAGTTGGTGAATACTTTGAATGTATTGGAAAATTACACCATGAAGGAAAAGACATGGCTATCTCTACATGCATAGGCTGAGAAAAGGCTTATGGTTTATTTGAAGAAGAAGAGAAAATAGTTTATCCTACTTTGAAAACACTTGATAAGTAATATAGGTTCAAGTGGCTCACACTGGATTCCACTAGGCTACCATCCCTCAACCTAATGCATGGAATACACCGTGCAACCCAAAATCCCATCTATGGACGATTCCATGAACATAGAGTTTTAGAACAGTTCTTTAGAAAAGAGAGAGGAAATCCTTCAGAGGGTCCATCCTTTAGACACTCAAAGTTGTTCTTTTCCGTGAACACGGTTGATCAATCAGGTTGATACTCTCGAGAGTTTGTACACTTTACCCACAATCCATGATCAAGTCCTTTTACAAACAAGACCATGGAAAAGCTTTCCCTTAGTAGCCCCTACCGGTTCCACGGGATCCAAACTGTGATACTCAGGTGAGGTTTCCCATTAAGTATTAGGCCAAGACAAAGCCCATATGTATTGTGGTTACACTGGAAGCTTCTGAATTCTGGAACATGGCAGACTTGTTTGTTCCTGGGCGGTGGAGGGCACAAGCAGAGCCAATACACAGGATACTTTCCCTTGTAGTGGATCCAGACATACCACTTCGCCCAAAAAAACATAGTTTTATTTTGAAGTAGTTTTGAGGAGAAAAACTTGCGTTCACAAACAGAGCTCTTATACTTAACACCCACTATCTAATATTATTTACTCTCACAGGGAATACGCAAAATCGTAGAGTGAATCGCCCCTACAATCTTGTAGGTACCTGTTCCTTTCTATTGCTGGATGCAAACCTGTTTTATGTTAGTGAGTGGCCGGAACCTATATGCAGAGGAGCAATAGTAAAGCAGATGAATCATCTATCCAAGTGCTAGATGCGGTGGATGTCTTCAACAAACGAACTGACAATATGATGTCCTCCAACGGGACTGCACAAAGAGAAATAGTAAGTACCATGTTTCTACCGAGATGTGCTTAGTTTCAGACGCTTATTTGTACGAGACACCACATGAGTCGGCTAATGATTAGAACAAGATTGACCTTAAACAAGACTGGGCAAAAACCAAACGTGAATCCCTTGATTATAATTCAATGTGCTCACTCGATCATGGTGTTGATCTATAGTTTCTATATTTGACTTATGTTCATCTATCTATCTATCTATCTATATATCTATCTATCTATCTATATATCTATCTATCTATCTATCTATCTATCTATCTATCTATCTATCTATCTATCTATCTATCTATATGTTAACTAGAGCATGATCTGGTGGTGGCGATATGTATATCCACTTTTATGCTATATTTTTCTACTATGTAACAAAGACCAAATGTAAATATCTCGAATTATAATTCAATTATCTCACTCAATCATGGTGATGCTCTATTATTTGATATATTTGACTCACCATCAAATCTATCTATCTATATATGCATTAATTAGACTAGTATTCGATGGTGATAATTTAAGTATATCCACTTTTATGATAATTTATAGTCTATTGTATTATTTTATGCTATTAAGAGTTTGTATGAACCCTAGAGGTAGTCACATTGTCTAGTGTTGGCACCACATGATTTGGCCAATGATTAGAACAAGATGACCATTAACGCAATGTTCTCCCTAGATATAAAAAGCATAATTATGCTTAGTATGATACTTAGTTACTATATATATGTACTATAACCATCTTATTATGATCTGGAAGTCTATCGTGCACCTGGTGTTTGATTGCTTAATTCATTACCTCACTAGCTACTCTACATGATGCACATATAGATTCTATTGCCAATTTGATTCTTTAGTTTGCTCATGTTTAAAGAAATGTCATGATTTTATTAACTTAAACGATAGCAATTTCTTTGAGAATACAATTTTATTGATTACCAAGAAATATGAGACATTATGCATATGTTCCGACTCATGTCTGCTCGATTTAATCTATAGATGATCAGATGATCTTGATAGTTTAATATTAGCCACCAGATGGTTCAATTGGTTATTAGTCCTTTGCATTTTTAGTTGACTTGTGATTGCAACAATGTGATATTGTGTCGTGGTTTCTATTGATATAATGTGGATAACAGAGCTCATACACGTTTACTTGGCATTATATATGTTGGATATCTTTTTTAAATAGCAGTTTATATGAAGCATACGACATTACTACATTTCCTAGCTACAAACTCTATATGGTGAAAAAAGTGCTTCTATCGAAAGAATGTCACATTCAACTTAATTTGATCTTCCACTTCATACCAGCCATATATTGTTCAAATACTTTATTGATCTTGCAAGGTGCACAATGTATCAGTTGCTTGTTTGTCTACTCGTTTTTCTTAGTTGCATGGTTATATGCACAATGATACTGTCAACAGTTGGAAATACAATAGTTATATGCATTATAAAGAAGGTTTCTGCTACTTTTTGGCTGCATCGACTATTGTTTTGGCAGCAAATGACTCATTTTTTTGTTTATCTTCTTTTTTATATACTGCCCGACGATCAAAATATTTGAATGATCTGGCTACTGAAAAGCAGTGATTGATATCTTGTTTCTCTAAAAATATGCTGATAGTCTATTTAAGACACACACACTTGATCTATTGCTTGTTTTTCTAAGGTAATATCATAGTTCGCTGATGATTAAAACAATGCCACCTTTTGTGGTTGGAGGTCCAACCATAATTTCTCGAACTGCGTACTGATCTGGCTAGTTCGTATAATAGACCATTTCTAAACGCTATTTTTATATTATAGGTTAATGCTTATTGTCTTGACCAATTCTAAGCGGCTCAAGGGATCCCAGACACCTCTTTTTGTTATATTTTCTATATTTCCATTAGGCAGTGATATGATTTGTTTATGAGGGAAAGAGTAGTTGCTTGGTTCGCTACATTCACTTCCAAACTAGTTTAGTTAGACTGCATGGGACACATGTTGATTGCTTAATTTGTTATATTAGGACAATACTGATTTTGAAAATCTTTGACAACAAATACAGTGTGTCTTCGCCTGCTTTGCTACACTAACTTAATATGTATTAGTTTTAGCCTGCAAATAATCTATATTGTTTGTTTCATAGAGCGGCTGTGATACAGGCACATGCTCGCATCGGTCCAGGACATCGACAGTTCCTGTTATTCCTGAAAGAGATGTACGAGGCACATCATTGATTGTTCCTGGCCAATGATGCATTACAACTATTTTAAATATAAGTTGGCTACCAGTTTGCTGGTATGCTATGCTGACTTGTTTTCTTTGTTTCAGGCTGCACATTAAGCTATGGAGGCAGAAGCGAGGACTCCTATATTAAGTATTGAGGTTATTTCACAAAGTAGCAGTGATAGTGGTTATTGCTTGCATCGGCCCACTATTCTAGTTTTTCTAGCACAAAGAGGTGTTACATATGCGCAAGAAACAACTGATTTAATTGAACAAGAAATAGAGGAAACAGATGCAATAATTATGATTACACGCAAACAGATACATGAACTGCAAGATCGACAAGATTGGACTGACCGTCTACTTGATAATCTCTTATGCAGCTGACATGGTAAGCCTATTGTTACTTGTATGGCGATGTAAGATCTAGCAGAAACCCTGTTCCAACCCATGACTAGTGATGTTTGTGTAATGCATCATTTTGTTTCTGTTGAAATTCTGGTCTTTAATAAATTTCAGTATTTTCCTATTGATGTATTATGCTGATTCTCGTGCGACGTTAATGAGACGAAATATTAATGGACTGTTTTAAAGAAGAATTACGGCATAATTTTAGAATACGATATGCCGACCAGCAGACGGGCTCAATATATAATAAAAGGTCTGAATCATGGCAGGCCGCATAAGCTGCCATAAACCTTAAAATGTACCTACCAAAAAATAATGGGCCAATAGTAAAAGAGTAACAGGCTAGAACAGTATCAGGCCAGAACTATAACATGCCAGAATAGTAACAAACCAGAACAGTAACATGCCTGAATAGTAACATTCCTAAACAGTAACATTCCTGAATAGTACATACCAGAACAGGAGGAGGCCAGAACAGGAGCATGCCGGAATAGTAGCAGGCCAGAAAGCCTACCTGGTTTAGCATAGTAATAGGCCAGAAAATGAGCAGGCCGCTTTATGGGCCATAATAGTAACAAGCCTTCCTACAAATGAGCCATCAGTTGGTAGCCCATTACGGTCTGTAAGAACAGTGTCAGGCCGACCGCAGGCCTTAACAGTACCGGACCGACATTGCGCAGACCACCAATGAGCCATACAGTAGCGAGACCAGCGGGCCTTCATTAGGCCAAAACTGTAACGGGCCCGAAATTTTATGGGCCACGACGGGCAGCACAAATGATCCTAACTCAAACAGTGTAGAACGAAACAGTAACGGGCAAAGATACTATTGGGCTCTCTCAATGTGCAAGCCCACTTAATAATTACTAGGCCTTGGATGGACCTGGCTTCTACCACAGTTTTATTGACAGTTAATGACGCTAACTGGCCGTTAACGGCCTTCTCCACGTGGCAGTTTGCATGACGTCAGCGGTCAATAGGGCTGGTGAATAGATCTATGACGGAATGACTTTTCATGGCTGAAGGGTACGCTCTGCTATGGTAAAATAAACCCGTGGTATATTCATTTGTGACGGGGCTTCTACCACGAATGGGCATCCATCATAGAAGGCTTTTTGGCCATGAAAAAATAGACCTTCAACCACGAAAATCGTCCATTGTAAAAGGACATTTTTCTTGTAGTGAAACTTGTTGAGGATTTTAAGCACCTCTAAAATGGCTTTCGGGTCGTTAAGAGTGAGCTCATAAAACTCACTGAGTCACATGAGCAACTTAAAGCTTCATATTCAAAAGAGCTTGCCAAGTTGCCTCACCTCTTGCAATAAATAATGATGCTTGTGCTACTAACTCTATTTCTTATGAAGCATCTATTTTGAAGGAAAATGTTGAGATAAATTCCCAACTTTCTTTGGTAACTAGCAACTATTGTAAGTTGGAAGAAAGTCATGTTAAGCTTTCAAGCTCGCATGAGGATCTTGTAGTCTCCCATGGTAGGCTAATGTTGGCTCATGAGTCTATTGTGTCGAAGGTAACGTCTAATGAGCCTCATGTGGACATTAGCATTATATATATCCTCTCCAAATGTCATATTGCCATGTGCTAGTTCCTTGTAATTAATGCACTCATGCCATTGCTACATCTTGTGATGAATTACATTTTGTGCCTTGTTGCTCTAACAATGTAGCATCTACTTTCTCTAGTATTGTTGTTCACACTAACCATGTAGAGGAAATTAAAGATATCAAGGCTCAAGTCACTTCTTTGAAGAATGACTTGAAAAATGGATATAAAGAGAAGGCCACACTCAAACACATCTTGAGTGTGCAAAAATCACCCAATGACAAGAGTGGACTTGGATTCAACTCCAATATCAAGAAAAAGTCCACTATCATGTTGAAGCACAAGGGCAAGAAGAAGAATGGCCAAGATCAAGTCAAGAATCCAGCCAACATTGTTTGCTTCAAGTGCAAGAAAGAAGGGCATCATGTTAAGTCTTGCCCATTGAAGAAGAATCCCCCTAGAAAGAAGCAACAAGCGAAGCGGCCTCAAGCTATACCTATTTTTAGAGATGGGCCTTCTCCCAAGAATACTCAAGATCTTCCTCAAGTTGTTGCTTCACCCAAAAATAAAGATGGAAAGAGAAGAACTTGCTACATTTTCTGCGAGAAAGGGCACATTTCTTCCTCATGCACCATTGGTATTTCCTCATCCAACCCTATCATGATTTATGATGCTTATTCTATTTGTTAGTATGAGGTTCGAAATGTGTTTGCCAAATTTGTTAGTGCCCAATGTGGTGTCAATAAAAGAACCATTTGGGTTACCAAGCCTATCGTGAATAACTTCTTAGGACCCAACTTGGTTGGGGACCAACAATCCAAAACTTGATCAATAGGTGTTGTTGGAGAGCATTGGAGACTTGGCTACATCATGAAGAATTGATGGATCTTCATCTATTATATTTGTCAATCCAAGTCATGTGGAGTATATTTCCTATATCAATTTTTCCAATGTTCCTCCTTGCGGTAACATGTGCTTAGCTCGTTATATTGAAAGTTACTCGCCCCTTGTGCATGTGTTAGTTTTGTACCTTGCATGCTTTTGTACATTTTGTGCCTTCCACATAATTATCTGGAGTTATAAAGTATATTTATGTATGTTTGGTGGCACACCATGTATGTGTGTTTCTTGTGTTGGAGACTTTCTTGATTATATTTGGTACCTTAGTTGGCTCTTGTGAGAGATTAATGGACTATCCCATTTTTTGGGAAGTGTTATGCTTGGGCATTCCACAATCCTAAAAATGCCCGTACATGAGAAATACCACCTAGTGTTGATGTTGCAATATTATCTAGTCTCTATGTGGTATGTTTATCATGATAAATTCAAGTTATATAATGTCCATTAATTATCTCTATTTGGATCTTTTTGCCTCTGGTTGATATTTATGGTTGTATAACATTATGGGGGAGCCATATGCTTAGTGCACATTACAAACCTAGAGAATGTGAAAATTTAAGGTTGTGTCACTTAGAATTGATATTGACAATTATCTAGCTCATATGTGACAAACTTTCTCAAACAAGTTCAAATTTGTTTGAATGCCTTTATTGCTCATCTTTTGAATCTTGTTTGTGATAGTGACTCTTGGTATGTCTTTCCTAACTTTTGGATATCTATATCCTCATGGAAACCATTTACTTCAAGTTACTCTAATATCTAGTGATTGTGTGTCTATTTGGAGCTATCAAGAATCTCTTTTGAAGCATCAACTTTAATTCTTATATTTTGTTATATGCTTATTGTTGTGAATATGATCTTGGATATCCTTGCAAGCTACCTTGGGAAAATTATCCCTAATACTTCTTGTCCTTGGACAATTGATACTCTATATATGGTAGAATTTTTTGATCATATTCACTTTGGCCTTGGTTTATTTTTGTCCTATCTTTGCCCAAGGAAATGTTTTGTGTTGATCCCAAGCTTTCCTTGCCTCCTATGGATCATTTTATTTTATTTTCATTCTCTTGTGTTTTATTTAATGTAGGTAGTATGGATGATCCCATTTGTGTGCATTTTGCATTCAAACGCAAATTCCTACATAATGCACTATTTATGAAGATCTCTCATATATTATTTAGAACACTAATTTTATGCTTCTTATTGTGTTCCATATCATGCCTTATGTGCTTGGAAGTTCGATCTTTTTGTTTTGGTATTTTGTGCCATCATGAAAAGTATGGAGAGTTTTGGTATATCTGTTGGAACCTTTCTCTTTTGGGAGTTTGTTTTGTCTCATTCCTTGTTTTGTGTTTTGACCTTTTAGAATGAGATAAATCCTTGAGCATTTGTGTTTTTATCTATCTTTTTCTCTTTGGCTTTAGCCTAGTTCATTTGTTGAACTTGTGATCGGTCATGTGTTGATTTGATTCTTTGATACAATTTGGACACCTTTTACCGTGTCACACTCTTGGGTGTACCATCTTGGTTTACTTGGTGTTTTTGTTCAAAATGTATCTCCTTTTTGGTTCTTGAAAGTCCTGTGCATGCATATTTACTACATATTTATATTATGGCATGCTTGCTTTCTTTGACTCAATATATAGGGGAAACTCCACCAAATCCCATTGACTAAGATGTGCATGAAATTCAATTTCATATCAGTATGCACATATTTATGTAGAGTCTCTCCTATGTGTTGTAGGTTCTCTAACTATGTTGGACCTAATATGTTTGGGGACCATTGTGTACTTAATGTGTTTTAGGTACATTGGAGATATTGGATGTTTGTCTCTTCAATTAGGAAGAAGTGGTGTCTACATGTCCATTGGAGGCAAGCTAGGATGATCAACTAACTCATATCTACTACATCGTTCAAATGATATCTCGCTAACAAGTATCACTTACTCATGCATACATATATTTATTCCAACCCCTTGTAGGTTGATTTGTGTCATGATTTCTCTTGTAATTGCAAATGTTGTTGTTCGTGTTTTGGTCTTTATTGCAAATGTGAGTAAGTGGAGAGAGTGCATATAATAGGGACTATACAAAATCATGCATTGATTCACCAATCCCAAATATGTCAATTTAGCAATTTTATTGCCAATCGTTTCCTCAACTTCTCTCATGTGCAATAGTGAGAATTTTCAAGTTGATTTTTCCATTGTGATACTTGTTGACTTTCTCCACATATTCCAACTATATCCTTTTTACCTTGGTGATAGTTGTAATACATGAGGTTTGTTGGTGTTTGAAGATCATTAATGAACAATAAGATAATTGTGCCTTTGGCCATGCTTTCAAGCAAAAATCTTATTCGTATATCTTATAACTTCATTTTACTTTTCATGTGCTTTCTTGAGTATCTTGTTTGTGTGTGCATGTTTCTTTGTGGGCATATGTCTTTGTGATGTTATCCACTTAAAAACTTATACACATAAGAGAAGATAATTTGTTAGTTGATAATTTATTCCTTGGAGACCTCCTTTTATTTATTATTGATTCTTTGGTGGCTTCCAAATTTATTTGCCTATGAGTGCTTGTTCCTTTTGTTTGCATCTTCTGTCACATCCCAAAATTTTCCAAATTTTGAAATGTGAAAACTAAATAAACAATAATTTTCAAAATTTAGGGTGAAAAGAAACTTTTGATTCCAAATAGAAACATCAAAACCTATTTTGATCAAATAGAATCCTAAAGGGATTTAAAAAGATAAACAAATAATAAATAAAATTATAAAAGTTGGAATCACCATTTTTGGATCTTTAAATAAAAAAATGGTTTTTGAATAAGGACTATTTTAAAGAGCCAAATTAAATCTTGGCCAAGCAATGGAAATAAAATATTTTTGTTTAATAAAAAAGTAAAGTTTTATTTAAATAAAATCGTCAAGATTTATTAATATCCAATTTTATTTAAGTAAAGACAATTTCCTATTTTGAATGAACATTAAAACTTAATAAAGTATTTTAAATAAAAATTCAAAGTGTTTTATTTTTCAAATAAAACCTACTGAAAAGGTTAGGGTAAAAATTAGAATTCAAATAGATTTTTAAAACATATTTAAATCTTATTTTGAAATAAAGACTAATGTCTATTTATTTTTTTCATAATTAATAAACCCTAAAATTAATTATTCTAAATTTAACTTTAGAATATGTTAAATAACAGTATTAAAATCTACACAAAGTTTGGTGGAGGTTTGAATTCAAATGGAGTTTGAATTGTTTGAATAAAAATCAAAACAGAAATTCAAAATAGAAAAAGAAAAAGGTTTTGTATAAAAAAAGAAATGAAGCCACCCTAGGAGCAAGGTCCAGTCCAGCCTAGCACCGCAGCCCATCTTCTTTCCCTCCCCCGAACCATTTTCCACTCAAAAACGAACCCGCTAAGTCACTGAGCTGCAGACCCCACTCTCTCTCTCCCTCTCTCTCGCAGACAGCCAGGCCCCACGCCGTCAGTCGTCGTCTTCACCCGCGTCGACCGTTTCCCCACGCTCATCGCCGTTCTGCCGTGATTAAATTCGCGTTAATTCAAGTTATTGATAGTGTTAATCCCTCCAGTAACCACGCGTACATAAACGCCTACACCCCCTCTTCCATTCCCCCCAAACATCGCCTCCTCTCGGCCACCAGGCTGTTCCAATTTTCCACTGCAAACTATCTGCCCCGATGAGCCTCTCTGGCCGATTCCGGCGACGTAGCTCCTCCCCTCGCCTCCCAGTGCACACGAGCCTGCTCCCCCTCTTCTTGCGCATCTCCCAGCACCAACCCCACACCCGCGCGAGCACTGTAGCCTCGGCAACCTCAACATTAGAGCGTCGCCGGCTCCTGCCTCGACTCTGGCGAGACCCCCTGGTGAGTACAGACCGCCCCGGACCCTCTCGTTGATGCTCACGCACTCGCCTCCCTCACGCGCATCTAACACCACTCTCTGTTTGCCTTAGCGCGCCCGCAATATTCACCTTCGTCACCGTCTGAGCGTGCCCGACGCCGACGCCGTCTCCGGCGAGCAATCATCAACGTGTCTATGCTCCCCTTGGCCAACCGAGGCAACGACGAGAATCAGTTCTTCACGGCGAGTCTGGTGAGCATCCTCAGTCCCTCCCGCGCTTCCTGGTTCATCGCGAACGCCACCGCCAGAGCCGCGCCGCCGTTAGCCGCCGCCAGCGCCGCCAGTCCATGGTCGAGCTGTTGTGGTCCGTAGGATGCATATCGTCTGGCTATGATTAGATTTAGACGAAGGGGTAAGAGTTGATCAATTCCGCACGATCTAATTTAAATCCAACGACCCACAGAGAGCGATCCGCGCGAACCGTTTTCAGCCAGTAGAAATGAGCCACGTGTCCAGAGTTGATTTAAAACAGAAATTTTGATCTATTAGATATGCAAACTTGCAAAATTCATTACTTTTAATCTACACGTCCAAATTTTGCAAATTTTATATCAATGGAATTAGCAGAACAAGTACTTTGATACCATGCACTTTGTTTAATGATTTTCTTCTGGAGAATTAGTTGAATTTGTAGAAACTTGTGTAGGCATAATTTGAATATAAAAATTGTTCTAGAAATATTTTTAAGGTGAAATCTTTGCTAAGTGGTTTGTTTTGAACCTACTGACCATAGAAACCAACTTGTGGATTTAAAAATATATTTTGTGAAGTTAAGGAATAAATATTTGAATTAGAACATTTCTAGTCAAATAAAAATATTGTTTATGCGATAAAATTACTTTTTGAGTAAAAACTTTGGAAAATGATTTGAATTAAACTCTCTGACCCTAAACACCAAGTTTTGAGATTTAAAAATATATTTGATGAACCCTATAAAATTATTACTTTGCAAAAAATGCATTTACAACAACATAAAATATCACTTTGGTATAATATTTGGTTTACGGGGTGAAACCTTTTGCAAATGGTTTTAATATTAAACACTTGACCTTAAAACACTAACATGTTGTGTTTAAAAATATTTTACAAACTCTAGGGATTATCATTTTAATTTAAATCATTTCTAGCAAAACAAAATGATTTAAATGGCCATTTTCACCAACTTGAAGTTAAATGGTTTTACAACTTTTGTAAATGACCAATATGAGCTTTAAAATGTTTAGAGCCTAGTAGAAACCACTTTTCCAAATAAAACCATCTTTTTCATGCTTGCATGCATTGCCTTGTTTTATTATTTTATGTGGTAAATTGTTTGAATGCTAGTTGAATATGTGTTTGCTTGATTGAATTGTAGTGAAGTTAGAAGAGTGTGATATTTGCAAGATCAAGAAGTGAACCAATATTCCCTACTAAAAAACCAAGTGACACAATCATCCATGTCCTACTATTTTCATTACACTTAGTGGATTTTTGTAACATGAATGATAGGACTATTATATTTATATGTTATGCTATATCCTATTAGGATATCCTTATATCCTCCTTAGTGAAAACAATGTAGTTGTAGTATGCTTAGCCCTGATATATATATTGGGATGGGATAAATGATATGATTATATGAAGTGTTGGAAAAATATATGTTTTATATAATAAAACAAGTACTCAATGAACCACCTGGGTGGAATAAGGACACTCAAGTTTTGGACAAGGTGGCAACAAAGGGAACCATGTTTATATGGCTATCTTTTTGGATGTGCACTAGAAGAAAACCACCCAGGGACTTAGAGATTGAACATGTTTCTCATACAGTGGCTTCCGTGTACAGCCACATGCTAAATGGGCTCTGGCTTAGTCAACTACATAGTGGAAGACCCATGCATTGACATCTTCAGGTTAACTATCATTGTGTATTGGAAATATATCCATACATTGGTGCCTGGTAGACAAGCTAGCATTGTATATTGGGAGGACTTCTATGGAAAGACTTTGTCACATTCTCGATCTGCCGGTACTCCATTTTGGTGAGTACTTATCCAGCGGCCACTGGTGGCGTCAAGAAGAGATTGTGTCATGTGGGTAAAGTGTACAACTTCTGCAGAAGATCAAATTCTAAGTACTTAGCCATGTCCCCGGTTATGGACAACTCTGAGCAACTAAGGACTGAAGCTATGGAAGATCTCGACATTCCAATTTCTCAAAGTAAAACTTGATGTTGTCAACAAGGGATTAGAAGCACTTGGAGTTTTCCAAGGAGTTCAGAAAGATTTGACAAAAGATCAAAACTATTTTGAAAAGATAGGATAAAACTATATTGCTTTCTGTAAATGAGCCTAAACCCTACTTAGCCAAAAATGCATGTAATGATAGGATCCACTTATTTCTACATAATAGTGAAACTTGCCAATACAATTCAAATGTATTGACCCTTGTGGCTGCAACTTATTATGTTGCAGGTTTGTTTGATGTTAGTGAAGTGTGTTGAATAGGATTACAAGTCTACAACCAACATGATTTCCTGTGACACTTTGAAGGTGAAGGACTCCATGTTATAGTTATTTCTGCTGCATTGTAATGAGATAGCCAAATGAGCTATGTAAGATGTAATGAAGTATTTTATTACTGGTTATAAAGTTGTATTATGACCTTTGTTTCTTGATATTACATCTTAACTGTGGATGCTAGCTATTAATCCAGGGGCTAGCATTGTAAACACAGGGATCTCTACCTTATTGAAGGTCGGGACCTCTACAGATGGTATCAAAGCACTGTTGCCTGTAGGATTGTAACCCTAGGATTGGACAAAACCCCTTAGAAAAATAGGAGTTGTTATTGTTCCAAAACTTAATTTACAAACAATCTTGTAAACTCTTTCCTCAACCTTTTGGTTTTGAATTCTACACATCTTCCTTTTCAACTTGATGGACAAATCCTTCACCATGACCAATGACTTCAACTTTAGTTTCACCAAGAACTTCAACTTAGAAATCACTAAGGACTACAAGTGGGAACCAAGAGAACATTAGATTGCCTACCAACTATCCAAAAACATTGATATCATGTTAGAGTATGGATCATATTGACATGTGAGGTATGACTATACTAAGTTAATTATTTTAAGAAAACTTTTTTGTTTCTTTCAACTCATGAGTTAAGCTCATAAGTTGTTAAGTGAATAGTTGCTTGTTGATTGCTTGATTGTTTGATTGAACTTGATTGTTTTGGGTGGTGTGTTAGAACTTCTTTAGATATATCTATCATTACTTATCCCTATCAACCAACAGATGCCTCCCCGTCGTGCCAACCCCAACCAAAACAACAACAACAACAACAACAACAACAACAACAATAACGCCACTCCCGAGATGCAGCAATTGATGACAGGTCAAGCTCAACTAATGCAGATGATTGTCGTGGTATTGCCGACGAGTACGCCATGGAGGGGTCCTCACAGTGCGTGTTTAGAGACGTGGGGTAAGGAGGACGGTTGACAGGTACGAGGTAACACATCTTACCCAGGTTCAGATCCCACAACGGTGGCAGAATCCTACGCCTGCTATAAATCACTATAAGGGCAATACGCCGAGTTACACAGATAGGTTCGCTGTGCGAGGTGTGTGTAAAACGATGCTCTAAAGGCTCCCATAGGCCCGACTTATATAGTCACCAGGTCCTAGGGTTACAGGGAAAAGTCCTAGCCGGACAGGTTACAGAGTCCTACACCGTCTATCACTAGTCTTGTGTATCTTGTACTCCAAGGCTCCGGGTACGCTGGTGACTCCACCGTAGCCTTCCTTTATCCGGCATGGGCCTCCCTTATGGATCCACCTAACTAGGCCGCCCAACAGGCCACAAGCCATGCTACCGACTATGGGCAACCCGGGTTAGTCGGATAAGAGACATGCTATGAGGATACCCATATAGCATATCCCCAACAGTAGCCCCCGGAGAACTCCGAGATCTTGCGCCATCTTGCCTCTTCCCGTGGAATGCTCCGTCTAGATGGATGTCGGCAAATCGTCAAGCAATATCTTGTAGTCCTCCCAAAGAACCCTGCAAAGGTTTCTCCGTCTTCTATGAGTAAGTCGGAGAAATGTTGAATCTTCCATCGTACGCTTCCGTTGTCGGATTAAATCCGTCCATGCTGGAATCTTCGATGGGACGGCTCATCTACCATGTCAGTTATGAAGACGTAGGCTGTAGGTCAGTGACGCCTCGTAACTCACACATGCAGAGAACACAATCATATCCGATTTTCCCGCACGAGCGATACGAACCGTTGGCAGCGGCGGTTGGAGACGAGGCGAAATTACCGCGCACGTTCACGAGCACGTCGTCTACACGACAACCGTCCGATTAGCTGCACGAATCTTGACGCAGAGTAAGATAAATAGTAACCGTGGGACACTTGCCACTTTTTCACCCCATTCTCTCGCATCATCATCTTCTTCCTCCAGCTGCACGCCTCCTCGAGCCCTTCGCGGAAAACCTCGAAGAAACCCTAGCCTCTCTCTCTGCACCAGTACCGTTCTCCCAATCCTCCATGGCCAGCAGCAGCTCCTCCCCTTCGATGGCGGCGTCGAGCAAAGCCACGGCGAAGCCGGCGAGCTCCGTCGTCGTGCCCCTGAGGGCCTGGTCATCCCCGCATCGGCGGTGATTGAAACCACCGGCGGTGACCACAATCTGGCGGCGCTGGAGCCTCTGGAAGAGGAGCCTGACTCACACAAAGGCGACTGGCATGACTCGGACATCACCGGCCGCGACATCCAAGAGATGGTCGCCGAGGGCTACCTCCCCGCGACGGAGGGGCTCGCCTGGCGGGAGGCGCCGGCCGGCGAGGTGACACCTTCTCCCCAAGTCGGAGAAAAGGTGTACCTCAAGGCCCAGCTAGTACGCGGCGTTTCTTTGCCCATCTCCCACTTCTTTCTGTCCGTCTTGAACCACTTCAAAGTCCAACCCCACAACCTCTCCCCCAATAGAATCTTAGTGCTTAGCAACTTCCCGGCACTTTGTGAGGGTTACCTAGGGATTAAGCCTAGGTTAGACTTGTTCGTGTACTTGTTCACCGTCAAACGTGAAGCCGGACATAGTAGGGAGGAGCTTAGGAACTGCGCCACCATAAGCTTCAAGATCCGACCTGGCCGGCGGTTCCCCGACATCGTCGGCCACAAGTCGTGCAAAAACTGGCAACGGACGTACTTCTACGGCCCCGACATTCCTTTGGCGGGCCGAGAAGTGACGTACCCGGACTTCGTGGATGGATCCGCCGCTGAAGTTTCCACATGGAGATCCCATGCCTCCCTTCCCTCCGACCTCAACGCTTCTCGCGCAATAAGGCGGATCGAGTGGTTCGTAGAGGCGGGTTTGACCGGCTTGGACCTAGCCATGTGCTGGTTCATCAGGCGAATCCAACCCCTGCAGCACCGCGCGAAGTTCATGCACGAGTACACGGGTGATCGAAAGGATTCCCTTCAGATCTCCGTGGATAACTTCTCGAGCGACTTCGTCAAGCTCCATCTGAAGGACATCGTCAAGGTGAAGGATAAGAAGCGTGGCTTCACCATCACCTGCGACATGTACGTAGACGACAAGTGCCCAAAGGTAGGTATTTATTTTCCGTGTATGACATTGCTCCATTTTCTCCATCTTATCATAGCCATCTTATCTAACACGGTGATTTCTTACTTAACAGCTTAGCGATCTAGATGAGGACAACCTGGCTGCCCAAATCTATGATCCAAAGATGAAGGAAGTCACGGTCGTGTCCGACGACAATGCCCCGTTGGCGCGAAAGCGTAAGAGCTCCACCTCTGACGCTGCCGACGGAGGTAAGAAGAAGAAGACGGAGGGTGGAGCCTCCAAAAATAGTACTGCCGCCCTGGAGGCGGAAAATAAGAAAGCCACCGGGATGTTTGCCAAAGCGCCCCCCCTAGTGTAAGCCTCTCATTCTCCGACATCGTCTCATTTATTTGTCTTATTCCTGTACTTATGCATTTTGCACGTTTCAGGAAGAAAGCCACAAACAGCCTCAAGAAGTCCTCCAAGACTCTTGGGGCTTCTAGAAATATCAAAGATATGCTGCATCGCGACTCCTCCCCCGCCATCGCCCCTGCTACTCCTGCCATCAAGCCCTCCTCTGCTTCGACAAGCTCCCAAGTCCAGGAGGCACCAGGCCCTTCCGCCATGGAAATGGACTCTGGCGCTTCTACCGAACTAGCTGTTGTCGGTGAGCAGGTGATGCAGGAGAGTGCTGCTCTTCAAATGGCTGAACCTCCGGCTAAGGATGCCATCGGTAGCGGCAAGGCGGTGGTGGGAGCTGGTACTTCTGCCGAAGGCGGCGCCTCTGCTCCCCAGAAACCCTTCGAGTTCCCGAAGATTGTTTACCCGGCGCTCATGCCGAGTAACACAACTATGGTTCCTGGAGGAGTGCCGTCATCTCCGACGTGCGGTCTTGAGGAGCTACTCCGACAAGAAGACATCTTGCGAGGAAACAGCATTTCCTTTGGCAAACTGCTGGCCGAGAGCGCTACAAACCTCAAGATCATCGCACTTGTAAGTTTTACTTTACCTTTTGCATTTCGTATGAGTATCCCACTGTAGCCCCCGAGGATGTATACGGAAAACCATAGGTTTTGCATCTATATGCTCTAAGAGTGACTAAGTTAGAAAGAACTCTCACTGTAGCCCCCAAGCATTTATATGGAAGAAATTATTCCGACAAGATGCTTTAAGAGTAGCATACATAGTGTTTATATTTTTCAGTGCCGTAGCCCCCCAAGTCTCTAGTTGTAACTGAATTAGTTCCGACTAGATGCTTAAAGAAAAGCTAAGCACTTTCGAGCTAAAAACTTTATACTGTAGCCCCCAAGCTTCTAATAGAGAACTGAACTAGCTCCGACTAGATGCTTTTAAGGAAAAGCTAAGCATATTGATAAGTTTAAGAACTCTCGCTGTAGCCCCCGAGCACCTAGATGGAGAATCTCCGACTAGGGGCTCCAAGCAGACCAAACAGCGATTTTAACTTTGTATTTGTTTCCACAGAATGAGAATGCTCAGAGGGGCATGGCCAACGACAAGTATCAGAAGATGCACGTAGATCTTGAAGCCGAAAAGGGTAAAACTGCCATCTTGAAGGAACAGATCATCAAAAAGAAGAGTCTGTTTTCTTTTTGCGCATTTCCATCCTACTTTTGTGCCCATAATCTCCGAGTACTCAATGTGTACTTTGTTTTCTCCGACTTGCAGAGCATGTTGCCAAGGCCAAGGATATTGTCGAGTAGTCCAAGCACATCCAGCAGCTGGACAGCGAGAACAAGATCCTTAAGAAGGAGAGGGAAGAAATGTTGAAGATGCACGAGGATTCCACGAAAGCCCTGCAGGACTCCGCCTCCGCCTCCGCGGAGATCAATCGCTTGAAGGAGGAGCTTGCGATCCTAAAGGATCAGAAGCAAGCTGCTGATGAGCAAAACCTTCGCCATAACGAAGCGTTTAAGCTCCTCCAACAAGAGAAGGAATCCTTGGCGGACACCGTCTGGCAGGCTAAGGCCAGCATCTTCAGTAAGTGTCCTCCGCCTTGTAGTTCTGTAGTCTGGATACTTAGAATTTATTGACCTCATGCAATCATTGTCAGAATTTTCAGCGCCCATGGGTTTAACCCGCTCGCCTCCTTCGGACAAGGAATGCATGGTTCTTGCCGGCAAGTTCATCAATACCGCCATCGCCCAAGCCAAGGAGATTGCCAAGCCCCTCCAGATTTATATCAAGGCCTCGTACTCCATGACGAAGTACTCGGAGATTCTGCGTCGAGCCCCCGAGCGTGTCGCGAGCTGGAAAGCTTCATGCGCATGGGCTAGCGCAAGGATGGCGCTGTCTATGGTGAAGGCACACTATGAAGATGCCGACATCAACACGGTCACATCTAGTATCCCCGACGTGGATGATGACGGCAAGGAGATCGATCATGAAGCCATCCTGTCATCACTCGCGGGTTATGACACCAGGGTTGCCGAGTTGGTGGACGTTGATGTCTTCGTGCCTAGGAACTTCATCGACAACGTCAACCAGGATTCCTCCGAGTCTCATCACAGCGCCGATGTTGAGGGTGATTCTCCGGCTGGTGATGATGCGGCCTCCAAGTCTCCTGCGCCCAAAGAATGAAAAACACTTTGTAATTTATGTTTCACCTCTGGAGTGTGCGCGGGGAAAAACTTGTTGATGTAACCTTAAGGCGGAAAACAATGGTTGTCGTATCCTTCTACTTAAGAATTAAGTTTCAGCATGTATATATTTTTTAAGCAAGTGCTGGCTTATCCATTACTCTGGTTCTTATGCTTGACTTTTCGTGAGTCGAAGACTCGTTGTCGGATCCATGCGCTTAGGTGATGATGCCCAATGGCACCGTCAATAACCTGAGCACAAAATCGCTGACAATAAGTGCCAAAAGTCACTACTCCAGAATCCACATAAAAAACGACAAAGAATGTGTAGACCAGAAAACTTAAGCTAACGCCCGTAGGCAGAATTTTCACAAGTGCAATTGCAAGACTTGTGCATAAAGGTTTATATGATCCAGAAATGAACACTAAAGGAGGTAAAAGACTCAGCAATATGAGTGAACCAAAGAGCTTTATTTCATTGATCATATAAGAGGTACACGATTAGATAAAAAATGCTAAGTGTAGAAAGGACGTAGCTGTGATATGTTCCATGGCCGATCAAGCTCCGGGTAGTCATCATCCGGGTCACGTCGCTTACGGTTATGATCCTCGTTGGGTCTATCCTTGAGCTCACGATTGTCGACAAGGTAGTAAGACCCATTGAGCAGCGCCTTGCTTATGATGAACGGTCCTTCCCATGGCGGGGATAATTTGTGTGACTTCTTCTGCTTAAGTCGGAGTACCAAATCCCCCTCTTTAAACGAGCGATGCCGAACGCAGCGACTATGGTAGCTGCGTAGCTTCTGCTGGTAGATGGCGTATCTTTGGCATGCCAAAACGCGCTCCTCCTCAAGAAGGTCCACATCTAGGCGTCTGGATTCTTTAATGTAATCTTCATTGTAGGCGGCAACTCTTGGTGCATCGTGGAGGATGTCGGAAGGTAGGATGGCTTCTGCTCCATATACCATGAAGTAAGGGGTGTAGCCGGTGGATCTGTTGGGTGTAGTTCGTAAACTCCACAGCACAGATGGCAATTCTTCCGCCCAGGCTCCAGCTGCTCTATGTAGCGGTGCCTCAAGACGTGGCTTGATTCCCTGCAGAATTAATCCATTGGCTCGCTCAACTTGACCATTGGATTGTGGGTGTGCCACAGATGCAAGGTCAAATCGGATGCCTTTGTCCCAGCAATAGGCCTCCACTTCTCCGAGTGACAAGTTGCTTCCGTTGTCGGTGATGATGCTATGTGGGAGACCAAATCTCACCACTAGATCCCGGACAAACCTGAGGGCAGTTGCCCCATCAAGCTTTATAATGGGTTTGGCTTCTATCCATTTGGTGAATTTGTCAACTGCTACCAGCAGATGCATAAATCCACACGGTGCCGTTTGTAATGGTCCCACCATGTCTAGCCCCCAGACTGCAAACGGCCAAGTTATTGGTATTGTTCGCAGTTCTTCAGCAGGAACATGTGGTTGTCGGGCATAATACTGGCATCCCGTGCATGTCTCAACCAGCTTGTCAGCATCTTCCTTCGCGGTTAGCCAGTAGAATCCTTGCCGGAAGGCTTTTGCGACCAACGATCGAGGAGCGGCGTGATGCCCGCAATCTCCGAGATGGATCTCGCGCAGGATTTCCATACCTTCTAGCTGGGAAACGCACTTTAGGTATACACCAGTAGTGCTCCTTTTATAGAGTTGTCCATTGATTATGGTATAACCCTTTGCTCGTCGTACTATTTGCCGTCGTTCGACCTCGTCGTCGGGCAAAGTTCCGTGTTCGAGATATTCCATGAACGGTTTTGTCCAAGCCAGAGGGATCTCTGTCACCATGTTGACGAAAGATTCAGCTCTATCCGGGTTGTCGATGTCGGCGCCCTTCACGGATGGTGTGCATAGATGCTCTAGGAAAACTCCTGGTGGAATTTGCTTGCGCCCTAATCCAAGTGTAGACAGTAGATCAGCCGCCTCGTTTTGCTTCCTAGGCACATACTTGACTTCGTAGCCCAAGAAGCTCTTGGCTATCTTGTCCACTTCGTCGCGATATGCCGCCATCATAGGGTTCCGCACATTCCAAGTGCCAGCCACCTGCTGGGCAACCAAGTCGGAATCTCCACAGCAAACTATGCGCTTGATGCCAATATCCTTGGCTACACGCAGTCCATGAATGAGTGCTTCATACTCCGCCATGTTGTTTGTAGCCTCGAAGTGGATCTGCAGAACGTAGTGCAGCTTGTCTCCTTTTGGTTACTGTAGTAGTACACCATCCCCCAAGCCGTTGAGCAACTTTGATCCGTCAAAGTGCATCACCCAGTACTCTGGTTCTGGCAGTGGAGTAGCATCTGGCATCTCCGTCCAATCTGCAATAAAATCCGCCAAAGCTTGTGACTTGATAGCGTCGCGTCTCTTGTAGGTGATCTCGAAGGCGGCAAGTCCAATTCCCCACTTCGCGAACCTTCCTGTAGCATCGCTGTTGTTGATAATGTCGGACAGTGGAGTCTTGCTCACTACTGTGATTGGGTGCTCCTGAAAGTAATGCCTCTGCTTCCGAGAAGCAAGGAATACTCCATAAGCTATCTTTTGGTAGTGCGGGTAACACTGCTTGGACTCCGTCAAGACCTCGCTTACATAGTAAACTGGTCATTGAACTCCGTGCTCGTAGCCTGGTTCCTTCCGCTCTACCACGACGACGATGCTAATAACCCGGTTGGTTGCCGCCATGTAAATTAACAGGGGCTCTCCAGGATCGGGTGCTGCAAGGATGGGCGCTGAAGAAAGAATCTCCTTGAGCTGCTTCAATGCTGCATCTGCTTCGTCTGTCCATGTGAATTTGTCCTCCTTCTTCAGCAACTTGGACAGCGGCAGAGCCTTCTCTCCAAGTCGGCTGACGAACCGACTAACTGCTGCAACACAACCTGTTAGTCGTTGGATGTCCTTTAGGCATGTCGGACGGTTTATGTTTAAGATGGCCTTGATTTTCTCCGGGTTGACCTCGATTCCGCGCTGGGAAACGATGAATCCCAACAGTTTGCCAGCTGGAACCCCGAAGACGCACTTCTTAGGGTTGAGCATCATGTTGTATTTCCGAAGATTATCAAAGGTTTATTTTAAGTCGGAGATTAAGTCGTTTGACTTTTTAGACATCACCGCGATATCGTCCACATAGGCATGAACGTTCCGACCAATTTGGTCGTGAAGGCAACGTTGCATTGTCCGCTGGTAGGTAGCACCTGCGTTTTTCAGCCCAAAGGGCATTGTGACATAGCAAAACGTGTCGTATGGGGTAGTGAACGAAGTGGCCAATTGGTCCAACTTCCTCATCTTGATCTGGTGGTATCCTGAGTATGCATCGAGAAAACACAAAAGTTCCGAGGCAGCCGTCGAGTCAATGACTTGGTCAATGCGAGGCAAAGCAAACGGATCTTTGGGACATGATTTGTTCAAGACGGTGTAATCAACGCACATTCTTAATTCATTGGTTCCCTTTTTGGGGACAAGTACAGGATTGGCCACCCATCGGGTGTGAAGGACTTCTCGGATAAACCCAGCCTTAAGTAACCTAGATATCTCTTTGCCAATGGCGCGTCTCTTCTCATCTCCGAAGCGTCATAGAGGTTGTTTCACTGGTTTACATTTTGGATCTATGTTTAAGCTGTGCTCGGCAAGTTCCCTAGGTACACCTTTCATGTCGGTAGGTTGCCAGGCAAAGATGTCCCTATTCTCACGGAGGAACTCGACGAGCGCGCTTTCCTATTTGGGATCCAGGTTCGTCCCAATGGCGACGGTCTTGGAGGCATCGCCTACCACAAGTTCCACCGACTTGGTCTCGATGGCGGCCTTGAATGCAGGAGCGGAGTCGGAGATCTGCTTCTTCGACGTGGGCATCTCTGAGTCATTGACCTTGCTCTGGATCTCCTTGAATTCTTCGCTGTAGATGACAGCTTCTGCAACGGCTGCTTCATTGATCTCGCAGTCCCTTGCCTTGGTAAAGCTTCCGGATACGGTGATGACGCCGTTTGGTCCGGGTATCTTGAGTTTGTTGTAGACGAAGCATGGCTTGGCCATGAACGTGTGGAATATGTCGCGGCCGAATATGACGTGGTACACGCTCTTGAAGGGGACCACCTCAAAGGTCATGCGCTCTTGGCGGTAATTATTAACGTCGCCGAAGGCTACCTGAAGCGTAATGCACCCAAGGGACCGAGCCTCCCGACCAGGATCTACGCCATTGAACATGGTGTTGGTCCGCCTTAGGTTTGCCTCCGTCAAGTTCATCTTCTGTAGTGTATCCAGGTACATGATGTTGATGCTGCTTCCACTATCCACCATGCAGTTGGTGAACTCCACGCCGTCAATCAATGGGTTGATGACCATGGCTTACTGGTTCTTCGTGGGCACAAGGTCTGGGTGGTCCGTCCTATCCCAAGTGATTAGTACCTCCGACCAGCGCAGGTATTGGGGATTTGGGGGGAGAGTGTCCATCACGATCCTTAGAGAGGTCTTCTGTTGTCGGACGGTGGGGGTGCCAAGGAAAATGTGGTAGACTGGGGCCTTCTTTGCGAAGGGGTTCTTGCCCTTGTCGTCGCTCTTGGCGGCGTGCTTGGGGTAAACGTCCTCGTCCATGTCACTTGAATCCTTGGACTCCTCCTCCTTATTCTTCCCCTTGTCGTTGCCTCGCGGTCTGTTCTTCCGACTTCGCTTGTAGCCGGACTCCGGGTCTTCCTTGAGGTCGTTGACGAACTTGCAGTGTCGATTGGTATGGGTGGCCTTGCCGTTGACATCGAGGTGTACGAGGCACGGCATATCGCGATACTCCTCGTATGTTTGGGGAACACGGAGCGGCGCCGAGTTGGTTTCACTTCCTCGTTGCTGCCCGCGGCCTGCTCCCCTTCCTCGGCCACGTTGTCCGCCTTCTCCTCGTCCTGCAAAAGTCATGGCGACCATGTCGGTAGATTGCTTTTCTTCTGGAGCGGTTTTCCGCTTTGTACTGCTGTTCCTCCGAGCTTGGGTTGGAACGGCCGTTGCCGGCAAAGAGCCACGAGCATCGTCGTCGGCAGCTGCGAACTCACTAGCTAACTGAATCATTTGATTCAAGTCAAGCTGATGATTGTCCTGCAAGCGCTTTAGCTTATGTCGGAGTAACGTGCCCCTTTCCAATCCATCAATGAAGGAGACCATAGCGGTCTGAGCGTGTACTCCTGCGTAGGAATTCTTCATGTCCAGCCAGCGGGAGAGGTAGGCGCGAGATGTCTCGTCTTTCTCTTGCACGCATCGCTGTAGATCGCCCACAGTGCAGGGACGCTTGTATGTACCCTCAAAGTTCTTGGTGAATGCTTCTTGCATATCCAGCCAGTTGTAGATAGATTTTTCCGGCAAGTCGTCGATCCATTGACGGGCCGTTCCTGCCAACATTAACGGGAGGTACTTGACGACGACGTTGGGGTTGCCTTCGGCAATCTCCACCGTGTTGCCGTAGTCCTGCAACCATGTGGCGGGCTTGGCGGTGCCGGCATAGGGCTTGATGGTCTTGTCAATACGGAAACCTTTGGGGTAAGTTGCGGACCATATTGTAGGTCCAAAGCAACGTGGTCCTAGGTATGGTCCTTCCCGGGCCTCGTGGATCTTATCTATCCGCGAACGTGCATCGTACGGCTCCGGGTTCTTCTTCTTGTTGTCAACAGGGGACGGGCTGCGTGAACGACGCGAGCCTCTTCCGCCATGGTGACTGCTTGGCGGCGACGGAGGCGGAGGTGGCGGTGGGTTAGCCTTCTTGCTGTTACCCTCCTGCGACACCCCACACCTGTCACGGTTGCTTGTCGGACGCGGAGGGTCGTGGCGTGACCTGCTCTTATATCCTTGGTGGCGCTCTTCATCATGACGGGTCTGTGCCGCGTTCTCGCGGATGACGATGCCGCACTGATTTGGTGGGGGCATATCCGTGCGATGGTGAGCCTTGTAGTCTTCCTGACGTCGGGGGGATCAGGGCGGTGGCGATGGGCGGCGAGGTCGAACTCTTTCTCCGTGGTTGGAGGATATGGGGATAGCATCCATCTTGTTGCGTGCATCCCTCCGTCTTCGTTCTGATGAACCCGTCTGTGATCCGACATCCTGAGGAGATCTGTCCCTTGGCGGTTTGTACTGGCTAGATCGGCAGAGCGCTGGGTCAGACTCAAGCCTCTGAGAGGTGGTCTTTTCCTGCTGCTTTACCGCCTTGGCCACTAGGTCATAGACCTGTTCTACTGCCTTGGGCGATCTATCCTGCTCCAGAAGGGTCTTGGCAACGGCGAGGTTAAGGAGTGGGGTGGGCATCACCTGCTTGCCTTCACTATCAATGTATGGCTTGGCATGTGCCGGCTTCGAGGGAGCCCATCCTAGGTTGCGTCGTGCACCAGGATCATTGATGACGCGAGCCGGAGCCTTCTTAGCCTTCTGCTGCTGCAGCAGAATCTTGTACTCGGCTTCCATTGCTCTAGCTTTCTCTATGGACTTCTGCGCGTTGACCAGGTCTCGATCTAGTTTAGCGCCTTGCTCCGCGATGGCTTGCGCCTCCTCCAGCAGCTGCTGGCGCTTCTCGTCAAGCTGAGTCACGTTCCGGATATGATCAACGGTTAGTGGCTCAACGAGGAGATTGCAGTACATCACTCTATCAGCTGGAGTAACATGGGTTGCTACCGACGTGGATGCTGGAGGCGGCAAGTTTGCGGTGTTGTTGTTGCTCGGACTGGTGCCGAGTTCCTGCGGCTACTGCACTGGTTTAGGCGGAGGAGGCATGGCCTTTGCGCGATCATTGTCGGCAGCAATAAGTGGCCCCTTCCCCTTTTCTAGCGCTGTAGGCGGAGCTTGTCTGGGTTGATCTTCATCCATCGCTATCCCAATGGTGACGAACACCCCTCGAGACATGACGGTGTTATTAGCTTGCTCGTCGCGCGAGTACTCCTCCTCCATCTCCTGCATAGTGGAGTCTAGCTCTTCTGGACTGAAGTCTATTTCCTCTGAATCTGCACTGAAATCAGCATAAAGCGCGTCAATGATAGAGTCAGAGGGTGCCAGGACTTCCTCGATGACGGTCGGTGGAGGTGCAACGGCCTCGACGATGACTGGAGGTGGTGGTGCTTCTACGACGATGGCGGCTGGAGGCGGTGGTGGTGGTGGCTGAATCGGAGGGGCTCCGTCAATGAGCGCAAGCGCTGTTTGAGCTGCCGCTTCAGCCTCCACGTAGTTGTTGATGGTGTTCACCATGCCTTCGAAGGTAAGGCGTCCTGACGCTTGTTGCCATCTTAGAGAATGTCGGAGAAGCGTGCCATGGTCCAATCCTTCCACAAAGTGATAGATAGCATCATTAGTGGGGTAGTGGGACAGATCGGCTCGTATACGGAGCCATCTGGCCAGGTAATCGCGGGGGTTTTCGCCTTCTCTCTGAACACATCGCGCCAGATCGAAGATGGTAACCATGCCGACGAACTTGGATCTCTGCTGTCCAGACGCACGGACAAAGCCGGCGGATTTGAAGTGATCTTCCACCTTTATATCCTGCACAGGGGCGGTTTGGGTGGGTCTTGAATTTTTCCGATCTTTCCCGGCAAACTCCGAGGACATATCCGACATCGATCCTTCCGTGAATGTATCCTGCCCGTAGGCGGTCCGTGCGGGTCTTGACGCTCCTCCGACTTCCAGGGAACTAGGGCCTGAGTCGGTTTCGCCGATGAAGAGGTGGATGTCTCCGATAGGAACGATCGAACATCACGTAGGGTTCGTCTTCGCCGGGATCCAGAACTCGTCGGGAGGGACGATCGGAACGTTGCCGGAGAAGAGAACACGACCGATGGCTACGGTTTTGCCGATTCCCGCGAAGATCTTGGTCCTCGCCCGCTGAAGAGCATGAAGCGCCTCTTGCACCACGGTGGGCGCCAACTGTCGTGGTATTGCCGACGAGTACGCCATGGAGGGGTCCTCACAGTGCGTGTTTAGAGACGTGGGGTAAGGCGGATGGTTGACAGGTACGAGGTAACACAGCTTACCCAGGTTCAGATCCCACAACGGTGGCGGAATCCTACTCCTGCTATAAATCACTATAAGGGCAATACGCCGAGTTACACAGATAGGTTCGCTGTGCGAGGTGTGTGTAAAACGATGCTCTAAAGGCTCCCATAGGCCCGACTTATATAGTCGCCAGGTCCTAGGGTTACAGGGAAAAGTCCTAGCCGGACAGGTTACAGAGTCCTACACCGTCTATCACTAGTCTTGTGTATCTTGTACTCCAAGGCTCCGGGTACGCTGGTGACTCCACCGTAGCCTTCCTATATCCGGCATGGGCCTCCCTTCTGGATCCACCTAACTGGGCCGCCCAGCAGGCCACAAGCCATGCTACCGACTATGGGCCACCCGGGTTAGTCGGATAAGAGACATGCTATGAGGATACCCATATAGCATATCCCCAACAATGATGACACAGTTAATGCAAAATCAGAATCATAACAACAACAACAATCAGAATAATCCTCCAGCACATGACGTGCTCACTAGGTTTCTGAAGCTAAGGCCTGCAAGGTTCTCTGGAACAACTGATCCAATGGTAGCCAATGAATGGTTACGTTCGGTGAACAAGGACATAGTGACTGTTGGCTGCACCGACGAATAAAAAGTTAGGTTTGCAGCATTTCTGCTTGAAGGACCAGCAGCAACATGGCGGGACAACTTTCATATCACCACTCCCCTTGATGATGTGACTTGGGATATTTTTGCTGATGGTTTCCGTACAGCTCACATCTCATCTAGAGTGATGAACTTGAAGAAAAAGGAGTTTCACAATGTGAAACAACGTCACCTCAGTGTGGCTGAGTACATTGAAGAATTCAATAATCTGGCACGCTATGCACCAGATGAAGTTGATACAGATGCTAAGAGGAAGGAGAAATTCCTCGAAGGACTTAATGATGAGTTGAACCTGCAGCTGTCTGTTGCCTATGTCCCAACTTATCAATCACTCTATGACAAAGCCACCATCTTGGAAAACAAGATGAATCAAGTTGAGAACAGAAAGAGGAAGCATAAACTCAAGTATCACTCAGGATCATCACAAAAGAAGCGTTCATTCAAAAAGAACAATGAAGATTCTGAACTGCATTAGTATCACCACAACCACAATGGAAGTGATGATAATGGAAATGATACTGACAATGGAGATGACCTTGGTCAGAACCAACATGACACTTTCAGGAAGAAAGACATTAGCCAGTTGTAGTGCTATAATTGTAAGGAACTTGGACACTATGCATCAGACTATCCTGAGAAGAAAAAGAAAAAGGATGCTAGAAACTCCAATGGAAATGACTCCAATGTGACCCAGAAAGGACACGTGAACCACATTGACATAGATGGGAACCTTGAAGAAATAGAAGAAGTGGATGTTAGGAATTAGTTAACTCAGAAGAGTCAAATAAGGATTCCTTGTTTGGATATCAAGTATTGAACCCATAGTCAAGTGAACCATCAATGTAACCCTATGAGACTTTATTTTAAGGGTGGTAGTACCCCAGCTGTCTTCAAGACAACTTGTAACCCCTAGCCTTCCCAAATCTCGGGACGAGATTTATTTTAAGGGTGGTAGCCTGTCACATCCCAAAATTTTCCAAATTTTGAAATGTGAAAACTAAAAAAAAAAATTGTTGAAATTTAGGGTGAAAAGAAACATTTGATTCCAAATGGAAACATCAAAACCTATTTTGATCAAATAGAATCCTAAAGGGATTTAAAAAGATAAAAAAATAATAAGTAAAATTATAAAAGTTCGAATCACCATTTTTTGGATCTTTAAATAAAAAAGTATGGTTTTTGAATAAGGACTATTTTAAAGAGCCAAATTAAATCTTGGCCAAGCAATGGAAATAAAATAGTTTTGTTTAATAAAAAAAGTAAAGTCTTATTTAAATAAAATCATGAGGATTTATTAATATCCAATTTTATTTAACTAAAGACAATTTCCTATTTTGAATGAACATTAAAACTTAATAAAGTATTTTAAATAAAAATTCAAAGTGTTTTATTTTTCAAATAAAACCTACTAAAAAGGTTTTGGTAAAAATTAGAATTCAAATAGAGTTTTATAACATATTTAAATCTTATTTTGAAATAAAGACTAATGTCTATTTAATTTTTTAATAATTAATAAATCCTAAAATCAATTATTCTAAATTTGACTTTAGAATATGTTAAATAACAGTATTAAAATATACACAAAGTTTGGTGGAGGTTTGAATTCAAATGGAGTTTGAATTGTTTGAATAAAAATCAAAACAGAAATTCAAAATAGAAAAAGAAAAAGGTTTTGTATAATAAAAAGAAATGAAGCCAGCCTAGGAGCAAGGCCCAGTCCAGCCCAGCAGCGCAGCCCATCTTCTTTCCCTCCCCCGAACCGGTTTTCACTCAAAAACGAACCCGCTAAGTCACTGAGCTGCGGACCCCAATCTCTCCCCCTCTCTCTCGCAGACAGCCAGGACCCACGCTGTCAGTCGTCGTCTTCACCCGCGTCGACCGTTTCCCCACGCTCGTTGCCGTTCTGCCGCGATTCAATTCGCGTTAATTCGAGTTATTGACAGCGTTAATCCCTCCAGTAACCATGCGTACATAAACGCCTACGCCCCTCTTCCATTCCCCCAAGCATCGCCTCCTCTCGGCCACCAGGCTGTTCCAATTTTCCACTGCAAACTATCTGCCCCGATGAGCCTCTCTGGCCGATTCCGGCGACGTAGCTCCTCCCCTCGCCTCCCAGTGCACACGAGCCTGCTCCCCCTCTTCTTGCGCATCTCCCAGCACCAACCCCACACCCGCGCGAGCACTGTAGCCTCGGCAACCTCAACATCAGAGCGTCGCCGGCTCCTGCCTCGACTCCGGCGAGACCCCCTGGTGAGTACAGACCGCCCCGGACCCTCTCGTTGATGCTCTCGCACTCGCCTCCCTCACGCGCATCTAACACCACTCTCTGTTTGCCTTAGCGCGCCCGCAATATTCACCTTCGTCACCGTCTGAGCGTGCCCGACGCCGACGCCGTCTCCGGCGAGCAATCATCAACGTGTCTATGCTCCCCTTGGCCAACCGAGGCAACGACGAGAATCAGTTCTTCACGGCGAGTCTGGTGAGCATCCTCAGTCCCTCCCGCGCTTCCTGGTTCATCGCGAACGCCACCGCCAGAGCCGCGCCGCCGTTAGCCGCCGCCAGCGCCGCCAGTCCATGGTCGAGCTGTTGTGGTCCGTAGGATGCATATCGTCTGGCTATGATTAGATTTAGACGAAGGGGTAAGAGTTGATCAATTCCGCACGATCTAATTTAAATCCAACGACCCACAGAGAGCGATCCGCGCGAACCGTTTTCAGCCAGTAGAAATGAGCCACGTGTCCAGAGTTGATTTAAAACAGAAATTTTGATCTATTAGATATGCAAACTTGCAAAATTCATTACTTTTAATCTACACGTCCAAATTTTGCAAATTTTATATCAATGGAATTAGCAGAACAAGTACTTTGATACCATGCACTTTGTTTAATGATTTTCTTCTGGAGAATTAGTTGAATTTGTAGAAACTTGTGTAGGCATAATTTGAATATAAAATTTTTTCTAGAAATATTTTTAAGGTCAAATCTTTGTTAAGTGGTTTGTTTTGAACCTACTGACCATAGAAAACAACTTATGGATTTAAAAATGTATTTTGTGAAGTTAAGGAATAAATATTTGAATTAGAATATTTCTAGTCAAATAAAAATATTGTTTATGTGATAAAAATACTTTTTGAGTAAAAACTTTGGAAAATGATTTGAATTAAACTCTATGACCCTAAACACGAAGTTTTGAGATTTAAAAATATATTTGATGAAACCTATAAAATTATTACTTTGCAAAAAGGCATTTCCAACAACATAAAATATCACTTTGGTATAATATTTGGTTTATGGGGTGAAACCTTTTGCAAATGGTTTTAATATTAAACACTTGACCTTAAAACACTAACATGTTGTGTTTAAAAATATTTTACAAACTCTAGGGATTATCATTTTAATTTAAATAATTTCTAGCAAAACAAAATGATTTAAATGGCCATTTTCACCAACTTGAAATTAAATGGTTTTACCACTTTTGTAAATGACCAATATGAGCTTTAAAATGTTTAGAGCCTATTATAAACCACTTTTCCAAATAAAACCATCTTTTGCATGCTTGCATGCATTGCCTTGTTTTATTATTTTATGTGGTAAATTGTTTGAATGCTAGTTGAATATGTGTTTGCTTGATTGAATTGTAGTGAAGTTAGAAGAGTGTGATATTTGCAAGATCAAGATGTGAACCAATATTCCCTACTAAAAAGGCAAGTGACACTATCATCCATGTCCTACTATTTTTATTACACTTAGCGGATTTTTGTAACATGAATGATAGGACTACTATATTTCTATGTTATGCTATATCTTATTAGGATATCCTTATATCCTCCTTAGTGAAAACAATGTAGTTGTAGTATGCTTAGCCCTGCTATATATATTGGGATGGGATACATGACATGATTATATGAAGTGTTGGAAAAATATATGTTTTATATAATAAAACAAGTACTCAATGAACCACCTGGGTGGAATAAGGACACTCAAGTTTTGGACAAGGTGGCAACAAAGGGAACCATGTTTATATGGCTTTCTTTTTCGATGTGCACTAGAAGAAAACTACCCAGGAACTTAGAGATTGAACATGTTTCTCGTACAGTGGCTTTCGTGTACAACCACATGCTAAATGGGCTCTGGCTTAGTCAACTACATAGTGGAAGACCCATGCATTGGCATCTTCAGGTTAACTAGCATTGTGTATTGGAAATATATCCATACATTGGTGCCTGGTAGACAAGCTAGCATTGTGTATTGGGAGGACTTCTATGGAAAGACTTTGTCACATTCTCGATCTGCCGGTACTCCATTTTGGTGAGTACTTATCCAGCGGACACTGGTGGCATCAAGACGAGATTGTGTCATGTGGGTAAAGTGTACAACTTCTGTAGAAGATCAAATTCTAAGTACTTAGCCGTGTCCCCGGTTATGGACAACTCTGAGCAACTAAGGCCTGAATCTATGGAAGATCTCGACATTCCAATTTCTCAAAGTAAAACTTCATGTTGTCAACAAGGGATTAGAAGCACTTGGAGTTTTCCAAGGAGTTCAGAAAGATTTGACAAAAGATCAAAACTATTTTGAAAAGATAGGATAAAACTATATTGCTTTCTGCAAATGAGCCTAAATCCTACTTAGCCAAAAATTCATGTAATGATAGGATCCACTTATTTCTACATAATAGTGAAACTTGCCAATACAATTCAAATGTATTGACCCTTGTGGATGCAACTTATTATGTTGCAGGTTTGTTTGATGTTAGTGAAGTGTGTTGAATAGGATTACAAGTCTACAACCAACATGATTGCCTGTGACACTTTGAAGATGAAGGACTCCATGCTATAGTTATTTCTGCTGCATTGTAATGAGATAGCCAAATGAGCTATGTAAGATGTAATGAATTATTTTATTACTGGTTATAAAGTTGTATTATGACCTGTTTCTTGATATTATATCTTAACTGTTGATGCTAGCTATTGATCCAGGGACTAGCATTGTAAACATAGGGATCTCTACCTTATTGAAGGTCGGGACCTCTACATCTTCGGGCACTCATATTTGATATCTCATTCCTTGTATTGTTAAATGAGTTTGGAGGAGTGAGGATTCCATGGTTGTGCATCTTATTTTCAAATGCAATTATTATAATTTCTACATAATCTTTGGGGAGCTCCTCTAATTTGTTTAAGAATGCTCATTTGCCTTCTTGCTTACCTTTTGTGTCTTAAATGTTTATGGGGGACTGAGGATTCCATATTTGTGCATGATTGTATTCAAATGCAATTATTCTATTGTATGCACAAATCTTGGGGAGCGTGTCTATATCATTTAAAAACGCAGTTGATCTTATCATAAAATCTTGTTATATCCTTTTTTGGGATCTTGTGATTGCTTGCGTCATTTGTTGATGCTTCTTTCATTTTATTTATTTTTCAATCTTTGGGTCCTCAATATATTTCTACTTCCTCCCAAGTATTCATCATTGTATATGTGCAAATGCACACCTTTGGAGGAATTATCACTATATTCGCCTTCTAGAACTCTTCACCCATTTTGGCAATCGATGCCAATGGGGGAGAAGTTTTAGAGGGTTTAAGGGAAGTTGGTTTTTGCTTTGAGTTTGTTCTTAAGCATTTTCCTTTCATTCTCTTCCATGTTTGTTAATGCTTAGCATGTGGAATATATAGATGAAACTCAACCAACGGTAATGTTTGGAAATATATGCAATGAAATTCAAGTTCATCACACATGCATATATTGTGGGGGAGTTTTCTCTATACATGGTGGTGGTGCCACTATCACATACTTGTGTAGTATTTGATATTGGTTCTACCATTTTATTCGTTAAAATTCCTTAGATAAACCCTCTCAAAGGGATTGTCATAAATTACCAAAATGGGGGAGATTAAAAGAGCATAAGGGACCCCATGTGTGGTTTTGGTAATTAATGACAATCTCTATGGACTAATGTTTGCATTAAGTTGCACTTGTAGGAATTGTCCATTGGCAACGCTTCGAACATGTGTTGGCTTCAAGGTAGAAGAAATTAATAAGACAAAGAAGCAATGTCCAAGGGCTTTGGTCCTATTGGAATAATGTAGAATAAGAAGAATAAAACAAGAAGGTCAAGTATGTCTTGAAGAATAATATGGAGTTCCTCATGTGTATCTTCAAGATATCATCCAAATGGAGTTAGAAGTAATGAAGTGCAAGCTTAAGATGTGCCATCTCTAGAATATCTCATGCTTGAAGCTTTCCATCCTCGGTGATCATGGATTGATGAATACAAGTTCAAAGCAGTGGTTTCCCCATGGTGTATGGGGGAGGAATTCGCAAGTCTTCATAAAGCAAGCGCGAGCAAGAGCAATCAAGAAAGAATTTATATCTTGTGGAGGAAAATATCATCTACATACATATCAAGTGGAATGATCAATGCAAAGGTATGATCTTGATAGGTTTTACCTTTTGTCGGTCTCATGTTGTTAGTTGGGAGACCGGTCTATAGGATAGATAACCATACTATCAAGAGGGGCTCTCGAGTGAGTAACTTGATCATATCCTTCGAAGAGAGCTCAAACCTTTGCATACTTGGCATCATATTTCTTAGTTCTTATCCATGAGAGTATTTAGAGCTTGTGTTAATCTCCATGACAAGCTCAAGTTCATCAAAAACGGATTTCATATGCATTCTCTATTACGTTTTTTATGTTGGATGTTTTACCGGTTTGTCTTTTATAGATAAGTTAAACCTTTTATCATTATGTTCTATCCTACCTTGCTGGACTATGATGTTTCCCTTCATAATCTTGTATAACTTGATTTTCTCTTTGAAGCAAACCAAGATCATCAAAATTGGAGTCCGGATGTAGAAGTTATGATTATTTTCGTATATGTGTTTCTGCCAATTTTGTGAGGGTCAGAGACTCTGGGGGGAGAGAATCTGGGCAAGACTCTGGGCGTGACTCTGGGGTTTTTCTGGGAGCTTCTATTAGTTTTCTCCCCTCAATCTGGATGCTCTAGGGGGGAGACTCTAGGGTTTGCACCCAGGAGACTCCGGTGTATGTGTCCAACAACGGCTATTTTTTGTGGGGCGCCTATATATTGACCCCTTCTTCCTCCTCGGGTTGTTTGGCTTGCTCTCCCTATCTACTCCATTGTTTCTACCTTCTAGAGCTTGCCACTCTCAATCCCTCCCATATTTCTTGAATTTGGGGGGAGGGATTTGAAAGAGTAGATCTAGATCTACAACTCCACCAATCGATCTCTCCTCTATGTGAGGGGAACATCTTGAGATCTAGATCTTGGGTTTTTTTTGTGAATTTCCTCTTGTTTTCTTCCTCTCTTATTCTCCCAATAGATTTTGTAGCTTTGGTGGAATTTGAGAGTGAGGGACTTGCCATTGCATTAGGTGCACCGGTTTGAGTTCTCCTCGGAGGATTTAGTTGGTGAAATCAAGAAGCTTGTTACTCTTGGGTTCTTGAAACCCTAGATGGTTGTATGGACTTTGTGGTGAGTTCTTGGGGCCTCCAGTTAAGTTGTGAAGCTCTCCTCAAGTTAGTGGCCTTGGTGGTGATTATTGGGAGCCTCCAATTAAGTTGTGGAGATTGCCCAATCTTGTATTGGTTTGGTGACCACCCTCAAGTGTCCATAGTAGATTGGGTTATTTTCGTGCGGCGGGTGCTCGGGAGAAAAGGCGAGGCCTCTTCTGGCGTTAGTGGTCTTAGTACCGACCACCCCTCCAACGAGACGTACTATCTTGTAGGGAGGAACTCGGTAAAACATTGTCGTCTCCACGTGCCTTGGTTATCTCTCTACCTGAGCCCATTACTTATGCACTTTACATTGTGATAGCCTTCATGCTTGAAGTAATCTATCTTGCTATCACTTTATTGCTTGTCTTGCTTAGCATAATTTGTTGGTGCACATATGTGAACCATAGTATATATAGGCTTTGTGCTTGACAAAAGAAAACTCTAGTTTTATTCGCCTTTGTTAAGCCCATCTCATAAAACTTTTAAACCGCATATTCACCCTCCTCTAGGCGGCATCGGTTAATTATAAATTAATATATATTAAATACATACTTTACATTAATATTTATAGGGAAACTTCCTCAACAGGGCCAAAATCCCGGCTGTATAGTTCCAACCGTATAGTTCCGGCCGTATAGTTCCGACCGTATAGTTCGTGCGACCAAAAAACCGCCACGGGAAGGTACCCCCAACACCAAAACTTCAATCCTTTTCTCTCTCTTCTACCTCCAAACTCTCTCAAAACCTCAAGAGATCATCATATCTACTCAATTTTGTTCGATTTCCTCGCACACAAGTGATCTACGGTATGTTTCTCCTCTAATCCTCCAATTACTTTTTGCAAATTCATCTCCGATCTGTTGTCATTATAATCTAGGGTGAGACCTATTATGAACTAATTTCCATGTTTCTCTTGCCTAGATTATTATTTTGAGGAGATTCTTTAGTGTGCTATGATGAGGAATATGTTATGCTTATTACTGTTAGATAAAACAATTATTTTTGTCTTTATTATTATTTTAGAAGATGCACACAAGGAGCCAAACGCGTGCTCATGCCGCTGCAAGTTCTTCTCAGGCTGCCGCTGCATCTCAAAACCGCACGTGGATACGGTTTGGGAATGATCTCCAACGTGATCGCTTCGACATGATCAAGAACCAATAAGTGAAGACAACCAAGTGGGCTTGTCCTTTTATATTGGATCAACTCGGTATTTCTAATGACTTCAATTTACTTTGCAATAGGGTTGGCCTGCAAACCTTTGTATTCCAAGATGTGCCTACTTATCGCCGGTTAACTATTGAATATTTAAGTTCTTTGAAAAGAACCGTTAAAACATGGCACGAAGAGGAAATGATTTCTTTTCGACTTCTGAACAACAATTATACATTATCACTTGATGAATGGTGCAATTGTTTTAGTTTACCAAACAATGATGTTAATGCCTTACGTGCATCTTATGCTGACATGAACCCTTCCGCAGATCATTATTATAATAGAATGAGTTTCACTTATAGAGTCAATAAGGGAAAGAATATTCAGCATCCTGTTATTCGTTATTTGTTCTATGTTATTGCTAACACCTTACAGACACGAAATGAGTTTACAAGACTCAATGAGGAGGACATCTTGGTTCTCGCAAAAGCTGCTTTCAACAACAACTTGTCACTCAACTTGGGCACAATTCTTGTGCTCTACTTGGAGCACCAATCCTCCCAAAGCCAAGGGCCAATCACATGTGGAGGCGTCATCACCGTGCTTTCCATTGCCTTGGGCATCGACCTAGGTGAGTTGCAACCATTGCTAGGTGATCGATGTTTTGCTTTCTCTACTTTAAAAGCATGTGGAATGCTCACTAGGAGAGGTGGTGTTTATTACTTGCATATTGCAGGAGCTGGGTGTCTCTACCCTGCTCCTTTGCCTAATGGTATTTTCTCTATCGAGGAAGGACGTTTGCTATATGATGTGCAGGTTGAACAACACCAACCTGAGGAGGAGATTCTAGATGAGGATGAGGATGAGGACCAAGAAGAGGAGCAAGAAATTCCTGATCAAGCGGAGAAGCCGCCAACCCGGTTCGCTACATATCAAGACTTCCAAGAACTTGGAGGAACTATGGAGGGGATGCATAATATCGCCCTGAACCTCCGAGAAATCACTAGTAACTTATCAACTCAATTTGCAAACCAGGGTTACAACTTTTTCCTGCCACCTCAATGATTTGAAGGGCTTGCCAAAGCCTAAGCTTGGGGAAGTTTCCTAATTATCTTTATTTGGCATTTATTTGTTTTATTTTATTTCAAGGTTATGTTTTTGTTTATAAGCACTCGTGTTGGTTTCTTTAGTTATTTTATTTTTTTTCAAGATTTTCAAGCCGAGCTTTGCCGATATTTTTCTATTCTTCAATTCCCTCTCTCAAAACAACAAAAAGATTTTTCCATTTATCTTTATTTTCCCTTTTTCTTTTCTATTCTCCTTGTGGTTCTCACATATTTGCAGGTGAGTGATTGACTTTGAGTTTCCAAGAAACGAATCAAAAGGGAAGAGATAAGTGGAACCAATCATGAAAGGTATGCCTTATGACTCCCCATTTTTGAAGTTTGAGAAACCCATGCTAGTTAGTAGTAAATGTTAAGATATTATATTGGTGAATGAGTCTTTATATTGGAGTAAAATTTTGTTTGCATGGGTATTTAGTTGAGTATGTTTTGTTCCAGCTCTTGTAGTTAACCAAGTCTTGCCTAAAAAAATTGCTAAACAATTGTAATAAGAAAAGGTCTCACAATTTAAGGCTTGGGTGTTGTAGTGTTTACTCTTGAAACCTTATTCCTAGAGACACTCAACACCACAGAAAATAATTATTGACTTGATAACTCTCTTTGAAAGGATTTGTTCAATTGAATTAATGTTTAGCGGTTTTTGTGAGCATGCCAAAGTTTGACTTGTGAATCATAAGAATGATATAGCTTTATGCGTGTCAAACATCATGGGATGCCAACAACTCCGCTAGCCTACGAATGATATTCATGGGGGAAACTCCTAGATTTCGTCTATGAGTTGACTAAACATATGTAGCAGCAATGCTATAATGGTTAAGATTCTTGGCATTCTCGTGTAGTTGTGTTTGTGATGGAATCACTCCTCTGGGTGATATGAGTAATCATTATGCAAAAGGAACAAAAACCTTGGTAATGCCACGAGTGTCCATCACAACCTGATAAACTAATTAATTTTTTTGGCATCCTTTCAATTACTTAAGAACTAAAATTCTTGAAGGACAATGAATAGAAAAGTAGTGCTTGAAAAGTCTTGACTTATTGATGTGGGAGAATTGAGATACTTTAGTGTATATGCTTTTCATGACAAACTCTCACACTCTCAATTTTATATGATTATACTTTATTCTTCAAAGGAAAGCTTATGAGTTGATTACATGACATGGAATAAAGTTTACTCATTTGAATTATCCATGCTAACAATAATCTTGCTGCGCTATAAGGATTCATTAAAACCAATTTTATATGCTTGCCATTACTCTATCTATGCTGAAGTTTTTCAGATTAATAAAGTGGAGGAAACATGAGACTACCAATCATGATTAAGATCATCATCTCGTTATTTCAGTTTAAATGATGAGTTCCTTTTTTATTTTGGTTTTCTTGCTTGAGGAAGATCAAGTTTAAGCTTGGGTAGGTTGATGGCTGTGAAATATAGCCATCCACGTTCACATTTAAACTAGATATTATTCATATTTTTGATGAAATATCTCTCTAATCCTGCCACTAATGCCCAATGATCAAAGGGGTATGCAATCCTGTCTTTCTATTTTTTCCTAGGCAAATAATGATGTTTGATGATGGGAATCACAACATTAAAGTCAAATATACGAGATTTCCAACAACTCAAAGAAACCAGGAGTCGTGGAAAGGAGGCAAAAGCTTTAACGACCAACTATACGGCGGGAATAAAATTCCAGTTGTATAGTCTCGGCCGTATAGTTTCCATCGACACCGCTAGGTTAAACAGGACAACTTTCCTGAAGGGACCCCTATATAAAGAGGCCTCGGGCGATGAGAAAAACTCTCTCTCTACGCCCCTGACTACACCAAGCCATCAGAAACCACAACACCGGAGGGATAGATCTAGATCTAATCTCCAAACCCTTCTCCACCACCATATCCATATTCCACCACTTGTAATAGTAGATCTCATCTCCAATTGGAGACATTGTAAGACTATTAATATCAATCTCATGATTTCCATTACAATGTTTATGATTGTTGATATCATCTCTGTGTGTGAGTAATTCTCCTTGGGCTAAGGGCTTCGGCCTAGCCATGTAGTTTGTGCATGTTATTTATCATAGATGGGATCATGTATTAGTTTGTATGACATGATGATTATTGTACCCTCTCTTGCCTCAATCTAAGGACTTGTCAGGTACCCAAGACCCCAAGGATTGATCTAGGTATAGGGAGTGTGAGTAATGACTAATCTGCAGGATGGGAACCCCGGTGACAGAAAGGGTAGTATAGTTGTATGTGAGGGATTTACTTGGGATTAACGGTGATATCACTATGCATATCATTAGTTCTCTTTCTTCTATGGATGAGACTAGTAGGTTATTGCTATAAGTGGTTGCGGAGGCAATAGCAATTATGGATGCACCTCCCACATATAATTATCTTTCTCTAACAGTTACATGCATACTTTATTATTATCTTTTATTCCCATCAGATGTTTTGCACAGCTACAGGTGAAATCGAAAGCCCTAGGCTCTCTCTCTCTCCATCATCGACAACAACAAAAGATCGCAAACTCTTGGTCCGGTGAAACACAAAAAGAATTCTAAAAATCCCGAAGGTCTGTTAAAGTAACTTTACTACGCTGTCTGCTTCCGAGGATTCGATAACCTAGGTATAAGAGGGAAAAAGAGCTATACTACATCTGTAATCCGGACCGAAGGTATCATCGACCGCTGGTTGGCACCGCCGACCATAGGCATGTGCGCGGGGTCCGTGCCACTAAGGAGCTCGGCGAGGCGAGCATGTCATGCCGTCCTTTTAGTCCCTTATGACATGTAGTTAAGCAGCCTTTGAGCTTCGAGTAATGCATCCCTCAGGGAGGATGTGCCGTGGGGGCCCTCCCTCAGATCAGTCCGCGCCCCGGCATGGGGCGCGCCATGCCGATGGGGTTGGTGAAGGAATTAGGGTTCCAATGAGCCCTGGATTTGTGAGAGGGACGAACGCGGGTTTGGGTCTTCCTGACAACAAAGTCTGCGGCGGTACACGACAGGGAGTTGGCAGAGTGTTTTTTTACTCAGGTTTGGGACCCTCGTGAGGAGGTAAAGCCCCTACTCCTTCTTGGTTGTATTGCTCGCGGTGCTTCGCGAGGCAACAATGGTAGATGTAGCCTAGGGTTTCAGATCACAAAGACCAATCCCTTTCTAACGTAGGGGTGGCTCCCCTTTTATAGTGGCGCTGGGCCTTTTCCACCAATTATTGGTGGGAAGGGTCACCATATTGCCGCCCAAGAAGGGGTCTACAAGACTACTTTACATGAACTAGGTCCAGGGCCCTTAATGAGCGCCGGTCTTCCATGAAGCCACGGACATGGATGCCGTCCTTCCATGGGGGCGCACTATCCACTGACCACTTGCACCAAAATGGAGGGGCACGACCTCCCCTATTGTCGTGGTATTGTCGACAAGTACGCCATGGAGGGGTCCTCACAAAGCATGTTTAGAGAGGTGAGGTGTAGCACCTCCCGGGATTAGGGTTAAACTAACCTCAGATCACCATCTAAGATAAGTTCAACTCCAAACATGGAAGATCACAGTATGATTCGGTAACATTACAGAACATAGGGATTCAACAGCAGAAGTTTAAACTCTTAACAGAGTGCGATATTAGAGTTATTAGAAACCAGAGGTCATAGACCCATCATTACATCACACAGAGAAAGCAAATATGTTGTTCTACACAACAACTTAGCAAAAGGCCTAAGAGGACATAAACAAAAGTGACGTCCACCCCATAGTCCTCAGGCTACTACCTGGGACCCCCAACTACTCGTCTATGTCAACGTAGAATCCACCTTCAGTTGCAGCTAGATCATCTGTAGAAAAACAACAATTGCGCAAGGCTGAGTACGAGAATGTACTCCGCAAGACTTATATAACATAGTGTCTACATGCTCTGGTTAGAAAGGCTTTCTCTGGATTTTCTTTTGCGTAAAGCAATCTTTATTTGTAAACAAGAGAGAGAAGAGGCCCGTCTACTCAAAATCTTTAAAAAGGGATAAGATAACAACTTCTTCATCTTGTTCATCACATTTTGATAACCACCAGCTTCATCAGAACCTCCTATCTAGGATCACCCCCTCGACCCGGAGGAAGCATCCTTAAGCACACATGGATCAGCAAATTTTACTTAGGTTATAGTTCTCTATGATCATTACATCCGTTCCCAAGTTCATAACCGTGAACATGGCTTTTCGAAAATATTAATACCCTGCAGGGGTGTACAACATTACCCACACGTACCAACCTACTCTTAATGCCAAATTATTAGCCCTCTTCCTTGGAAGGCCGGCAGAGGGTGGTTGACCACGACCTTTACCTTGCTTTCGCCGAGACCATGAGTCACGCAATAAGTATGATTCCACCGTAATGGGTCAAATCCCGAAGCCCGTACTTAAATATGTGAGGCGAGGTTGGTTTACTAGGGGCGCTATCTACCCCAAGCTACCCGGTCCACGCTTCCCTACCTGTTATGATGCACCTCCATCACCTCCTCGTTTGAAAATATTTTCAATGCGTATGCCAAATGAAAAGCCCGATCCATGTGACTCATGGAATCTACTAGGCAAGTTAGTTGCTCGTGGGGTTTTCCAGGCCCCGTGTGGTGTACGATCGTCTTGGTTCAAGAGGCAAGAAATTGAGTCCTAATGGTGGCGAGCATGGAACTACAAAAACCACACCCAACGTGGCCTCCCATACAAGCCTTAGCATATCTATTTATCTCCATTGATGATACCTCCACCTCCTATCTTTCTAGATTCTTTGGCACCTTCGAATCATCATCTGAATGTATCAGACGGTACTAATAAGCATGGCTAAGCTATCGGTGGTAAAAGCTCTAGAAACGCTCACATGCCAAACCTAGGTATGCTAGGAGCAGTGGATCAGGAGTATAAGTCTACAAAAGGGAAGCAATGCAGCAGATAGGTAACCCTAGCTATTGGCAAAAGACCACATTGGAATCATGTGCATCATAGCGAGAAAGTAATATACTTTGTAAAAGTAGGTTCAGAATGAGAGGCTACACTTGCCTTCTCCTTTAGTAGACAGATATGGATCTTCGGGGTTGTTGACCTCAGCTTCGGGTTCGGTTCCTATTCGCGAAGAACCAAATACCGGAAAAGGGGAACCAACATTCAATACATGGCATAATGCAATGCGCAATCAATATGGATGATATGACAAGTTAAATAGTGTTGAAAAGAACCATAGAACATTCTTGGTCATTTTAAACGGGGTCCGAGAGGTACAAACCCTAGAACAGGGGGATCCTCGGAACCACCTATGGGTTTCAATTGGTTCTTTTAGTTAAACTTGTCATGAAAGTTAGTTAACAATGTATGATTGTGTTGCTATTGGATAGCCCTAATTTTTCTGAATATTTTGATATATTATTTTTATTTTTCTGATTTAAAATGAATTAGTTATGAATTTCTCCAATTTTAATTCATTTTAAATCATTTTGGAATATTTAAATTATTTTTTCCAACTTAGTCCCACATGTCATACTTTTATTAAATTCAAAAATGATTTACAAAAAGATTAAAACCCTTACAGACAGGGCCCACCTGTCAGCATGTTACTTATTACAGAAAATAATTACTGAAAACATTTAAATAAATAGAAAAAGATTTATTTCATCATGATGACGTCACTATGACGTCATCAATGGCTGATCTTCTCTGATCGAGAGAGGGTCGAGCGATTGGTGGCGTCTGAGGATGCGTGGTTGGTCTCGTTCGAAAGAGGAGGCTCAAGCGAGCATTATAGTGGCGGCGCCGCCTCGATATGGTCACCGGAGCGACGGTGGCGACAAGAAACAGCCGCAGCGGCGTCAGGTGTTCGTCGGGACAGCAGCACATCGCGAGAGGGAAAGAATGGATAGGTACAGGAGGTCCGCTAGCTCACCACGAGCATGATGGTGAGGTCGATGAAGCGAGGGGAGGACGGAAGGAGGGGAATCGACAATTTGACTACGGCGGCCGGAGTTGAGGTCGAGCTTGATTCCGGCCAGATGAAGTCCTTCCATCTTGCGTGGCTTGACAGAGATGACGGCGGCGCTTCTCCCAGACCACTCCACGATGCACGGGGCGGCCGGAGACGGCGAGGCTCGTCGGAGCCCAAGCGGCTAGGGTTTGGTCGAAGAGGAAAAGGGAGCGTAGGAGGGGGAAAGAAGGATAGAGTTCTCCACTGCGGCGGGGTGGGGTTCTTGTAGGTGCCGGCATCGTCGGTGGCGCGAATCTTGGCGTGGCATGGAAGCGGACGGCAAGCGCAGCGCCAGCTAGCAGCTTCTTCGTCGGGGACGAAGACGACAACGTGATTCGGGGCCGAAGCGGTACGAGGCCGCCTATGGGCTGGCCTGGGCCGGTTGCTGGGCCACGGAAAGGCTCCAGGAGGGGAGGAGGGGAGTGGGCTGCGGCCTGGTTCTCTCTCCTGTCTATTTTTTTAGAAATCCTTTTCCTTTTCTGATTTTGCTTCCTCTTTTCTAATTCATTTTTAAATCTATTTTTGAATATTACAAAAATACCAGAGAGCTTATAAAATATCTAAAATATTGCAGAACCCTTGTATTCAATCTAGGCTCCATTACTTTTGTGTACATTTCAAACTCAAACCACTTTGAATGGATTTCAAAAAGAGGGGGAAAGACTAGGGTTTAGGGTTTTGTAAATGTATTTTGATTCACACACTTGAATACATACAAACATTTTATTGATTTAAACAGATGCATGCAATGCTTAGGTACTAATTACATATATTACAAACTTGGGCTATTACAGCTCTACCCCCCTTACAAGAATCTCGACCCAAGATTCCTAAGTTTTTGAAAAGAAGGCAGGGTACTCAGATCAAAGACGATCTTCTCGTTCCTAGGTTGCTTCATCCTTAGAGTGATGGGACCACTGAACTTTCAGGAACTTGATGTTTTGACGACGAGTCTTGCGCTCAGTTTCATCAAGGATACGAACATGATACTCACGATAAGTCAGATCCTTTTGGAGATCAAGAGTTTGATGATCAACACCACGGACAGGGTCCTTGAAGCAGCGCTTGAGTTGAGACACATGAAAGACGTCATGTACCTCAGGGAAATTTGCAGGCAGCTCCAGTTTGTATGCGAGGTTACCTTGCTTGGAAAGAACACGAAAAGGACCAACATAGCGAGGAGTTAGTTTGCCTTTGATGCCGAAACGATGGACACCCTTCAGAGGAGTGACCCGTAGATAAGCTTGATCACCAACTTCATATTCAACATGTTGATGGTGATGATCATGATAGCTTTTCTGGCGAGACTGAGCAGTTTTCAAACGATCTCGAATGATACGAACTTGATCTTCTACTTCCTGGATCATATCCAGTCCAAAGAACTTTCTTTCGCCGCTTTCTGACCAGTTCAAAGGAGTACGTCAGGTTCTTCCATATAAAAATTGGAATGGTGCCATACCTATACTGGACTGAAAACTGTTGTTGTAGGAGAATTCTGCAAAAGGAAGGCATTTCTCCCAATTCTTACCAAAAGATATGACACACGCTCTTAGCATGTCTTCAAGGATTTGATTCACTCTCTAAGTCTGACCACCGGTACTAGGATGATAAGTTGTACTGAAGGAGAGATGAGTTCCCATAGCAGTTTGGAAACTTTCCCAGAACTTGGAGGTGAACAAACTTCCACGGTCAGATGTTATCTTCTTAGGAATACCATGAAGAACAACAATCCGAGAGATGTAAAGATCAGCCAGTTCCCTGGCTCAAAGGCTTTCCTTGATGGGAAGAAAGTGAGCGACCTTGGACAGATAGTCAACAATCACCCATATTGCATCATTTCCTCTTTGAGTTTTAGGAAAACCAGTGATGAAGTCCATACCTATTTCATCCCACTTCCACTCAGGGATGCGATGTGGTTGTAGGAGACCAGCAGACCTTTGATGTTCAGCTTTGACGCGACGACAAACGTCACACTCAGCAACAAAATGACCGATATCTTTCTTCATACCAGACCACCAGAATCTTTGATGAAGATCCCGATACATCTTGGTTCCTCCAGGGTGAATAGAAAGAGGTGATTCATGAGCTTCCTGAAGAATTAAATTCCTCAACTTTGTTCTCTTCGGCACTACTAGACGGTTACCAAAGTAAACAATACCTTGATTATCAACAGAGAAACACTTAGCAACTCCTCTAGCAATGTTCCCTTTGATCTCAGCAACTTCAAAATCATTCTTCTGAGCGAGCTTGATTTCATCCTCTATGGAAGATTTCACTTCAAGGGTAGAAAGGAATCCACGAGGAACTACTTCAAGATTTAGTCGAGCAAATTCTTCATGGAGAGAAAGTTGAGATTGTTTGATCATCAGATTGTTGCAATAAGACTTACGACTCAGCGCATCACCAACGACATTGGCTTTGCCAGGTTGATAGTTGAGACCCAAATCATAGTCCTTGATGAGTTCCAACCATCTTCTTTGCCTGAGATTCAGATCAGGTTGTGTGAAAAGATACTTCAGACTCTGATGATCCGAGTATAACTCACAACGACTACCGAGAAGGTAATGTCGCCATTGCTTAAGAGCATTAACAACAGCTGCAAGCTCAAGATCATGAGTTGGGTAGTTGTTCTCATGTGGTTTTAGCTTTCGGGAGGCATAAGCCACCACATGCCCATCTTGCATCAACACACATCCGAGACCTTGGTGGGAAGCATCGTAGAAGACAACAAAGTCTTTGCTAGTGTCTGGGATAACCAACACTGGAGCAGTTGTTAACTTGGTTTTCAACATCTGGAGGCTTTGTTCAGCCTTATCAGACCATTCGAACTTCTTATCCTTCTTAAGAATATCAGTCATCGGCTTTGCAATCCTAGAGAAGTTCTCGATGAATCGACGGTAATAATCAGCCATCCCGAGAAAACTTCGGACATCCTTAACAGATTTGGGAGACTCCCAGTCGAGGATAGTTTGGACCTTATCAGGGATAACAGCAACCCCTTGGGCGGAAACAATATGACCAAGGAATACGAGCTCTTGTAACCAAAACTCACATTTGGAAAACTTGGCATAGAGACGATGTTCTCGAAGTTTTGTCAACACCAAACGAAGATGTTCGGCGTGCTCTTCTTCAGTCTTGGAATAGACCAAAATATCATCGATGTAGACCACAATGAACTTGTCAAGATACTCCATGAAGACAGAATTCATAAGCCGCATAAAAGTGGTTGGAGCATTGGTAAGACCAAAGGACATGACTGTGTACTCGTAAAGACCATAACGAGTGGTGAAAGCAGTCTTTGGAATATCTTCCTTACAGATCTTTATCTGGTGATACCCTGACCTTAAATCCATTTTGGAAAAGACAGTGGCACCACTTAACTGATCAAATAGATCATTGATCCTAGGGAGAGGATACTTGTTCTTGATAGTCACGACATTTAGTGGGCGATAGTACACAACCAGACGCGGTATATTGTTATCCCACTTCTTAACAAAGATGGTAGGAAATCCCCAAGAAGATGTGCTGGGCTGAATGTATCCTTTTCCTTCTAACTCCTCTAATTGCTTCTTCAACTCCACAAGCTCATGAGGAGGCATACTATAGGGTATTTTATAAATAGGAGCAGTTCCAGGAACTAACTCTATGACAAACTCCACACTTCGATCAGGTGGCATGTCAGGAAACTCCTCAGGAAAGACATTCGGGAACTCATAGACCACGGAAACATCTTGAATCTCTAACGGAGATAGAACTTCAAGAGCATATAGCTCTGCTTCAGGAATAGAAATAGCTGAAAGAGATAGTGACCCTACGGTCCGATACTTGATTGTTATGCCAGCTGGACTAGTCAGAGTCACAGACTTGGTTGTACAATCAAGGATAGCTTGGTGACGGGTCAACCAATCCATGCCCAAGATGATGTCAATGTCAGTTGACTTGAGGGCAATAAGGGAGGTGGGGAAAAGTTGAAATGCAACTTCGATTAGATTCCCATGGCTAACCATAGTGGAACACCACCTAGAACCAGGAGACTGAACTAGCAGAGGAACAGATAACCCATCAAAACTTATCCCATGCATTTGAGAAAAAGCTTGTGACAGGAATGAATGCGATGCTCCAGAATTAAACAAAACTTTAGCTGGAATTTGATTGTTATGAAGTGTACCCATAATGACGCTTGGATCTTCCTGAGCCTCCTCAGTAGAGATATGGTTCAGGCGACCTCTTCAAGCACCTTGGTACTTATCATTCTTCTTTGGGGGTTGTGCATTCTCAATAGCACTCTTTTGAGGATAATCTCTTGCATAGTGGCCAGGCTGGCGATAGTTGAAACAGATAAGGCTTGATCCAGTACCAGCAGCAGGATAATTTGATCCACCAGCATTGTTTGGAGTAGCATTCCGATGAGGAGCATATCCAGAAGTCCTTGGGGTGTAAGGAGCACACGACATGGCGTTGTAAGGCACAAAGACTCGGCGCTTCTTATTGCCAGAACCAGCCTTGTTGTACCCCTCCTGAGGATGCTTACGGGTTTCTTCATACTCCACCTTTCCACTCTCAGCTTTCATAGCCTTGTTGACAAGACCTTGGAAGTTTCCAAATTCCATGAGGTGGATATCATGGCGAACCTCAGTATCCAGTCCCTTGCGGAATAGAGCTTGCTTCTTAACATCAGTGGAGACCTCTTTAGTAGCATAGCAGGCAAGAAGATTGAAGTTGTGCTAGTATTCACACACAGAACCAGTGCCCTGCTTCAGCTTGAGGAACTCCTCCCTCTTCTGATCCATCAAACCCTCCGGAATATGATAATCTCGGAAGGCTTCAGTGAACTCTTGCCATGTAACATGTTGAGCTTCCTGCATAGCCAAGAAATTTTCCCACCAGGATTTAGCTGCTCCCTCCATATGATAGGCAGCAAAAGTCACCCAATCAGCTTGAGCAACATGACCAACCTGAAGTTTGCGTTCCATAGTGCGAAGCTAGTAATCCGCATCAAGTGGCTCAGTGGAATAACTAAAAACTGGTGGTGTGAGACGTGTGAACTCCTTGATACCAACTTGATTGTTCTGGCGTTGAGTGGTGTTGCGCTCAATCCTTTCAAGGAGCCTGATGTTGTCAGCACGGTTGGTTTCGTACATGGCCATAAGCTGAACCATGGATGGTGGTGGAGGAAGTTTGGAAGATTCACCCTCATTTGTAGCACCACGTGCATGAGCACGGGTACGGGCACGAGAGGTGTCACCCATCCTGAAAGATCAAAAAGAAGGTTAGACAAGGGATCCAAAATAACAACACGGAAGGATGAACAACGAGTACTTAATATGAATGTATCATCTTATCAAGCATGGTAGTATCAAAGCATACTAATGTATACACTAACCAGCTGACTTACAAACCATGACAATGGAATGCTAAGATGTTACATAGAAGCAAAAATGAGATATCTTGGAACTCTAAGAATAGAAACCAAGTACAGAGTACTTTAGAAAAACAACCCCAAAACCACGATCCTAGAAGTTTTGAGATATGAGATTGGGAATGAAAACCTTTTCAAACCAAATAGGGTAAGAGAAACTCCAGCATCAGAAACACACCAGAGAAGGAGTAAAAAAGAATACTAGTCAGAGTTTCTGCAAATAAGTTTTAACTTTCAAATAGTTTTGTCAGCTTCTAGACTCAACATCGACTAGTAAAAGGGTTTCCTACAAGCAGTCCTGCTCTGATACCAAAACCTGTAGCACCCCCCGGGATTAGGGTTAAACTAACCTCAGATCACCATCTAAGATAAGTTCAACTCCAAACACGGAAGATCACAGTATGATTCGGTAACATTACAGAACACAGGGATTCAACAACATAAGTTTAAACTCTTAATAGAGTGCGATATTAGAGTTATTACAAACCAGAGGTCATGGACCCATCATTACATCACACAGCGAAAGAAAATATGTTGTTCTACACAATAACTTAGCAAAAGGCCTAAGAGGCCATAAACAAAAGTGACGTCCACCCCATAGTCATCAGGGTGCTACCTGGGACCCCCAACTACTCGTCGATGTCAACATAGAATCCACCTTCAGTTGCAGCTAGATCATCTGTAGAAAAACAACAATGGATCAAGGCTAAGTACGAGAATGTACTCCGCAAGACTTAGATAACCTAGTGTCTACATGCTCTGGTTAGAAAGGCTTTCTCTAGATTTTCTTTTGCGTAAAGCAATCTTTATTTGTAAACAAGAGAGAGAAGAGGCTCATCTACTCAGAATCTTTAAAAAGGGATAAGATAACGACTTCTTCATCACATTTTGATAACCACCAGCTTCATCAGAAGCTCCTATCTAGGATCACCCCCTCGACCCGGAGGAAGCATCCTTAAGCACACATGGATCATCAAATTTTACTTAGGTTATAGTTCTCTATGATCAATATGTCCGTTCCCAAGTCGTTCATAACCGTGAACACGACTTTTCAAAAAGATTAATACCCTGTAGGGGTGTACAACTTTACCCACACGTACCAACCGACTCTTAATGCCAAATTATTAGCCCTCTTTCTTGGAAGGCCGACAGAGGGTGGTTTACCACGACCTTTACCTTGCTTTTGCTGAGACCATGAGTCACGCAATAAGTATGATTCCGCCGTAATAGGTCAAATCCCGAAGCCGGTACTTAAAGATGTGAGACGAGGTTGGTTTACTAGGGGCGCTATCTACCCCAAGCAACCCGGTCCACGCTTCCCTACCTGTTATGATGCACCTCCATCACCTCCTCGTTCGAAAAGATTTTCAATGCGTATGCCAAATGGAAAGCCCGATCTATGTGACTCATGGAATCTACTAGGAAAGTTAGTTGCTCGTGGGGTTTTCCAGGCCCCGTGTGGTTGTACGCTTGTCTTGGTTCAAGAGGGAAGAACTCGGGTCCTAATGGTGGCGAGCATGGGACTACAAAAACCACACCCAACGTGGCCTCTCGTACAAGCCTTAGCATATCTATTTATCTCCATTGATGATACCTCCACCTCCTATCTTTCTAGATTCTTTGGCACCTTCGAATCATCATCTGAATGTATCAGACGGTACTAGTAAGCATGGCTAAGATGTCGGTGGTAAAATCTCTAGCAACGCTCACATGCCAAACCTAGGTATGCTAGGAGCAGTGGATCAGGAGTATAAGGCTACAAAAGGGAAACAATGCAACAGATAGGTAACCCTAGCTATTGGCAAAAGACCACATTGGAATCGTGTGCATCATAGCAAGAAAGTAATATACTTTGTAAAAGTAGGTTCAGAATGAGAGGCTACGCTTGCCTTGTCCTTCAGTAGACATATATGGATCTTCGGTGTTGTTGACCTCAGCTTCGGGCTCGGTTCCTATTCGCAAAGAACCAAATACCGGAAAAGGGGAACCAACATTCAATACATGGCATAATTCAATGCGCAATCAATATGGATGATATGACAAGTTAAATAGTGTTGAAAAGAACCCTAGAACATGCTTGGTCATTTTAAACGGGGTCCGAGAGGTACAAACACTAGAACAGGGGGGATCCTCGGAACCACCTATGGGGTTCAATTAGTTCTTTTAATTAAACTTGTCATGAAAGTTGGTTAACAATGTATGATTGTGTTGCTATTGCATAACCCTTATTTTTTTGAACATTTTGATATATTATTTGTATTTTTCTGATTTAAAATGAATTAGTTATGAATTTCTCCAATTTTAATTCATTTTTGGAATATTTAAATTATTTTTTCGAATTTGGGACCACATGTCAGACTTTTATTAAATTCAGAAATGATTTACAAAAATATTAAAACCCTGACAGACAGGGCCCACCTGTCAGCATTTTACTTATTACAGAAAATAATTTGTGAAAACATTTAAATAAATAGAAAAAGATTTATTGCATCATGATGATGTCACTGTGACATCATCAATGGCTGATCTTCTCTGATCGAGAGAGGGGCGAGCGATTGGCGGCGTCTGTTGATGCGTGGTTGCTCTCGTTCGAAAGAGGAGGCTGAGGCGAGCATTATAGTGGCGGCGCCGCCTCGATATGGTCACCAGAGCGACGGTGGCGACAAGAAACAGCGGCGGCGGCGTCAGGTGTTCGTCAGGACAATAGCACAACGCAAGAGGGAAAGAACAGAGAGGTCTAGGAGGTCCGCTAGCTCACTGATGGGGATATGCCTACCGGGGTATGCCCAGCAGGACGTTTCCTATTGGCCCAAGCCGCTAGCGAGTGGGCCTGCAGGACGACGACTGGATCGACACTTGGCAAGGACTCAGGCGACTGAAGCTGGAGGCCCAGAAGCGTAGCTAGGCCCAGTCGGACAAGGTCAAAGACCCTCCGAATCCTTAACTAATTCGGTTGTAATCTGTAAACCCTAGCGAGGTGAGCCTATATAAATCTCCCTAGGGTACGCATAGAGGATACGTTCCATCATACACCCAAGCGACTCACCGCCTAGTCGTCGAGCTCGCCCCTTGTACTCTCTCCATAATACAATCTAGCAGGAGTAGGTCTTTACCCTCCGGGGGGGCGAACCTGGGTAAAACCTTGTGTCTCCGCCCTCATCTCGCACCGTAGATGGTTGGCCACCCATGCCCCATGTTCTACTACTCGCTGCCGATTGCAGCATCTTCCATGGTCATTCCCACGACAGTGGCGCCCACCGTGGGGCCTGGCCGGTCAGGCCGGTGTTCTGCGGCGAGATCCAATCTGCCCATCAACGAGTCGATCGCCACCGGCCGCATGATCGCGATCGGTGAGATGCTCCAGATCTTGCCGAGCAGCTACGTCCCGGCGGCACGCCCCGTCACACGCAGCGTGATTTTGTCGGTCGACACGATCAACCTCTTCGTCGGCCTCACCGACGTCATCGTTTCGGAGGACTCGGCTCGCATCCGTGTGTCGCCGCCACGCGACCGGCTCTCTGAGAGCCAAGTCCGCACGATCCAACACCTTGCCTCCAAGTACGGCTCGGCCCACAACAACATGGCCGAAACCACCACGGCCGCGGATGACGCGACCCTCAACGACAACGCCGAGTCGGCGACCCCGGCGTCGGCCGCCGGATCCATCGTCGCCGCATCGCCCGTGGGCTCCATCACTTAGGTCTCCAACATCGGAGACTTCGATGACCCCTCCATCCTTGGGATCTTCGACTTCGACCCTGGGTCGGAGAACTCCGCCGACCTCCACGACGGAACCGGTCGCCATGACGCGACCTACATGGCGACTGGCGCCGACCCCCCACAATACCCCTTATCCATGCCGATCCCACCAAACACGATGGCAACGGAGGTCGAGGAACTCCGCCTGCGGCTGGCGGAGGCGGTCTGCAAGGAATAAGCCGAGCGCGAAAAATTTCGCCTCGAGCAGGTGACAGCGCAGGAGCTTTCGCGCTATCACCAACTCCGAATCAGGTCGCACCTGAACCCTACCATTCAGGGGCGCGCCCTGAACTTCGACGATGAAAACGACCCGGCTCGCGTGGCCGAGCGCGCGATCTGCAAGAACGCGCCGCCAGGAGGGAGCACCCGACCCCCACCAAGCGCGACGGCCAACGGCGCCCCGCCACCACCCAACCGCGCGCCCCCCAGGGACCAACCAAGGATCATGGTCTCCTCACGAGAGCGAGATCCGAACAGCCTCCCGCTGTTCTCCACCCCAATGAACAATGTCGTCGCGAGTCGAGCAGCAGTCGACAGCATCCAAGTCACCGGGGAAGGCGCCCTGCAGATCCAGTACGCCAAGGCTCTACTCGCCAAAGCAGTCGAGCAACAAAATGCGGGCGCCGACTCATAGGGTCAGATGTACTCGTGTTCATCAGGAAGCAGGGCGGCCTCGACCGACCGCCCAATGGCGGCGAATACCCTCAACTGCCCACCACCCGAGCCCCTACAGCTCCAACACCGACCCCCGAACGCGGCACTCTCCACCAACGACCCATGGCCGGCGAACAACTTCGTCGCCGCCAACGGGCAGCCCGTCGACGCACGCACCCACGTCATCAACAACCAGAGCTGGCGCGCACGTCAGCCCGACGACCTGAGGCATACCCTCACCAACCGCCGCGACGGCGGACCAAGGGGATCACTAAGCCGAGTTGGACCCCAATGCTTCGGACCGATGATTCGAGGCGAAAGATACCCGACGAACTTCAAAGCGCTGAAGGAGATTGAGAAGTACGACCAGTCGTACGATCCGACCGTGTGGCTGGACACTTACCTCATGGTGATGGGGATCACCGGCCACACCGATCTACTTGCCGCCCGCTACCTTCCCTTGATGATGGAGGGAGCGTGCAGGCAGTGGATTAACACCCTTCCCGCGGATAGCATCGACTCCTGGGAGGAAATGCGCGACGCCTTTGTCAGGCACTTCGAGGGTTCCTACACCCGCGCCACCACCATCGAGGACCTGGAGCGATGCGTCTAGGGACCCCGCGAGTCGACCCGCAGTTGGGTCCAACGGTGGCAAGACCTGTGGTATAATGCGGCCAGAATCCACCCGGACACCGCGATCCACTGCTTCAAGACCTCGTGCCGCTACGAGCCCCTGGTCGCCAAGCTCAAGCGAGTGTATAGAACACTCGACAACATACCAAACCTCTTGGAGATCGCCAAGCGGTACGCATAGGAGGACCCAAACCAAGAAACCGACGACGAGTCGGGAGGAAATCGCCGCGCGAGCGGCCACAACAACGGGAGGCCATCCGAGCTACGCTACAGCAACACTCGCCTCACCGGCAAACGCCGCGGTGACGGGCGAGTCGACTTCATCGCCAACGCCGGATACGCGCCGCGCGAACCCAAGAGCTTCCACCGCGACAAAGGCCAGCACCGCGACGGTGGCAACTACAAGGAAAAGCCAAGGTTCGATCCCATAGCTCTCCTCAACCAACCCTATGTGTTTCATAGTAGGGAAGGGAAGCCCGCCACGCAGACGACCGCCGACTGCCACTCTCTCAAGGAGATCAAGAAGGCACGACGCGCACGGGAAGACCCCGACAACAACCCGCCAAACGGCGGAATGTTCGGCAGCATCGCTGTCTCGCTCCACACCTTCACAGGCTTCAACACGAAGCACGAGAAGAAGGTCATCGCCCATGCCGTCGCCGTTAACGCGGTGTCCCAGATGGACATCCCCCAGTTCCTCAACTGGTCCGAGCAACCAATCACCTGGAGCCGCGAGGACCACTCGCCACGGATCGAATATCCGGGCCGAGTCGCCTTAGTGGTCAAGCGCAAGGTGGGGATTACTGGCTCCCCAAAACGCTGATGGACGGCGGCAACTCCATCAACATCCTGTACCTGGACACGTTCAGGCGACTGCGGCTCCCGCAGTCGATGATTGAGACGACCTACACCACCTTCCACGACATCGTCCCCGGTCGGAAGGCGTACCCAATCGGCAAGGTGACGCTTCCAGTCATCTTCGACACACTAGCAAACTTCTGCACCGAGCGGATCATCTTCGAGTTGGTGCCGTTCAACAGCCCCTACCACTGCGTCCTGGGGCGCCAGGCGTTCGCCAAATTCATGGTAGTGCCCCACTACGCGTACAACGCGATGAAGCTACCCGGGCCATGTGGAATCATCACTGTCCATGGCGACCCTGACATGGCCGCAAAATGCGAGGCCAAAGGCGCCGAACTCGCTGACGCCGTCATCGCGGCGGAGGCCAACCACGCCGAGGAGCTCGCCAAGTACGCGAGCAGGGTCAACAATGATGACCCCTCCATACTCAAGAAGGCCAATTCGGAGGGTGGCAACTCCGCCGCCTTCGAGGCAACGACACACACCCGCACCGTCGAGCTGGTCCCAGGCGACTCCAGCCAAACGGTGACGATCGGGACGGGCATGAGCCCAGCATAGGAAGGCGCGCTCATCGAGTTCCTACGTGAGAATCGGGACATCTTCGCTTGGAAGCCATCCAACATGCCTGGTGTCCCGAGGGAACTCGCTGAGCACAAACTCAACGCCGGCCCCAAAGACCGACATGTCAAGCAGTCGCTGCGGCCCTTCAATGAAGAGCTCTGCCGAGGAGGTGCAGCATCCACTCGCTGCTGGCTTCATTCGGCCAATCAAATACTCCAACGGGATGGCAAACCCAGTCCTGGTCGAGAAGAAAAACGGGACCTGGAGAATGTGTATCGATTACACAAACTTAAACAGCGCCTGCCCGAAGGAGCAATTCGTCCTCCCGCGGATCGACCAAATCATCGATTTTAACCGCGGGCTCGGAGTCGCTACGTTTCCTCGACGCCTAATCTGGGTACAACCAGATCAAAATGGCCATAGAGGACGAAGAGAAGACGGCTTTCATCACGCCATTCGGAGCCTTCTGCTACACTGCCATGACCTTCGGCCTCAAAAACGCCGGGGCGACCTACCAGAGGTGCATGCAGGAGTGCCTTGCGAGCCAAATTTTCCGCAATATCCACGTCTACATAGACAACATGGTGGTGAAATCCACTCGCCAGGGCGATCTACTCGCCGACCTAGCGGAAACCTTAGCCAACCTGCGAAGGTACAAGATAAAGCTAAACCTAGGAAAGTGCACCTTTGGTGTACCTACTGGACAACTACTGCGATACACCGTCTCCAAGCGCGGGATCGAGGCGAACCCCGCCAAGATCAACACCATCGCCCGGCTCGGCAGACCCGAGTGCCTGCGCGATGTCCAGAAGTTGGCCGGGCGAGTCGCGGCCCTCAGTCGCTTCATCCCCCGGCTAGGCGAGAAGGAGATGCCTCTCTATCGCCTAATGCGCAAGAACCCCGCCTTCAAGTGGGACAAGGAGGCAGACGACACGCTCCACGCTCTCAAGGAGGTGCTGCTCGCAGCACCGCTACTCGCCGCCCCCGTCGACAAGGAACCCATGCTAGTCTACGTCGCGGCTTCCGAGCGCGTCGTCAGCGCCGTCATAGTCGTCGAACGGCCAGAGGAAGGGAAGGAACGCCCGGTGCAGCGACCCGTATACTACATCAGCGAAGTCCTTAACGAGTCGTGCCAGCGCTACCCGTAATACCAGAAATTGGTATACGCGGTCTTCAGAGCACAGCGGCGACTGCCGCACTACTTCCAGGAGCACCTAATAATGGTCGTCTCCTCAGCACCATTGCAGGGCATCATCCGCAACCGTGAGGCAACCGGGCGAGTCGCCAAGTGGGCCGTCGAGATCGGCATCCACAACATCAAGTACGATCCGCGCAAGGCGATCAAGTCGCAGGCCCTCACAGATTTCCTCGCTGACTGGGAGGAGGCCCAGCAGCCAGAGAAGCTGCCATACCTCCATTACTGGAGCCTACACTTCGACGGCTCCAAGAACGCAGACGGTGCAGGAGCGGGGATCGTATTAACATCTCCGAAGGGCGACAAGCTCTGCTACGTCCTCTACCTCGACTTCACCCCCTGCACCAACAACATGGCCGAGTACGAGGCGCTACTCCACGACATGCGAGCAGCCAAGGAGATGAACATCAATCGCCTGCGCTGCTACGGAGACTCCGACCTCGTCGTCGGGCAAGTCGCCGGCACCTGCGACGCCGTCTCCCCCACCATGGCGGCATACCGCCAAGCAGTGGACCAGCTGGGATGACACTTCACCGGCTACTCCGTCGAGTGGATCAACAGGCGGAAGAATGAGGAGGCCGACGCACTCTCTCGCATCGGCTCTGCTCGACTCGCACCACCCGCAGGCATCTTCCTCGACACTATCACCAAGCCCTCAGTCTCTCCCCCAAGGGATATCGACATCGGAATCCCGCTGCAACCAGAAGCAGCCCTATTCGCACTAAACGCCGAGCCAAGCGACTGGACCGCGCCATACGTCGCTTACCTGGAGGGAGGCACCCTACCTGCAGACGAAACGGAGGCCCGGATGATAGCACGCCGCTGCAAATCCTTCATCATCATCAACAACGAGCTCCACAAGCGCAGCGTGACCGGCGTGTTCCAAAGCTGCGTCCAACCCGCTGAAGGACGCAAAATCCTCCAAGATATCCACTCCGGCGACTGCGGCCACCACGCCGGCGCCCGCTCTCTGGTCACAAAGGCCATGCGACACGGCTTCTACTGGCTCACCGCACATGCAGACGCTGTCGACATTGTCCAGCGGTGCGTCGGATACCAGAAATATGCCAACCAGACTCACGTACTGAGCTCGGCGCTCAAGACAATCCCCATCACTTGGTCGTTCGCCGTGTGGGGCATGGATATGGTAGGCCCCTTCAAGAAGACCCCTCTGGCTTCACCCACCTCCTAGTCGCAGTCAACAAATTCACAAAATGGGTGGAGGCCAAGCCAGTCCGCAAGTGCGACTGGAAGACCGCTACAAAGTTCCTACGCGAGATCATCTATCGCTATGGGTTCCCCAACAGCATCATCACGGACAATGGCACCAACTTCGCCAAGGGAGCCATGGCCGAGTTCTGCGAGGAGCACAACATCCGACTCGACCTCGCCTCAGTCGCTCACCCGGAGTCCAATGGCCAAGCGGAACGAGGAAATCAGAGCATCCTCGACGGCCTAAAGCCACGGCTACAAGTCTACTCGAGCATACCGCCGGGTGCTGGGTCGAAGAACTCCCCTCTATCATCTGGGGCATCCGCACCTCCGTCAATAGATCGACAGGGTTCACCCCCTTCTTCATGGTGTACGGTGCTGAGGCAGTCATGCCAACCGACCTCAAGCACGATTCACCAAGGGTGGTCAACTACACGGAGGCCGACAACGAGCTCGCATGCCAAGACGGAGTCGACCAGCTCGACGAAGCACGCGACTTAGCTCACTCCCGCACCGCCATCTACCAGCAAGGGCTCCGCCGCTACCACAGCCGACGAGTACGAACTCACACTTTCCAGGAAGGAGACCTGGTGCTGCGCCTAATCCAGGACAAGAAAGGCATGCACAAGCTCTCACCCCCTTGGGAGGGACTATTCTCCATCGGGCGAGTCTTGGGCAACGAAGCCTACTACCTCACCGACGTCTGAGGCAACGGAAAACTCGACGTCAAGCGGCCATGGAATGTAAACCTCCTACGGAAGTTCTACTCTTAGAACTCCAGACATGTACCCCTTACCCGCTATGAAATAAAGCAGACCGGTTACCGCAAATTGCGTCTACTCTCCATGTCTTGTGCCACTCGCACTCGTAATAACAGCGTTACGCTATTCGCAAAAGTCAACCTTTGGTAAAGCGACCGGCGCGGCCAAGTAGTGCGGTACGAGGGCACTAGAAAAACTCAGGCCTCGTACCGTCCACGGAAAAAGCTAACCCGGAGCCCCATTGGAGTTGCCTAGCTTGACTGGCTCCCCGAGCCAAGACGACTGCACTCGCTTCCCACAGTGACCAAGTCCTCCGCATCCTCGGCGCAGCGACTCGAACGACAAAGTACCATGCTCGGGGACTGACACCAGACCAAAAACGAGCGGATAGGAAAAAATGCCAAGTATGAGAGCGCGCCCAGGACTCGCCATGCGACTGATCTTACGGATCAGGCAGGAGTGACGCGCCTAACATAACGCGCTTAGTCCTCACCTACCTTGGGCTTGCGACTAGAACATCCAAGTACCACGCTCGGGGACTCGGCGACCTAACCCCGTTCGCGCCCGGGAAAACGGCCAAGTAAAGAGCACCCCTAGGAGTCGCCACGCGACTAGCTTTCCGATCCATGGCGAGTCGACCCTAACTCACTAACAGTTCACACAACATATAAAAACGAGGTAAACCCCATAAAATGGCGGACGCGCTCGGGGACTCGCACAACCAACAACTCAACAAAACGACTAACAAAATAACACGCCATTCCTTCATAGCAGCAAATTTGTTTCGCATACAAGGAGAGTTACATGGTTATCCTATGCTAACGCTGAATGGCAAAACATTCTATTCCGCAGGCTTTCTGTCCCTGCGGCTGCGGATAAAAGGCACATAAGGGTTCGACGGGTACGTCATCAGCTCGCCCACCATCGCCGCACGGAACGGTTGCTCCACCTTGAAGTCACGGTGCTTCGGCTCAGGGTCATTGGGGGCGACGATCGTTTCCTAGTAGGGAATGAGGTCGCCCATAGCCCAAACGCGGTCGGTGTACACCGTGGCTCGATCCGTCAGCTTCAACACCTCAGCAATCTCCACCGAGCCCGTCGACGAGGGGTAACCGCTCGTGGCGTCGTCGAGGTCGAAATCGTCCGGGAAGTGTGCGAGCCCAACGCTGAGCGCCGTCACCGCTCCACGACGGAAGGCCGACCGCGTCATGAATTCCACGACCAACGGGGCCTTCTCCAGGTAGTGCCATACCTCGACGAGGTCGCTGGGAATCACCTCTGTGCGGGAGATCTCCTGAAGGTATGCCCGGAGGCAAGTCGCTGACAGCACGGCTGAGTCGACCAGGGTGGTCACACACTGCCGCGCGTCATACGACTGCGCCTCTTCTGCATTATCAGTGATCCGGGCTACAGCACACAAACAAACACTAAGCAAAGAACCAAAACCACAACGCGGTACGTGCAATCGGAAGTCAGCTGAAGGAAAGCTTACCAATTAGATGGCGGCAGAGGTCCGTGATGAAACTTTGAAGAGAAGAGAAATCATTTTGCAACCCGGCAATGAGCGCATCACACACCTTCCGTTATTCAGCAGCAGAAGTAACGGCGGCCTTGGCTCGTCCTTCCGCCGAGCTCGCTTCCGCCTTCACCTCCTTGAGCTCATGCTCCAGATCGGCGATTCGCTTCTCCGCCACGCTTAAAGCAAACTGAGCCGCCGTTAAATCACCCACTGGGACAAGGCCTTGGCGAGCCTCCTTCACCTCAGCCGCACTACTCTCTGTTTCCAAAACAAAACGGTTAACACCGCAAAAAGTCAGCGACAAGCGCCAAATAAGGTAAATACTCACCTGCAGCCGCTCGAAGCTCCTCGTTCGTCTCCTGGACAGCGATGAGTTCCTTCTCAACGTGGCACTTCGCAGCAAGCCGCTCGGCCGATTCTCGTTGTAGGCCCTGTGCAACAATCACAGCGTCAGCAACCAAAACTTCCTAAGTGCCCAGCTGCTGAAATTTAGCGACTAGGCATTCGGGGACTGGATGACAAAATTCCAAAGTGCCCAGCCGCTGAAATTCAGCGACTAGGCACTCGGGGACTGGATAACGCAAAAATGAAGAATCCGACCACTGAAATTTAGTGGCCAGATCCTCGGGGACTGGACATACCTGGATAGCGACACCTAGCATGCTGTGAAGCTCCATCGCGTCCACCGATGCAAGAACAAGCGGAGTATGACCGCGACGATGCTCAACCTCCATGCCGGAGGCACCAGGAAACTGGCTCGACGGCTCCGAGGAACACGCCGCCGCGGCCTTCGCCATAAAGCGAGGGAACGTGGCCACCGCGTCCCCCGTGCCACTCGAGGGCAGCTCGGTCGCCTCGGTCGAACCCACGGGCACCGTATACTGCGACCCCGCGTCCTCCTTGGCCTTCAGAGCTACATCCGCTGCGGTCGGAGGTTCGCTCGGGGCAGTCGCCGCCTCGTCAGAGATCGTGACGACGTCGTCGCCCTTTGTTCTTTTGGCGCCTTCGGTGGGAGCAGCGACTTCGTCGCCCTTCCTCTTCTTCGAGGGGTCAGCTGGCGCCTCCGTGGTGACTGGTGGAACCTTGGCCACTGAAGGGTGACCTATCTTCTTAATTCCAGTCCTGCGAAACAACTCTATCAATAAAACTCTCCGATCAAAACACAAAGCAAGACGGATAAATGGTCGAGGAACACTCACTTGGCGACCAGAAGAAATCGCTGGCCGGTGCAGATGCTGGCCGGCTTCTCCAATTCTAGCCCCAGTTTCCGACTGAGGCCCGTCTCGAACACGTTGTGTGCCCAAGACATTGATGGCTTCTTTTAAGATGAAGCCGCGGCGGGAGCCTCCGTGGCAATTGTTGCAGGAGCCCCCCTCGGCGGCGAGGCCCCTGCGGCTGGAGCGGCCGCCAAACCGGCGACTGGGGCGAACGGCGGCGGCAACGACGCCAGCGGCACCTCGTCCACTATGGCGGTGGTGCTAGTCTCCACGAACGCGTGCGCCGCTGTCTCCTCGGCCGAGCTTGTAGCGTTGGAGCTACTCGCGGACCGAGGCGGAGACGCTGGCTTGGTCGGCTTCACCTTCTTCTTCGGTGGCGCCTTCTTCTTCTTCTTCGATGGTGTAGCCTCACGGTGTGAGGTATGCTCAGGGAGCTTGTCGTTGTTGTCGTCATGGGCCTCGAGGCTCTTGCTGGCCTTGAGTTCGCGCGGGTGCTGCCCACGAGTCTTACGGACCGTGGGGGCAGCAACCTCCAAGAGGTCGTCGTCATCATGGTCGCCATTGCCACCCCCGTCACTTTCGACATCGCCCTTGTCGGGCAATGACTCGCTCCCGTCCTGGGCGGACGAGCTCGAGTTCTCATCGTCTGCGGGCGGAAGCCACCCTTCCATCACTTGAAACAACTGCACCAATCAAACAACATTAGCACAACCGCGAATTCACAAACTGCAAAGGGAATAACAGCTTACCGTTGGAGCTGGGCGCCTTGCGGTGTAAGGCGCGACCCCGGCCTTCACGTCAAGATACACAGCCTGGGTTATCTTTTTCAAGGCCAGGGTGTAGTCGTTGAGTCTCCACTCAACGAGGCAGGACTTCATCGGGTCGTCCTTGCTCGTATACTCGTACATGTAGTGGGCGCGGCTGGCCAGGGGCACGAGCCGTCGCCCGAGCCAGCAGTTGTAGAGGTTGATGGTTTGAAGGCCTTTCGTCTTCAAATTGCGGATGGTCTGCAGCATCTCGTCAACGACCATCCGCTGCTCCAGCGGGAGTTTGGTAACTTGGAGCCGGTGTGGCTCAGGCCGGTCGGCGGAGTACTGTGGAAGCGCCACTTCGTCGCTTGGAGTCGACTCGGCAACGTAGAACCAATTCTTCTTCCAGTTGTTCGCTGCTTTCGCGGGAAGCATCAGATCGAAGAATGACGCCTTTGACTTCAGCTGGAAGGTCAAGCCGCCCGTGGCTAGCATTGGGCCGCCTTTCTCTTCGCGGCTGATTCTTCCGTGGAATAGATCTTGCCACAGAGGGAAGTAAGGCCTGCAGCCCAGGTAGCACTCACAGAATGCCACGAAAATGGCGAGCTGCTCGATACTGTGCGGACCCAGGTCCGACGGCTGGATATCGTAATAGGCGCAGAAACGCCGGAAGAAGAGGGAGGTTGGTAAGCCGAGTCCCAGCTCCAGGTGACTGGTGAAGCAGATGAATTCCCCTTCGCGCGGATCTGGAACTACTTCTCCGGCCGCGGGGATGCGCCATCTCCCGGCACGGAGGATCCCCGCCTCCTCGAATGTTTTTAGCAGTGCCTTCGTGCACTTGGATCTGCCCCATGGTTCGGTAGGAGGAGTTATCGGCTGGAGGATCGTGGGATGCGGATCGCTCTAAGTCGTTCTGGTCGCTGCGAGGAATGGGGAAACGAGAATGCGCAAGATTGGAGGAAGTGAGGGAAGTGTTTTCCCCTTCGCCCGTCACTCTCCTTATATAGCGGTTGTTACTCGCCATTTTCGGGAGCCGTTACTACGCGGTAATTACGCCAATATTACCGTTGGATTACCCAATGGCTAGTTTGACCAAGCTGACGGTCCAACTTCGTCTACTCGACTCGTTGCCTCCAGCGACTCGACGATTCGCCGACCCGATCACTATGACAGTGACTAATTAATCGCCGACCCGCTCGCCAAGCTGTGATATGATTGGTCGCCGTTATTGCGACTAAAATGACTAGTTCTTTCCTTTGTTCAGGAGTCCACCGCCGATTCAACTAGGCGTCCGCATTGGACCCGCATACTCCGGCTGCCAATAAACGCCTGCGACGAATCAACGACGGCCTCGAGGACTACTGATGGGGATATGCCTACGGGGGTATGCCCAGCAGGACGTTTCCTATTGGCCCAAGCCGCCAGCGAGTGGGCCTGCAGGAGGCGACTGGATCGAGACTTGGCACGGACTCAGGCGACTGGAAGTTGGAGGCCCAGAAGCATAGCTAGGCCCAGTCGGACTAGGTCAAAGACCCTCCGAATCCTTAACTAATTCGGTTGTAATCTGTAAACCCTAGTGAGGTGAGCCTATATAAACCTCCCTAGGGTACGCATAGAGGATACGTTCCATCATACACCCAAGCGACTCGCCGCCTAGTCGTCGAGCTCGTCCCTTGTACTCTCTCCATAATACAATCTAGCAGGAGTAGGTCTTTACCCTCCGGGGGCCGAACCTAGGTAAAACCTTGTGTCTCCGTCCTCATCTCGCACCGCAGATGGCTGGCCGCCCTTGTCCCATGTTCTACTACCCACTGCCGATTGCAGCATTTGTCGTGGTCATTCCCACGAGCACGACGGTGAGGTCGATGAAGCGAGTGGAGGCCAGACGGAGGGGAATCGACGATTCGACTACGGCGGTCGGAGTTGAGGTCGAGCTTGATTCCGGCCAGATGAAGTCCTTCTAGCTTGCATGGCTTGACAAAGATGACGGCGGCGACACGACGCTTCTCCCAAACCACTCCACGGTGCACGGGGCAGCCAGAGACAGCGAGGCTCGCCGGAGCCCGAGCGGCTAGGGTTTGGCCAAAGAGGAAAAGGGAGCACGCGAGGGGGAAAGAAGGATAGGGTTCTCCACTGCGGCGGGGTGGGGTTCTTGTAGGCGTCAGCGTCGTCGGTGGCGCGAATCTTGGCGCAGCACGGCGGCGGACGGCGAGCGCAGCGCCAGCAAGAAGCTTCTTCGTTGGGGACGAAGACGACGACGCGATTCGGGGCCGAAGCGGTACGAGGCCGCCTCTGGGCTGGCGTGGGCCGGTTGCTGGGCCACGGAAAGGTTCTAGAAGGGGAGGAGGGGAGTGGGTTGCGACCTGGTTCTCTCTCCTGTCTATTTTTTTAGAAATCCTTTTCCTTTTTCTGATATTGCTTCCTCTTTTCTAATTAATTTTCAAATCTATTTTTGAATAATTCAAAAATACCAGAGAGCTTATAAAATATCTAAAATATTGCAGAGCCCTTGTATTCAATCTGGGCTCCATTATTTTTGTGTACATTTCAAACTCAAACCACTTTGAATGGATTTCAAAAATAGGGGGAAGGACTAGGGTTTTGTAAGTGTATTTTGATTCACACACTTGAATACATGCAAACATTTTATTGATTTAAACAGATGCATGCAATGCTTAACTAAGTTTGAAGAAGACCTCCAAGACTATTGGGGCTTCTAAAAATATTCGTGATATGCTTACCCAAGCTTCTCCCTCCATCCCTCCCCTACTCCTACTATCAAGCCCTCTACCACTCCTGCCAGATCTCCAACTACGGCAGCATCTGATCCCTCTGTTATGGAGGTGGACAATAATCCTTTGTAGGAGGTCCTAGATGTAGCCGATATGGTCGTCGTTCCCGGCGTCCAGGCGACGCAGGAGAGCACCTCCTCCCAAGTGGTTGAAGCTCTGGCTAAGGATGCCACCAAAATAGGAAAGTAGTCGGTGGTAGGAGGCGGATCTGTGATGACCACGAGACAGACGGAGGCCTCCAAGCCTATAAGCCCTATAATTGTTCCAAGGCCATCTGCCTCGGATCCTGGTGCGGCACGGACCTCTTCAACATATGGTCTTGAGGAGCTTCTCAAGAAGGCAGAGATCCTCCAGCTAAGCACAGATTCTTTTGTCAAACTGTACTCATAGGCTGCCAATAACCTTAAGATCATTGCCTTCATAAGTCTTTTATGCTTTTGCATTTCACATAAAATATACCACTATATCCCCCAAGGACTTAGACAAAAAAACCATATGTATTTTTGCCTGAGTGCTCTAAGAGTGACTAAGCAAGAAACTTTGTACAGTAGCCCCCAAATATGTAGTTTGAATGAATAATTCCTACTAGATACTTTCAGAGTAGCATACACAGTGTTTTGTAAATTTCAATACCGTAGCCCCAAGCCTCTAGTTGAAACATAGATAGTTCTGACTAGATACTTAAAAAAGGACTAAGCGTAGCTTTGAGTTAAAAACTCGCATTGTAGCCCCCGAGCCTCTAGGCAGAACTATCTAATTCCGGCTAGATGATCCAAGTAGACTAAGTACTTCTATTTCTGCAGAATGAGAATGCCTGGAAGGTCTCTGCCAATGATAAGTTTGCCAAGATCCGCAAGGATCTAGAAGCTAAAAAGGGTTAAACTGCCTTCTTGAAGAAACAGATCACCAAAAACAAGAGTCTGTTTTCTTTTCAGTTTCCTTCTCAACTCGGTCTTGCGCTCTCATTTTCCAACTGCTCATTCAGCTTCTTATTTCTCCGACCTGCAGAATCTGTTACCAAAGCCAAGGACATTGTCGAGCAGTCCAAGCATATCCAGGAGCTTGACAGTGAGAATCAAACTTTGAAGCAGGAGAGGGATGACGCGCTCAAAATGCATGAGGAGGGATTAGCGGCTATGCAAGAATCTGCCAACACGGAGATAAACCACCTGAAGGAATAAATTGAGACCCTCAAGGAACAGAATAAAGCTACCGACGAGCAAAATACGTGCAAACTTGAGGTGTACAAAATTCTCCGATAGGAACAAGACTCCTTGGCAGAGGTATGCCAACAAGCCGAGAGCAGCATCTTCAGTAATCTTCCCCCGTCTTCATTTTCTGCAAGTCAGGTACTTTTGAACTGATGTGTTGAACTCATGACCTCAATTTGTTTGTCGCAAATGCAAATCCCAGGGGCCTAGCCAACTTGGGTGAAAATGCTCCGCCGCCAAAAGATTGCATGGTTCTTGCAGGTAACTTCATCAATACAGCCATTGCACAGACCAAAGAGATCGCCAAGCCCTTGGACATCAACATCAAGTAGTGGACTGATACGTTGCAAACGTATCTATAATTTTTGATGCTCCATTCTTGTTTTTCACCATTTATGTTATGTTTTGTCTACACTTTGAGGAATTTCTATGCATTTTCTCGAACTAATCTATTAACAAGATGCTAGAGTGCCACTTCCTGTTTTCTGCTGTTTTTGGTTTCAGAAAATATATTAAAGAAATTTTCTTGGAATTGGACGAAACCAAAGCCGAAGTTCCTATTTTTCCAGAAACTACACGGAGTCCGAAGGAGAGACAAAGAAGCGCCACAAGGCAGCCGCACCAGGGGGGCACATGGGCCCACCCTAGGCCGCGCCGCCCTATGGTGTGGGCCCCTCGGGTATCCACCGATCTTGACCCTCCGCCTATATAAACCCCTCGAGTCAGAAATCCTAAGCACTGGATCAGAATCCACGAAAAAGTCCATAGCTGCCGGCACCATCGTCCCTAGATCGGGAGGGATCCGAAGCTCTTCCCGGCACCATTCCCGAGAGGGGAGATCATCCCGGAGGCCCTCTTCATCACCATGCCAGCCTCCGGAGTGATGCGTGAGTAGTTCATCCTTGGACTATGGGTCCATAGCAGTATCTAGATGGTTGTTTATCCTATTTGCGCTACCATGTTTAGATCTTGTGAGGTGCCTATCATGATCAAGATCATCTTATTGTAGTACTATATGTTCTGTTTGTGGGGATCCGATGGATATTGAGTACTATGTCAGATTGATTATTGATTCTAGCATGTCTATGTTATTTGTGATCTTGCATGCTCTCCGTTGCTAGTAGTTACTCTGGCCAAGTAGTTGCTTGTGACTCCAAGAGGGAGTATTTATGCTCGATAGTAAGTTCGTGCCTCTAGCAATCTGGGAGAGTGACATAAACTTCTAAGATTGTAAATGTGTTGTTGCTAATAGGGAGAAAACAACAATCATTTGCCCAAGGGAAATTGTATTGTTTACATTACACACTTTGCTTAATGCAATTATCTGTTGCTTGCAACTTAATACCCGAGGGTTGGTCGGATGATATCCTGGAGGTGGATTATTAGTCCTAGACGCAGTTGGATTACGATCTATGTATCTTGTTGTAATCCCAAATGAATCTCATACTAATCTTCATGTCAAGTACATGCATTGTTATGCATTATTTATTTGTCAATTGCCCCGCTGTAATTTGTTCACCCAGCATGTTATTTATCTTATGGAGAAACACATCTAGTGAACTGTGGACCCCGGTCCATTCCTTCCCGTCGATATTCTATCTACTGTTTACTTTCTGCAATTACCACAAGCAATTACTTTCTTCCACACTATACGTTTAATCCTTTGTTTTCAGCAAAACCAGTGAGCTTGACAACCTCATTGATATGTTGGGGCAGAGTATTTTGGTTGTGTTGTGTGCAGGTTCCATGTTGCTAGCAACACCTTCGGAAGTGACTACTATCTCCTACTAGTTCGATAACCTTGGTTCTATAATTGAGGGAAACTTGCTGTCGTGCTCATCATACCTTCCTCTTGGGGTTCCCAACGAGCTCTACATCATCTGAGCCATCATGGACTCAGTAAGGAAGTACTCGGAGATCCTCCGCCGAATCCCCGAGCGTATCGTAAGCTGGAAAGCTTCTTGTACCCGGGCTAGCGCTAGGATGGCCTTGGCATTAGTCAAAGCTCACTACGACGACGCCGACATCGACATGGTGACCGCTGGTATACCCAACATGGATGAGGAGGGACACAGGATCGATAACAATGCAATCTGGTCCTCACTCGCCGGCTATGATACTAGGGTCGCCCAGTTAGTCAAGGCGGATGTATTTGTGCCTTTAGAGATCATTGACAATGATCAAGCAACCTCCGAGTCCCTAAAAACCACAGACTTTGTTGTTGAACAAGTTGGCTCTACTGTCTTTGACGATGCAACCTCGAAGTCTCATGCACCATAATAATATAAAACACTTTGTAATATATGTATTTTGGGTATGTAATATGTGGAAAACAATGATGTTCTAAGGCAGAAAACTTGGCTTCAAGCCTCCAGCTACTTATAATATGTTTTTAGCATGTATAGTTGTATATTTTTAAGCAAGTGCTGGCTTATCCATTATTCTAGTTCTTATGCTTGACCTTTCATGAGTCAGAAGACCCTTAGACAGAACTATGCCCTCAGGCGATGATGCCTAATGGCACCGTCAAGAACCGAAGCACAAAATCGCCGACTTAGAGTGCCAAAAGTCACTACTCTAGAATCCACATAAAAACGACAGAAAACGTGTAGACCAGAAACTTAAGATAACGCCCATAGGAGGAATTTTCACAAGTGCAATTGCAAAGCTTGTGCATAAATAGTTTTACATGATCCAAAAACAAACACTAAATGAGGTAAAAGACTCAGGCATATGAGTGAACCAAATGCTTTATTTTATTGATCATATAAAAGTACATAGTATATAACAAGATATGCTAAGTGTAAAAGGGATGTAGCTGTGCTATGCTCCATGGACGATCAAGTTCTAGGTAGTCATCATCCGGGTCACATCGCTTACGCTTATGATCCTCACTTGGATTATCTTTTAGATCACAATTATCAATGAGGTAATAGGAACCATTGAGTAGCGCCTTGCTTATGATGAACGGTCCTTCCAATGGAGGGGATAATTTGTGTGACTTTTTCTGCTTAAGTTGAAGCACCAGATCCCCTTCTTTAACTGAGCGATTCCTAACATGGCGACTATGGTAGCTGCATAGCTTCTGCTAGTAGATGGAGGATCTCTGGCATGCCAGAACACGTTCCTCCTCGAGCAGGTCCACATCTAAGCATCTGGATTTCTTAGCGTCATCCTCGTCATAGGCGACGACTCTTGGTACGTTGTGAAGGATGTCGGAGGGTAGGATTGCTTCTGCTCCATATACCATGAAGCAGAAGATCTGTTGGGAGTAGTTCGTAAGCTCCACAAGGCAGATGGAAATTCCTCCGCCTAGGCTCTAGCTTCTCTATGTAGCGGTGCTTCTAGACGTGGCTTTATTCCCTGCAAAATCAATCCATTGGCCCGGTCAACTTCGCCATTATACCATGTATGCGCCATAGATGATAGGTCAAGGCGGATGCCTTTCTCGTGACAGTAAGCCTCCACTTATCCGAGTGACAAGTTGTTGCCATTTTTGGTGATGATGCTATGTGGGAGACCAAATATCACCACTAGATCTCGGACAAACTTAAGGGCAGCCCCATTGAGCTTTCTAATGGATCTAGATTCTATCCATTTAGTTAATTTATCAACTTCTACGAGCATATGCGTAAACCCACAAGGTGCCGTCTGCAACAACCCAACCATGTCAATCACCCAGATTGTGAACGGCCAAGTTATTGGTATAGTCCGCAATTCTTCAGCTGGAACATGTTGTTTCCATGCATAATACTGACACCCAATGCATGTTTCGACCAGCTTGTCGGTGTCCACCTTTGCGGTTATCCAGAAGAATCCTTGAAGGGAGGCTTTCGAGACCAACGATCGGGGAGTGGCGTGATGCCTACAATCTCCGAGATGAATCTCACAAAGGATATCCATACCTTGCTGATGGGAAACACACTTTAGGAATACTCCTGTGGTGCTTCTTTTGTAGACCTGCCCATTAATTATGGTATAGCCTTTTGCTCGACGTACTATTTGCCGGCTTTTGAATTTGTCGGCGGGCAAAGTTCTATCTTTGAGGTAGTCCATGAACGGTTTCATCCAGGCCTGAGGGACTATTGTTACTGCATTAATGAATGAGTCTACTCTATCCAGATTCTCAGGGTCCGCTCCCTTCACGAATGGGGTCCATAGATGCTCCAGAAAAACGCCTGGCCGTATTGGTTTCCGAGTGGATCCAAGCTTTGACAGCAGATCCGCCGCCTCATTTTGTTCCCTCTCGATGTATTTGACTTTGTAGCCTTCAAAGCACTTGGCTATATCGTCTACTTCATTTCGATATGCCGCCATCATAGGGTTATGCGCGTTCCAAGTGCTAGCCACTTGCTGGGCAACCAAGTCAGAATCTCCACAGCAAACTATGTGCTTGATCCCAATATCCTTGGCTACACGAAGTCCGTGAATGAGTGCTTCATATTCCTCCATGTTGTTTGTAGCTTCTAAGAGGATTTGCAGGACATACTGTAGCTTCTCTCATGTTGGTGATTGCAATAATACACCAGCCCCCGAGCCATTGAGTAGATTTGATCTGTCAAAGTGCATTACCCAAAATTCTGGTTCTGACACAAGAGTATCTTCTGGCAGCTCCATCCAATCTGCAATAAAATCCGCCAATGCTTGTGATTTGATAGCGTTGCGTCTCTTGTAAGTGATTTTGAAGGCGGCAAGTTCAATGCCCCACTTAGCCACTCTTCCCGTAGTGTCGTTGTTGTTGATGATGTCCGACAGTGGAGCCTTACTCACTACTGTGATTGGGTGCTATTGGAAATAGTACCTTAGCTTCCGAGAAGCAAGGAAAACTCGGTAAGCCAGATTCTGGTACTGCGGGTAATGTTGTTTGGACTCCGTCAAGACCTCTCTTACATACTAAACTGGTCGTTATATGCCGTACTCATGCCTTGGTTCCTTACGCTCTAGCACGACGACGACGCGGATTACCCGGTTGGTGGCCACCATGTAGATTAACATAGGCTCCATAGACTCAGGTGCTGCGAGTATAGGTGCGGAGGAATTTGTAGCGCTGCGTCTGCCCCGTACGCCCGTAGCACTGCGTCCGCCTCATACGTCCATACAAATTTGTCCGCCTTCTTCAGCAACTTGTATAACGACATGGCCTTTTCTCCAAGTTGGCTGACGAACTGGCTTACTACTGTGACACAGCCCATGAGCCGTTGGATGTCTTCAGGCATGTCAGACATTTGATGTTGATGATGGCCTTGATTTTCTCCAGGTTGACCTTGATTTCATGATGGGAAACAATGAAACCTATCAATTTGCCGGCAGGAACCCCAAAGATGCAATTATTAGGGTTAAGCATTATGTTAAACTTTCGAAGGTTATCAAAGGTTTCCTTTAAGTCGTCGATGAGGTCATTTGATTTCTTTGACATCACCATGATGTGGTAGCTGTGAGATTCGACACATTTTTTATGGTCTTTCGTTTGAATTTGATGGTTTTCTAGCTTTACCTAACACTAATACTTTGGTAGCAAAGAAAACTTGGTTTTTAATGTGTGTTTTAGGTTCTGAACATGAATAGAGGGATTTAATAGCAAAACACAATATTCAGACGAAAACAAGCAAGTCTCTTTCTGGAAGCAATCGAGGGGAGCGTATAGAAGCTTTAACGAGCAACTATACAGCGGGAATATTTATTCCATCTGTATAGTTCCTATCGTATATGTCACATCCCAAAATTTTCCAAATTTTGAAATGTGAAAAATAAACAAACAAAAGAAACAAATGTTGAAATTTGGGGTGAAAAGAAACTTTTTGCTTCTAAATGGAAACATCAAAACCCTACTTGAAAAAAAGTTGAATAATAAAGCAACAAACAAATATTCCAAAGATCAAATGCATTCATGCAGGGAAAGAATATTAAATTTAAAGCACTTAGAAAAGTTAAACCAAAACCCTAAACCCTAAACAAAGAAATCATCTCCAAGATCACTCTAAGACTATGGCTTTATTCCATATAAAAATTTAGCAACAAACATTTCAAAATGATAAAAAATGGTAAACAAAAATGTTATAAAACCATGGAAATTGGTTTCATTCAATTTGGAGCCATGGATAAAAACTTATGATTTTAATAAAATAAAAGAAAGTAATTTTCCAAGGATAATAAAGCTCCTAACAAAAATCACGGAATTGTGAGCAAAGTAATCCTAAAAGGATTTAAAAATATAAACAAATTAAAAATAAAATTATACAAAGTGGAATCACCATTTTTGGAGCTATAAATAAAAAGATATGAATTTTATAAGATAAAGAAAGAATTAATTAAATAAGAAATATTTAAAAAGACAATTTAAATCTTGGCCAAATCCATAAGAAAATGGAATAAAATTAATTCAAATAAAAATAAAAGAATAAGGATTATTTAAATAAAATTATATGGGTTGAACCATATTCAATTTTATTTAAATAAAGACAAAATGTCTAATTTAAATAAATAATAAATCATAAGAGAATATTTAAAATATTTTAAAGTGGACTTTTAAACACACTAAATAACTAGTATAAAAACCTACTGAAAGTTTGGAAAAGATTTGAAATCAAATGGAAGTTTGAAACAATTGTTTTAAACGAAAACAAAAATTGGAAACAGAAAAAGAAAAGGGTTTAGAAGGAAAAAAACTAAAGAAAACGAAGCCAACCTAGCACCCCCAGCAACCCAGGCCCAATAGAAGGCCCAGAACCAGCCCACCCGGTAACCGCCACCCCTCTATCCCCGTGAACCCTTTCTCACCCACACCCGTACCCACACCCCCACTGACCCAGTGGTCCCACAACCACGTTGGCATCGTCATCCCTGCGCAGACCAGTTCTTTTCCCCCTCCTTGACCGTTTCCTGCGATAATTTCTCGGCGTAAATTCGTTTGATTGCACGGTTAATCCTCCCCCTTGACCATGCTATCTTAACCCCCTCTGTCTCCTCCCCATTTCCCCTCAAACCCCGCTGCTAGAGAGCCACCAGGCTGCCCACAATTCTAGCCGAACCACCACTGCCTCTGACGCACTCCGGCGTCAATTCCGGCGAGCCTAGACCACCCCTAACCCCTAGTGCACGCTGGCTTTCTCGCCATCATCGTGCACATCTTCCAGCAGCCTCTGTTTTCTCGCGCGAGCCCCTGACGCTCGGCAACGACCTCGCCTGCTCGCCACCGTCATCTGCCTCATCTCCGGCGAGCGATAGCCGTCGACCTCGTGCGCCCCTTGCCCCCTGGTAGGTGTCCCTGTGATCCTTGAACCCGTGCGCATCTCACTAATGCCTTGCCTTGCTCCCTTGCGTCCCAGGTACTCGCCTCCGACAAAGCCCGTGTGTGCCCGACGCCAGTGACATCTTCGGCGAGAAATACACGACGACTCCGTGCGCCCCTTCGCCCACGAAGACCATTTAAGCACCATGACGTTTCCACGACCTCAGTAAGCATCTCCCCCATCCCCTGACCCCTAGAATCGTTGGACTGTCAACACCCGACATGTCGCCGCCGCGCGTCGCCAGCCAGCGTCGCCAGTTCTTGGTCGACCGCTGTAGACCGTTGGATGCAAATCTGGTGGATAGGATTAGATCTTAGACGAAGCGGTACGCGCTGATCTGTGACATGCGATGTTAATTATATCTAACGGTCCATGTTGCATGATCCACCCGAAGCGGTATCAGCCAGTAGAATCATGACACGTGGCCGGACCCTTCTGTTTAGAATCAAGAAAATGTTTTTGGATGTTTAAACTTGCAAAATCATAACTTTTGATTTGTGTGTCCAAAAATGACAAACTTTATATCAATGGATTCAGAAAAATGTAAACTTTGCAAATATGGCCTTATTTTGGTCATTTGCTTCTGCAAAATTAGGTGTTATTGCAGAAACATTTGTAGGACTATTTTGGGTATAACAATTGTTCTAAAAATGATTTTTGAGTGAAACCTTTTGCAAATGGTTTGATTTGAACCCTCTGACCATAAACACTAACTTTTGTGTTTAAAATATATTTTGTTAACATTAGGAATTATTCCTTAGAATAAAATCATTTCTAGCAAAACAAAAATTATTTAAAAGGCATATTTTCACTAACTTGATTTTAAATAATTTTCCACTTTTATAAAATACCAGTAGGTGTTTTGAAATGTTAGAACCTTGTTAGAAACCACTTTTTCAATAAAACAACCTTTTGCATGCTTGGATGCATTTCCTTGTATTTATCGTTTTATGTGGTGTTTTTGTTGAATGCTAGTTTTGAATGTATGTCTTGCTTGATTGAATTATAGTGAACTTTGAGGAGTGTGAAAATTGCAAGATCAAGGAGTGTACCTAGATTTTCTACAAAAATGCAAGTGATACTTTGGTCATCAAAAGTCCTATCTTTTCATCATTGCATTAGTGATATTTGTGTAGTATGCATGATAGGACAATTTTTGTATATTGCTATGCTATAGTAGATCCTATAGAATATATCTTGGTGGAAATCATCCTAAGACAAGACACAAGTTATGCTAGAATGCTTAGCCTAGCTATTAGATTTCAAGGGTGGAAATATTCATACTATGATATTATGCAGAGTCGGTGACTATGTTTTTGATTAATAAAACAACTATGTGAATGAAACACCTGGGTGGAATAGTGATTGCTTGGATGGATTTTTGTTGAGTGGTTACCCAGGGCCCATTTCTATGGCTTGCCCTGGTGTATATCACTTGTGGATGGCCACCCAGGAACAAAGAGATTTGAGATGTTTTGTGTTGAGAAGCTTCCAGTGCAGCCACATGGCATATGGGCTCTGCCTTGACCAACTAGGTTGCAAGAACTCAGACAGACAAACAGACAGTTGGTGGTAGTGATGATAGGATGGAACGCGTCTGTGCTAATATGAGGCATTGTTTCTGAAAAGTCTTGTATCGATGCATGTCGAGTCTTGTGGGAAAAGTGCACCACCTCTCGAGAGGGTAAAACTTAAGTACTTAGCCGTGACCCCGGTAATGGACATTTTGAGCATCAAAGACATTGAAATGATCAAGGATCTCCTCATCCCAATTTCTCTAAGTTAAAACTTGTTGGGTGAACAAGGGAAGCACCTGGTGTGTCACCAGTGTGCCATTGTGTGATGAAATGTTTTTGAAAAGAGAATAACTATTTTCAAAGGATAAGGAAAAATTGTTTTATGCAAAGGCCAGCCAAAACTCCACTTGGCCAAATATTCATGTAGATGTTAGATTCTCCATATCAACATGATATCACTTGCCAATACAATTCAAATGTATTGACCATTGTGGCTGTAACTTATTATGTTGCAGGTTTGCTTGATGTTAGTGAAGTTTGTTGAGTAGGGATTACAAGTCTACAACCAACATGATTGCCTGTGGCACATGAACATTAAGGACTCCATGCTATATAATTATATCTGCTGCTTTGTAATAAGATAGCCATATGAGCTATGTAAGTTGTAATGAACTATTTTATTCCTGGTTATGAGTTGTAATATGACATTTGTTTCTTGATATTACATCTTAAACTATGGGTGCTAGCTATTCGATCCAGGGACTAGCACTATAAACACAGGGATCTCTACCTTATCAGGTTGGGACCTCTATAGTATAGTTGCCATTGCCTCCGTATTATTAAAAGGGACAACTTTCGTGAAGAGGCCAAGGTCGAAAACAGAACACATGATCCGCCATCCCATCCAGAAGGGAGAAAGAAGAGATCCGGAGAAGATGGGGAAGATGTTCTTCATCTCGCTCCATGATCTTTGATCTCGTAGACACCACACCTCCATAGGCACTACTTGTACTTGAGAGAGAGATCTCTACCTTGCAAGAATAGGGTTTGAAATTGTTCTTCCCATCTTGAATTGTGTTGGATTTATTTCTGTTTTTATAATGGATCTCCATGGTAATATCAAGAAGAACTCCTTTATTTAATTATATCGATGATGCTTTCTTCTCTCATGTATGGGTAAGTTCCTTTGGGCGTGGGAGATGTAAGGGATTGGTGAGATGTGATGTGCGTATATAATTTCCATTAAATTTGTGGTTGATTTTAATTACTATATTATGTGTGCTTGACTATCTGTGGGATGCTTAATGCTTGTTGTCCAATTAAGGGCCCAGACAACATGATACCTTGTTCTACATAGATAAGATTTTGTTCCCTAGCAGACCGGCAACCCCTGAGTGACACAGGGATATCAATGGGAAACTAGTTTGACTCGAGGATCACGAGGAACCAAAGTGTTTATTACATTAGTCCGATCCAAGGAGCTTAATTGCTAAGCAACCTGAAGGATCTTAATCGTCTAGTGTCTGACCATGGTTTTGGTAATAGGCTAGTAGGATTATTGAAGTTGGGATGAAATCTATCAAGAGGAGTTCCGGCTAATTATGGGTTGCTCGCCTACACATATACTTATAAGATTATAATTGTTACACTTATTACTCATCCACCTGGAACATTCACTATCACCATGAAATGAATCTTCCCGTTCCTACTTTGCCATCTGCAGAAAACAACAAACAAATCGTTCTTTACTTTTTATGCTTTTTATTTCTGAAGTTTACATTTTATTTTAATTTAAATACAATCTCTTTAATCCAAATCTCATTCTTATTTCAACACTTTTAGTCAATTCACTCGAAGAGCTATGACAACTTCGGGTGTGACAGAGACTTCACCAATAAACACTAACCTTTGCGCTCCCTGTGCGATCGGCATCTTAACGTCGAAACTAGCTACAAACGATTTGTGCACTTGCAGCCATGACGATATCATCCATGTAAGCGTGAACGTTCTGACCAATTTAGTCGTGAGGGCAATGTTGCATTGTACGCTGGTAAGTAGCACCCGCATTTTTTAGCCCGAAGGTCATCATGACGTAGCAAAACGTGCCATAGGGTGTGGTGAATGAAGTGGCCAATTGGTCCGACTTTCGCATCTTGATTTGGTGGTATCCTGAGTATGCATCGAGAAAAAACAGAAGTTCCAAGCCAGCCGTCGAGTCAATGATTTGGTCAATGCGAGGAAAAGCAAACAGATCCTTTGGACACGCTTTGTTCAAGCTGGTGTAATCAATGCACATTCTTCATCCTTTGGTCCCTTTTTGGGCATAAGTATAGTATTGGCCACCCATCGGGTGTGAAGGACTTCTTGTACTTGAAGAGTCATAGAGGTTGTTTCACCGGTTTGCATGTAGGATCGATGTTTAAGCTGTGCTCAGCAAGTTCCCTATGTACACCTTTCACATCGACAGGTTGTCAGGAAAATATGTCCCTATTATCACGGAGAAAATCGACGAGCGCGCTTTCCTATTTGAGATCCAGGTTTGTCCCAATGGCGATGGTTTTGGAGGCATCGCCTACCACAAGTTCCACCGGCTTGGTCTCGATGGCGGCCTTGAATGCGGGATTGGAGTCATAAATCTTCTTCTTCGATGCCGACATCTCCGAGGAGTTGACCTGGCGCTGGATCTCCTTGAATTCTTTGCTGTAGAGGACAGCTTCGGCAAAGGCTGCTTCACCTATCTTGCATTCTCGTGCCTTTGTGAAACTTCCGGCAATAGTGATTACACCATTTGGTCCGGGTATCTTGAGCTTGTTATAGACAAAGCATGGTTTGGCCATGAAGGAGTGGAAGATGTCGCATCCGAATATGACATGGTACGTGCTCTTGAAGGGGATCACTTCGAAGGTCATGCTCTCTTGGCGGTAATTGTTAACATCACTGATGGCGCTTTGTCATCGTGGGAGCACTTCGTCGGGAAACCCCAAGAGCAAGGTGTGATGCAGCACAGCAGCAAGTCTTCCCTCATTAAGAAACCGAGGTTATTGAACCAGTAGGAGGAAGCAAACGTCTCAAAGGTGTTGCAGGCAACTTGGAGACCTGCACAACACAAACTCAAGACTTTGCCCCAGCGAACAGTGAGGTTGTTAGTATCACTGGTTGCTGTAACAAAGGATTAACTGTATGGTTTGGAAGGTAACAGTGGTTTGCAGAAAACAGTAACAGTGGAAGATGTATCAATGGTAAAGATTGTACCGGGGTCCATATTTAACTAGAGGTGTTCTCCTTAGATAAACAAACATGGCATGCTGGGTAAACAAATTACAGCAGGGAAATTGACACGATTGAGCAAGGCATAACAATGCAATACTAGACATCATGATCCTATGAGATTCAATTGGGCAATACAACAAGATACATAGACCGCCATCCAACTGCATCTATGACTAGAATTCCACCTTTGGGTTATCATCCGAACCCCCTCTAGTATTAAGTTGCAAGCAACACATAACTGCTTTAAGAAAAAGTGTGTAAGGTAAACAATCCACTTGTTCCATGAACAAGAGACCGTTGTTTTCTCCCTAGTGGCAACAACACATCTACAGCCTTAGAGATTTCCGTCACTTCCCTTAGATTAAATAGAGGCATGAACCCACTATCGAGCATAAATACCCCCTCTTGGAGTCAATAGCAACTATTTGTCCAAGATATCTACTAACAACGGAGAGCATGCAAGATCACAAACAACACAGACATGATAGAATCAATAAGACAAAACCATTAATCAATCTGACATAGTAATCTCAATATCCATCGGATCCCCGCAAACACAACATGCATGATTACAAATAGATGAGATCTTGATGATGAACGGAGCTCACAAGATCTAGACATGAAAGCACAAAGGAGCATATACAACCATCTAGCTACTACATGGACCCGTACTCCAAGGTGGAACTACTCACGCTTCATAACGGAGGCTGGCATGATGAAGAAGAAGGCCTCCGGGATGATCTCCCCTCCAGCAGGGTGTCGGGAAGAACTTCAGATCCCCCCGATCTAGGGACGATGGTGGCGGAGGCTACAGATGGTTTCGTGGAATATTGATCGGGTACTTAGGGTTTAGGTATCGGGGGCTTGTTATAGGCGAAGAGGAAGGCCGAGGGGGTGCCCGAGGTGGATGCACCCCCTAGGCACAGGGTGGGCCCACCCGCGCGTCCAGGGGGTGTGGCCCTCTCGAGGCCCTCCTCCGTCTCATCTTCTGGCTCCGTGTTTCCCATGGTAAAATATTGACTTTGGCTTTTGTCCCGTCCAATTCCGAGAATATTGATTTTCTGCCTTTCTGGAACCAAAAAGATAAGAAAAGAGGCAACTGGCACTGTGGCATCTTGTTAATAGGTTAGTACCAAAAAACATATAAAAAGACCTCAAAGTGTAGAAAAAGCAAAGCAAAGAGATACTAAACAAGCATGGAACATCAAAAATTATAGATACGTTTCCGACGTATCATTCACCAAGGCGATCGAAAGGGTTATGCGCCCAAGGGACCGAGCTTCCCGGCCAGGAACTACGCCATGAAACACGGTGCTGGTTCGCCTTAGGTTGGTCTCCATCAAGTTCATCCTGTGTAGTGTATCCAGGTACATGATGTTTATGCTACTTCCGCTATCCACAAGGCACTTGGTGAACTCACTGCCGTCAATCAGGGGGTTGATGACCATGGCATATTGGTTCTCTATTGGAACAAGGTCGGGGTGATCCATCCTATCCCAAGTGATTGGAACTTCCGACCAGCGCAAGTACTGGGCAAGGCCGTCTAAAGGAATTTGGGGGCCCGGTGTGTGATGTAAAATGAGGCCTTAATTTTTTTAACCTCTTATATTTAATATAGCTAGAAACATTAAGACCTAAGTGAAGATTTGGTCAACAAAATATACAATCAACAAACCCAAATATTGGGTTTCCAAGATCCATGAAATACGGTTAAATAAAAAATATACTATGAGAAATCCGCTAAAAAGGTGAGAAACTTAGAAGCTACCAATCTAGACCGATGGACTACTCCCATGAATCACTCGTTGGCTATCTAATTCCACCCCAAAAAAATTCCAACTAAGAAAACGAGTGAAAGACTGCTCAACAAGTAGACACCATTTGATGGGCCTTATCACTTAAGCACATACGCAACCCATTAGAGTATCTTCTTCTCAGGTGCGCTCGACGAAAAGCTTCAGTCGACCACCCATGGAGCATACGCTCAAGAAAAAAGACCAGACACGGGGCTGCTCCGCTAGGCCGTTGGAGCCTGAAGGCAAGGTAGGGAGTGGGGCGGAGTACCCTTCTCTGCCACCGGAAACCTAGGATGGACTCCCCTATGGTTTGTCTGGTGATTTGGGGGCCCCAAAATTTTGGGGGCCCTGTGTCGTCGCGCAGCTTGCTCACCCTCTTCGACGGCCCTGGTACTAGGGAACTAGGGGTAGGGTGGCCATTAGTATCCTTAGTGAGGTTTTCTATGCCCGGGCAGTTGGGGTGCCAAGGAAAGTGTGGTAGACGGGGGCCTTCTTTTCGAAGGGTTTGTTGCCTTTGCCATCGCCCTTGTCGGCATGCTTGGGATCTACGTCCTCATCCATGTCACTTGAATCCTTGGACTCCTCTTCCTTCTTATTCCCTTTGCCCTTGCCTCGCGGTCGATTCTTCCGGCTTTGTAGCCGAACTCCGGGTCCTCCTTGAGATCATTGACAAACTTGCATTGGCGGTTGGTATGAGTGGCTTTGCCATTGACATAGAGGTGTATGAAGCACGACATATTGCGGTACTCCTCATACATCTGGGGGATGTAGGGCACTGTCGGGGTAGTTTCACTACCGCACTGCTGCCCACGACCAGCCCCCCGATCTTGGCCATGCTATCCGCCTTTGCCTCTGCCTGGGAACGTCATGGCGACCATGTCGGAAGCTGGCTTTTCTTCTGGACAGCTCTTCCGCTTATTGTTGTTATTCCTTTTGGTTTGGGTTGGTATAACTATTGCTGGCAGAGATCCTTGAGCATCGTTGTCGGTGGCCACGAACTCACTGGATAAGGAGATCATCTATTTGAGATCTAGCTTATGATTTTCCTGCATGCGCTTTAATGTATGCTAGAGCAAAGTTCCCTTTTAGAAGTCATCGATGAAGGCGGACATAGCGGTCTGATCGTGCACTCCTGCGTAGGGATTTTTCATATCCAACCAACAAGAGAGGTAGGCTCAAGATGACTCGTCCTTTTCCTGGATGCACCGCTGTAGGTCACCGATAGTGCAGGGGCATTTGTACGTACCCTCAAAATTCTTGGTGAACGTGTCGTGCATGTCCAGTAATTGCATATGGACTTCTCCGGCAGGTCGTCAATCCATTGGCGAGCAGTTCCCGTCAACATCAGTGGGAGGTACTTGACAACGTGGTTGGGATTTCTCCCTGCGATCTCCACCGCTTCAATATAATCCTGCAACCACATAGCTGGCCTGGTAGTGTCTTCATAGGGCTTGATCGTCTTGTCAATCCGGAAACCCTTGGGGTAAGTTGTGGCCCGTATCACTGGGCCAAAGCAACATGGTCCCAGGTATTGTCCTTCCTAGGCCTCGTAGATCTTGTCCAAGCGTGAACGTGCATCATACGGCTCCGGGTTTGCTTTGTTCTTGTCTCCGCCATGGGAAGTGCTATGTGAACGACGCGGTCCTCGTCCACCATGGTGGCTGCTGGGTGGCGACGGTGGCGAAGGCGGCGGTGGGTTAGCCTTCTTGATATTTCCCTCTAGTGACCCCTCACGCCTGTCGCGGTTTCTTTTCAGGCACAGAGGGTCATGGTGCGACCTGCTGTTGTGTCAGTGGTTGCCACTGCGCTCTCCATCATGCATATGCTGCTCAACATTGTCGCGGATGACGATGCCACCTTGGGGGCGTCTAGGTGGAGGCATGCTCGTGCGATGATGAGTGATGACTGCAAGTGCGAAGATCATTTGTATCTAGTATCAAAATAAAGATATAGATCCCATAAGGAGCAGTAGGCAAAAGACTAAAATGCTTTTAACTAAAACTAAACGAATTACTGAAGGAATAATTATAAGATGAAAGAAAAGTAGAATTTTTTTTGGGTTTTTGGTTGAGTGAAACAGTAAAGTAAAGTGAAGTAAAACTTAATACAGAAAGTAGTAATTGCGTATGTAAGAAAGATTGAAATTGCAATAGGGGAAAGGCGTTCTCAGGGAGTGGTGGATACACCGCTAGCAATTTAGATCAAATGATCAAGATTATTATAATGAATATTCTCATGATATGCATGTATATGGGAGGATCTCCATATATGGATGATGAGGCAGCAACCACTGCTCACACCATCCTTCATAACAATAGCTGGCAGATAAACGACATCAATCGTATTATCCCGCTATTAAGGAATTTCTCCCGTGGCATGGACATGGCTTAATGAGTTCTCCTTGATTCCCTAAGTTAGTACGTAAAGGATGATAATGTCTTTATAGTCATAGTAAGTGCTACCATCCCTCCGTCTACCAACAAGTAATCCCCTTCATCGAGTCCCCGCGAGAGGCAAATATTAAGGAGGTGCACAACTCCCAACATCAAGATGAAGACAATTAACACATACATATAATGATGTATAACATAATAATCTCTATATCATATCAATCATATACTAGGGTTTCTCCATATCCCCAAGAACTAATGATCTAATCAAACATTGAGGCAATTAACATCATGACCATGATAATGGAAACGATTATCAGTGAATAGTGAAGTAAATATGCCCGAGAGGCAATAATAAAGTGGTTATTATCGTATTCCTTATTTATGATAAATGTTTATTTTGCATGCTATAATTGTATTAATACGGAAAAGTTAATACATGTGTGTTTAATAAACAAAAAGGAAGTTTCTAGTTATGCCTCTCTTATAAACTAGCTCGTTGATTAACAAGATGATCAAAGTTTCCTGATCATGAACATTGGATGTTAATAACGAGGTCACAACATTAGTGTAATGATGTGATGAACATTCATCCAAAGTATAGCATTACGATCAAAGTCATTGAATTTATATTACTATAACAACTTACGAAGTGATCCTAATCCTTAGACCATGAGATCATGTCAATCACTAACACCGGAAGAGTTTCTCGATGACATCAAACGTCACACCGTAACTGGGTGATTATAAAGATGGCTTCAGAACTACTAAAGTGTTATGTTGAGGTTCATGGATCGAGAGTGGAATTTGTTCATCCCGATGACAGATAGATATGCTCTGCGCCCTCTCGGTGATATCACATTGATTAGCTTGCAAGCAAGTGATTTGATCACTAGAATGTTATATCACGGGAACGAGAAAAGAGTGCATGTCGGTAACGAGATCAAACTAGGTATGGAGATACCGATGATCGAATCTCGGACATGTAATATATCGTGAAACAAAGGGATTAAGATACTAGCGTAAAAGGTTCACACGATCATAGAAGTCATCGTTGAATGTGTGGGAGTCAGTACGGATCTCCAGGCCCCGCTGCTGATTATTGATAAGAGAGGGGTCTCGATCATGTGTACATTATTCGCTAACCATAGGGTGACACACTTAAGGGATACCGACACCATTCAGAGCAAATGATATGTCAGAAAAAGAAAAGGAAAGCGCAGGAATTTATTTCACTAGACACCGGAACTGTTTCGGTTGAAATTGCTAAAACAGGTTCTGCATGTGAAATGGAATACTAGCAAGGGGTTTTATGTGAATTTTTGTTAATTAAAGTAATTAACAAAATTCTGAATAAATAAAAAAATAGTTTTATTTAAATGAGAGCTTGCATTAATTTTGGTGGAAAATCAATGCATGTGAGTGGAATTGTGAGTGGAGATGTTTTTATGTGAGTGGAGCTTCCACCACATGAATGAGGGAGAGGTGGGGGCACCCTCCTTGGCCGGCGGCCATGCCCCCTTGGGCTTCCCCCTCCCCTATAAAAGGACCCCCTCCTCTCACTTGTCGCATACACCTCCTCGCGAAGGATCTCTCTCCCCCCTTTAGAATTTCCCCATGGTCTCGGATCAGCGAGATACATGTTCCCGGTGGCTTTTTCTGCAAGGATTTGTTGCTTCCGCTGCTTCGCTGGAGCGAGGGCGCGGAGGTTGTCGGGGTACCCGTACATGTGTGCAATCACGGATGCACCACTGCTTTGCGGTGCTGGACTTGATGGTGCTGGACCGGCTGGACCAGATGGACTTCATCACGATCTTGAGATCGGCAAGCATTCGTATACATCATCCACGAGTACAACCTCGTTAACGCTATTCGGTCTTCGAGGGTATGTATTCTATGGATGTATATCCACCTGTTGCTTGTATCTAGTAGATAGATCTTGGTACATAGTTGTTCCCATCGTAGGATTTTTTTGTTTTCTATGCTGCGAACCCAACAGTGGTATCAGAGCCGAATCTATGCGTAGATGCTTTGCACGGGTAGTACACATATGAGTATGTGGGCGATGATGATCTATCCCACTATTGGTGGCATAGTGGGATGAAGCGGCTTAGACAAACTTTACATGTCCTCTCACATGAGACCTGTTCCACGCTTGACATGCAACTAGTTTTGCAGAAGTGGCTAACGGGTGTCTGTCTCTCCTACTATAGTCAATATCTAATTTGCAACGAGTTGTCAACAATTTGATTATCCTCGTTGTGGTTCATGTTCGTAGGTAAGAACGGTTCTATCTTCGAAATCCCTAAGCCACGTAAAACTTGCAGGATAAATTAGAGGAGTCTAGTTTAGATTGTTGTTGGGCTAGTGTTATGATATGGTGATGTTGTAAGTATAAGTATGAGATGATACTCTTACAACACACATAACGCGTAAGTTCCATAGACCTTGGCCTTACACATAGAGGTATGATAGTGATCATACCACGGTGCACATGATGGAGATCATATGCGGGAACCATATCACTTCACTTACAAACATGTGATGTTTGATTGCATCTTATATTGCTTGTTTGGCGTTTTATTAGCATAATAAGATGATCCCTCATTTAGATATCAATATAAAAATGTGTTCTTCCTTAAGTATGCACCGACAATGTTTCGTCGCTTCAAGACATCACGTGATGATCGGGTGTACTTGAATCCACGAGCATATCTCGGGTGTAAGACAGTTACACACGCGAATACTAAGGTTCTTACTTGGCGAGCCTAGCATGTATAGACATGGCCTCAGAACACGGACCGAAAGGTTAAGCATGAGTCATATGTTTTGATATGATGACCATATGGATGCTCGCCTATGAAGCTACACCGACTCAGGTGATGATCGGACTTGGTGTAGTGGATTTGGTTCATGTGATCACCAAAAAGACACGAGGGATGTCGTTTTTGAGTGGGAGTTCATTTCTAATTTGGAATAGTAGAACTCAATTTATCATAAATTAAATCAAAGTGAATTTGCATAATTTGTTGTAGTCATTGGTATTCTTTCACCACTTTATGCTTAGTTGTAATTGAGATAACAGAACTATAGAATTCTGGATATTTACTTTATGAACTGGTATCGTATTGTGTTGAGTGTCAATCTAAAGTTTAAAGTCCTATTGCAAACTTTCAGCAAAATCAGTTTACTCTGTGAAATTTAATAATTGGTATTAAATCGAGAGTAACAATTCCAGTGTTAGTATCTTAAGTATCATGTTTGCCTCCATGATTCTTGATTGTTTTAATATCAAGTTTATCTAGGAGCTGAAAGAATTGTTTCAGAAACCATCATGTGTGACAGATATAATGATATCTAAAACAATGTTTTGGTTGCAATATGATAGAGTATAATGTATGTTCTCATATTGGATGAGAATTTACAAAGGTTGGAGATGCTAGACATCCTAATCATCCAAATAGGTTTTTGGAAAGTAACATTAAACTCAAGATTCATCCTTATAAGCTACATTAGCTTGATCATGAAAGTTGTCATGATAAGGATGAATAGAAGATGTATGTAAAGTGTTTACTACACAAAAATATTACTCGAGAATGGATTTTGAAAGAACGCTGATCATTTTGATGATGGTGATCTACTTCAAAGTGCAAGTCCAAAGGTATTATTATTTGAATATACACGCTTTGGACTATGTGTCATGTATATGGCTCCACTTTTGATGTTGATAGATTCTTTTAAAAAGGAAAAGGAAATGCTGAAAGAGAATCTATAAAATATATTTGGCAGAAAAGAAAAGATCGGAAATATCCAATTTAGGTATATGGATGATATACATGTTATGGTTGTATTCTTTGCTTGTTAAACAATGTGGTTCTTGCGTATTGGATACCGAATTGGTTGGGATGAAATTTCATACGGAACGACGCAATTCATGAACCACAATGGCCTAAGTAACTAGCAAGAGAATATGTGATGATGTTCATCGAAAACAAATAAACCGTTGTTTGTATTTCTCGTTGACATCAAAGCTTGACTTCAAGATTTGTTTTAATAATTGTTATTTAAATCAGGTATTATGAGAACAAAGATTATTCAAATAATTACTGTATTCCATATAAGATGGATGATTTACAAATCTAGTTGGATAAATCACATCCATAAAACCTAATGCTAAAATGTCGCAAGACAAATGATTGAAAATGACGCTTGAGACATCGCCGTTCAAATTATATTAGAAATAAAACATGAAGAAACTCCATTTTCATGGATTTTTGGAGTCTTTGATTTGATCAAGTGATGCTTGTGAGACTTTCCTAGGGATAATTAAAACTTCATTCAAAGGCCAAATAAGAACGAACAACTAAAATATTGGAATTTATACATATCGATGTATGTAGTCCATTATGTGTAGTCGTAAGCGATGGATTTCAACTTCATATACTTTCTCCAGAAATTTGAGTGAATATTTACTTAATGAGAAAGAAGTATGAAATATTGGAAAATGTTTCAAAGACTTTCTGGATGAAGTGAAAAATCATTGTAACAAGAAAATAAAATGGTTTATGATTTTATCATAAGGGATTTATTTGAGTTACAAGTGTAACAAGAAAAATAAATGAATTATGATTTATCATAAAGGGATTTATTTGAGTTTCAAGTTTAGCAAAACACCTAGATTTACATCTCCTGAAACACCATAGGAGTATGGAGTGTTTGAGATTTGTAATGAAACCTTGTGTGACATGGTTGGATCAAAAGTGTTATTTATAAAACTGCCATTATGTTTTAAAAGATTAAAGCTTTAGAGACTACCGCTTTTACACTGAAAAGAGATCCATCTTGATCCGTTGAAATGACACCATGGAAGTTATGGTTTAGGGTAAAACCCAAATTGTCATTTCTTAACTTTTGGTATTCTAAACATAAGTAAGATGTTTACAACCAAAGTCGGATGAGCATGTATTTGTAGGTTATTTTGAATAAAAATTGGTTATTCCTCCATAACACCGAGGACAAAAGGGTTTGTCGCTTGAAATGTGAAGTTTCTTGAAAAAAGGAATTTTTCGCAAAAAGTTAAGTGGGAGGACAATAGAACTTTGATAAGGTTAACAAACCTTAGCTATAGGTGCTGAGTTGCGCAGCGCCGGAAATTGTTTCGGAGGCTTCCATAATGCTCATAGCTTATGTGCCTCAAAGGTTGTGGTCACAGAGATCTAAGTTCTTATTGAACCAAGTCTGTCGGATAAACAATCAAATGCTAAGATTTGAGAGTAAATCATTGTTGTTTGACAATGATGAACCAACTACATACAAAGAAGCGATGATGGGCCCTGACTCCATCAAATGGCTTGAAGACATAAAATCTGTGATAGTTCCATACACGAGAAATCAAGTTTTGAACTTGGAAGACCCTCCGGAAAGGTGTAAAAACCTGTCGGTCGTATTTGTATCTATAAAGAAACAGACATGGATGTTTTGCATCTATGAAATAGTCGACATGTTGTAAAGTATTTTACAATGTTCAAGGAGTTTACTATGAAAATATTTGATCTTTCATAGCGATATTTAGTCTGGACGGATTAAAGTAGCAACCACTACATATAATTTGGTATATGGTAGATGAATAAACAAAACAAAGTTCTTCTAATAGAATGGTTACCTAGGACGTGTACATGACACGATCCAAAGGGTTTAGTTAATTCAAAGGATGCTAAAAAGGGCATGCAAACTTCAATGGTCGAAGTAAGCATCGCGGAGTTGGAATCTTCACCGTGATGAAAAAGGAGTTTTCATCAGGAGACGATGAAGATGCTTGCATTTCCAAGAAATTAAGTGGGAGCGCTGAGACATATTTCTAATACATTATGTGGAGGACATCTTGTTGATTAGAAATGATGTAATTTTTATTGACAAAGGTTAAGAATTTCATTTCAATGAAAGACTTAGGCAAAAGCCGAATATTTAGCATGAATGTCTATAGTGGATAGACTGTGACGCTAATATGGTTGTGCCAAACGTACATATATGAGATATTGAAGGAGTTCAATATAGAAACGACAAGAAAAGGTTCTTGTCGCATGGAAAGGAATTGAATCAAGATTCAAGTGTATTGACACTTGATAAGTGAAACAAGATTCAAGTGCTTTGACACTTGATGAGTGAAGTCACGAGAATGTTTTGATCAATCATACCATGATATGTACACATCCAGATATGTCCTATACTCTAAGTGTTATGAGAATATACCATAATGAATCATAAAATGATCATTGGACAATAGTGAGGATATTCTTATGATCTTTTGGAAGAACTAAGAATATATTTGTATAGAGGTGACAAACAATTACAAATAGTTCATTGTAAAGCGTTACGTTGATACTAGTTTTGTCACAAGATTCAAATTAAGTTTATCTCAATTTAAACTATGGGTGGCACAATGAAATGGAAAGAAAGTTTCCATGATGCATTTGGAAGAGTTCCAAAGTTAAGACATTGTGACGAATACTACAACAAAAGGCTAAGTATATGACTGCTATAGTAGCAGCAAAGGAGGGCATTTGTGTCAAGTAGTTTATTATCAAACTAAGGTGTGGTTCGCATCGGGCTAACACTAAAGATATATTGTATGACAATAGTATCGACGTGATTTAACCCCAAGGAACTAAAGGTCTCACCAAAATACCAAATTCCATCTCATTGGAGAATGACTGATGCAAATACACACGGACCTGAAAGCGTCAGATCCGTAGATTATGTTAACCACTTGTAGTTGCGTATATGGAACACCAGAAAGTCATAGGTGTTCAAATACGCAAAGTTTTCAAACTAGATTATTGACTCTAGTGCAAGTGGGAGACTGAAGGGAATATGCCCGAGAGGCAATAATAAAGTGGTTATTATCGTATTCCTTATTTATAATAAATGTTTATTTTGCATGCTATATTTGTATTAATACGGAAAAATTAATACATGTGTGTTTAATAAACAAAAAGGAAGTTCCTAGTTATGCCTCTGTTATAAACTAGCTCGTTGATTAACAAGATGATCAAAGTTTCCTGATCATGGAAATTGGATGTTGTTAATAACGAGGTCACAACATTAGTGTAATGATGTGATGAACATTCATCCAAAGTATATCATTACGATAAAATTCATTGAGTTTATATTGCTATAACAACTTACGAAGTGATCCTAATCCTTAGACCATGAGATCATGTCAATAACTAACACCGGAAGAGTTTCTCGATGACATCAAATGTCACACCGTAACTGGGTGATTATAAAGATGGCTTCAGAACTACTAAAGTGTTATGTTGAGTTTCATGGATTGAGAGTGGAATTTGTTCATCCCGATGATGGATAGATATGCTCTGGGCCCTCTTGGTGATATCACATTGATTAGCTTGCAAGCAAGTGATTTGATCACTAGTATGTTATATCATGGGAACGAGAAAAGAGTGCATGTCGGTAACGAGATCAAACTAGGTATGGAGATACCTATGATCGAATCTCAAACATGTAATATATCATGAAACAAAGGGATTAAGATACTAGCGTAAAAGGTTCACATGATCATAGAAGTCATCGTTCAATGTGTGGGAGTCAGTACGGATCTCCAGGTCCCGCTGTTGATTATTGATCAGAGAGGGGTCTCGATCATGTCTGCATTATTCGTGAACCGTAGGGTGACACACTTAAGGGATACCGACACCATTCGGAGTAAATGATATGTCAGAAAAAGAAAAGGAAAGCGCGGGAGTTTATTTCACTAGACACCGGAACTGTTTCGGTTGAAATTGCTGAAACAGGTTCTGCATGTGAAATGGAATACTATCAAGGGGTTTTATGTGAATGTTTGTTAATTAAAGTAATTAACAAAATTCTTAATAAATAAATAAAAGAGTTTTATTTAAATGAGAGCTTGCATTAATTTTGGTGGAAAATTAATGCATGTGAGTGGAATTGTGAGTGGAGATGTTTTTATGTGCGTGGAGCTTCCACCACATGAATGAGAGAGAGGTGGGGGAACCCTCCTTGGACGGCGGCCATACCCCCTTGGTCTGCCCCCTCCCCTATAAAAGGACCCCCTCCTCTCACTTGTCACATACACCTCCTCGCGAAGGATCTCTCGCCCCCCTTTAGAATTTCCACATGGTCTCGGATCAGCGAGATACATGTTCCCGGTGGATTTTTCTGGAAGGATTTATTGCTTCCGCTGCTTTGCTGGAGCGAGGGCGCGAAGGTTGTCAGGGTACCGTACGTGTGTGCGGTCACGGATGCACCACTGCTTTGCGGTGCTGGACTTGATGGTGCTGGACCGGCTAGACCAGATGGACTTCATCATGATCTTGAGATCGGCAAGCATTCTTCTACATCATCCACGAGTACAACGTCGTTAACACTATTCGGTCTTCAAGGGTATGTATTCTATGGATGTATATCCACCCGTTGCTTATATCTAGTAGATATATCTTGGTACATAGTTGTTCCCATCGTAGGAAATTTTTTGTTTTCTATGCTACGAACCCAACAAATAGTACTTGTATAAATCCACAACAAGTGCAAGAATTACAACAAGATCTAGATGGGATGTATGGAGATGATGGTGGTGATGGATATGCAGCGGTTGATGAAGATAGAGATTGATGCCTTGGCCTCCCAGGTCTGCTTAGGGCGAAGATGGATCCCTAGGGCAAGTTTCCCCTCCAGATCCCTTCCTGAGGTGAGGTTTTTGGCGATTTCTGGGTGTTCTATATGTCGTCTCTCTGAACCAGTTGCATTGGGTGAAACTATTTGAGGAGGCAAAGGCGGCGCCAACTATACGGCCACAACTATATGGCGACGGCCCGTATAGTTTGTCATCAACACTTCTGCCTCCTTTGCTCGCTTCGGGTTTTCTTCTATTATTAATATTTCCCAAATAAATATTTTTGTCTCCTTTTCACTCCAATATAACTGCTTCAAGAATTATGTCCATTGGATCCATCATATGTTCTGATCCCGATGAAAATAAACATAAAAAGTGCTTGCGAACGCCGTAAAATACCAAGATCCTACATCTAAAATGAAAAATAATAATGTAAAACCTGATGCAAATATGCACTCATCATCTTCCCCATGATTATACTCTTGCTCGTCCCGAGAAAGTTTAGCTTAATGGATGATAAGGTACATGCAGCATGTGTTGATCATAAAGGATACATATAAATAAGTTCATGAATAGTACCTTACTCGAACCATCCTAATAATATTAGTAGGCTTCCACACCATAGCAACTAATAGTTCACAAAATATTATTCTCAACATGATGTAAAAGTATTCGGTTCAATGGAATGCGTTAGTGAGGTAGTCCCAATATTTTTAGGATTAACATATTCATTTGGGATTCAAAATCTCAAACGTATCTTTGTCTTACTACAATATGGTGGTATATGCCTATTTCTCTTTGCACATTCACGCTTTTTCTTCATCTTTCTTTTTCTTCTTTTTCTCTCTCTCTCTCTATATATATATATATATATTTGTGCTCACACTTTTTTTAAGTGGTGTGCAAAGGAGCTAGCCATATATTCCACTTCATGTAGGAATTTCAAAGGTTAGCGATCTCAATTATCAAATTCCAAACATATATGAAGCATCTTTATAACTTGAGTATTCTACCTCAACATGTTCTCACTCTATTTTATATCACTTATAATTTATCCTTGTTCAAGGTTTTTCTTTTTCATCTTAATTAATTAGATAATTTCTCCCTTTTTGTAAATCAAACCATTTACCTACAACATATTGATCAAATTATATTTATATGTTCCATTAATACCAATGGTGTGGAAGACTCCTATTGCTATCATCAAGTGCAAGTAAAATCATACTCAAGCCATTCATATATCCAATGAGACAAACTCAAACTCAATACTGCTCCATATATTATAATAAACTCAGAATTTCATAAATAGGATCAACTATTCCTGAAGGGAATCCTAATGATGCAATCTTTATTTCTAGACTCAAACTAATGCGAAACAAAAAGTAATAAACTTATAAGATTGATTACAAGGTTTTAGAGATCTCCCCAAGCTTGGAATCAAGCTAGGCGGGATCAAATAACTCCTTGCTGGTACCTATTCCTCCTCCTGGGTAGGAAGAGCATTGCCTTCCTCTCCTGGGTTGCTAACTTTAGCCACGCTGGCGAGGCGGATGCTGAGCTTGGCCATGTCATATTGAAGCTTCAAGATTTTCCTCTGAAGGAATTTCTTCTAATCTGTCAACTCAAAAACAGTTTTAATCAAGAAACCAACTCTACCATCAATGTCATTGACCTTTTTTATCAAGGTCTTTGCTGATCATCCAGTAGGAGTCAATCCCTTCTCCAATGGTTTCAACACATGCCTTTGAACCTTTTTCCAATTGATAGATCTTATCATGAATCAAATCCTGTCACACCTCCTTGGGTTTAAGAGGTGACGGGCTAAGAGGAGGTTTGTAATAAGATCTCATGTTGTGACGGTAAGGATTAGGGAGATACTCATCCTTGCTCCTTCCCTGATCTGATTGCCGTGTCATCTCCATCCTTTGCAGGAACATGTCCTCCCAATTTGGGAGAGGCTTGATCTCCGAGCTGGATGATGATGATGCTTCTTTTGGTTCCACCTCCTCGATCCTCTTCACGTTCTTCTCTTCCTTCTTCCAAATCTTGTTGACATGGAAAGGCTGCATGACTTCGCTGCACGGATGTTGTTAGAAGGGGCTGTATGGAGATGGCGATGGTTTTTCGAGGCTGGAGGCTATAGATCTGTGAAAACTTAATGAAAAAGGTTAGATGCAACCGTCTTTAAAAGGGCAGGTCGAAAACCCTAGCCAGCAGGCTTGACGAGCAACTATACGGGCACAGGTTGTATAGATCCCGCCGTATAGTTGCGAACCGACTATAAATTTATTATCTAAGGCGGTTCCAACTATACGGTTGGGAAATTTCTTCCCGCTGTATAGTTGGTCGTTAAACCTTCTGTATCCTGGCATAGATAATTGCTGATGCGTGAATAACTATATGGCCACAACTATACGACTGGAAATTTATTTCCCGCCATATAGTTGGTCGTTAAGGTTACTGTAAACATCAAAAAAATTCTATTTCATTAGGAATTATTTATTAATCTAAAACTTAATGAAATACCAAGTTTTGACATAAAAATGACAACTTAAATTTTCGACCAACATTACATTTATTAAAAGAGATTTTCATCATGACAAAATTTCTTTTATTCCACTAGAGCTTCAAGTGTTCCTTTATTCAATATCAGACTAAACTAAAACTTACCTTGAAAATTTTAAAACTTACTCGCCCCTTTATTTCACATGGGTTGCCTCCCATGAAGCGCTCTTTTATGGTTCGTAGCTTTACCATAGTGTTGCTCACTTCGTATCGATCTTGTCCTTCTTCCAGTTACCATTCCTTCCATATTTTTGCTCAATCAACTCTTTTGGAGTAATTATTCATAGGGTGATTGCACTTATATCTTATTTTGGATGATAATGCTTCAAGATTTGTCCATTCACTATCCATGAAAGAGAAGGTGTTTTCCCCTGGAGCTTCACTTCTCCTGATGCATAAGCTTCTTCAACTATATAGGGGCCTTCCCACTTTGATCTGAGCTTTCCTAGAAACAACTTAAGGAGAGAGTTATACAGTAAAATTTTATCTCCATTTTTAAAGGCTTTATCTTCTATTTTTCTATCATGCCATCTTTTTTACTTTTTCCTTAAACAATCTAGCATTTTCATAAGCCTCACTGCTAAACTCATCTAAAGCATGTATGTCTAATAGACGTTTTTATCCTGCTGCTTTAAGATCATAGTTTAGGTTCTTGATTGCCCAAAAGGCTCTATGTTCCAATTCTAAAGGTAGGTGGCACGCCTTACCATACACCATTTTATAGAGCATCATACCCATCGGATTTTTAAATGCAGTTTGGTATGCCCATAGAGTGTCATTTAGCTTGTATGACCAATCTTTTCTTGATTTATCTACTGTCTTCTCGAGTATGGTCTTCAGTTCTCTGATACGTTGAAAACGTATCTATAATTTTTGATGCTCCATGCTTGTTTAGTATCTACTTTTCTTTACTTGTCTACACTTTGAGGTGATTTTTACATGTTTTCTGGTACTAACCTATTAACAAGTTGCAACAGTGACAGATGCCTGTTTTCTGCTATTTTTGGTTTCAGAAAAGTTATTAAAGAAATATTCTTGGAATTGGACGGGACAAACGTTAAAGTCAATTACTTTCCGTGGGGAACAAGAAGTCAAGAGGAGAGCCGGAGGGGCCGCCCAGGGTGGCCAGACCCACCCCAGGCGCGGGTGGGCCCCACCCCACACCTGGCTAGGGTTTGGCGCCCCTGGCCGTCGCCTCGGTCTCCCCCTTCGCCTATAAGAATGTAACATCCCAAAAATACTAAACTTGGATCATCAAACTCTTATCATCAAATTTAGGGTTAACAAAAACTTTTCTAAAATAAAAAGAGAAAGCATGCATGTGTGTATGCATCCCATTTTGAATTCTTTTTGAATTGCCTTGTTTAGGTGTTTATTTTATTGTAAAATGTTTCTTAAGTGAAATAAACATCATATAAACAATCTCCACACTTTTACCAAAGACAAATAAATCAAAACAAACCAAATTGGGTGAATGGTCATTTTGACCAATTTAACTCCCATGCCTACTTTGGCTGTCCCAAACTTTCAGAACTTAACAGAAACTTGTTTGGATCTTTGCACCCCTTGATGGTACTCATAACAAAGTATCAAGGCCCACTTTGTGATCATCCAGAAACATTCAAATGCATAGTTTAAAGGACAGTTTAAAATTGAATGTTTATCATATGGGAAGATCCCACTTTTTCAAAAACCACTCAAACAAGCTCAACTTTCAAAACCCAAACATCTGCAGACTCACCAGCACCAACCTAGCACACCCACCAAAAATCTTTCCAAAATTAAAAACTTGAATTCATGCGGCCATTTCATCAAACACCTTGGAGATGCAAATCAAATAAAATCCAAACACTATTTGGAGCAGTGATTTGAGCCTAACTTGTTCCCTCTCTGGTTGCAACTAGGCTTTAGTAGATCACCTAGCTCATTTGTAAACATCTAGCACCACTGTAAGCTTGGCAATGTCATCAATGGTGAACAGCCGAAGCCACCCATGCCACCCTAGTGTAGACAGCAAGCTAGGAGAGGAACTAGCCATCCCAACCTTGTCTGGGAGATCACCCATGCCTCATCGCCCCCTCTCGACCAGCCCTGCCTCAAAGACATCGACCATAGCACCCAGGAATGCCGCGCCCGTGCCTCTGTAAACCATGCCGAGCGTGCGCCAGAGCGCCACCCTTGACACACGCCCACAGACCGCGCGCCGCCCTCGCTGCGTGCATTCGCAATCACCACCATCCCAGGAGACCGCCAGACATCCCCGTTCGCCGCCCCATGCCTCACAGCCACCGCTCGCCATCAAAGACGCCGCCTCTGCCGCACAGAGCATCACATGTTCTAGACCGATTGCCACCGCCCCTACACGCGCATTAAAGCCATAGAGCATCGCCAGGAGACCACCGATCGATCGCCACCACCGGCAATGCCGCTAGCAGCCCGTAGCCATGTCGCCTCCGTCGCCTGGCCACTCCGTTCGGTCTCGTCGTCGAGACTATAAATAGAGACCACCCCCGCTCAAACTCTTCACACCATTCTACTCCCCTCTTCTCACTGATCGTTCCACCCCGTTCTCGGAGCAAGGCGAGCAGCGCATCGCCGGAATTTGGCCGGAGCAGGCCGCCTCTGGAGAAGAAGGGCGCCGTCGATTTTGTCCACCCCAGGAGAAGCTGCTGGTACCAGGAGGTTCGCCGTCGTCGACTTCGTCGTTCGCCCGCCTCGCCGACCCTTGCCTGAGCCCCGGTGAGCCCCCAATGACCCTCACCCGCCGCGTTAGGTTTCAGTCTCGCCGACGTTGCCCGACGTGGACGACGACCCTCAGCCGTTAGATTAGAACAAGATCCCACGGCTCACATCATCCCATACCGCTTTGCACCCCCTCGTCTCACTGACGCGTGGGGACATCGACTTAACCAGCCCGCGTAAGCGCTGTGCTTAGCAGGCCAGCCCAGTATCGCTTCCCGCGCAGCCCAGTCATTTGAATTTAACCTTTTCCATTTTATTTCAAACACACTTCTGCACCTAGATTCAAAAATCAACCCAGATCGATTCAGTGAACCAAATTGAATGAAACCAATTTTGTTAGAAAGGTCTGAAAATGCTGAATCCAAGCCCGTTGGATTCAAGTCATTTGGATCTGTAGATCATCCTTGGTAAAAATAATAAGGCAGAGGCTTTTCTGCATTCAAACATTTTTCAAATTAAAACCATAATAGCCTTTGAGTTGATTCCAACTCTCAAAAATCACATTCCACCATACCTTTCAGAATATATAAAAATATATAGGTTTACTTACAGAAATAATGTGCAAGTAATAAAAGAATGCTACATAGGCATTTCTAGTCACTTTATTTAATTAAAATAAAAGGGTAAAACCTTATTAAATTGTGAAACCACTTTAAATCATATTCCCATGGAATAAAATATGTGGTGATGACATGTGTCAACATGATCCCATGTTTGGTTTGGAGAATATTAAATCTTAAGTGGTTTTTCAATGAGTAGAACTTACTTTTCTAAAAATAAAAGGAATTAAACCAAGCTTTAATCTTGTAATGTTAGTGATGATGCTAGATCATCTATAGGACCCTTTTGTGTGATGATTGAAAGTAGTTAAGTATTGTTTGGTGATTGTGTACCTTGTATTTATTCATAGATGCTAGTACCGACCAAGGATACGAGGAAGAAGGAGGATACTACGAAGAAGAAGCCGAGGAGAACTTCAACCACTGCTCTGCACAAGGCAAGCTTATACTGATACTGTGCAAGCCTAATACTACTAGTTGAATGTGCAAGCTAACACTTGCAAGATACTCTACTTTAGCAAGCCTTACTAATCAAGTTGACATATGCAAGCTAATACTTGCATGTTACCATGCCAACTATATGCCCTAAGCATATGTGATTATACCCACTTGATATCCAATCCTAGTTTTACTTACAAGCTTTCTACTTTATTTCTTTATCAAAGCTACTTCCTTAGAATGTACTTAAGTAACTTGTAGATACTAGAAAGATAATTGAAGGTTGCATAAAGAGCATAAAATTTAGCATAAGCTAGATAATCTTTATGTCATCCTAAGGCAAGAGATTGAACTTAGTTAAACTCCACTAGTTTACCACCCCTCATTTAGTACTTACCCCCATTTGTAGATGCTAGTGCTAAGCATAAAACTTGCTCAACTTTAGATGGGAATACTTGGTGGAAAATGGTTATGAAAACCTTGGACTGATGGATCATTCTATTGAAATGTTTTGACATGTGTTTTCCGAACACCAGATGATTTGGATGATGAAAATGTTAAGGCATAAGCCTTAGCCCTTTATAAAATTGATGGTTGTCTAGATGCGATACCATTCCAATGTTACCGCACAACCACAATACCCGAAGATTGGGTAGGGCTTGACTGGAAACTTATATACCTTAGTATTAGTCCCCTCACGGCCAAGGTCCGAGCTGAGGCTACCTTGTGAAGATTGTCCACCTGTGCAGTACCCAAGATGACAGTTGGTCATGGTTAGGAGGCCAAACTCACAGGAGAGGTGCTTATACTAGGGCGTGTAATTGAAAGGTTAGGATTGATTATCCGCATACTGAGTATGATGAATTCAGGATTTGTTCCTGACGGATGTATCGAATGTTGTGGTGAAAGTGTACAATCTCTGTAGAGTGTCAAACTATTCGAATAGCCGCATCCGCGGTTATGGACAGTTGGAGTGGCCATACTGTTCCCCCGTCAGATGTTTTCAAAATGACTTGTGAAACGGTTTGAAACTTTGACTTGACCACAACAGAGTTGTGATATGAAATACAAGTTCCCACTTAGGTGTTATAAAAGTGCAAATAGCTTTTATTACTTCTGAACTTGGTAGAGATAAATATGGCTTCTTGCAAAACAACCCTAGAGCCTAGTGTCCTATTATAAAAAAAACCTTCACTTGTTAGTATTAGTTTGCGAGTACTTAAAGAGTACTCATGGCTTTGTCCCTGGCTATTCCCGTGGCCAGACTATGAAGAGGAGTACCTGGAAGATGGACCCCAGGAAGGTTACGACAACTAGGATCATCTCCCATCGTCAGCATTGCCTGTGACCCTGAAGATGGAGCTTCGCCTACGCTATCGTTATTATTACGTATTCCGCTGCTTGAGTTGTATTAAGAACCGGATCATGAGATCCTTATTTGTGTAAGACCTTATGTATGTTTTGTAATGGATGATGTACTGTGGTATCCAATTCTGTTATGTCTCACAAAAATGGTAATCCTGGGATTGCGATGTATGGCATAACAGGAATCTGGGATTAAAAATCTGGGTGTTGATAAGTTGGTATCAGAACCAAAGAAAGCAAATATTTACAAAAACTTATTCGCATTCTTATCACCTTGATTCTTTTATAAAAATTCATGTTCCTCAAAAACTCTTGCAAAATATATAAAATTTGACACACTTGCATCCTATATTCTTAATAGATGGATGTGAAGTACAGCAAGTTTTATCAGTTAGGGAATGGGTGAAGTACAGCAAGTTTTATCAGTTAGGGATTTGGACCAACTTTTGGAACTTCTGGGGCGTCCGCACCCCGAGTTCTTCGGAGCTCAGCTCAATGATCAAGGAGGAGAAGATCTGCAGTGGCTAATTGTTGGAAGTCTCCGAGGAAAGATTGAACCTCCCATTGCTGAGGGAATTCAGTTTACGTTAAGAGAGAACAACTGGCTCGATGGACTTGCCAGGGCCATGCAGGAAGCTCTTGCCCGTTTGTGTGGGCAGAGTATCAACTAGATCAAGGGTACTCGCTTTGAGTTTTGCCCAAGGCGTGATGCTAATGGACAGCCACTGGAAGCCCCATACCACCACGAGCTGAAGACTCAGTTGGACCACCTCAGCTTCATGATGTACGATCGTCAGCAGGAGTTGGATAATTGCCGTGACTACTCCAACCACAAGTCCGCCATTATCAAGACGAAGGATCAGACCATCGCCATGTTAGCAAAGGATCGCTAGTCTCGCCGCCGTCAGCTCGACAAGAAGGAGCGCATAATTGCCCGTCTTCGCCACCGTATCTCGTCTTTGGAGGAGACCATCCACGAGAGAGACATGCAGTTGGAAGAAAGGGAGAATGCCAGAGAGGATCTTCGCGGAGACCCCTACTTCTATCTCAGTGATGATGATGATTTTTTGGAGGATCAGGCTATGGACTTCTTCACCGATGAGGATGATTTCTCCTTCATCAATGACGACGATGATGATGAGGATGACGACTACACCGACTCCGAGGAGTAGTAGCACTTGAGCACTAGCGTAATGAGTAGTATTTGGTCCCATTGTATCGTAGTTCCAGAATGGTTCCTAAAACCATCTGTTTACCTTTGTTGTGGTGTGTGTTGTATCGTGTGAATGAATGAATGAAAAGAAAGTTGCTAGAAAATCTGAGTCAAACTTTAAAAACTTTTCCAAGTCCCAGAACCTTAGAAATTTCCCTCTTTTCTCATGATCGATCTCAATCTTCAGATGCCACGCGGAGGAAGTGGTTCATTCCCGGACCCGATGTTGCAGATCCTGCAAATGTTGGTTTCTGACCGCAAAGCTGAAAGAGCGGAACGTCAAGCCAACCAAGCCACCCTGCAACAAATAGCTTAGCTTGCCCACAACAACCAAGGCCACCAAAATCAAGACAACCATGGATCTAAGCTCAAGAATTTCCAGAACACCAACCCACCTATTTTCACTAAGTCGGAAGAGCCCTTAGATGCTGATGATTGGCTGCAAACCATGGAAAATAACCTAGAAGTCGCCGGAGTGGAAGCCAACGAGAAAGTTCTGTTCGCCACCCATTATCTAGCCGGAGATGCCAGAGCATGGTGGAACAGTGTTCGTGCAATGACTGGAGGACAGATGATGACCAGGGAGGAATTCAAGGTCAAGTTTAGCAGAACCCATATGCCACCGGATTTAATCAAGAGGATGAGAGATGAGTTCAGAGAACTGAAGCAAGGAAGGATGACTGTAGTGGAATACCATGACAAATTCTTGTCATTAGCTAGGTATGCCCGGATGAGATTGACACCGAAGCCAAGAAGAAAGAGAGATTCCTGAATGGTCTGCATGATGAGATGCAGACAGTGTTAGTAAATATCCCCTTTACTGATATTGAAACCCTTGTCGACTCTGCCATCCAGATGGAAGGAAAGATCAACCAAGCCAATGAGAACTGCAAGCGTCGCATGATGCATCAGCCAGGAACCCATTAGACCCCAAAGTAGCCCTAACCCATCTCCAGGATTTGCCCCAAGAACAAACAAACCCCCGATGAACCGTCCCACCTACCCCAACCGTGGAAACCCTAGGCCCGGAGGAAATAACAACAACCCCGGCAACTCTAGCAATTTCAACCGTGCCCCACCCAAGTTCAACACCAATGTTGCCACCAACACCAACAATGCCCCAAGGACTGGAAGCAATGTTGTGTCTATAGCAGCAAAGGACAAGTCGCAGGTAACTTGTTATGACTGTGGAAATAAGGGTCACTACTCCAACGAGTGCCCCAACAAGAAGAATGCCGCATCACCCAATGCAAAGGCCCCAGCTCAGAAGCAGCGTCGTGTTCAGCCAGGAAGATGGTTTGCCCCAGGGAATTCACTCAACCGTAATGGCCATCTTTTCCTCATGCATGATGAAGAAGCTCAGGAAGCACCAGACGTCGTGCTGGGTATGTTTTCTGTTAATTCAGTACTTGCAAGAGTGTTGTTTGATTCTGGTGCATCGCATTCATTTGTCACCGAGGAATTTGCATGCACTAGTAAAATTCAACCAACCAAACTGAAGCATGTTATGATTGTTCAAATTCCCGGATCAACCACCAAGGCTAGGCAAATTTGCAAAGCCGTCCCTATCCGAATCCATGGCATAGATTTTTATGCTAATTTGATAGTACTCGGAACTAAAGGTTTGGAAGTAGTACTAGGAATAGATTGGATGTCCAAACATAAAGGATTGATTGACTGTGCCAAGAAATCCATAACCATGACCAGTACAGCCGGAATATCAGTCGAGCATATATCTGAAACCTTACCTCGCCAATTCAAGTGCAACAAGAGTATAGCTCAACCTACCATTGACCCAGTCCGGATAGTCTGTGAATACCCCGATGTATTTTCAGATGTTTTGCCCGGTATGCCCCCAGATCGGGATATCGAGTTTATCATCGAACTAATTCCCGGAACTGGACGAATAGCCTAGAGACCATATAGTATGAACCCATCGGAGCTAGCAGAACTGGAGAATTAACTGGATGCCATGCTGGAAATTGGATTGATTCAACCAAGTGCGTCACCATGGAGATCACCTGACTTGTTTGTGGACAAGAAGGATGGAGGTAACCGTTTGTGTACGGATTATCGGAAATTGAATGATTTCACCATCAAGAACAAGTACCCATTGCCCAAGATAGAAGATTTGTTTGATCAGTTGACCGGTGCCAAAGTGTTTTCGAAGATTGATCTTGGAACTGGTTATCATCAACTCAAAATTCGTGCAGAGGATATTTCAAAGACTTCCTTTACCACCAGATATGGACTGTACGAGTATACAGTCATGTCTTTTGGATTAACCAATGCCCCCGCTTATTTCATGAATCTCATGAATAAGATTTGTATGGACTTCCTGGATAAGTTTGTCGTTGTTTTCATCGATGACATTCTGATTTATTCCAAATCAGAAGAACAACATGAGCTACACCTAAGGACCATTCTTGGAACCCTTAGAGAGCATCAGTTGTATGCCAAGTTTAGCAAATGTGAATTCTGGTTACAGGAGGTAGGATTCCTTGGTCACATTGTATCGGCCCGAGGAATTGCCGTTGATCCCGCAAAAGTGAAAGATGTAGAAGATTGGCAAGCCCCAACCACTCAAACCCAAGTCCGTGCATTTCTCGGATTGGCGGGATATTACCGCAAGTTCATAGAAGGATTCTCGAGTATCGCCAGACCCATGACCCAATTGCTGAAGAAGGACAAGAAGTTTGAATGGACCGACAAATGTGAAGCGAGTTTTCAAGAACTCAAGAGGAGATTGATTTCAGCCCCAATCCTGATCATGCCGGATATCACGAAGCCCTTCGACGTGTATTGTGATGCATCCAAGATCAGTCTCGGATGTGTGCTAATGCAAGGAGGCAAAGTTATATCTTATCTATCTCGACAACTGAAGCAACATGAGAAAAATTAACCAACCCATGACCTCGAACTCGCAGCCGTAGTTCTAGCCCTGAAGACATGGAGGCATTACCTGATGGGAAACCGTTGTGAGATTTATTCGGATCACAAGAGTCTGAAGTATATATTCACTCAAAAGGAGCTGAATATGAGACAGAGAAGATGTATTGAGCTAATCAAGGATTACGATCTGGACATTCACTATCACCCTGGTAAAGCCAATGTGGTAGCAGATGCCCTTAGCAGATTTCCGTGCCGCTTGAACTCCATGATTTTAAAGGAGCAACCAAGTTTGCACAAAGAGATGGAAAATTTTCGGATGGAATTAGTAAGTGAAGGATTTTTGGCTATCATAGAACTCTAGCCCAGTTTGATCAGTCAGATCAAAGAGGCGCAGAAGGGAAATGTTAGTATAGACGGAATCAAGCATCGTATCGGTACAGGCAAAGTACCCGGATTCACCGAAGACGAAGAAGGAGTTCTGTGGTACAAAGGACGCCTTTGTGTACCCGCAGATTCTGAGTTGAAATAAGTTATTTTGAAGGAAGCTCATGATACTCTTTATTCTATCCATCCCGGAGGAACGAAGATGTATCAGGATTTGAAAGAGCAATTTTGGTGGCATAAGATGAAGAGAGAAATCGGAAGCTATATCGCCAAGTGTGATATATGTCAGCGAGTCAAGGCAGGACATCAAAGACCCGCTGGATTGTTGCAACCATTGCAGATTCCGGAATGGAAATGGGATTCCGTTGGAATGGACTTTATCACCGGATTGCCTACTTCTAGTAGGGGAATTGACTCTATCTGGGTCATAGTGGACCGATTGTCCAAAGTCTCCCATTTCTTACCCGTCAAGACCACATATCAGAGTTCGAAGCTAGCGGAGTTGTACATCGCTAGAATAGTTAGTTTGCATGGAGTCCCCAAGAACATCGTATCGGATTGAGGAACTCAGTTTACCTCGAGATTCTGTAAGAAAGTCCAAGAAGGTTTAGGCACCCGCCTAGATTTCAGCACCGCCTATCACCCTCAGACCGATGGACAAACGGAGCGAGTAAATCAAATACTCAAAGATATGTTGAGAGTATGTGTGTTAGAATATGGATCTAAGTGGGAAGACTGTCTGCCGTTTGCAGAATTTTCGTACAACAACAATTATCAAGCTAGTTTTCAAATGGCCCCATTTGAATTCATGTACGGGAGGAAGTGTCGCACCCCTTTGAACTGGTCGGAAGTAGGAGAGAGTCAGATTTTCGGACCTGATATCCTACGAGAAGCGGAAGACAAGGTTCACAATATTCGTGAGCACCTCAAGACAGCCCAGTCCAGACAGAAGAGTTACGCCGACAAGAGACGTCGATACCTCGCCTTCAACATAGGAGATTTTGTATATCTGAAGGTGTCGCCATTGAAGGGGATGCAGCGTTTCCAACTCAAAGGAAAGCTAGCCCCCAGATATATCGGACCCTTCATGATTTTGAACCATCGAGGAGAGTGTCGTATCAATTGGAACTACCCAAAGATATGTCATCCGTGCACAATGTGTTCCATATCTCATTACTTCGCAAGTGTCTCGAAGTCCTAGAGAAGACCGAAGTGTTCAAGAATATCGATCATCGGACCATAGAGATCAACGATGATCTGACCTATCCCGAAGTACCCATCCGTATTTTGGAAGAATCTTTCAGAACTACCCGAACCCGAAGAATCAAGTTTCTCAAGATTCAGTGGAGCAACCACACCGAAGAGGAAGCTACCTGGGAGCGCGAAGATCACATCAGGACGGAGTTTCCCGATCTCTTCAGATCCTAGGTAATCTTTTTCGTCCTTTTTCAAATATCGGGACGAGATTTTGTTTAAGGGGGGAAGGTTTGTAACATCCCAAAAATAATAAACTTGGATCATCAAACTCTAATCATCAAATTTAGGGTTAACAAAAACTTTTCTAAAATAAAATGAGAAAGCATGCATGTGTTTATGCATCCCATTTTGAATTCTTTTTGAATTGCCTTGTTTAGGTGTTTCTTTGCTTGTAAAATGTTTCTTAAGTGAAATAAACATCATCTAAACAATCCCCACACTTTTCCCAAAGACAAATAAATCAAAACAAACCAAATTGGGTGAATGGTCATTTTGACCAATTTAACTCCCATGCCTACTTTGGTTGTCCCAAACATTCAGAACTTAACAGAAACTTGTTTGGATCTTTGCACCCCTTGATAGTACTCATAACAAAGTATCAAGGCCTACTTTGTGATCATCCAAAAACATTCAAATGCATAGTTTAAAGGACAGTTTAAAATTGAATCTTTATCATATGGGAAGATCCCACTTTTTCAAAAACCACTCAAACAAGCTCAACTTTCAAAACCCAAGCATCTGCAGACTCACCATCACCAACCTAGCACACCCACCAAAAATCTTTCCAAAATTAAAAACTTAAATTCATGCGGCCATTTCATCAAACACCTTGCAGATGCAAATCAAATAAAATCCAAACACTATTTGGAGCAGTGATTTGAGCCTAACTTGTTCCCTCTCTGGTTGCAACTAGGCTTTAGTAGATCACCTAGCTCATTTGTAAACATCTAGCACCATTGTAAGCTTGGCAATGTCATCAATGGTGAACAGCCGAAGCCACCCATGCCACCCTAGTGTAGACAGCAAGCTAGGAGAGGAACTAGCCGTGCCAACCTTGTCTGGGAGATCACCCATGCCTCAGCGCCCCCTCTCGACCAGCCCTGCCTCAAAGACATCGACCAGAGCACCCAGGAACGCCATGCCCGTGCCTCTGTAAACCATGCCGAGCATGCGCCAGAGCGCCACCCTCGACACACGCCCACAGACCGCACGCTGCCCTCGCCGCGTGCATTCGCAATCACCACCGTCCCATGAGACCGCCATACATCCCCGTTCGCCGCCCCATGCCTCACAGCCACCGCTAGCCATCGAAGACGCCGCCTCTGCCGCGCAGAGCATCACATGTTCCAGACCGATTGCCACCGCCCCTACACGCGCATTAAAGCCATAGAGCATCGCCAGGAGACCACCGATCGATCACCACCACCGGCCATGCCGCTAGCAGCCCGTAGCCATGTCGCCACCATCGCATGCCCACTCCGTTCGGTCTCGTCGTTGAGACTATAAATAGAGGCCACCCCCGCTCAAACTCTTCACACCATTCTACTCCCCTCTCCTCACTGATCGTTCCACCCCATTCCTGGAGCAAGGCGAGCAGCGCATCGCCGGAATTTGGCCGGAGCAGGCCGCCTCTAGAGAAGAAGGGCATCGTCGATTTCGTCCACCCCAGGAGAAGCTGCCGGTACCAGGAGGTTCGCCGTTGTCGACTTCGTCGTTCGCCCGCCTCGCCGACCCTCGCTTGAGCCCCGGTGAGCCCCCAACGACCCTCACCTGCCGCGTTAGGTTTCAGTCTCGCCGGCGTTGCCCGACGTGGACGACGACCCTCAGCCGTTAGATTAGAACAATATCCCACGGCTCACATCGTCCCATACCGCTTCGCACCCCCTCGTCTCACTGACCCGTGGGGACAACGACTTAACCAGCCCGCATAAGCGTTGTGCTTAGCAAGCCGGCCCAGTATCGCTTCCCGCGCAGCCCAGTAATTTGAATTTAACCTTTTCCATTTTATTTCAATGACACTTTTTCACCTAGATTCAAAAATCAACCCAGATCGATTCAGTGAACCAAATTGAATGAAACCAATTTTGTTAGAAAGGTGTGGAAATGCTGAATCCAAGCCCGTTGGATTCAAGTCATTTGGATCTGTAGATCATCCTTGGTAAAAATAATAAGGCAGAGGATTTTCTGCATTCAAACATTTTTCAAATTAAAACCATAATAGCCTTTGAGTTGATTCCAACTCTCAAAAATCACATTCCACCATACCTTTCAGAATATATAGAAATATATAGGTCTACTTACAGAAATAATGTGCAAGTAATAAAAGAATGCTACATAGGCATTTCTAGTCACTTTATTTAATTAAAATAAAAGGGTAAAACCTTATTAAATTGTGACACCACTTTAAATCATATTCCCATGGACTAAAATATGTGGTGATGACATGTGTCAACATGATCCCATGTTTGGTTTGGAGAATACTAAATCTTAAGTAGTTTTTCAATGAGTAGAAATTACTTTTCTAAAAATAAAAGGAATTAAACCAAGCTTTAATCTTGTAATGTTAGTGATGATGCTAGATCATCTATAGGACCCTTTTGTGTGATGATTGAAAGTAGTTAAGTATTGTTTGGTGGTACGAGTAAGGATACGAGGAAGAAGGAGGATACTATGAAGAAGAAGTCGAGGAGGACTTCAACCACTGCTCTGCACAAGGCAGGCTTATACTGATACTGTGCAAGCCTAATACTACTAGTTGAATGTGCAAGCTAACACTTGCAAGATACTCTACTTTAGCAAGCCTTACTAATCAAGGTGACCTATGCAAGCTAATACTTTCTTGTTACCATGCCAACTATATGCCCTAAGCATATGTGATTATACCCACTTGATACCCAATCCTAGTTTTACTTACAAGCTTTCTACTTTATTTCTTTATCAAAGCTACTTCCTTAGAATGTACTTAAGTAACTTGTAGATACTAGAAAGATAATTGAAGGTTGCATAAAGAGCATAAAATTTAGCATAAGCTAGATAATCTTTATGTCATCCTAAGGCAAGAGATTGAACTTAGTTAAACTCCACTAGTTTACCACCCCTCATTTAGTACTTACCCCCATTTGTAGATGCTAGTGCTAAGCATAAAACTTGCTCAACTTTAGATGGGAATACTTGGTGGAAAATGGTTATGAAAACCTTGGACTGATGGATCATTCTATTGAAATGTTTTGACATGTGTTTTCCGAACACCAGATGATTTGGATGATGAAAATGTTAATGCATAAGCCTTAGCCCTTTATAAAATTGATGGTTGTCTAGATGCGATACCATTCCAATGTTACCGTACAACCACAATACCCGAAGATTGGGTAGGGCTTGACTGGAAACTTATATACCTTAGTATTAGTCCCCTCACGGCCAAGGTCCGAGCTGAGGCTACCTTGTGAAGATTGTCCACCTGTGCAGTACCCAAGATGACAGTTGGTCATGGTTGGGAGGCCAAACTCACGGGAGAGGTGCTTATACTAGGGCATGTAATTGAAAGGTTAGGATTGATTATCCTCATACTGATTATGGTGAATTCAGGATTTGTTCCTGACGGATGTATCGTATGTTGTGGTGAAAGTGTAAAATCTCTGTAGAGTGTCAAACTATTCGAATAGCCGCGTCCGCGGTTATGGACAGTTGGAGTGGCCATACTGTTCCCCCGTCAGAAGTTTTCAAAATGACTTGTGAAACAGTTTGAAACTTTGACTTGACCACAACAGAGTTGTGATATGAAATACAAGTTCCCACTTAGGTGTTATAAAAGTGCAAATAGCTTTTCTTACTTCTGAACTTGGTAGAGATAAATCTGGCTTCTTGCAAAACAACCCTAGATCCTAGCGTCCTATTATCAAAAAAAACCTTAACTTGTTAGTATTAGTTTGCGAGTACTTAAAGAGTACTCATGGCTTTGTCCCTGGCTATTCCCGTGGCCAGACTATGAAGAGGAGTACCTGGAAGGTGGACCCTAGGAAGGTTACAACAACTAGGATCATCTCCCATCGTCAGCATTGCCTGTGACCCCGAAGATGGAGCTTTGCCTACGCGTTATTATTACGTATTCCGCTGCTTGAGTTGTATTAAGAACTGGATCATGAGATCCTTATTTGTGTAAGACCTTATGTATGGTTTGTAATGGATGATGTACTGTGGTATCCAATTCTGTTATGTCTCGCAAAAATGGTAATCCTGGGATTGCGATGTATGGCATAACAGGCATCTGGGATTAAAAATCAGGGTGTTGACAAAGAAGTCCTCTATGCAGAAACCCTAAGCACCCGATCAAATCTCCACGAAACCGTCTGTAGCCACCTCCACCATCGTCCCTAGATCGGGGGGATCTGAAGTTCTTCCCGGCACCCTGCCGGAGGGGAGATCATCTAAAGGCCTTCTCTCCGGTATGATGCGTGAGTAGTTCCACCTTGGACTATGGGTCCATGTAGTATCCAGATGGTTGTATCTCCTCCTTTGTGCTTTCATGTATATATCTTGTGAGCTCCGTTCATGATCAAGATCTAATCTATTTGTAATCATTCATGTTGTGTTTGCGGGGGTCCGATGGATATTGAGATTATTATGTTGGTTTGATTAATGGTTTTGTCTTTATGATTATATCATGCATGTGTTATTTGTGATCTTGCATGCTCTCCGTTGTTAGTAGCTATCTTGGCCAAGTAGTTGCTAGTGACTCCAAGAGGGGGTATTTATGCTCGATAGTGGGTTCATGCCTCTAGTTTCCAAGGGAAGTGACAGAAATCTCTTCGGTTGTAAATGTGCTATTGCCACTAGGGAGAAAATAACGGTCTCTTGTTCATGGAACATGTGGACTGTTTACCTTACACACTTTGCTTAAAGCAGTTGTCTATTGCTTGCAACTTAATACTGGAGGGGGTTCAGATGATAACCTGAAGGTGGACTTCTAGTCATAGATGCAATTGGATGGCGGTCTATCTATCTTATTGTATTGCCCAATCGAATCTCATAGGATCTTTCTTACTAGTAATTGCATTGTTATGCCTTGCTCAGTTCCTGTCAATTGCCCTATTGTAATATGTTTACCCTTCATGCCATGTTGTTTATCTAAGGAGAGCACCTCTAGTGAACTGTGGACCCCGGTCCAATCTTTACCATTGATACATCTTCCACTGTTACTTGTTTACTTGCTGCAAACCATTACCTTCCACACCATACATTTAATCCTTTGTTACAGCAAACCGGTGAGCTTGACAACCTCACTGATTCGTTGGGGCAAAGTCTTGAGTTTGTGTTGAGTGGGTCTCCGTGTTGCTTGCAACACCTGTGTGACGTTTCCTTCCTCCTACTGGTTCGATAACCTCGGTTTCTTACTGAGGGAAAACTTGCTGTTGTGATGCTTCACACCTTGCTCTTGGGGTTCCCAACGAAGCACTCCTACATCAACTCAGTGCTGCATCATTCTCTATTAGAGAGTTCCACTTGACCACTTATTTGAGGATGATATGGTGAAGCAACGCGGTGAGTTACTCCATATTTGCTGAGGATTTTCCTGAAAGTTCCTTTCATAAAATGAGAACCACCATTAGTAATTAAAAATCTAGGAACTCCAAACTTGGGAAATATGACATCCTTGATCATCTTCACTGAACTGGCTGCATCTGCATGATTAGTTGGGATAGCTTCAACCCATTTAGTAACATAATCGACAACAAAAAGAATATGAGTGTAGCCATTTGATTCTATAAAGGGTCCCATATAATCCATTCCCCATACATCAAATGGTTCAATTATAAGACTATAATTCATTGTCATTTCTTGTCTTCTGCCTATATTACCAATTCTCTGGCAAGCATCACAATATTCCACATACCTTTCTGAATCTTTGAACAAGGTGGGCCAATAGAATCCAGATTGAAGTACCTTTTCTGTAGTTCGCCTGCCTGCATGATGTCCTCCATAGGGTCTGCCATGATAAGAGCATCTCCACTCGCCTACCCAGGACACTGATCCGGACGCCGAAAATTGGTCCAATCACGTACCCAGGGACCTGTTTTCGTCCGGATATGGGCATGTTTTGGTCCGGCCTACCCAGGCCGAACCCAGGTTCCCGGGTACGCTCTAGGGACGCCGGACACCACGAAAAAGGGCGTGGGCCAGCTCTGTCAGCGAGACAGTCCCATTCCCACCCACTCCACTCGCCCAGACTGCGACCACGAGCTCCCAGCGCCCCCTGTCGCCATGACTTAGCCGACGGAGCTCCCCCGCACAGAGACATGCCCACGCCTCTAGATTCGCTCGCTATAGTTGCCGCCCACCTCCACGCCTTCTCTGCCACCGCTTTCGCCGCCAAAGCTTTGTCGTAGCTCTGCTTCGCTGTGTGCTCCCACCACCATGCCCGCCAAGTGTTCGGCATTTGGCCGGATTCGTCCATGGACTCCGACAACGACGAGATACTCGACATGGACTCCGACAAGGACGGGATACTCGCCATGGACTCTGACGAGGAGGAGATGCTCGACGTACTCCTTCAGGAGGAGAGCTCCGAGGTCGCCGAAGGTGAAGATCACATGCAGATCCTCGCATCGCTCGCCCAGCTGTACATACAGATGGCGAAGCCGAAATGCGGTGGTTCGGCGCCAGGTCGCCGGAAGTGCAAGGCGAGACAAAGGATGGAGGGCTACTGCATGTTGTACGCCGACTACTTTGCTGACCAGCCACTCCATGGAGAGGACGTGTTTCGCCGCCGTTTCAAGATGAGCCGGAAGCTCTTCCTCAATATCGTGCATGCCATCCAGGAGTTCGACCCCTATTTCCTTTGCAATAAGGACTACACCGGCTTGGTTGGGTTTTCCTCACTTCAGAAGTGCACCGTGGCAATGAGGTTGCTTGCATATGGAGCGTCGGCTGATGCTGCCGATGACTATCTTCACATCGCCAAGTCCATGCCATTGATTGCTTGTATAGGTCTGCAGGGCAGTGATTGAAGTGTTCGGGGAACAATACTTGAGATCACCCACTGTTGAAGACACTTCTCGGATCCTTGCAGTCAATGAAAGTAGAGGATTTCCTGGTATGCTTGGAAGCATATATTGCATGCATTGGGAGTGGAAGAACTGTCCATTTTCATGGCAAGGAATGTACAAAGGCCACAAAGGAGGATGCACTGTGATACTTGAGGCAGTTGCTACACATGATCTTTGGATCTGGCACTCCTTCTTTGGCATGGCAGGATCGAATAACGACATCAACGTCCTTAACTCCTCAACTGTCATTTCCAAGCTTGTAGAGGGTCATGCTCCCCCTATGGAATTTGAGATTAGTGGACACCACTAAAACAAGGGAAACTATCTAGCAGATGGCATCTATCCAAGATGGCCAACATTTGTGAAGACTATCTCAAGTCCAATGCTGCCCAAGCATTCTCACTTTTCCAAGGAACAGGAAGCTTGCAGGAAGGACGTGGAGCGGGCATTCGGTGTGCTCCAGCAGAGGTTTGCAGTTGTACGGTTCCCTGCTATGACTTGGTCGAAAGATCAGATGTGGGAAGTGATGAACTGTTGTGTGGCCTTGCACAACATGATCATCGAGGATGAGAGGAAGGATCCAGTGAATTTTCTCGAGGAGAACAAGCCATACTACAGACAGGGTCCTCTTGGCGAGCCTGATCATCAGGTGCCTCCAACCTAGGCTGCATTCATCGCCGTGCGTCAGGAGATCCGAGATCCGGCGGTGCATCAATAGTTGTAGGATGATCTTGTTGAGCACCTATGGATACGCAGGGGCAACACGACATAGATGTCAAGCATGAACTGGCTGAACTTGGACAAATATGTTGTACTTTCACTACAGGCCAAACTATGTTTATATTTACGCTAAACTTTGTTTAAAATTTCACCAAAAATTGGCCGTAAATTGTTTTGTATTCATTATATGCCGAACTATGCCGAAATCTGGACGAACTTGAGCCGAATTTGAGCGAAAACGGGCGACCCGGTAACTCGGGCTGGGTACGCGAGTGGGAAACTGGGCGTACCTAGGCCGAAAACTTGATTCGTCCGGCCAAAGTTTGGTCCGGATGTCGGCCTGGGTACGCCCAACGAGTGGAGATGCTCTAAGCTTCCAAAATTGCATTAATTTCATTGTTAGGAACATACTTTTGAATCATTCCATCAGTTCCATGATGATAAAGAAATAGATCATCCCAAAAGTAATGTCTGAGATCATTAAAGAATTTCATTCTTTTGTTTCTTGTCATACCAGGAGGTACGCATTTTACTGCGAGATAATTAGCATAATCTGCATACCACGGATCAACTACTTCAATTTTTGCTAAGTATTCTCCCGGAAATGACTCATTTATAGGTACGGGGTCGGTAATTATTCCCTCCACCCTGGATAGATGATCTTCTACTGGATTATCCTTACCCCTCATATCTACTATTTGTAAATCATATTATTGTAGTAATAATACCCACCTAATCAACCTGGGGTTTGCATCAAGAAGGTGACACAAAGCTTGGTGATCTATATGAATTATTACACTAGAATTAATAATATAAGATCTAAATTTGTCACAGGCAAAAACTATAGCAAGGAACTCTTTCTCTGTAGTAGCATAATTTTCTGAATTTTTTTAAGAGTCCTACTAGCATAATGAATAACATTCTGTCTCGCTGTCCTAATACAGCTCCTAAAGCAGAGTCACTAGCATCACACGTGATTTCAAAAGGTTCATCCCATTTTGGAGATTGCATGATAGGTGATGAAACTAATTTATTCTTAAGATTTTCAAAAGCTGCAATGCAGTCATGATCTAGATAGAACGGAGTTTCTTTATCAAGAAGGTTAGTGAGAGTCATAGCTATTTTAGCAAAATCTTGTATAAAACGCTTGTAAAAACCTGCATGTCCCGGAAACATTTTTAAGTTTTTAATGTCTTGAGGTATGGGAAGATTTTCTATAGCACTTATATTGGTCTTATATATTTCTATACCTTTTTTTGAAACCTTATGTCCAAAAACTTTAGCTTCTCTTTCCATGAATCGACATTGCTCCCACTTTCAAACTAAGTTTGATTGCCTGCATCTCTGCAAAACCTTGGTTAAATTGTAGAGATAATTATCAAATGTTGTTCCACAAACAATGAAATCATTTGTTAATACTTCCATAGTCTTTTCAACAAGATCATCAAAGATTTTCAAAACACATTCTTGAAAGGTTGCAACTGCATTACATAAGCCAAATGGAATTAATCTATAAGCATAAGTACCATAAGGACATGTGAAAGTTGTTTTCTCTTGATCTTCGGGCTGTATAGCAATTTGAGAATAACCGGAATAACCATCAAGAAAACAAAAATAAGAATTATTGCTTAGTCTATCTAAAATCCTATCCACGAATGGTATAGGTTTGTGATTTTTCTTTGTCTCACGGTTTAGTCTTCTAAAATCGATGCACATGCGATACCCAACAATAGGCCTTATAGGGACTAGTTCACCATTCTCATTCATAGCAGCATCAAGACCCCCATGTCTTGGTACGCAATAAACTGGGCTAACCCACCTACTATCAGAAATAGGATATATTATGCTGGCATATAATAAGCGTATAACTTCTTTTCTTACTACTTATTTCATTTTTGGATTAAGCCTTCTTTGTGTATCAACTACAGGAACAACATCTTCAAGCATGGTAATCTTATGTGTCACAATGGATGGATATATTCCTTTAATATCACTTAGAGTATACCCAAACACTTCACGATGTTTGATCAAAACTAAAATAAGTTTATTTGTTTCATTTTCTGATTTTACTAATAATAACAGGACATTTATTTTCATTATCTAAAAATTCATACCTCATATTGTCTAGAAGTCGCTACAATTCAATTGGTGGAGGCTCTTCGTCACCTTTTCTTACCAGTTCTTCATAGTCATGTGGGTTTTGTGCTTCCAGAATGGAGTCAAGGTAATCTTCCATGTCTTATATTCCCTCATCATTTAGTGCCTCTTCCCAATTAATTAATCTCCTTTCTAATTCATCTTGGTGAGTGCTGAAATGAATTACGGCTAGCTTGGAAATTGTTTTCTCTTCCTTGATATCTTCTATTTCACATGGCCTCTTTTTAAGTTGGGAGAAGTGGAACATCATTTCCTCCTCTCCAAACATCATGGAAATAGTCTCTTCCTTATTATCAATTCGAGATTTGGTTATAGAGACAAAAGGCCTGCCTAAAAGAATAGGACAAAAGGTATCTCAAGGCATATCAACAATATGAAAATCAAGAGGGTACATGAGTGGTCCAACAAAAACATAGATATTTCGAATGGCACCTTCCGGTTTAATATTAGTTCTATTAACAAATTTAATAGTGGTGTCTACCAATTCCACATCTGGATTATTTAAATTGTAGAGAAGTTCCTCATAAAGAGATGAAGGCATAATATTTATAGTGAAAACCGGCTCATAAATTCCATATAAGGAAGTTTCTCCACAATATATAGGAGTCATGGGTTTAGAAGTTTCTTTACCTTGTATGTTATCTGTAATGAAGTCTGAAGTTTCAGAGTCTAGCATAACTACTTCATTTTCAGAAAAGATTCAAATTACAAACCAAAATATAAAGTGTTTCAGCGGAATTTAAAAGTAGCAACTCCAACGAAGATTTGAGATCAGCAGCTTATTCTATATGGTTCATGCTGCTCGGCTCCGTCGGTTACTACTAACTAGGGCACTTAGTTTGACTCATTGCCATCTACAACATAGTGGATTTCATAATCCACTCCTTCAACACCTCCTGACAGGTCAGGCTCCTCGTAGAACACATCTTTTTGGCATTCGGCCGCATACATTGGCGTATCTTCGGGATCCTCAGAGTCTAAGGAAGGGATCAAAGGAAAGGGTGAGTAAAAGCGTTACCCAGCAAGTTAATTATATGCAAGTGGGAAGTTTGATGCTCTATCTACCACCTCAGACTGTAATTCCTTGGCACTATGCAATTTTTGTAAATCTTTCTTCAAAGATTGATTTTATTATAAGAATCGATGACCATCAGCCTTCACAGGTTGAACATAACTTTCATGGAGTTCCTTTCCTGCCGCGTTCGTAGCTCCTTCCCAGAACAGGGAGTAACAAGTTACAATTCTTACACTTTGCAGAGGTGCGTTACTATACCCATGAGAGATCAACTCCTTGTTGCACAACCGGGCGTACTTTCCCGTCCACAATTTCACGATGTGGGGCCCAGTAGGTGATCCAAGCCAATCACTGCCCCCTTCGCGACCTCGCATGCCTCCTTGGTGTACACCATGCCCACATATTGAATCAAAGCAATGGCTTGTACAGACTGTTAGATGCCAGAACTATCGTGGGACATTGAGGGTTCCCACCCATATGCTGCATATCCTCTATGAATTACCAATTAAAATGCACTCTACGAGTGATAACATCCGGCAACATGCGAGAGGAAGAAGATACAGCTGACTTCTTTGTACCATTCCAAATCTCATGGTTAACGTGTGATATACAGCGCTAGAATCACTGATGTCATGGGTTATTAAGTTCCTAACTGATCATTATTGTTGCAAATAGAACCCTAAGTTCTATTGCTCCATTATATCATCACTTAGTATGATACCTAAGATTTCTTTATTTTAGAAAATAATATTTTATTTCTTTGGAGTATAGATGATAACACACAACTTGCAAATACTTTGATAAAGACTCTTCAAAGGACATGAGCAAGTGATGAACTTGCCTTGTGATTGCAAGGTAGTGAAGTCGGATGCTTGCACTGGACCTTGTGCTTCTATGTCTACAAAACATCATTATTGCCCGGTAAGGACAATATTTAAAGAAGCAAAAATGATTATGCATAGTAATGTAATGCATTATTTATTTTTGTGTGCTCTACCCATTATTTTGGTTACAAAATTCCTTTAAGTACTAAAGGATTTATAAATGTTAATTATTAATATTAATTAATGATTGTAATTTTATTATTTTACTTATTTGAATTTTTATTTATTTAATAATTCCTTTAAGAATTATCATTTAAATACAAGAATGATATAAATTATTTATTTAGTATTTTTCTAAAATACTATAATATTGATATATAATAAAAGTGATATTTTTTTATTTTTATCATCTTTCGTTAATTTTATAAAATTCCATAAGGAATATATATATCATAAAATTCTTGATAATAATTATATGCCTAAAATTTTATTTCTTAATTTGTTTAGATAGATTGAATTATTGTGAATCCAAAAATATTTTATTTATAATTTTTGGAATTTTATTTAATTTTCTAGAATTTATTTAAATTCAGGGGCATTTTGGTCTTTTCTTAATTATTAAAACTTTCTTTGGTGGTTGGGCTGGCTATGTTAGGCTTATTGGGCCGTTTTGGCCGAAGTGGCCAAAACCAAAAAGGCTCCCTGAAGGGTTGGCCCTCTCAGCCCACTCTCCATTTCCATCTCTCCCGCCCCTTCTCTCCTTCTCCTCTCTGGACCCCGTGGTCGACGATGCCACCGCTGGCGATTCACTCTGCCGTGGTCCTCCCCAGACACCGAAGTGATGCATGGTGTGGTTGTTGACCCTGCTCCTCCTTCCAGTCCAGCTCGATTTGGACCTAGGTCCCTCCTGTAGCCAGACCAGATCTGTCCCGAACCCTAGGGTTTGGGGTGGTGCTGGTGCTGCCTCCGCTGCTCCCGTGGTGCTTTGGTGGTGTTGCTCGCCCTCAGGTGTGGCTGTGCTCGCTGTATCAGTGTGGTGCGGGTTGAAGTGCTCCCTTGGGGTGCCCCCCATGCCGCCGTGCTCGTTGACAACCTCTGCTTCCTCTTATCTCCCACAGCTACAACCTCCAGTAAACTGTTCTTTCTCCCTCTCGTGACCTCTATGCTATGCCATCCTGTCATGTGTCTTTCTAGTGGCTACCCCTAGCTAGTGTTCATGTTATGATTAGGGTTCATATCCTGATTAGGGTTCATCCCTCTATTGACATTATATATGATGAATTAGATCAAGTAATAATGATCCATGAGTATGGTGAATGGTTGTTTGATGTGGATTACTGCTTATAGTTGGGCTTTGATGATGCTAGTGGCTTACAAGACTAATTCCATTGGTTAATTTGATATGGTTCAAATGATAGTGTTATTGTAGAATCACTAATTGGAGATCCTAGTGATTTGAAAGTTCACCACTGTCATTGCTTGGTTATTGACAGTGAGTTGTGAGTGATGTAGTCACTATTTCTGTAATTGTTGGCTTATGGATTCATATACAAATTGGGATTAATTGATCTCTTACAGTGATGTTATGTAAATATATACATACCTGGAAATGATTCCTGTGATTGGTATCAGGAAAATGATGCTTAGTTGTCTATTAGTTTATCTGTGAAAGCTAGATACTTAATCTGATTGGTTTAGAATCTGGTCTTGTGACACCATCTTGAAATGGCACACAAGTCTAGGTTCTACTACTTGGCTTGATTTTTGTTAATGCTTAAGATTGGCTTAATGCCAAATATAAGTTGGAACTTCTTTCTTTAAACACCAATGCCTATGATGTTGGTCTGAGGCTTAGGGACTAGGTTCCTATCTTATTGTTCCTCATGGATCTATTCTGGTAGTGATACCAGCTACTAATTCTTGAGTCAAAGTTGGGAAAAATGATATGTAGGCTTTTTAAGTTACATAGATCCATAAGATCTAGAAATTCTAAGGTGCTACTCCTGTTTAAGAGATGTGCCTAGAATTCCAGATCTAGGCTATATTTATTCTTGGAATTTTAAGATATGGCTTTATAGCCAGGATAAATGAGGTTGTTCTGAGATCCTGGTTGGATCTGTATAGTCTACTTAAGGCATTTTATGTTTAAAATCTTCTATGATATATTCACCTCACTTGGGTGTTTTTCTGAGAAGTTGAATATAAGACAACACATGAATTCTTATCTAACTTAGATAGATAAATCATGTGATGGTTTTATACTACTCACCACAACAGTGGCGTTGTTGGGGTTGTAACTTGTTGATCTTGTGACTTGATCTTGCCGGTTGTGTGGCTGGACTGATCTGGTTCTTCTCCTGATGCTGCTCCTGCTACTTCCAGCTCCTGGAACTTGTCCTTGATCTTGCTATCCACCTTCTGGTTCCTGGTAACTTGGCCTTGTCCTTGCTATCCACATGATCCACTCCCTCCTTATGTCACCATCTTGATGAGGACTGGGATGATCTGGTTTGTGGTTTAGTTTGGCTGGTTTGGCTGTGGCTAGACTGCTGGTGCTTGGTGTGTATGAGCAAAGAAATGGTGTTGGGGTGCTTGCCCATGGCCGTGTTGATCTGTTTTGATTGTGTGAGCAGCTTTGGCTATGCTCGACAGCACACACCATGCATTTAGGTGTGTAAGTTGCTTGTGTGCCTGCTGCTCCCTTGTGGATATGCTCAGGGAATGATCTACCTTCTATCTAATTACATTTACCTGTCTGGTGAAACTTGCCCCTCTTGCTGATTGGAGTTATTTGACTTATGGCTTAAAAATTATGAAAGATTTAGTTCTTTCATATTGGTGAAACTTGCCCCTAAAGATTTAAGATTATGGCTAAAGATTTACTTAGTGATGTAAAGTTGAACAGTGCAACTCACTGTCACTACTGAGAGTAAAAATATCTTAATATTTTATTTTCTTTCTTTTTTTGTTTATTCTTTGTTTTGCGGGTACAAGTCTTGAAGATTTAAGATTATAATAGGTTTTCTTTTTGATAGAATAATTCAATTGTAATATTTATTTTATTCTTTTGTAATAAAGATTGTAATATTACTCAATATACAAATGTTCTTGCTTTTATCATTTACTATTGTAAAGATCCTTGATTACTTTTATAAATTACATTTTGAAACTTATTTATTGAATAAAGATATGGAATGAATATTCATTTTCTTGATTATGTTATATTATTCAAAGTTTGAGTTACTAAATGTTATAGTTTGATTAAATAAGATTACTCAAACATAATTCTAATTCATTTTAAATTATAATTCTAACACTCAAGTTTGAATTCAAATTTCATTTCCCAAAACACACTAATCCATAAAGATCATGTCAAAGTTTATAACGATCATTCTCCAAGGCTATTCCTAAACTTAAAGAGTGAAAGAAACTTTGATCACTTTAGGTTGTTTTTTATTTGGCAAAAAATTTACCCATATTTTTATAGATGAGTGCATGCAATTGCACAGATTCCTAATTCTACCCTTCGTGGGTTCCTAAATGCTGGGAAGTTACAGTTCCCATCCTGTAGGTACCTGTAAATGCCCTAAATAATTCTCAATAATTTTCTTTACCGAGTAGGAATCAATGTCAAGGGTTTTAATCATCGCACAAGTCCTTTCATCTCCAAGAAAGTCGTTAACACAAGCATATTCAGAAGAACCTTTCATATTGCTCTCCTCATTTTTAAGACTTTCCGTTGTTTCTTTCATTTTCATTATTTATTTCCAAGCTTCATCATAGGTATTAGATAGAAAACTACCATTAGAAGCGGTATCTCGGATTGCTCTATTTTTATTATTAAGCCCTCCATAGAAAGTATGGGTAATGAACCAATCAGGCAAACGATGATGGGGGAAATTGTCTAGATAGCTTTTATACCTTAGATAGCCTTCATATAAACTCTCATCGGGATTATTTTTGAAACTAACAATAATACCTCTCATCCTGTGAGATTTTCTTTCTGAGTAATATTTTGACAAGAATTTGGTTATCAAATCCGTCCACGTCCTTGGTGCTTCTGCACAAAAGGATCTATACCAGTTGCAAACATTATTAGAGAGAGTTTGTCTAAACAACTGCATTTTGACCTTATCAAGGTCACAATCATCAAATATAAAGGAACCAAAAACATCTTCAGAGAATTGTAAGTGTCCATATGGACTCTCTTCATGGGTTCCCGAAAAATTTTTAGAGTTAAGTAACTCAAATAATAAAGGATGGATCTCAATACCATCGGGGTTTATGCTTCTATTCACAGTTATAAAAGCGACCATGGGCGAACCCATATTCCTTACTGCCTCAAGTTGCATTAAATGCTGAGTGTTGTCCATTGTTATGGTCCTGCAACTCAAATTAAAAATTAGTACAACGAAAGTAAATAACTAAAAGTAAAGTGACTTATAGCGCTAAGCTCCCCGGCAACGGCGCCAGAAAATAGCTTGATGGCTACAAGTGCACAGATCGTTTGCAGCTAGTTTCGAAATAAAGATATTGATCCCACAGGGAGTAGTAGGCAAAAGACTAAAATTCTTTTAACTAAAACTAACGAAGGACTTAAGAAATAATTCTAAGATGCAAGAAAAGTAGAATTGTTTTTGGGTTTTTGGTTAAGTGAAACAGTAAAGTAAAGTGAAGTAAAACTTAATGCAGAAAGTAGTAATCGCGTATGTAAGAAAGATTGAAACTGCAATAGGGGAAAGGCGTTCGCAGGGAGTTGTGGATATACCGCTAGCAATTTAGACCAAGTGATCAAGATTATTATAACAAACTTTTAGACATTTCTGGAGTTGTGACACATGGAAAACATTATGAACTTGAGCCAATCTTGCGGGTAACTCTAAAGTCTAAGATACAGTCCTGTTCTGACTCAGTATCTTGAATGGCCCGATCCTTTAACTCGGAACCTCTTAACTCCATTCATTGAACTTACTTTCAAATATACCATGTCTCCTACTTCAGGATGACATGATTTTCTACTTTGATCAGCATAACTTTTCTGCCTACTTTGAGCTATTTTCAGTCTATCCTTGATCTTATCAATTATATCTTGTTTTTCCTTGATATAGTCTGGCGCAAATTCCTTGCTTCTTCTAGGCTCATACTAACATATTGGTGATCTACACTTTATTCCATACAGAACCTGATATGGAGCTGCCTTCAGACTACTCTGATAGCTATTATTGTAGGAAAATTCTACAAATGGTAGATGATCTTCCCACGAACCTCCAAAATCTAATGCACAAGCCCTTAACATGTCCTCCAGTATTTGATTGGTTCGTTCCGTTTGACCCCTGTCTCTGGATGATAAGTTGTGCTAAAATCTAACTTTCATCCAATTGCTTCATGTAATTGCTTCCAAAATGCCGAAGTAAACACTGATCCCCTATCAGTTACAATATTTTTGGGCACTTCGTGCTTACTTACAATTTCTTTGATGTAAACTTCTACTAACTTCTCGGCATTATCCTTCTAGTTAACCGGAATAAAATGTGCACTTTTAGTGAGTCTATCCACAATCACCCATATCATATCCTTCTGTTTAGGTGTCATGGGCAATCCTGCGATGAAGTCCATACCTATTTCCTCCCACTTCCATTCGGGAATTTCCAAAGGATGCAATGGTCCTGCTAGACTTTGATGTTTATCCTTCACCCTTTGGCAAGTATGGCATTCTGATACATATTTAGCAATGTCTCTTTTCATGTTATTCCACCAGAATAATTCTTTCAGATCCATGTACATCTTAGTACTTCCTGGATGTATATAATATGGTGTTTCATGTGCTTCTATGAGTATGACATCACGAATCTCAGTCACATCTGGAACACAAAGACGATCTTGGAACCACAAGGACTCATAATCTCCTAGGCGAAAAACTGATGTTTTCCCTTGAGATATCCTCCGAATTTCTTCAGCAATGAAAGGATCTTCTGCTTGATGTCTAAAAATTTCGTGCTTAAGATCACTTTCCTGCTCTGCAACTACCTGCATAGTAGCTAATCCTCCAAGAATCTTTGTTCTAATGAATTGAACCTCTAATCTTTCCAAGTCCATCTGTAACTCTTTTGGTAGCTCTCGATTGCTAGGCTGAATATCTGCACTTTTACGACTTAAAGCATCTGCTACAACATTTTCTTTTCCTGGAGTATAGTTGATTGTTAAATCATAATCTTTGATTAGTTCCAACCAACGCTTCTGTCTCATATTCAATTCCTTTTGGGTGAAGAAATATTTAAGACTTTTATGGTCAGTGTATAACTCACATCTAGCTCCATAAAGAAAATGCCTCCATCCTTTCAGCGCAAAGACTACTGCTGCTAACTCTAAATCATGAGCTGTATAATTGACTTCATGTGGTTTCAGTTGTCTTGAACCATAAGCAATCACTTTCCGATCTTGCATTAGCACACAACCAAAACCTTCTATAGATGCATCACAGTATACTGTAAAGTCTTTTCCTGTTTCTGGAACTGCCAGAATTGGAGCGGTAGTTAACCTGGTCTTCAACTCCTGAAATCTTGCTTCACATTTATCATCCCAATTTAATGGTGTATTCTTTCTTAACAATTTGGTCATTGGCCCAGTTATTTTTGATAAACCTTCAATGAATCTCCGATAATAACCAGCCATACCTAAGAAACCTCGAATCTATTTCACATTGGTTGGTGCAGTCCATTTTAGTACTGATTGAACTTTAGAGGGGTTTACAACAATTCCATCTTTACTAATCACATGACCGAGGAATTCTACCTCATCTAACCAGAATTCACATTTACTGAACTTACCATAAAGCTTATGTTCTCTTAGGGTCTGCAATGCTATTCTCAAATGATCTGCATGCTCTTCCTTATCCTTGGAATATATCAGAATATCATCAATGAAGACTATGATGAACTTATCCAAATATGGCATAAAGATTTTGTTCATCAGGTTTATGAATATTGCTGGTGCATTGGTCAATCCAAATGGTACTACCAGATACTCATGGTGTCCATATCTTGAGACAAATGTTGTCTTTGGAACATCCTCTGGTTTGATTTTTATCTGATGGTATCCAGATCTTAGATCAATCTTAGAAAATACTCCAGCTCCTTTCACTTGATCAAACAGATCTTGAATTCTTGGTAAGGGATACTTATTCTTTATGGTAACATTGTTCAGATTTCTGTAATCCCCACACATTCTTCTTCCACCATCCCTTTTATCCACAAAGATCACCGGTGTTCCCCATGGGGATAAACTTTCCTGAATAAATCCTTTTCTGGCTAACTCATCAATTTTCTCTTTGAGTTCCTTTAATTCTTTTGGTACCATCTTATATGGTGCTTGAGATATTGGTGCAGTACCTAGGATTAGATCAATAGTGAATTCTATTTCCCGATCTGGTGGTATTCCAGGTAGCTCTGCGGTAAAAACATCTTGGAACTCATTTACTACAGGAATATATTCCAACTTGACCTCCTTCATTGAGTTCAACTGAAGATCCACCATGATATGACTGTGCTGATATGCTTGATAAACTATTCTTGCTCCACTTGGAGTTTTGTTGGAGACAGTTTTCTCCTCACAATTTATATGAGCCCCATGTTCAGTCATCTAGTCCATTCCCAGCACTACTGCAATTCCCTTCAAAGGAATTACATAAAGGTCCGCAAGGTATGTACAACCACAGATCGAAATAACCGGATCTTGTTTAATGTGGCATACGGTCACATTTCCCCCTGTCGTAACTATGGTCATAGTGTTTTCTAACGTTTCCCTTCTAATCCCGAAATTATCACAGAATTCTTCAGAAATGAATGAAGTAGTTGCACCAGTATCAAATAGAACTTTGCTGGGATTGGTAAGGATATTGAGCGTACCTATCACTATGTGCTCTGAGTTATCCACCTCCTCTATGGTTGCACAATTCAGCTTCCCGATAGGTTTGTTCCTCTTGCCATTATTGTTCTTGACATTATTTCCTGCTCGATTGGGCTATCCATTACCTCCACTGGCTTGTCCTCCGCCCTTGGTAGGACAACCACCTGGTGGTTTACTCGGACAGTCGGGCTTGATATGCCCCTTCTACCACAACCATAATAGATAACTGCTGGCTTTTTGCATTCCCTCTGGAAATGCCCTAGAATTCCACAATTGTTACAGATAACATTCCTCCTAGGATTGGATTGATTTCCACCACTCCCCTTATTATTATTATTGCCACGGGCTTTGTTCCGAGGTTTGAACTCCAGATTGGGTTTAGGTTTACTTGCCTGAATCCTCTTGGTTTCCTTCTTGGCTCTTTTCCGCCTATCCTCTTGGACATTCTTGTAGTCATCTTCAAAAGTGATAACTGCATCCAGCAACTGCTGATAGGTTTGCTTATTGGGCAACCTTAACTGCATCCTCACAAATGGATTTAACCCACGCAGGAAACGCTTCTTCCTCTTCTCTTCTGTGTTAACATCTTCCTCAGTGTAACGAGACAGTTGACTAAACTCCCGGATATACTTCATGACACTAGTATATCCCTGCTGAAGCTCCTCAAATTCTCTCCACTTCAACTCCATAACACTTTTCGGAACATGATATTCACGGAATCTCTGTTTGAACTCCTCCCAATTGTACTCCCTTCCTGGCTGTTGCATGGCTATCTGATTTTCCCACCATGATGTTGCAGGTCCGGTTAGAAGATGAGTTGCATACCTCAGTTTCTCCTCATCATTACAGCCTACAGTCTTTAACTTTCTTTCAGTATCAGCTAGCCAATCTTCTGCATCCATTGGTTTAGGAGTTGATGCAAAAGGTAACGGCCTTGCATTCTGGAAGTCAGAAAGACCCACTCCTCCCCCTTCAGGTGCTCTCTAATTCCCATCTCGTCCCAATAGCTCTTCCATGAACTTGTTCTGGGTCCCTTGCATCATTTGCATACACTGCATAAAGTTCTGCTCCATTAAAGGCCTTTATGGTGGTGGTGGTAATGTTCCCTGATTTCCTGCATCTGCATCAGCCTTCTCTTTGGCCTCATGGTCCATCCGTTGCTGTTTAGATTCGGTCTCTACACCCGTATCCATGACCCCCTAGTCCTGCAACATAAAGCGAATACTCATAATTACAGCATGCACGTGTGTTCTGAGCTCGACTTTACGCACAGAACTAGTCACACAATGAAAATCCAAATATGCATTTCACATATTATACATTACAACATCTTAATAATGCAAAGTCATTACAACATATACCAGATAGGTATAATCACAACACTACCTTATTTATCTAACTACCTTATTTTCTCGGATTACAATACACAGTACCCCATACTTCTAAATAGTCGCCTGCTTCTAGTAATAACTACTCTCATCATACATTCCTGATGTCCAACCGTGATGACGTGACGTTCGTCACACAGTTTGTGGAACAAATGGCCTTCCAAAAGGAACATAATCAGTATCTGAAGTGTCAGGACTAGAGTCATTACTCAACCTGAGCGCATTGACTCCCTCCAGCTCAGCTGAAAAGCCTTCAGAAACATATTCAACATTTCTCCCACTTGCATCTCCTGAGCTTCATTTCTTGAGTCGTCAACAGGATACGCAGATCATGCTGCTCCCCAGGTGCTCCGTTGGGCAAGATAGTTAAACACAGGATAATGTATATTCCCTGGGTTTTGAGAATGTGTTGATGATTCAAACACTCTCTCCTCGGGATCTTCTTCTTCATCCTGATTATTTATTAATATGGTATTTCTACTACTGTTACTAGGGTTAATTCTTGCACCCATCCATCTAGATTGTCCAACATTTTTGTCAGAACTATCTATGGACATCTGGTGTTCCTGGGATCCTTCAGATGATCCCATTCTCTAGCCATTAGAATTCTCAATAGGAAGTTCTGAATCAGAACCGTCCTCTGAACCATGTGGCACTGCATACCTCATATATAAAGTAGGATCATATATAGGTTCAGGCCTTGGTGTATAAGGATATGGTGTAAAAGATTCAGGATCTATAGGTATATCCTTGAAGTTGGGTTATGTACTACTACTTGCTTCCTTCTCCAACTGGAATGCTAACTGCTTCCTCCTTTCAGGATCCGTCAGATCCTCTAACATGTCATTTTTATCTTCGACAATAACTTGATGTGTCTTATAAAAAGACACAACAAGTGTTCGGTATCTATCCATAAACTTGGAAGCTAACTTAGGATGCTTCTTAACCAAAGTAAGATGATCCGGTATAGGCTCCGAGTCTATAGAATCATGAGGAATCACAGAAAATGTGCTACCTTCTAACTCCTTGGCTTTATGCTCCCGGATATTAGCTATCGCCTCCACAACAACAACATGATATGCTGCTAAGTGACTCCTACCTTCACCTATAGGTAGATCGTGATATAATCCAAGCCCCTCTAGGAGTTGGATACTCACACGATACTTGGATAACATACGACCATCACAATAGGTTATGGTGTTTACTGGAATTCTAGTTGGACAACTAAAAATCTTTAAGAGTTGACGAAGTTGGTCTGTGAATGATCCTTGATAATCATCAAGAGTCTCCTCTTTCCTATCCAAAGTCTGCTTTCGAAACTTTGGTTCCATAGCTCTGTATATGAGAAAAATATTTTGATTAGTAACCAATAAAATATTGCATCATAACAAAGAATAATCGCACTAAAACATATAACGGAATATTCTCATTCGAATACCCATTATATTTCTTTTAGAGAATTCTTTATCGTTGCTACACACTCCTACAGGTAATACCCTTTACTAGGTTTCCAACCTAAGGTCAAAGCAATTTGCTCTGATACCAACTACGGTGACCCAGCATACCACTGCATGTGTAGTACACTATAGTCGTTGACATGACATCCACAGAACACCGTTCTGTAAATATCACATCCCTCAGAGTGGTACAACAGAAACATTGCGGGTCCATATTACAAACATACACACATTATTATTATTACAATAACAGAAGTTCAAGACTTAGAAAAGATTCAACTTAAAAACCAAAATATAAAGTGTTTTAGTGGAATTTAAAAGTAGCAACTCCAACGAAGAGTTGAGCTCAGCATCTTATTCTATATGGATCATGCTGCTCGGCTCCGTCGGTTACTACTAACTAGGGCACTTAGTTTGACTCGTTGCCATCTACACCATAGCGGATTTCGTAATCGACTCCTTCAACACCTCCTGACAGGTCAGGCTCCTCGTAGAACACATCTTCTTGGCATTCGGCTGCATACATTGGCGTATCTTCGGGATCCTCAGGGTCTAAGCAAGGGATCAAAGGAAAGGGTGAGTAACAGCGTTACCCAGCAAGTTAATTATATGCAAAGTGGTAAGTTTGATGCTCTATCTACCACCTCAGACTGTAATTCCTTGGCACTCTGCAATTTTTGTAAATCTTTCTTTAAAGATTGATTTTATTATAAGAATCGATGACCATCAGCCTTCACAGGTTGACCAGAACTTTCATGGAGTTCCTTTCCTACCGCGTTCGTAGCTCCTTCCCGGAACAGGGAGTAACAAGTTACAATTCTTACACTCTGCAGAGGTGCGTTACTATACCCATGAGAGATCAACTCCTTGTTGCACAAGAGGGCGTACTTTCCCGTCCACAATTCCATGATGTGAGGCCTAGTAGGTGATCCAAGCCAATCACTGCCCCCTTCGCGACCTCGCATGCCTTCTTGGTGTACACCATGCCCACATATTGAATTACGCCAATGGCTTGTACAGACCTTTAGATGCCAGAACTATCGTGGGACGTTGAGGGGTTCCCACCCATATGCTGCATATCCACTACGAATTACCAATTAATATGCACACTACGAGTGATAACAGCCATGACCTGCACATCCGGCTGCATGCGAGAGGAAGAAGATACAACTGACTTCTTTCTCCCATTCCAAGTCTCATGGTTAACGTGTGATATACGGCGCTAGAATCACTGATGTCATGGGTTATTAAGTTCCTAACTGATCATTATTGTTGCAAATAGAACCCTAAGTTCTATTGCTCCATTATATCATCACTTAGGATGATACCTAAGATTTCTTTATTTTAGAAAATAATATTTTCTTTCTTTGGAGTATAGATGATAGCACACAACTTGCAAATACTTTGATAAATACTCTTCAAAGGACATGAGCAAGTGATGAACTTTCCTTTGATTGAAAGATAGTGAAGTCATATGCTTGCACTGGACCTTGTGGTTCTATGTCTACAAAACATCATTATTGCCCGGTAAGGACAATATTTAAAGAAGCAAAAATGATTATGCATAGTAATGTAATGCATTATTTATTTTTGTGTGTTCTACCCATTATTTTGGTTACAAAAATTCCTTTAAGTATTAAAGGATTTACAAATGTTAATTATTAATATTAATTAGTGATTGTAATTTTTATTTTATTTTACTTATTTGAATTTTTATTTATTTAATAATTCCTTTAAGAATTATCATTTAAATACAAGAATGATATAAATTATTTATTTAGTATTTTTCTAAAATACTATAATATTGATAAATAATAAAAGTGATTTTTATTTATTTTTATCATCTTTCTTTAATTTTATAAAATTCCATAAGGAATATATATCATAAAATTCTTGATAATAATTATATGCCTAAAATTTTATTTCTTAATTTGTTTAGATAGATTGAATTATTGTGAATCCAAAAATATTTTATTTATAATTTTTGGAGTTTTATTTAATTTTCTAGAATTTATTTAAATTCAGGGGCATTTTGGTCTTTTTTTAATTATTAAAACTTTGTTTAGGTGGTTGGGATGGCTGTTGTAACACCCCCGGTCACTCCGTACCGACGACTGTCACTTCTGGCAGCTCAATAGGATCTCTAGACTAACCCACATACCAACACTAGTCTTTTCTACGCACTTTGTCCTCACTCATGCGCACCCGGTACCCACTTCCCGGTCGGTCACCCATCCTAGAATTGGTCTAGGCCAAGCACGCTTAACCTTAGAGTTCTTTTCGAATGAGCTTCCGGAAAAGAAGTTGCAACTTGTTGGTATGGGTTTCCTATCAATCCTATTGAGCCATGCGCCAGGGTCTCACATACACCCACCCTTAGAAGATCGATGTCCTCGTCGATCAACCACAAGCCAGGAACGTCCCCTCTTGGCATACGTCTGTGCGTCCAGTGCCGACACATGTGTCATGCCGTGTCCACTCTGGGCCACACGCGCCATGCGCCACATGTCCGCCAATGACCCGCACACGCCCGTGTAACCGCGAGGGTCGGCTCTGATACGACTTGTAACACCCCCGGTCACTCCGGACCGACGACTGTCACTTCTGGCAGCTCAATAGGATCTCTAGACTAACCCCACAGACCAACACTAGTCTTTTCTGCGCACTTTGTCCTCACTCATGCGCACCCGGTACCCACTTCCGGGTCGGTCACCTATCCTAGAATTGCTCTAGGCCAAGCACGCTTAACCTTAGAGTTCTTTTTGAATGAGCTTCCGGAAAAGAAGTTGCAACTTGTTGGTATGGGTTTCCTATCAATCCTATTGAGCCATGCGCCAGGGTCTCACAGCTGTGTTGGGCTTATTGGGCCGTTTTGGCCCAAGTGGCCAGAACCAAAAAGGCTCCCCGAAGGGTTAGCCCTCTCATCCCACTCTCCTTGTCCATCTCTCTCGCCCCCTTCTCTCCTTCTCCTCTCTGGACCCCGTGGTCGAAGATGCCACCACCGGTGATTCACACCGCCGTGGTCCTCCCCGACCGCCTCCGTGATGCATGGTGTGGTTGTTGACTCCGCTCCTCCTTCTAGTACAGCTCGATTTGGACCTGGGGCCCTCCTGTGGCCATACCGGCTCCGTCCCGAACCCTAGGGTTTGGGGTGGTGCTGGTGCTGCCGCCGCCGCTGCCCCCGTGGTGCTGTGGTGGTGTTGCTCACCCTCAGGTGTGGCTGTGGTCGCCGTCTCGGTGTGGTGCGGGTTGAAGTGCTCCCTTGGGGTGCTCCCCGTGCCGCCGTGCTCGTCAACACCCTCTGCTTCCTCTTCTCGCCCACAGCTACAACCTCCAGTAATTTGTTCTTTCTCCCTCTCATGACCTCTATGCTATGCCACCCCGTCCTATGTGTTTCTAGTGGCTACCCATGGCTAGTGTTCATGTTCTGATTAGGGTTCATATCCTGATTAGGGTTCATCCCTCTATTGACATTATATATGATGAATTGGATCAAGTAATAATGATCCATGAGTATGGTGAATGGTTGTTTGATGTGGATTACTGCTTATAGTTGGGCTTTGATGATGTTAGTGGCTTACAAGACTAATTCCATTGGTTAATTTGATATGGTTCAAATGATAGTGTTACTGTAGAATCACTAATTGGAGATCCTAGTGATTTGAAAGTTCACCACTTTCAATGCTTGGTTATTGACAGTGAGTTATGAGTGATGTAGTCACTATTTCTGTAATTGTTGGCTTATGGATTCATATACAAATTGGGATTAATTGATCTCTTACAGTGATGTTATGTATATATATACACACTTGGAAATGATTCCTGTGATTGGTATCAGGAAAATGATGCTTAGTTGTCTATTAGTTTATCTGTGAAAGCTAGATACTTAATCTGCTTGGTTTAGAAGCTGCTCTTGTGACACCATCTTGAAATGGCACACAAGTCTAGGTTCTACTACTTGGCTTGATTTTTGTTAATGCTTAAGATTGGCTTAATGCCAAAGATAAGTTGGAACTTCTTTCTTTAAACACCAATGCCTATGATGTTGGTCTGAGGCTTAGGGACTAGGTTCCTATCTTGTTGTTCCTCATGGATCTGTTCTGGTAGTGATACCAGCTACTAATTCTTGAGTCAAAGTTGGGAAAAATTTGTAGGCTTTTTAAGTTATATAGATCTATAAGATCTAGAAATTCTAAGGTGCTACTCCTGTTTAAGAGATGTGCCTAGAATTCCAGATCTAGGCTATATTTATTCTTGGAATTTTAAGATATGGATTTATAGCCAGGATCAATGAGGTTGTTCTGAGATCCTGGTTGGATCTGTATAGTCTACTTAAGGCTTTTTGTGTTTAAAATCTTCTATGATGGATTCACCTCACTTGGGTGTTTTTCTGAGAAGTTGAATATAAGACAACACATGAATTATTATCTAACTTAGATAGATAAATCATGTGATGGTTTTATACTACTCACCATAATAGTGGAGTTGTTGGGGTTGTAACTTGTTGATCTTGTGACTTGATCTTGCTGGTTGTGTGGCTGGCCTGATCTGGTTCTTCTCCTGATGCTACTCCTGCTACTTCCAGATCCTGGAACTTGTCCTTGATCTTGCTATCCACCTTCTGGTTCCTGGTAACTTGGCCTTGTCCTTGCTATCCACCTGATCCACCCCTCCTTATGTCACCATCTTGATGAGGACTGGGATGATCTTGTTTGTGGTTTAGTTTGGCTGGTTTGGCTGTGGCTAGACTATTGGTGCTTGTTGTGTATGAGCAAAGAAATGGTGTTGGGGTGCTTGCCTACGACTGTGTTGATCTGTTTTGATTGTGTGAGCAGCTGTGGCTGTGATCGACAGCACGCACCATGCATTTAGGTGTGTAAGCTGCTTGTCTGCCTGCTGCACCCTTGTGGATATGATCAGGGAATGATCTACCTTCTATCTAATTACATTTACCTGTCTGGTGAAACTTTCCCCTCTGGCTGATTGGAGTTATTTGACTTATGGCTTAAAAATTATGAAAGATTTAGTTCTTTCATATTGGTGAAACTTGCCCCTAAAGATTTACTCAGTGATGTAAAGTTGAACAGTGCATCTCACTGTCACTACTGAGAGTAAAAATATCTTAATCTTTTATTTTCTTTCTTTTTTTTGTTTATTCTTTGTTTTGCAGGTACAAGTCTTCAAGATTCAAGATTAGAATAGTTTTTCTTTTTGATAGAATAATTCCCTTGTAATATTTATTTTATTCTTTTGTAATATTTATTTTATTATTTTGTAATAAAGATTGTAATATTACTCAATATATAAATGTTCTTCCTTTTATCATTTACTATTGTTAAGATCCTTGATTACTTTTATAAGTTACATTTTGTAACTTATTTATTGAATAAAGATATGGAATGAATATTCATTTTCTTGATTATGTTATATTATTCAAAGTTTGAGTTACTAAATGTTATAGTTTGATTAAATAAGATTACTCAAACATAATTCTAATTCATTTTAAATTATAATTCTAACACTCAAGTTTGAATTCAAATTTCATTTCCCAAAACAAACTAATCCATAAAGATCATGTCAAAGTTTATAACGATCATTCTCCAAGGCTATTCCTAAACTTAAAGAGTGAAAGAAACTTTGATCACTTTAGGGTTTTTTTTATTTGGCGAAAAATTTACCCACATTTTTACAGATGAGTGCATGCAATTGCATAGATTCCTAATTCTACCCTTAGTGGGTTCCTAAATGCTGGGATGTTACAGTTCCCATCCTGCGGGTACTTGTAAATGCCCTGCATAATTCTCAATAATTTTCTTTACCGAGTAGGAATCAATGCCAAGGGTTTTAATCATCGCACAAGTCCTTTCATCTCCAAGAAAGTCGTTAACACAAGCATATTCAGAAGAACCTTTCATATTGCTCTCCTCATTTTTAAGACTTTCCGTTGTTTCTTTCATTTTCATTATTTATTTCCAAGCTTCATCATAGGTATAAGATAGAAAACTACCATTAGAAGCGGTATCTAGGATTTATCTATTTTTATTATTAAGCCCTCCATAGAAAGTATGGGTAATTAACCAATCAGGCAAACTATGATGGGGGAAATTGTCTAGATAGCTTTTATACCTTAGATAGCCTTCATATAAACTCTCATCGGGATTATTTTTGAAACTAACAATAATACCTCTCATCCTGTGAGCTTTTCTTTCTGAGTAATATTTTGACAAGAATTTGGTTGTCAAATCCGTCCACGTCCTTGGTGCTTCTGCACAAAAGGATATGTACCAGTTGCAATCATTATTAGAGAGAGTTTGTCTAAACAACTGCATTTTAACCTTATCAAGGTCACAATCATCAAATATAAAGGAACCAAAAACATCTTCAAAGAATTGTAAGTGTCCATATGGACTCTCTTCATGGGTTCCCGAAAACTTTTTACAGTTAAGTAACTCAAATAATAAAGGATGGATCTCAATACCATCGGGGCTTATGCTTCTATTCACAGTTATAAAAGCGACCATGGGCGAACCCATATTCCTTACTTCCTCAAGTTGCATTAAATGCTGAGTGTTGTCCATTGTTATGGTCCTGCAACTCAAATTAAAAATTAGTACAACGAAAGTAAATAACTAAAAGTAAAGTGACTTATAGCGCTAAGCTCCCCGGCAACGGCGCCAGAAAATAGCTTGATGACTACAAGTGCACAGATCGTTTGCAGCTAGTTTCGAAATAAAGATATTGATCCCACAGGGAGCAGTAGGCAAAAGACTAAAATTCTTTTAACTAAAACTAACGAAGGACTTAAGAAATAATTCTAAGATGCAAGAAAAGTAGAATTGTTTTTGGGTTTTTGGTTAAGTGAAACAGTAAAGTAAAGTGAAGTAAAACTTAATGCAGAAAGTAGTAATCGTGTATGTAAGAAAGATTGAAACTGCAATAGGGGAAAGGCGTTCGCAGGGAGTTGTGGATACACCGCTAGCAATTTAGACCAAGTGATCAAGATTATTATAACGAATATTCTCATTATATGCATGTATGTGGGAGGAGCTCCATATATAGATGACGAGGCAGCAACCACTACTCACACCATCCTTCATAAACACAGCTGACAGATAAACGACATCAATCGTATTATCCCACTATTAAGGGATTTCTCCCGCGGCATGGACATGGCTTAATGAGTTCTCCTTGATTCCCCAAGTTAGTACGTAAAGGATGACAACGAATTTATAGTCACAGTAAGTGCTACCATCCCTTCATCTACAAACAAGTAATCACCTTCATCGAGTCCCCGCGAGAGGCAAATATTAAGGAGGTGCACAACTCCCAACATTAAGATGAAGACAATAACACATACATATAATGATGTATAACATAATAATCACTATCTCATCTCAATAATATACTAGGGTTTCTCCATCTCCCCAAGAACTAATGATCTACTCAGACATGAAGGCAATCGGCATTATGACCATGATAATGGAAACGATTATCGGTGAATAGTAGTTGCATAAATCCACAACTAGTGAAAGAATTACAACAAGATCTAGATGGGATGGATGGAGATGATGGTGGTGATGGAGATGTAGCGGTTGATGAAGATGGATATCGATGCCTTAGCTTCCCAAATCTGCTTAGGGCGAAGATGGATCCCTAGGGCAAGTTCCTCCTCCAGATCCCTTCTAGAGGTGAGGATTTTGGCAATTGCTGGGTGTTCTGTATGTCGTGTCTCCGAACCAGTTGCACGGGCTGGAACTATTTGAGGAGGCGGAACCAACTATACGGCCGCAACTATACGACCGCGGCCCGTATAGTTGCTCATCAACCCTTCTGCCTCCTTTGCTCTCTTCGGGTTTTTTCTGGTATTATTAATATTTCCCAAATAAGCGATTTACGTAGTTTTTGGCTCCTTTTCACTCCAATGTAACTAATCCAAGAATTATGTCCATTGGATCCATCATATGATCTGATCCTGGTGAAAATAAACATAAAAAGTGCGTGCGAACGCCGTAAAATACCAAGATCCTACATCTACAATGCAAAATAATAATGTAAAACATGATGCAATCAGTGAGCCTTTGGGTCTTTGTGATGCCGGGGATGACGGGGAGGTGGGGGCGAACGCCGAGGATGAGCCTTTCCTCCGTAGTCAGAGGATATGGGGATAGCATCAGTCCTGTTGCGTTCGTCCCTCTGTCTTCGTTCTAATGAATCCATTTGAGATCCGACATCGTGAGGAGATCTTGCCCTGTGCTGCCTAGGCACACTAGACTGACAATATGCCGGGTCAGACTCCAGCCTTTGAGAGGTGGCCTTTTCCTACTATTTGACACCCTTGACAACGAGGTTGTAGACCTGGTCCAGAGCTTCGAGCGATCTGTCTTGCTCCAGTAGAGTGTTGGCGATGACCATGTTAAGGGCGGGCGTTGGCATGAATTTCTTTCCCTCCTTGTCAATGTAAGGCTTAGCTTGTGCTGGCTTCGAAGGAGCCCACCCCAAGTTACGTCGTACGCCGAGATCATTGACGACGTGTGCTGGAGCTTTCTTGTTATTCTGCTGCTTGAGCAGGTTCTTGTACTTCGTCTCCATGGCTTTAGCTGCCTCAATTGATTTCTGCGCCTTAGCCAGATCTCGATGTAGCTTTACTCCTTCCTCCGCAATGGCCTGCGCCTCCTCCAGTAGTTGCTGGCGCTTCTCATCAAGCTAGACAACATTACAAATCTGTACCATAGTCATGGGCTCGACAAGAAAGTTGTCGTACATCACTCTATCAGCTGGAGTGATTTGGGCGGTCGCAGACCTAGATGGTGGTGGCGGCAGATTTGCGGGATTAGCGTTGCTAGGCCCGGTGGGCAGTTCCTGTGGTTGCTGCACGGGAATAGCCGGAGGGGGCATGTCCTTTGCCGGAGGATTATCAACGTTGTCGGCTGGTCCCTTCCCGGTGTCTTGTGGCTTTGGCGGAGCTGCTCCGGTTTGCTGATCTTCTTCTATCACACTCCCGATGGTGACTAACACCTGATGGGAAGTGATGACCTTGTCGTCACGCTCCTCGCGGTTGATATCCTCTTCCATCTCCTTCATAGAGGTGTCGAGTTCTTTCGCATTGACGTCAATTTCCACCGAGTCCATGCTGATGTCGGCATAGAGCGCATCTAGAATGGAGTCAGAGGGAACATGAGCCTCTTCGATGGCGGAGGACGATGCTGAGGAAGCGTGTAACGCCCTGAATCGGGTCTATGCAGATCTCAACATTTCCCGCCAAAACCCGCATAGAAGAGATTCAAAGACGCCCACCAGACACTTTCGTTTGGGTGGGATTTGAATACAAGTAGTTACATCACAGTAGTTTACAAGAGAGTCCACAAGAACTTATATATACAACAACGACTCAATGAGTCAAGAATATAAAAGGTACAATACGAAGATACAACTCAAGAAGAAAGCAAGATAGTATCCGAGTACGGACAAGATCCAAATGGGACTAAGAGTCCTGAAGAATAACCAAGCGGTGTCCAACCCTGCCCAGGCCAAGCCGGAAGGGTAACCTTGATAACGTCGTCAATCACATACCTGTCAAGCCAAAAGGGTGCCGGCAAAGGGCAAAGGAAAATAGAAAGAGAGCGGTCAGAACTGAGGCCAGTACACGGCAAGACTAGAATTCGGCGGTCCTCACCTACATAGGTATGGTGGGCTCAGCGGCGTCAAAGCTTGCATTATCTAACTTATAGAGACACACTACAACTTCGGCTATTAGAGCGATATAAGAGAGCGCTATATGTCAACAATAATATAGCACCAAGCATAACCCATCTGAAGATTTCCCCCTCGAAGACCAGTCGAGGAAGTCCTCTTGCGGTACACACACGATGGCAATTTTAGTTAAGCAGGTATTTAGTTGATAAGGCTAATTACTAGTCATGTTATTAGAGGTAAAACATTAGTGGCGTTGTCTATGATCATGACACTGTACTCCTGAGGCGTCCATAACCGTGGACACACGGCTTCTCGAAAAGATTTACCTTGCAGGGGTGCACTACTGTATCCAAACGCATGCTCAACCCTTCAGGCAACAAATCACGCGTGCCATCGGAATCTCACAACAAGAACTGTCCCTTAACTACGCGCATATCCAGAGGCATCACCTACTGTGTTGATCCAGCCAAGAGGTACGACGATTCTCGAGGGAGGCATGGCGTTTGAGTCTACGGCCGGGCGATGATCGGAAGATAACATGTAGAGCTCCATCCCACCTCCGACACGATATCCCGATTTTATGCAATCCAAGCCATGGCAGTCCACCAAAATCATATCACAACTCAACCCATGTCCGAGGACATATTATGCGTATGCACCAAATGGAAAACCAATTTTGTAACCCTCTGGATATACGAATAGCGACGGTAGTTGAGGGGGGATCCCAGAGGCCCCCACGTTTGGTTAGCGTGATCAACTCAGAACTGGTATCGTAGAACGAACGAGTCCTAGGTCGGCTCAAGCAATTTCCAAAGGTGGTCCCTGCCGGGGCCTTATCATTAGGTGAAACCATAACCAACGATATCAGATTAATTATCTTATCACCAATCATATCCAAGTATCATGTTTCACCTGTATGAGAGCGGTACTAAGCATGCCTACGACTCGCAAGGACAAAGCTAGCTAATCAAACAAGGCAATAGGATAACCAAGGCAACATAGTGGAGCAAGTAAATAAAGGAACGGTACTATAGCATCGACAATAAGGATAGCAATAGATCAAAGGAAGGAAGTAAAGACTATAAATGCAAAATAGGTAGAAGGGGGAGAATGCTCGCCTGAAAACATTGCCGAAGGTTCACCCGAAGATCAGGTCGACACTCGCATCAACTCATCGGCCTAGTCCGCGAAGAAGCAAAACACTAGAAGAGGCAACGGATGCAATATTTAATACTAGGGCGGAGGATCTGGCATGATTATGCTATGATGCATGACATGGCAATATGCGGTCCTACTTAGCAATATTAAGCGAAATCGGGATCCCGACATTTGTTATTGGGTTCAAGTTATTTAACTACCCCGCATATTAAATATTGAATTAACAAGACAAAGCATGACATCGCGTTCGCTACACAAATTTAAATGGAGCCAATATTAGACTAGATTCGCCCGCATATGGGCTCCATATTTAATTATGAGGTGAATCGACAATATACCCCAAAAAAATAAATATATATACAAGCATGGATGATTTAATATGCACAAGTTATATTATATTTATAAATAGGGTATCGAAAAAGGGTCATTTGGTTCAGAATCGAAGATCTTGATGTTCCGAGGGGTTCGGGTTCGGTCTTGAGCTTCGGACTCCTGCATCAGTCTTCGGAATCCGTGATGAAGACCTCCGGCTTCAGGCGAAGAAGACAGTCTTGGATTGGTGCCACTACAGTCTTGTCGGCCAGAATATCTTGATGGAGGCAGGACACCTGGAGTGCTTGCGTTCGGAGAACTCGGTGGCATGCCAAGCGATTGGTTAACTTGGACACCCGTATACTACAGATAGCCAAAAAAATAGCTAGCCACCATCGATCCTGGCGCTGTAGCAGTGACTTGAGCCAAACATCATCAGTCAACAAAGGTCACGGATGACGACGCGGTGCAGATGTGGTTGCGGACCATCTTCGCGGCATGGAGGATGAGGGCGAGCGCGGGGACCTGGCCGAGGTCGACGGGAGCGAGCAGACGGTGGCTGGCCTCCTGCTGGCGGAGGCGCTGCAGGGGCGAGGAAGGACGGTCAGCGGAAGGCAGACGTGGACGAAGGCAGCGGGCTTGCCGCAACGACGTGGTTCGGGCGCAGCGAGGCGAGGTCGAGGCCGGAGAGGCCAGCGGCGGTGCGCCATCGCGACGACCAAGGAGACGGCGGAGCTGTAGAGGAAGTAGGCGGGGCCGGCGAGCTCGGGCTTGGCAGCATCCGGAGCGGTGGGGCTTGTCGGCAGAGCTCGGCTCGAAAGGGACGAAGGTGTGAGGTCGGCGAGGCCTGTTGACGACGAGCGGGGTCGACGAGGCAAAGGCGCGACGAGACCAGGGCGAGGACGAGCTCCTGCGGCGGCACGCTGGATGGGGGAAGGAAGACGCGGGCAGGAGAGGTGGTGCTCTCGTGTCCCTGGCGGCGGCAATAGGGAGACGAGGGGATCGAGGGATGGGTTTGCGTGCCCGTGCGTGTGTCCGAGGTGTGCGTGTGTGCTCTCCTGGGTGCGTGTGGTGTGTGGTGTGTGGTGTGTTGGGGAAGGAACGAGAGTGTGTGCGTGTAGTGTATTGCGGCGGCGGCAGGGTGTGTGTGGCATGCGGGGCTGGGGTGCGGCATAGGATTAGGGTTAGGTTAGATCCGGTCGGGGTTGTAGGCTGCTAGCTGCTGGGCTTTGGGCCTGGCGGCTGCTGGCGGCCTCCCCTAGTTTTTATAAAACCGTTTTATTTATTTATTTGTTTTGTTTTAAAAGCCTTTGTAATTAGTTTTTAGGAAATAAAATATCATGAAAGACTAGGGTTTTGTTTTGAAATTAGAGGGGACTAATTAGAAAACAAAATAGGCTTTTGGTGAAAATATTTTAGAGCAAAAATATGAATGATGTCATGATGATGCCAAATAGAAAAATAACACGCAATTTTATGTCGAAATATTTTCCGGGGCATTACAAAGCGGGGCCATTGGGTGGCGGCGGCGGTGGCCTGGGTAAGGTGACGGGGCCAGCCTGGGCCTGGTCGTCAGCAGCGGCGAAACTGTTAATAGTGTCGACCATCTGAGCGAGAGTGAGGTTACCTGTGGCCTGTTGCCTCCTGAGCGTATGCCGGAGAAGCGTGCCATGCGCGAGCCTTTTGACGAAGTGGTAGATCGCGTCCTCGCTAGGATAACCCTCCAAGTCGGCCCTCAGTCAGAGCCATCTGGCGAGGTAATCTCGGGGGCTCTCACCATCTCTCTGAGTGCAACGAGCCAGATCGAAGATGGCCACGATGCCGACAAAGTGTGGTCACTACTTTCCAGACGCGCGGGGTAACCCGACGGATTTGCATTGATCTTCCACCATCACATGCTGCAGACGGGCGGTTTGGGTGGGCCTTGAATTTTTCTGATCTACGCCAGCAAACTCCAAAGAGAGATCTGACTTCGATCCTTCCGCAAACGTGTCCTGCCCGGAGTCAGTCCGTGCGGGCCTTGATGATCCTCCGACTTCCTGGGAACTAGTGCTCGAGCCGGTTTCACCGATGAAAAGGTGGATGTCCCTGATTGGTACAATTGAGCAGCAGGTGGGGCTCATCTTCATAGGGATCCAGAGTTTGCTGGGAGGGAAGATAGGAACGTTGTCGGAGAAGAGAACACGCCTGATGGCTATGGTGTCGCCGATTCTCACGAAGATCTTGGACCTCACTCGGTGTAGAGCTCGAAGCGCCTCTTTCCCCACGGTGGGCGCCAACTGTTGTGGTATTGCCCACGAGTACGCCATGGAGGGGTCCTCACATAGTGTGTTTAGAGACATGGGGGAATGCGGCGAGTTGGCGGTACGAGATAACACAGCTTACCCAGATTCAGATCCCACAATGGTAAAAGAATCCTACTCCTGCTATAAATCACTATAATGGCAATATGCTGAGTTACAGGAATTGGTTCGCTATGCGAGGTGTGTAAATCTATGCCCTAAAGCATCCCAAAGGTTAGCTTATAAAGGCGCCAGAACCTAGGGTTACAGGGAAAAGTCCTAGCCGGACAGGTTACCGAGTTCTACACTAACACAAACTAGTCTTACATGTCTTGCACTTCAAGGCTCTAGGTTGGTTGGTGACTACACCGTAGACTTCCTTTATCCGACATGGGCCTCCCTTCTGGATCCGTCTAACTGGGTCGCCCAACAGGCCATAGGCCTTACTACCAAATGTGAGCCACCCGGGTTAGCCGGATTAGAGACATGCAATGGTGATACCTATTTAGCATATCCCCAACACCTATCGGAGCTTCGTCAACCCCACATTTAGCCAAAGGGGAGGGCATGGTGGCCATACCCGATCAACACCCAATGCTCCCGTTAGAGTTGCCGTCTTCCTTCGGGGCATACATATTACCCGACTGACCCTGGTGGGGCCGAAGTGATCCACAAGCCTCCTGGAAGGAGGATTGTGGGCGAGGATCCCTCTCAAGAGGTCCCTCGATGAAGATTCCCTTACTGTACACCCACGAGGTCTGGTGCTATCCTCGCGGGGCAATTTTCCAGGTTGACTGACGGCCCAGCCTCCACTGGGTCAGGCCCAGGGTACCCCCTAAGTCCCTGGCCCAATAGCCATGGCCTTCTCGCCGCGATCCGTATGAATCATCATGAACTCGAAATCGCAAAGATTGCAATTGTCGAACGACGACTTCACCATCTTCTGATAGTTCTCGTAATTTTGATTTGCACGCCGATAATCGGATTGATGCTCACGCTCTTCCATGCTTTGGCGAGGCACTCGTATTCTTTTGAGGTCCACTTGAGTCGTGGCTCGGCCGGCGCGCGAGTTTCCACCGTCTTTCCCTTCTTCTTTGCCACAATCATCGTCGGCTCTTCTTCTTCTGGATCGCCTTCCTCCTCAGGATCCTGCGAGTCCTTGCCGGAACCCGGGGAAATACGCGGCAACCATGGATCCGGTTGCAATGAGCTCGCTCATGTAGGCGTCGCCTGACATTCCACCGAGCATGTTGTGGGTGTCGATTTTGGCACCTGTGAACTGGTTCGATGACTCGATGCTGATTTGGGGTGAAGGGAACTGGGACGCGACGCAGTATCGACGAGTGCATGTACGCCGGGGAGCCGTAGGGGACGCTGAGGTCGGTTGTGAAGACGGAAGGGCCAAGAGGAGGAGGGCAGTGCTTGAAGGCGGTGTTGGGGTTGAAGCTGCCGAGAGGATCGCCTCAACATACTCCATGGATAGAGGCGAGAAGCATGTGAGCGGCGTCCTGTGGCCATGGCACTCTTGGAACATCGCCGGAGAGGTCGATGAAAAGCTTGAAAGAGAGGCGACGTTCACCTGACTGCTCCACATGCCGCCGGGAAAGTAATGGCTGGCTTGTCTAGGCCGCTCCATGGACATCTTCGTCGCCGCGACGTTCCACCCCATGAGAAGCTGCGCCGCCTACGCTTCTTGAGCCGCCTCTGCCGCCTGCTTCGCCTTGAGTTTCAGGCCCCTCTGCCGGTGATCTCCTGTGACCGCCTTCCTATGATTGATGTCGGCCGCCCACTCGGCGTTGGTCATGCCTGACGGCCTCTTCTTCTCCTCCCTCTTCTCCCTCTGCTTTGGCTCCCCCTTGTGTGATTTGTTGGCCTGGGTTCGGCGGCTCAAAGTTCGGTCCAATGCGGCGAAAATTCGTTTTCTAGGGAAGCGGGGAGGGAAGGGGGGTCTCTATTATATATATACTAAAAGTAATATACAGATGTCTAACGGAGCCACCAGATTAAGCCGCATCATCTCGATTTATTATGATAGTTAGATCTACATTTAGTGGTTAGGATTTACCGAAAGATTTTTTTTTTTTGAACTGAGGATTTATCGAAAGATTAACGTACATGGTACAGTTAGACATGAGTTTGACACGCTCTATGGTTGTACAAAATAAAACGTGCCCATAAAAAAAAGTGCAAAGTAAACCCCACAAGGTCTAGACCGACACGGTCTATTTGTAAAGAGGTACTTCTGTCTCCGTAGGACTCAACCTGTGTATGGAAATTAAGATGCCGTGGGGCAGAAAACTTCTTTCGTGTGTGTTGTATTAGGAAACCCAAGTTTTTTTTTGACACAAATCAGAAAAGGCAAGTGACCAGGTGTTATCTAGAAAAACAGGTACATGACATGTAAAAGCATTGCACAGAAACAATTGTACAATAGAAACTTTGGAAATCAACTAATCCACGAACTGGGTCGCTATTCGTTTGCCTAGCAGTACTAATATGTCTATGTAATTTATTTTATGGCAAGCATCGGTATTGCATCAACAATTATCATCAGCCTTTAAAAAAAACGTGTATTCAAGTATTAGTACAAACATGAAAAAAATAGGCGATAATTTTGTGACCTAAGCAGATTACAAAAATATTGATTTTTACAATCTATGATGATCAATTTGTTTTACACCTATACATTGTCTAGAGATTAAATTATTAATCTGTATGTTATTTAAAGAATCGGAAAGATTCAGGCGGCACGTAGCACCTACTTTTAGCCAAAAGCTACCATGTGCATATTACCGATGTAATGGCGTAGATACAAGTATTTGGCCAGTTTATGTACAAACTATATATTTTGTTTCACACATTTAAGGATTTTTTTAGTTGTATAAGATCTGTAAAATAATAGTACGAGGCATACATGTTACTTTACACTAATTATACCAATATAAGATAATAATTCTAAATGAAAGAACAACAAAATTAATATCGATAGTATTAATACTCGAGAGTATCATTTTTATGTATAAGTTTTGTTGGATTCGCTTGCATATGTATGCTTTTCTTTGCAATCAAAAACACTATTGTATAATAACAGCTCAATAATTCAATCCGTCCATTTAAAATACAGGATATTTTGATATGAACACAATCATCAAGATGTAACATACATATTCTATAGAAATATTATATGAAATCATAATTTATTCCAAAGCCATTTTTCATGCTGATTATAATGCTTAATTTTTCATGGAAAATTTAAATACCTCAGTTTATATAAATGACTAGATTTAATAAAACAATCTATGCACATGGTGTTTCTGGAAGTTGCATAGTTATCTTGCGCCCTAATCCTTATCAAACTACTTTTTTGGAATAACATTTGGATATAAAGTATTATTTATAATCTCAAAATGTGTGTTTTTTAAATAACAGAAGTTCGTCCTTTTGATACTTCTTCTGCACTAAGGATAGTGCCCCTCGCATTTATGAGGGCCACTATGCTAGTGTGAAAAAAAATGATATGCCAACACAGAAAAAGACTCCGTTGGGGTTGAGTGGAGATGCTCTAAAAGAAAAAAGGGACCAGCAGTAGGGAGAAACCTCTACCGTATTGTATTAAGAAGGGAGCTCTAGGCGCTAAACCGAGGAGCCGCGAGCTCGAACTCAGGTCACGGGCGCGCCTGCAGATAGACTGCGGGCAGCAACCAACTGGGCGACGCCCAGTTCCCTGAAGAGATGCTGCCACAAAGCCCACATTCACATTCACAGACCACAAGAACAGCAGCCCAATCCAGTCGCTTAGTCACAAACCCTTAGGTCCACCACGTACGTACTTGAGTCCAAAGAGATGCAACACTGATTCAAGTCTGAGTATCCAGTAGTTTACTAGTATTAGTTATTTGTTTGATCAATTACAAATTACTGGCTAGAGGGAAAGAAATTACTTGTTCAACGAAACGATCTAGTTTATTTATTTATATTGTCTGATTCCTAGCATGAATATTTGTTTTATTTTCTATGAATTAATGTGCTCTTTTCAGTTATTAATTAAAAATACTAGTGTGTCGTTTAGATAAGGAAAATATATACCTATCAGCTTTTTCATTCTTCAAGAATGAAGAAAAGACATCCATAATACATAATCAAATTGGTCATAACTTTGATAGTCATATATCTGCGATGAATTGATAAAGATGTACTGTACATTTCTTCGTATTGTTAGACTTGCATTAGGATCAACTAGGCTAGATCAATTTAGTAGCCGATTACCTATACGAGATCTTGATCATGTACCGAGAGAGTAAGGGATTGGTGAGAGGCAAGAGAGTAAGGGATTGATTCGGAAGCACACTTTGCAATTGAGCCCGCATCAGCGTTCTCAATTGCGTTCTTTAAAAAAAATGCAACTTTTGTTGGTATTAAGCGTCTTTTGGTTCTCTAAGGTATATGCCATCTCCAATAGTACATGGTCTCTTTTTTTTTCCTGCCATGCAACATCATCATCTTTTCTTCTTTACACCACAATGATGTGTAATCATAACAACAATTGCATGCATTAATCCAACGTTGGTATAAATTAAAACATACAACTATTTATGCACTTAAATCTATATCACCGTTGGACAGATAATAGAGATAAATACATATATTATTGCAACAAAACATGATCATGTTATTAATAACGTTGGTCATAAAATAACAGAACCATAATTTTTTCAATAATCACTTTAAATACTTTTTGAAATTCAATTCACTTTAACACTTTAATAAACACTTTTAACTATTTACATAGATAAATGCACCTTTTAACACAAAATAACAAATCATGATCATGCTATTAATAACGTTGGTTATATAATAACAAAATCATAATCACATTTTAATATCATTTTATCACATTTAAAAAAAAATTAATTATCACTTTATTGCATTTAAGCAATTGCCTTTAACTATTTGCAGCGGAATATGAATACAAAATTCATGGACTTTTATACTTTACAGAAATATTTCTGTCACCTTTCATATTTTCTAAACAAATTTTCGTTGGAATAATTTGAATAGAGAAAAACTGAGTGAATTTGCCAAAAAATCTGAACAAGAATCACTAAAACTGTGTTCTGTCACGGCCCAGCGGCCTGCCTTGCTATTTGTCGCGCAGCGCGGCGCCCTACGGCCCTCTGTCACGTCGGGTCGGCCCACAGCCCGCCCGCGCGCCACGCATTGCGCGCTGCCCAGCACGTCACTGTGCAGCCTTTTGGCCTGGCCCAAAACGGCCCAGGAGCAAACGCCCCAGCAGCCGCCGCTTGGCCTGGCCGTACGATGAAGATCTGACGGCCGAGCGCCATTTTCGCGAGATCAAAAACGACCCCGACCAGACCCCCTTCGAAACCCTAGCCTCACTTGCTCCCACCCGCGCTCCTCTCTGTCCCGCTACGGCGGTGGCTCCAGGGATAAAAGAAGGGCCAACGCCGGCGGCCTGCCGTCGATGGTGCGACCCCGCGGCGGCGAGCCTTCCCTCCATCCCTTCTTTCCTTTTCTTTCCCACTGAACGCAGCCCGCGGGCGAGAGAGAGAGAGCACGGCGGCGCCCCCACTTCGAAGAAATGGTGTAGAGAGGAGCTGCAAGCAGCGGCGCCCCCCTGGCCCCTTGCCAGCGCGCGCATCCACCCTGGGTGGGTGCGCCGTGGTCAAGCGGCCCAGGCGGCGGTGCCCTTTTGCCAACGATGGACGGCGATGCACCCCCCACTCCGTCGACGATGCGGGCGTGACGGTGGACGGGCGGGTGTTGTCTTTGCCCCCGAAAGGAGCCTTTTCTTTCGGCTGTGGCGGAGACGGCGCCCCTCCACTGCCCGTGCCCTTCTTCCCAGATGCCCATGCATAGGTGCGCATCGGGATCGAGAGGGGCAGGCGCGGCCTTGCGGCGGCGCTGCTTTGCCTGGCGAGCTCAAGGCTGCAGGTAGGATGTGTTTTCTTTTCCCCTTTGCCATTTTTCGATCTAGGGTTAGGGTTTGCCTTTTGGGGATTTTACTTTTCTGGATTTGCAGGGGATGAACTAGGGATAGAAATAAAACCTTTTTCTCTTTTAATTTCTTTCTACCCAAATAGATCTAGCACTAGGTGCTCTGATACCAATGTTAGACTTGCCTTAGGATCAATTAGGCTAGATCAATTCGGTAGCCGATTACCTATACGAGATCTTGATCATGTACTGAGAGAGTAAGGGATTGGTGAGAGGCGAGAGAGACTACCTGCACCAGTGGGGCTCGAGTAGCCCGAGCCGATGGCCATCGGGGAGGGCGACGGCGTGAGCGTGGGCAGTGGTGGCGGCGTTGGTGGTGCTTCCCGTCACTCTGCGTGAGCCCCTGATCGGAAGGGCGTGGGGTGTGGCACACGATGAACCTCGTTAGTTGTGCCACCGGACCCCAACTCTTTATATATATATGCACAGGTGATAGGGGCCCACCAACCAGAGGGGTTGGGCGTCCTCGATCAGGACACGGTCAAAGGTTTGGTCGAGCCGTTGGGCTCGATCGTGTGGAGATCAACCTTACACATATTGCTACATGCATTGTGTACTGAGAAAAAAATATGTATCTTCACTTTAAGCTATCATTGTCTTCTTCGCCGTCCCCTTATGGTCAGATCCTGGAACCGCCCCTGGAGGCATCGAGAAACTCAATCGGACCTCCCCTTACCTGATGTACCACTGTACCACCAAAATTAATCAAAGTCTTTGATGTTTTCTGAGTGAGTTTCAATAAGTTCAGACCATACCAACCTCTTACACAACGTATATGTTTCAGGAAGATGACACAAATGAAATATCACAAGTATATGACAAGTTCTGATCAAAGTGCACAAGAGACAAGTGAAGTTCTGACTGATGGTACACCTATAATGTAGCAACAACATTGCTTATATATGCTTAAACTTCCACAAACAAGACATAATATTAAGCATGTTCAGTAGTAACAGATCTAACCCCACAGCCCTCCAAACATTAATCCCGGTTGACACAAACCAAAGACCAGGTAATACTAGTCACTTCCATCTTGCAGAAAACAAGATCACACATACACATGTTCCAGGACTTTTGTTGTTGTTATGAACCTCTTGACAGAACATATGTTCCAGGACGATAACACAAAGGAAATATCACAACGATATGACAAGTAGATGCACATATAATGTAGCAGGCATTACTACCTATAACCGGCCCTGGCCAACCCGCCTCCAACCCGCCTCCTGAGGACGTCCTCGCGCGCGCACTCATTTGCTCCGTTCGATCTTGTGCGACAGTACAGTTTTCATCCCACTTTCCACTACAGCCGTCAGATGGAGTGATTTATTTTCTCACCAGTTTCTTCTCTAGATGGGTCTATGATGACTGGGACCAGAGGCGTGTGGGGCCAGGGTATAGAGGCAATGACACTTCTCGTTTGTGTAGTCTTTCTCTCCTTCCTCACGTGGGGCAGGTCAAAATCGATGAATCCCAAACCACTCCCCCAATCGGCTGCCTCCTCTCCTCCCCAATCCGCTGCCACCGCCTCCTCTCATTTTTCCTCGATGGGCTGGCTTCTCTCCCTGCTGTAGCTCCACGCGAGGCAGCTAAGAGGTGGTGGGTGGAGACACGAGGATGAGGGAGGACCGGCGTCGGCACAAATGCGGCAGGCCAAGAAGAAGCAGCGTGGATGCATGCAGCCAAGAAGCTGGGCGAAGCTGGAGGGGAGAGGAAGGAGGGCGGCAACAGGAGGGAAGAACAGACTGGTCCTTCTCCTCTCTTTTCTTGCCTAGGTGCTGCTCAGGAAGGCGGCAGCCACTATACGTGCTCGGAGGGCTGCCCGCTCCACCTCTTGTTCCCCTCCCGGCCAAAATCACAGCAAAAGGCCAGTACTTCAAATCTCCCTTAATCCTATCTTGATCCCTTTTCTATGCACGCTTAGCCTTTTTAGTTGGTGATGGTTTGCATCGTGTGTAGTATTTGCTAAATCTGAAAACAAATCCCTTGTCTTCTAAGACTATGGTGAATTTTCGTGATTACTGGTATATTTATTAGAATTATTTCAGAAGAGACTCTGGTTGGACTCGGAGCTCACGCTCAAGCATGAGATTGTGTGGGCGTCCTATCTCTCCGTGCAGGTATATTTTCCCGTCACTTTGCTCATGTGCAGGCTAATTCTAATCACATTGCTTGTTATTTATACATCAGGCTAATTTGTACACATTTCAAGGAGACACAGCATATAGCCTGAGCATTATAAATTGATAGCTGCACCGTAAATTGGTAGCTGCAGTAATCTTATTTATCCTACAAAGTGGTGAACTGTGGCGTGTTTCCTTGCAGGCATGCGTTCTTCCCCCTCTCACGAGATCGACCTATGCCAGTTATGCTAGAGTTGTGAATAATATTTTGCAAGGCCTGACCAATATTCAGGTACCATCATATGTCTCCATCTTCATCTTTGTGGTGTTGTATGCATGACTTAATATTTGTTAACATCTAACTTTTATTTGCTCTATTTCATTCTTATGTTGTGGCTTAGGATACCTCCGGAGAAGTCTGAATCTATGGATCAAGACCATGTCATAATAAATAATTCATGATTAAACATTGATTGGCATCACATATTCATTTGTAGCAGCCGTTTATGATTCAGCCTTTTTTTCCCTTTGTTCAACAGGGGAAGGGCGGCGCCGGTCGCTGCAGGTGTTCCGGCTGCAGCGGCGGTCGTATTGGAACCGCAGCGGTGAGCACGGTACGGACCAGGAGAGTGACACGACATGGGTACGAGTGGCTGCCTCTTGGTGGTGCTCAGCTATCTGGAGGAAGAAGACCAGAGCCAAAACCAAACACTGGCGCGATGTGGACCAATAGAGCGCCATGGGAACGCCGTTCCACCACGGTTTGGGAAGCAGCGGTCGTCGAGCAGCACCGATCACCGGTGATTCAAGATGCCGAGGTGAGCTTCTCCCAAATCCCAATCCCAATACGGTGTTATCTAATAAAAGTATGTGTCTCCGGAAGCTTTCCTTCTTCGGCTACTTGAAAAAAACTACTCCCTCCGACCCATATTAGTTGACTTGGATTTGTCTAGATTTGAATGAATCTAGACACTATTTAGAATATAGGTTCATTCAAATTTTGACTAATCCACGTCAACTAATATGGGTCGGGGGAGTACAAGTTTTATTGATTGAACGTACACGGTCAGTCTCATTTAACAAAGTTTGTGATGATAACTCCAACGATAGGTACTTGCTGCATTAATCATGTAGGGAAAATTATTCATCTTACCATGTTCTATGAAGCAATGGAAGATGAATAATTTTCGGCGGAGACTGATCGCGGTGCGGGCAAGGTCAGGCCGTAATGGGTCCGTCTTCATTCTCCAAATCCAGCGGGTGTGGAGACTTATCCCCAAGCGTGCTAGGAAGCGCAGGACGGTGCGGGAGGCGCTTCTGGAGCACAGATGGATCACTGACATACAGGGCGCAATGAGTCCTCTTGCCCTGTGGCAATACGTGCATCTTTGGATACGGGTACAGGATGTCGTATTGTCCGCCGAGCCAGACACCATGCTCTAGCGCTGGACTTTGGACGCCCAATACTCGCCAAATCCTGCTACGAGTTCCTCTTCCGGGGATCCATCACATCGAGGTCTTGGCAACTAAACTGGCGCACCTGGGCCCCGCCCAGGGTCAAGTTCTTCGTCTGGTTAGCCTGTCAGACCGATGCTGGAAGGCTGAGCGGCTCGCGAGACGGGGACTATCTCACCCTCCGCGATGCCCCCTGTGTGACCAGTCGGATGAGACCATGACTCACCTATTGGTGGGTTGCCCCTTCTCTAGGGCAATCTGGCATGAGGTCATGTCCTGGATTCGATCCACGACCACACCACCGGATGGAGATGGGGACTTCGTCGACTGGTGGCTGCAGGCTTCGTCATCCACCCCTCGCGCTTTGCGCAAAGGAACGTCCTTGCTGATCATGCTGACAGCCTGGTGGATTTGGAAGCAGCGCAATGCGATCGTCTTTGACAACGCGTCACCAAACGTGGGTACCCTTCTGTCAACACCCGGATTTTTAATCACAGATGCCTGTTATGTCATACATCGCAATCCCAGGATTACCATATTTGCGAGACATAACAGATTTGGATATCACAGTACAGCATCCATTACAAACCATACATGAGGTCTTACACAAATAAGGATCTCATGATCCAGTTCTTAATACAATTCAAGCAGCGGAGTAACGTAAAGATAACGATAGCGTAGGCGAAGCTCCATCTTCATAGTCACAGGCAATACTGACGATGAGAGATGATCCTAGTTGTCGTAACCTTCCTACGGTCCGTCATCCTGATACTCCTCTTCATAGTCCGGCCACGAGAATAGCCAGGGACAAATCCATGAGTACTCTTTAAGTACTCGCAAACTAATACTAACAAGTTAAGGGGGTTTTTGTAGTAGGATGCTAAGCTCTAGGGTTGTTTTGTAAAAAGCCAAATTTACCTCTACTAAGTTAAAAAGCAAAGAAACTAGTTGAAAGTTTTATAACACCTAAGTGGGAACTTGAATTTCATATCACAACTCTGTTGTGGTCAAGTCAAAGTCATAAATCATTTCATAAGTCATTTTGAAAACATCTGACGATATAACAGTATGGCCACTCCAACTGTCCATAACCGCGGACGTGGCTATTCGAATAGTTTGACACTCTGCAGAGATTGTACACTTTCACCACAACATTCGATACATCCGTCAGCAATAATCCTGAATTCACCATACTCAGCATGCGGATAATCAATCCTAACCTTTCCATTACACGCCCTAGTATAGGCACCTCTCCTGTGAGTTTGGACTCTCAACCATGACCAACTGTCATCTTGGGTACTGCACAGGTGGACAAATCTTCACAAGGTAGCCTCAGCTCAGACCTTGGCCGCGAGGTAACCCATACTAAGGTATATAAATTTCCAGTCAATCCCTACCCAATTTTTGGGTATTGTGGTTGTACGGTAAAAAAATGGAATGGTATCGCATCCAGACAACCATCAGTTTTATAAAGGGCTAAGACTCATGCCTCAACATTTTCATCATCCAAAATCATCTGGTGTTCGGAAACACATGTCAAAATATTTCAGCAGAATGACTCATCATTCTAAGGTTTTTATGACCATTTTCACCAAGTATTCCCATCTAAAGTTGATCAAGTTTTATGCTTAGCACTAGCATCTACAAGTGGGGGTAAATACTAATGAGAGGTGGTAAACAAGTGGGGATTTACTAATTTCAATCTCATGCCTTAGGATGACATCAAGATTATCTAACTTAGGCCAAATTTTATGCTCTTTATGCTACCTTCCAATATCCTCCTAATATCTACAATTAGCTAAGTAAACTCTAAGAGAAAGCTTTGATGAAGAATTAAAATACTTAAGCTTGCCAGAAAACTAGGATTGGGTATCAAGTGGGTGTAATCACATATGATTAAGGCATATAGTTAGCATAGTAACAAGCAAGTTGTAGCTTGCTAAGATATTAGTATAAACTTGCTGAGTTGCAAGTGTTAGCTTGCAAATATTGGCTTGCCTTTTGCAGAGTTGTGGTTGAAGTTCTCCTCGGCTTCTTCCTCGTAGTATCCTCCTTCCTCCTCGTATCCTTGGTCGATACTAGCGTCTATAAATAAATACGAGGTACACAATCACCAAACTATACTTAACTATTTCTAATGATCATACAAAGGTTCATACTAGATGATCTAGCATCATCACTAACATTACAAGATTAAAGCAATTGTCTTATTTATTTTATTTTAGTAAAAGTAATTTCTATTCATTGAAAAACTACTTAAGATTTAATATTCTCCAACTCAAACATGAGATCATGTTGACACATGTCATCACCACATATTTCAGTATATGGGAATCTGATTTAAAGTGGTGTCACAATTTAATAAGATTTAACCTTTTTATTTTATTTAAATAAAGTGACTAGAATTTCCTATGTGGCGTTCCTTTATTGCTTGGACATTATTTCTTCAATTAAACCTATATGTTTTTATATATTCTGAAAGGTATGATCAAATATGATTTTTGAGAGTTGGAATCAACTCAAAATATCTTATGGTTGAATTTTGAAAAATATTTGAATGCAGAAAAGCTTATGCCTTGTTATTTTTTATCTTGGTTGATCTACAAATCAAAATGGTTTGAATCCAACGGGCTTGGATTAAGCTTTCCAGTACATTTCTAACAAAATTGGTTTCATGCATTTTGGTTCAAGGAATCAAGCTGGGTTGATTTTTGAATCTATGTACAGAACTGTATTTGAAATTAAATGAATAAAAGTAAATTTGAATTGTTGGGTCGCGCGGGATGTTTTACTGGGCCGACCCACTACACACAGCGCTTACGCGGACTGGTTAAGTGGCTGTCCCCACACGTCAGTGAGACGGGGAGGGGCGAAGCGGTACGAGGCAATGTGGACCGTGGGATCTCTTTCTAATCTAACGGCTCTGGTTCATCGTCCACGTCGGGCAGCACCGGCGAGACAGAACCCTAGCGCGGCAGGTGGGGGTCGTGGGAGGCTCATCGGGGCTCAGGCGAGGGTCGGCGACGAGGGCGAATGACGAAGTCGAGACGGCGGTTCTCCTGGTGCCGGCAGCTTCTCTTGGGGCGGATCCAATCGACGGCTCCCTTCTTCTCCAGCAGCGGCGGGCTCCGGCCAAATTCTAGTGTTGCGATGCTCGCCTTGCTCCGGGAGTGAGGTGGGATGGTTCTGAGGGAGAGGGGAGTAAGATGGTGTGGAGGAATCGAGCTGGGGAGGCGTCCTTTTATAGGCGAGCGAGAGGGGTAGCACGGCGTGGGCTGAGGTTATCGGAGGCGACGGTACAGGCGGCTATCGGCGTGGCTGAGGCTAGGGGACTGTGCGTGGTCTCCTGACGATCGTTGCTAGCTTAAAGGCGAGGCGTAGGGCGGTGGGATTTGGTCTGGAACACGCGGTGCTCTGCGCGATACCGACGGCGAACTTCGCGGCGTGCGGCGGCTACGGGGTATGGTCGAGGAAACGAGCATGTCTAGTGGTCTCCTAGGACGGTGGGGTTCATGCTGGCGGGCGGCAAGGGCTCGAGGTGGTCGGGTTGAGTGGGAACGGCGCATGCACGGTGGTGCGTGTCGGCATGGTCGACAGTGGCGCGGGCATGGCGTTTCCGGCGGTTCCTGTCTCTGTCTTCGAGCTAGGGCTGGTCTAGAGGGGGCGGTGAGGCATGGGCACCATGCCAGACAAGGTTGGCACAACTAGTTCTTCCTCTAGCTTGCTGTCCACACTAGGGTGGCATGGTGAGGCTCGGCCTTCTCACCATTGATGGCAATGGCAAGCTCACAGTGGTGCTAGAGGTTACTAATTAGGTTATATGATCTACTAAATGTTTGTTGCAACCAGAGAGGGAACAAGGTTGGCCAATTTTACTGCTACAAATAGTATTTGATGTTTGTTTGATTTGTATCTGCAAGGTGTTTGATGAAATGGACGCAAGAACTTTGAATTTGAATTTTGGATTCAAACTTGGTGGGTTTGCTAGGCACATGCTAGGGAGTGTCTGGTTAGTTGGATTAGTCAAGGGGCACTGGTTTGGTTGGGTTTTGAAAATGGGTGATCTTCACATATGATAAAGATTCAATTTTGAATTGTCATTTGAATGAGGTTGCCAAATGTTTCTGTAAGTTTGAAAGGTGGGTTTTGATTCACTTTTACTTGTTCTAGCAAGGGGTGAAAAGAAGTGGGAAAGTTTCTGTTTGAAATCTTCAACTAGAAACACTCAAAGTGACCTAGTGAGCAAGATTGTCAAAAATGACCATTTGCTTTATTTTATTTGTTTTTGATTTTCTCTTGATTTGTTTCTGCATGGAAATGTTTTAGATGATGTTATTTTCATCTTTAAACCATTTCTTGCTATTTAGAATAATCACACAAGTCCATTCATGCATTTATTAAATCATCTCATTCACACATGCATTCTAATGATTTTAATTAATCAAATTTTTTGTTAACCCTAATTTTAGTGATTAGAGTTTGATGATCATTGTTTTATATTTTTGGGATGTTACAAACCTTCCCCCCTTAAACGAAATCTCGTCCCGAGATTTGAAAAAGGAAGAAAAATATTACCTAGGATTTAAAGAGATCCGGAAACTCCGTCCTGATGTGATCTTCGCGCTTCCAGGTAGCTTCTTCTTCAGTGTGGTTGCTCCACTGAATCTTGAGAAACTTGATTCTTTGGGTCCTGGTGGTTCTGAAAGCTTCTTCCAAAATACGTATGGGTACTTCAGGCTATGTCAGGTCATTGTTAATCTCTATGGTCCGGTGATCAATGTTCTTGAAAACTTCGGTCTTCTCCGGAACTTCAAGGCATTTGCGAAGTAACGATATATGGAACACATTGTGCACTGCTGACATTTCCTTTGGCAGTTCCAATTGATATGATACTTCTCCTCGACGATTCAGAATCTTGAAGGGTCCGATATATCAGGGGGCTAACTTTCCTTTCAGTTGGAAACGTTGCATTCCTTTCAACGGCGACACTTTAAGGTACACGAAATCTCCGATATTGAAAGCGAGGTCTCAACATCTCCTGTCGGCGTAACTCTTATGTCTTGACTGGGCGGTCTTGAGGTGCTCACGGATATTGTGAACTTTATCTTCTGCTTCTCGTAGGATGTTGGGTCCGAAAATCTAACTCTCTCCTACTTCCGACCAATTCAAAGGGGTGCGACACTTCCTTCCATACATGAACTCAAATGGGGCCATTTGCAGACTAGCTTGATAACTGTTGTTGTAAGAAAATTCTGTGAAAGGCAGACAGTCTTCCCATTTAGATCCATACTCTAGCACAGATGCTCTCAACATATCTTCGAGTATTTGATTTACTCGCTCTGTTTGTCCATCGGTCTGAGGGTGATACGCGGTGCTGAAATCTAGTCGGGTTCCTAAACCTTCTTGGACTTTCTTCCAGAATCTCCAGATAAACTGGGTTACTCGATCCGATACAATGTTCTTGGGGACTCCGTGCAAACTGACGATTCTAGCGATGTATAACTCCGCTAGCTTCAAACTTTGGTATGTGGTCTTGACTGGTAAGAAATGGGCTACTTTGGATAATCTGTCAACTATGACCCAGATAGAGTCTTTTCCCCTACTAGAAGTAGGAAATCCGGTGATAAAGTCCATTCCAACTGAATCCCATTTCCATTCAGGAATCTGTAGAGGTTGCAATAGTCCAGCGGGTCTTTGATGTCCTGCCTTGACTCTATGACATATATCACACTTGGCGATATAGCTTCCGATTTCTCTCTTCATCTTATGCCACCAAAATTGCTCCTTCAAATCCTGATACATCTTTGTTCCTTCGCGGTCGATAGAATAAAGAGTATCATGGTATTCCTTCAAAATCACTTCCTTCAACTCTGAATCTGCTGGTACACAAAGGTGTCCTTTGTACCACAGAACTCCTTCTTCGTCTTCGGTGAATCCGGGTACTTTGCATGTAGCGATACAATGTTTGATTCCGTCGATACTAGCATTTCCTTTCTGCGCCTCCTTGATCTGACTGATCAATGTGGGTTGAAGTGCTATGCTAGCCAAAAATCCTTCACTCACTAATTCCATTTGGAAATCTTCCATCTCTTTGTGCAAACTTGGTTGCTCCTTCAAAATCATGGAGTTCAAGCGGCACGACAATCTGCTAAGGGCATCTGCTACCACATTGTCTTTACCGGGGTGATAGTGAATGTCCAGATCATAATCCTTGATTATCTCAATCCATCTTCTCTGCCTCATATTCAGCTCCTTCTGAGTGAATATATACTTCAGGCTCTTATGATCCGAATAAATCTCACAATGGTTTCCCATGAGATAATGCCTCCATGTCTTTAGGGCTAGAACTACGGTTGCGAGTTCGAGGTCATGGGTTGGATAGTTCTGTTCATGCTTCTTCAGTTGTCGGGATAGATAAGATATAACTATGCCTTCTTGCATTAGCACACATCTGAGACCGATCTTGGATGCGTCACAATACACATCAAAGGGCTTCGTGATATCCAGCATGATCAAGATTGGGGCTAAAATCAATCTCCTCTTGAGTTTTGTCCATCCATTCAAAATTCTTGTCCTTCTTCAGCAATTGGTTCATGGGTCTGGCAATACTCGAGAATCCTTCTACGAACTTGCGGTAGTATCCCGCCAATCCGAGAAATGCACGAACTTGGGTTTGAGTGGCCGGGGCTTGCCAACCTTCGACATCCTTCACCTTCGCAGGGTCAACGGCAATTCCTCCGGCTGATATAATATGTCCGAGGAATCCTACCTCCTGTAACCAAAATTCACATTTGCTAAACTTGGCATACAACTGATGCTCTCTAAGGGTTCCAAGAATGGTCCTTAGGTGTAGCTCATGTTGTTCTTCTGATTTGGAATAAATCAGAATGTCATCGATGAAAACAACGACAAACTTATCCAGGAAGTCCATAAAAATCTTATTCATGAGGTTCATGAAATAAGCGGGGGCATTGGTTAATACAAAAGACATGACAGTAGACTCGTATAATCCATATCTGGTGGTAAAGGCAGTCTTTGGAATATCCTCTGCGTGAACCTTGAGTTGATGATAGCCAGTTCTAAGATCAATCTTAGAAAATACTTTGGCACCAGTCAACTGGTCAAAGAAATCTTCTATCTTCGGCAACGGGTAATTGTTCTTGATGGTGACATCATTCAACTTCCGATAATCCGTACACAGACGGTTACCTCCATCTTTCTTGTCCACAAACAGCACAGGTGATCTCCAAGGTGATGCACTTGGTTGAATTAGTCCAATTTCCAGCATGGCATCCAGTTGCTTCTTCAGTTCCACTAGTTCAGACGGGTTCATACTATATGGTCTCTAGGCTATGGGTCCGGTTCCAGGGATTAGTTCAATGATAAACTCGATATCCCAATCTGGGGCATACCGGGCAAAACATCTGGAAATACATCGGGGTATTCACAGACTATCCGAACTTGATTTGACGAGGCAAGGTTTCAGATACATGTTCAACTGATACTCCGGCTGTACTGGTGATGGTTATGGCTTTCTTGGTACAGACGATTAATCCTTTATGTTTGGACATCCAATCCATTCCTAGTAATACTTCCAAACCTTTAGTTCTGAGTACTATTAGATTAGCATAAAAATCTATGCCATGGATTCGGATAGGGACGGCTTTGCAAATTTGCCTAGCCTTGGTGGTTGAACCGGGTATTTGAACAATCATTACATGCTTCAATTTGGTTGGTTGAATCTTACTAGTGCATGCAAATTCTTCAGTGACAAATGAGTGCGATGCTCCAGAATCAAACAACACTCTTGCAAGTACTGAGTTAACAGAAAACATACCCAGCACGACATCTGGCGCTTCTTGGGCTTCTTCAGCATGCATGGGAAAGAGATGGCCGATGCGGTTGAGCGAGTTTCCTGGGGCAAACCTTCTTCCGGGCTGAACACGACGCTGCTGCTGAGCTGGGGCATTTGCATTGGGGGCTGCGGCGATCTTCTTGGGGCACTCATTGGAATAATGATCATTGGTTCCACTTTCATAGCAAATCACTTGCGACTTGTCCTTTGCTGCAACAGGCACATCATTGCTTCCAGTCCTTGGGGCAGTGTTGGTATTGGTGGCAGCGTTGTTGTTGTTGTTGAACTTGGGTGGTGCATGGTTGAAATTGCTGGAGTTGCCGGGGTTGTTGTGATTTCCTCTGGGCCTTGTATTTCCACGGTTGGGATAGGTCGGACGGTTCAGCGGGGGTCTGTTGTTTCTTGGGGCAAATCCTGGAGATGGGTTGGGGCGATACTTTGGTGTCTGGTGGGTTCCTGGTTGATGCATCATGCGACGCTTGCGATTCTCATTGGCTTGGTTGATCTTTCTTTCCATCTGTATGGCAGAGTCAACTAGAGATTCAATATCAGCAAAGGGGATATTGACTCACACCGTCTGCATCTCATCGTGCAGACCATTCAGGAATCTCTCTTTCTTCTTGGCTTCGGTGTCGATCTCATCTGGTGCATACCTAGCTAGTGACAAGAATTTGTCACAGTATTCCACTACTGTCATCCTTCCTTGCTTCAGTTCCCTGAATTCATCTCTCATCCTCTTGATTAAACCCGGTGGCACATGGGTTCTGCTGAACTTGACCTTGAATTCCTCCCAAATCATCATCTGACCTCCTGTCATTGCACGAACGCTGTTCCACCATGCTCTTTCATCTCCGGCCAGATAGTGGGTGGCGTATAGAACCTTCTCGTTAGCTTCCACTCCTGCGACTTCCAGGTTGTTCTCCATGGTTTGCAGCCAATCATCTGCATCTAGGGGCTCTTATGACTTAGTGAAAACAGGTGGATTGGTGTTCTTGAAATTCTTGAGCTTAGATCCATGGTTGTCCTGATTACCATGGCCTTGATTGTTTTTGGCCATCTGGGCGATGTGTTGAAGGGTGGCTAGGTTGGCTTGACGTTCGGCTCTTTCAGCTTCATGGTCAGAAACCAACATTTGCAGGATCTGCAACATCGGGTCCTTGGATAAACCACTTCCTCTGCGAGACATCTGAAGATTGAGATAGATCATGAGAAAAGAGGGAAATTTATAAGGTTCAGGGGTTGTTGAAAAGCTTTTAAAGTTTGACTCAGATGTTTCTAGCAACTTGCTTTTCGTTCATTCATCCAAAGCACACGATACAAACACACACCACAACAAAGGAAAACAAATGGTTTTAAGAACCATTCTGGAAACTACGATACAGTGGGACCGAATACAACTCACTAACGCTAGTGCTCAAGTGCTACTACTCCTCGGAGTCAGTGTATTCATCCTCATCCTCCTCCTCCTCATCATCATCATCGATGAAGGCGAAGCCATCCTCATCGGTGAAGGAGTCCATGGCCTGATCCTCCAGAAAGTCATCATCATCGATGATATAGGAGCATGGGTCTCCACGAAGGTCTTCCCCTACATTCTCCCTCTCTTTCAACTGCATGTCTCTCTCGTGGATGGTATCCTCCAAAACCGTGATCCGGTGGCAAACACGGGCAATGATGATCTCCTTCTTGTCGAGCTGACGGCAACGAGACTTGTGATCCTTCACTAGCATGATGAGGGTCTGATCCTTCTTCTTAGCGATGGCAGACTTGTGGTTGGTGTAGGAAGGTGCATTGTCCAACTCCTTCTGACGGTCATACATCATGAAGCTGAGGTGGTCCAACTGAGTCTTCAGCTCGGGGTGGTATGGGGACTCCAGTGGCTATCCCATAGCATCATGCCTTGGGTAGAACTCAAAATGGGTACCCTTGATTTGATTGATACTCTGCCCACACAGACGGGCAAGAGCTTCCTGCATGGCCCTGGCAAGTCCATCGAGCCAGTTGTTCTCTCTTAAGGTGAACTGAATTCCCTCTGGAGTGGGAGGTTCAATCTTTCCTCGGATACTTGCAACAACTAGCCACTGCAAATCTTCTCCTTCCTGATCATTGAGCTGAGCTCCGAATAACTCGGGGTGCGGACGCTCTAGCATCTCCGACAGCTGGTCCAATTCACGCTCAAAGATGAGGTCTCCTCCATTCCCCAACCGATCAAACTTGTTGTACTTCACATCCATCTATAAGAATATAGGATGAGTAAGTTAGTATATTAATCAAGTGTTTCAAATTTTATGTATTTTGCAAGAAATTTTTTTGAGGAACATGAGTTTTCATGAAAGAATCAAAGTGATAAGAATGGGAATACGTTTTTGTAAATACTCCCTTCCTTTGGTTTTGAAACTAAGTTTTTGATTCAAACGTCCATTCTAACTAGGGTCTCCTATGGTCAGGATGGCTCTGATACCAACTTGTCAACACCTGGATTTTTAATCACAGGTGCATGTTATGTCATACATCGCAATCCCGGGATTACCATTTTTGCGAGACATAACAGATTTGGATATCACAGTACATCATCCATTACAAACCATACATAATGTCTTGCACAAATAAGGATCTCACGATCCAGTTCTTAATACAATTCAAGCAGCGGAATAACGTAAAGATAACGATAGCGTAGGCGAAGCTCCATCTTCATGGTCACAGGCAATGCTGACGATGGGAGATGATCCTAGTTGTCATAACCTTCCTATGGTCCGTCATCCTGATACTCCTCTTCATAGTCTGGCCACGAGAATAGCCAGGGACAAACACATGAGTACTCTTTAAGTACTTGCAAACTAATACTAACAAGCTAAGGGGGTTTTTGTAGCAGGATGCTAAGCTCTAGGGTTGTTTTGCAAAAAGCCAGATTTACCTCTACTAAGTTCAGAAGCAAAGAAAACTAGTTGAAAGTTTTATATCACCTAAGTGGGAACTTGAATTTCATATCACAACTCTGTTGTGGTCAAGTCAAAGTCATAAATCATTTCATAAGTCATTTTGAAAACATTTGGCGATAGAACAGTATGGCCACTCCAACTGTTCATAACCGCGGACGTGGCTATTCGAATAGTTTTACACTCTGCAGAGATTGTACACTTTCACCACAACATTCGATACATCCATCAGGAACAATCCTGAATTCACCATACTCAGTATGCGGATAATCATTCCTAACCTTTCCATTACACGCCCTAGTATAGGCACCTCTCCTGTGAGTTTGGCCTCCCAACCATGACCAACTGTCATCTTGGGTACTACACAGGTGGACAATCTTCACAAGGTAGCCTCATCTCAGACCTTGGCCGTGAGGGAACCCATACTAAGGTATATAAACTTCCAAAGAAGCCCTACCCAATTTTCGGGTATTGTAGTTGTACGGTAAAAATTGGAATGGTATCGCATCCAGACAACCATCAGTTTTATAGAGGTCCAAGGCTCATGCCTCAACATTTTCATCGTCCAAAATCATCTGGTGTTCGGAAACACATGTCAAAACATTTCAGTAGAATGACTCATCATTCTAAGGTTTTCATAACCATTTTCACCAAGTATTCCATCTAAAGTTGATCAAGTTTTATGCTTAGAACTAGCATCTACAAGTGGGGGTAAATACTAATGAGAGGTGGTAAACAAGTGGGGATTTACTAATTTCAATCTCATGCCTTAGGATGACATCAAGATTATCTAACTTAGGCCAAATTTTATGCTCTTTATGCTACCTGCCAATATCCTCCTAATATCTACAATTAGCTAAGTAAACTCTAAGAGAAAGCTTTGATGAAGAATTAAAATACTTAAGCTTGCCAGAAAACTAGGATTGGGTATCGAGTGGGTGTAATAACATATGCTTAAGGCATATAGTTGGCATAGTAACAAGCAAGTTGTAGATTGCTAATATATCAGTATAAACTTGCTGAGTTTCAAGTGTTAGCTTGAAAATATTGGCTTGCCTTGTGCAGAGCAGTGGTTGAAGTTCTCCTCGGCTTCTTTCTCGTAGTATCCTCCTTCCTCCTCGTATCCTTTGTCGGTACTAGCGTCTATAATAAATACGAGGTACACAATCACCAAACAATACTTAACTATTTCTAATGATCACACAAAGGTTCATACTAGATGATCTAGCATCATCACTAACATTAAAAGATTAAAGCACTTGTCTTATTTATTTTATTTTAGAAAAGTAATTTCTACTCATTGAAAAACTACTTAAGATTTAATATTCTCCAACTCAAACAAGGGATCATGCTGACACATATCATCACCACATATTTCAGTACATGGGAATGTGATTTAAAGTGGTGTCACAATTTAATAAGGTTTAACCTTTTTATTTTATTTAAATAAAGTGACTATAATTGCCTATGTGGCATTCCTTTATTTCTTGAACATTATTTCTGCAAGTAAACCCATATGTTTTTATATATTTTGAAAGGTATGATCAAATGTGATTTTTGAGAGTTGGAATCAACTCAAAAGCTCTTAATGTTGAATTTTGAAAAATGTTTGAATGCAGAAAATCTTCTGCCTTGTTATTTTTATCATGGTTGATCTACAAATCCAAATGGTTTGAATCCAACGGGCTTGGATTAAGCTTTCCAGTACCTTTCTAACAAAATTGGTTTCATGCATTTTGGTTTAGGGAATCGAGCTGGGTTGATTTTTGAATCTAGGTACAGAACTGTGTTTAAAATTAAATAAATAAAAGTAAATTTGAATTGTTGGGTCACGCGGAATGTTTTACTGGGCCGGCCCACTACACACGTGTGTACGCGTGCTGGTTAAGTGGCTGTCCCCACGCGTCATTAAGACGGGGAGGGCGAAGTGGTACGGGGCAATGTGGACCGTGGGATCTCGTTCTAATCTAACGGCTCTGGTTCATAGTCCATGTCGGGCAGCGCCGGTGAGCTAAAACCCTAGCGCGGCAGGTGGGGGTCGTGGTGTTGGAGATATGCCCAAGAGGCAATAATAAAGTGGTTATTATCATATCTTCACACTTATGATAAATGTTTGCATACCATGCTATAATTGTATTAACCGGAAACATTAATACTTGTGTGATTTGTAAACTAAAATAAGAGTCCCTAGTAAAGCCTCTTGTTAAACTAGCTTGTTGGTTAATATATGATCATTGTTTCCTGATCATGAACATAGAGATGTTATTAACAACAGGATCATATCGTTAGGAGAATGGTGTGATGGACATACTCCTATAGATAAGCGTAGCATAAAGATCAAGTCATTTCAATAGTTCAATTGCTATATGCTTTCTGATACATAGTAACCTAATTCCTTCGACCATGAGATCATGCATATCACCTTTACTGGATGGATGCTTTGATGTCATCAAACACCACACCGTAACAGGGTGGCTATAAAAGTGGCATTGAGTGTTCGGAAAGTATTGGTTGAAACACATGGATCAAGAATGGGATTTGTCCATCCATATGACGGATAGATATACTCTGGGCCCTCTCGGTGAAATGTCATCCAATTAGCTTGCAAGCATGTGACATGGTCACAAGGGATCACATATCACGGGAACGAGAAAAGAGTACTTATCAGTAACGAGGTTGAACTAGGTATGCAGAGATACCGACGATCATAACCTCGGATAAGTAACATATCGTGAGACAAAGGGAAATTGGTATCGTATGTAAGTGGTTCATTCGATCGCAAAGTAATCGTAGAAATATGTGGGAGCCATATGAATTTCCAGATTCCTCTATTGGTTATTGTTCGGAGAAGTGTCTCGATCATGTCTGCATAATTCACGAACCGTAGGGAGACACACTTAAGGATTCGACGTTGTTTGAGTAGTTATGGTATTATGAGAAAGAGACCGAATGTTGTTCGGAGTCTCGGATGGGATCCGGGATATCACGAGGTGATCCGGAATGGTCCGGAGAATAAGATTCATATAAGGAAAGTCCCATTTCGGAGTTCGGGAATGATTCCGGTGTTTTCATCGGGGATATTCTAGAAGGTTCCGGATTGTCCGGCACTCCGGGGGGGAAGGGGTACATGAATGTGTCATTACATATTGGAATGATTGCATCATGTACTAAGTGTTCTTGCTGTCCCAAATATAGGATTAAATTGAATCCTAAAACAGAAAAGTCAAATGTCCAGTTTGAAAGTCAAACTGCCAAAACAAGAAACTGTGGGAAACAAGCAAGAGGAGTTGGAACCAACCTGGAGGAGGAGTTGGACTCCTCCAGGCCGGCGCCCAGCCCAAGGCCGAGTTGGGGAGGGACTCCCTCCCTCCCCTGGCGCGCCCACACCCTCCCACCTATATAAGGAGGGGCAGGGCTCCCCTCCTAGACACACAAGTTTCCTATCCTCTAAACTAAACCCTAGATCTAGACCCCGGTTTAGAGCTATTCGGTTTAGAGCCTTCTAATTGGTTTAGAGCCTTCTAATTGGTGTGTCTAATTACTAGACCACTAATAGCCTCTCTCATAAGCTCCACCATACTCGCACCGGCTTAAGGCGAAGCCCTGCGGGATTTCCCCTCTACTTCCGGTACCACGCCGTTGTGCTGCCGGAATCACGAGGAGAGTGCTACAACCTCCGCTGCCTGCTGGAACAAGGGAGAGGAAGGTCTTCGTCGAGTACCGAACGTGTGACCGACTACGGGAGCGCTGCCGGAACGTGGCGCCGGAAGGATCGTCTACACGATCTTGAGATCGGAAAGAGTACGACTACATCACCCACGAGAATCTGCTCTCGTTAACCGCTTTGGAATCTTCGAGGGTAAGTTATTCCATCGACTCGTTGCTACAATCTAGTAGATAGATCTTGGCTTGTTTGTTTGTATGCGATAGAAAAATTTTGTTTTCCATGCTACGAACCCCTACAGTGGTATCAGAGCCGTGTCTATATGTAGATCTGTTGCACGAGTAGAACACAATGGTCATTGTGGGCGTTGATGCTTTTATTGTAGATTGCTTTGCGTGTACTTTGCATCTTGCGGTATGTTGGGATGAAGCGGCCCGGGCTAACCTTACATGACATCGTTCATGAGACTTGCTCCACGCTTGACATGCAACTTGTATTGCATAAGTGGCTTTGCGGGTGCCTGTTTCTCCTAGCATAGTAAAGATCCAATTTACAACGGGTAATCAACAATGCTAGTATCAATGTTGTGGTTCTTGTTCGTAGGTTAGAACGACACTTATGGAAAGCCCCAAACCACGTAAAATATGCAAAGAAAGTAGAAGCGTCTAACTTTGTTTTGCAGGGGTGTGCAGTGATGTGATATGGCCATGATTGTGATTATATTTGATGTATGCAATGTTCCTTATTGTAAGTTGGCAACCGGCAGGAGCCATATGGTTGTCTTTAATTTCTGTTAAGACCTGCGTGTCTATTCAAAATAGTTGTAATAGTTGAAGCTGGTGGACGACAACCATGAAGAAGCGTCATTGACCTTGATGCTATGCCGATGATGATGGAGATCATGTTCGTTCTTGAAGATGGAGATCGGAAGCACAAAGAAGAAAGGCCATATCATATCACATATTATGAATTGCCTGTGATGTTAATCCTTTATGCATCTTGTATTGCTTAGTAGACGACGGTAGCATTATAAGATGATCCCTCATGCACATAAATTTCAAGTTCTAAAGTGTTCACCCTTAGTATGCACCGTTGCCAAAGCTTGCTGCTTCGAAGCACCACGTGATGATCGGGTGTCTTTGATTCCGCGGGTGAATACAACGTAAGCAAGCCAGATTTGCTTATGCGGTAGCTAAGGTTTGATCTTGACGAGCCTAGCATGTACAGACATGGCCTCAGGAACACGGATCACCGAAAGGTAAAGCATGAATCATATAGTAGATATGATGAACATGTCGATTGTTCGCCATTGAAACTATATCAACTCTCGTGATGATCGGTTTTGATGTGGTGGATTTGGTTCGTGTGATCACTAAAACAATGTGAGGGATATTGTTTTGAGTGGGAGTTCACCTAGATTAATTTAATTATTAATTAGAACTCAATTTATCATAAACTAAATCAAAGTGAAATTGCATAGTTGTTGTAGTCATTGGCATCCGTTTACCACCTTGCGCTTAGTTATAATTGAGATGATAGAACTATAGAATTCTGGTTAGATACTTTACGAACTGGTATCGTATTGTTTTGAAGTGTTAATCTAAAGTTTAAAAGTCCTATTGCAAACTTTCAGTAAGTTCCGGTTACTCCATGAAGTTTAATAATTAGTATTAAATCAAGAGTAACAATTCCAAGTGTTAGTATATAAGTATCATGTTTGTCTCCATGATTCTTGATATTCAAAGGATTCTCTTAATATCAAGGTTATCTAGGATCTGAAAGAGTTGTTTCAGAAACCATGATGTGTGGAAGATATTGTGATATCTGAAACGAAGTTTTGGTTGCAACATGATAGAGTATAATATGGCAAAAGTCATGTTCTCATATTTGATGAGAATTTGCAAAAAGGTTGGAGACACTTGTTGTCCTAATCCTCCAAAAGGTTTTGGTTAGCAACATTATACTCATAATTCATCGTTATAAGCTAAAAGTAGCTTGATCATGGACGATTCCATGACAAGGGTGAATATTTGATGTAGGTAAAATGTTTACTACACCAAGAGATTACTAAAGAAAGGAATTTGAAAGAACACCAAATATTTGATGATGGTGATCTACTTCAAAGTGCAAGTCCAAAGACATTGGTATTTAATTATACACGCTTTGGACTATATGTCATATGTATGACTCCACTATTGATGTTGATAGATTCTTTCAAACTGAAAAAGAAATACTGAAAGAGAATCTCATAAATATATGGCAGAAAAGAAAAGACTAGAATCGTTCAGTTTAAGTATATAGATGATATACATGTTATGGCTATATTCTTTGCTTGTTAAACAATGTGGTTCTTAAGTATTTGATACTGAATTTGTTGGTGTGAATCGTCATACGAAACAACACAATTCATGAACTACAATGGCCTAAGTAACTAGCAAAAGAATATGTGATGATGTTCATCGAGAACAAAATAAAGGGTTATTGTGTTGCTTGTTAAACATCAAAGCATGCCTTCAAAGATTTGTTTTATCAGGTATTATGAGAACAAAAGGATTGTTCAAATAATTGCCGTAATCCATAAAAGATGGATGATTCACAAATCTCGTTGGAGAAATCACATCCATAAAACTAGTGCTAAAAATGTCGAAAGACAAAATGATTGAAAGATCACTTAGGAAGTGACATCGCCGTTTAAATTATATTGGAAAGAAAACATGAAGAAATTCCATGTGGATGGAATTTTGGAGTCTTTTGATTTTGATCAAATAACGCTGATGAAACTTTCCTAGAGATAATTAAAACTTCGTTCATAGGCCAAAAGGGAACGAATGACTAGCTTATTGGAACTTGTACATATTGTTGTACGAAGTCCGTTATGTGTAGTCAAGAGCGATGGATTTCAACTTCATATGTTTTCTCCAAAAATTTGAGTGAATATATGAATATTTACTTAATAAGGATAAAATATGAAACACTTGAAAAGTTCAAAGACTTTCAAGATGAAGTGCAAAATCATTGTAACGAGAATATGAATAGTTTATGATAAGATCATAGAGGAAAATATTTAAGTTACAAGTTTAGCATAATACCTAAGATTTAAGGAATCGTTCCGTGGATTTGCATTTTCCCGAAACACCATAAGTGTATGGAGCGTTCGAGATATGTAATTAAACCTTGTTTGACATGGTAAGATCAAAGGTATAATTTATAAAACTGCCATTATATTTTAAAGATTAAAAGCTTTAGGGATTACCGTTTTTCCACTAAAAAGAGCTTCATCATAATCCGTTGAATTGACACCATATAAAGTTATGGTTTGGGATAAAACCCAAGTTGTCCTTTCTTAAACATTGGTATGCTATGCATAAGAAAGATGTTTGCAACCAAAGTCGGATGAACCTGTCTCTGTATGTTATTTCGAATAACTGTTAAGTACTCCTCTATAACATTGGAGACAAAAAGTGTTTGTCACTCAAAACGTCAAGTTTCTTTGAGAAGGGATTTTTCGTGAAAAGTTAAGTGGGAGGAAAATAGAAAGTTTGATAAGGTTAAAAGAACCTTAGCTATATGTGCAGAATTGCGCAGCGCCGAAAAGTGTTTCGGAGGCAGCAACAATGCTCATGGTTCACGTACCTCAAAAGGTTGTGGTCACGGAGATCCAAGTTCCTATTGAAACAAGTAGGTCGGATGAACAATCAAATACCAAGATTTGAGGGTTGAATCATTATTTGAGAATAATGAACCGACTACATGCAGAGAAGCGATGATGGGCCCTGACTCCGTAAAATGGCTTGAAGCCATAAAATCCGTGATAGTTCCATACACGAGAAATCAAGTTTTGAACTTGAAGGACCCTCGAGAAAGGTGTAAGACCTTATAGTTGTGTCTGGATCTATAAAGAAATAGACATGGATGTTTCACATCTAGTCGACATGTTGGGAAAGAGTTCACAACAATGTTCAAAGGTTGACTATGACAAGATTTTGATCTTTCATAGTGATATTTAGTCTAGACGGATTAATGTAGCAACCACTACATATAATTTGTTATATGGTAGTTGAATAAACAAAACAAGTTCTTCTAATAGAATCGTTACCTAGGACATGTGCATAACACGGTCCATAGGGTTTTGTTAATTCAAAGGGTGCTAAAAGCATATGCAAACTTCAATGGTTAGAGTGAGCATAGCGGAGTTGGAATCTTCACTATGATGAAACTGTTAAAAGAGTTTAATTTCATCGGAGACAATGAAGATGCTTGCATTTGCAAGAAATTAAGTGGGAGCGCTAAGACATATTTCTAATACATTATGTGGAGGACATATTGTTGATTAGAAAAGATGTATCTTTTATTAACACATATTAAGAATTTCATCCTGATGAAAGACTTGGGCAAAACCCAAATATTTGGCATCAATAGACGCTAATATGGTTGTGCCAGAAGTACATAGACAAGATATTGAATGAGTTCAATATAGAAACTACAAGAGAGGTTCTTGTTGCACAGAAAGGATTGAAAGAGTTCAATGTTGATGATATATTCAAGTGTATTGACATTTGGTAAAGTGAAACAAATAATCAAGTATAGATTGATACTTGATGTATGAAATCACAAAGAGTATTTATATCAATCATACTGTGATATGTACAAATCCAGATATGTCCTATGCTCTAAATGTTGAGAGCATATACCAGAATGATTCGTAAGATGATCATTGGACAATAGTAAGGATATTCTTATGATCTTCTGAAAGAACTAAGAGTATAATATTTGTAGAAGTGACAAATAGATGGTTAGTTCATTGTAAAAGTACTACATTGATACTAGCTTTGTCACAAAGTACAAATTAAGTTTATCTCAATCTGAACTAAGGGTGGCACAATATAATGGAAAGTGAGTTCCATAATGGATTTGGATGATTTCCAAAGTTAAGACATTGTGACAGATACTACAACAAAAGGCTAAGTATATGACTGCTATTATAGCAGCAAAAGAGGGCATTTGTGTCAAGAAGTTTGTTATCAAACTAGGTGTAGTTCACAGTGGGATAATACTATGAAGATATATTGTGCGACAATATTATCAACATGTTTTAACCCCAAAAGAGCTAAAGGTCTCACCGAAAGACCAAATTTATACAAAGCCATCTCATTAGAGAATGAGTGATGCGTAGAGACGCAAAGACATGCAATTACACACGGACCTAGAAGTGTCAGATCCGGAGATCAGTTGACCACTAGCAATCGTGTACATACAACACCGGAAAGCCATAGGTGTTGAATACACAAAGGTTTGAAACTAGATTATTGACTCTAGTGCAAGTGGGAGACTGTTGGAGATATGCCCAAGAGGCAATAATAAAGTGGTTATTATCATATCTTCACACTTATGATAAATGTTTGCATACCATGCTATAATTGTATTAACCGGAAACATTAATACTTGTGTGATTTGTAAACTAAAATAAGAGTCCCTAGTAAAGCCTCTTGTTAAACTAGCTTGTTGGTTAATATATGATCATTGTTTCCTGATCATGAACATAGAGATGTTATTAACAACAGGATCATATCGTTAGGAGAATGGTGTGATGGACATACTCCTATAGATAAGCGTAGCATAAAGATCAAGTCATTTCAATAGTTCAATTGCTATATGCTTTCTGATACATAGTAACCTAATTCCTTCGACCATGAGATCATGCATATCACCTTTACTGGATGGATGCTTTGATGTCATCAAACACCACACCGTAACAGGGTGGCTATAAAAGTGGCATTGAGTGTTCGGAAAGTATTGGTTGAAACACATGGATCAAGAATGGGATTTGTCCATCCATATGACGGATAGATATACTCTGGGCCCTCTCGGTGAAATGTCATCCAATTAGCTTGCAAGCATGTGACATGGTCACAAGGGATCACATATCACGGGAACGAGAAAAGAGTACTTATCAGTAACGAGGTTGAACTAGGTATGCAGAGATACCGACGATCATAACCTCGGATAAGTAACATATCGTGAGACAAAGGGAAATTGGTATCGTATGTAAGTGGTTCATTCGATCGCAAAGTAATCGTAGAAATATGTGGGAGCCATATGAATTTCCAGATTCCTCTATTGGTTATTGTTCGGAGAAGTGTCTCGATCATGTCTGCATAATTCACGAACCGTAGGGAGACACACTTAAGGATTCGACGTTGTTTGAGTAGTTATGGTATTATGAGAAAGAGACCGAATGTTGTTCGGAGTCTCGGATGGGATCCGGGATATCACGAGGTGATCCGGAATGGTCCGGAGAATAAGATTCATATAAGGAAAGTCCCATTTCGGAGTTCGGGAATGATTCCGGTGTTTTCATCGGGGATATTCTAGAAGGTTCCGGATTGTCCGGCACTCCGGGGGGGAAGGGGTACATGAATGTGTCATTACATATTGGAATGATTGCATCATGTACTAAGTGTTCTTGCTGTCCCAAATATAGGATTAAATTGAATCCTAAAACAGAAAAGTCAAATGTCCAGTTTGAAAGTCAAACTGCCAAAACAAGAAACTGTGGGAAACAAGCAAGAGGAGTTGGAACCAACCTGGAGGAGGAGTTGGACTCCTCCAGGCCGGCGCCCAGCCCAAGGCCGAGTTGGGGAGGGACTCCCTCCCTCCCCTGGCGCGCCCACACCCTCCCACCTATATAAGGAGGGGCAGGGCTCCCCTCCTAGACACACAAGTTTCCTATCCTCTAAACTAAACCCTAGATCTAGACCCCGGTTTAGAGCTATTCGGTTTAGAGCCTTCTAATTGGTTTAGAGCCTTCTAATTGGTGTGTCTAATTACTAGACCACTAATAGCCTCTCTCATAAGCTCCACCATACTCGCACCGGCTTAAGGCGAAGCCCTGCGGGATTTCCCCTCTACTTCCGGTACCACGCCGTTGTGCTGCCGGAATCACGAGGAGAGTGCTACAACCTCCGCTGCCTGCTGGAACAAGGGAGAGGAAGGTCTTCGTCGAGTACCGAACGTGTGACCGACTACGGGAGCGCTGCCGGAACGTGGCGCCGGAAGGATCGTCTACACGATCTTGAGATCGGAAAGAGTACGACTACATCACCCACGAGAATCTGCTCTCGTTAACCGCTTTGGAATCTTCGAGGGTAAGTTATTCCATCGACTCGTTGCTACAATCTAGTAGATAGATCTTGGCTTGTTTGTTTGTATGCGATAGAAAAATTTTGTTTTCCATGCTACGAACCCCTACACGTGGGAGGCTCACCGGGGCTCAGGCGAGGGTCGGAGACAAGGGCGTATGACGAAGTCGACGACGGCGGTTCTCCTAGTGCCAACAGCTTCTCCTAGGGTGGCTCCAATCGACGGCTCCCTTCTTCTCCAGCAGCGGCGGGCTCCGGCCAAATTCCGGCGTCGCGCTGCTCGCCTTGCTCCGGGAGTGAGATGGGATGGTTCTGAGGGAGAGGGGAGTGAGATGGTGTGGAGGAATCAAGCTGGGGAGGCCTCCTTTTATAGGCGAGCGAGAGGGGCAACACGGTGTGGGCTGAGGTCGTCGGAGGCGACGGTACAGGCGGCTATCGGCGTGACTGAGGCTAGGGGACGGTGCGCGGTCTCCTGGAGATCATTGCTAGCTTAAAGGTGAGGCGTAGGGCGGTGGGATTTGGTCTGGAACGCGCGGTGCTCTGTGCGGTACCGACGGCGAACTTCGCGGCGTGCGGCGAATACGTGGTATGGTCGAGGAAACGAGCATGTCTAGTGGTCTCCTGGGATGGTGGGGTTCATGCTGGCGGGCGGCAAGGGCTCGAGGTGGTCGGTTGAGTGGGAACGGCGCGTGCACGGTTGTGAGCGTCAGCATGGTCGACAGCGGCGCGGGCACGATTTTTCCGGTGGTTCCTGTCTCTGTCTTCGAGCTAGGGCTGGTCTAGAGGGGGCGGTGAGGCATGGGCAGCATGACAGACAAGGTTGGCACACCTAGTTCTTCCCGTAGCTTGCTGTCCATACTGGGGTGGCATGGTGAGGCTCGGCCTGCTCACCATTGATGGCAATGGCAAGCTCACAGTGGTGCTAGAGGTTACTAACTAGGTTAGATGATCTACTAAATGTTTGTTGCAACCAGAGAGGGAACAAGGTTGGCCAATTTTACTGCTACAAATAGTGTTTGATGTTTGTTTGATTTGTATCTGCAAGGTGTTTGATGAAATGGCCGCAAAAACTTTGAATTTGAATTTTGGATTCAAACTTGGTGGGTTTGCTAGGCACATGCTAGGGAGTGTCTGGTTAGTTGGATTAGTCAAGGGGCACTGGTTTGGTTGGGTTTTGAAAATGGGTGATCTTCACATATGATAAAGATTCAATTTTGAATTGTCATTTGAATGAGGTTGCCAAATGTTTCTGTAAGTTTGAAAGGTGGGCTTTGATTCACTTTTACTTGTTCTAGCAAGGGGTGAAAAGAATTGGGAAAGTTTCTGTTCGAAATCTTGAACTAGAAACACTCAAAGTGACCTAGTGAGCAAGATTGTCAAAAATGACCATTTGCTTTATTTGATTTTCTCTTGATTTGTTTCTGCATGGAAATGTTTTAGATGATTTTATTTTCATATTTAAACCATTTCTTGCTATTTAGATTAATCAGACAAGTCAATTCATGCATTTATTAAATCATCTCATTCACACATGCATTCATATGATTTTAATTAATCAAAGTTTTTGTTAACCCTAATTTTAGTGATTCGAGTTCGATGATCATTGTTTTATATTTTTGGGATGTTACAAACCTTCCCCCCTTAAACGAAATCTCGTCCCAAGATTTGAAAAAGGAAGAAAAATATTACCTAGGATTTAAAGAGATCGGGAAACTCTGTCCTGATGTGATCTTCGCGCTCCCAGGTAGCTTCTTCTTCAGTGTGGTTGCTCCACTGAATCTTGAGAAACTTGATGCTTCGGGTACTGGTGGTTCTGAAAGCTTCTTCCAAAATATGGATGGGTACTTCAGGATAGGTCAGGTCATCGTTGATCTCTATGATTCGGTGATCAATGTTCTTGAAAACTTCGGTCTTCTCCGGAACTTCAAGGCATTTGCGAAGTAACGATATATGGAACACATTGTGCACTGCTGACATTTCCTCTGGTGGTTCCAATTGATATGATACTTCTCCTCGACGATTCAGAATCTTGAAGGTTCCGATATATCTGGGAGCTAACTTTCCTTTCAGCTGGAAACGTTGCATTCCTTTCAACGATGACACTTTAAGGTACACAAAATCTCCGATATTGAAAGCGAGGTTTCGACGTCTCCTGTCAGCGTAACTCTTTTGTCTTGACTGGGCGGTCTTGAGGTGCTCACGAATCTTGTGAACTTTCTCTTCTGCTTCTCGTAGGATGTCGGGTCCAAAAATCTGACTCTCTCCTACTTCCGACCAATTGAAAGTGTGGGACACTTCCTTCCATACATGAACTCAAATGGGGCCATTTGCAGACTAGGTTGATAACTGTTGTTGTAAGAAAATTTTGTGAAAGGCAGACAATCTTCCCATTTAGATCCATACTCTAGCACACATGCTCTCAACATATCTTCGAGTATTTGATTTACTCGCTCTGTTTGTCCATAGGTATGAGGTTGATACGCGGTGCTGAAATCTAGTCGGGTTCCTAAACCTTCTTGGACGTTCTTCCAGAATCTCGAGGTAAACTGGGTTTCTCGATCCAATACAATGTTCTTGGGGAATCCGTGCAAACTGACGATTCTAGCGATGTATAACTCTGCTAGCTTCGAACTCTGGTATGTGGTCTTGACTGGTAAGAAATGGGCTACTTTGGGCAATCTGTCAACTATGACCCAGATAGAGTCATTTCCCCTACTAGAAGTAGGCAATCCGGTGATAAGGTCCATTCCAACTGAATCCCATTTCCATTCCAGAATCTGTAGAGGTTGCAACAGTCCAGCGGGTCTTTGATGTCCTGCCTTAACTCTCTAACATATATCACACTTGGCGATATAGCTTCCGATTTCTCTCTTCATCTTATGCCACCAAAATTGCTCCTTCAAATCCTGATACATCTTTTTTCCTCCGGGGTGGATAGAATAAAGAGTATCATGGGCTTCCTTCAAAATCACTTCTTTCAAATCCGAATCTGCTGGTACACAAAGGCGTCCTTTGTACCACAGAACTCCCTCTTCGTCTTCGGTGAATCCGGTACTTTGCATGTACCGATACGACATTTGATTCCATCGATACTAGCATTTCCTATCTGCGCCTCCTTGATCCGATTGATCAAAGTGGGTTGAAGTGCTATGCTAGCCAAAAATCCTTCACTCACTAATTCCATTCGGAAATCTTCCATCTCTTTGTGCAAACATGGTTGCTCCTTCAAAATCATGGAGTTCAAGCGGCACGACAATCTGCTAAGGGCATCTGCTACCACATTGGCTTTACCGGGGTGATAGTGAATGTCCAGATCATAATCCTTGATTAACTCAATCTATCTTCTCTGCCTCATATTCAGCTCCTTCTGAGTGAATATATACTTCATGCTCTTGTGATCCGAATAAATCTCACAACGGTTTCTCATGAGATAATGCCTCCATGTCTTTAGGGCTAGAACTACGGCTGCGAGTTCGAGGTCATGGGTTGGATAGTTCTGTTCATGCTGCTTCAGTTGTCGGGATAGATAAGATATAACTTTGCCTTGTTGCATTAGCACACATCCGAGACCGATCTTGGATGTGTCACAATACACATCAAAGGGATTCGTGATATCCGGCATGATCAAGACTGAGGCTGAAATCAATCTCCTCTTGAGTTCTTGAAAACTCGCTTCACATTTGTCCGTCCATTCAAACTTCTTGTCCTTCTTCAGCAATTGGGTCATGGGTCTGGCAATACTCGAGAATCCTTCTACGAACTTGCGGTAGTATCCCGCCAATTCGAGAAATGCACGAACTTGGGTTTGAGTGGTCGGGGCTTGCCAATCTTCGACATCCTTCACCTTCGCAGGGTCAACGGCAATTCCTCCGGCTGATACAATATGTCCGAGGAATCCTACCTACTGTAACCAGAATTCACATTTGCTAAACTTGGCATACAACTGATGCTCTCTAAGGGTTCCAAGAATGGTCCTTAGGTGTAGCTCATGTTCTTCTTCTGATTTGGAATAAATCAGAATGTCATCGATGAAAACAACGACAAACTTATCCAGGAAGTCCATAAAAATATTATTCATGAGGTTCATGAAATAAGCGGGGGCATTGGTTAATCCAAAAGAAATGACAGTATACTCGTATAATCCATATCTGGTGGTAAAGGCAGTCTTTGGAATATCCTCTGCGCGAATCTTGAGTTGATGATAGCCAGTTCTAAGATCAATATTAGAAAATACTTTAGCATCAGTCAACTGGTCAAACAAATCTTCTATCTTCGGCAACGGGTACTTGTTCTTGATGGTGACATCATTCAACTTCCTATAATCCGTACACAGACGGTTACCTCCATCTTTCTTGTCCACAAACAGCACAGGTGATCTCCAAGGTGACACACTTGGTTGAATCAGTCCAATTTCCAGCATGGCATCCATTTGATTCTTCAGTTCAGCTAGTTCAGACGGTTTCATACTATATGGTATCTGGGCTATGGGTCCTTTTCCAGGGATTATTTCAATGATAAACTCGATATCCCGATCTGGGGGCATACCGGGCAAAACATCTGGAAATACATTGGGGTATTCACAGACTACAGGAACTTGGTCAATGGTAGGCTAGGCTATACTCTTGTTGAACTTGAATTGACGAGGCAAGGTTTCAGATACATGCTCGACTGATACTCCGGCTGTACTGGTCATGGTTATGGCTTTCTTGGCACAGATGATTAATCCTTTTTGTTTGGACATCCAATCCATTCTTAGTACTACTTCCAAACCTTTAGTTCCGAGTACTATTAGATTAGCATAAAAATCTATGCCATGGATTCGGATAGGGACGGCTTTGCAAATTTGCCTAGACTTGGTGGTTGAACCGGGTATTTGAACAATCATAACATGCTTCAGTTTGGTTGGTTGAATCTTACTAGTGCATGCAAATTCTTCAGTGACAAATTTGTGCGATGCTCCAGAATCAAACAACACTCTTGCAAATACTGAGTTAACAGAAAACATACCCAACACGACATCTGGCGCTTCTTCGGCTTCTTCAGCATGCATGAGAAAGAGATGGCCGTTGCGGTTGAGCGAGTTTCCTGGGGCAAACCTTCTTCCGGGCTGAACACGACGCTGCTGCTAAGCTGGGGCATTTGCATTGGGGGCTGCGGCGATCTTCTTGGGGCACTCATTGGAATAGTGACCCTTGGTTCCACTTTCATAGCAAATCACTTGCGACTTGTCCTTTGCCGCAATAGGCACAACATTGCTTCCAGTCCTTGGGGCAGTGTTGGTATTGGTGGCGGCGTTGTTGTTGAACTTGGGTGGTGCACGGTTGAAATTGTTGGAGTTGGCGGGGTTGTTGTGATTTCCTTCGGGCCTTGGATTTCCACGGTTGGGATAGGTCGGGCGGTTCATTGGGGGTCTGTTGTTTCTCGGGGCAAATCCTGGAGATGGGTTGGGGCGATACTTTGGTGTCTGGTGGGTTCCTGGTTGATGCATCATGCGACGCTTGCGGTTCTCATTGTCTTGGTTGATCTTTCCTTCCATATGAATGGCAGAGTCAACTAGAGCTTCAATATCAGCAAAGGGGATATTGACTAACACCGTCTGCATCTCATCATGCTGACCATTCAGGAATCTCTCTTTCTTCTTGTTTTCGGTGTCGATCTCATCTGGTGCATACCTAGCTAGTGACAAGAATTTGTCACAGTATTCCACTACTGTCATCCTTCCTTGCTTCAGTTCCCTGAATTCATCTCTCATCCTCTTGATTAAACCCGGTGGCACATGGGTTCTGCTGAACTTGACCTTGAATTCCTCCCAAGTCATCATCTGACCTCCTATCATTGCACGAACGCTGTTCCACCATGCTCTTGCATCTCCGGCCAGATAGTGGGTGGTGAACAAAACCTTCTGGTTAGCTTCCACTCCTGCGACTTCCAGATTGTTCTCCATGGTTTGCAGCAAATCATCTGCATCTAGGGGCTCTTCTGACTTAGTGAAAATAGGTGGATTGGTGTTCTTGAAATTCTTGAGCTTAGATCCATGATTGTCCTGATTACCATGGCCTTGATTGTTTTTGGCCATCTGGGCAATGTGTTGAAAGGTGGCTAGGTTGGCTTGACGTTCGACTCTTTCAGCTTCGTGGTCAGAAACCAATATTTGCAGGATCTGCAACATCGGGTCCAGGGATGAACCACTTCCTCCGCGAGGCATCTAAAGATTGAGATATATCATGAGAAAAGAGGGAAATTTATAAGGTTCAGGGGTTGTTGAAAAGATTTTAAAGTTTGACTCATATGTTTCTAGAAACTTGCTTTTCATTCATTCATCCAAAGCACACGATACAAACACACACCACAACAAAGTAAAACATATGGTTTTAAGAACCATTCTGGAAACTACAATACAGTGGGACCGAATACAACTCACTAACACTAGTGCTCAAGTGCTACTACTCCTCGGAGTCAGTGTACTCATCATCCTCATCATCATCATCATCGATGAAGGCGAAGTCATCCTCATCGGTGAAGGAGTCCATGGCCTAATCCTCCAGAAAGTCATCATCATCGATGAGATAGGAGTAGGGGTCTCCACGAAGGTCTTCCCCTGCATTCTCCCTCTCTTCCAACTGCATGTCTCTCTCGTGGATGGTCTCCTCCAAATCCGTGATCCGGTGGCGAAGACGGGCAATGATGCGCTCCTTCTTGTCGAGCTTACGGCGACGAGACTTGCAATCCTTCACTAGCATGGTGAGGGTCAGATCCTTCTTCTTAGCGATGGAGGACTTGTGGTTGACGTAGGAACGTGCATTGTCCAACTCCTTCTGACGGTCATACATCATGAAGCTGAGGTGGTCCAACTGAGTCTTCAGCTCGGGGTGGTATGGGGCCTCCAGTGGCTGTCCCATAACATCACGCCTTGAGTAGAACTCAAAATGGGTACCCTTGATTTGATTGATACTCTGCCCACACATACGGGCAAGAGCTTCCTGCATGGCCCTGGCAAGTCCATCGACCCAGTTGTTATCTCTTAAGGTGAACTGAATTCCCTCTGTAGTGGGAGGTTCAATCTTTCCTGAGAGACTTGCAACAACTAGCCACTGCAAATCTTCTCCTTCCTAATCATTGAGCTGAGCTCCGAAGAACTCGGGGTGCGGACGCTCCAGCATCTCCGACAGCTGGTCCAAGTCACACTCAAAGATGAGGTCTCCTCCATTCCCCAACGGATAAAACTTGCTATACTTCACGTCCATATATAAGAATATAGGATGAGTAAGTTAGTAGATTGATCAAGTGTGTCAAATTTTATGTATTTTGCAAGAATTTATTCAGGAACATGAATTTTCATGAAAGAATCAAAGTGATAAGAATGGGAATAAGTTTTTGTAAATACTCCCTTCCTTTGGTTTTGAAACTAAGTTTTTGATTCAAACGTCCATTCTAACTAGGGTCTCCTATGGTCAGGATGGCTCTGATACCAACTTGTCAACACCTGGATTTTTAATCACAGATGCATGTTATGTCATACATCACAATCCCAGGATTACCATTTTTGCGAGACATAACAGATTTGGATATCACAGTGCATCATCCATTACAAACCATACATAAGGTCTTGCACAAATAAGGATCTCATGATCCAGTTCTTAATACAATTCAAGCAGCGGAATAACGTAAAGATAATGATAGCGTAGACGAAGCTCCATCTTCATGGTCATAGGCAATGCTGATGATGGGAGATGATCCTAGTTGTCGTAACCTTCCTGCGGTCCGTCATCCTGATACTCTTCATAGTCTGGCCACGAGAATAGCCAGGGACAAAGCCATGAGTACTCTTTAAGTACTCGCAAACTAATACTAACAAGTTAAGGGGGTTTTTGTAGCAGGATGCTAAGCTCTAGGGTTGTTTTGCAAAAAGCCAGATTTACCTCTACTAAGTTCAGAAGCAAAGAAAACTAGTTGAAAGTTTTATAACACCTAAACAGGAACTTGAATTTCATATCACAACTCTGTTGTGGTCAAGTCAAAGTCATAAATCATTTCATAAGTCATTTTTAAAACATCTGACGATAGAACAGTATGGCCACTCCAACTGTCCATAACCGCGGATGCGGCTATTCGAATAGTTTGACACTCTGCAGAGATTGTACACTTTCACCACAATATTCGATACATCCGTCAGGAACAATCCTGAATTCACCATACTCAGTATGCGGATAATCAGTCCTAACATTTCCATTACACGCCCTAGTATAGGAACCTCTCTTGTGAGTTTGGCCTCCCAACAATGACCAACTGTCATCTTGGGCACTGCACAGGTGGATAATCTTCACAAGGTAGCCTTAGCTCAGACCTTGGCCGCGAGGGAACCCATACTAAGGTATATAAATTTCCAGTCAAGCCCTACCCAATTTTCGGGTATTGTGGTTGTACGGTAAAAATTGAAATGGTATCGCATCCAGACAACCATCAGTTTTATAAAGGGCTAAGTCTCATGCCTCAACATTTTCATCGTCCAAAATCATGTGGTGTTCGGAAACACATGTCAAAACATTTCAGTAGAATGACTCATCATTCTAAGGTTTTCATAACCATTTTCACCAAGTATTCCCATGTAAAGTTGATCAAGTTTGATGCTTAGCACTAGCATCTACAAGTGGGGGTAAATACTAATGAGAGGTGGTAAACAGGTGGTGATTTACTAATTTCAATCTCATGCCTTAGGATGACATCAAGATTATCTAACTTAGGCCAAATTTTATGCTCTTTATGCTACCTTCCAATATCCTCCTAATATCTACAATTAGCTAAGTAAACTCTAAGTGAAAGCTTTGATGAAGAATTAAAATACTTAAGCTTGCCAGAAAACTACGATTGGGTATCAAGTGGGTGTAATCACATATGCTTAAGGCATATAGTTGGCATAGTAACAAGCAAGTTGTAGCTTGCTAAGATATCAGTATAAACTTGCTGAGTTGCAAATGTTAGCTTGTAAATATTGGCTTGCCTTGTGCAGAGCAGTGGTTGAAGTTCTCCTCGGCTTCTTCCTTGTAGTATCCTCCTTCCTCCTCGTATCCTTGGTCGGTACTAGCGTCTATAAATAAATACGAGGTACACAATCAACAAACTATATTTAACTATTTCTAATGATCACACAAAGGTTCATACTAGATGATCTAGCATCATCACTAACATTACAAGATTAAAGCACTTATCTTATTTATTTTATTTTAGAAAAGTAATTTCTACTCATTGAAAAACTACTTAAGATTTAATATTCTCCAACTCAAACATGGGATCATGTTGACACATGTCATCACCACATATTTCAGTACATGGGAATGTGATTTAAAGTGGTGTCACAATTTAATAAGGTTTAACATTTTTATTTTATTTAAATAAAGTGACTAGAATTGCCTATGTGGCATTCCTTTATTGCTTGAACATTATTTCTCCAAGTAAACCCATATGTTTTTATAGATTCTGAAAGGTATGATCAAATGTGATTTTTGAGAGTTGGAATCAACTCAAAATCTCTTATGGTAGAATTTTGAAAAATGTTTGAATGCAGAAAAGCTTCTGCCTTGTTATTTTTATCATGGTTGATCTACAAATCCAAATGGTTTGAATCCAACAGGATTGGATTAAGCTTTCCAGTACCTTTCTAACAAAATTGGTTTCATGCATATTGGTTCAGGGAATCGAGTTGGGTTGATTTTTGAATCTAGGTACAGAACTGTGTTTGAAATTAAATGAATAAAAGTAAATTTGAATTGTTGGGTCGCGCGGAATGTTTTACTGGGCCGGCCCACTACACACAACGCATACACGGGCTGGTTAAGTGGTTGTCCCCACGCGTCAGTGAGACGGGGAGGGGCTAAGCGGTACGGGACAATGTGGACCGTGGGATCTTGTTCTAATCTAACGACTCTGGTTCATCGTCCACGTCGGGCAGCGCCGGCGAGACAGAACCCTAGCGCGGCAGGTGGGGGTCGTGGGAGGCTCATCGGGGTTCAGGCGAGGGTCGGCGACGAGGGCGAATGACGAAGTCGACGACCGCGGTTCTCCTGGTGCCGGCAGCTTCTCCTGGGGCGGCTCCAATCGATGACTCCCTTCTTCTCCAGCAGCGGCGGGCTCCGGCCAAATTCTGGCGTTGCACTGCTCGCCTTGCTCCGGGAGTGAGGTGGGATGGTTCTGAGGGAGAGGGGAGTGAGATGGTGTGGAGTAATCGAGCTAGAGAGGCCTCCTTTTATAGGATAGCGAGAGGGGCAGCACGGCGTGGGCTGAGGTCATCGGAGGCGACAGTACATGCGGCTATCGGCGTGGCTAAGGCTAGGGGACTGTGCGCGGTCTCCTGGCGATCGTTGCTAGCTTAAAGGCGAGGCGTAGGGCGGTGGGATTTGGTCTGGAACGCGCGGTGCTCTACGCGGTACCGACGGCGAACTTCGCGGCGTGCAGCGGCTACGGGGTATGGTCGAGGAAACGAGTATGTCTAGTGGTCTCCTGGGACGGTGGGGTTCATGCTGGCGGGCAGCAAGGGCTCGAGGTGGTCGGGTTGAGTGGGAACGGCGCGTGCACGGTTGTGCGCGTCGGCATGGTCGACAGCGGCGCGGACACGGCGTTTACGGTGGTTCCTGTCTCTGTCTTTGAGCTAGGGCTGGTCTAGAGGGGGCGGTGAGGCATGGGCAGTATGACAGACAACGTTGGTACAACTAGTTCTTCCTCTAGCTTGCTGTCCACACTGGGGTGGCATGGTGAGACTCATCCTGCTCATCATTAATGGCAATGGCAAGCTCATAGTGGTGCTATAGGTTACTAACTAGGTTAGATGATTACTAAATGTTTGTTGCAACCAGAGAGGGAACAAGGTTGGCCAATTTTACTGCTGCAAACAGTGTTTGATGTTTGTTTGATTTGTATCTGCAAGGTGTTTGATGAAATGGCCGCAAGAACTTTGAATTTGAATTTTGAATTCAAACTTGGTGGGTTTGCTAGGCACATGCTAGGGAGTGTCTGGTTAGTTGGATTAGTCAAGGGACACTGGTTTGGTTGGGTTTTGAAAATGGGTGATCTTCACATATGATAAAGATTCAATTTTAAATTGTCATTTGAATGAGGTTGCCAAATGTTTCTGTAAGTTTGAAAGGTGGGCTTTGATTCACTTTTACTTGTTCTAGCAAGGAGTGAAAAGAATTGGGAAAGTTTCTATTTGAAATCTTAAACTAGAAACACTCAAAGTGACCTAGTGAGCAAGATTGTCAAAAATGACCATTTGCTTTATTTGATTTGTTTTTGATTTTCTCTTGATTTGTTTCTGCATGGAAATGTTTTAGATGATGTTATTTTCATCTTTAAACCATTTCTTGCTATTTAGATTAATCATACAAGTCCATTCATGCATTTATTAAATCATCTCATTCACACATGCATTCATATGATTTTAATTAATCAAAGTTTTTGTTAACCCTAATTTTAGTGATTAGAGTTTGATGATCATTGTTTTATATTTTTGGGATCTTACACCTTCTTGGTGCGATTAGGACCGAGGCTCGGGCTTGGGCTACGGCTGGTGCGGTTGATCTTCATGCCTTGTTGCCGCCGGCCTAGTAGACCTAGGGGTTGAGTTGTATGGGGTGTCGGCTCTCCTGAGCCTGTATATATTTGTTGTACAGAACTCTCTTTTTCTATCAATAAATCGAAACGCAAAGCTTTTTGCGTTTTCGCGAAAAAAAAGGTGTCTTCAGATAAGAGTACCTTGTTCATTTTTTTCACATTGTATTATCGTTGATGATTGTGAGTATTTTCCAACATGGGAAGTAGCATTTGTGTGACTGAAGGACCGCTAAAATCTTCTTTGTTTTACTATTGCCACAAATACTCTTTTTGCTACAAATACTCAATGTACATCAGCAATAATAATGCTTTGTTTGCTACCGCTTACCAGTACAGCCATGCCTACACTATTTAAGGGATCTGCTATATTTTTGTTAATTGTTTGTTGTTGTTGTTATATCTTCCAGGAATTTACATGAACAATGGTTACTTGATGATATCGTGCAATGGTGGTCTGAACCAAATGCTCGCTTCTGTAAGATATTATAAAAAATAAATGTTTAGTGGGTACTTCTCCACTCGGATAGAAGAGGGCCAGCAACATTTTTGAGACAAGCAATCTTTGTTCAGAATAGGTACTTCACTGCTACCTTCTGCAGGCTAATACTAGATCAAGTCATGTAATATGGGCCTGTTCTTAGTGAGTGGATATAATATGGGTACTGCTATATGGAAATTGGCATGTTGGTACAAACTGGTTTGGCCGTTGGGTTTACATTGTAGGTAAAATCGGTGGAACCTTTTTCTTTAGCAAGGTTGTTTACTTTGTCATGTAAGTTTCTATTTGAAAGCCTCTTTTTCTAATGTATGAAAGCCTTGGTTTGAACTATCAAGTATGTGTACCAAAGACTAACATTTATGTTCGATGCACAAACACATATATATTTGCATCTCCATTTAAATTTGTAGCTTTCAATACCCAGTCTTAGATTGAGGAGATCCAAAATGTTCTTGGTTTACCATTCCTAAATCTAATCAATCATATGTGTCGCATTCTTACTGATATTTTATATATTTGTTAACTAAATATAATGCATTAACTTTTGCATTCAAAATATTTGTGAATCCCTTGCTGCAAAATATTTTGAAGAACATTTGGTAGTTTTATCGTTTATAGTTTCTCAATTTCCTAGGATATGGTTATATAGGAATAGGACCACAGTGAGTTTAACCAATCAAAATTAAAAAGCAAGATGGGTCATGACTTGATCCTTGGGTGCCTAACTAACCTATTTTACTATCCATCTATTACTGATTTGGATGAAATTGTTAGCTTATCAATTAGTATCATGTCTCTATCTACTATAAATATTATTTGTGTTCTGCGACCATATGATATCAAGGCAATAGACCACCTGTTTGTTGGTCGTTGGTGCTTCTTGCACGTTATTGCCTGCTACTTGTCTCTCTTATAATTTTTCATAATTTTGATTTTCCCCTTTATTGCAGAAATAGAGTTTGGGTCAATGGTGTGTTCTCTACTGGTGGATCAGTGATTGAAGAGGGATTTATATTTTTAGACAAGAAAAAAATTTCATTCCAAAATTGAGGGGGCTTATTCTATTCCAAACCTGTAGTCAATTATTGCTGCTTCACATGGGGTTCTGTAGGCTTTATTTTCTCCCTTTAATATTCATTAATGATAATTACCTTCAACATATAGGCTTTAGAACTTAATTACCATCAGGTATATAATATGAGGCATTTGTTTCATGCAGGTTCATGGAGAGCATCTGATGGATATATGCCCATATCTTTGGAAATGGAAATGGACATCATCTATCCCAATCGTAAGGTAATGATTTAAAGGTCAAATGTCTCAAGTTTGGTCATTGTTTTGGTATATGCTTTCCAGGCATAGTCCTGTGTCGATTGAAAGTATAGTCTTTTTTGGTATTTTTGACTCGGCTGAGATCTTTAAACAATGAAAAGTCATCTCAGGTTTTCTTAACCAGTCTCACACCGAAAATGCTTGGTATGCTGTTTTTTCTTTGTTCAGTGCAATGTATTATAAGGATATTGCAGCTGCACTGTGTATCCTTTCTGTTTTTGCCGTGTAATGGTCTGGTAATTGTGAACTCCTAGACAGCCTTGTGATGCACATGGTGGTACGTACTGCAGTGGGCTGCTGTTGCAGTATCAACCACCATCTTCATGACAATCGCAAGGCAAAAGGATTAGTGAAATTGCTTGGCTAATATAGTCTTTTTTTCTTCAAAAAACTAGCCTGGCAGGGTACATTGAGCGAGATTCTCAAAATATTGATTTATAGTGTAAGTCCTTTCAGAGTGATTCCTTCATATTGTATAAAATTTTGAAATGGAAACATGGTTGTAAGTTGAGTTTAATTGTTTGGCATCTTCTCATGGCTTTCACGACCTTGGGCTCCTCATATATGATTTTTATCCACGGTCCATCAGTTTCGAAGGCAGATAGATAATGCTCTGCATTTACTAGGTTTGTGTGCATTTAACCTTTATTTCACTTGAAACTTGGAACTGGTTTGTTGGTGCTTTATTTATGACACTAATAGATGTAGTACCTTCGGATGAGAAACATTCTTAACTAATAAACGTTCAGTTTGGGCATGGTAATGTCCTAAGAAAAGTCGAAATTCTCATTTCTCTGTCTTTTTGGCTTTGATAGAAGATATCAGTGCATTTAAAACTTCTATGGCGCTGAAATTTTGATAGAGTTGATATCAGGTTGCATCTTAATAATATGCTTTTATTCAAACTATCAACATTCTTTTATCATTGCGTCTTTTGGCTTGGCTTAAAAGACGGAGCTTATGTTACAGCCAGTGCCACCCTCACTTTCTGTCGTAAGCTTGTTCATCTTGTATATTAACTGAGATATATAAAAAAAACCTGTAGCATGCACTAGAGGCAGAATATAAGCTGGCGTAGTACAATTTGTTCCTTGGCCAAAGGCAGCAGGCACACTAGCATGCCCAGAATTGAAGTGTTGAAGTTACATTTCCCTTTTCTTATCAGTGAGCATTTAGATTATTTATTATTTATTAATCTCAATCGATTAGTAGGAAAATAGTTGATAGGGCGATTTTTGTCAAGCAATCCAAGAAAAACTTGCAACCGCTATTGTGATTAACCAGATTTGTTGTGTATACGGTGATGTCGCCAAAACCAGATTTGCTGAGGACCCTCAAGAGTAAGAATCATGGATGTTATGGTTGTAGCGCTGGCGCCACTGCAGCCTGGTGCATGTGAATTTTTTTCTCACATGAGAGCCTCCTATTGGGTCTTCATGGTTGGCGTGGAGGAGCAAGGCCGATGGTGCGGGGAAGGAGCAGAGAGGCCGGAGATGTTGAGAGGGTGGCATACAGGGGCGACGCTAGAAAGAAGAAGCGGGGCAGCACTCCTCCACCAATAGAGATCGTGGCCGAATCAGAGCACACAACCGTCTCCTTACACCTGCATCTTCCATGTGAGTTCCTTCTTTTGATTCCCTGATTTAGTTTTTGTCCTTTTCATCTGAGGCTTGGGTTGTGGCATGTAGATTCTTACTCTGATTTAGTACTATTTTCTCCAGGGTTTTATATGTGGCCTGTAAATTCTAACACCGATGGGGGAGAGAGGTCGTTGTAGGAGACGACAACGACAACAGTGGTCAAATCGGAGCACACCATCATCATATCGTTTCAGTATGAGTTCAGATGCTTATTGCTACATTTCCTTTTTTTAATTAAAGATGCCTATGTGTCTTTTTTTACTTGCATTAATTCCATTCACCCAATCGGTCCATGATCCATCAGTATGCATGTTTCTGAATGTGAGTCTCCACAGTTCGTACTAGATTTGAGTTGCACGGCTCCTGTTTTACTCCTTTTTCAAAGTGCGAGTCTTCAAAGTATATCTAAATATCTCTTTTTTCAGTATGAGTACAAACCATGACGCTTTCCCTGCTTTGTATTTAATATAGCATAGCGTTCGTGCTTATGGAGTAATCTATCTTTTTTTCAAAACATGTGAATCTTCTCTATCTTATTATATCTGAGTTCCAATGCTCTTGTTCTACCATTTTTCTGGGTCAATTAATTTGGAACGAAGGGTGTATATGACAACTTCCATGTTTAGAGAGTTATGCATTTTTATTGCAACCTAGGGTATTCTTGTGATAGAGCTAAGAACAATTTTTAGGTTTACACGTCCTATTTGATAAAAGAACTTCAACTATTGTACCTACTTTTTGAAATAACTGAACTTGCTCACTATTTCCGTTGCCTACCATACTGAATCTAGCTGTTTGGATGTACTTTTTCAGGCACATTAAGAGAGAGATAAAAAATACGCAGGAGACTACCAGTTCATGCAAGTCTAATATTCTCTCATAGAGATACTGAGTGAAAAAGCAAGTTATTATAATTTATTTGGAGACTTCCTATTTTGCTTTGCTCTCTAAGTGGTTAATCATTTCATATGTCCTTGTTTAAGTTCGAATTGTATATCGCTATCCTAATGCTTGTTCTTATTCCAGCTGTGTGCACATGAATGATTTAGATTACAAATATAATTATTTCATAGAACACCAACTTTGTTTGCTGGTAGCCTGGTAAGCGAAAGTCCCTCTTCCCTTTCAATTATGCCTCCTTGTATGAGTTGCTTCTGATTCGTTCACTCCATTTGAATATTTCTGTTTTTATAGCTAGGTAGTAGCCTTTTAGCTGACTTGTCTGAACATTAGGTAGTTCTGACCATTTAGAGCTGCTCAAGATTTAGGTAAGGGGAATACGACCATAATTATAGGGTGTGACCAATCAAAAAAAAGTTTGAGCCATCATTTGATCATTGAGTGTATTAAGTAACAGTATAACTCAACCACCTAGGCCTCACCACAGCGATTTCACCTTCCTAACCGTCCGATATGACATAAACGCTTTTGATTTGTCTGTACTCCCGGCGTGCATCGCTGGTTTTCACCGTGTCACCGAACGAGTCCCGCTCGGCCCAGGGCAGCTATTCCGCAAATCAACCTAGGTGGCTTTTGGTGAACTGGGCCGAATTACTTAATGGGCCGCATCGCGGAGAGGGGAAGACCAGAAGAGTAAGAGAGGCGACAGCAAAAACTTGAGGTGTGAGAGAGGATGCGCTGACATAGCGATTCCACCAGTTTCGCTTTCCCCAATCCTCCTCACAACCAGATCGAGAGGTGGATGTGGGATACGATACTACCACAGGTGTTGGACGGCTATGGTGAAGCGAGTGGGCGCCCTGTGCTGTTTGGTGATGCCAGACTGTCCGTTTGCTCTCTCTTCTCACAAACATGGATCCTCTCTCTGGAGGTGCAGCAGCGCGACACATACCACCCTTGGTGACGGCCCCTACCTGCAAGATGCAACATCTTGAGATTAGTTGGCGAGTGGTACACTATGCCTCTAAGGGCCTCGCTTGTACAGCACGGACCGACGGCTACCTCCACTGAACATCCACACTTCTGCCGGTGGGGAAGCTTTATCTCTAGCGTGTACGATACTGGCATATAGATGAGGTTTGTCTACCTCTATTTTTCTAAAATAAAATTGATCAACTCTATTTTTCTATTTGATCTTTAGAATTTCATGCCATTTAGCAGGAACTGCAAGTGCTATGTCGTGGCCAATTAACTACTGATGCCTTAGCTGCTTGAGCCTATTGCTGCTACTTCCTCTGTTCGAAATTATTTGACGTGTTTTTGTCTAGATATGACATGTTTTAGTGTGTAGATACTATCTAGACGACAAAGCTGTGTCAATCAATTTGGAGCGGAGGAGGAAGTATTATACAAGGGAAGATAACTCTTTTCCTTAATTGCTTTGTCTATTTTAGTTATATATAAAAGATTACATTGTATTAGTGAGAGTACAATTTGGAGCCACACCTTTTTATTTTGCTACCATCGTTCTGATAAATGCTACTCAGTCCATAAGTCATACAGGTTTTACTTAACGCATCTTCAGTTGCATAGTGTTTTCATGTGCTATTACTAATCTCATGGTACTTTTTTTATCCGAGGTCTGAAACGTCTGGGTCTGCTCAGAGTTCAGGGCGTATCTCACATGCTTACATATTGCTACTATTCGGTTACATCAGTAAGTCAGTCAGTATGTTTGGTCTATAGGGAAAGGCCTATTAACTTTGTACCTACCTAATCGGTCAAAATCATGTGGTGATGGAACTAATGATTACAATGATGATTCGATGAAGTTGACTCCCTTCTTGCATGAGGCTGTCCAAGGCATCGCTCAATGTGTTCATTGTGCTGAAGCTCGCACAACTAAGCTTCCTGCAAGAGATGTATGTTTTGTTTTACTGCTCTCAAATGTTTTCGCTGATCAGTCTGCATCAACTCTCACTTTCAGATAAAGAAGCACAAGCAATGCTATGAGGTTCAAAGTGAATGGTGCCAAAAAGAAAGTAGCAACCGGGAAGCTAAATGCAGATTAGATATGGCAAGTACAAGAAGGAACAAGGGGAAGATTGTAGAGCCCGTGGAGCCACCCCAAGGACTCCATCCATTTCTAGGAGAGGACTGGGCCATACAAACTTTGTTGTGAAGTATAAAAGATGTCTGTATTTGCTACTCATAGTTGTCTTGGGTCCGACTGAATCGTCAGAGACCAAACATAAATCAGGAAGCAACGAAACTGGAAGCATTTATTTCAATTATTATTACCTGAACTTTTTTACTTACTCCTATATCATGCAGCAGCGAAACTAAATCATGCAGCAATGGGGTGTAGTGTAGCTTCGGTTACTCTTTTGCCAGCAATAGCCTCTGTTTGAACTGTAACAACACTTCATCAACTGAGTACTATTGTATAATACTCAATCGTCTTTCCTTCATGGTTTGGTAGTACAATATAATTGGAAAAATGCTTAGTGCCATGTGTTCCCATGGCACTCTCAGTCACTTGCTTACCTGAAATTAGTAGTCCGACATGTGATTGTGTCCAAGTCACAAATGTATATGTGTGCATGAAAATACAGCCTTAAAAGCTCATGCTTCTTTTGCAACTCAAAGGTACTGATTCTAAAATTAAGGCAATATATATAAATTGCTTGTTATTTTTATATGTCAATTAAATAGTTAACAAAGGCATATCCAGAACTACATTTTCATTTCTATTTTGATGACTTCTTACTTTTTGGAAATTCTGGCATGTCCCTCTCCTTGTTTGATGTACTTAAAGATGTATTTTACATAATTATGTGTTCATCAATTTCTTTCTTTCTACAACAATTCAAAAAAATTACATTTAGTTTCTTTCCCTCTTTGAAGTCATCATATCTGAAAAAGAGGACAATCAGAACAGAAGAACAATATTTAGGATCACAAAAAATAATGATTACATGATTAAAAAAAATTAGAAGAATACAGAACATTCATATATCTCATATATTCTCTCTTTGATGATCCTCCATGTCCCTCAAATAAGCCACTAATTATCCTATGAAAAATTAAGCTTCAAATGCAAATGAATTTTCCATGTAGGTGTGCATACAAGTTGCTCTTATAAGATCATATATTATCACGAAAACATGACTTGATACTTCAAAACATGTTAAAATCCAAATATAGTTCTATCAATTCCTAACAATATATACTCCTAATTGACGGGCGCGGCAACGCGCGCCTACATGATCTAGTATAACTGATGATCTGGATGGAACAGCTAGCCTATCATGTCTGACTATAAAAATATTGTTTGTGTTATGCAGTCATATGATCGTAGGGTAATAGACCATTTGTTACTACTCTGTGGCCCTGCCTGCATTGTAATACCTGCTACTTATCTCTTTCCTAATTTGTATCTTGAAGAAGTCAACAGTGAGAATGAAGCATTGGAAGTTGTTCATGAACAAAAATGAGACTGACTGACGGGCTGAAGGAAGCAATGGCTTCAACAGCTAAGCAGTTTGAAAATTGAATTGGATCATCGTAATCTTGAAGTTGACAAGTGCAAGTAGGAGCTTAGAGAGCTTTCAGCCAAGTGTCTACATGATAAATCTGCTCTTGAGGTTGAGACTGGAGTGCTTCAGGCAATCATCACGAATTACGGAGGTGAGCTTGCAACATTGTCACAGGAGAAGTTGCAGCTGGGGTGTCGCATTAAAGAGCTTGAACAGGCAGCATGCAACCTAGATAATACAGCTTCTGAGATGGTGAAGCTGCAAGAGTGATAAATAATACAAAAGCAGAATTAGAAGAAGTTTCACTCGAGAAAGCAGAATTAAAAGAAGTTTCACTCGAGGAAGCAGAAACCATCTTGCCCGGGTTTCTGAGCTCGAGGAAGTGGTGGAGAAGAAGAACCTTAAGATTTGTGAGATTGCCGAGGGGAAGCGCGAGGAAATCAGGCAGCTGGGCTTATCCCTTGATCACTACCGCAACGGGTACCAGCAGATGTGCGAGATACTCATCATGGAAGGAGACCATTGGTGATGATGGCATCCTGATTAAGTGCATCCTTCTTGCCTTCCAAAGATACAATGAAAATGAAATATACTCTTTTGCATAAGGTCAATTCAGTTGCTATTCACAAAAAATGGTCAATTTACTGGCTTCAAATTGATAATCCGATATGCGAACGCAGGTCAACTAACTCTGGGCTGCCAAGTGGCGGACCCAACAGGTTTTTAGTCTACGTGTGAATGCTTCATGAATTCTGTGGTTAATGAATATTAATCATGGATAAAACTTATGGCTAAAAAGAAGGCAAGCATTATCTTTGTAAATGACATTAATCTGAGCGAGCTTACAAAGCGTGAGCAGAGTTCTCAGAGCAATATCTTTGTCGTTTCCATACCTACGATCATGAATAGTAAAACTTTATGGTTAAATTACGGTCTCGCTTTCAGTCTCGGCGCCAGCGGCGCATCAGGTCATCTAGTAACATAAACAGTGGCAAAGTTCAGTAAGCAAGTAGCAACAACTAATATGATCATTAGCTAAGGGCATATCTAACCCAATCCGTTAGAGGATTAAACTGTTCAAAATCGGTTAGAGGAGTAACCGATAGCAATTTCTAACCGATCTCCTAAAATTAGCGGAGTAAATCAAACGATTACCTCCAAATCCGATCAAATTCGACCGAATTCAAACCATTTGGGCATCAGTTAGGCCATATGTTGGTGGTCGCCGAAGACGGAGGAGAGCACGCGGGGAAAGAGGGGAATCTTTTACTCATCGGTGCAGCCGATAAGTAAATATAGGAGTCGGTCGCACCGATGAGTAAAATTTTTACTCCTCTAACGCCGTTTGGGCATCGGTTAGGGCATCTCTAACCAATCCCCTAAAATCGTCTAGAGGAGTAAAAATCTGGAGGTGTTGCACCTAACCGATCCCTAAAACGGTTAGAGGAGTATACTTTTACTCATCGGAGGAGTAAACCGAGCGGCGACTCCTAAATTTACTCCTCGGCTACCAATTCCAAGAAAAACTCCTGCCTCCCAACCTCCACCTCCCGCCTTTCGCCTTTCTTTCCCGCTCGCCTCCCCGCTGGCATCGATGTCACCGACTCCGCTCGAAATCGATGCATAGCTCTCCGGCGCACCTTCTCTGACCATCCCCGGTGTCTCCAACACCCTGACACCGCCACAATCAGAGATATCCGCCACGACTGCGGGTCAGAAAAGGTTGGGGGACAACAACATGGTCCGTCTGGCTGGCACGGCCATCAAGGCCTCTAGAAAGGCCGCCGGCAAGCATGTGGAGGATCCCGAGGTGGTGTTGCATCCTCCCCTTGCTCATGTGGCCGACCGGAGGCAGAGCAAGCCGAATCCGGCCAAAGTGTCTCTCACGGAGGAGGCGGCCAATAAGAAGATGAAAAAGGACACTACAGAGCTTCCAAAGGCTACACCAGCCCCTTTGACACGCAAGACCTCGCCGATGAACCCTCCCCTAGGCCGGACACCGCGGGCAGCCGTCATCAACATTGACGAGCACGAGGTGTTCGATGGATCGTCGGCAAGGTAGAAAATTTATTTTTCTCCTTGCCTCTCATCGGTTGGAGATTTGTAGACACACGGTGATATTGTTTTGATGATATGTAGTATGGTGGAGGAGGATGTCGCCGACTTCATGACACAATTGGAGAGAAGCCATGCCACCAGGATCGATGACCTCCACTTTGATGATGATGACGTTGAGTTCACCACCGAGCAAGGAGAGGCCAACGAGGAAGATGTTGAGGTCACCACAAAGCAAGGAGAGGTGGAGGAGACATACGCAAGCACAGAGAAGACAAAAGCCACCAACTATAGCGAGTAAGAAGACGTTCCATTGTGCTATGCTTGGATGAATGTGTCACTTGATGCATTGGTTGGCACCGACCAATCGAAGGACAAGTTTTCGGCTCGTATCGAGGACTACTATGTAGGGGTTCGTAGCATGGAAAACAAAAAATTCTACTACATGAACACACACAAGCCAAGATCTATCTACTAGATTGTAGCAAAGATTCGATAGAGTACTAACCCTCGAAGATTCCAAAGCGGTTAACGAGATCGGATTCTCGTGGGTGATGTAGTCATTCACTTTCCGATCTCAAGATCGCGTAGACGATCCTTCTGGCGCCTCATTCTGGCAGCGCTCCTGCAGTCGGTCACACGTTCGGTACTCGATGAAGACCTTCCTCTCCCTTGTTCCAGCAGGCAGCGGAGGTTGTAGATCTCTCCTCGTGATTCCGGTAGCACGACAGCATGGTGGCGGAAGTAGAGGGGAAATCTCGCAGGGCTTCTGATACGTCGTAAACGTATCTATAATTTTTGATGCTCTATGCTTGTTTTGTATCAACTTTCTTATGTTTTGTCTACACTTTGAGGTATTTTTATACATTTTCTGGAACTAACATATTGACAAGATGCTGTAGTGCTAGTTGCCTATTTTTTGATGTTTTTGGTTTTAGAAAAGCTAGTAAGGAAATATTCTCGGAATTGGACGGGACAAAAGCCAAAGTAAATATTTCACCGGAGCGAAGACGGAGTCCAAAGGGCAGCCAAAGTGGGGCCACAAGGTGGCCACACCTGGCACGACCACCCCCTAGGGCGCGCCGCCCCATGGTGTGGGCCCCTCGAGCGCCCACCGACCTTTCCCCTTTGCCTATTTAAGCACCCTGATGCAGAAACCCTAAGCACCCGATCAGATCTCCACGAAACAGTCTGTAGCCACCGCCACCATCGTCCCTAGATTTGGGGAATACAAAGCTCTTCCCGGCACCCTGCTGGAGGGGAGAGATCATCCCAGAGGCCTTCTTCATCACCATGCCAGTCTCTGGGGTGATGCGTGAGTAGTAGACCCTTGCACTATGGGTCAATAAAGTAGCTAGATGATTGTTTATCCTCCTTTGTGCTATCATGTTTAGATCTTGTGAGCTCCGTTCATGATCAAGATCATCTATTTGTAATACTACATGTTGTGTTTGCGGGGATCCGATGGATATTGAGATACTATGTCAGATTGATTATTGATTCTATCATGTCTCTGTTATTTGTGATCTTGCATGCTCTCCGTTTCTAGTAGATACCTTGGCCAAGTAGATGCTTGTAACTCCAAGAGTATTTATGCTCGATAGTGGGTTCAAGCCTCTAGTAATCTAGGAGAGTGACACAAACTTCTAAGGTTGTAGATGTACTGTTTCTCTAGGGAGAAAACAACAATCCTTTGTCCATGGGGCAATTGTATTGTTTACTTTACATACTTTGCTTAATGCAATTATCCATTGCCTGCAACTTAATACTGGAAGGGGTTCAGATGATAACCTGAAGGTGGATTATTAGTAATAGATGCAGTTAGATTACGGTCTATGTATTATGTTGTAATGCCCAATCAAATCTCATAGGAGTCAAGATGTCTAGTATATGCATTGTTATGCCTTCTCAATCTGTCAATTGCCCTACTGTAATTTGTTCACCCAACATGCTATCTATCTTATGGAGAACACCTCTAGTGAATTGTGGACTTTGGTCCATTCCTTATCATTGATATACCATTTACCGTTACTGTTTACTTTCTACAAGCAACTATTATCTTCCACACTATACGTTTAATCCTTTGTTTTCAGCAAACCGGTGAGATTGACAACCTCACTATAAGTTGGGGCAAAGTATTGTGGATTGTGTTGTGCAGGTTCCAAGTTGTTAGAAACACCTTGGAGTTGTTTCCTTACTCCTATTGGTTTGATAACCCTGGTTTCATAACTGAGGGAAACTTCCTGTTGTGCTCATCATACCTTCCTTTTTGGGTTCCCAACAATCTATACATATCTAAGTCATCAAGCACTTTTCTGGCGCCGTTGCCGGGGATATAAGGACAGCTCAATCTCTTGCTCCTCGTCAATCACTTTTCAGGGAGAAAGAAGATTCTCGCAAGGATTGAATTTTTCTTCAAAAAATCTATTGGATTCTGCTGCTGGAGGTACCTTTATGACCATTACTTTGGGTGCTGCAACAAAGCTCCTTGATAATATGATGGTTAACCATTCTGAATGGCACATTGAGAGAGCTCCACAAGGTAAGAAGGTAAATTCTGTTGAAGAAACCTCCTCCTTGAGTGATAAAATTGATGTTATTATGTCTATGCTTGTTAATGGAAAAGCTCATATTGATCCAAGTAATGTTCCTTTAGCCTCTTTGGTTTCTCAAGAAAACCAAGTTGATGTGAACTTCATTAGAAATAATAATTTTGGCAAAAATGCTTATGGTAATTATAGGCCATACCCTCCTAATAATAGCAATAGTTATCATGGTAAATCTGGAATGCTAGTGAAGAAAGGATTATGGAAGTTGAAATATCCACTAAAAACTTCATGCAAATGCAATATGAGGAAAATAAATTATTCACTAAAACCATGGAGGAACAATCTACTATTTTCAAAAATATTAGTCATCAACTTGAGAATTTAAATAGGGAAATTCCTTGTTTGCAATCCAAAATTTCACTAAAAAAATATTTCATCTTTGTCTGAAGCACAATCTTCTTTGATTAATAAAATGGCTGCTAAACCTGAAACCATGGAAAATCCCTTTGCTGCTACTAATACCATACAAGTTAGAATTGATGAAAATGTTAGAATGTTAGCAGAATTGCATGCTAGGTGGGAAAGAGAAGATGAAATTGCTAGAAATAGTAGTATTTGTACTATTAACACCACCAATGTTGATGCTAGCAAACCACCTAAAGGCCCCATTCCTTTTCCCAATAAAAATGCTGAAATTCTTCAAAATATGGGAAACAATAATTCTACTACCTTGGATGCTAATGTTGATTTTAATATTGATGGTTGCAATATTTCTGAAGTAATTATGTTCCTACAAAAGCTTGCTATAAGTCCTAATGCTAGTGCTATGAATATGGCTTTCGCAAAACACATTACAGATGCTCCCATGAAAATTAAGGAAGAAAAATTGAAACATAAATCTTCTATTCCTAGGAAATTATAAGATGGTTGGGAACCCATCATTAATATGAAAGTGAATGATTTTGATCTCAAAGCTTTATGTGACCTTGGTTCTAGTGTCTCTATTATGCCTAGAAAAATTTATGAAATGCTTGATTTGCCACCATTGGAAGATTGTTATTTGGATGTCCATATTGATGATAATGCTAAAACTAAACTTATGGGGAGCATTAATGATGTTGTTATAATGGTTAACAATGCCTTTGTCCCAGTCGATTTCTATGTTTTGGATGTTGAATACAATGCTTCTTGTCATATTACTTTGGGAAGACCTTTTCTTAGAACTATTGGTGCCATTATTGATATGAAGTAAGGCACCATTAAAGAAAGGTATAGAACACTTACCTATAAAGAGAGAGAAGGTACCTTTTTCTTCTCCTACTAAAACAAAAGTTGATCTTAATGATTCTTCATTCGAAAATACTTTATTCTTGCTTCCTATGCCTAGCTGAAAGGCGTTAAAGAAAAGCACTATTGGGAGATAACCCAAATTTATTTCAGTAAGTTTGTCTTTTTTTGAGTCTTGAAAGTTGTTGCCTCTGTAATAACCTCTCCTTATCCTTTTTGTGTGGTTTTTGTGCCAAGAATAACCTCTAATGAGAAGACAAGTAATATTTGGGGAAGTTGCTGTCCTGAAACAGAATTTTGTGCTTCACTGTAAAAATTCGTGAAAAGTCCCAGTACATCAGATTGAGTTGTAATTTTCTCAGAATATGCCCCAGGTTATTATCCAAATTTCGTTAGTTTAACACTTTTTGATTTGAGCAACAGAAGGTCTTCGAATAAATCGGATTTTACCTGCTGGTCTGTTTTGACAGATTTCTACCATTATTTGCATTTGCCTCTTAATCGGTTTCTTTTGAGTTCTCTTTGATCACTTGAGCATTTAAAAGAAGTTTCTATATTATCTTGTGTTTTAATAAAAGTTTTAATTATGTTGAAACTATACCCAAAGGCTTATTATCTTGAATACACTAATGTTGCTAATAAAGATTGTGTGAAGTTTTGTATGAAGGAAATTTTCAAGTGTAGGGTAAGAATGATGTTATAAGTTGAAGAATGTACAAAAGCTCAATCTTGGGGATGCCACCCCTTGTCATCCCAAGAAATATTCTAGAGGTACAAGCGTCAAAGCTTGGGGATGCCCAAGGCATCCCCTTCTTCATCAATAAAAATCTTAGGTTTTCTTTCAAAACACTTTATTTTGCTTCATGCACTATTGTGTTTTTCTTGGAGCGTATTAGTTTTTGTTTTTAGTTTCATTTTGTTTGGTTTGCTGCGACAATTCGGACCCCTGCATTCTCATTTTGTTTCAAATAAGTTGATTTGTGTTGGAAAAGAGTAGAAAAGCTTCATGCTATTAGTGGTACAAAAAGGAGTTTGTTTTGACTGTGGCATAGACTTTATCATGTCATGTTAGATGTTGCTTTGACCTTATGATTAGTAATTATTGTTGTAGCATGAATTTTTCAAAATAATTGAGATTGCTTAATGTGCCTTGAAAGAATCATGTGTTGTTTTAGCTTACAAAAATCATAATATTGTGGTATTCTCCTTTGATGCTTTATTTGGGTTGACTTGGCACATGCTTACACCATGTTATGACTATGAACCAGTCACCCTGTCCTCTATGATCATTTAGTTTTTTACTTGTGATATCACTTGATGCTTTGATTAATAATATTTTGTCGCTTTGCATGATTATGGACATTATTGCTCTCTTAGTTGGTCGCTCCCAGTCTTTTGCTAGCCTCCACTTGTACTAAGTATGAGCTCTACTCGTGCATCTAACTCCCAATAAACCAAGTTATTCCAAAGAGTCCACTATAAATTCCTATGCATGGTGTGTTACACCATTCTAAGTATATTCATGGTTTTATCTACCTTCCAAATTAAACTTTTGTTATGTGAAAATTAGTGATTAAAGCTCTCACAAACTTGATGGCACACTTTATTTCTTGCACTTAATAAACTTTAACCATTGTGCCCATCTATGTTGCTTATATGCTTGCAAATTATAAGTTGTGAATTAGCAAAACCATGATGTCATGGGGAACTCTTTCAACATTGCACTTATTCTATTCAGTTGATATCATGTTCTTTTGTTTATGGATCCCGACGGTGTGAAATAAAAGGGAAACTTGTAAGCTCATGGAGTTTGTATATGTGTTAGAGAAACGCTTGGGCGGCTAGCCTAAGCCATGCCTAATCATGGTGGAAACTTACATCGTAACCATAATGAGTATTCTGTGAAGCATCCTCAATAAAAACCTATGCAAATAGCAAATAAAAAGAGCACTGAGATGCTCATTGTCTGTTGCCTTGTCATTTTGATATTGGATAGCTCATGTGTGATGGGGCAAGGGGTACCCCGTTGGCGGTTCTCTATGATATACATATACTTGCAATGACAAGAACTTGCTTGTGACCAAAGTTGAGTAGCATGAGGTTGGTACTCGTAAGCAAGGGGCATGAGATTTTCATTTCAACTTATAACTTGTCAAGCATATACTCATATTTGTGTCACTTTAACCTTAATCACTTCAAGATTCCAATGATAGGGGAAATGAGTGCTGAAAGCTAATAAGTACCATAATTTTTGGAAGCTCTTTATGAAACTTGAAATCCCTGCTTCCCTCTGTGAAGGGCCTTTCTTTTTACTTTTATGTTAAGTCTCCACCTTCTATCTTTATGCACCAATTAAGAGAGAATAGTTGTCATTCTTAGTTCAATGTGCATTGTCCCAAAACTTATTGATTGATTCATAATGTTGGCATTGCTTGTTCTTAAATTATTTGTATCTAGTTACCCTTATAAACTTTGAAGGTGTCCTATGCATTTATGTTTTGCTATTCCATGAAGGACAAGCTGCATACCACTCTTGCTATGTGATGCGGCTTGGTGACTATAGAGCCTCATTGGGAAACCCCAAGAGAAAGGTGTGATGAACACATCAGCAAGTTTTCCCTCAGTTATGAAACCAAGGTTATCAAACTAGTAGGAGCAAGGAAACAACTCCAAGGTATTTTTGATGCTCCATGCTTGTTTTGTATCAACTTTATTATGTTTTGTCTACACTTTGAGGTATTTTTATACATTTTCCGGAACTAACCTATTGACAAGATGCCTCGGTGACAGTTGCCTATTCTTTGATGTTTTTGGTTTCATAAAAGCTAGTAAGGAAATATTCTCGGAATTGGACGGGACAAAAGCCAAAGTCAATATTTCACCGAAGCAAAGACGGAGTCCAAAGGGCAGCCGAAGTGGGGCCACGAGGTGGCCACACCTGGCGCGACCACCCCCTAGGGCGCGCCGCCCCATGGTGTGGGCCCCTCGGGCACCCACCGACCTTCCCCCTTCGCCTATTTAAGCACCCCGACGCAGAAAACCTAAGCACCCGATTAGATCTCCACGAAACAGTCTGTAGCCACCGACACCATGGTCCCTAGATCGGGGGATATGAAGCTCTTCCCGGCACCCTGGCGGAGGGGAGAGATCATCCCGGAGGCCTTCTTCATCACCATGGCAGCCTCCGGAGTGATGCGTGAGTAGTTCACCCTTGGACTATGGGTCCATACAGTAGCTAGATGGTTGTTTCTCCTCCTTTGTGCTATCATGTTTAGACCTTGTGAGCTCCATTCATGATCAAGATCATTTATTTGTAATACTACATGTGTTTGCGGGGATCCGATGGATATTGAGATACTATGTCAGATTGATTATTGATTCTATCATGTCTATGTTATTTGTGATCTTGCATGCTCTGCAATGCTAGTAGATACATTGGCCAATTAGATGCTTGTAACTCCAAGAGGGAGTATTTATGCTCGATAGTGGGTTCATGCCTCTAGTAATCTGGGAGAGTGACAGAAACTTCTAAGGTTGTTGTAACATCCCAAAAATATTAATCAAGGTTATCAAGTTCTAATCACCCAAATTTAGGGTTAACAAAAACTTTTGTTAATTAAAATCAATATAAATGCATGTGTGTATGTGATGAATGCATGAATGCTTGTGTGGACTTGTGTGATGGTTATTGGAAAGGATTGGTTTAAAGATGAAAAAACATCATCTAAATCATTTCCATGCAGAATCAAATGAAGAGAAATTCAAAAACAAACCATATAAGCAAATGGTCATTTTTGCCAATCTTGTTCACTAGACCACTTTGAGTGTTTCTAGTCCAAGATTTCTAATAGAAACAAATCCAATTATTTTCACACCTTGCTAGAAGAAGTAAAAGTGAACCCAAACCCACCTTGCAAACCCATAGAAACATTTGGCAACCCTATTCAAATGACATTTAAAAATTGAATCTAGTTCATATGGTAAGATCACCATTTCTCAAAAACCAACCAAATCAGTTCACCTTGACAAATCCAAGCAACCCTATACTCTCAAGTATGTGCCCAGTGCACTCACCAAGTTTCATCCAAAAATTCAAACATGAATTTCTTTTGGCCATTTTGTCAAACACCTTGCAGACACAAATAAACTCTAGCCTAACTACACTGTGGTGAGCAGTGATCTTCGACCATTTGGTCCCCTCTTAACTATCTTGTCAACCCTGAGCCTAGCCAATCCCCAGACCAAACCCTTCTTACCCGTGGGCACAGTGGAGCGCCGCCCATTTTTGTTCGTCTCCGACCGATAGTGGACATCACGCCAGGAGCATCGCCGCCCTCACCCCCGATGCGCACCAGACACGCCGCATTCCACTGCCACCCCATGTCCCAGCCTAGACCGCAGAAGAGCCCTGGAACTCCTAGCACCGCCGCGCCCCATTCCTCTGTGCCATGTCTAGACAGCGCCGGCTCGCCGTAGCCAACCGCCTCGCACAAACCGCGCCTCACCCTCTCCGCGCTCACGCACACGCACCATGATCACAGCAACCCCGCAGACACCCCCGTTCGCCGCTGTGCGACCCACAGCTGCCGCACGCCGTCGCAAACACCTCTGCGTCCGCGCAGAGCACCGCACGCTCCCGACCAAACCCCACCGCCCCACGCCTCACCTTTAAGCTAGCAACGATCTCCAGGAGACCATGCACCGTCCCCTAGCCTCAGCCACGCCGATAGTCGCCTGTACCGTCGCCTACGACGACCTCTGCCCATGCCGTGCTGCCCCTCTCGCTCGCCTATAAAAGGAGGCCTCCCCAGCTCGATTTCCCCACACCACCTCACTCCCCACCTCTCACTGATCCTTCCTACTTCTTCTCGGAGCAAGGCGAGCTCTCTCTCGCCGGAATTTGGCCGGAGCCTGCCGCTGCTGGAGGAGAAGGGCGGCGTCGATTGCGAGCACCCCAGGAGAAGCCGCCAGTACCAGGAGAACCGCCATCGTCGACAACCTCATCCGCCCCCGTCGACGACCCTCGCCTGAACCCTGGTGAGCCTCCCCAGACCCCCACTGGTCGCGTTAGGGTTAGTTCCTCGCCGGAGTAGCTCGTCGTCGACGACGACCCTCAAACGTTAGATTAGAATTAGATCGTATGGCTCAGATTCGTAGATACCGTTTCGTTTAGTTAGTTCCGCTAACTAGTAGACCCCATCTGTCAGCAGCCCGCGCGCGCGCTGTGCGCAGTGGGCCGGCCCAGTAACTCTCCTGCGCAACCCAGTTAGTTCAAATTAGATTTTTTCCATTTAGTTTCAAACCCTAGTTCTGCCTGTTGATTCAAAAATAAATTCAGAGAAATTTACTAAACCAAATAGCATGAAACCAATTTTGTTAGAAAGGTATTGAAATTCTTAATCCAAGCACATTAGATTAAAACCATTTGGAATTATAGATAACCTATGGTAAAAATAACAATGCAGAAACTTTTCTGCATTCAAACATTTTTCAAAATGCAACCATAAATGCATTTGAGTTGATTCCAACTCTCAAAAATCACATTTGACAAGACCTTTCTGAATATATAAAAATATCTAGGTTTACTTGTGGTAATAATGGACAAGTAATAAAAGAATGCCCTATTGGCATTTCTAGTCACTTTATTTAATTAAAATAATAAGGTTAAACATTATTAAATTGTGACACCACTTTAAATCACATTCCCAAGTATTAGAATATGTGGTGATGACATGTGTCAACATGATCCCATGTTTTAACTGGAGAATATTAAATCTTAAGTAGTTTTTCAATGAGTAGAAATTACTTTTCTAAAATAAATGAATAAGACTATTGCTTTAATCCTTGTGATGATTGTGATGATGCTAGATCATCTAGTGTAAACCCTTGGTGTGCTAATAGAAGTAGTTAATTATTGTTCGGTGATTGTGTACTTCGTATTTATTTATAGATGATAGTACCGACCAAGGATACGAAGAGGAAGGAGACTACTACGAAGAGGAAGCAAAGGAGAACTTCAACCACCGCACTGCACAAGGCAAGCTACCACTTTCAAGTTTCTTAACCATGCAAGATAAGATAAAACCATACAACTCTTACTTGCAAGCCTAAGACCACTAGTTAACCTATGCAAGATGCATTAGGCATGTTTGCTTATACCACTTGATCATACTAAATCCCAGTTTTACTTGCAAGCTTTATTCTTTTATTTCTTTATCAAAGATTTTTATTTATGTTTACTTAGTGACTTGTGAATTTTGGAAAGTTGTCCGAGCTAGCATAAAGAGCATAAAAATTGGCCTAAGTTAGATAGAATTAGATGTCATCCTAAGGCATGAGATTAGATTTGATAGTCACACTTGATTATCACCCCTCATTAGTGCTTACCCCCAACTTTAGTGGCTAGTGCTTGTAACATCCCAAAAATATGAAACAATGATCATCAAACTCTAATCACTAAAATTATGGTTAACAAAAACTTTGATTAATTAAAATCATATGCATGCATGTGTGGATATGATGATTTGACCAAGGCATGAATGGACATGTGTAATTAACCTAAAATAGCAAGAAATGGTTTAAATATGAAAATAACATCATATAAAACATTTCCAAGCTGAAACAAACAAAGAGAAAATCAAAAACAAATCAATTAAAGCAAATGGTCATTTTTGCCAATCTTGCTCAGTAGGTCACTTTGAGTGTTTCTAGTCCAAGATTTCAAACAGAAACTTTTCCAATTCTTTTCACCCCTTGCTAGACCAAGTAAAAATGAATCAAAGCCCACCTTTCAAACTTGCAGAAACAATTGGCAACCTCATTCAAATCACAAGTGAAAATTGAATCTGTATCATATGTGAAGACCACACATTTTCAAAACCCAACCAAACCAGTGCCCCTTGACTAATCCAACTAACCAGATACTCCCTAGTATGTGCCTAGCAAACCCACCAAGTTTGAATCAAAATTCAAATTTGAATTTCTTTCGGCCATTTCATCAAACACTTTGTGATCAGCAAACAAACCAACAACAAACACCACAGTGAGCAGTGAATTTGGCCAACCTTGTTCCCTCTCTAGCTCACTCTATACTCTCAATAGATGAACTAGCCAAATTAACAAGCCTTAGCACCACTGTGAGCTTGGCATAGCCATTAATGGTGACCATGCCGAGCCCCTTTGCTAAAGCCAATGGATACAACAAGCTACACGCCTCTCTAGCCTCGCCAACCTTGTCTCACAGACGCAGTACCGTCCACCGCCACTCCCTGTCCAAGCCCCGAGCGTAGCCATCCCCTGGACCACCCGCCAAGCCCGCGCCCAGTTTCTCTGCGGCCATGCCGAGAGCGTGCCAGAGAGCCCCGCTCGACAAGCTCGCACCAATCGCGCGCCACCCTCGCCGCTTGCAGATGTGATCACCAACACCTCAGCACCCCGCCAGACATGCCCGTTCGCCGCCGCGCGAACCACGCATGTTGTGCGCCATTAAAATCATTGTCGGACCTGCCCAGAGCATCGACGCGTTCCGACCGATCGGCACCACCCCACGCCTCGCCACCACGCTGTTGAGCTTCGCCAGGGAGCACAACACCGCCCCTATCGTCGCCCATGCCATTAGCCCTCTGTGCCGTCGACCACGACGAGCTCATCCCACAACCTTCGGTCCCCTCGTCGCACTATAAAAGGAGGCCTCCCCCGCTCATTTTCTTCACACCAGTTCACTCCCCACCTCTCACTGATACCCCCCACTCACTCCAGAGCAAGGCGAGCACCAGGTGGCCGGAATTTCACCAGAGTTCGCTGCTGCAAAGGAGGAGAGGCGTCGTCGATTGGAGTCGCCCTAGGAGAAGCTGCCGGTACCAGGAGGATCGCCGTCGTCGACTTTGTCGTTCGCCCCCGTCGCCGACCATAGCCAGAGACCCGATGAGCCTCCCACGACCCCCACTGGCCGCGCTAGGGTTCGTGTTCGTCGCGTCCTGTTCAGGCGTGGACGATGAACTCAAGCCGTTCGATTAGAATTAGATCCCACGGTCCACATCGCCCCATACCCCTTCGCCACTCGCTGTCTCACTGACGCGTGGGGATAACCACTTAACCTGCCTGCCCATGCGCTGTGCGTAGTGGGTCGGCCCAGTTAAACCTCCCGTGCAACCCAACAATTCAAATTTAGTCTTATTCATTTAATTTCAAACCAAGTTCTGTACCGAGATTCAAAAATCAACCCAGTTCGATTCACTAAACCAAAATGCATGAAACCAATTTTTTATGAAGGTACTGGAGTGCTTAATCCAAGCCCGTTGGATCCAAACCATTTGGATTTGTATATCAACCATGATAAAAATAACAAGGCAGAAGCTTTTCCACATTCAAATATTTTTAAAATATTAACCATAAGAGCTTTTGAGTTGATTCCAACTCTCAAAAATCACATTTAACTATACCTTTCAGAATATATAAAATATATAGGTTTACTTACAGAAATAATGATCAAGTAATAAAAGAATGCCACATAGGCATTTCTAGTCACTTTAATTAAATAAAATAAAAAGGTTAAACCTTATTAAATTGTGACACCACTTTAAATCACATTCCCATGTACTGAAATATGTGGTGATGACATGTGTCAACATGATCCCATGTTTAAGTTGGATAATATTAAATCTTAAGTAGTTTTTCAATGAGTAGAAATTAATTTTCTAAAAATAAAATAAATAAGACAAGTGCTTTAATCTTGTAATGTTAGTAATGATGCTAGATCATCTAGTATGAAACTTTGTGTGATGATTATAAATAGTTAAGTATTGTTTGGTGATTGGGTACCTCGTATTTATTTATAGACGCTAGTACCGACCAAGGATACGAGGAGGAAGGAGGATACTATGAGGAAGAAGCCGAGGAGAACTTCAACCACTGCTCTACACAAGGCAAGCCAATACTTGCAAGCTATTAACTTAGCAAGCTTATACTACTATCTTAGCAAGCTAAACCATGCAAGTTTTACCTGCAAGCATACACCCCTTGATACCAAATCCTAGTTTTACTTGCAAGCTTAATACTCTATTTTCCTTATCTAAGTTTTCTCTTAGAGTTTACTTAGTGACTTATAGATTCTAGGAAGATAATTGAAGGTAGCATAAAGAGCAGAAAATTTGGCCTAAGATAGATAATCCCGATGTTATCCTAAGGCATGAGATTGAACTTAGCTAATCCCCACTTGTTTACCACCCCACATTAGTATTTACCCCCACTTATAGATGCTAGTGCTAAGCATAAAACTTGATCAACTTTAGATGGGAATACTTGGTGAAAATGGTTATGAAAACCTTAGAATGATGATTCATTCTACTAAAATGTTTTGACATGTGTTCTTGAACACCAGATGATTTTGATGATGAAAATGTTGAGGCATGAGCCTTAGCCCTTTATAAAACCGAGGGTTGTATGGATGCGATACCATTCCAATGTTATCGTACAACCACAATACCCAAAAATTGGGTAGGGCTTGACTAGAAATTTATATACCTTAGTATGGGTTCCCTTGCGGCCAAGGTTTGAGCTGAGGCTACCTTATGAAGATTGTCCGCCTGTGCAGTACCCAAGATGACAGTTGGTCATGGTTGGGAGGCCAAACTCACAGGAGAGGTGCCTATACTAGGGCGTGTAACGGAAAGGTTAGGATTGATTATCCGCATACTGAGTATGGTGAATTCAGGATTGTTCCTGACGGATGTATCGAATGTTTTGGTGAAAGTGTACAATCTCTGCAGAGTGTCAAACTATTCGAATAGCCCCGTCCGCGGTTATGGACAGTTGGAGTGTCCATATTGTTCCCCCGTCAGATGTTTTCAAAATGACTTGTGAAATGATTCATGACTTGACTTGACCACAACAGAGTTGTGATATGAAATTCAAATTCCTACATAGGTGTTATAAAACTTTCAACTAGTTTTCTTTGCTTCTGAACTTTGTAGAGGTAAATTCGGCTTTTTGCAAAACAACCCTAGAGCTTAGTATCCCACTACCAAAAACCCCCTTAACTTGTTAGTATTAGTTTGCGAGTACCTAAAGAGTACTCATGGCTTTGTCCCTGGCTATTCCCGTGGCCAGACTATGAAGAGGAGTATTAGGATGATGGACCGCAGGAAGGTTACGACAACTAGGATCATCTCCCATCGTCAGCATTGCCTGTGACCCTGAAGATGGAGCTTCACCTACGCTATCGTTATCTTTACGTTATTCCGCTGCTTGAACTGTATTAAGAACTAGATCATGAGATCCTTATTTGTGTAATACCTTATGTATGGTTTGTAATGGATGATGTAATGTGATATCCAATATGTTATGTCTCGCAAAAATGGTAATCCTGGGATTGCGATGTATGGCATAACAGGCATCTGTGATTAAAAATACGGGTGTTGACAAGTTGGTATCAGAGCCAGGTTGACCATAGGAGACCCTAGTTAGAATGGACGTTCGAATAAAAAAACTTAGTTTCAAAACCCAAGGAAGTGAGTATTTACCAAAAACTTATTATTATTCTTATCACTTGGATTCTTTCATGAAAACTCATGTTCCTAAAAAATTCTTGCAGACTTACATAAAAATTGACACCCTTGATCACTCTACTAACTTACTGATCCTATATTCTTATAGATGGACGTGAAGTACAACAAGTTTTATCAGTTGGGGAATGGAGGAGACCTCATATTTGAGCGTGACTTGGACCAACTGGCAGAAATGCTAGAGTTCAGCTCAATGATCAGGAAGGAGAAGATTTGCAGTGGCTAGTTGTTGCAAGTCTCTTAGGAAAGATTGGACCCCCCACTGCAGAGGGAATTCAGTTCACCTTAAGAGAGAACAACTGGCTCGATGGACTTGCCAGGGCAATGCAGGAAGCTCTTGCTCATCTGTGTGGGCAGAGTATCAATCAAATCAAGGGTACCCACTTTGATTTCTACCCAAGGCGTCATGCTATGGGACAGCCACTAGAGGCCCCATACCACCATGAGCTAAAGACTCAGTTGGACCACCTCAGCTTCATGATGTATGACCGTCAGAAGGAGTTGGATAATGCCCGTTCCTATGCCAACCACAAGTACGCCATCGCCAAGAAGAAGGATCAGACCCTCGCCATTCTAGTGAAGGATCGCAAGTCTCGTTGCCGTCAGCTCGACAAGAACGAGCGCATCATTGCCTGTCTTCGCCACCGGATCACAGAGTTGGAGGAGACTGTCCACGAGAGAGATATGTAGTTGGAGGAGAGGGAGAATGCGGGGGAAGACCTTCGTGGAGACCCCTACTCCTATCTCAGTGATGATGATGATTTTCTGGAGGATCAGGCCATGGACTTCTTCACCGATGAGGATGACTTCTCCTTCATCGATAACGATGATGAGGGTGATGAGGAAACTGACTCCGAGGAGTAGTTGCACTTGAGCACTAGCGTTAGTGAGTTGTTATTCGGTCTCATTGTATCGTAGTTTCACAGAATGGTTCTTAAAACCATCTGTTTTCCTTTGTTGCGGTGTGTGTTTGTATCAGGTGCTATGAATGAATGAACGAAAAGCAAGTTGCTAGAAAAATCTGAGTCAAACTTCAAAAACTTTTCAAAACCCCTGAACCTTAGAAATTTCCCTCTTTTCTCATGATCTATCTCAATCTTCAGATGCCTCGCAGAGGAAGCGGTTCATCCCCGGACCCGATGTTGCAGATCTTGCAAATGTTGGTTTCTAACCGCGAAGCAGAAAGAGCCGAACGTCAAGCCAACTTAGCCACCCTTCAACACATCGCCCAGATGGTCAACAACAATCAAGGCCATGGAAATCAGGACAACCATGGATCTAAGCTCAAGAACTTCCAGAACACTGATCCACCTGTTTTCACCAAGTCAGAAGAGCCCCTAGATGCAGATGATTGGTTGCGAACCATGGAGAACAATCTGGAAGTTGCAGGAGTGGAAGCTAACGAGAAAGTGTTGTTTGCTACCCACTATCTGGCAGGAGATGCAAGAGCATGGTGGAACAGCGTTTGCGTAATGACAGGATGTCAGCTGATGACTTGGGAAGAGTTCAAAGTCAAGTTCAGAAGAACCCATGTGCCACCAAGTTTGATCAAGAGGATGAGAGATGAATTCAGGGAACTGAAGCAAGGAAGGATGACAGTAGTGGAATACCGTGACAAACTCTTGTCATTGGCTAGGTATGCACCAGATGAGATAGACACTGAAGCCAAGAAGAAAGAGAGATTCCTGAATGGTCTGCACGATGAGATGCAGACGGTGTTAGTCAATATCCCCTTTGCTGATATTGAAGCCTTAGTTGACTCTGCCATTCAGATGGAAGGAAAGATCAACCAAGCCAATGAGAACCGCAAGCGTCGCATGATGCGTCAACTAGGAACCCATCATACACCAAAGTATCGTCCCAACCCATATCCGGGATTTTCCCCAAGAACCAACAGACCCCCGATGAACTGTCCGACCTATCCCAACCATGGAAACCCAAGGCCCGGAGGAAACCACAAAAACCCCGGCAACTCCAGCAATTTCAATCGTGCACCACCCAAGTTCAACAACAACAATGCTGCCCCCAACACCAACACTACCCCCGAGGACTGGAAGCAATGTTGTGCCTGTTGCGGTAAAGGACAAGTCGCAAGTGATTTGTTATGAATGTGGAACCAAGGGTCACTATTCCAATGAGTGCCCCAAGAAGATTGCCGCGGCCCCCAATGCAAATGCCCTAGCTCAGCAGCAGCGTCATGTCCAGCCCGGAAGGAGGTTTGCCCCAGGAAATTCTCTCAACCGCAACAACCGTCTCTTTCTCATGCATGCTGATGAAGCCCAAGAAGCGCCAAATGTCGTGCTAGGTATGTTTTCTATTAACTTAGTACTTGCAAGAGTGTTGTTTGATTCTGGAGCATCGCACTCATTTGTTACTGAAGAATTTGCATGCACTAGTAAGATTCAACCAACCAAATTGAAGCATGTTATGATTGTTCAAATACCTGGTTCAACCACCGAATCTAGACAAATTTGCAAAGTCGTCCCTATCCGAATCCATATCATAAATTTTATGCTAATCTAATAGTACTCGGAACTAAAGGTTTGGAAGTAGTACTAGGAATGGATTGGATGTCCAAACATAAAGGATTAATTGACTGTGCCAAGAAAGCCATAACCATGACTAGTACAGCCAGAATATCAGTCGAGCATGTATCGGAAACCTTGCCCCGTCAATTCAAGTGTAACAAGAGTATAGCCCAACCTACCATTGACCAAGTTCGGATAGTCTGTGAATACCCCGATGTGTTTCCAGATGTTTTGCCCGGTATGCCCCCAGATCAGGATATCATGTTTATCATTGAACTAATACCTGGAACCGGACCCATAGCCCAGAGACCATATAGTATGAACCCGTTTGAACTAGTGGAACTAAACAAGCAACTAGATGCCATGCTAGAAATTGGATTGATTCAACCAAATGTGTCACCTTGGAGATCACCTGTTTTGTTTGTGGATAAGAAAGATGGAGGTAACCGTTTGTGTACGGATTATCGGAATTTGAATGATGTCACCATCAAGAACAAGTACCCGTTGCCAAAGATAGAAGACCTGTTTGACCAGTTGACTGGTGTCAAAGTGTTTTCTAAGATTGATCTTAGAACTGGCTATCATCAACTCAAGATTCGCGCCGAGGATATTCCAAAGACTGCCTTCACCACCAGATATGGATTATATGAGTATACTGTCATGTCTTTTGGATTAACCAATTCCCCCGCTTATTTCATGAACCTCATGAATAAGATTTTTTATGGACTTCCTGGATAATTTTGTCGTTGTTTTCATTGATGACATTCTGATTTATTCCAAATCAGAAGAAGAACATGAGCTACACCTAAGTACCATTCTTGGAACCCTTAGAGAGCATCAGTTGTATGCCAAGTTTAGCAAATGTGAATTTTGGTTACAAGAGGTAGGATTCCTCGGACATATTGTATCAGCCGGAGGAATTGCCGTTGACCCTGCGAAGGTGAAGGATGTCGAAGATTGGCAAGCCCCGACCACTCAAACCCAAGTTCGTGCATTTCTCGGATTAGCAGGATACTACCGCAAGTTTGTAGAAGGATTCTCGAGTATTGCCAGACCCATGACCCAATTGTTGAAGAAGGACAAGAAGTTTTAATGGATGAACAAATGTGAAGCGGGTTTTCAAGAACTCAAGAGGAGACTGATTTCAGCCCCAATCTTGATCATGCCGGATATCACGAAGCCCTTTGATGTGTATTGTGATGCATCCAAGATCGGTCTCGGATGTGTGCTAATGCAAGAAGGCAAAGTTATATCTTATCTATCCCGACAACTGAAGCAGCATGAATAGAATTATCCAACCCATGACCTGGAACTCGCAACCGTAGTTCTAGCCCTGAAGACATGGAGGCATTACCTTATGGGAAACCGTTGTGAGATTTATTAGTATCACAAGAGCCCGAAGTATATATTTACTCAGAAGGAGCTGAATATGAGGCAGAGAAGATGGATTGAGCTAATCAAGGACTATGATCTGGACATTCACTATCACCCCGGTAAAGCCAATGTGGTAGCAGATGCTCTTAGCAGATTGTCGTGCCGCTTGAACTCCATGATTTTGAAGGAGCAACCAAGTTTGCACAAAGAGATGGAAGATTTCCGAATGGAATTGGTGAGCGAAGGATTTTTGGCTAGCATAGAACTTCAACCCACTTTGATCAGTCAGATCAAGGAGGCGCGGAGAGGAAATGCTAGTATCGACGGAATGAAACGCCGTATCGGTACAGGCAAAGTACCCGGATTCACCGAAGACGAAGAGGGAGTTCTGTGGTACAAAGGACGTCTCTGTGTACCAGTAGATTTGGAATTGAAAGAAGAGTTTTTGAAAGAAGCTCATGATACTCTTTATTCTATCCACCCCGGAGGAACAAAGATGTATCAGGATTTGAAGGAGAAATTTTGGTGGAATAAGATGAAGAGAGAAATCGGAAGCTATATCGCCAAGTGTGATATATGTCAGAGAGTCAAGGCAGGACATCAAAGAACCGTATGACTGTTGCAACCATTACAGATTCCGTAATGGAAATGGGATTCAGTTGGAATGGACTTTATCACCGGATTGCCTACTTATAGTAAGGGAAATGACTCTATTTGGGTCATAGTGGACAGATTGTCCAAGGTAGCCCATTTCTTACCAGTCAAGACCACATACCAGAGTTCGAAGCTAGCAGAGTTGTACATCGCTAGAATCGTCAGTTTGCACGGAGTCCCCAAGAACATAGTATCAGATCGAGGAACCCAGTTTACCTCGAGATTCTGGAAGAAAGTCCAAGAAAGTTTAGGAACCCGACTAGATTTCAGTACAACGTATCACCCTCAGATCGATGGACAAACGGAGCGAGTAAATCAAATACTCGAAGATATGTTGAGAGCATGTGTGCTGGAGTATGGATCTAAATGGGAAGACTGTCTGCCTTTCGAAGAATTTTCATACAACAACAGTTATCAAGCTAGTCTGCTAATGGCCCTATTTCAGTTCATGTATGGAAGGAAATGTCGCACCCCTTTGAATTGGTCGGAAGTAGGAGAGAGTCAGATTTTTGGACCCGACATTCTCCGAGAAGTAGAAGAGAAAGTTCACAAGATTCGTGAGCACCTCAAGACCGCCCAGTCAAGACAAAAGAGTTATGCCGAGAAGAGACGTCGAGACCTCTCTTTCAATATCGGAGATTTCGTGTATCTCAAAGTGTCGCCTTTGAAGGGAATGCAGCATTTCTAGCTCAAAGGAAAGTTAGTCCCCAGATATATCGGACCCTTCAAGATTCTGAATCGTCGAGGAGAAGTATCATATCAATTGGAACTGCCAGAGGAAATGTCAGCAGTGCACAATGTGTTCCATATATCGTTACTTCGCAAATGCCTTGAAGTTCCGGAGAAGACTAAAGTTTTCAAGAACATTGATCATCGGACCATAGAGATCAACGATGACCTGACCTATCCTAAAGTACCCATCCGTATTTTGGAAGAAGCTTTCAGAACCTCCAGAACCCGAAGCATCAAGTTTCTCAAGATTTAGTGGAGCAACCACACCAAAGAAGAAGCTACCTGGGAGCGAGAAGATCACATCAGGATGGAGTTTCCCGATCTCTTTAAATCCTAGGTAATCTTCTTCCTCTTTTTCAAATCTCAGGATGAGATTTCGTTTAAGGAGGGAAGGTTTGTAACATCCCAAAAATATGAAACAATGATCATCAAACTCTAATCACTAAAATTAGGGTTAACAAAAACTTTGATTAATTAAAATCATATGCATGCATGTGTGGATGTGATGATTTGACCAAGGCATGAATAGACATGTGTGGTTAACCTAAAATAGCAAGAAATGGTTTAAAGATGAAAATAACATCATATAAAACATTTCCAAGCAGAAACAAACAAAGAGAAAATAAAAAACAAATCAATTAAAGCAAATGGTCATTTTTGCCAATCTTGCTCACTAGGTCACTTTGAGTGTTTCTAGTCCAAGATTTCAAACAGAAACTTTTCCAATTCTTTTCACCCCTTGCTAGACCAAGTAAAAATGAATCAAATCCCACCTTTCAAACTTGCAGAAACAATTGGCAACCTCATTCAAATCACAAGTGAAAATTGAATCTTTATCATATGTGAAGATCACACATTTTCAAAACCCAACCAAACCAGTGCCCCCTGACTAATCCAACTAACCAGATACTCCCTAATATGTGCCTAGCAAACCCACAAAGTTTGAATACAAAATCCAAATTTGAATTTCTTTCGGCCATTTCATCAAACACTTTGTGATCAGCAAACAAACCAACAACAAACACTATAGTGAGCAGTGAATTTGGCCAACCTTATTCCCTATCTAGCTCACTCTATACTCTCAATAGATGAACTAGCCAAATTAACAAGCCTTAGCACCACTATGAGCTTGGCATAGCCATTAATGGTGACCATGTCGTGCCCCTTTGCCAAACCCAATGGAGACAGCAAGCTACACGCCTCTCTAGCCTCGCCAACCTTGTCTCACAGACGCAGCACCGTCCACCGCCACTCCCTGTCAAAGCCCCGAGCGTAGCCTGCCCCTGGACCACCCGCCAAGCCCGCGCCTAGTTTCTCTGCGGCCATGCCAAGAGCGTGACAGAGCGCCCCGCTCGACACGCTCGCACCGACCGTGCGCCGCCCTCATCGCTTGCAAATGTGATCACCAACACCCCAACACCCCGCCAGACATGCCCGTTCGCCGCCGTGCGGACCATGCACGCTGTGCGCCATTAAAATCGCCGTCGGACCCGCCTAGAATATATAAAAATATATAGGTTTACTTACAGAAATAATGATCAAGTAATAAAAGAATGCCACATAGGCATTCTAGTCACTTTAATTAAATAAAATAAAAAGGTTAAACCTTATTAAATTTTGACACCACTTTAAATCACATTCCCATGTACTGGAATATGTAGTGATGCCACGTGTGAACATGATCCCATGTTTGAGTTGGAGAATATTAAATCTTAAGTAGTTTTTCAATGAGTAGAAATTACTTTCCTAAAAATAAAACAAATAAGACAAGTGCTTTAATCTTGTAATGTTAGTAATGATGCTAGATCATCTAGTATGAACCTTTATGTGATGATTAGAAATAGTTAAGTATTGTTTGGTGATTGGTTACCTCGTATTTATTTATAGACGCTAGTACCGACCAATGATACGAGGAGGAAGGAGGATACTACGAGGAAGAAGCCGAGGAGAACTTCAACCACTGCTCTACACAAGGCAAGCCAATACTTGCAAGCTATTAACTTAGCAAGCTTATACTACTATCTTAGCAAGCTAAACCATGCAAGTTTTACTTGCAAGCATACACCCCTTGATACCAAATCCTAGTTTTACTTGCAAGCTTAATACTCTATTTTACTTATCTAAGTTTTCTCTTAGAGTTTACTTAGTGACTTATAGATTCTAGGAAGATAATTGAAGGTAGCATAAAGAGCATAAAATTTGGCCTAAGATAGATAATCCTGATGTTATCCTAAGGCATGAGATTGAACTTAGCTAATCCCCACTTGTTTACCACCCCTCATTAGTCTTTACCCCCACTTATAGATGCTAGTGATAAGCATAAAAATTGATCAACTTTAGATGGGAATACTTGGTGAAAATGGTTATGAAAACCTTAGAATGATGAGTCATTCTACTGAAATGTTTTGACATGTGTTCTTGAACACCAGATGATTTTGATGATGAAAATGTTGAGGCATGAGCCTTAGCCCTTTATAAAACTGAGGGTTGTCTGGATGCGATACCATTCCAATTTTACCGTACAACCACAATACCCGAAAATTGGGTAGGGCTTGACTGGAAATTTATATACCTTAGCATGGGTTCCCTTGCGGCCAAGGTTTGAGCTGAGGCTACCTTGTGAAGATTGTCCACCTGTGCGGTACCCAAGATGACAGTTGGTCATGGTTGGGAGGCCAAACTCACAGGAGATGTGCCTATACTAGGGCGTGTAATGGAAATGTTAGGATTGATTATCCGCATACTGAGTATGGTGAATTCAGGATTGTTCCTGACGGATGTATCGAATGTTGTGGTGAAAGTGTACAATCTCTACAGAGTGTCAAACTATTCGAATAGCCGCGTCCGCGGTTATGGACAGTTGGAGTGGCCATACAGTTCCCCCGTCAGATGTTTTCAAAATGACTTGTGAAATGATTCATGACTTGACTTGACCACAACAGAGTTTTGATATAAAATTCAAATTCCTACTTAGGTGTTATAAAACTTTCAACTAGTTTTCTTTGCTTCTGAACTTAGTAGAGGTAAATCTGGCTTTTTGAAAAACAACCCTAGAGCTTAGTATCCCACTACCAAAAACCCCGTTAACTTGTTAGTATTAGTTTGCGAGTACTTAAAGAGTACTCATGGCTTTGTCCCTGGCTATTCCCGTGCCCAGACTATGAAGAGGAGTATCAGGATGACGGACCGCGGGAAGTTTATGACAACTAGGATCATCTCCCATCGCCAGCATTGCCTGTGACCCTGAAGATGGTGCTTCGCCTACGCTATCGTTATCTTTACGTTATTTCGCTTCTTGAACTGTATTAAGAACTGGATCATGAGATCCTTATTTGTGTAAGACCTTATGTATGGTTTGTAATGGATGATGTACTGTGATATCCAATTTGTTATGTCTCGCAAAAATGGTAATCATGGGATTGCGATGTATGTCATAATAGGCATCTGTGATTAAAAATCCGGGTGTTGACAGTGCTAAGCATAAAACTTGATCACCTTAGCTGGGAATACTTGGTGAAAATGGTTATGAAAAGCTTAGAATGATGAGTCATTCTAATGAAATGTTTTGACATGTGTTATGAACACCAGATGATTTTTGAGGATGAAAATGTTGAGGGCATGAGCCTTAGCCCTTTAAAAAACTGATGGTTGTGTTCGGATGCGATAGCATTCCAATTTTACCGTACAACCACAATACCCGAATTGGGTAGGGCTTGACTAGAAGTTTATATACCTTAGTATGGGTTCCCTTGCAGCGGAGGTTTGAGCTAAGGCTACCTCGTGATGATTGTCCACCTGTGAAGTTCCCAAGATGATAGATGGTCATGGTTAGGAGGCCAAACTCATAGGAGAGGTGTCTATACTAGGGTGTGTAATTGAAAGGTTAGGATTGATTATCCGCATACTGAGTATGGTGATTCAAGATTGTTCCTGATGGATGTATCGAATATTGTGGTGAAAGTGTACCACCTCTGCAGAGTGTCAAACTATTCAAATAGCCGCGTCCACGGTTATGGACAGTTGGAGTGGTGATACGTTGGAAACGTATCTATAATTTTTGATGCTCCATGCTTGTTTAGTATCTACTTTCATGTACTTGTCCACACTTTGAGGTTCTTTTTACATGTTTTCTGATACTAACCTACTAACAAGTTGCAACAGTGCCAGATGCCTGTTTTCTGCTATTTTTGGTTTCAGAAAAGTTAGTAAAAAAATATTCTCGGAATTGGACGGGATAAAGGACAAAGTCAATTACTTTCCGTGGGGAACAAGAAGTCTAGAGGGGAGCCGCAGGGGCCAACCAGGCGGGCTAGACCCACCCCAGGCGCGGGTGGTCCTAGCCTCATGCCTGGCTAGGGTTTGGTGACCCTGGACGCCTCCTCGGTCTCCCCCTTCGCCTATAATAAGCCCCCGATGCAGAAACCCTGAACACCCGACCAGAAATCCATGAAACCGTTTGTAGCCTCTGCCACCATCGTCCCTAGATCGGGGGGATCTGAAGTTCTTCCCGGCACCCTGCAGGAGGGGAGAACATCCTAGAGGCCTTCTCTCCGGTATGATTCGTGAGTAGTTCCAGCTTGGACTATGGGTCCATGTAGTAGCTAGATGGTTGTATCTCCTGCTTTGTGCTTTCATGTATAGATCTTGTGAGCTCCGTTCATGATCAAGATCTAATCTATTTGTAATCATGCATGTTGTGTTTGCGGGGATTCGATGGATATTGAGATTATTATGTTGGTTTGATTAATGGTTTTGTCTTTATGATTATATCATGCATGTGTTGTTTGTGATCTTGCATGCTCTCCGTTGTTAGTAGCTATCTTGGCCAAGTAGTTGCTAGTGACTCCAAGAGGGGGTATTTATGCTCGATAGTGGGTTCATGCCTCTAGTTTCCAAGGGAAGTGACAGAAATCTCTTCGGTTGTAGATGTGATGTTGCTACTAGGGAGAAAACAACGGTCTCTTGTTCATGGAACATGTGGACTATTTACCTTACACATTTTGCTTAAAGCAGTTGTATGTTGCTTGCAACTTAATACTGGAGGGGGTTCGGATGATAACCTAAAGGTGGACTTCTAGTCATAGATGTAGTTGGATGGCGGTCTATGTATCTTGTTGTATTGCCCAATCGAATCTCATAGGATCTTTTTGACTACTAATTGCATTGTTATGCCTTGCTCAGTTCCTGTCAATTGCCCTGCTGTAATTTGTTTACCCTTCATGCCATGTTGTTTATCTAAGGAGAGCACCTCTAGTGAACTATGAATGCCGGTCCAATCTTTACCATTGATACATCCTCCACTATTACTTGTTTACTTGCTGCAAACCATTGCCTTCCACACCATACGTTTAATCTTTTGTTACAGCAAACCGGTGAGCTTGACAACCTCACTAATTCGTTGGGGCAAAGTCTTGAGTTTGTGTTGTGCAGGCCTCCGCGTTGCTTGCAACACCTGTGTGACATTTCCTTCCTTCTATTGGTTCGATAACCTCGGTTTCTTACTAAGGGAAACTTGCTGATGTGCTGCTTCATACCTTTCTCTTGGGGTTTCCAACGGAGCGTCCCACGACAAGTGGTGGGCGCCATCAAGCTCTTTTCTGGCGCCGTTGCCGGGGAGGCCAAGGACGTCTTCACTAGGGGAGTCCTTCACTTCCTTTCTCTTTACTTTGTTTTTAGTTTGCTTGGTTTTGTTTTCCTATTTTCAAAAAACCTAAAAAATTAGTCTAGTTTGGTTTGCTTGCTTTATTCAAAAACACAAAAAAATTAGTTCCTGCTCTAGCTGCTGCTGTTGTTTTTGGCTTGCCCACCTTTGCCAAAATGAACTCTGCTGAGAACACCAAGTTGTGTGACTTCACTAGCACCAACAACAATGATTTCCTAAGCACTCCTATTGCTCCACCTGCCCCTGATGCTACCTTTTATAAAATTAAGCCTCCTTTGTTGAATCTTGTGATGAGAGAGCAATTTTCTAGTGCTGGTTCTGATGATCCTGCAACTCATCTCAATAACTTTATTGAACTTTGTGAGATGCAAAAGTATAAGGATGTAGATGGAGATATTATTAAGCTCAAGCTTTTTTCCTTTCTCTTTGAGGGGAAAAGCCAAAGAATGGTTTCTTTCTTTGCCTAAAAATAGTATTGATTCTTGGACTAAGTGCAAAGATGCTTTTATTGGAAAGTACTATTATCCTGCTAAGATTATATCTATGATAAGTGACATTATGAAATTTAAACAACTTGATAGTGAACATGTTGCTCCAGCTTGGGAAAGAATTAAATCTTTGGTTAAAAATTGCCCTACTCATGGACTCATTGCTTGGATGATTATCCAGACTTCTTATGCAGGTTTGAACTTCTCCTCAAGAAATCTATTTGATTCAGATGCTGGAGGTACCTTTATGGGTCTCACTTTGGGTGCTACAACAAGGCTCCTTGATAATATGATGGTTAACTACTCTGAATGACATGTTGAGAGAGCTCCACATGGTAAGAAGGTAAATTCTGTAGAGGAAAATTCCTCTTTGAGTGAAAAGATTAATGTTATTATGGCTATGCTTGTTAATGGGAAAGCTCCTTTAGATCCTAATAGTGTTCCCTTAGCCTATTTGGTTGCTCAAGAAGAGCAAGTTTATGTGAACTTCATTAGAAACAACAATTTCAACAACAATGCCTATAGGAATAATTTTGGTAGCAACAAAAATTATAGGCCTTATCCTCCTAATAATGGAAATTCCTATGGAAGCTCTTACAATAATGCTAGAAGTGCCCCCTCTGAACTTGAAGTCATGCTCAAGGACTTTATTAGTAAACAAACCACTTTCAATAATACTATAGAGGAAAAGCTTTTAACTGTTGAGAAAAATATATCCTCTTTGTCCGAAGCTTAGTCCTCCTTGTTTAATAAAATGGTTGCTAAACCTGAAGCCATGGAAAAGACCTTTGCTACTGCTCATACCATACAAGTTACTATTGATGAAAATGTTAGGCTATTAGCTCAACTTCATGCTAAGTGGGAAAGGGAAGCTGAAATTGATAGAAACAATAGTGTGTGCACTATCACCACTAAACCACAAGTAGTCCCTATTCCTACTCCTACTATGCCTAAGCCTATTGAGCCTACTACTAGTGATGCCAAGTTTGACTTTGATATTGATGGTTGCAATATTTCTGAAGTGATTATGTTCTGGTAAAAGCTTGCTAGAAGTCCTGATGCTAGTGATATGCATGTTGCCTTTACCAAACACATTACAGATGCCCTTGTATAGATTAAGGAAGAGAAGCTAAAACACAAAGCTTCTATTCCTAGGAAAGTAGAAGACAGTTGGGAACCCATTATTAATATGCAAGTGAATGACTTTGACCTCAAAGCTTCATGTGATCTTGGTTCTAATGTCTCTATTATGCCTATGAAGTTTTATGAAATGCTTGATTTGCCACCTTTGGAAGATTGTTATTTGGATGTCCCACTCAATGATAATGCTAAGAAGAAACTCATGGGGAGTATTAATGATGTTCTCATCATGGTTAACGATGCTTATGTCCCTGTTGATTTCTATGTTTTGGATGTTGAATACAATGCTTCTTGTCCTATTACTTTGGGAAGACCTTTTCTTAGAAAAGTTGGTGCCATCATTGATATGAAAGAAGGCATCATTAAATATTATTTTCCATTCAATAAAGGTATTGAATACTTCCCAGTGAGAAGAGATAAGTTGCTCTTTGCTCCCCCTTTGAAGGAAAGGTTTGATGTTAATGCTTCTTCATTTGAAAACACTTGATTCTTCTTGCTTCTTGTGCCTAACTTAAAGGCGTTAAAGAAAAGTACTTGTTGGGAGATAACCCAAGAGTTTCCTTGAGTCTTGGAAGTTATTACTACAGTAATGACCTCTCCTTATCCTTTTTGTTTTCTTTTTGTGCCAAGAATGACCTCTAATGAGAGGGAAGTAAAATTTGGGGAGTTGCTGTCCCGAAACAGATTTCTGTCCTCCACAAAAAAAATTCGTGAGGAGGCTATGTAACTCATATTGAGCTTAAAATTTACGAATAAATCCCCCAGTATGTTATCTAACTTTCGTTATTTCAACACGTTTTGATTTGAGCAACATAAGATGTTCAAAAAAATCGGTTTCAACCTGTTGGTCTGTTTTGACAGATTTCTGCCATTATTTGCATTTGCTTCTTATTGATTCCTTTTTGAGTTCTCTTTAGGTGAATTGAGCTTTTTGAAGTAGTTACTACAGTAGCTTGTGTTATTAGTGAAAAGCCTTGCTGTTCCAAATCTTTGCCAGTTGTCTAATATCTTTTGAATACACTAATGTTGCTAATGAAGATTGTGTGAAGGAAAAATTCCAGATGTAAAGAGAGAATGATGCAATGAGATGAAGAATGGATAAAAGCTCAAGCTTGGGGATGCCACCATGGTGTCACCCCAAGAAATATCCAAGAGGTACAAGCGTCAAAGCTTGGGGATGCCCATGGCATCCCCTTCTTCATCAATAAATAGCTCAGGTCTGTCTAGACACTTCGTTTTTATTATTTCATGCACAGTTGTGTTATTCTGGGAGCGTCTTATTTTTTGTTTGCTTGCTTAGGTTGTTTAGTTTGCTTGAATAAAGTAGTTTGGACCCCCTTTCTCGCTGTGTTAATTTGCAAATAAGTTTGCTTGGTGTTGGAACGGAGTAGTAAGTTCTTGCTTGAAGTGCAAGAGGAGCTTGCATTGACTATGACTTAGACTTTAGCATGACATGCTAGGTCTTGTTTTGAACTTATGCTTAGTGATTATTGCTGTATCATGTCTTGTTCAAAACAATTGGGATTGCTTAGTGTGCCTTGAAGAAATTATGTGTTGTTTTAGCATGCAAAATCATAGTATTGTGGTATTCTCCTATGATGCTTTGCTTGGGTTGACTTGGCACATGCTCACACCATGTTATGACTCTAACAATTCACCATTAGCCTCTATGATCATTTATTCCTTGACTTATAGTACCGGTCTTTGCTTTGATTAGTATCCTTTGTTGCACTCCATGATTTTGGCCATTATGCTCTCTTAGTTGGTTGCTCCCAGTCTTTTGCTAGCCTCCACTTGTATGAGTAAGTTCTACTCATGCTTCCAACTCCCAAGAAACCAAGTTATTCCAAAGTGTCCACTATAAACTCCTATGCATGGTGTGTTACACCATTCCAAGTATATTCTTGTTTTCAACTATCTTCTAATTAAAAACTATTTTGTTATGTGAAAAATTAGTGATTAAAGCCCTCACGACCTTGATGGCACACTTTATTCTTTGCCCCTAATAAACTTGAACCATTGTGACAACTTTGTTGTATATGCTTGCACTTATAAGTTGGAATTAGCAGAACCGTGTTGTTACAGGGAACGTTTTCAACATTGCACTTGTACTTTGTACTCAGTTGATATCATGTTCTTTTGTCTATGGATGTCACCGGTGTGAAATAAAAGAGGGAACTTGTATGTCCATGGAGTTTGTATCTTGTGTTAGAGAAACGCCTGGGCCACTAGCCTAAGACATGCGTAATCATGGTGGAAACTTGCAGCATCACCATAATAAGCTATCTATAAAGCATCCTGAATAAAAAGCTATACATATGGTAAATAAAAAAATTCTAAGATGCTTATTGTATGCTTGCCTTGTCATTTTGGTTATGGGAAAGCTCCTGTACCATGTGCAAGGGGTACCCGTTGGCGGTTCTCAATGATATGCAAATACTTACAGTGACAAGAACTTACCTGGAACCAAAGTTGAGTATGCATGAGGTGTGGCCCTCGTATTCAAGGGACTTGAGATTGCCAACTTATACTTCGTCAAGCATATACTCCAGCTTTGCCACTTTAACCTTAACCACTTCAAGATGCTTATGATAGGGGCAATGAGGTCTGAAAGCTAACAAGTATCATAATTTTTGTAAGCTCTTTTTGAAACTTGTAATCCCTGTTTCCTTTACAAAAAAGGCCTTTCTTCCACCACTATTGAGTCTCCACCTTCTACCTTTAGGCACCATTAAGAGAGCATAGTTGTCATTCTGTGTGCAGTGTTTCGAAGCTTATTAATTGATGCATATTGTGATATTACTTGTTCTTGTTCTACTTGTTTCCAGTCACCCTTGTGAACTTTGCAGGTGTCCTATGCATCTATTTGCTACTCTATGAGGGACAAGCTGATTGCCACTATGCTATGTTTTCTGCATGTGAAACAAACAAACGTTTTTCAATGCATGTTATTCATGATCTTTGTTTGTAGCTTGTCATGTTGCATGCATAGTTACTATGTCCTATTGTTAGAACTCCATCTTTCATGCACATGTTTAGAGTTCTTTGATCCCAGATTTCAATGCTTGCAAATGGTTGGATCTTTATTGTGAGGGTGCATGTCACCTCAAAAATTATTATTTTATCACTTACCTACTCGAGGACGAGCAGGAGTTAAGCTTGGGGATGCTAATACGTTGGAAATCTATCTATAATTTTTGATGCTCCATGCTTGTTTAGTATCTACTTTTCTTTACTTGTCCACACCTTGAGGTAATTTTTACATGTTTTCTGGTACTAATCTACTAACATGTTGCAACAGTGCCAGATGCTTGTTTTATGCTATTTTTGGTTTCAGAAAGGTTAGTAAAGAAATATTATCGGAATTGGACGGGACAAAGGACAAAGTCAATTACTTTCTGTGGGGAACAAGAAGTCCAGAGGAGAGCCGGAGGGGCCAGCCAGGGGGGCCAGACCCACCCTAGGCATGGGTGGGCCCAGCCCCGCGCCTGGCTAGGGTTTGGTGACCCTGGCCGCCTCCTCGGTCTCCCCCTTCGCCTATAAGAAGCCCCCGATGCAGAAACCCTGAACAACCGATCAGAAATCCACGAAACTGTATGTAGCCACCGCCACCATCGTCCCTAGATTGGGGGGAGGGGTCTGAAGTTCTTCCCGGCACCCTGCCGGAGGGGAGATCATCCCGGAGGCCTTCTCTCCGGTATGATGCGTGAGTAGTTCCACCTTGGACTATGGGTCCATGTAGTAGCTAGATGGTTGTATCTCCTCCTTTGTGCTTTCATGTATAGATCTTGTGAGCTCCGTTCATGATCAAGATCTAATCTATTTGTAATCATGCATGTTGTGTTTGCGGGGATCCGATGGATATTGAGATTATTATGTTGGTTTGATTAATGGTTTTGTCTTTATGATTCTATCATGCCTGTGTTGTTTGTGATCTTGCATGCTCTCCGTTGTTAGTAGCTATCTTGGCCAAGTAGCTACTAGTGACTCCAAGAGGGGGTATTTATGCTCGATAGTGGGTTCATGCCTCTAGTTTCCAAGTGAAGTGACAGAAATCTCTTCGGTTGTAGATGTGTTGTTGCTACTAGGGAGAAAACAACGATTTCTTGTTCATGGAATATGTGGACTGTTTACCTTACACACTTTGCTTAAATCAGTTGTCTGTTGCTTTCAACTTAATACTGGAGGGGGTTCGGATGATAACCACAAGGTGGACTTCTAGTCATAGATGTAGTTGGATGGCGGTCTATGTATCTTGTTGTATTGCCCAATCGAATATCATAGGATATTTTTGACTACTAATTGCATTGTTATGCCTTGCTCAGTTCCTGTCGTGGTGGTGGCACGGCAGATGCCATGGGTAGGCTAAAGTTTGGGGCCAATGGATGCTAGAGGGATCCGGGGAGGTAAGATGTAGTTGCTTCTACACACAAATGACTAACATGCAAATCTACATTCCTCCTCTCTTGGCCTACAAGTGCTCCTCGAGCTGTTTGCAGAAAGATAAAAAGTAGACGAGCCTTGTGGCCTTGAATCAATCGATCCCCTTCTCAGGAATCCATGCCTCTCCTTATAAAGGGGTGCCCTGGCTCCTCTAGGGCTGATGTGGCAAGCATATTCGAAGAATATGCTTGTCCCAAAATAGTAACTCGGCGACCTCCTTTCCATGTCGCCCTTCTAATGACGGAAAAGTTCCAGAGAACCCCACCCGCACGCCTCGGGCTCCAGGACTGTCACCTCCGTGACCTCCTTCTGCCCTTCTGCTGCTCTGCGCCTTATCCTTTGTGCTTGGCTCTGTTCAGATTCTTCCTAGCCCGTGGCTAGGGTTTGACTATTGGCACCTCCTTCTCCTGCAAGCTTCATGTCATTCGGCCCTGTCTCGCTTAACTCGGCTTGGCCTTCACCTGCACTTAGGTTATTCGGACTTACTCGGCCGACTTAACTCGTATGTCGACCGGGTAGTGTACATCTCCTCCCATAGGTGTCATGGTCGTGCTTATCTTGGCCGATCTTTACATGACTCGGCCGATATAGACAGTAACTCGGCATATGACAGGGGAAACTCCTTTTATCTTCCCCTGTCTTGACCCTATCCGGGGTCACCTCCCCAACATTAGTCCCCAAAGCTGGTGTGGTCCTGCTCGTAACCTCGGCCGGGCCACATCAGTTTCCTAATATTCATTTATCCTCATCTTCGAGTTAGTTTTTCTTGTTCGAGGTATCCGTGTAGCTTCTTGTGCACGCCTCATCCTACGTGTAACACTCATCATTATTTCTCTAGTTTTTTGTTCCTCTACAGTGCCCACTGACAATGCTAAGTGATTACTGCGCCTTTCGCGTCGGCGCTGCGACGCCTCGCGCACCGCATCGGTTAGGAGGCCTGGTCCTCTCCTGCGTCGTATGGTCTTCGGTGTGGCTCCACTCAGCCGCGAGCGGTTCCGTCGCACGCACGATCTACACGGTTAACGCTCGCACGCACGATCCCACTACCGCCAGGGCCGCGCGGTTATAAAGAGGGGCACATGGCTAGAGGGTTCACTTTCCCCCTTCGCTCGCCGTTGCTCTTCTTCCTCCTCGCGCCCGTGCGTCTGCTCGTGCTCCTGCGGCTGCACCATCGTCGAAATCTTCGACGGCGAGGCCACAGCTTCTCTGCTCCGTTGACCTCGTCCCCGTGCGCTTGCTCCGGCGCCGTCGCCGGTGAGTTTTTCTGCGGTCCCATTGCCTAGATTTCTCTCTAGACGCATCTGCCGCTTTCTAGACTTCCCGTGGCGGTTCTTTTCCGCTCTGCCGCCGTCCTCGCTTAGAGCCACGACGGGGCCCTGTGCCTCTAAGCCTTGCTCCGCCGTTAGTTCTTCTTCCGTTGATTCTTCTGGCGACCCTATGTCGAGCTCAGTTAGTGGCGCGCTCATCGAAGACGACGACGTAGCGTCTGGTCTAGAGCGGGGCTCCTGGCAGGGTTCCTCGGTCACTCGTCGTGCGATTGAGTGGCTAATTAGGACTCGTCGGATTCCTGCCGAGGTAGGCTGTCGCTTACCCGGCAGCGAATCTTCTCCCGTACTCAACGACGGCGAGTATGTCGTCTTTATGTCTCACTTTGCTCGTGGGTTTGGTCTTCCCCTTAGCGATTTTGCTAAAGATTTCCTTGATTACTTCGGCCTTCAGCCGCATCATATTCCTGCTAATGCCATCGCCTCCCTATCCGCTTTTATCTCGGCCTCAGAAGGATACTTTGGCCTCTGGATGTCTGTGCACGTATGGTCCAAGTTTTTCCAAATCCGATCCAATGTCGTTCCAGACAAATCCCTTCAGCCCTCTGAGAAATTGCTCACCCAGTGTGGAGCCGCGTCCATCACACCTCGGAGAAAATCCGAGTTTCCTCGTGTTTCTGGTCTCGAGTCTTGCAAGAAGTGGCATAGATCATTTTTCTATGTCAAGAACACTAGGAAGGAAGACAAGATTCGGCTTCCTGCCTTCTCCATCGGCCCCCCTTCGAAGAGGAATTGGACCTACAACCCCAGGAAAAGCCATGCTTTGGCCGAGGCCTTCGAGATTCGGCTGAAGGAGTTGATCCGCGCCGGGTTACGCGGCGAGGATCTGATGACCACCTTCGTCAGCAGCCGAATCTGCCCTTTCCAGCGTCACACGCACAAACTCTGTTATATGAGAGGTCCCCTCGATCCCAACCGAGTCTCATCGATTGAGCTCGAGGATTATCTTATTTACAAGCGTGTCCGGGCTATCTTCAAGACATATATACGGAAGACTGGACCTGGGGGATGAAGCCGTTCACCCGCGGGAATCCCCCTCCCGAGGTAAGTTTATGCATTTGTGTTTTGCTTTCTAATTGCGTTTGTGACTCCTTTTGTTAATTCCTCTTTGTCTCTTTTCTTGCAGAGATTTGCGCAGCAAAAGATCGAAGATGCCGAGGTTCTGGCCCTCCCGTGGACCGCAGATCAGAACACCCCGGAGAGCAGGGAGCCTGACTCGGAGGAGTTTGTTCCCAAGTCAGACCTTGCTCCGGCTCGCTCCCGTGGCAAGACCTCGGCCCACGGGAGGAAGGTGATTTGGACGACGTACAAATTCTTGAGGTAGTCACCGCAATGCCTATCTCTTATGCATTTCCGGCTTCTACTTCCCCAGCTAATCAGGCCGGTCAGGTGCACGACGCCGAGCCTCTCGCCTCCCAACCTCCTGCTACCGCGAGGAAGCGTACCTCTTCAGCAGGTGTCTCCGAAGCCGCTCCCAAGAAGCGAACAAAGAAGTCAGCCCAGCACCTTCCGAAGCGTAAAACTATGCCCGGAGTTACTAGGTGAGTTCATTTTCATTTGTATTTCTTGCTTCTCTTTTTCAGTCTTTTGATTTGACTTTCTGTGCTTTTGCAGCGCTCCTCTTTCTGTTAAGCCCAGTGGTCCAACTATGACGAGTCATACAACTCGGCTGCCTTCTCCTCCGCCTCCTGAAGATACCAGAGTTCCTAGTCCTGCTCGTGTTGACTCTCCTCCTGCTCCGACTCAGACATCACCCCGGCAAGATGCACCCATGGTTTCCATTGCTGATGTCGATATAACTCGGCCAGTAGATCCTCCTACCGAACCTGTTGTGAACCCCGGAGTTTCCCCCGAGATTCCTTTGACCCCCACAATTCTAACCGCAACTCCAACTCCAGCCGAGGATATCACCATCTCGGCGCCCTCGGAAACCATAATTCCTCCGGCCCCCAAAGATGCCACTTCAAGTGCCGAGGTTGCGGCCCCTGCCGACATCTCTTCTAAGGCTAAGAAGGTTGTTGTCACCAGACCCTCATCATCTTAGAAGGGGCCGGCTAGCTCCTCTCAACCCAATATTGCTGATGCGTTCCGCAAGGGGGGTTTCCTCTGCTAAGACCGTTGTCACCCCGGCCGCTGATACTCAGCTTACTCTCCACAAGAGTCCCACGGCGGCGGTGGTTACACAACGCGTCCGAGGTAAAGTCCTGACTCGTACTGAGAGTGGGAACAACCTCGGCTCCTTGGTTGAGTATGCCAATAATTGGAACGCTGTTGATCAGCTTGAGGGCAATCCGAGCAATCAGCCATTTCAACTCTCCGACATCAGCAGTCGCTTGCATATGGCTGCCAAGATCGTGCCTGACAGCGATAACATGAATGAGGTAATTTCTTTTGTTGACATTTGGTTAGTTATTCGAATGATAGTATATATATACTCTAGTCCCCGAAGCTTGCAACCAAATAACTTGTTATTCGTTTGGAAGCTTTGTTAGGCTTTGCTTGATTCAGATCTGTCTTAGTGTTCGAATATCCAGCCACCTAGATTCGAGTTAAGCTTTGCTTGATTCGGATTTGTCTTAGCTTTGAATATATAGCCACTTAGATCCGAGTCAAGCTTCGCTTGATTCGGATTTGTATTATCTTTGAATATATAGCCACTTATATCCGAGTTAAGCTTTGCTTGATTCGGATTTGTCTTAGCTATGAATATCTAACTGTGTAAGTCATTTTGGCACTTAGGTTGCCCACGATCGTCGGCCAGCCGAATTCCAAAGGCTGCTTTTCGCGCACAAGAAATTGCAAGATAAGTATGAGAAAGTTCTTCCCGTGGTGAAGAAAGCTGGTAACTTAACAAATCTTTGTACTGTCCCTTAAGTTTTTAGTATTTTCGACTTGAGGCGCTAACCCATTTTTGCTGGTAAACAGGTAATATCAATAATCTTAATATCCGTCTTGACAAGAAAGTCAAAGCTCTGGAAGGTTAGTTGTCCTTTCTCTTTATTGATTTTCGTTCGAGACTTATTCTGAGTTTCTTATAACCTTCTGGCTTTGGTATAGCCGAGTTACAAACTCTTGCAGCGTCGCATCAAGAATGCATACCCATGCCTGATATGATGCTGCATTTTTTAGAGCAAGCCGCCACTCATTCGGCGCAATTGAAAGAGAAAGATGACGAGATAACCCGGTTGCGCGCCGAGGTGGAGTCCCTCAAGCTTTCTCAGAAATCCGAGTTAGAGAAAGTTGACCAGGAGTTCTCCGAAGAAATGAACCGGCTAAGTCTGCAACTGCAGAAGGATAAAGAACTCCTCGAGGCTGCCGAACTTAAGAGTCGGACGATGAGCGAGGAAATCACTCGCTTTGAGAAGACTAAGGTTGATTGGACTCAGGATCTCTAGAAAATGTTGAGCTATATTCATCGCAAGTTTCTGACCGCGGCCGAGTTGTGTTCTTATCTTTCTTACTTTTAACTGATATACTTTTATTTTGCGTAGATCATTTTCCGGAAGCTAGGCCCATGAGCTCTAGAGCGGTGATTAATGCTCGCCAGCGCCGAGGTGTCCCCACAGATTCGAGTCCAGAATATTCAATGGAAGACTTCTTGGTTGCCGTTGGCGCTGCTACTGGGCCAATGAAGATTATGGGTCGGGATTTGGTGCAAGTAGCCATTTGGGCCTACCATGTTCTCTGGCCGAACACTTCTGGAACTCCTGATATTGACGAGATCAAGATACTTGTGGAAAGGTTAATGGCATCCCAGACTCAGTTAAATCTCTGGAGGGAATCCGCTGGAAGGGCTGGTGCTGATATGGCGCTCACAGTTATTATGTCTTGGTATGAGGACATTTTGCTCGACACCTTGATAAACTTGCGCACCGTCTCCCATTGGGTTGAGGATCCAGAATTCGTCGCTTGCCGCCAAGCTCGTGCCTTCCATCTTGTTGAGTATGCTGATGTGCATAACTGGATTGAAGGGCCGAGTTTTCTTCCCAACCCAACGGATGACGTCGAAGTCGAAGATGCATCTGATAATAGTTCGGCCGACCAAGACGAGGGTGAGGGCGTCTCGGACACTTCTGGTGATTCCAGCGCCAGCTCGGATGGGAACGGCGACGCGCGGTCATCTTCCAAAGGGATTGAGCATTCTCAAGCTCAAGCTAATGTTTCTCAGCAACCCAGGACTTCCCCCGAAGTTACTATTGCTTCAGTGGAAGGTGAAGTAACTTCGGCTGAGGCGCCATCTACCTCAGAGCGCCCAGTACCTGATCACAGCGTTGCCCCTTAGGTTCAAAAAACTTCTTAAATTATTTCCAGTCCCCGGTATGCCGGGCGTATGATGTGTGTGAAACAATTATCCGACTTTCTGTGTGGTACGAACCCTTTTTGCCTTTTGCCGCTGAGACATGGGTGATGGTGATCCTTATTAGTTTGTCTGAACATATCTTGTTGCTTTATATCTTTGCTTTAGCGACCTTCAATCTCATAGGTTCGGATCATATGTTTTCATGTGGTTGCTCTTAGTTCGGCACTTATATTGCCTGGCCTTTATAAATTTGATCGCCTGGACATTGTGTTCTTGACCCCTATCTAAGATATCAAGCTTCAAGCCCATACCTGGCAACACCTGAGTCATTGCTCAAGGCGCCGGGGTTTGATGCATGACCCCAGATGAGGGATAATACGGCGCAGTCTACAAGTCCTTTCCCGAGGTCTTGAAACTTAACATGTAATTCGTGAGTAAGAGATAACACGGCATAGTCCCCGAGTCCTTGCTCGAGGAGCCGAGGTTCAATGCGTGACTTAGAATAAGAAACATTCACGGGGCAGTCCCCGAGTCACTTGCTCAAAGGTACTAAGGTTTAATACATAACTCAAAATAAGAAATAACATAGTGTAGTCCCCGAGCCACTGCTCGAGATGCCGAGGTTTAATACATGACTTAGATAAGAAATAACATAGTGCAGTCCCCGAGCCACTGCTCGAGGTGCCGAGGTTTAGTACATGACTTAGATAAGAAATAACATAGGGCAGTCCCCGAGTCACTGCTCGAGGTGCCGAGGTGTAATACATAGTTGATATTTCGACTTGAAGCGTCATATTACAACGTAGCATAGACGGCTCCTACGAGTAAAAAGGGCGAAGTAAAGCTATGTTCCATGGTCTTTTCGATTCTTCGCCGGCTTTGTTTGCCCTGTTCTTTTCTGGTGATTAAGCATTGATTAGGTAATATGCATCATTGTGCAATGCTTTACTCACGATGAATGGCCCCTCCCATGGGGGTGATAGCTTGTGCATGCCGGCTGTGCGTTGCACTAGCCGAAGAACCAAATCACCTTCTTTAAACACTCTTGGATTGACTTTCTTGCTGTGATATCGTCGTAGGTCTTGCTGATAAAAAGCTGACCTTGATAGTGCCAACTCCCTGGCCTCTTCTAGCAAATCGACATCATCTTGCCGAGCTGCCTCATTTACCTCAGCGGTTGTATACTTGGTTACTCTTGGCGAATCATGTATTATGTCGGCTGGAAGCACGGCTTCTGCCCCATATACCAGAAAAAATGGGGTATACCCTGTTGACCTATTTGGGGTAGTTCTGAGGCTCCATAGTACTGCTGGTAGTTCCTCGATCCAGCATCCTGCCGACCTTTGCAGAGGTTCGACGAGTCGGGGTTTTATTCCGGACAATACTAGTCCATTAGATCTTTCTACTTGCCCATTTGATGTCGGGTGAGCCACCGAGGCGACATCTAGTCTTATGTGTTTTTCTTGGCAGAATCTAGCAAAAGCCCCTTCAGCAAAGTTCGTGCCATTGTCTGTAATAACACTATGTGGATAACCATATCTCAAGATAATATCTTTGAGGAATTTTACTGTTGTTGGCCCATCACATTTTTTTATTGGTTTTACTTCAATCCACTTTGTGAACTTATCCACCATGACTAAAATGTGAATCATTCCGCCCCGGGCTGGCTTGAAGGGTCCCACCATATCCAAGCACCATACAGAAAATGGCCAAGTAATTGGTACCGTCTTTAATTCGGACGATGGCATGTGTATCTTGCTAGCGTATCTCTGTCAACCATTACATTTTTCTACCAATTCTTTGGCCTCTTTCAACGACATCGGCCAATAAAATCCATGCCTGAATGCTTTGGCCACTAAAGCTCTGGACAAAGCGTGATGCCCGCATTCTCCCTGATGTATATCTAGGAGGATTTCCTGGCCTTCTGCCGAGTCAACACATCTCTGCAGTACGCTTGTGATGCTTCTTTTATACAGTTCATTGTTTATGATTGTATAAGCATTTGCTCTTCTTACTGTCTGTCTAGCCAGTACCTCATTACTCAGCAAAATTGCATCCTTAAGGAAGGAAAATATGGGTTGCGCCCATGTCGGCATGATTTTCTCTGGGATAATTTCACTATCTATCTCCATATTTTCCGCCGACATAACAGCCTCGGATTTTTCCATATCCATTCGTACGATGGCCGGGTTTACTTTCGGAAATTCTGGGTTACATTGTTTGTCGGTTTCCATTGGCATACTATCCTCTCTTGATTCTGCCGAGATATAAATGGACTCGGACTCTGGTGATGGTGCTATTGATGGTTTTCTCAGGTGCTCTAGGGCGATACCCGAGGGAATTGATTGCCTAGTTGATCCGAGTTTTGACAGCGTGTCTGCAGCGTCATTTTCTGCCCGAGGTATATGATGAAATTCACATCCATTGAAATATCCGCTGATTTTTTGCACATGGAATCTATACAGGGTCATATTCGCATCTAGTGCGTCCCAATTTCCTAATACTTGCTGTACTACTAGATCCGAATCCCCGTAACATAGGATCTAACGTATGCCAATCTATTTTGCCACCTTTAACCCATGGACAAGTGCTTCGTACTCGGCTACATTATTTGACGCGGCAAAATGTATTTGCAGCACATATTTCAGCTGATCTCTTTTTCACGAGGTTAACACTATCCCTGCCCCCAAGCCATTCCTGAGCTTGGAACCGTCAAAGTGCATTGTCCAATAATTAGGATCTGGTAATGACGGCTCATATTGTACCTCGGCCCAATCCACCAAGAAGTCTGCCACCGCCTAAGATTTGATTGCATCTCGCATATCGAATTGCGGGGCATAAGGTGATAACTCGATTGCCCATTTTGCTATTCGGCCACTGGCATCTTTATTGCTCAATATCTCGGCTATGGGAGCTTCACAAATCACTTTTATCGGATGTTCCTCAAAATAATGTTTAAGTTTTTTTGTCGACATGTATACTCCATAAGCCATCTTTTGGTAGTGTGGGTAGTTCTGTTTTGAGGCTTACAGCACCTCGCTTAGGTAATATACCAGCCTTTGTACCGACTTATCATCTTCATTCCGTTCCATGACAACCACCGTGCTTACCACTCTGTTAGTGGCAGCTACATAAAGTAGCATGGGCTCCTTTGATAACGGAGAGGCCAGAATTGGTGCCGTGACCAACATCTTTTTTAATTCATGAAATGCATTATCTGCTTGCGGTGTCCAAATGAACTTATCAGATTTTTTCATCAGTTGATATAGGGGTAATTCCTTTTCCCCCAGCCGACATACAAATCGACTAAGCGAGGCTAGGCAACCCGTGAATTTTTGTACATCATTTAGACACTTCGGCAATTCCATTCTTTCAACTGCTCGTATCTTAGTTGGATTTTCCTCTATACCTCAGCTGGATACAAGAAAACCGAGTAATTTCCCAGCCGGGACACCGAAGGTACATTTCTCTGGGTTAAGCTTCATTCGGAATCTTCTTAGGTTTGCGAATGTCTGCCGAATATCATCCAACAGTGTTTTACTTTCTTTGGTTTTTATAACCACATCATCCACATATACTTGCACTTTTTTCCCTATCTGATCATGTAGACAATTTTGCATGCATCTCTGGTATGTTGCTCCTGCATTGCGCAGGCCGAATGGCATGGTACGATAGCAATAAGCCCCATACGGGGTAATAAACGCAATCTTAATTTGATCGGCCGGATTTAACGGTATCTGGTGGAAACCAAAATACGCGTCTACAAATGACAACGGCACACAACCAGCGGTCGAATCAATGACTTGGTCTATCCTAGGTAAAGGAAAAGGATCTTTGGGACACGCCTTGTTTAGGTTCGTGTAATCAATACACATTCGCCATACAACGGCAACATTTGGGTCATATTTTTTCTTTTCTACTAACACCTGATTTGATAGCCAATCTGGATGAAGTACCTCCATGATGAACCCGGCCGCCAGGAGCCGAGCTATCTTATCCCCTATTATTTTTCTCCTGTCTTCGGCGAAGCGGCGGAGAGGTTGCTTCACCGGCCTTGCTCCTGGCCTTACATGCAAAGAGTGCTCAACCAACTCCCTCGGCACACCTTGCAGGTCTTGAGTTGACCATGCAAAGATATCCCGATTCTCACGGAGGAAGTTGGTGAGCTCGCCTTCCTATTTGGCATCTAGGCCGGCACCAATGGTGATAGTGCGTTCTGGGAACTGCTCATCTATCTGGACCTTTTTGTTTCTTTAGTCGGATGAAAGGAAACACTTCCATGTGGGTTGGCCAATGCCGGCATATTCAGCTGTGCCGACTGAGCGAGAGCCGCTACCTCTTGAATCCTTCTTTTTTCTCTTGCGATTACCAATGACTCGGCCAGGTTTGATCCGGCCGAAGCACATTCCATCGACTACCTGTAATCTCCTGCTACTGTTATCACCCCTTGTGGTCCGGGTAACTTCATTTTCAAGTAAGTGATGCGGCAGCTTCTCATGAATTTGGCCAATGCCGGCCGCCCGAGTAAAGCATGATAGCAGCTTTCTAGATCCACCACCTCAAACTCCAAATTTTCCGCTCTGCAGTTATCCCTTGTGCCGAATAATACATCTACTCGAACCTTCCCAATGGGTTCGCATGAAAGTCCCGGCACTATTCCATGGAACGTGGTTCTCGTGGATTGCAGCATATTCTGCGATATTCCGAGTTTATGCATTGTATATTTGTACATGATATTGATACTGCTCCCATTGTCAATGAGTACTTTTGAAAATTTCACATTAATGTTGGGCTCGACAAATGTCGGATCTAGTACCAGTGCGTAGGACCCTAGATTCGGCATTATTTTGGGATGATCCTTTATGCTCCAAGTTACTTCTTGATCTGACCAAGGTACATACCAAGATCTTGGTACTGTCGGCATAACTGCATTCACTTCCATATGTCGGCGCTGTACACTTTGCCTGTCTTGCCGTTCTGTTGTGAACACGCAATATGATTGATGATGTTCCCTGTAATCATTGCGTCCATTATTTTCGGGGTTTGTCCTTCCATCCTGACCCTGATTTATTACTTGATGCACTGCATCTCTCCGGTCCGAGTTATCATACCTCGGGGGAGGAGGGGTAACATTAACTGTTGTGCATTTGCCCCAGTCAACTGCGGTTGCTGCTGCTGATGTGCCTGATGAGGAGGTGCTTGCATGCCTGCCGGGTTCCCCATTGCGTTTTTCATCCAGGCGCATTGCCGAGTTGTATGATTAGTGGGCTTGGCCGGGTTTGGAGTGTGAAACTTACACGGTTGATCCAACATGGATTCAAACGTGTACTTCGGCCTTTCCTGCCATTGCTTCTTCTGTTCTGGTGTCCATTGTCTCTTCCCTTCATTCCTTGGTGTCCATTGCTGAGGACCATTCTTCTGTCGCTGACTGTTTCCGTGAGTCGGCTGATCTTGCACTACTGCTGCCACCTGATTGGAGACATATCTGTAATCCGGTCTTTCCTCTCTTCTTTTACCTCTGAACTCGTTGCGCCTCGATGATCCGGCCAGATCTCTTGCATATTGATCTTGATGCTCCCGATGATCCGCCGACATTAGCTCTGGTTGTGTCGGATCTCCCAATGTATACGAATCCGCTATCCTGATGGTTTCTGCCAAAGTGGTTGGCATATCACTTTGCAGTCGCTGCCACAAAACACTGGCATATCTGCATACCTGAGCGAACCAAGCTATCGCTTGCGATTCTATAACTCCCTCGCATGAATTCCTGAGGTTACACCACCGAGTCAAGAATTCTCTGTCTGTCTTATTCGTCCTTTGCTTGCACATTGCAAGCTGCTGTGGCCTGTTTGGTCTCTTGTAAGTACTGGTGAAGTTGCTGACAAACATCTCTTCAAAATCTAGCCAGCAGTTGATACTGCCCGCTGGCAGACTATTCAGCCATACTCTGGCCGGTCCTTCCAGCATTTGCGGGACATATCTTACTGCCCATCGCAAGTTTCCGCTAGCTATTTTTACTGCAGTGGCATAGTCAATTAACCAATCTTGTGGTTTGGTACTCCCATTGTATGTTTTCCTGCCCCTTGCCAGCTGAAAATTCGGCACAGGCGGCTCGCCCATGATTCGGGGTCCGAAACATGCCAGACCTGGCGGACCTTGCTCCTCTAACAACTCGGACCGGTACAACCTATCCAGTTTTAGTCTTGCATCATTTGATGGCAAGCTTCTGTACATGACTCTCTCCTGCATTCCATAATGGTCATTTCTACCATGCCCTGCATACTCCATATCTGAGTAACCATCATTATACCTCTCATTGCCTGATTATGGCGAGCTGGTCTCACTTCTCTTTCCTACCGAGGTTCATACCTCGGCTGAGGATTGGGCGGCGGATCCCTCCTTCCTTCTGCTGGGATATTGTTCTCATGATTTCCTCTTCTGAGGTCTCCATTACCTCGTCTTCCGTTGCCTTTGTCGGCACGGTGGGGGTTTCTTTTGCCACTGTTACCTCAGCTTTCATTGTCTCTTTTATCATTGACCTTTTCGGCTACCGCCGGATCATACGGTACAATCTGCCTGTTTCTCTTTCCTGACGTTACTGCTCTATCTTTTCGCGCCTTGTTTCCGGGTGAAGATGCTGCTGCCACAGATAGGGCGGGTGCTGCCCCAGCCGAATGAACCATGCGTGAGGCACCAGGTCTAGCTGGGTCTGCCCTAAGAATTTCTTCATTCTGCTGGTTCACAATGCGTACCAGCTCATTCACTCTTTCTTGCTGTTTCTGCCGAGCTTCGCCGATCAGTCCTTCCAACTCTAGTGCAGCGGCATTTGCCGCCCTTAGGTTCTTTGTCGGGATGCTATACCTCGGCAAGCCTAGATCGACTGAATCTGCCTTATGAGTCTCATGCTCTTTATTGATATCATTCATGAGGTTTTTCCCTCTCAATCTTAATTCATCGACCCACTCGGGGGCAACATCTAGCTTATTTGCCTTAGCATATTCTCGCAGGGTCCTATTTAAGGATTCCCGCAATGCCGACACCTTTTTTGCCTCTACTAGTACTTTTTGCCTAGTCTCTTCCAACTCTGCCTGAGCATTAGCCGGATCAAGTATCGATGCCACAGGCGTGGTTAAGTTATCTATGGTTGCCTGGAGAATGTTTTCTGGTCTTTCCAGAGGTGGCCATCTTACCCTTGGTGCCTTCGGGGTTGTCTCCTGCACCTCGGCTGGCTTGGCTATTGGCGGATCTACCTCGGTGGGCTATGGAGCTGCTTGCTTTGTGGTCGCCTGTTCTCTCGTCGTCTGGTCCTTGCTTGATCCGGCGCCTGCCGCTGCCGCCTGTTCCCCAGCTGTGACCATCACCCCGACGCTGCTGACGGGGCGTTCCCCACGCGAACCGTTTGCGGTGCTGAGGGGAGGATCTCCTGCATCAATAACCTGGTGAGGATAAACGCATGATGTGTCGACGCCGACGTAGATCTGGTGCATGCCCAGGTTGATGAAGACGCCGTTGCACGGAGGAACTTTTCTCCTGAAGCTGCCTGCATTATCGCTGACATAGTCACAGAGATCAAATCTCTGGAATAAGCCAGAGACAACATGCTCGCCGGTGTGGATGAAGTTTCCCGTCCGGATCTTGACTCCAGCTAGCACCGCTGCTGGCCCCACGATGGGCGCCAACTGTCGTGGTGGTGGAACGGCAGATGCCATGGGTAGGCTAAAGTTTGGGGCCAATGGATGAAAGAGGGATCCGGGGAGGGAAGATGTAGTTGCTTCTACACACAAATGACTAACATGCAAATCTTGATTCCTTCTCTCTTGGACTACAAGTGCTCCTCGAGCTATTTGCAGAAAGATAAAAACTAGACGAGCCTTGTGGCCTTGAATCAATCGATCCCCTTCTCAGGAATCCATGCTGCTCCTTATAAAGGGGTGCCCTGGCTCCTCTAGGGCTGACGTGGCAAGCATATTCGAAAAATATGCTTGTCCCAAAATAGTAACTCGGCGACCTCCTTTCCGTGTCGCCCTTCTAATGACGGCAAAGTTCTAGAGAACCCCACCTGCACGCATCGGGCTCCAAGACTGTCACCTCCGTGACCTCCTTCTGCCCTTCTGCTGCTCTTCGCCTTGTCCTTTGTGCTTGGCTCTGTTCAGATTCTTCCTAGCCCGTGGCTAGGGTTTAACTATTGGCACCTCCTTCTCCTGCAAGCTTCATGTCATTCGGCCCTGTCTCGCTTAACTCGGCTTGGACTTCACCTGCATTTAGGTTATTCGGACTTACTCGACCGACTTAACTCGTATGTCGGTTGGGTAGTGTACATCTCCTCCCATAGGTGTCATGGTCGTGCCTATCTCGGACGATCTTTACATGACTCGGCCGATATAGACAGTAACTTGGCATATGACATGGGAAACTCCTTTTATCTTCCCCTGTCTTGACCCTATCCGGGGTCACCTCCCCAACAGTTCCTGTCAATTGCCCTGCTGTAATTTGTTTACCCTTCATGCCATGTTGTTTATCTAAGGAGAGCACCTCTAGTGAACTATGGACCCCGGTCCAATCTTTACCATTGATACATCCTCCACTGTTACTTGTTTACTTGCTGCAAACCATTGCCTTCCACACCATACGTTTAATCCTCTGTTACAGCAAACCGGTGAGCTTGACAACCTCACTGATTCGTTGGGGTAAAGTCTTAAGTTTGTGTTGTGCAGGCCTCCGCGTTGCTTGCAACACTTGTGTGATGTTTCCTTCCTCCTACTGGTTTGATAACCTCAGTTTCTTACTGAGGTAAACTTGCTGTTGTGTTGTTTCATACCATGCTCTTGGAGTTTCCAACGAAGAGTCCCACGACAAGTGGTGGGCGCCATCAAGTGGCCATATTGTTCCGTCGTCAGATGTTTTCAAAATGCCTTGTGAAATAAATCATGACTTTGACTTGACCACAACAGGGTTGTGAACATGAAAACTAAGTTCCCACTTAGGTGTTGAAAGATATTAAACTAGCTTTCTTTGCTTCTAAACTCAGTTAGAGATAAACCTGGCTTTTTGCAAAACAACCTAGAGCTTAGGATTCCTACTTGAAACCTCTTTACCTGTTAGTGATAGTTTGCGAGTACTTAAAGAGTACTCATGGCTTTGTCCCTGGCTATTCCCGTGGCTAGACTATGAGGAGGACTACCGGGATGATGGACAACAGGAAGTCTACGACAACTAGGATCATCTCCCATCGTCAGCATTGCCTGTGACCCTAAAGATGGAGCTTCACCCACGCTACCGTTATTATATTATTCCACTGCGTTGATTGTATTAAGACTGGATCATGAGATCCTTTATTTGTAAGACCTTTATTATGGTTTGTAATGGATGATGAACTATGGTACCAATCTGTTATGTCTCGCAAAAATGGTAATCCTGGGATTGCGATGTATGGCATAACAGGCATCTGGGATTAAAAATCAGGGTGTTTACAAGTTGGTATCAGAGCCATCCTGACCATAGGAGACCCTAGTTAGAATGGACGCTTGAATCAAAAACTTAGTTTCAAAACAAAAGAAGTGAGTATTTACAAAAACCTATCCTCATTCGTATCACTTAGATTCTTTCATGAAAATTCATGTTCCTCAAAAATCTTGCAAGCTTACATAAAATTTGACACACTTGATCACTCTACTAACTTACTCATCCTACATTATTATAGACGGACGTGAAGTATAGCAAGTTCTATCAGTTGGGCAATGGAGGATATCTCATCTTGAGCGTGATTTGGACCAACTCTCGGAACTTCTCGAGCGCCCGCACCCCGAGTTCTTCGGAGCCCAGCTCAACGATCAGCAAGGAGGAGAATTGCAATGGTTGATCATTGCAAGTCTCAGAGGGAAGATTGAAGCCCCCACCTCAGAGGGAATCCAGTTCACCTTAAGAGAGAACAAGTGGCTAGATGGACTCGCCAGGGCCATACAGGAAGCTCTTGCCCGTCTGTGTGGGCAAAGCATCAATCAGATCAAGGACACACACTTTGAGTATTACCCAAGGTGTGATGCTATGGGACAGCCATTGGAGGCACCATATCACCCGGAGCTGAAGCATCAAGTGGACCATCTCAGCTTCATGATGTATGACAGACATAAGGAGTTGGACAATGCCCGCTCCTACGACAACCACAACTACGCCATCATAGTCAAGAAAGGACCAGACCATCGCCATGCTTGTGAAGGATCGCCAGTCTCGTCGTCGTCATCTTGATAGAAGGATCGCATTATTGCTCGCCTTCGTCACAGAGTGACAGATTTGGAGGCGACCATCCACGAGCGGGACATGCAGCTTGAGGAAAGGGAGAATGCAGGGGAAGATATCCGTGGAGACCCCTACTCTTACCTCAGTGACGATGATGACTTCCTGGAGGATCAAGCCATGGACTTCTTCACAGATGATGATGACTCCGCCTTCATTGATGATGATGATGATGAAGCCACCGATTCCGAGGAGTAGTAGCACTTGAGCGCTAGCGTTAGTGAAGTTGTATCTGGTCCCATTGTATCGTAGTTTCATAGAAGGGTTCTTAAAACCATCTGTTTCCTTGTTGTGGTGTGTGTTTGTATTGTGTGCCATGAATGAATGAAAAGCAAGTTGCTAGTTAGCAAAATCTGAGTCAAACTCAAAATTTAAAAAAACTTTTCAAAAACAAACCCCTAAACCTTAGAAATTTCCCTCTTTTCTCATGATCTATCTCAATCTTCAGATGCCTCGCGGAGGAAGCAGTTCATCCCCGGACCCAATGTTCCAAATCTTGCAAATGTTGGTTTTAGACCGTGAAGCTAAAAGAGCCGAACGACAGGCCAACTTATCCACCCTTCAACACGTAGCTCAGATGGCCAACAACAATCAAGGCCATGGAAACCAGGAAAACCATGGATCCAAGCTCAAGAACTTTTATAACACCAATCCACCCATCTTTAGTAAGTCTGAAGAGCCATTAGATGATGATGACTGGCTGCAGACTATGGAGAACAAGTTAGAAGTTGTAAGAGTGGAGGCCAATGAGAAAGTACTGTTTGCCACCCACTATCTGGAAGGAGATGCAAGATCTTGGTGGAACAACGTTCACGCCATGAATGGAGGACAAATGATGACTTGGGATGAATTCAAACTCAAGTTCAGCAGAACCCATGTCCCGCCGGGTTTAATCAAGAGGATGAGAGATGAATTCAGAGAATTGAAGCAAGGGAGGATGACAGTAGTTGAATACCGTGAATTTTTTTTGTCATTAGATAGGTATACACCAGATGAGATTGCCACTGAAGCTAAGAAGAAGGAGAGATTCTTGAATGGTCTGCATGATGAGATGCAGACAGTGTTAGTCAATATTTTGTTTGCTGACATTGAAGCCTTGGTGGATTCTGCAATCCAGATGTAAGGCAAGATCAAACAAGCCAATGAGAACCGCAAGCGTCGAATGATGCATCAACCAGTAACCCACCATACCCCCAAAGTATTGCCCCAACCTGTCTACATGATTTGCCCCAAGAAACAATAGACCCCCGATGAACCTTCCTAATTATTCCAACCATGGAGGAGGAAACTGATATGTCGGAAACGTATCTATAATTTTTGATGTTCCATGCTTGTTAGTATCTACTTTGCTTTGCTTTGTCTACACTTTGAGGTGTTTTTACATGTTTTCTGGCACTAACCTATTAGAAAGTTGCAACAGTGCCAGTTGCCTGTTTTCTGCTGTTTTTGGTTTCAGAAAAGCTAGTAAAGAAATATTCTCAGAATTGGACAGGACAAAATCCAAAGTCAATTACTTTCCATGGGGAACAAGAATTGAGAAGACGAGACAGAGACGCAAGCCAGGGCGGCCAGACCGCCCTAGGCGCGGGTGGGCCCTGCCCTATGCCTGGGAGGGGTGTGGGGCCCCCAGTCGCCTCCTCGGCCTCCCCCTTCGCCTATAAGAAGCCCCTGATGCAGAAACCCTAAGGACCCGATCAAATCTCCATGAAACCGTCTATAGCCACTGCCACCATCGTCCCTAGATCGGGGGGATCTGAAGTTCTTCTCGGCACCCTGCCGGAGGGGAGATCATCCCGGAGGCCTTCTCTCTGGTATGATGCGTGAGTAGTTCCACCTTGGACTATGGGTCCATGTAGTAGCTAGATGGTTGTATCTCTTCCTTTGTGCTTTCATGTATAGATCTTGTGAGCTCCGTTCATGATCAAGATCTAATCTATTTGTAATCATGCATGTTGTGTTTGTGGGGATCCGATGGATATTGAGATTATTATGTTGGCTTGATTAATGGTTTTGTCTTTATGATTCTATCATGTTTGTGTTGTTTGTGATATTGCATGCTCTCCGTTGTTAGTAGCTATCTTGGCCAAGTAGTTGCTAGTGACTCCAAGAGGGGGTATTTATGCTCGATAGTGGGTTCATGCCTCTAGTTTCCAAGGGAAGTGACAGAAATCTCTTCGGTTGTAGATGTGTTGTTGCCACTAGGGAGAAAACAACAGTCTCTTGTTCATGGAACATGTGGACTGTTTACCTTACACACTTTTCTTAAAGCAGTTGCATGTTGCTTGCAACTTAATACTGGAGGGGGTTCGGATGATAACCTGAAGGTGGACTTCTAATCATAGATGCAGTTGGATGGCGGTCTATGTATCTTGTTGTATTGCCCAATCTAATCTCATAAGATCTTTCTAAGTAGTAATTGCATTGTTATGCCTTGCTCAGTTCCTGTCAATTGCCCTGCTGTAATTTGTTTACCCTTCATGCCATGTTGTTTATCTAAGGAGAGCACCTCTAGTGAACTATGGACCCCGATCCAATCTTTACCATTGATACATGTTCCACTGTTACTTGTTTACTTGCTGCAAACCATTACCTTCCACACCATACGTTTAATCCTTTATTACAGCAAACCGGTGAGCTTGACAACCTCACTGATTTGTTGGGACAAAGTCTTGAGTTTGTGTTGTGCAGGTTTCCACATTGCTTGCAACACCTTTGAGACGTTTCCTTCCTCCTTCAGGTTCGATAAGCTCGGTCACTACTGAGGGAAACTTGCTGCTTTGCTCATCACACCTTGCTCTTGGGGTTCCAACGAAGTGTCCCACGTCAACACTGGGTGCACGAATCAAGATTTCTGGCGCCGTTGCCGGGGAGGCTAAGGACGTCTTCACAAGGGGAGTCCTTCACTTCCTTTCTCTTTACTTTGTTTTTAGTTTGCTTGGTTTTGTTTGCCTCTTTTCAAAAAACCCAAAAAAAAAGTCTAGTTTGGTTTGCTTGCTTTATTCAAAAACAAAAAAAAATTAGTTCCTGTCAATTGCCCTGCTGTAATTTGTTTACCCTTCATGCCATGTTGTTTATATAAGGGGAGAACCTCTAGTGAACTATGGACCCCGTTCCAATCTTTACCATTGATACATCTTCCACTATTACTTGTTTACTTGCTGCAAACCATTACCTTCCACACCATACGTTTAATCCTTTGTTACAGCAAACCGGTGAGCTTGAAAACCTCATTGATTCGTTGGGACAAAGTCTTGAGTTTGTGTTGTGCAGGTTTCCATGTTGCTTGCAACACCTTTGAGACATTTCCTTCCTCCTTCAGGTTCGATAACCTCGGTCTCTACTGAGGGAAACTTGCTGCTATGCTCATCACACCTTGCTCTTGGGGTTCCAACAAAGTGTCTGTAATACCCTCAGAATCGGCCCTATGCAAGTTTCAGCGCTTCCCGCCAAACCCGCATAGAAATGATTCAAAGGTGCCCACCAGGCACTTGCGTGCGGGTGGAAAACGAAGTAATAACATTACACAACAGTCCTCGATGGGACCCACAGAACAGATATATATACAACACGACTCCGTGAGTCAAGAATACAGATATACAATACCAAAGATCCAAATCACCTTGAAAACGATAGAGCGTCCAGCTACGGACAAGATGCAAATGGGGCTAAGAGCCCTGAAGAATAACCAATGGCGTCCATAACCCTGCCCAGGCCAAGCCGGAAGGGTAACCCTGCTAACGACGTCGATCTCAAAACCTGCTTAAACAAAAGGGGTGCCGACAAAGGGCAAAGGAAAAAGAGAGAGCGGTCAGTACTTAGGCCAGTACACGGCGAGGATAGAATTCGGCGGTCCTCGCCTACATAGGTATGGTGGACTGAAGCGGCAGCGCAGCATGCACTAAACAACCTATAGAGACTCGATACAACTAGCGGCTATCAGAGAGGGGTAAGAAAGACCTATTCGGAACCAACCTGATACTACCACCAAACATACCCATCCTGGTATTTCCCCCTCGAGACCAAACGAGGAAGTCAACCGAGGAACTCACACCGTTGGCAGTTTTATTTATTCAGTTATCGTTGCAGCAATTACTAGTCAGGTATAGATAATCATCCTGATATAATAAGCAGTGGGCAATTTTAGTTAACCATTCCGTTGTAGTTGCGACACTTACTAGTCAAATACAATTAGCATGAGATATCCCCAAAACCCAGCAGTTGTTGGTACTTTTATTTAGCCATTCCGTTATAGTTGCAATACTTACTAGTCAGGTACAATGGTAGCAAGCGACAACCCAAACAAGCAATTGTTGGCAATTTTATTTAGCCATTCCATTATAGTGAAGCTGATTACTAGTCATTATAAAGTCAAATTTTATAGCACTACTTTAGTTATAGTTGTCTATGATCGAGATACTGTGCTCCAAGTCGTCCATAACCGCGGACACGGCTTTCAGAAAGTTTTACCCTGCAGGGGTGCACAAATAGCAACACACACTCGATCAACCTCGGAAAAACCAAATCAAAACCCAACGAGGCCTTCAAGACAAAGCAATCACAGGATTCAGAAATATTTCAGGGGGCCACCCCATTAAGCTACCCGCAACGAAGTTAGCTGACTCCGAAACGGACTCAAGGTTTGGGTGGACGGCTATAAACGACTGGGAACCCGAAAGTGTGACTAGGCTTGTCTATACCGCGAAATCGTGTCCCGATCCTAAACAGTACAGGTGCAGTACATCGCACAATTTAAATAAAGCAGTAAGCATGGCATAAGTACAGGATAGTAAATAAAACCTCAAACTAGTTTGTGGCCCCAAGAAATAAGAATGAATCAAGCTCTAGCTCAGGGGGGTCCCATAATCCTCCCGGATGTGGATAGCGTGAATATTCAAGGAACAGGTATCAAGTACTCGGGGTCCTACGGGACACAAGTGGACGATTAACAACCAAATAACATCTATTGCCCACATGTGCCTCTGCATTTACCTACTTCAATTTTAGTTGTTAAACAGTAATTAAAGTCTTGATCATCTCCAACAATAAACACACGGCAATACTCCAACAACTGTGGTACTTGACGACACGCAACAGCACTTGAGCAAGCGACTACGACGCGCAGGTCCAACTATCTACCAAACAACAGGTAATAGGGGGTGTCCAAGGCAATATAAGGCTGCAAGGGATATCACAGGTACGAAAGCTAGAGCATCGCAACACAGATAGCAATAGATCAACAGGAGGGAATAAATACTATAAAAGTAAGATAGGTAGAAAGGGGGAGATGCTCGCCTGAAAACATTGCCGAAGGTTCATCCGAAGATCGGGTCGACACTCGCATCAACTCATCGGCCTAGTCCGCGAAGAAGCAAAACACTAGAAGAAACACCGGATGCACTATTTAATACTACGGCAGAAGATCGGGCATGATGCATGTATGATGTATGACATGGCAAAGGTGCGGTGCAATTAGGCAAGATTAAGCGGAACCGGGGTCCCGCCAAATATTTGAGTGGTTCAAGTTGTTTATCTACCCCGCAAATTTAAATGTGGTTTTAGCATGGCAAAAGATAGCACCGGTTCGCTACACAAATTTAAATGGGACCAATATACGACTAGAAAAGCACGCATATGGACCCCATATTTAATTATGAGGTGAATCGGCAAAAGCCCCCAAACCACATGGTATAAATGCAATCATGAACAATTTCATATGCAACAATGTATATGTCATATATTAAAATATAGGGGTCTCGGATAGGGGTCACACATAGGGGTCGACGAACTTGGGCTCCGAGGGGTTAGGGGTCGGGTCTCAGGGTTCAACAGGGATCGAGGTTCAGATTCAAGATGGAGAACTTGTTGTGACGTGCCGGAGATCTTGGTTCCAAGCGGTCGATCTTGTCGTCGAGAAGATCTTGTCGGGGCCGCGTATCGGGTCGGTCTTGGCGTTCGGGATGAAGAACTTGGCGTCCGGGAACTCGACGAGCTTGGCGTTCGGCGTCCTTCGGTTTCATGTCGACGTGCTTGACGTCCAAGATGGATAACTCGGCGTTCCGGGGAGAAGACCTTGGCGTGTCGAGGGCTCGGCCTTCGGGGTTCGACTTCGGGAACGTTCTTGTGGTCCGGGGTCTCCGGATCGTATTCGTGTTGACGGTCTTGTGGTTCCATCTTGGTTTGCCGGTGTCAGACTTGGCATGCCGAGCCGAACTTGGTGGCCACAGGATCACGAGGTCTTGACAAAACACATTGGCAGAGAAGATCTTGAATTTTGGGTGTTCTTGACAGAATCACCCGGTGCTTCGATACAGACAAGGCAGCAGCTTGCATCGGGTTCCAGCTTTGCAACCCCACCGTAACCACACTAGCAGCAGGAGCCGAACACCAGGGCACCCTGAGGTGCTGCAAGGCAGACATGAGGTGTCCCGTGTGGGTTCACAAGCCGCATCACAGGGAGGCGTCAGCGACGGTACACGCGGTCGGGTTCGCGAGAAGATCAACAGGACGGCGATGTGCCGGCGTGGCCGAGGCCGACCAGAGGCGGCCAAGGCAACGACGAGAGGGAGCATGCGAGGGCGGGGCTCACCGTGGCGAGAGGGAGGCCCGGACGGAGGCTGAACGGTGACGAGGAAGGAGGCGGCGGAACGCTTCAGGGGTGGTGCCAAAGCCAGAGGAGGCGGGGAAGTGCTCGGGGCCGCGGGGATGGTGTCGGGCAGCCGCAGGGGGCACTGACCGTGAGGAAGAGGAGGGCCCAGTGCTTGCTCGCGGAGGGAGGGGCGCCGGAGAAGAGGATGTGTCCTAGGCGAGGCGGCGGCCGGGCGTTGGGAGAGGGGCTCGCAGGTGCATCACGGAGAGGAGCCGGCGGGCAGAGGCGGACCGGCGGGCGACCGGCTCTGCAGAAGCAAGAAGGAGAGCCACGGGGCACCGGCGGCGGTTACCAGGAGGGACGCGGCGATGGCTTCGATCGGGAGGAGGAGGGGCGCATCGAGGCAGAGAGGAGGGCGCGGTTGGTGGTGGAAAGGTGGGGCCAAGATGGAAGGGGATCCGAGGTTGTCGGTCGATGTGGTGGGTCCCGGCTGGCGGCAGGTGTGTGTGGGGCGGCAGGGGGGAGTGGGGGTGAGAGAGGAGGTGGGCCAGGTGGCGGGCTGGGATTGGATGGGGGGAAGGGAGTGGTGAGGTGGCGGTTGGCTATTGGGTGGGGTGAGGTGGAGGCAGGGTGGGTAGGATAGGATTGGGTAGCAAAAGGTTTTAGGACAGGCTGGTTTTGTACTGGGGGTGGCCGACTGGGTCGGATCGGCCCGGTACGGCTGCCCCCTAAAAAATAAAATAAATATTTTATTATTTAAAACGGGGCGTTTGAAATCCGTTGGTAGACAAGCAAAATAATCCGGAGACCCGGGTTTTAATTTGAATAAAGGCGGGAGTATTTAGAAAACAAAACTCGGCGTTTCGAAAATAGTTTAGACAAAAACCATGCATGATGATGACGATGCTCAAATGCAATGTGGCATGATGACATGACCATGCGGTCATGACGATGCAATGCACAAAAACAACGCGATTTTCTAGTAGTGGTTTTGCGGGGCGCCACAGTGTCCCACGTCATCACTAGGCGCACGCATCAGAAACCCAAGGCCCGGAGGAAACCACAACACCAACCGCGGCAACTCCAACAATTTCAACTGTGCACCGCCCAAGTTCAACAACAACAATGTCGCCAACAACACCAATACTGGCCTAAGGACTGGAAGCAATGTTGTGCCTGTTGTAGGAAAATACAAGTCTCCGGTGACTTGTTATGAATGCAGAACCAAGGGTCACTAAGCCAATGAGTGCCCCAAGAAGCTTGCAGCAGCCCCCAATGTGAATGCCCCAGCTCAGCAGCAGCGTCGTGTTTAGCCTAGAAGAAGATTTGCCCCAGGGAATTCGCTCAACCGCAACGGCCGTCTATTTCACATGAATGCTGAAGAAGCCCAAGAAGCGCCAGATGTCGTGTTGGGTATGTTTTCTGTTAACTCAGTACTTGCAAGAGTGTTGTTTGATTCTAGAGCATCACACTCGTTTGTTACAGAAGAATTTGCATGCACTAGTAAGATTCAACCAACAAAATTTAAGCACGTTATGATAGTTCAAATACCTGGTTCAACCACCAAAGCTAGACAAATTTGCAAGGCTGTACCTATCAGAATTCATGGCATAGATTTTTATGATAATCTAATAGTACTTGGAACCAAAGGTTTGGAAGTAGTACTAGGAATGGATTGGATGTCGAAACATAAAGGATTAATCGACTGTGCCAAGAAAGCCATAACCATGACCAGTACCACTGGAGTATCAGTAGATCATGTATCTGAAACCTTGCCCCGTCAATTCAAGTGAAATAAGAGTCTAGCCCAACCAACCATTGACCAAGTCAGAGTAGTCTGTGAATACCCTGACATATTCCCAGATGTATTGCCCGGTATGCCCCTAGATCAGAATATTGAGTTTATCATTGAACTAATCCCTGGAACCGGACCCATAGCTCAGAGACCTTATAGTATGAAACCGCTGAACTAGTGGAGCTGAAGAAGCAACTAGATACTATGCTGGAGATAGGCCTGATTCAACCAAGTGCGTCGCCATGGAGATCACCTGTATTGTTCATGGACAAGAAAGATGGAGGTAACTGTTTGTGTACGGATTATCAGAAGCTGAATGATGTCACCATTAAGAATAATTATCCACTGCCGAAGATAGAAGATCTTTTGACCAGTTGACAGGTGCTAAAGTGTTTTCTAAGATTGATCTTAGAGCTGGTTATCATCAACCCAAGATTCACGCAGAGGATATTCCAAAGACTGCCTTCACCACCAGATATGGACTGTATGAGTACACTGTCATGTACTTTGGATTAACCAATGCCCCTGCTTATTTCTTGAACCTCATGAATAAGATTTTTATGGACTTCCTGGATAAGTTTGTCGTTGTTTTCATTGATGACATTCTAATTCCAAATCAGAAGAAGAACATGAGATACACCTGAGGACCATCCTTGGAACCCTTAGGGAGCATCAGTTCTATGCCAAGTTTAGCAAATGTGAATTCTGATTACACGAAGTAGGATTCCTCGGACATAGGCAGGAGGAATTTCTGTCGACCCTACCAAGGTTAAGGATGTTGAAGAATGGCAATCCCCAACCACTCAAACCCAAGTGAAAGGATACGGATGTCGCCTAGAGGGGGGGTGAATAGGCGATTAAAACTTTTCCTAGAGTGGCTCAACTAAGGCGGAATAAAACTAGTGTTTACTTTGTTAAGAACAACCTAGAACAACTAAGGTTCACCTATGCGCACCAACAACTTATGCTAAGAAATACAAGCAACAAAGTGATAGCAAGATATATATTACTTCAAGCACGAAGGCTATCACAATGTAAAGTGCATAAGTAAATATCTCGGGTATAGAGATAACCGAGGCACGCAGGGACAATGATATTTTACCGAGTTCCTCCCAACATGGAGTACGTCTCGTTTGGAGAGGGGGTGGTATCTAACCACCTACGCCACAAAAGGCCTCCCTTATTCTCCGGTGAATCTTACCCCAACGCTATCGATCCACACTTCCACTATCGGTGCACTTGTCGGTGGCAAACCGGAACCTCTCACAAGGTTGGGGCACTTCTCCACAACTTCATTGGAGGCTCCCAACAAACGCCACCAAGACCACAACCTGCAACACCAACAAACCGTCTAGGATTCCAATAACCCAAGAGTAAAAAGCTTCTCAACTTTCACTCAAACGAATCCTCACCAAGAACTCAAAATGATGCACCAAATGCAATGGCAAGAACACAAGTAGTGCTCAAATCCTTCTCTCCCAAATTCCACCAAAGCTAAAAAAGATTGTGGAGGAATAAGAGAGGAAGAACAATGGAGGAAATCCACAAAAGAATCCAAGATCTAGATCCCAAGATGTTCCCCTCACTTAGAGGAGAGTTGGATTGGTGCGATTGTAGATCTAGATCTCCTCTTTCAAATCCCTAAAGTATATGCAAGAATCAAGAGAGGGATTGAAGGGGGAGCAAGCTCAAGAGGGTCAAGAATGGAGGAGAAAGCCTGTTAAAACTCGAGCAAAGACATTGGGGAAGAAGGGCCCCTTTTTATAGGCCCACAGATTTCTGGCCGTTTTCTGCCCGTTGGGGAAAAGTCAGACCGGAGACTCCGGTCTACACCAGAGATTCCGGCCCAACCTCCGGACTAGACTCCGGACCACCTATCTGAATGACCTGGACCAGCCACGTCCCAACTTGGCCGGAGACTCTGGTCCTCCAACACCGGAGACTCCGGACTGAGCAAAGATCGGAGATTTCGGAGTAGCCTCCGGACCTTGCTCCGGACCCCCATATAGTATGTCCCTGCCATGATTCTAAAGTCACCACCAGAAACACATTCGGAAACTCTAGACCACACCGGAGACTCCGGTCCATGCAGACCGGAGACTCCGGTCTGGACCAAATAAGAGGCAAACTTCAAATGGCGATATCTAGAGTTTGGAAACTCTGATTGACCCGAAACCAATTTTATTGGAAAGAGGACAAAAAGAGTTACCCAACAAAAGGTGAAAATATTGGATACCACCAAGAGAGAACATTTCATGTATTATAATGTGAGATACCTCTCTTGGTGAGAAATCGGAAAAACCTCAAGGATCAAAAACGCAATATGATATAAAAGGGAAATCCGTTTTTGATGAACTAGAGCTTGTTATGGATATTACCACAAGCTCTAGAACCTCACATGGATAAGATCCAAATAACAACCAAGAAAGGATGATGCTAAGTATGCAAAGGTTTGAGCTCTCTCTAAAAGATATGATCGAGTTACTCACTTGAGAGCCCCTCTTGATAGTACGGTTGTCTATCCTATAAACCGGTCTCCCCAACTAACACCACGAGACCGGTAAGAAGGAAACCCTATCAAGATCATACCTTTGCCTTGCACATATTCCACTTGATTATGATGTAGACGGTCTTGTCCTTCTCAATATGGAACACCTTTCTTGATTGCTCTTGTACGCACTTGCTTGATGAAGACTTGCAAGTTACTCCCCCATACAACATGGGGAAACCTTTAATTTGACCTTGTCTTCATCGATCCATGATCACCGAGGATGGCAAGCTTCAACCATGAGATCTTCTAGATATTGCACATCTTTAGCTTGCACATCATTTCTTCTTTTCTTCATTATGTTGATGCCGTGAAGGTGCACCAGAGATATTACTCCATCTTATTCTTCAAGACATACTTGCCATAGGTTTAACTCTCACATGACCAATCTATGGATCACTCTTTGAACACCTTGGTCACCACTTGATCCTCTTCACTTTCTTCTTCTCCAAACCTTGAAGCCAACATATGGTTCAAGCATTGCCTATGGACAATTCCTACAAGTGCAACTTGATACAAGCATTAGTCCATAGAGATTGTCATTAATTACCAAAACCACACATGGGGGCCCACATGTTCTTTCACCAAGTTCGTGCATTTCTCGGATTAGCGGGATATTACTGCAAGTTCGTAGAAGGATTCTTGAGCATCACAAGACCCATGACCTAGTTGTTGAAGAAAGATAAGAAGTTTGAATGGACGGACAAATGTGAAGCGAGTTTTCAAGAACTTAAGAAGAGATTGACCTCATCCCCAATCTTGATTATGCCGGATATCACGAAGCCTTTTGATGTGTTTTGTGCCGCATCCAAGATCGGTCTCGGATGTGTGTTGATGCAAGAAGGCAAAGTCATATATTTTCTATCCCGACAACTGAAGCAACATGAGCAGAATTACCCTACCCATGACCTTGAACTAGCAGCCATAGTTTTAGCCTTGAAGACATGGCGGAATTACCTCATGGGAAACCGTTGTGAGATTTATTCGGATCACAAGAGCCTGAAGTATATTTTCACTCAGAAGGAGCTGAATATGAGGCAAAGGAGATGGATAGAGCTAATCAAGGACTATGACATTGACATTCACTATCACCCCGGTAAAGCCAATGTGGTAGCACATGCTCTTAGCATATTGCCGTGTCGCTTGAACTTCATGATTCTGACGGGGCAACCAAGTTTGCACAAGGAGTTGGAAGATTTCAGAATGGAGCTAGTAAGTGAAGGATTTTTGGCTAGCATAGAACTTCAACCCACTTTGATCAGTCAGATCAAGGAGGCGCGGAAAGGAAATGCTATGTAACATCCCAAATTTCATCAAATAAAAAACCATGTATTGCATTCATATCATCATGCCTTGCACAAAAATTTTCAAACCAAAACCCTAAATAAAACCATATTTATGCCCTTTTATTATATTCATATGAGGCATGGCTTTATTTTTATTTTCAAAGGACCAAAGTGTTTTGAGTAGACAGATGTGTTTGACACACTTTTGAATGCTAGGGACACAGTACAAAATTGTAGAAAAGGTTTGAATTCAAACAAGTTGGAATTAGGGTTTCAAATTCATTCCTAAGAATCAAATTGGAAAAATAAAAGGTTAAAGAAAAAATAAAACCCTGTGCTACCCTTTCGGCCCAGCAACTCTTCTGGCCCATTAAGCCCACCCGAGGTTCTCTCCCTCTACCCCCTCTCTCACCCACGCGAACTGACCCCGCACTCGCTGCCACTAGGCCCAATGCCACGTAGTCATCGTCCCCAAATCCCGCACCCGCAGACCGCGTCCTCACCGCCGTTTCCTCCTTCACTGTCGCGATTGATTCGAGCTTAATTGCCGATCAATGCATGCATAATTCTCTTGGCCCTCACCGGCTAATTAACCCTCTCTGCCTCGCGGCCATTTCCCCTCAAACTGCAACGCCCAAGCGCCCCCAGGCTGCCCACAATCAAGCTTGCACCGCTGCGGACCCGAGCATCTCCGGCGAGCGATTCTAGTGAGCTTCCACCCCGTGCCCACTGGTTCACCCTGCCATACTCACCACCCTCTTGCGCATCTAACCGTGTCCCTGGTTCGTCCTATACTGCCCCAGGTTGTCGGCCCCGTTAACCCCTGTGAGCACCCGAAGCTCCGTCCAACTCCGACGAGAGATTCCAGTAAGAATCGAGTGCCCCTTGCCTTCTAGTTCAAACCCATATGTGCGTCGTGTCCTTGCACAGCCAATGATGCCCTTTGTTTGCCCTATGGTGACCTAGGTCGTCGCCTCCGTCTCCGTTTGCAAAAGACCAACGCCAGCAACAACTCCGACGAGCTCCCACGGTCGCAGCAACACGCCCATTTCCAAGCCAACTGCGCCTCGAGCTTCCTCGCATCTGTGTGACGCTGGTAAGCCACAACACTACCCCTAGCCCCTTCTGGATTCGCCGGAGCATCGCTGGCAGAAGCGCCGCCGCCAGTGCCATCAGCACCGCTCACTTTTGGTCGCATGCTCCAGGGCCGTTAGATCTAGATTGTGCGTTGTAGATTAGATCATGAGTGAAGCGTTAAGTGTTAATATGGCGCGTTGGATCTGACTTGATCCAACGGCGTGGAAGGGTGATCTTGCGCGAAACGATATCAACCAATCAGATGTGTCTACTTGTCTGGCTGTTTGATTTAAAATCTGTTTTTGAATCTATTAGTTGATTTAACTTGTAAAATTCATATCTTTAGTTCTGTTTCGCCAAAATTTGCAAATAATATATCATTGGATTCAGAAAATTAATCCCTACATTTATATAGCCTTGTTTCAGTATTTTTCTTTTGGAAAAATAGGATTATTTGCAGAACCAATATTAGTCTTATTTTGACTATACAAAATGTTTAGAAAATGTTTTTAAAGCAAATTTGGGTTGGTTTAGACTTTTGATAGATTACTTTGTGATCAATACTATTTGGTTTGACTTGTTTAGTGTAGAAAATCATTCCATTGCATTTGCATGCATTCATATATATTTTGTATGAATATTTGAATGTGGATTTGGTGCTATGATTTTATGTGTAGATTTTGGTGATAGTGGTGATTGTGATTGTGAGGACTATTGCTACTCTCCCAACTATCAAGGCAAGTGGTGCTACATATTTTTGTCCTATTATTTTGACTATGCGCAAGTGATATTTTGAGTAGGACTTGCATGGATTTTTTCTAAGTATATATATATATATATATGTTATGCTATCTTGGGAAATCCTAGTAGTTGTAGTCTTAGTAGATTTTTCCCTAAGTTGAGAAAACTTGTTATGTTATCATTCTTATCCTAGATAGTAGAAAACAAGGGTGGAATATTTCATGCTATGAAATTTTTCTATGTCTATGACTTGTGTTTTGATTAATAAAACAACTATGTGAATGAATCACCTGGGTGGAATGGTATGGTTGGTTTATGTTGAGTGGTTACACAAGGCCCTTGTCTATGGTTTACATTGTGTATCACACTTGTGGATTGCCACCCAGGAACAAAGGGATTTGAGATGTTTAGTGTTGAGAAGCTTCTAGTGAAACCACATGGCATATGGGCTCTGCCTTGACCAAATAGGTTGCAAGAACTTAGCCAGATGGAGAGTTAGTGGTAGAGTGATAGGATGGAACGCGTCCATGGTGGTCTAAGGGAATTCTTTTGAAAAGTCTCGTCTCGATGCATGTCGAGTCTTGTGGGGAAATTTCACCACCTCTCGAGAGGGTAAAACCTAAGTACTTAGCCGTGTCCCCGGCAACGGACAATTTGAGCATCAAAGACATTGAAGCAATAAAGGATCTCCTCATCCCAATTTCTAAGTTAAAAACTTGTGGTTGAACAAGGGTAAAGGTTCACCAATGTCTATTGGTGGTTCCTTGGGTGTTTTGACAAACAAAAACTTAGTGTTTTAAACTAATAAGGAAAACCTTATTTTGAGCAAAGAAAGCCTAAGCTACACTTAGCCAAATTCATATAGATGTTAGATACTACTATTCTACTATGGTATCACTTGCCAATACAATTCCAAATGTATTGACCCACTGTGGCTGTAACTTATGATGTTGCAGGTTACTCTGATGGAGATTAGGGTTGTGAGTCTACACTCAACATGCTTGCCTCTGGCACATGAAGATGAAGACTTATAGTTATTTCCTTTATGTTATGAACTCTATGTATTAGACTTGGGCTATTGAGTTGTAAAGACTATGTTATCTCTGGAATGACGATGTAATAACGACCTTTGTATTTGTGTACTTCATCTTAAACTATGGATTCTAGCATTTGATCCAGGGACTAGCATTGCAATCACAGTGACCTTTACCTTAAAAGGTGGGGTCTTACATGCTAGTATCAATGGAATCAAACGTCGTATCGGTACAGGGAAGGTACCCGGATTCACCGAAGATGAAGAAGGATTTTTGTGGTACAAAGGACGTATCTGTGTGCTAGCAGATTCAGAATTGAAGCAAGCTTTTTTTGAAAGAAGCCCATGATACTCTTTATTCTATCCACCCCGGAGGAACCAAGATGTATCAGTATTTGAAGGAGCAATTTTGGTGGCATAAGATGAAGAGAGAAATCAGAAGATATATAGCCAAGTGTGATATTTCTCAGAGAGTCAAAGCGGGACATCAGAGACCTGCAGGATTGTTGCAACCATTGCAGATTCAGGAATGGAAATGGGATTCGGTAGGAATGGATTTTATCACCGGTTTGCCTACATATAGTAGGGGAAATGACTCTATTTGGGTCATAGTGGATAGACTGTCCAAAGTCGCCCATTTCTTACCAGTCAAGACCACATATCAGAGTTCGAAGCTAGCAGAGTTCTACGTTGCTAGAATAGTCAGTTTGCATGGAGTCCCCAAGAACATTGTGTCGGATCAAGGAACTTAGTTTACCACGAGATTTTGGAACAAAGTCCAAGAAGGATTAGGAACCCGACTAGATTTCAGCACAGCTTATCACCCTCAAACGGAGCGAGTAAACCAAATACTCGAAGATATGTTGAGATCTTGTGTGTTAGAATATGGATCTAAATGGGAAGACTGCCTGCCTTTCGCAGAATTTTCATACAACAACAGTTACCAAGCCAGCTTGCAAATGGCCCCATTTGAAATCATGTATGGAAGGAAGTGTCGTATCCCTTTGAATTGGTCGAAAGTAGGAGAGAGTCAGATTTTCGGACCTGACATCCTACGCGAAGCCAAAGAGAAAGTTCACAAGATCCGTGAGCACCTCAAGACCACCCAATCCAGACAGAAGAGTTATGCCGACAAGAGACATCGAGACCTAGCCTTCAACATTGGAGATTTTGTGTATCTCAAAGTATCACCCTTGAAAGGAATGCAACGTTTCCAACTCAAAGGAAAGTTAGCCCCCAGATATATTGGACCCTTCAAGATTTTGAATTGCCGAGGAGAAGTATCGTATCAACTAGAACTGCCAGAGGAGATGTCAGCCGCGCATAATGTGTTTAATATCTCGTTACTTCGCAAATGCCTAGAAGTCCCGAAGAAGACCGAAGTTTTCAAGAATATTGATCACCGAACCATAGAGATCAACGATGACCTGACATATCCTGAAGTGCCCATTCGTATTTTGGAAGAAGCTTTCAGAACCACCAGGACCCGGAGTATCAAGTTTCTCAAGATCCAGTGGAGTAACCACATTGAAGAAGAAGCTACCTGGGAGCAAGAAGAGTACATTAGGACGGAGTTTTCAGATCTCTTTAAATCCTAGTTTTCTCTTTTTCTCAAATCTCAGGACGATATTTTGTTAACGGAGGGAAGGTTTGTAACATCCCAAAAATATTAATCAAGGTTATCAAGTTCTAATCACCCAAATTTAGGGTAAATAAAAACTTTTGTTAATTAAACTCAATATGAATGCATGTGTGTATGTGATGAATGCATGCATGCTTGTGTGGACTTGTGTGATGGTTATGAATGTTAAGGATTGGTTTAAAGATGAAAACAACATCATCTAAATCATTTCCAAGAAGAACCAAATGAAGATAAATTCAAAAACAAACCATATAAGCAAATGGTCATTTTTGTCAATCTTGTTCACTAGACCACTTTGAGTGTTTCTAGTCCAAGATTTCTAATAGAAACAAATCCAATTCTTTTCACCCCTTGCTAGATCAAGTAAAAGTGAACCCAAGCCCCACCTCGCAAACCCACAGAAACATTTGTCAACCCTATTCAAATGACATTTAAAAATTGAATCTAGTTCATATGGTAAGATCACCATTTCTCAAAAACCAACCAAATCAGTTCACCTTGACAAATCCAAGCAACCATATACTCTCAAGTATGTGCCCAGTACACTCACAAAGTTTCATCCAAAAATTCAAATATGAATTTCTTTCGGCCATTTTGTCAAACACCTTGCAGACAGAAATAAACTCTAGCGTAACTACACTATGGTGATCAGTGATCTTCGACCATTTGGTCCCTCTTAAATCTCTTGTATCTCCTGGGCCTAGCCAATCCCTAGACCAAACCCTTCTTATCCGTGGGCACAGTGGAGTGCCGCCCATTTTTGGTCATCGTCGGCCGACAGTGGACAGCACGACAGGAGCATCGCCGCCCTCGCCCCCAACGCGTACTAGACACGCCGCACTCCATCGCCACCCCCTGTCCGAGCCTCGACCGCAGAAGAGCCCTGGACCACCCTAGCACGCCGCTCCCTATACCTCTGTGCCATGTACAGAGCACGCCAGCTCGCCATAGCCGACCGCCTCGCACAGATCGCGCCTCGCCCTCGCCACGCACGCACACACGTACCATGATCACAGCAACCCCGCAGACACCCCCGTTCGCTGCCACATGACCCGCAGCTGCCTCACGCCGTCGCAAACACCTCTGTGTCCGCGCATAGCACCGAACGCTCCCGACCAAACCCCACCGCCCCACGCCTCTCCTTTAAGCTAGCAATGATCACCGGGATACCGCACACCGTCCCCTAGCCTCAACCACGCTGATAGATGCATGTACCGTCGCCTCCGACGACCTCTGCCCACGTCGTGTTGTCCCTCTCGCTCGCCTATAAAAGGAGGCCTCCCCAGCTCGATTTCTCCACACCACCTCACTCCCCACCTCGCACTGATCCTTCCCACTTCTTCCCGGAGCAAGGCGAGCTCTCTTTCGCCGGAATTTGTTCGGAGCCTGCCGCTGCTAGAGGAGAAGGGCATTATCGATTGCGGCCACCCTAGGAGAAGCCGCCAGTACCAGGAGAACCGCCGTCGTCGACAACCTCATCCGCCCCGTCGCCGACCCTTGTCTGAGCCCCGGTGAGCCTCCCCAGACCCTCACTGGCCGTGTTAGGGTTAGTTCTCGCCGGAGTAGCTCGTCGTCGATGACGACCCTCAGCTAATAGATTAGAATTAGATCGTAAGGCTCAGATTCATAGATATCGTTTCCTTTAGTTAGTTCCGCTGACTAGTGGACCCCATCTGTCAGCAGCCCGCGCGTGCGCTGTGCGCAGTGGGCCGGCCCAGTAACTCTCCCGCGCAACCTAGTTAGTTCAAATTAGATTTTTCCATTTAGTTTCAAACCCTAGTTATGTCTATTGATTCAAAAATCAATTCAGAGAAATTTACTAAACCAAATAGCATGAAACCAATTTTGTTAGAAAGGTATTGAAATTCTTAATCCAAGCCCGTTGGATTCAAACCATTTAGAATTTTAGATCACCTATGGTAAAAATAACAAGGCAGAGACTTTTCTACATTCAAACATTTTTCAAAATTCAACCATAAATGCTTTTGAGTTGATTCCAACTCTCAAAAATCACAATTGACAAGACCTTTCTGAATATATAAAAATATCGAGGTTTACTTGCAGTAATAATGGACAAGTAATAATAGAATGCTCCATAGGAATTTCTAGTCACTTTAATTAATTAAAATAATAAGGTTAAACATTATAAAATTGTGACACCACTTTAAATCACATTCCCAAGTATTAGAATATGTGGTGATGACATGTGTCAACATGATCCCATGTTTTAATTGGAGAATATTAAATCTTAAGTAGTTTTTCAATGAGTAGAAATTACTTTTCTAAAATAAATGAATAAGACTATTGCTTTAATCCTTGTGATGATTGTGATGATGCTAGATCATCTAGTGTAAACCCTTGGTGTGCTACTAGAAGTATTTAATTATTGTTTGGTGATTGTGTACTTCCTATTTATTTATAGACGCTAGTACCGACCAAGGATACGAAGAGGAAGGAGACTACTACGAAGAGGAAGCAGAGGAGAACTTCAACCACCGCACTGCACAAGGCAAGCTACCACTTGCAAGTTTCTTAACCATGCAAGTTTTAATTGCAAGCCTAAGACCACTAGTTAACCTATGCAAGATGCATTAGGCATGTTTTCTTATACCACTTGATCATACTAAATCCCAGTTTTACTTGCAAGCTTTATTATTTTATTTCTTTATCAAAGCTTTTTATTTATGTTTACTTAGTGACTTGTGAATTTTGGAAAGTTGTTCGAGGTAGCATAAAGAGCATAAAAATTGGCCTAAGTTAGATAGAATTAGATGTCATCCTGAGGCATGAGATTAGATTTGATAGTCGCACTTGATTATCACCCCTCATTAGTGCTTACCCCCAACTTTAGTGGCTAGTGCTAAGCATAAAACTTGATCACCTTAGATGGGAATACTTGGTGAAAATGGTTATGAAAACCTTAGAATGATGAGTCATTCTAATGAAATGTTTTGACATGTGTTATGAACACCAGATGATTTTTGATGATGAAAATGTTGAGGCATGAGCCTTAGCCCTTTATAAAACTGATGGTTGTGTTCGGATGCGATACCATTCCAATTTTACCGTACAACCACAATAACTGAATTGGGTAGGGCTTGACTGGAAGTTTATATAACTTAGTATGGGTTCCCTTGCAGCCGAGGTTTGTGCTGAGGCTACCTCGTGATGATTGTCCACTTGTGCAGTTCCCAAGATGACAGATGGTCATGGTTGGGAGGCCAAACTCATAGGATAGGTGCCTATACTAGGGTGTGTAATTGAAAGGTTAGGATTGATTATCCGCATACTGAGTATGGTGATTCAGGATTGTTCCTGACGGATGTATCAAATATTGTGGTGAAAGTGTACCACCTCTGTAGAGTGTCAAACTATTCGAATAGCCGCGTCCACGGTTATGGACAGTTGGAGTGGCCATACTATTCCGTCATCAGATGTTTTAAAAATGAATTATGAAATGAATCATGACTTTGACTTGACCACAACAGGGTTGTGAACATGAAAACTCAGTTCCCACTTAGGTGTTGAAAGATATTAAACTAGCTTTCTTTGCTTCTAAACTCAGTTAGAGATAAACCTAGCTTTTTGCAAAACAACCTAGAGCTTAGGATTCCTACTTGAAACCTCTTTACCTGTTAGTGATAGTTTGCGAGTACTTAAAGAGTACTCATGGCTTTGTCCCTGGCTATTCCGGTGGCCAGACTATGAGGAGGACTACCAGGATGATGGAAAACAGGAAGTCTACGACAACTAGGATCATCTCCCATCATCGGCATTGCCTGTGACCCTGAAGATGGAGCTTCGCCCATGCTACCGTTATTATATTATTCTGTTGTGTTGATTGTATTAAGACTGGATCATGAGATCCTTAATTTGTAAGACCTTTATTATGGTTTGTAATGGATGATGAAATATGGTACCAATCTGTTATGTCTCACAAAAATGGTAATCCTGGGATTGCGATGTATGGCATAACAGGCATCTGGGATTAAAAATCCGGGTGTTGACAGTTGTAAATGTGCTTTTGCTACTAGGGAGAAAACAACAATCCTTTGTCCATGGGGCAATTGTATTGTTTACTTTACACACTTTTCTTAATGCAATTATCAGTTGCCTACAACTTAATACTGGAAGGGGTTTGGATGATAACCTGAAGGTGGATTATTAGTCATAGATGCAGTTGGATTACGGTCTATGTATTATGTTGTAATTCCCAATCAAATCTCGTAGGAGTCAAGATGTCTAGTATATTCATTTTTATGCCTTCTCAATCTTTCAATTGCCCCACTGTAATTTGTTCACCCAACATGCTATCTATCGTATGAAGAACACCTCTAGTGAACTATGGACCCTGTTCCATTCCTTATCATTGATATACCATTTATCATTATTGTTTACTTTCTACAAGTAACTATTATCTTCCACACTATGTTTAATCCTTTGTTTTCAACAAACCGGTGAATTTGACAACCTCACTGTAAGTTGGGGCAAAGTATTGTGGATTGTGTTGTGCAGGTTCCAAGTTGTTAGCAACACCTTGGAGTTGTTTCCTTACTCCTACTGGTTCGATGACCTTGGTTTCATAACTGAGGGAAACTTGCTGCTGTGCTTATCGTACCTTCCTCTTGGGGTTCCCAACAAGCTCTACATAACTGAGTCATCAGCTTCGCCTAAGCCGGAGCGGGTATGGTGGAGTAGAAGAGGGCCTCGGTGATCTAGGGTTTAGAGGGACGAGGTTTAGAGGTGGCCGGCGGATAGTAGAGGTGCTAGGTGGCGGCTACTTTTAGAGGCTCTAAATCAATTGCAACTTTTAAAGGCTGCAAGCAATCTAGGGTTTGAGGTGAGGGGTATGGGGCGCCCTACCCATCCTTATATAGGTGGGGAGAGGTGGTGGGGGGAGGGGAGTTCTCCCCCAACTCCACCTTGTGGCCGGCGGCAAGGATAGGGAGGAATCCTCCCTTAGGTAGGATTCCTTCCCTCCCTCCACTAGGCAATCAATGTTGGTGTTTGACTTTTTCAAACTAGCCTTTGAATTTCAAACTAGATTTTGATTTCTCTCTTCCCATTGCCCAGCCAAGTGACCTAGTACATGATGCAACCATTCCACTTAGTCATGACACATCCACTTACCCTTCCCACTCTGGATCAGTGGACCTTCTAGACCCTTTTAGAACATTTCGGTGAATACACTCAAATCATTCCCAAACTCCGGAATTGGACTTTCCTTATGTGAATCCTGTTCTCCGGACCATTCCGAATCTCCTCGTGATATCCCGGATCGAATCCGAGACTCCAAACAACATTCGGTATCTTTACTCACTTTCCATATCTACTAAACAACATCGAATCCTTAAGTTTGTCTCCCTACAGTTTGTGAATTATGTGGACATGACTAAGACTCTTCTCCGATCAGTAACCAATAGAGGAATCTGGAAATTCATATGGCTCCCACATATTTCTATGATTACTTCGTGATCGAATGAACCATCTACATACGATACCTATTTCCCTTTGTCTCGTGATACTTTACTTATCCGAGGTTTGATCATCGGTATCTCTGCATACCTAGTTCAACCTTGTTACCGATAAGTACTCTTTTACTCGTTCCTGTGATATGCGATCCCTTGTGAGACAATCACATGCTTGTAAGCCAATTGGATGACAATCCACCGAGAGGTCCTAGAGTATATCTATCCGTCATATGGATGGACAAATCCCACTCTTGATCCATGTGCCTCAACACATACATTCCGAACACTCAACCTTTATAGCCACCCAGTTACAAAGTGGTGTTTGATTTAATCAAAGCATCCATCCGGTGATGGTGATTAACATGATCTCATGGTCTAAGGATTTAGGTTACTATGTATCTGAAAGCCTATAGCAAACAAACTATTGAAATGACTTGATCTTATGCTACTCTTGACTATAGGAGTATGTCCATCACATCATTCTCCTAATGATATGATCTTTTTATTAATAACATCTCAATGTTCATGATCAAGAAACCATGATCATCTATCAACCAACAAGCTAGTATTACAAAGAGGATTTACTAGGGACTCTTACAAGTTTACAAATCACACAAGTATTAATGTTTCTATTTAATACAATTATAGCATGAATGTAAACATTTATCATAAACACAAAGATATAATAATAACTACTTTTATTATTGCCTCTTGGGCATATCTCCAATAGTCTCCCACTTGCACTAGAGTCAATAATCTAGATTACATGGTAATATACCTAACACCCATGGAGGTTTGGTGCTGGTCATGTTTTGCCCTCGGGAGAGGTTTAGTCAACGGATCCGCCACATTCAGATGTGTGTTTACTTTGCAAATCTTTATGTCACCATCTTGGACATGCTCTCGAATAGCGTGAAAACGTAGCTTGATATGCTTCAGCTTCTTGTGTGACCTTGGCTCCTGTGCATTGGCTATGGCACCCATGTTATCACAGTAGATAGACATTGGGTCCAGCGCACTGGGAACCACACCAAGCTCCGTAATGAACTCCTCCATCCATATCGCTTCTTGTGAAGCCTCCGAAGCAGCCATGTATTTCGATTCAGTTGAAGATCTCGCCACAACGCTTTGCTTTGCACTCCTCCAGCTTACTGTTGCACCATTCAAAGTAAATACATATACAGATTGTGATTTAGAATCATCTGAATCGGTGTTCCAACTAGCATCGGTGTAACCATTAACAACAAGCTATTCATCACCTCCATAAGAAAAAACCATATCCTTAGTTCTTCTCAAGTACTAAAGGATGTTTTTGACCGCTATCCAGTGATCTATTCTTGGATCACTTTGATATTTTCTAGTCAAACTAACAGCATATGCAATATCTGATCTAGTACATAGCATGGCATACATGATAGATCCTATGGCTGAGGCATAGGGAGTCTTACTCATCCTCTCTCTATCTTCTGTCGTAGTAGGACTTTGATTTTTACTCAAGGTCATATTGGCCAACATGGGCAAGAACCCTTTCTTGCTATCTTCCATTCCAACCCTCTTTAGAACTTTGTCCAAATATGTACTTTGTGAGAGCGATATTAGGCATCTCGATCTATCCCTATAAATCTTTATGCCTAATATATAAGCAGCTTCGCCAAGATCCTTCATTGAAAAACTATTATTCAAGTAATGTTTGACACTTTTAAGAAGGTCTACCTCATTCCCAATCAACAATATGCCATCCACATATATTACTAGGAATGCTACAGAGCTCCCACTCACTTTCTTGTAAATACAAGCTTCTCCATAAGTTTGTATAAAACCAAAAAAATTGATCACCTTATCAAAACGTTGATTCCAACTTCGGGACGCTTGCTTCAATCCATAAATGGATCATTGAAGTTTGCATACCTTGTTAGCATCTTTAGGATCGACAAAACCTTTGGGTTGTACCATATACAACTCTTCATCAATGTCTCCATTGAGGAATGCTGTTTTGACATCCATCTACCATATCTCGTTATCATAATATGCAGCGATTGCTAACAAAATCCTCATAGACTTTGGCTTTTCTACCGGTGAGAAAGTCTCATCGTAGTCAACTCCTTGAATTTATCGGAAGCCTTTTGCGACAAGTCGAGCTTTATAGACGGTTACATTACCATCATCATCTATTTTCTTCTTGAAAACCCATTTGTTCTTGACAGCCTTTCGGACATCCGGTAAGTCCACCAAAGTCCGCACTTGGTTTTTGTACATGGATGCAATCTTGGATTTCATGGCTTCTTGCCATTTATTGGAATCTGGGCTCATCATTGTTTCCTGATATATCGCAGGGTCATCGATGTTGTCCACGAACATGACACTCATAACGGGATCATACCAATCAGGAGTGGTATGAGTCCTTATTGACCTGCGAGGTTCCATAGTAACTTGGATCGAAGTTTCATGATCTTTATCATTAGCTTACTCTCTTATTGGTGTAGGCTCCACATGAACTTCTTCCGGTCATGCGATACTCTCAAATCAGAGAGAAGGTTCGACAACCTCGTTGAGTTCTACTTTCCTTCCAGTCACTTCTTTCGAGAGAAACTCCTTCTCTAGAAAGGATCCATTCTTAGCAACAAAGACTTTGCCTTCGGATCTATGATAGAAGGTATACCCAATAGTTTCCTCCGGGTATCCTATGAAGACACATTTTTCTTCTTTGGGTTCAAGCTTATTGGGCTGTAACTTTTTTACATAAGCTTCACAACCCCGAACTTTAAGGAACGACAATTTAGGTTTCTTCTCAAACCATAATTCATACGGTGTCGTTTCAACGGATTTGGATGGTGCCCTATTTAAAGTGAATACGGTTGTTTCTAATGCATATCCCCAAACCAACAATGGTAAATCTGTAAGTGACATCATAGGCCGAACCATATCTAAAAGAGTTCGATTAGGACGTTCGGACACACCATTACGTTGTGGTGTTCCCGGCGGTGTCAATTGTGAAAGTATTCCGCAATTCTCCAAATGCTTGCCAAACTCATAACTTAGATATTCACCTCCACGATCAGATCTTAGAAATTTAATCTTCTTGTTATGTTGATTCTCTACTTCACTTTGAAATTCCTTAAACTTCTCAAAAGTTTTGGACTTATGTTTCATGAAATAGATATACCCATATCTACTCAATTCATCCGTGAAAGTAAAAACATAACGATAACCACCGCGCGATGCCACAATCATCAGGCCACACGCATAGGTATGTATGATTTCCAATAAGTCCGTAGCTCGCTCCATCATACCAGAAAATGGAGTCTTAGCCATTTTACCCATCAGACATGCTTCGCATCTCTCAGGTGATTCAAAATCAAGTGATTCAAGAAGTCCATCGGAATAGAGTTTCTTCATACGCTTCACTCCAATGTGACCAAGACGATAGTGCCACATGTATGTAGAATTATCATCTAATTTTAAATGTTTAACATCTATATTATGAACATGTGTATCACTACTATCGAGATTCAACAAGAATAGAACATCTATCAAAGGTGCATGACCATAAAATATATTACTCATATAAATCGAACAACCATTATTCTCGGACTTAAACAAGTAACAATCTCGCAATAAACAAGATCCTGATATAATGTTCATGCTCAACGCAGACACCAAATAACAATTATTTAAGTATAAAACTAATCCCGATGGTAGATGAAGAGGGAGCGTGCCGACCGCGACTACATCAATCTTTGATCCATTTCCAACGCGCATCATCACCTCGTCTTTCGCTAGTCTCCCTTTATTCTACAGCACATGTTTCGAGTTACAAATATGAGCAATCGAACCAGTATCAAATACCCAGGCACTACTACGATTACTAGTAAGATACACATCAATAACATGTATATCGGATATACCTGTCTTCTTGATGTTGCCGTTCTTCAGATCTGCCAAGTACTTGGGGAAATTCCGCTTCCAGTGACCTTCTCCCTTGCAGTAAAAGCACTCAGTATCAGGCTTGGGCCCAGCCTTGGTCTTATTTGCAGGCGCGGCAGCTTTCTTTTCGCCCTTCTTGAAGTTATCCTTTTTCTTAGGCTTTCCTTGCTTCTTGAAATTGGTGGTATTATTGACCATCAACACTTGGTGCTCTTTCTTGATCTCCACTTCCGCAGACTTCAACAAAGAGAAGAGTTCTGGTAACGACTTATCCATGCGCTGCATGTTGTAGTTCATCACAAAGTTCCTAAAGAAGAGACTGAACTTACTTACTTTCTTTCTTGCTTGCTTGTTCCCTAGGATTATGATGTTTTTCCTGGGGTTGTTGCTTGGTTTGTTTGTTTATGCTTAGCTGTAACTAGGTGCTAGTGATTGGAGGACACGGTGAATCCCTAAATCATTAGGAATCACTATACCCAAGCTTTGGAGCTTATTGGCGTGCCCAGACATCTTAAGCACATGCTCACTGACGGAGCTGCCCTCTTCCATCTTGTAGTTAAAGAACTTTTCAGAAGTTTCATAACTCTCAACTGCCGTGTGAGCCTCAAATATAATTTTGATTTCACGGACAATATCATGTGGGTCAAAGTTCTCAAACCTCTTTTGAAGCTCTGATTCCAAACCATACAAGATAGCACACTGAACTATGGATTACTAATTCTTCCGAGTGAGGAAAACATTTTTCACCTCATCGGTAGCATCATCTGCAGGTGGGTCACCCAACGGTGCATCCATCACATAGGTAAACTGACCAGCATTAAGGACAATCCTCAAATTGCAGTACCATTCCACGAAGTTGCTTTCATTGTTTTTCAACTTTTCTTTCTCTAGGAACGCATTAAAATTGATGGTAGGGGCCGCCATGATCTACAACATATTTGCAAGAGTTTAGACTAAGTTTATGACAAATTTGAGTTCAATTAATACTTAAATTAACCTAGTTGAACTCCCACTCAAAACAATATCCCTCACATTGTTTTAGTGATCACACAACCAAATCCACTACATCAAGTATGATCATCACGAGAGATGATGTAGTTTCAAAGGCGAACAATCATCATGTTCATCATATCTACTATATGACTCATTCTTTACCTTTTGGTATTCCGTTTTCCGAGACCATGTATGTACATGCTAGGCTCGTCAAGGTTAACCTTAGTATCCGCATGAGCAAATCTGGCTTGCTCCCGTTGTATGCACACATAGAATCTATCACACCCGATCATCACGATGTGCTTCGAAATGATGAGTCTTAGCAACGATACCTACTAAGGATGAACACTTTATTACTTGATATTTTGTGAGAAGTATCATCTTATAATGCTATCGTCGAGATCTAAGCAATACAAGATGCATAAAAGGATTAACATCACATGCAATTCATAATATTTGATATGACATGGCCTTTCTTCTTGTGCTTCCCTCCATCTTCAAGCATGAACATGATCTCCATCATCACCGGCCGTCAAGGTCAATGGCGCCGCTCCATGGTTGTCATCCACCAACAACTATTACAACTACTTTGGATAATATACATGGAAGTCTTAACGAAATTAAAAGACAACCATAAGGCTCCTTCCGGTTGCCGACTTACAATAATGATCATTGCATATATCATAAATAATCACAATCATGGACATATCACATCACAACACACCCGTACAAAACAAAGTTAGAAGCCTCTAATTTTCTTTGCATGTTTTACGTGGTTTGGGGCTTTCGAATAAGAACTGTTCTAACTTACGAACAAGAACCACAACACTGATGCAAGTACTATCAAGTTCCCATTGTAAATTGATTCTTAACTATGATGGGATAGACAGACACCCGCACAACGACTTATGCAATACAAGTTGCATGTCGAGCATGGAGCAAGTCTCATAAACGATGTCACGTAAGGTTAGCCCGGGTCGCTCATCCCACCATCCCGCAAGATGCAAAGTACACAAGAAGTAATTGATAATAAAATCACCACCGCCCACAATGAACATTGTGTTCTACTTGTGCAACAGATCTACTTATAGACCTGGCTCTGATACCACCGTAGGGGTTCGTAGCATCGGAAAAAAAAATTCTACCGCATGAACACACACAAGACAACATCTATATAGTAGATTGTAGCAACGAGTTGATAGAGTACTGATACGTTGGAAACGTATCTATAATTTTTGATGATCCATGCTTGTTTTGTATCTACTTTGCTTTACTTGTCTACACTTTGAGGTGCTTTTTACATGTTTTCTAGTACTAACCTATTAACAAGTTGCAACAGTGCCAGATGCCTGTTTTCTGCTGTTTTTGGTTTCAGAAAAGTTAGTAAAGAAATATTATCGGAATTGGACGGGACGAAGGACAAAGTCAATAACTTTCCGTGGGGAACAAGAAGTCCAGAGGGGAGCCCGGAAGGCCAGCCAGGGGGCTAGACCCACCCTAGGCGCGGGTGGGCCCAACCCCGCGCCTGGATAGGGTTTGGGCACCCTGGACGCCTCCCGGTCTCGCCCCTTCGCCTATAAGAATCCCCCGATGCAGAAACCCTGAGTACCCGATCAGAAATCCACGAAACCATCTATAGCCCCCGCCACCATCATCCCTAGATTTGGGTGATCTGAAGTTCTTCCCGGCACCCTGCCAGAGGGGAGATCAACCCGGAGGCCTTCTCTCCGGTATGATTCGTGAGTAGTTCCACCTTGGACTATGGGTCCATGTAGTAGCTAGATGGTTGTATCTCCTTTGTGCTTTCATGTATAGATCTTGTGAGCTCCGTTCATGATCAAGATCTAATCTATTTGTAATCATGCATGTTGTGTTTGCGAGGATCCGATGGATATTGAGATTATTATGTTGGTTTGATTAATGGTTTTATCTTTATGATTCTATCATGTATGTGTTGTTTGTGATCTTGCATGCTCTCTGTTGCTAGTGGTTATCTTGGCCAAGTAGTTGCTAGTGACTCCAAGAGGGAGTATTTATGCTCTATAGTGGGTTCATGCCTCTAGTTTCCAAGGGAAGTGACAGAAATCTCTTCGGTTGTAGATGTGTTGTTGCCACTAGGGATAAAACAACGGTCTCTTGTTCTTGGAACATGTGGACTGTTTACCTTACACACTTTGCTTAAAGAAGTTGTCTATTGCTTGCAACTTAATACTGGAGGGGGTTCGGATGATAACATGAAGGTGGACTTCTAGTCATAGATACAGTTGGATGACGGTCTATGTATATTGTTGTATTGCCCAATCAACCTCATAGGATCTTTCTGGCTAGAACAGATAGCACAGGAACAAGTAATAACACAATATGCATTAATTAATAAGCTTTAGAACATTGCACACAGAATGACAACTATGCTCTCTTAATGGTGCCTAAAGGTAGAAGGTGGAGACTCAATAGTGGTGGAGAAAGGCCTTTTTTTGTAAAGGAATCATGGATTACAAGTTTCAAAAAGAGCTTTCAAAAATTATGGTACTTGTTAGCTTTTAGCCCTCATTTCCCCTGTCTTAAGCATCTTTAAGTGATTAAGGTTAAAGTGGCAGAGCTGGAGCATATGCTTTACGAAGTATAAGTTGGCAATCTCATGCCCCTTGAATACGAGGGCCACACCTCATGCATACTCAACTTTGGGTCCAGGTAAGTTTTTGTCACTGTAAGTATTTGCATATCATTGAGAACCGCCAACGGGTACCCCTTGCACATGGTAGAGGAGCATTCCCATAACCAAAATGACAAGGCAAGCAGACAATGAGCATCTCAGCAATTATTCTTATGTACCATGGGAATATGGTGCTTTTTTCTCTCTTCCCTCTTTTCTCAATGTGTCTCTTTTTTTATAAGAAGAATGCTTCATAGATGTCACTATGGTGATGCTGCAAGTTTCCACCATGATTAGGCATGGCTTATACTAGCGGCCCAGGCGTTTCTCTAACACAGGATACAAACTCCATGGACTTACAAGTTCCCTCTTTATTTCACACCGGTGACATCCATATACAAAAGAACATGATATCAACTGAGTACAACAACGTACAAGTGCAATGTTGAAAATGTTCCCCATGACATCACGGTTCTGCTAATTCTAACTTATAAGTGCAAGCATATACAACAAAGTTGTCACAATGGTTCTAGTTTATTAGGGGCAAAGAATAAAGTGTGCCATCAAGTTCGTGAGGGCTTTAATCACTAAGTTTTCACATAACAAAATAGTTTTTAATTGGAAGATAGATGAAAACAAGAATATACTTTGGAATGGTGTAACACATCATGCATAGGAGTTTATAGTGGACTCTTTGGAATACCTTGGTTTCTTGGGAGTTGGAAGCATGAGTAGAACTTACTCATACAAGTGTAGGCTAGCAAAAGACTAGGAGCAACCAACTAAGAGAGCAATAATGGCCATAATCATGCAGTGCAACAAAGCATACTAATTAAAGCACAGAGTGGTACTACAAGTTAAGGACCAAATGATCATAGAGACTAATGGTGACTTGTCATAGTCATTAAGAGGAGCTTGCATTGACTGTGACTTAGACTTTAGCATGACATGCTAGGTGTTGTTTTAGCATTATGCTTAGTGATTATTGTTGTAGCATGTCTTGTTACAAACAATTGGGATTGCTTAGTGTGCCTTGAAGAAATTATGCGTTGTTTTAGCATGCAAAAGCATAGTATTGTGGTATTCTCCTTTGATGTTTTGCTTGGTTTGACTTGGCACATGCTCACACCATGTTATGACTATGACAAGTCACCATTAGTCTCTATGATCATTTGGTCCTTAACTTGTAGTACCACTCTGTGCTTTAATTAGTATGCTTTGTTGCACTGCATGATTATGGCCATTATTGCTCTCTTAGTTGGTTGCTCCTAGTCTTTTGCTAGCCTACACTTGTATGAGTAAGTTCTACTCATGCTTCCAACTCCCAAGAAACCAAGGTATTCCAAAGAGTCCACTATAAACTCCTATGCATGATGTGTTACACCATTCCAAAGTATATTCTTGTTTTCATCTATCTTCCAATTAAAAACTATTTTGTTATGTGAAAACTTAGTGATTAAAGCCCTCACGAACTTGATGGCACACTTTATTCTTTGCCCCTAATAAACTAGAACCATTGTGACAACTTTGTTGTATATGCTTGCACTTATAAGTTAGAATTAGCAGAACCGTGATGTCACGGGGAACATTTTCAACATTGCACTTGTACGTTGTTGTACTCAGTTGATATCATGTTCTTTTGTATATGGATGTCACCGGTGTGAAATAAAGAGGGAACTTGTAAGTCCATGGAGTTTGTATCCTGTGTTAGAGAAACGCTTGGGCCACTAGTATAAGCCATGCCTAATCATGGTGGAAACTTGCAGCATCACCATAGTGACATCTATGAAGCATTCTTCTTATAAAAAAAGAGACACATTGAGAAAAGAGGAAAGAGAGAAAAAAGCACCATATTCCCATGGTACATAAGAATAATTGCTGAGATGCTCATTGTCTGCTTGCCTTGTCATTTTGGTTATGGGAATGCTCCTCTACCATGTGCAAGGGGTACCCGTTGGCGGTTCTCAATGATATGCAAATACTTACAGTGACAAAAACTTACCTGGACCCAAAGTTGAGTATGCATGAGGTGTGGCCCTCGTATTCAAGGGGCATGAGATTGCCAACTTATACTTCGTAAAGCATATGCTCCAGCTCTGCCACTTTAACCTTAATCACTTAAAGATGCTTAAGACAGGGGAAATGAGGGCTAAAAGCTAACAAGTACCATAATTTTTGAAAGATCTTTTTGAAACTTGTAATCCATGATTCCTTTACAAAAAAGGCCTTTCTCCACCACTATTGAGTCTCCACCTTCTACCTTTAGGCACCATTAAGAGAGCATAGTTGTCATTCTGTGTGCAATGTTCTAAAGCTTATTAATTAATGCATATTGTGTTATTACTTGTTCCTGTGCTATCTGTTCTAGTCACCCTTGTGAACTTTGCAGGTGTCCTATGCATTGTTATGCCTTGCTTAGTTCCTGTCAATTGCCCTGCTGTAATTTATTTACCCTTCATGCCATGTTGTTTATCTAAGGAGAGCACCTCTAGTGAACTATGGACCCCGGTCCAATCTTTACCATTCATACATCTTCCAATGTTACTTTTTTACTTGCTGCAAACCATTACCTTCCACACCATACGTTTAATCCTTTGTTACAGCAAACCGGTGAGCTTGACAACCTCACTGATTCGTTGGGGCAAAGTCTTGGGTTTGTGTTGTTCAGGTCTACGCGTTGCTTGCAACACCTGTGTGACGTTTCCTTCCTCCTACTGGTTCGATAACCTCGGTTTCTTACTGAGGGAAAACTTGCTGTTATGCTGCTTCACACCTTGCTCTTGGGGTTCCCAACTCAGCGCTCCTACATCAACTCAGCGCTGCATCAAGCTTTTCTGGCGCCGTTGCCAGGGACATATATAGAACAGCTTGAACCTTTTCCTCCCCGTCAGGCACTAGCTAACAAGCTTTTCTGGCGCCGTTGCCGGGGAGGCTAAGGACATCTTCACTAGGGGAGTCCTTCACTTCCTTTCTCTTTACTTTGTTTTTAGTTTGCTTTGTTTCTTTTGCTTGGTTTTGTTTGCCTCTTTTCAAAAAACCCAAAAAAATTAGTCTAGCTTGGTTTGCTTGCCTTATTCAAAAACACACAAAAATTAGTTCCTTCTCTAGCTACGGCTGCTGTTTTTGACTTGCCCACCTTTGCCAAAATGAAATCTGCTGAGAACACCAAGTTGTGTGACTTCACTAGCACCAACAACAATGATTTCCTAAGCACACCTATTGCTCCACCTGCTCCTGATGCTATCTTTTATGAAATTAGGCCTGCTTTGTTGAATCTTGTGATGAGAGAGCAATTTTCTGGTGCTGGTTCTGATGATCATGCTGCCCATCTTAATAGTTTTGTTGAACTTTGTGAGATGCAAAAGTATAAGTATGTAAATGGATACATTATTAAGCTTGGGCTTTTTCCTTTCTCCTTGAGGGTAAAAGCTAAAGAATGGTTGCTATCTTTGCCTAAAAATAGTATTGATTCTTGGACTAAGTGCAAAGATGCTTTTATTGGAAAGTACTATCCTCCTGCTAAGATTATTGCTATGAGAAGTGACATTATGAAATTTAAACAACTTTATAGTGAACATGTTGCTCCTACTTGGGAAAGAATGAAATCTTTGGTTAAAAATTGCCCTACTCATGGACTCACTGCTTGGATGATTATCCAGACTTTTTATGCAGGTTTGAACTTCTCCTCAAGAAACCTATTGGATTCTGCTGCTGGAGGTACTTTTATGGGACTCGCCTTGGGTGCTGCAACAAGGCTCCTTGATAATATGATGGTTAACTACTCTGAATGGCATGTTGAGAGAGCTCCACATGGTAAGAAGGTAAATTATGTTGAGGAAACTTCCTCTTTGAGTGAAAAGATTGATGTTATTATGGCTATGCTTATTAATGGGAAAGCTCCTCTAGATCCTAATAGTGTTCCCTTAGCCTCTTTGGTTGCTCAAGAAGAGCAATTTGATGTGAACTTCATTAGAAACAACAATTTCAACAACAATGCCTATAGGAATAATTTTGGTAGTGACAATAATTATAGGCCTTATCCTCCTAATAATGGCAATTCCTACGGAAGCTCCTACAATAATGCTAGAAGTGCCCCCTCTGAACTTGAAGTCATGCTCAAGGACTTTATTAGTAAACAAACCACTTTCAATAAGACTATAGAGGAAAAGCTTTTAACTATTGAGAAAAATATATCCTCTTTGTCTGAAGCTCAAACTTCCTTGGTTAATAAAATGGCTGCTAAACCTGAAACTATGGAAAACACCTTTGCTACTGCTCATGCCATACAAGTTACTATTGATGAAAATGTTAGGCTGTTAGCTCAACTTCATACTAGGTGGGAAAGGGAAGCTAAAATTGATAGAAACAATAGTGGGTGCACCATCACCACTAAACCACAAGTAGCTCCTATTCCTCCTCCTACTATGCCTAAGCCTAGTGAGCCTATTACTAGTGATGCTAAGTTTGACTTTGATATTGATGGTTGCAATATTTCTGAAGTGATTATGTTCTTGCAAAAGCTTGCTAGAAGTCCTGATGCTAGTGATATGCATGTTGCTTTTACCAAACACATTACAGATGCCGTTGTTAAGATTAAGGAAGAGAAGCTAAAACACAAAGCTTCTATTCCTAGGAAAGTAGAAGATAGTTGGGAACCCATTATTAATATGCAAGTGAATGACTTTGATCTCAAAGCTTCATGTGATCTTGGTTCTAGTGTCTCTATTATGCCTAGGAAGATTTATGAAATGCTTGATTTGCCACCATTAGAAGATTGTTATTTGAATGTCCCACTCAACGATAATGCTAAGAAGAAACTCATGGGGAGTATTAATGATGTTATCATTGTGGTTAATAGTTCTTATGTCCCTGTTGATTTCTATGTTTTGGATGTTGAATACAATGCTTCTTGTCCTATCACTTTGGGAAGACCTTTTCTTAGAACAGTTGGTGCCATCATTGATATGAAAGAAGGCACCATCAAATATCATTTTCCATTCAAGAAAGGTATTGAACACTTCCCTATGAGGATAGAGAAGTTGATTTTTTCTCCTCCTTTGAAAGCAAGGTTTGATGTTAATGCTTCCTCATTTGAAAATACTTGATTCTGCTTGCTTCTTGTGCCTAACTTAAAGGCGTTAAAGAAAAGTACTTGTTCGGAGATAACCCAAGAGTTTCCTTGAGTCTTGGAAGTTATTACTTCTGTAATGACATCTCCTTATCCTTTTTGTTTGCTTTTTGTTCCAAGAATGACCTCTAATGAGAGGGAAGTAAGATTTGGGGAGCTGCTGTCCCGAAACAGATTTCTGTCCTCCACCAAAAATATTCGTGAGGAGGCTCTGTAACTCGGATTGAGCTCAAAATTTACGAATGAATCCCCAAGTATGTTGGCTAACATTTGTTAGTTAAACACTTTTTATTTGAGCAACAGAAGATGTTCGAAAAAATTCGTTTCTACCTGCTGGTCTGTTTTGACATATTTCTGTCATTATTTGCATTTGCTTCTTATTGATTCCTTTTTTAGATCTCTTAAGGTAAATTGAGTTTCTTTGAAGGAGTTACTACATTAGCTTGTGTTTTTAGTGAAAAGCCTTGTTGTTCCAAAGATTTTCCAATGGTCTAATATCTTTTGAATAAGCTAATGTTGCTAATGAAGATTGTGTGAAGTTTTGTATGAAGGAAAAATTTCAGGTGTAGAGAGAGAATGATGCAATAAGATGAAGAATGGACAAAATCTCAAGCTTGGGGATGCCACCATGGTGTCACCCCATGAAATATCCAAGAGGTACAAGCGTCAAAGCTTGGGGATGCCCAAGACATCCCCTTCTTCATCAATAAAAAGCTCAAGACTGTCTAGACACTTCGTTTTTATTGTTTCATGCACAGTTGTGTTGTTCTTGGAGCGTCTTAGTTTTCATTCTCTTTGCTTAGTTTGTTTAGTTTGCTTTAGTAGTTTGGACCCCCGCTCTCGCTGTGTTGTTTTGCAAATAAGTTTGCTTGGTGTTTGGAAAGGAGTAGTAAGTTCTTGCTTGAAGTGTAAGAGGAGCTTGCATTGACTGTGACTTAGACTTTAGCATGACATGCTAGGTGTTGTTTTAGCATTATGCTTAGTGATTATTGCTGTAGCATGTCTTGTTACAAACAATTGGGATTGCTTAGTGTGCCTTGAAGAAATTATGCGTTGTTTTAGCATGCAAAAGCATAGTATTGTGGTATTCTCCTTTGATGTTTTGCTTGGTTTGACTTGGCACATGCTCACACCATGTTATGACTATGACAAGTCACCATTAGTCTCTATGATCATTTGGTCCTTAACTTGTAGTACCACTCTGTGCTTTAATTAGTATGCTTTGTTGCACTGCATGATTATGGCCATTATTGCTCTCTTAGTTGGTTGCTCCTAGTCTTTTGCTAGCCTACACTTGTATGAGTAAGTTCTACTCATGCTTCCAACTCCCAAGAAACCAAGGTATTCCAAAGAGTCCACTATAAACTCCTATGCATGATGTGTTACACCATTCCAAAGTATATTCTTGTTTTCATCTATCTTCCAATTAAAAACTATTTTGTTATGTGAAAACTTAGTGATTAAAGCCCTCACGAACTTGATGGCACACTTTATTCTTTGCCCCTAATAAACTAGAACCATTGTGACAACTTTGTTGTATATGCTTGCACTTATAAGTTAGAATTAGCAGAACCGTGATGTCACGGGGAACATTTTCAACATTGCACTTGTACGTTGTTGTACTCAGTTGATATCATGTTCTTTTGTATATGGATGTCACCGGTGTGAAATAAAGAGGGAACTTGTAAGTCCATGGAGTTTGTATCCTGTGTTAGAGAAACGCCTGGGCCGCTAGTATAAGCCATGCCTAATCATGGTGGAAACTTGCAGCATCACCATAGTGACATCTATGAAGCATTCTTCTTATAAAAAAAGAGACACATTGAGAAAAGAGGAAAGAGAGAAAAAAGCACCATATTCCCATGGTACATAAGAATAATTGCTGAGATGCTCATTGTCTGCTTGCCTTGTCATTTTGGTTATGGGAATGCTCCTCTACCATGTGCAAGGGGTACCCGTTGGCGGTTCTCAATGATATGCAAATACTTACAGTGACAAAAACTTACCTGGACCCAAAGTTGAGTATGCATGAGGTGTGGCCCTCGTATTCAAGGGGCATGAGATTGCCAACTTATACTTCGTAAAGCATATGCTCCAGCTCTGCCACTTTAACCTTAATCACTTAAAGATGCTTAAGACAGGGGAAATGAGGGCTAAAAGCTAACAAGTACCATAATTTTTGAAAGCTCTTTTTGAAACTTGTAATCCATGATTCCTTTACAAAAAAAGGCCTTTCTCCACCACTATTGAGTCTCCACCTTCTACCTTTAGGCACCATTAAGAGAGCATAGTTGTCATTCTGTGTGCAATGTTCTAAAGCTTATTAATTAATGCATATTGTGTTATTACTTGTTCCTGTGCTATCTGTTCTAGTCACCCTTGTGAACTTTGCAGGTGTCCTATGGATAATAGGGTGCCCCTTGGTAGGAGCATGAGACCAATAGATGAAAGATCCTCAAAGGGGTGTCCTCAATCTATTATTATCCAAGTCTAGGGTTTATAATGGAGGGTGGGGGCTATATATAGGCCAGACACATAAACAGGGGTAGTTTCGGAACGAAATGGGAAAATATAGTAAGGGGTTCAGGGCGCTGGGCCGAACTGATGCGATCCGGTTCAGTCAAGACCGGTAGTACCAGTCGGGCAACCGATAGTACCGCTCCGGGGGCGGTAGTACCGCTGGCGGTCCTGGAGCTTCCATCGGAGTCGCCTGTAGAAAGTGGTAGGAGGGGGTGGTAGTACCGCCCACCGGTAGTATCGGTTCCTGGGACGGTAGTACCGTAGTCGTCTGGGCCTTGGTTGGGTTCCTCATGGAGCGTCCGGTAGCTGGGGCCGGTTGTGCCGCTTGATCCGGTAGTACCGGCCGTAGGGTCCGCTAGTACCGGTTGAGTCTGGCAGCGATTGGTTGCTTCCGCTCCGGTTCCTCCGTCCCATGGGTCCTTCTCTTCGTACCTGATGATGCACAGTGTATGCGTATGAAGTAGCAAGCCATCCAGGGGCGTATCGAAATCACACAAGGAAAGGAGCGAGTTAACCTTGGCTTGTAGGAGCTTAGCTCGGGCGCGAGTCATTGGTCCACTGGGAGGGCTAGGTGTTGTAGATGGAGGTGCGTCCGTAGGACGGGCTGCATCAGCTCCCCCCTTGGGGAAGAGTCGTCCTCGACTCTTCAACCTTCTCAACTTCATCTTCGCCATGGTAGGGTGAGAGGTCTTTGACATTGAATGTCGGGCTCACAAGATACTTGGATGTTGGGATATCGATGATGTAGGCGTTGTTGTTGATCCTCTTTAGTACTTTGAATGGTCCATCACCTCTCGACTTGAGTTTGGAGTCGCGGTCCTTGGGGAAGCGGTCTTTACTCAAGTGTATCCACACAAGGTCGCCTTCTTCGAAGATCATCTCTTTCTTGTTCTTGTTTAGACTTGACGCTTGACGAAGGACTTGTTTCTCGATCGTAGCTCTTGTGTCTTCATGGAGTTTTCTTCATTGTTTGGGCACGCTTGACAACGTCCATATTGGCACGTTCATGAAGCGGAAGTGGGAGGATATCGAGCGCGGTGAGGGGCTCGAAGCCATAGACGATCATGAACGGGCTCCTCATGGTGGTGGAGTGCTTGGCGCGGTTGTAGGCGAACTCGGCGTGTGGAATACATTCCTCCCAGTCTTTAAGATTCTTCTTTATCAACACACGTAGGAGTGTGCCAAGGCTTCGATTGACGACCTCGGTTTGTCCATCGGTTTGAGGATGCGAGGCGGACGAGAAGAGGAGCTTGATGCCGAGCTTGGCCATGAGAGTCTTCCAGAAGTAGCTCATGAATTTGACGTCGCGGTCGGAGACGATTGTTCTTGGTACACCGTGTAGCCGAATTATTTCCCTGAAAAACAAATTTGCTACATGTGAAGCATCATCGGTCTTATGGCACGGAATGAAGTGTGCCATTTTGGAAAAACGATCCACTACCACAAATATAGAATCATGTACATGTTTAGATCTAGGCAATCCTAACACAAAGTCCATGCTAATGTCCGACCAAGGTGCATGAGGAATAGGTAATGGCATATAAAGACCAAAGGGGTTAGACTTAGACTTGGCTTGGATACATGTAGTGCATTGTTGGACGTGGCGCTCCACGTCGCGCTTCATCTTTGGCCAAAAGTAGTGAGTGGATAGCATGTCATATGTCTTGTCACGGCCAAAGTGACCCATAAGGCCTCCACCATGGGACTCTTGAAGAAGCAAAATTTGGAGAGACGACTTCGGAATGCAAAGCTTGTTTTGTTTGAAAAGAAAACCCTTATGCAAATAGAAATCATCAATCCCTTTGTCTATTGAACATCTTGCACAAATTGGTCCAAAGAAAGGGTCGGACGCGTACAAAGATTTGATGTCATCAAGACCCAAGACATTTACTTCGAGTCGCGTAAGAAGGTTTGTGTTTTTGCGAGACAAAGCGTTCGCTACAACATTTTCTTTGCCCTTCTTGTACTTGACAATGTAAGGAAAAGACTCCATGAACTCAACCCATTTGGCGTGCCTTTTACTCAAATTGGCTTGGCCCTTAAGATACTTCAACGCTCATGGTCGGAATGGATGATAAATTCTTTGGGCCAAAGATAGTGTTGCCACACTTGAAGGACACGAACCAAGGCAAAAAGCTCTTTGTCATAAATGGGATAGTTTAGGCGTGCGCCATCAAGTTTCTCACTATGGTATGCAATAGGACGCCCATTTTGCATAAGGACGCCTCCAATGCCAATACCACTAGCGTCACATTCAATCTCAAAGGTTTTTGTGAAATCCGGTAATGCCAGAAGTGGTGCTTCGGTGAGCCTCGTTTTGAGCTCATCAAAAGCCTTTTGTTGTGCTTTTTCCCAAACGAACGTGACATTTTTCTTGGTCAATTCGTTGAGGGGGCAAGCAATGGTAGAAAAGTCTTTCACAAAGCGACGGTAAAAGCCAGCCAACCCATGAAAACTACGAAGTTCACTAACATTGGTAGGGATGGGCCAATCTCGTATGTCCTTAACTTTTGAGACATCAACTTCAATGCCATTAGAAGACACAACAAAACCAAGGAAAATCAGTTTGTCTTTTGCAAAAGTGCACTTTGGGAGATTATCATAAAGCTTTTCATGACGAAGGATTTGAAGGACCTCCTTAACATGAGTAACATGCTCCTCTAGTGACTTGCTATAAACAAGGATGTCATCAAAGTAAACAACGACACTCTTCCCAAGGAGAGATCTCAAAATATGGTTCATGGACGCATAAAGGTAGATGGGGCATTTGATAAGCCAAAAGGCATAACCAACCATTCATAGAGACCAAGCTTGGTCTTGAAGGCGGTTTTCCACTCATCACCTTCGGCCATGCGAATTTGATGGTAACCACTACGAAGATCAATTTTTGAAAATATAGTGGATCCACATAACACATCAAGCATGTCATCAAGACGCGGTATAGGATGTCGATAACGCACGGTGATAGCATTGATTGGACGGCAGTCCATGCATAACCGCGACGTATCATCCGTTTTTGGAACTAGAATAACGGGGACCGAGCTTGGGCTAGTGCTTACTTGGATCAAACCTTTGAAGACGAGTTGGTTGATTTGTCGTTCTATCTCCTTCGTCTCTTCCGGGTTCGTGCGATACGCAGCGCGGTTTGGGAGTGGGGCGTCGGGTATGAGGTCGATGCGGTGCTCGATTCCACGAAGAGGAGGTAGGCCATGAGGAAGCTATTCGGGGAAAACATCTTGGAATTCCTGCAAAATAGAGATCAAAGAAGGAGGAACATTTGTCAAGTCATTAGTTCCTTGCGCTAGTCCCTTGCATACAAGGACATAGTGCAAGATGGATGGGTTGTTCCGCACTTCTCTCATCTCACTTTTGGTGGCAAGAAGAACACTCTTAGTTTTTCCACTCGAGTTTGGCTTGTGGCACTCACTCACTATAGTGTGGTTCTCTCGCTCACCACTCTTCTCACAAGGTGTTTTTGTGTATTGCGCCCTCGCTAAAGCCTTTGCATTGATCGCAATTATTTGGCTAGGAGTCATTGGTTGCAACACACAAGTTTTTTCAAGCCATTTGAAGGTATAAGTGTTTGAGTGACCATCATGCAAAGCACGCTTGTCATATTGCCACGGCCTTCCTAGCAACATATGGCAAACCGTCATTGGGACCACGTCACATTCCACTGTGTCCTTGTATGGTCCAATTGAGAACGTTACCGAGACGGTGTGCTTGATCTTGACGGTAGTACCGCTCCGGGGGCGGTAGTACCGCTGGCGGTCCTGGAGCTTCCGTCGGAGTCGCCTGTAGCGAGCGGTAGGAGGGGGCGGTAGTACCGCCCACCGGTAGTACCGGTTCCTGGGCCGGTAGTACCGTAGTCGTCTGGGCCTTGGTTGGGTTCCTCCTGGAGCATCCGGTAGCTGGGGCCGGTTGTGCCGCCTGATCCGGTAGTACCGGCCGTAGGGTCCAGTAGTACCGCTTGAGTCTAGCAGCGATTGGTTGCTTCCGCTCCGGTTCCTCCGTCCCATGGGTCCTTCTCTTCGTACCTGATGATGCATAGTGTATGCGTATGAAGTAGCAAGCCATCCAGGGGCGTATCAAAATCACACAAGGAAAGGAGCGAGTTAACCTTGGCTTGTAGGAGCTTAGCTCGGGCACGAGTCATTGGTCCACTGGGAGGGCTAGGTGTTGTAGATGGAGGTGCGTCCGTAGGACAGGCTGCATCAGACAAGCTGATTGCCACAATGCTATGTTTTCTGCATGTGAAACAAACAAACATTTTTCAATACATATTATTCATGAACTTTGATTGTAGATTGCCATGTTGCTTGCATAATTACTATGTCCTATTGTTAGAACTCCATCTTTCATGCACATGTTTAGAGTTCTTTGATCCCAGCTTTCAATGTTTGGAAATGGTTGGATCTTTATTCTGAGGGTGCATGTAACCTCAAAATTATTCTGTTTATCACTTACCTACTCGAGGACGAGCAAGAGTTAAGCTTGGGGATGCTGATATGTTGGAAACATATCTATAATTTTTTATGCTCAATGCTTGTTTTGTATCTACTTTGCTTTAATTGTCCACACTTTGAGTTGCTTTTTACATGTTTTCTGGTACTAACCTATTAACAAGTTGCAATAGTGCCAGATACATGTTTTCTGCTGTTTTTGGTTTCAGAAAAGTTAGTAAAGAAATATTATCAGAATTGGACGGGACGAAGGACAAAGTCAATAACTTTCCGTGGGGAACAAGAAGTCCAGAGGGGAGCCCGGAAGGCCAGCCAGGGGGGCCAGACCCACCCTAGGCGCGGGTGGGCCTAGCCCCGCGGCTGGCTAGGGTTTGGGCACCCTGGCCGCCTCCCGGTCTCGCCCCTTCGCCTTTAAGAAGCCCCCGATGTAGAAACCCTGAGTACCCGATCAGAAATCCACGAAACCGTCTATGGCCGCCGCCACCATCGTCCCTAGATCGGGAGAGATCTGAAGTTCTTCTCGGCACCCTGCCGGAGGGGAGATCATCCCGGAGGCCTTCTCTCCGGTATGATTCGTTAGTAGTTCCACCTTGGACTATGGGTCCATGTAGTAGCTAGATGGTTGTATTTCCTCCTTTGTGCTTTCATGTATAGATCTTGTGAGCTCTGTTCATGATCAAGATCTAATCTATTTGTAATCATGCATGTTGTGTTTGCGGGGATCCGATAGATATTGAGATTATTATGTTGGTTTGATTAATGGTTTTATCTTTATGATTCTATCATGTATGTGTTGTTTGTGATCTTGCATGCTCTCCGTTGCTAGTGGTTATCTTGGCCAAGTAGTTGCTTGTGACTCCAAGAGGGAGTATTTATGCTCGATAGTGGGTTCATGCCTCTAGTTTCCAAGGGAAGTGAAATAAATCTCTTCGATTGTAGATGTGATGTTGCTACTAGGGAGAAAACAACGGTCTCTTGTTCATGGAACATGTGGACTGTTTACCTTACACACTTTGCTTAAAGCAGTTGTCTGTTGCTTGCAACTTAATACTGGAGGGGGGTCGGATGATAACCTGAAGGTGGACTTCTAGTCATAGATGCAGTTGGATGACTGTCTATGTATATTGTTGTATTGCCCAATGTAACATCCCTAAAATCATGTTTCAAACTTGTGCATAGCATTCATGCATCCATGATCATATGTTTTCATTTCAAACAAAACACTTCAAAAATAGGAGCATATGAGCTCATCATTTTATGTGAGCAGCTATTAGTCAAATGCCACTCTCAATTGAAGAGTTATTTGTTTTAAACCAAGCCTTGCTTGCTCCCTTGTTATTGTGTTTGATTGTTGAAGTTTGGTGAAATTTTACAAAACAAATATGTTTCAGAAACTATTTCCAAAGCTTATTCAAATTATGTGCTATAGCACTGCTTATTTTGTTTGAACAGAGGGACCAAGCTAATACAAAGTGACCACTTGTTTTTATGCCCAGAAGTGTGAGTGTTGCCCCCTACAAAATCCTGGAAAAAGTTTGAATTCATTTGAAATCATTTGAAAATCATTCCAGAAAATCAAAACAGAAAAAGAAAAATACTAAGGAAATAGAAAAGGGTCGTCGCCAGACTTCTAGCCCAACAACGGATCCAGCCCATCTAGCCCACCCGGGTCCTCCCTCTCTCTCTTTCACTCGCAGACGCACCCACAGAGTCGCTGACGCCAGGACCCCACCTCCCCTCTGTTTATTTCGCTGACAAGTGGACCCGTGACCCCGTCGTCGTCTTCGTCAATCACACGCGCCTGCGACGCTCACGCCGCCGTTACTCGCCGCAGTCACTGCCGCGTTGATTCCCATTGATTCCGCGAGTAACTCCACGCCCAGCTCCGGCTATATAAACCTCTCCCCCTCGCGACCATTTCCCCTCACTCAATTTTCTCTCCATGCCACCAGGCTGCTCGCAACTCGCCAAACACCGCCGCAGCTCCGACGACCTCCGGCGTGCGATTCCGGTAAGACCCCGTCGCCCCTTGCTGTCTAAGTTGGCCAGAATGATCACAACATCCATGCGCATCTTCTCAACCTATTGGTGCATACTAGGCCCATCTGGAGACTCGCCAACGACGACGACTACAAGCACCCGACGCCTTCTTCTTCTCCGGCGAACGATTGCGGTAAGCACTGAGCGCCCCTTGACCTATCTCGCATACGACTAGGTTCGCCTCGTCCTTGCGCAGCTACTGATGCCTCTGGTTGGTGCTAGGAAGGCCCAGAGCGTCGGCAACAACTTCGTCTGCAACCACCCGACGCCGTGCACAACTCCGACGAGCTCCCTCGGCCACTACAGCGCGCCCCTTGACCAGCCATCACCACCTTGAGCATCAGCATCGCACGGCGAGCTCGGTAAGCCCCTTCCCCCTCTCCCGCGTGACCTAGAACGCCAGCTCAGCCACTGACAGAGGCGCCGCCGCCTGTCGCCGCCGCTAGCGCCGCCACTAGATGGTCAGGCTGCTCAGGAACGTTGAATCCAGATCGTGCGGATAAGATAGAACGCGAGCGAAGCGGTAAGATTAGATCTGAGCCGCGCGATTAAGTTAGATCTAGCGGCTCAGAAGCGTGATCCGACGCGAAACGGTACGCGCCAATCAGAGCGTGACGCGTGGCTAGGGTTTAGATTTAAAACAAAATTTGAATCAGATTACTGTTCGAATTTGATTTAGCTATAACTTTTGATCCCCATGTTAGAATTTGACAAATTTTATACCGTTGGAATCAGGAGAGCAAGATCTTTCTGATTATGCAATGTGTTTAATGTTTTGCATCTGTTAAAATGGTTTCTTTTGCAGAAACTTGTGTAGGGCTATTTTGATTATATGAAATGTTTAGGAATTGTTTTAGGGTTTAAATATTGGTTGTTTGGCAAGTTTTCAACTTGTTAGTGAATCAGTACTGTTTACTTGCTTGGTTGAATTTTAAAAAAATCATCATTTACCATCTTGCATGCATGCATATATTTTTGATTGTATATGTTTTGTGTGTAATTTGTTGCTACCAATCTTTGTGTAGATTTTGGTGCTAGTGATTGTGATTGTGAGGAGTGCTACTCTCCCAACTACCAAGGCAAGTGGTACTTCATGAATATTATCATACCTATGTTTTCTACTAAGCATTAGAAATATTTTGTTAGACTTGCATGCTATATTTTGCTTATATGCCATGTTGGGAAATCCTAGTAGTTGTAGAAATGCTAGGGAATTTCTAAGTTAAGTTACTATCTATGCCATGCTTAGCCTAGCTAGTAGCAACCAAGGGTTGGTAAAATATATACATGCTATGATGAAAATATTTCTAAGTCCTTTGGACTTGTGTTTTGCCTAATAAAAACAACTAAGTTAATGAAACACCTGGGTGGAATGAAAGGAAAGGTTTATGTTGAGTGGTTACACAAGGCCCATTTCTATGGTTTACCCTGTGTATCTCACTTGTGGTAAGCCACCCAGGAACAAAGAGATTTTAGAGGCCAAGTGTTAAGAAGCTTCTAGTGCAGCCACTTGGCAATATGGGCTCTGCCTGGACCATATAGGTTGCTATAACTTAGCCATTTCGACAGTTGGTGGTAGTGGGAATGATAGGTTGGAGCGCGTCCATTTGGTCTAAGGGAAGGCTTCTGAAAGGTCTTGTCTTGGTGAAACCAAGTCTGGTGGGGAAAGTGCACAACCTCTGCAGATGGAAAAATCTAAGTACTTATCCAAGTCCATGGAAATGGACAACTTGAGCATCAAGGCATGGAATCTATCAAGAATCTCCTCATCCCAATTTCTAAGTAAAAATTTGTGGGTGAACAAGGGTGAAGGACCTCAATGTCTATTGGTGGTTCTTGGGAAAAGTTTTGACAAAGAAAAACTTAGTGATTTCAACTAATAGGCAAAATCTATTTTGAGCAAAGCAAGCCAAGCTACACTTAGCCAATTTGCATGAAGTATTCCAAAGTATTGACCCACTGTGGCTGTAACTTGTGATGTTGCAGGTTACTCTGATGAGGAATAGGTGTCATGAGTCTACACTCAACATGTTTGCCTGTGGCACATGAAGATGAAGACTTTTATTTATTTACCTATTCAAACTCTTGTATTAGGCCTGTGGCCTTGGAGTTGTAAAGACTATGTTTATCTCTGGAATGGATGTAATAAATGACCTTTGTATATGTGTACTTCATCTTAAACTGTGGATGCTAGCAATGATCCAGGGACTAGCATTGCAATCACAGGGATCCTTTTCCTTTATAAAGGAGGGATCTTACAAATGGTATCAGAGCACTGTGTTGCCTATAGGATTATGACCCTAGGATTGGAAACCACTAAGGAAAAATTTTAAACAACTTCTACACTTGTCTATTCTTCTCGTAAAACTTTTCTAATCTTCTTTCTCATCTCTATTTGTAGATGAACTCCATCAACGAAGCCGTAAGGAAAGGACCACTCATGACAATGACTTTGGAGTGTGAGACAGAATTTCCCAAGGCTCTCAAGGACCTCATGGTTGCATTAGAAATACAAGGTGCAGTTGTGTACAAAGGTTTTCCTGTGATGGATGAAGGAGTGGAATACTGGTGGGTGCAACTTCACTTGTATAAAAACAAGGAAGACAACCATCAGGAAAAAGGATTCTGCATGTTCACCAATTCGGTGGTGCACACTACATTCTTTGAATCAGCAAAGGATGCATCTTGGAAGACCATCAAAGAACTTGGCGATAGAGTCAAGTGCAGAATGCTCAACCTCCAAAATGATCTAAGGAAAGAAAAGGAACATACCCAAGAGTTGGAAGCTACCAACCAAACCTTAAGAGGAGACATTATAGACTTAGTGATGGAGTTATGTGAGCAAGATAGGCTGATTGCTTCTAGAAACATTGTGTTAGCCAACAGATCCAGTGAGATAGGATTGTAAATGTACTTTGTTAGTTGGACCACCACTTATCACCTTATTTTCCAAATGTTGCTTTAAAATAAGATTGAACCTTGGTTATTGTAATGGTTTCATGTATGCATGACTTATGTGTTTTGATTTCCAAGGATATGTATGTGATGTTTTGTCTTTTGTTTTATCTTGAATTGTGTTGTTCTAACTTATCTATCTTATAAATAGATGCCTACTATTACCATCAGCACTGTTGAGGAGTTCCAGGTTACCCGCTTTGGTCCTCGTATCGTTGAGCTTACTACTTTGCTCAATCTTCCTCTTCCTACCATCATGGTGCTTCCCCTCACCAAGTTTGAGAGGAAGGACCTCTGGGGCTTCAAGGTCAACCAGCCCGGACGCCAGACAGAGCCTACCACGGAGGCCATTGTCTTCAAGCTCATGCACGATGACAAGGAGAGAGGCCTTGAGGTAGTCATGCAGGATCTGATAGGACGTCTGCTAGGGAGACACTCCCGACAGGTTAGAGGTACCCACTTCCACGTCTTCGGAAGACGTGATGAGGATGGAGAGTCCATCGACTTCGAGGCCGATTCGAGGGACGCAGCAGAGCCGATTCGCCTGTACCTCCAGGACTTAGAGTCTCTCATTAGGCACGTGGACTCCGATAGGACCAACGTCATGCTCAGTAATGACGAGCTCCAGGTGCAGCTTTGCGAGAAGGACAAGCTCTTCGCGGAGCAAGACGAGATAGTCAAGGAAATGGAGGCGAAGTTCGAGAGCCAGGACAGGAAGTTCAAGAGTCAGGAGAAGCGTGTCCAGGATAGGAACAAGAAGATCCGGGACATGACTGAAGAACTGCAGTCCAAGGACTTCGAGCTCGAGCAGCAGCAGACGGTGATTGAGAGGCTTCGTTCCCAGAAGAGGGCTCTCAAGGCCAAGATAGAGACCTTGACCACTAGTGTCGAGGAATACAAGACCGCGATGGAGAACGCAGGTCTTACCTTTGTCGAGGAGGAGATTGATGCCGAGGAGTAGATTTGACTACTCATTTATCATTTATTATCATACTTGTTGTTTGAGAACTTGTTATTTGACCATCCGACATGTGGATGGCTTGCTACTTGTGTGTTTTACTTTGCGAACTTGTTATCTTGTTGATTGAACCTTTATCATTGTGTTGCATGCTTCGTGTTTGTTTATGTGATGTAATGTGCATGAAAGCATCTATGGGTATCTCATTCTTATCTCTATTGATCAAACCACAGATGCCTCCCCGTCGTGCAAACCCCAACCCCAACAACAACAACAACAACAACAACAACAACATCACTCCGGAAATGCAGCAAATGATGACTGCTCAAACTCAGCTGATGCAGATGATGGCGACGTTCATCCAGAACCAAAACAACAACAATAACAACAATAACAACAACAACAACAATAACAACAACAACACTGGGTTTTGATATGCTTACCAGGTTCTTGAGATTGAGGCCAGCAAAGTTCTCAGGGACGACTGGCCCCATGGTGGCCAATGATTGGCTACGTTCTGTGAACAAGGACTTAGTAACCGTGGGCTGTACTGATGCTGAAAAAGTCAGATTTGTAGCACATCTGCTAGAAGGACCAGCCGCCACTTGGTGGGACAACTTCCAGATCACCACTCCCATCGAAGATGTGACATGGGCTATCTTTGAGGATGTCTTTCGCACTGCTCATATCTCATCTGGAGTGATGAGTCTGAAAAAGAAAGAGTTCCATAATCTGAAGCAGCGCCACCGCAGCGTGGCTGAATATACTGAGGAGTTTAACAATCTGGCGCGTTATGCACCGGATGAAGTGGAGACCGATGCTAAGAGAAAGGAAAAATTTCTTGAAGGCTTGAATGATGAGCTGAATCTGCAGTTGGCTGTGGCATATGTTCCCACTTATCAGTCTCTCTGTGACAAGGATGCTATTTTGGAGAACAAAATGAAGCAAGTTGAGAGCAGGAAGAGAAAGCACTCAGACAAGCACAACTCGGGATCGTCTCACAAACGTTCCCATTATGATGACAGTGGAAGCTCAGGATCCCACAAGCATGGGAAATTCAACAAGCACCACAACCACAACCGTCATGACAACAAGCATCACCGTAGTCATGACAATGACAAGTACAAGAACCACAAGGGTGGATACAAGAGCCACCATAGTGGTAATGGAAGTGGAAGTGGAAGCCAGCCTGTCAAGAAAGACATAAGTCAGGTTGAATGCTTCAAGTGCAAGAAGATGGGGCATTATGCAAATGAATGCCCAGAAAAGAAAGTTGAAGGACCCAACAAGCCCAACCCTTTTCAGAAGGGACAGGTGAACCACATCAGTGTGGAGGAGGTCTATGAGGAGCCTGATGTTGTTGCTGGTAAGTTCAGACTCAATTCTATTCCAGCATTTGTTCTTTTTGATACTGGAGCATCGCATTCATTCATATCAAAAGCATTTGTTGATAGAAATGGGTTTCCAACTGAAAACATTGGGTGTCCAATAAAAGTTAGTTCTCCGGGTGGAGATATGATAGTAAGTCTTGGATGCCGGGATCTAGTAATAGAGTTTGGAAAGCATAAATTCCCAGTGAGTCTGATAATCCTAGATTCCCAAGGACTGGACGCAATATTGGGAATGGATTGGATGGCTAAGTATGAAGGAGTACTAGATTGTGCTAATCGTACTGTTGCACTCACAACCCCGGAAAGAAAACGGATTAAATTCAAGTCCAACTTTGAATCAAAAGGAATTAAGCTAAATTCTCTTAAGGGGTTAGCATGGACAGTGTGCCAATTGTGAGTGAGTATCCAGATGTGTTTCCGGAAGAATTGCCGGGAATGCCACCAGATAGAGATGTGGAGTTTCTTATAGATTTGGTACCAGGATCTGGACCAATAGCAAAGAGACCATATAAAATGTCAGTCGATGAACTGAAAGAACTCAAGAAACAACTTAGAGAACAGTTACAGAAAGGATTTATTCAACCAAATTCTTCATCTTGGGGAGCCCCAGTTTTGTTCGTGGAGAAGAAAGATAGAAGTCAAAGGTTATGCATAGATTACCGTTCACTCAACGAGGTAACTATCAAGAACAAATACCCTTTGCCTAGAATCAATGACTTGTTTGATCAGCTAGAAGGAGCTTGTGTGTTCTCAAAAATTGATCTCCGGTCAGGCTATTTTAAACTCAAGATAAGAGAACAAGACATACCTAAGACAACGTTCACTACAAGGTATGGATTGTATGAGTATACCGTAATGCCTTTTGGTTTGACCAATGCTCCAGCATACTTCATGAATATGATGAACAAGGTGTTCATGGAATTCCTTGACAAGTTTGTTGTCGTTTTCATCGACGACATCTTAGTCTACTCCAAGAGCAAAGAAGAGCATGAAGGACATTTGCGTTTGATACTTGAGAAGTTAAGAGAGCATAAAATTTATGCCAAATTCAGCAAGTGTGAGTTCTGGTTGGATGAAGTTGGTTTTCTAGGACATGTTATGACAAAGGATGGTGTAGCAGTCGATCCTGCTAAAGTTTCAGCTGTGACTGAATGGGAATCTCCCAAGTCCGTGAAAGAAGTTTGTAGTTTCCTTGGCTTAGCAGGTTACTACAGAAGGTTCATTGAGAATTTCTCTAAGGTTGCTAAGCCTATGACTGAATTACTAAAGAAAGACAAGAAGTTTGCTTGGTCTGAAGGTTGTGAACTCAGCTTTCAGGAATTGAAGAAGAGACTTGTGACAGCACCCGTCTTGTGTCTGCCAGATTTGGAAAAAGATTTCCAAGTATATTGTGATGCATCTCATCAGGGTTTGGGTGCAGTACTTATGCAAGACGGTAAAGTTGTGGCTTATGCCTCGAGACAACTCAAAACTCATGAAGTGAACTATCCTACTCATGATTTAGAGTTAGCCTCGGTTGTCCATGCACTCAAAACATGGAGACACTATCTTTTGGGAAAACGTTGTGAAGTGTTCACGGATCACAAAAAGTTTGAAGTATATCTTCACCCAGAAGGAAATTAATATGAGACAAAGAAGATGGCTAGAACTTATCAAGGACTGTGACATAAGTTTGCAATACCACCCCGGTAAAGCAAATGTTGTAGAAGATGCTCTAAGTCGTAAGGTTTTTGTGAATGGCCTTACCAAAGGAGAACTGCCAGATGATTTGTGTGCCCAATTCAGAAAACTCAGATTGGAGATTGTGCCTGAAGGACATCTCATGTCTTTGGATGTTCAACCCACTTTGTTGGACAAGATCAAAGCAGCCCAGAATATTGATAAAGAAATCGAAGAGATTAAAGAAAAGATTGGCAAAGTAAAAGCCAAAGGGTTCCATGAAGACGAACAGGGTACTTTATGGCATGGGAAACGTATCTGTGTTCCACAAGATCCGGAGCTGCGGAAACTGATTTTGCAGGAAGCACACAACTCACCGTATTCCATTCATCCGGGTAACACCAAAATGTACATGGACATGAAGAAAAGATTTTGGTGGAATAATCTCAAGAAGGACATCGCCGAACATATTGCTTTGTGTGATGTGTGTAGTAGAGTGAAGGCGGAACATCATAAACCAGCAGGTTTACTTCAACCACTACCCATTCCTGATTGGAAGTGGGACAAGATTGGTATGGATTTCATTACCGGATTACCAAGGACCCGGTCGGGATACGATTCTATTTGGGTAGTAGTGGATCGCCTAACTAAAGTGGCTCATTTCATACCCGTGAAGACAACCTATACAAGTGCTAAGTTAGCCAGAATCTACATGAGTAGAATTGTATGTCTGCATGGAGTGCCCAAGAGTATTGTGTCAGATAGGGGAACTCAATTCACTTCCCATTTTTTCAGACAGTTACATGAGTCATTGGGAACGAGGTTGGAATTCAGTACTGCTTTTCATCCTCAAACCGATGGACAAACGGAAAGGACTAATCAGATTCTCGAAGACATGTTAAGGGCATGTGCCCTAGACTATAGAGCCAGTTGGGATGAAAGTTTGCCTTACGCAGAATTTTCTTATAACAACAGCTATCAAGCCAGTATTGAGATGGCACCATTTGAGTTTCTCTACGGAAGAAAGTGTACCACCCCATTGTTATGGAATGGTGTGGGAGAAAGAAGTTTATTCGGACCAGATGTTATCAAGGAAGCCGAAGAGAAGGTCAAGTTGGTTAAGGATAGGTTGAAGATAGCACAGTCCCGACAGAAAAGCTACGTGGAGCCTAAGCGTAGAGAAGTCACCTACGAAGTTGGTGATAGAGCTTATCTTAGAGTGTCACCACTTCATGGAGTGAAGAGGTTCGGAGTCAAAGGAAAATTGGCACCAAGATATGTTGGACCATTCAAGATTCTGAGTCGTAAAGGAGAAGTTGCCTATGAAATTGAACTGCCGGAATCTCTGTCAGCTGTCCATAATGTGTTTCATGTGAGTCAACTTAAGAAATGTCATCCAGAAATGGAAGAAACTTCTTTGAAGGATACCATACCTTTGGAGGAGGTTCAACTGGAAAGTGATCTCACTTATGAAGAGAAACCTATCAAGATTCTTGAGACTGCAGAAAGAGTCACATGGACTAAGACTATCAAGTTCTGCAAAGTGTAGTGGAATCATCATTCCGAAGAGGAGGCAACATGGGAAAGAGAAGATGATCTTTGGAAAGACCACCCTCACCTATTTGCAAGCCAATCCGAATCTCGAGGGCGAGATTCACCTTAAGGGGTTAGATTTGTAACATCCCTAAAATCATGTTTCAAACTTGTGCATAGCATTCATGCATCCATGATCATATGTTTTCATTTCAAACAAAACACTTCAAAAACAGGAGCATATGAGCTCATCATTTTATGTGAGCAGCTATTAGTCAAATGCCACTCTCAATTGAAGAGTTATTTGTTTTAAACCAAGCCTTGCTTGCTCCCTTGTTATTGTGTTTGATTGTTGAAGTTTGGTGAAATTTTACAAAACAAATATGTTTCAGAAACTATTTCCAAAGCTTATTCAAATTATGTGCTATAGCACTGCTTATTTTGTTTGAACAGAGGGACCAAGCTAATACAAAGTGACCACTTGTTTTTATGCCCAGAAGTGTGAGTGTTGCCCCCTACAAAATCCTGGAAAAAGTTTGAATTCATTTGAAATCATTTGAAAATCATTCCAGAAAATCAAAACAGAAAAAGAAAAATACTAAGGAAATAGAAAAGGGTCGTCGCCAGACTTCTAGCCCAACAACGGATCCAGCCCATCTAGCCCACCCGGGTCCTCCCTCTCTCTCTTTCACTCGCAGACGCACCCACAGAGTCGCTGACGCCAGGACCCCACCTCCCCTCTGTTTATTTCGCTGACAAGTGGACCCGTGACCCCGTCGTCGTCTTCGTCAATCACACGCGCCTGCGACGCTCACGCCGCCGTTACTCGCCGCAGTCACTGCCGCGTTGATTCCCATTGATTCCGCGAGTAACTCCACGCCCAGCTCCGGCTATATAAACCTCTCCCCCTCGCGACCATTTCCCCTCACTCAATTTTCTCTCCATGCCACCAGGCTGCTCGCAACTCGCCAAACACCGCCGCAGCTCCGACGACCTCCGGCGTGCGATTCCGGTAAGACCCCGTCGCCCCTTGCTGTCTAAGTTGGCCAGAATGATCACAACATCCATGCGCATCTTCTCAACCTATTGGTGCATACTAGGCCCATCTGGAGACTCGCCAACGACGACGACTACAAGCACCCGACGCCTTCTTCTTCTCCGGCGAACGATTGCGGTAAGCACTGAGCGCCCCTTGACCTATCTCGCATACGACTAGGTTCGCCTCGTCCTTGCGCAGCTACTGATGCCTCTGGTTGGTGCTAGGAAGGCCCAGAGCGTCGGCAACAACTTCGTCTGCAACCACCCGACGCCGTGCACAACTCCGACGAGCTCCCTCGGCCACTACAGCGCGCCCCTTGACCAGCCATCACCACCTTGAGCATCAGCATCGCACGGCGAGCTCGGTAAGCCCCTTCCCCCTCTCCCGCGTGACCTAGAACGCCAGCTCAGCCACTGACAGAGGCGCCGCCGCCTGTCGCCGCCGCTAGCGCCGCCACTAGATGGTCAGGCTGCTCAGGAACGTTGAATCCAGATCGTGCGGATAAGATAGAACGCGAGCGAAGCGGTAAGATTAGATCTGAGCCGCGCGATTAAGTTAGATCTAGCGGCTCAGAAGCGTGATCCGACGACGCGAAACGGTACGCGCCAATCAGAGCGTGACGCGTGGCTAGGGTTTAGATTTAAAACAGAATTTCAATCAGATTATTGTTTGAATTTGATTTAGCTATAACTTTTGATCCCCACGTTAGAATTTGACAAATTTTACACCGTTGGAATCAGGAGAGCAAGCTCTTTCTGATTATGCAATGTGTTTAATGTTTTGCATCTGTTAAAATGGTTTCTTTTGCAGAAACTTGTGTAGGGCTATTTTGATTATATGAAATGTTTAGGAATTGTTTTAGGGTTTAAATATTGGTTGTTTGGCAAGTTTTCAACTTGTTAGTGAATCAGTACTGTTTACTTGCTTGGTTGAATTTTAAAAAAATCATCATTTACCATCTTGCATGCATGCATATATTTTTGATTGTATATGTTTTGTGTGTAATTTGTTGCTACCAATCTTTGTGTAGATTTTGGTGTTAGTGATTGTGATTGTGAGGAGTGCTACTCTCCCAACTACCAAGGCAAGTGTTACTTCATGAATATTATCATACCTATGTTTTCTACTAAGCATTAGAAATATTTTGTTAGACTTGCATGCTATATTTTTCTTATATGCCATGTTGGAAAATCCTAGTAGTTGTAGAAATGCTAGGGAATTTCTAAGTTAAGTTACTATATATGCCATGCTTAGCCTAGCTAGTAGCAACCAAGGGTTGGTAAAATATATACATTCTATGATGAAAATATTTCTAAGTCCTTTGGACTTGTGTTTTGCCTAATAAAAACAACTAAGTTAATGAAACACCTGGGTGGAATGGAAGGAAAGGTTTATGTTGAGTGGTTACACAAGGCCCATTTCTATGGTTTACCTTGTGTATCTCACTTGTGGTAAGCCACCCAGGAACAAAGAGATTTTAGAGGCCAAGTGTTAAGAAGCTTCTAGTGCAGCCACTTGGCAATATGGGCTCTGCCTGGACCATATAGGTTGCTAGAACTTAGCCATTTGGACAGTTGGTGGTAGTGGGAATGATAGGTTGGAGCGCGTCCATTTGGTCTAAGGGAAGGCTTCTGAAAGGTCCTGTCTTGGTGAAACCAAGTCTGGTGGGGAAAGTGCACAACCTCTGCAGATGGAAAAATCTAAGTACTTAGCCAAGTCCATGGCAATGGACAACTTGAGCATCAAGGCATGGAAGCTATCAAGAATCTCCTCATCCCAATTTCTAAGTAAAAATTTGTGGGTGAACAAGGGTGAAGGACTTCAATGTCTATTGGTGGTTCTTGGGAAAAGTTTTGACAAAGAAAAACTTAGTGATTTCAACTAATAGGCAAAATCTATTTTGAGCAAAGCAAGCCAAGCTACACTTAGCCAAATTGCATGTAGTATCTAGTCCACTTAAAATTTTACTAAGGTATCACTTGCCAATACTATTCCAAAGTATTGACCCACTGTGGTTGTAACTTGTGATGTTGCAGGTTACTCTGGTGAGGATTAGGTGTCATGAGTCTACACTCAACATGTTTGCCTATGGCACATGAAGATGAAGACTTTTATTTATTTACCTATTCAAACTCTTGTATTAGGCATGTGGCCTTGGAGTTGTAAAGACTATGTTTATCTCTGGAATGGATGTAATAAATGACCTTTGTATCTGTGTACTTCATCTTAAACTGTGGATGCTAGCAATGATCCAGGGACTAGCATTGCAATCACAGGGATCCTTTTCCTTTATAAAGGAGGGATCTTACACCCAATCAACCTCATAGGATCTTTCTGGCTAGTAATTGCATTGTTATGCCTTGCTCAGTTCCTGTCAATTGCCCCGCTGTAATTTGTTTACCCTTCATGCCATGTTGTTTATGTAAGGAGAGCACCTCTAGTGAACTATGGACCCCGGTCCAATCTTTACCATTGATACATCTTCCACTGTTACTTGTTTACTTGCTGCAAACCATTACCTTCCACACCATACATTTAATCCTTTGTTACAGCAAACCGGTGAGCTTGACAACCTCACTGATTCGTTGGGGCAAAGTCTTGAGTTTGTGTTGTGCAGGTCTCCGTGTTGCTTGCAACACCTGTGTGACGTTTCCTTCCTCCTACTGGTTCAATAACCTCGGTTTCTTAGTGAGGTAAAACTTGCTGCTGTGCTGCTTCACACCTTGCTCTTGGGGTTCCCAATGAAGCGCTCCTACATCAACTCAGAGTTGCATCAAGTACTAACCCTTGAAGATTCCAAAGTGGTTAACGAGATCTGATTCTCGTGGGTGATGTAGTCGTTAACTTGCCGATCTCAATATCGCATAGACGATCCTTCCGGCGCCACATTCCGGCAGCGCTCCTGCAGTCGGTCACACGTTCGGTACTTGATGAAGACCTTCCTATCCCTTGTTCTAGCAGGCAACGGAGGTTGTAGATCTCTCCTCGTGATTTCGGCAGCACGATAGCGTGGTGGCGGAAGTAGAGGGGAAATCCCGCAGGGCTTTTCCTAATCTGGAGCAGGCATGGTGGAGTAGAAGAGGGCCTCGATGATCTAGGGTTTAGAGGGCCGAGGTTTAGAGGTGGCCTACGGCTAGTAGAGGTGCTAGGCGGCGGCTACTTTTAGAGGCTCTATATCGATTGCAACTTTTAGAGGTTGCAAGCAATCTAGGGTTTGAGGTGAGGGGTAGGGGGCGCCCTAACCCTCCTTATATAGGTGGGGAGAGGCGGTGGGGGGGGGGAGGGAGTCCTCCCCCAACTCCACCTTGTGGCCGACAACAAGGAGAGGGAGGAATCCTCCCTTAGGTAGGATTCCTTTCCTCCCTCCACTAGGCAATCAATGTTGGTGTTTGACTTTTTCAAACTGGCGTTTGACTTTCAAACTAGAGTTTGATTTCTCTCTTCACATTGCCCAACCAAGTGACCTAGTACATGATGTAACCATTCCACTTTGTCATGACACATCCATGTACCCTTCCCACTCTGGATCGGTGGACCTTCTAGAACATTCTGGTGAAAACACCGAAACCATTCCTGAACTCCGGAATTATACTTTCCTTATATATCTTATTCTCTGGACCATTCTGGATCTCCTTGTGATATCCCGAATCCAATCCGAGACTCCGAACAACATTCAGTCTCTTTTCTCACTTTCCATATCTACTAAACAACATCGAATCCTTAAGTGTGTCTCCCTACGGTTCGTGAATTATGCGAACGTGACCGAGACTCTTCTCCGATCAATCAATAGAGGAATCTGGAAATTCATATGGCTCCCACATATTTCTATGATATTTTACTTATCCGAGGTTTGATCGTCGGTATCTCTGCATACCTAGTTCAACCTCGTTACCGATAAGTACTCTTTTACTCATTCCTGTGATATGTGATCCCTTGTGAGCCAGTCACATGCTTGCAAGCCAATTGGATGACATTCCACTGAGAGGGCCCCAGAGTATATCTATCTGTCATATGGATGGACAAATCTCACTCTTGATCCATGTGCCTCAACACATACTTTCTGAACACTCAATGCCACCTTTATAGCCACCCAGTTATGAAGTGGTGTTTGATGTCATCAAAGCATCCATCCGTGATGGTGATTAACACGATCTCATGGTCGAAAGATTTAGGTTACTATGTATCTGAAAGCTTATAGCAAACGAACTATCAAAATGACTTGATCTTATGCTACGCTTAACTATAGGAGTATGTCCATCACATCATTCTCCTAATGATATGATCTTGTTATTAATAACATCTCAATGTTTATGATCAGGAAACCATGATCATCTATCAACCAACAAGCTAGTATTACAAAGAGGCTTTACTAGGGACTCCTACAAGTTTACAAATCACACAAGTATTAATGTTTCTGGTTAATAAAATTATAGCATGAATGTAAACATTTATCATAAACACAAAGATATAATAATAACTACTTTTATTATTGCCTCTTGGGCATATCTCCAACATACTACAACAACACCATCACCATGCCGATCACTCGCACACAAGGCTCTCTTGGCCACCAGTGGGGTGCCATTGTTTAGCAATGCAACCATTGGTCTGGTTGTGTTGATCAATTGCACAACAACCCACCTAGTGGAGTGCCCGTGACGGAGTATGATCGACACATCCAAAATCTCTACAAGCTACACAACAAGGAGAATGGTGGCAAAGCTTTCACCTTGCAACATTGCTATGACGAGATTGTTGGCAATGAAAAGTCTGTGCGGAGGAATTGGGAGACCACTCCAAAGAGGTCAAGGGTGAGCATCTCCGTCGAGGCCAACGATGAGGAAGATGAAGACCCACACAAGAGTCCCGAGGGGCAAAAGGTTGCAAAGGAGAGGAAAAAGATAGGTGCACAAGGAGTATACAAAGAAGAACTATGTGCTATGGTTGAGACCAAGAAAGCCTTGGCGGCCGAGAGGAGAGATGAGAAGGTGGCAAGGTGGTCCGATCTCAAGGCAATGGAGGAGGATAAGTGGAAGAAGAAGATGGTTGCCGAGGAGAGGAGGGCCATTGTGGAGGAGAGGAGGGTTGCACTTGAGGAGGAGAGGATAGCAAAAGAAAAAGAGATAGATGAGAGTGCTATCATGTTCATGGACCCAAGCAACATGGATACCACGGCTAGGAAATATTGGGATCTTACTTGAGCAAAGATCCTTCAATGATCTTTTGGTGGAGGTGCTCATGGTTGTGATCAGGGCCATATCTGAGGAAATGGAGGCCCGGTGCAGAACACAAACAATGGCCCTTAATATAACAATTGGCAATTAGCAAAACATGGTTTTATGTTATATTTATTTTCAGTTTAGTGGTATAATTTTTTGGAAGAATGACATCTTATCAGATACTGATAACAGAGCTTTCAAAAAGAAAGTGATAACATAATTCAAAAGTACCCCTTAAGACAAAATATTTACTAGAAACATGCATCCTTCTAGTATTTTTTGAGATGAAATATTCAATTAGTTCTTCATAAGAAACTTTCTCCAAAATATTGTTTTTATTTTTTATTATAAATAGAACGGATCTGCTTTGAAAATATCGTGACGGAATTAAGAGTTGACTGAGAGGTGCAGACCAGACGTTGCATTTACTCATTGCATGCATCAACACATCTTTTCTGGAAAAATCGTGACAGAATTAAACACAACGAAGGAGCTGCGATTGGAGCTATGAAAGAAGTGCGCTAGCTAGATGAGAAAGAGAAGGAAGAGAGAGAAGGGAGGCTGGGCAAATTCCTAAGCGATAGAAATGGAATTAATTCTGGACAAATTTCCAAGAGGTGGAATGGTTCAATGGATTTAGTAGGCCCAACTAAACCTGTCATTAATAGCACTAAATAATAGTTTAACATAAAAAATAGAGGCCATCCTATTTTGTAGGCCCTATGCATTGAACCTCCTGCACATGCATGCCATACGGGCCTGGTTGTGATGATGGTGTTGGCCTAGGAGGAGGAGGAGGAGATGAGTTCTTCGGAGATGATGTTTGAGTTCTTCGGAGATGGTCCACAACATATGAGGTGATATGTTGGTGGTTTCTTTTGGACCAAAGAAGGTCAATAGCTTCTTTTTGGGAGACCTTGATCGATGGTGGTGATAGAGTTTACTTTTGAATGAACTTTATGCATGTTTTATTTTAATGTGTTCGATTTGATGAACTACGCCTATGTATGTTGTTTACGTGTTGTGTTGCTTGCATTTTAATTTTCCGCATGTTTAAATTGATTTGTATGAACTCTGTAACATGTATGAATGCATATGTGGAATGGTAGAGAGAAATAGGGCAAAAAAAAGTTTTACTCCTCTAAGTTTAGGGATTCGGTTAGAACTGCCGACCTTTAGAAGAATACTTTTACTCTAAAATTTACTCATCCGTTTACTCCTCTAAAGATTAGGGGATCGGTTAGAGATGCCCTTAGACATCTTTTACTCTTCTAACCGATTTTTATATATCGGTTGGAGATGCCCTAAGCAGCTAGCCTAACACCACATCTGAGTGAATTGACAAGTAGAATAGTTAGCGCGTACAATGCCATATCATGACCACACAATACACACATACATAAATAGTTCCACAACTAAGTTGGGCAAATGGACTTAGGCATATCATGACCCATCGACAACTCGGAAACCCACAGTGGCCCCAATGGACTTAGGCAGCACCGCCAAAGCGCACTCGAGCGTGCAGCGCTGGCCGGGGATGCGTGTTGTAGGGATGCCATCTTTCAGCAGACAAATTTGGTCGAATTCAAAGCATTTGAAAGACAATACTTTATCTTCAGACTCTTTGTCATCACCCTTTAACTTTAGCTGAACTTCAATCGCAACTTGGTCGATTAACAGAACCGCGCGAGATGGTCCTGTTAAACGCAAGAACGGATCCTGCAATCCAAGCATATCACAATAATAAATAAATAAATAAATAAATAAATAGTTGCCAGACTACTACAAATCTCAAGCAGGGCACATGAAGAATTAGATTGTACTCCCTCCGTTTCAACATATAAGATATTTTAGATTTGTGAATAAAATATATCTAAATTTTTTTTAGTGCGTAGATTCACTCTTAATCTAAGTAAACCTATATACTAAAGAAAGTCTAGATACATTTGTTTTAAAAAGTTAAAACATCTTATATTTTAAAACGGGAGTAGGTCTAATAGTATTAGCAGGCAGAAAGAGAATGAAGGTAGTCGCACTGATTCACCTTTTTGGTGAGAGTTTGGCAGCTATCCCTGGCGCATCTGAAAAGATAGTTGCGTTTATGATCTACTGAGTCCCTGGCAGCGATAAAGCCAAGGACCTGCAGTGGCCAGCTCAGGCTATAACCTAGGTCGGTGACTTTGATGGAGAAGAACTGCAAGGAACTCTCCGGAAGAACATTTGGTGGGATGGTTCGTGTTGCAAAGTACATGGGACCAAGAGAAGCTGCACGAAAGAGAGCTAAAGTGAAAACATCAAAAGAAAATGTGAATTAAATTACATGACAGAACTTAATTTGTTACAAGGAAACAATTTCAGCATAGTTCCATTCATGTTAAGAACATCATCCCGCGGTACTACAAAACGCGGATGCGGTACCGAAAACCTGGTTTGCGGTATCGAAAATCATGGAGCGGAACAGATACACTAATCCAAACTGCATATTTAAAAATCATCACACATTGGAGCCATATTATATAGAGAAGGGTTTGATCATCTAGATCTACATATAAGTTTAGCACTAATTGATGTCGCGTCATGCATCGAGAATTCACATAGCATCTACGTAGCTCCATCAGCAGTACCTACTCACCGGGTCATGTACGGCAGCGGCGCGCCCTTACTCCTCGGCGGTGTCGTCGTTGTCGTAGTCGTCGGTGGTGAAGAACTCGTCGGGTAAGTCGGTTTCTAGGGCCTCAAGCCGCCCCAGGTGCTCGTAGAGGGAGATGGGACTGACACGGAGAAGGTTACGCTTCTCCGTCCTGCGCGCATCACGGTGTCGCTTCCGGCACTGCACGATATGCATGACCACGGTGCACAGAGAGTTGAACTTGGCCTCGGTGACCAAGACCTCCTCCTGCTCGTCATTGACAGCAGGCTCACAGACGACCGGCGGGAGGGCGCACATTTCGGCCAACAACAGCTCCTCTGCTTCGTTCGTGGCATCGTCCTCGGCATCATCGAGCGGAAGCGGCTGGGTCGCGCGGGTGGGACCATGGGCGCCGCGGCCATGTTCCTGCACCGGGAGGCACTCGCGTCCCTCCTCCTCCGATGGTAGCGCCAGCAATCTCGCACGCCGGAGCTTCCGCCGCCGCCAAGAGAAGCGACGGCGTGTGCGCTCAAATCGAGGCTCGATTGATTGGCCATGGCCCTAACTTCCTCTATCCTTATCCTTTCCCTTCCCGTGTGCTACAGTACCAGAAACCGCCTCCCCTTGCGCCGCGCCGCCCTGAGGCCTTGCTCGCCGGCGAGTCCGGCCGAGCTGGGCTAAGGGGGGCGGCGGCAGTTGCTATGTATATAGTAGTGTTAGTCTGGGGTCGAATCCCCGTGTCTGGTGGCGTTGTGCTGCCCGGAGCTCGCGCGTCTCCCGGGCCGAGATACGGCGGCGGCGCACTCCCCTCGCCCCCCTTGCTTCGCCGGTGATGGAGGTGATGGTGGGGTATTGCCTCTCCCTCAATAAGGCCTGCTCGAGCTCGATTTCTGCTGGGCGTCTTATGCTCCTCCCTTTGGCCGGCCATGGTGGCGGGGGAAGGTGGAGTTCAGATCCGCAGCAGCTTCGTCCTCGAGCTTTGGGTGCTGCTTGGCGACATCGCAGTCTCGTTCGTGGGCTCTCCTCTCTGCTGGTCGGCCATGGTGGCGTGAGGCAGAAGGAGGTTCTCAGTGAGGCTGACGGTGGCGTCATCCGGCGGGGGCTTTGTTCGGTTAAGGCGTTGTGGCGCGGCGCTTTCCGCTCAGCTCAGAGGTGCCTTGGCGTGCTTCCATGGTGGAAGGCTCTGAAGTTTTCTCTAAAGCTGAAGGCCCCGAAGAATAAGCGCTTTTGTGGCTTTGCCGAAGGTAGCAGAAATGGAGTTGTGGTGGTGCTCCTGGCCGGCCGTGGAGGCGAGGAGGAGCGACGCCATGTCCTTCTGGTGGTGCTTGCCGTTTCCCCCTTGGCCGGCCGTGGAGGCGAGGGAGGGGTGAGTGGCGACGCACTGGAGCTTGCTTCGGCTGAGCGGTTGGGGCTTTGGATTCTTCTCTAGGCCGTTCTTCTTCGCCTGCCTACACCCACCCGTGGCAGGAGTGGCGACGGCGGGCCGACTATCTCTTCCGGGTCCGGTAAAGAATCCTCTGCTGCGAAGCCCTTCTGCTCTTCACTTCTGTTTCTTCCTTCAACAGACGCAATGGTTGCGGAAAACGGAGGAGTCGATTGGTTGAATAGCAGTGTCAAGCAGCAATGGAGTTGGGAAGCAATTTTTTTGAGCTCCACCTCGGCGGCGGGTGACGGCCGTCCGACATCCAAGGCCAGAACATGGCCTATCCAAAAGCCGGCGAAAGGTCCCGACAATTGTTTAACCTCCTCGATGAGGTCCCTTTCGAAGTTGGCGGCCGCATTCCTCGTCTACGCAAAAGCAAGTGGTTTCGTCCCCGCTTTCGAGTATGACGGCGGCATGTCTGACTTCCGGCTCGGCGGTGAAGAAAGAGAAGGATCGGTTCATTGTCGTCCATCTTTCAGTGAGGTCTTTTCTGCTTATATCAGGGACCTATGCATTTTATCCTTATCACATGGGTCCTCTGTAATAATTTGTACATCCACAGTTTGATATTAATGTGATGCTTCCGGTCCCCTCGAGGACGCTCCTCGTTCAAAAAAAAAAGATTGATTGGCCATGGGAAGATGGGGAGTGCGCTCAAAGCGACGATTTGTTTTTGGACGGCTGAGTCGGCCGGAATCGGAGACGGTGGCGGGCCGCGACGAGAGTTTCTAGGCGGGGGGAGGAATGGGAAAATGTATGCGGTTTCCCGCATCCAGCCCCCCTCCCCCCGACCCCCACCAAATATATGCGGGACGAACCAGCCGTTTTGCGGGAAACAACAAAAATATTATGGTACGGGCTCTTTTACGGTATCTAGAAAGGCCAATATCAGCGAAAAAATTTGCGAACGGACAGATATACGATATCGGCTAGAGATGCTCTAAAAAGATAGGATATCGGCGCGAACTACGGTCATTAATCTAATGCTACGGTATCCTGTTCCTAGTACTATATGCAAAAAAAAAAAGCTACTCTTATATATATTGCCGTGGAGTAGATTATTTGTTGTCATCGTTACAAAATAAATTGCAATTGAAACATACAATACTACAACAGCATCCTTGCATCCTAATTTGCTATGCAACAAGGAATGTCACTACTGTTTCTAATGGTCTGTAGTTGGGTTTAAAAATAAATCTACTTCTCGCCCAATTAAATCGTACTGTACAATAAAAACATGGCTTTCCTTATGTTCCTGCATCCATCTCAACAAATCACGTAGGCAAGCCAAGCTAGATTCAGAATTTCTTACTTTCTTGGTCGAAGGAACCGAAGCTACGGCCGTAGCAGCTCTCCCATTGTTCACGGTAGTCCTCAATCTCCTGGTCCTCTCTAGGAGGCTTCTCCTCGTCCCTCCTCTGGATCCCATTCTTGCGAAGATATTCGTTTACCATCTCATCGATCCCCTCCTGCAACTCTTGGAGGCTTTCTTGCTGCGGCTTCTTCCTCGACCTCGTCTTCCGTGTAGGAGGAGGAGCCGTCTCCTCTACCTGCTCCCCCCTCTGGATCTCAGGTGGGCGTGGATCGCGACGAGATTGCTCCTCCGTCTCTGTACTGGACTCGCCGCCAACGGAGACGTCCATCCGCACTCCAGAACCGATGTGATTCGACTAGGTGAAGCAGCAGATCGCTGTAGCCTGAGAATATGATTCCCTAGGGCTCGTTGAAGCAGAAGATGAATCAAACTTCGGAAAAAAAGGAATAGACTTTTCTGTCTGTTGTTATTATCTGCTGAAAGAAGGAAGTTTTCCGCCAATAGGACTCTGTTTCCCGGCGATTTGGTGCGCATATATAAGGAAACAAACCCCTGAACCCCGATTGATCGACCGAGAGAGATGGAGCTGATCGAGAGCGGGCTGGCGGGGATGGAGATCATCCCCATCCCCACCCCCACCCCCACCCCCATGGTCGGCGAGTCCTCCAGCACTCCGGAGACGAGGCCGATGACGAGGAGCGAAAGAGAGGCGCAGTCGGCAGAGATCCTGAGGCACATCGAGGAGATGGAGGAGATGGAGCAGCGATATCTTCGCGAGCATGGGATCTATCCGAGGGAGCAGCCTACGGAGGAGCAGGAGGTTGAGAACTACCGCAAGTACTGGGAAAAGTGCTTCGGCCGCCGCCACGGTTCCTACGACGCCGAAAGTAAGAAAAATCTCAACTTTATTATAATTGCACTAGTATACGTATCTAATTATTTCTTGATTTAATTCACCTTTTCTTTTAACGTTCTTGATTTAGCTTCTTCTTCTTCCGTGCAGCTTCTCTTGGTCCCATGTCAGGCGATCTTCCCGAGAGTTCATTGCAGTTCTTCTCCATCAAAGTCACCGACCTAAAATATGGCCTGAGGTGGCCACTGCAGGTCTATGGCTTTGTTGCGGCCAGAGACTCGGTAGATCGCAGACGCAACTATCTCTTCAGATGCACCAAGGATACCTGCCAAACCCTCACTAAAAATGTAAGCCATTTCCTCTTGACGGTATATATCCATTTATCTTATACCTTCATTCTCTTGCTGTCTGCAATCAAACTCTTCACTTTCTTCAAACGGTATGCATGATTGGCAGGCTAATTAATTAACCGTTATTCTGATGCTTGCATTGTATTGCAGGATCCATACTTGCGCTTGACAGGCCCGTCTCGCGCGGTTCTGATGATCGACCCGGTTGCTATCGAGGTTCAGCTGAAAGTAAAGACCGAAACAGAATCAGAAGAAGACAATGTGTTGGCTCTCGATTGTTTTCAGTTCCATGAAACTTATCCTTTGGAAGATGGGATCCGTGCGCGCATCCCCCGCCGGCGCTGCACGCTCGAGTTCGCATTGGAGGTGTTGGGCATGTCGGTCGAGACCATCGTGGGTATCCGGGTCATCGGCGGGTCGTGGCCCGATCAGTGCGCGGGGCTTATTGTCTGCAGCACCGAAAAAGCAAAAGACGAGAGGATGGTTTTTCTCGAGAAGGGAAACGTAGCCCCGGCCTCTGCATCATCAGAAGGGAGAATGGTGCTGCTTGATTTTCCAGATGGAAAACTGCCTACAAAGTCGGATGGCACAGTCGAGCTCTCGAGGCGTATTGTTTCTGTCCATTGGCCAGCAGGGAAGCTGGTGGTTTCCGTGGAGGCCTCTCGGGAAGGGTTTTATGCACGAGACACGGTCGACTTCGGGATGAAAAAGTCTGGCGCAAGCACTTGCATCTGTGACCTTATTTTCTGCAGGATGGAAGTGACCGTTACTTGGTCTCTTGTTTCTATGTAGAGGCAATGTTTGGTGTTGGAGGCGCCAAACCTATTCTGGTGTTGTGTTAGGCTTCGCTGCATAGCTGTTGCTACTGAACCACTTAATGTCATGCCTTATATTCGTGCTAGTACATTATTGTGTAGCATCTGCCATAACTTTGCGTGCACCTGGTACCCCAATGGTCGTGTTAGTTGGGTTTCTTGTGCAGTTTGATCACAACTTCTGATATTTCCTTTGTATTTTCGTCCTGGAACATACCTTCTGTCAAGAGGTTAGTCTGGTCTGAACTGAAATCGCTCCGGCCTGGGGTTAATTAATTTGGTAGCTAGATAAACAATGGTTGATCCATGGAGAAAATCGAGTAGTCGACCAAATTAGCAGCCGGTCTGCTGCAGACTGCAGCGTTAGGGCTTCAAGGGAACGCCCTTGCCACCGTTCACCTCCTTGGCTGAATTGGAGTAGTGGAGCTGCCGCATGTATCCTGAGATATGCGTATGATAGAATTGACATGCCTGCTGCAAGTTCATTCGACAATAATGCATACTGCTAGTAGAAAACAAAGGGACGCTTTGCTGTGTGTCAGTTTTAGTATAGATAATCCAATGATACTAGATATATCTACCCGAATTAAGACAGTACAAATGTCTGCGTTGAATAGTTGCATGAGTTAATTGGTTGAATACTTATTTGTGTTGAATAGTTGTACGAGGAGTCATAGTTTTTTCCTTCTTTTTACAAGATTTCACTGAAGTTTGCTATGTTCCTAAAAAGGCTTCTGGTCCGGTACAACCCCCTCTCCTCTAAACTCGTGCAAACCCGTATAATCTTAAACACAAGGATGACTCATATCGTCGGATACCCCTTCGTAATTAGTATAAATATGTATATGGAGTCGTGTACAAAACTCGTATAATTAACCAAATTAGAAGGTGGGAAGCGTCAAGTACAAATTTGACGACCTCGCGGTGGCGCTCCTCGCCGCTGACTGGCGCTAAGCTATCTACGGCCTCTAGTTCATTGCCGACGAATCCATCGGCGACACCCACGCAGCAAGATCTTCTTCATCTCCTGGTCTCCCGAGATGGCGGACGTGAAGAACAAGATTGTGTACGCAAGCTCCAACAAGGGGTTCAATAAGGAGTTGGATGGGGTGCAGATCTACGTGCAGGCCACGGACACCAGCGAGCTGACCCTCGAAATCCTAAAGGATCACGCCACCAAGTTGCCGCACAGTCCGGCCAGTAACTTTATATACAGCCTGGCCTGGCGGACAGACCGGCTTTGTCGGTGTCGGACTATCTGGTCGCACAACTACCATGTCAATCTGCCACATGGTGATTAGAAACGATGGAGGACCTAACTCCTCCGGAGTGGAGGGTCAACGAGGACATGAGATAGCCCGTGGAGAAGAAGCACGACAGTGATGACGGTTGTGATGATGGCCGGTGGAGACGGTCTTGATGATGGTCGGGGCGGTGGTGATCGGCGCGAGACGCTAGGTATGCCGAGGTCGTGTGCGTGCGGAAAGAATGCCGCATCAGTTTGGATACGGGTTTAGATATACATGTAGATAGATTTATAGGAGTTTAAGGGAGGGGTTATATTGGATCAAAGCTCTTCTAAAAATATGCTAAAACACAATAACCCACTATAGCTGTGCTATAGCCTTTCATAGGCTCTTAAAAAGACACCTCTAAATAGAATAGCCGGCTATTTTAAACTATGGTCAGAAACCATACAAGCACATTAGTTTTCGTTGTTGCCGATTGGATAAAGAAGAGGCCCATATGTAAAGAAACATGTCAAATAGACGACAAGTAAGCTAAACGTAACGGCGACCATCGTTGCTGCTGACGGGACAAAGAAGAGGCCCATATGCAAAGAAACATATCAAACAGACGGCAAGTAAGCTAGATGTAACGGCGGCCGACGTCGGGTCCATCCAGATGCATAGACGTAACTATTAGATAAACATGTATACAACCTGTATATACGGTTTGGAGTAGTACTCCATCCGTATTATACCTCTCTTGTACTGCTATAGTATGAACTTTCCCTGCTCTATATAACATGTACCCGAGGCCCCTAACGGGGTCATCATTTCCGCCATATCACATTAATATGGTGTCAGAGCCTCTGTTCCTACCATAGCCACCGGAAACCTTCTCCAAGAAAACCTGCCGCCGCCCTCTACAACCCTTTGTCGCTGCAGATCCTTCTCTACTGGCGCCCAAGCCCAAGATCCAAGCAAACAAAACCAAAACACAAACCCGTCGCCGCCCAAAACCACGATGCACAACCTACAAACCCTGCAGCCGCCGATACACCTCTGGCCTCTGCCCAAAACCACAACCCATGATCTACAAAACTCTGCTGCCGCTGATCCCTTTTTTGGCTGTCGCCCAAAACCACGACCCAAACCCTACAAAAACACATCGATCTACACCTCTAAACCCTAGCCTCCGCCATGTAGACATCCTCCACGACTGCTGTTGCCGCGACACTTGGAGCGCCTCCCGCTCAAAACCTCACCTGGGTGAACGTCTTGTTCTAGAAGACTAATTTTTCCCGCTATTCGTGGTTCTTAGATGATGGTCTCCTCGATGGCACCGACCTCGCCCCTGCCAAGACCTTCGAAGTTGAAGTTGATAGCAAGAAATCATCGGTTCCCAACTTGGCATATGCTTCCTGGGTTGCGCGAGATTAGGCGGTGCTGAGCTACCTTCTGAACTCGCTCTCGCCTTGTTGGAGATATGCCCTAGAGGCAATAATAAAAGTAGTATTATTATATCTTTGTGGTTATGATAAATGTTTACATTCATGCTATAATTGTATTAACCGGAAACATTAATACTTGTGTGATTTGTAAACTAATTAGAGTCCCTAGTAAAGCCTATTTATAATACTAGCTTGTTGGTTGATAGATGATCATGGTTTCCTGATCATGAACATTGAGATGTTATTAACAACAAGATCACATCATTAGAAGAATGGTATGATGGACATACTCCTATAGATAAGCGTAGCATAAAGATCAAGTCATTTCAATAGTTTGTTTGCTATAAGCTTTCACATACATAGTACCCTAATTCCTTCGACCATGAGATCATGCTAATCACCATCACTGGATGGATGCTTTGATGACATCAAACAACACTTCGTAACTGGGTGGTTATAAAGGTGGCATTGAGTGTTTGGGAAGTATGGGTTGAGGCACATGGATCAAGAGTGGGATTTGTCCATCCATATGACAAATAGATATACGCTAGACTCTCTCGTTGGAATGTCATCCAATTAGCTTGCAAGCATGTGACTGGCTCACAAGGGATCACATATCACAGGAACAAGTAAAGAGTACTTATCGGTAACAAGGTTGAACTAGGTATGCGGAGATACCGACGATCAGACCTCGGATAAGTAAAATATCGCGAGACAAAGGGAAATTGGTATCGTATGTAAATGGTTCATTCGATTGCAAAGTAATCGTAGAAATATGTGGGAGCCATATTAATTTCTAGATTCCTCTATTGGTTATTGATCGGAGATGACTCTCGGTCATGTCTGTATAATTCACGAACCGTAGGGAGACACACTTAAGGATTCGATGTTGTTTAGTAGATATGGAATGTAAGTAGGGAGACCGAATGTTGTTCTAAGCCTCGTATGGGATCCGGGATATCATGAGGAGATCCGGAATGGCCCGGAGAATAAGAATCATATAAAGGAAAGTCCAATTCTAGAGTTCGGAAATGATTCCGGTGTTTTCACCGAAATGATCTAGAAGGGTCTAGACGGTTCACCAGACCGGAAGGGGAAGGGTACATGAATGTGTTGTGACTAAGTGGAATGATTGCATCATGTACTAGGTCACTTGGATGGGCATTTTAAAGAAAGAAATTAAACTCCTAAATTGAAAGTCAAAAGGCAAGTTTGAGAAGTCAAACTTGGACATGTTTCCTGGTGGAGAGAAGAGAGAAAACCTCCTCTCCCTCCACCACGCGCCTAGTAGGAGAGGGAGTTGGGGAAGGATATAAACTCCCCTCCCTAGCTACCCATCCCTCTCATAAACAGAGGGGAGGGGGTGCCCCCAAGAGGACAACCAACACAGCCCCTTCCCAAGCCGCTGCCACGTCGCTGCCTATCGCCGCCGCCGCCTCCGCCTTGCGCAGCTGCCGCACCAAGCCGCCTCCGAACACCTCCTCCTATCCTGCTTCTAAACCCTAGATGCCGGGGAACCCTATTACTCCACCATAACCCGCTCCGGCTTAAGGCGAAGCCCTGCGGGATTTCCCCTCTACTTCCGACACCATGTCGTCATGCTGCTGGAATCGCGAGGAGAGAACTACAACCTCCACTGCCTGCTGGAACAAGGGAGAGGAAGTTCTTCATCGAGTACCGAATGTGTGACCGACTGCAGAAGCGCTGCCGGAACGCAGCGCTGGAAGGATTGTCTATGCGATCTTGAGATCGGCAAGTGTACGACAACATCACCCATGAGAATCTGCTCTTGTTAACCACTTTGGAATCTTTGAGGGTGAGTACTCTAATCGACTCGTTGCTACAGTCTAGTAGATAGATCTTGGCTTGTGTGTTCATGCGGTAGAATTTTTTTGTTTTCCATGCTACGAACCCCTACAGTGGTATCAGAGCCGTGTCTATATGTAGATCTGTTGCACGAGTATAACACAATGGTCATTATGGGCGGTGGTGCTTTTATTATCAATTGCTTTTTGTGTACTTTGCAATCTTGCGGTATGGTGGGAAGAAGCGTCCTGGGCTAACCTTACATGACATCTTTCATGAGACTTGCTCCATGCTCAACATGCAACTTGTATTGCATAAGTGTCTTTGCGGGTGTCTGTCTCTCCCATCATAGTAATGATTCAATTTACAATGGGCACTTGATAGTTCAAGCATCAACATTGTGGTTCTTGTTCGTAAGTTAGAACGGTACTTATTGGAAGCCCCAAACCATGTAAAATATGGAAAGAAAATTAGAGGCGTCTAACTTTGTTTTGCAGGGGTGTGCTGTGATGTGATATGGCCATGATTGGGATTATATATGATGTATGCAATGTTCCATTGTAAGTCGGCAACTGGCAGGAGCCTTATGGTTATCTTTTAGTTTCGTTAAGACCTGCGTGTCTATTATTCAAAATAGTTGTAATAGTTGAAGCTGGTGGACGACAACCATGGAGCGGTGCCATTGACCTTGACGCCATGCCGGTGATGATGGAGATCATGTTCGTGCTTGAATATGGAGATCGGAATCACATGAAGAAAGTGTAGGGGTTCGTAGAATGGAAAACAAAATTTTATACCACATGCACAAAAACAAGCCAAGATCTATCTACTAGATTGTAGCAACGAGTCGATAGAAGCACTCACCCTCGAAGATTCCAAAGCAGTTAACGAGAGCAGATTCTCGTGGGTGATGTAGTCGTACACTTTCCGATCTCATGATCGCGTAGACGATCCTTCCGGCACTGCGTTCTGGCAGCGCTTCCATAGTCGGTCACACATTCGGTATTCGACGAAGACCTTCCTCTCCCTTGTTCCAGCAGGCAGTGGAGGTTGTAGTTCTCCCCTCGCGATTCCAGTAGCATGACGGCGTGGTGTCGGAAGTAGAGGGAAGATCCCGTAGGGCTTCGCCTAATCTGGTGCGAGTTATGCTAGATCTAGGGTTTCCCGGTGATCTAGGGTTTAGAAGACCGGGAGGAGGAGGAGGAGGTGTCAGCGGCGGCTAGGGCAACGGCACAAGGCGGCGGCGACGCGGGTGTGGGAGGGCTAGGGCTTTGTGTTTGGGGCAGCCCTCCCCCTCTATTTATGAGAGGAGGGCAGCCTTGGTAGGTGTTGGTTCAAATCCAAACCCAAACCCAAGTTGGATTGAGAGAAGGACTCTTTCCTTCTTCCACTAGGAAACCATTGTTCCAATTTGACTTTTCCAACTTCCCGTTTGACGTTCAATTTAGAGCTTTAATTCTCTCTTGCAAATGCCCAAACCAAGTGACCTAGGATATGATCCAATCATTCCAATTATCCATGACACATTAATGGTCCATTCCCCTTCCGGTCCGGTGAACCTTCTAGACCCTTCTAGAACCTCTCCGATGAAAACATCGGAAACTTTCCCGAACTCCGGAATCGGACTTTCCTTATATGAATCTTATTCTCCGGACCATTCCGGATCTCCTCGTGATATCCCGGATCCAATCCGAGACTCCGAACAACATTAGGTATCCCTACTAACATTCCATATATGCTAAACAACATCGAATCCTTAACTGTGTCTCCCTACGATTCGTGAACTATGCGGACATGACCGAGACACTTCTCTGATCAATAACCAATAGAGGAATCTAGAAATTCATATGGCTCCCACATATTTCTACGATTACTTTGCGATCAAATGAACCACTTACATACGATACCAATTTCCTTTTGTCTCGCGATAGTTTACTTATCTGAGGTTTGCTCGTCGGTATCTCTGCATACCTAGTTCAACCCCGTTACCGATAAGTACTCTTTTCTCATTCCCGTGGTATGTGATCCCTTGTGAGCCAGTCACATGCTTGCAAGACAATTGGATGACATTCCACTGATAGGTCCCAGAGTATATCTATCTGTCATATGGATGGATAAATCCCACTCTTGATCCCTGTGCCTCAACACATACTTTCCGAACACTCAATGCCACCTTTATAGCCACCCAGTTACGGTGTGGTGTTTGATGTCATCAAAGCATCCTTCCGGTGATGGTGATTACCATGATCTCATGGTCGAATGAATTAGGTTACTATGTATCAGAAAGCTTATAGCAAACGAACTATTGAAATGACTTGATCTTAATGCTACGCTTATCTATAGGAGTATGTCCATCATACCATTCTCCTAATGATATGATCTTGTTGTTAACAACATCTCAATGTTCATGATCGGGAAACCATGATCATCTATTAACCAACAATCTAGTATTACAAAGAGGCTGTACTAGGGACTCTAATTTAGTTTACAAATCACACAAGTATTAATGTTTTCGGTTAATACTATTATAGCATGAATGTAAAAATTTATCATAAACACAAAAATATAATAATAACCACTTTTATTATTGCCTCTAGGGCATATCTCCAACAGTCTCCCACTTGCACTAGAGTCAACTAATCTAGATTACATGGTAATATACCGAACACCCATGGCAGTTTGGTGCTGGTCATGTTTTGCCCTCGGGAGAGGTTTAGTCAACGGATCCGCCACATTCAGATATGTTTGTACTTGAAAATCTTTATGTCACCATCTTGGACATGCTCTCGAATAGCGTGAAAACATAGCCTGATGTGCTTCGCTTCTTGTGTGACCTTGGTTCTTGCGCATTGGCTATGGCGCTCATGTTATCACAGTAGATAGACATTGGGTCCAACGCACTTGAAACCACACCGAGCTCTGTAATGAACTCCTTCATCCATATCGCCTGTTGTGAAGCCTCTGAAGCAGCTATGTAGTCCAATTCAGTTGAAGATCTCGCCACAACGCTTTGCTTTGCACTCCTACAGCTAACTGCTGCACCATTCAAAGTAAATATGTATCTAGATTGAGATTTAGAATCATCCAGATCGGTGTTCCAACTAGCATCGGTGTAACCATTAACAACGAGCTGTTCATCACCTCCATAATAAAGAACCATATCCTTAGTTCTTATCAAGTACTTAAGGATGTTTTTGACCGCTATCCAATGATCCACTCCTGGATCACTTTGATATCTGCTAGTCAAACTAACAACATATGCAATGTCGGGTCTAGTACATAGCATGTCGTACATAAGAGATCCTATGGCTGAGGCATAGGGAGTCTTACTCATCCTTTCTCTATCTTCTGTCGTTGCAGGACTTTGAGTTTTACTCAAGGTCGTATTGGGCAACATGGGCAAGAACCCTTTCTTGCTATCTTCCATTCCAAACCTCTTTAGAACTTTGTCCAAATATGTACTCTGTGACAATGATATTTAGGCGTCTCGATCTATCTCTATAAATCTTTATGCCTAATATGTAAGCCGCTTCGCCAAGATCTTTCATTGAAAAACTATTATTCAAATAATCCTTGACACTATTAAGAAGGTCTACATCATTCCCAATCAACAATATGTCATCTACATATAGTATTAAGAATGCTACAGAGGTCCCACTCACTTTCTTGTAAATACAAGATTCTCCATAAGTTTGTATGAAACCAAAGCTTTTGATTACCTTATCAAAACGTTGATTCCAACTTCGGGATGCTTGCTTCAATCCATATATGGACCATTGAAGTTTGCATACCTTGTTAGCATCTTTAGGATCGACAAAACCTTTGGGTTGCATCATATACAACTCTTCATCAATGTCTCCATTGAGGAACGTTGTTTTGACATCCATCTGCCATATCTCATAATCATAATATGCAGCGATTGCTAACATAATCCTCACAGACTTTAGCTTAACTACTGGTGAGAAAGTCGCATCGTAGTCAACTCCTTGAATTTGTCGAAACCCTTTTGCGATAAGTCGAGCTTTATAGACAGTAACATTACCATCAGCATCTGTTTTCTTCTTAAAAATCCATTTGTTCTCGACAGCCTTCCGGCCATCCGGTAAGTCCACCAAAGTACATACTTGGTTTTCGTACATGGATCCAATCTCAAATTTCATGGCTTCTTGCCATTTATTGGAATCTGGGCTCATCATCGCTTCCTCATATGTCGCAGGGTCATCGGTGTTGTCCACCAACATGACACTCATAACGGGATCATACCAATCAGGAGTGGTACGAGTTCTCGTTGACCTGCGAGGTTCCATAGTAACTTCAACCGGAGTTTCATGATCAACATCATTAGCTTCCTCTCTTATTGGTGTAGGAGCCACAGGAACTACTTCCGGTGCTGCGCTACTCGCAAGTTCGAGAGAAGGTTCAACAACCTCATCGAGTTCTACTTTCCTTCCAGTCACTTCTTTCGAGAGAAACTCCTTCTCTAGAAAGGATCCATTCTTGGCAACGAAGATCTTGCCCTCGGATCTATGATAGAAGGTATACCCAATAGTTTCCTTTGGGTATCCTATGAAGACGCATTTGTCCGCTTTGGGTTTAAGCTTGTCGGGCTGTAACTTCTTTACATAAGCTTCGCAACCCCAAACTTTAAGGAACGACAATTTAGGTTTCTTCCCAAACCATAATTCATCCAGTGTCGTTTCAACGGATTTAGATGGTGCCCTATTTAAAGTGAATGCGGCTGTTTCTAATGCATAACCCCAAAATGATAGCGGTAAATCTATAAGTGACATCATAGAACGAACCATATTTAAGAGAGTTCGATTACAACATTCAGACACACCATTACGCTGTGGTGTTCCTGGCGGTGTCAACTGTGAAAGTATTCTGCATTTCTTTAAATGCTCGCCAAACTCGTAACTTAGATATTCACCTCCGCGATCAGATCGTAGAAATTGAATCTTCTTGTTACGTTGATTCTCTACCTCACTTTGAAATTCCTTAAACTTCTCGAAAGTTTCAGACTTATGTTTCATGAAATAGATATACCCATATCTACTCAAGTCATCCGTGAAGGTAAGAACATAACGATAACCACCGCGCGATGCTACACTCATTGGGCCACATACATCGGTATGTATGATTTCCAATAAGTCCGTAGCTCGCTCCATCATACCATAAAATGGAGTCTTAGTCATTTTACCCATCAGACATGCTTCGCATATTTCAAGTGATTCGAAATCAAGTGATTCAAGAAGTCCATCGGAATGGAGTTTCTTCATACACTTCACTCCAATATGACCAAGACGACAGTGCCACATATAGGTCGAGTTATCGCTCAATTTCAAACGTTTAGCTTCAATGTTATTAATGTGTGTATTTCCACAATCGAGATTCAATAAGAATAGACCATCTATCAAAGGTGCATGTGCATAAAACATATTACTCATATAAATCGAACAACCATTATTCTCGGACTTAAACAAGTAACCGTCTCGCAATAAACATGATCCAGATATAATGTTCATGCTCAACTCAGGCACCAAATAACAATTATTTAAGTATAAAACTAATCCCGATGGTAGATGAAGAGGTAGCGTGCCGACCGCGATCACATCAACCTTTGATCCATTTACAATGTGCATCGTCACCTCGTTCTTCGCTATCTTCCATCTATTCTGCAGAACCTGTTTCGAGTTACAAATATGAGCAACCGAACCAGTATCAAATACCCAGGCACTACTATGAGTACTAGTGAGATACACATCAATAAAATGTATATCGGATATACCTTTCTTCTTGATGTTGCCGTTCTTCAAATCCGCCAAGTACTTAGGGAAATTTCGCTTCCAGTGACCTTCTCCCTTGCAGTAAAAGAACTCAGTATCAGGCTTAGGCCCAGCCTTGGTGTTCTTCGCCGGCGCGGTAACTTTCTTACCGCCCTTCTTGAAGTTTCCCTTTTTCTTAGACTTGCCTTGCTTCTTGAATTTGGTGGTCTTATTGACCATCAACACTTGGTGCTCTTTCTTGATCTCCACTTCCGCAGACTTTAACATGGAGAAGAGTTCGGGCAACGACTTGTCCATGTTTTGCATATTGTAGTTCATCACAAAGTTCTTGTAACTTTGTGGTAGTGATTGGAGGACACGGTGAATCCCCAAAGCATTAGGAATCACTATACCTAAGCTTTGAAGCTTGCTTGCGTGCCCAGACATCTTAAGCACGTGCTCACTGACGGAGCTGCCCTCTTCCATCTTGTAGTTAAAGAACTTTTCAGAAGCCTCATAACTCTCAACTACCGCGTGAGCCTCAAATATCATTTTGAGTTCCCGGACAATATCATGTGGGTCATGGCTCTCAAACCTTTTCTGAAGCTCTGATTCCAAACCATACAAGATAGCACACTGAACTATGAGTACTGATTCTTCTGAGCGAGGAAAACATTCTTTACCTCATCGGTAGCATCAGCTGCAGGTCGGTCACCCAGCGGTGCATCCAGCACATAGGTTAAATTACCAGCATTGAGGACAATCCTCAAATGGCGGAACCAATCCGCAAAGTTTCTTCCATTGTTTTTCAACTTTTCTTTCTCTAGGAACGCATTTATCTACACCATATTTGCAATAGTTTAGACTAAGTTTATGACAAATTGAGTTCTAATTAATAGTTAAATTAATCTAGGTGAACTCCCACTCAAAACAATATCCCTCACATTGCTTTAGTGGTCACACGAACCAAATCCACCACATCAAAACCGATCATCACGAGAGTTGATGTAGCTTCAATGGCGAACAATCAACATGTTCATCATATCTACTATATGACTCATGCTTTACTTTTTGGTGATCCGTGTTCCGAGACCATGTCTGTACATGCTAGGCTCGTCAAGATCAAACCTTAGCTTCTGCATGAGAAAATCTGGCTTGCTCACGTTGTATACAATCGTAGAATCTAACACACCCGATCATCACATGGTGCTTCAAAACAACGAGCTTTAGCAACAGTGCTTACTAAGGATGAACACTATATAACTTGAAATTTTGTGCTTGAGGGGTCATCTTATAATGCTACCGCCACGAACTAAGCAATACAAGATGCATAAAAGGATTAACATCACATGCAATTCATAATATGTGATATGATATGGCCTTTCTTCTTGTGCTTCCGATCTCCATCTTCAAGCACGAACATGATCTCCATCATCACCGGTATGGTGTCAAGGTCAATGGCGCCGCTTCATGGTTGTCGTCCACCAGCATCAACTATTACAACTACTTTGAATAGACACGCAGGTCTTAACGGAATTAAAAGACAACCATACGGCTCCTGCCGGTTGCCGACTTACAATAAGGAACATTGTATACATCATATATAATCACAATCATGGACATATCACATCACAGCACACCCCTACAAAACAAAGTTAGACGCCTCTAATTTTCTTTGCATATTTTAAGTGGTTTGGGGCTTTCAATAAGTGTCGTTCTAACTTACGAACAAGAACCACAACGTTGATGTTTGAACTATCAAGTGCCCGTTGTAAATTGAATCTATACTATGATGGGAGAGACAGACACCCGCAAAGCCACTTATGCAATACAAGTTGCATGTTGAGCGTGGAGCAAGTCTCATGAACGATGTCATGTAAGGTTAGACCGGGCATCTTCATCCCATCATACCGCAAGATGCAAAGTACACAAAAATCAATTGATAATAAAAGCACCACCGCCCACAATGACCATTGTGTTCTACTCATGCAACAGATCTACATATAGACACGGCTCAGATACCACTGTAGGGGTTCGTAGCATGGAAAACAAAATTTTATACCGCATGCACACAAACAAGCCAAGATCTATCTACTAGATTGAAGCAACGAGTCGATAGAAGCACTCACCTCGAAGATTCCAAAGCGGTTAACGAGAGCAGATTCTCGTGGGTGATGTAGTCGTACACTTACCGATCTCAAGATCGCGTAAACGATCCTTCCGGCGCTGCATTCCGGCAGCGCTTCCACAGTCAGTCACACGTTCGGTACTCGACGAAGACCTTCCTCTCCCTTGTTCCAACAGGCAGCGGAGGTTGTAGTTCTCCCCTCGCAATTCCGGCAGCACGACAGCGTGGTGTCGGAAGTAGAGGGAAGATACCGTAGGGCTTCGCCTAAGCCGGTGCGAGTTATGGTGGATCTAGGGTTTCCTGGTGATCTAGGGTTTAGAAGACCGGGAGGAGGAGGAGGTGTCGGTGGTGGCTAGGGCGACGGCGACGGGCCGGCGGCGGCCCGACGAGCGGCGGCGGTGCGGCAGCAGCTTGGCGGCGGCGGCGCGGGTGTGGTGTAACGCCCCCGAATCGGGTCTATGCAGATCTCGGCATTTCCCGCCAAAACCCGCATAGAAACGATTCAAAGACGCCCACCAGACACTTTCGTGTGGGTGGGATTTGAATACAAGTAGTTACATCACGGTAGTTTACAACAGAGTCCACAAGAACTTATATATACAACAATGACTCAACGAGTCGAGAATACAAAAGGTACAATACAAGGTACAACTCAAGGATAAAGCAAGATAGTATCCGAGTACGGAGAAGATCCAAATGGGACTAAGAGTCCTGAAGAATAACCAAGCGGTGTCCAACCCTGCCTAGGCCAAGCCGAAAGGGTAACCTTGCTAACGTCGTCAATCACATACCTGTCAAGCCAAAAGGGTGCCAACAAAGGGCAAAGGAAAACAGGAAGAGAGCGGTCAGTACTGAGGCCAGTACACGGCGAGACTAGAATTCGGCGGTCCTTGCCTACATAGGTATGGTGGGCTCAGCGGCAGCAAAGCTTGCACTATCTAACTTATAGAGACACGCTACAACTTCGGCTATTAGAGCGAGATAAGAGAACACTACACGATAACTTTATATAACACCAAACATAACCCATCCGAAGAATTCCCCCTCGAAGACCAATCGAGGAAGTCCCCTTACGGAACACACACGGTGGCAATTTTAATTAAGCAGGTGTTTAGTTGATAAGGCTAATTACTAGTCATATTATTAAAGGCAAAACATTAGTGGCGTTGTCTATGATCATGACACTGTACTCCTGAGGCGTCCATAACCGTGGACACACGGCTTCTCGAAAAGATTTACCCTGCAGGGGTGCACTACTGTACCCAAACGCATGCTCAACCCTTCAGGCAACATATAACGCGTGCCTTCCGAATCTCACAACAAGAACTGTCCCATAACTACGTGCATATCCAGAGGCATCACCTACTGTGTTTTACCCACACAAGAGATACAGCTGATTCTCCAGGCGGCACAGCGTTTGAGTCTACGGCCGGGCGATGATCGGAAGATAACTTGTAGAGCTCCATCCCACCTCCGACACGATATCCCGATTTTATGCAATGCAAGCCATGGCAGTCCACCAAAACATCAAGTCCGAAGACATATCAACTCACCCATGTCCGAGGACATATTATGCGTATGCACCAAATGGAAAACCAATTTTGTAACCCTCTGGATATACGAATAGCGCTGGTAGTTGAGGGGGGAATCCCATAGGCCCCCACGTTTGGTTAGCGCGATCAACTCAGAACTGGTATCGTAGAACGAACGGGTCCTAGGTCGGCTCAAGCAGTTCCCAAAGGTGGTCCCTGCCGGGGCCTTATCGTTAGGTGAAACCATAAGCACAACCATAAACAACATCAGATTAATTATCTTATCACCAACCATACCCGAGTATCATGTTCCACCTGTATGAGAGCGGTACTAAGCATGCCTACGACTCGCAAGGACAAGGCTAGCTAGTCAAACAAGGCAATAGGATAACCAAGGCAATATAGTGGAGCAGGTAAATAGAGGAATGGTACTATAGCATCGACAATAAGGATAGAAATAGATCAAAGGAAGGAAGTAAAGACTATAAATGCAAAATAGGTAGAAGGGGGAGAATGCTCGCCTGAGAAGATCATCTGAAGGCTCGTCGTATCTCGCGCCAACTCAACTTCCTATCCGAGAAGAAGCAAAGCACTAGAAAGAAACACCGGATGCACTATTTAATACTAGGGCGGAAGATCCAGCATGTTTATGATATGATGCATGGCACGATAATATGCGGTCCTACTTAGCAATATTAAGCGGAATCGGGATCTCGACATTTAAATAGAAGGTTCAAGTTATTTAACTACCCCGCAAATTAAATATTGAGTTAACAAGGCATAACATGGCATCGATTCACTACACAATATTAAATGGAACCGGGATAAGACAAATAGCACTCCCATATATTCCATATTTATTTAGTAGATGAATCGCCATATATCCCCAAACAATAATATATGTATGGAAGCATGGACAATTTAATATGCACAAGTTAGATTATATTTATCAAAATAAGGTATCGGGAAGGGGTCACACATCAAGGGGTTCGGCGAACTTGGTTCGGTCTTCAGAGCCTTTGGATCGGGGTTCTCTGGATCAGGCTTCGGATCCGTGTGGACGATCTTGGCGTCCAAGAATCTTCAGGCATGTGTCAGTGGGTTCCGGGAGGAAGAGCTTGGCAAGGTGAGGTGGAACTTGGTGATGGATAGGTTCACGGACACCGGCTCGACGCCACATCGTAAACATCGACCAAGAACACCGGGCGCCAGCGAGCAACATCAAACATCTGTAATTTTATGGAAGGTGTCACCGATGGCTTGGTGAGGGAAACAACACATCAAAATTGTGCACTTGAGAGAGCACTAACAGGACAACATCTCACAGCCACGCAAGATGCGTAAACTTCAGAACAAACGAAGGGCACACGCGTGATGGACGACATGAGCGGGGTCACTGTCTCAGACGGGCTCGAGCTGCAGGGGCATGGGCGAGGTCGCTGGCCGGCGGATGTCGCGGAGGTCGGCACAGGGAGGTGAGTTCTTCGACGAACGCGAGACAGCGGGCAGAGCGACGGACGCCATGCTTGTACGATGCGCAGAGGCCGACAAGGACCTAGCGGGGTGCGCGCATGGTCGAAGCCATGGCGGCGGGGCTCGAGGGCCACGCAGCGGCGGCGGGAAGGAGAGGACGGCGACGGTGGTCAGAGACGAGGCCGACGGAGGGGCGCTGGCGCGAGAGGAGGGAGGCGGCGGGCGCAGGAGGAAGGAGCCGCGGGGAGAGGGCGACGGGGAGGAGGTCCCTGGCAGCGCCTGGGCCCATGGGACCGAGGAGGACGGCGCGCGACGGCGGACCTAGCTACCTGGAGGTCCTGGCGATGGAACGGAGGGCTCGGGTCCAACGGCGGCAGCGCAAGCAGAGGCGGCGGAGACAGGGAACGATGGAGGCGGGCGGGATTGGTGGCGAGCGGTTGGTGGTGAGAAGAGGGTACCAGGTGCGGGGATCCTTCAGCTCACGTGGCCTCACGCGTGCGGTGTGGGGTCATGCGCGTGGTGTGCAGCGTGACAGACTGGGTCGTGTGTATGCGTGGTGGCGTGTGTGAGTGTTGGGTCTGGGTGTTGAGTGCTGGTGTGAGTCGTGTTGGGTGCAGCGTGTGTGGCGTGTGTGCAAAGCGGCGGCGGCGGCGGGGCATGGGGTGAGCGGGGCTAGGGTTAGGATTAGGGTTTGGGGAGAAAAATGGGGAATATTACTTATCTAGTCCAAAGTAGACTAGATGGGGCTAGTTTTGGGCCAAAATTTTAGACGGCCTTTTAGTCTAGTTTTATTTATAAAACAAGAAAAGCTTTTGCTAAGAGAAATATTATTTGATTTAATTTTAAAATAAGAACGAAAGACGGGTTTAATAAAACCATAGGGATATTTAGTAAAACAAAATATGGTTTGACAAAAATAATTTTACGGATAAAATATGCATGATGATGTCATGATGATGCACAAAATAAAATAACAATCAATTTCTATTTCTTCATATTTTCCGGGCATTACAACTCGATAGCACTAACAAGGATCACGTCCCGAGATCCAAACAAAGACACCAGGGAGGATGGCTGATGATCGGATCTTCTTGCGTCGGGTTAATGGTTGCGACACCACTAACAAGAATTCTTGCTTCATCTTGGAATTATCGACACCACCAACATGGGGTTGTTGCTCTCGTTCTTCGGGAGAACACTCCGGAGAGACAAAGGCGAAAGGACAAGTATCAAAGATAAGGCCCCCTTTACCGTCCGTGGAGGGAGTAAAAGTCACATGGACCCACCAATTCAATATAACAAGAGCGAATGATAAGAGTAGTGGTATGGTCATGACTCCATCCCGCACTCAAGGCATTACTCTGTACATGAATAGAAGGATCATGCAACCAATTCTCAGAATTTTGACTAAAGATCTTGACATTCAGTAATAACAAAAGATTCAGATAGACGATGTTGTCGCAGAAGTTGCGGGACACCGGGAAACATTTGAAGAGGGATCAAGTAGAATGAAATCCAGATGTAGATCCACAGTTACAAAAGGAGGATAGCGGGACCCTAATGGTACGACGGAAACCTAACCGCGAGAAATCCTGGACTTGAAGAAGGTAAGAGATCAGATCAAAACACGCAAAGATAAGAGAGGAAAGAATGGAGGTAAGGAGTAAAATCAGAGCTAATCAGATCTATCCAACGCATTTGTAGCAAAATAGTTTTGACACTAGACATCGTCCGTTGGCAAGGTTAACCTACAGGCTGGACCAGTGGGGTATCGTAAACCTTTGCTCTGATACGACTTGTAACGCCCCCGAATCGGGTCTATGCAGATCTCAGCATTTCCCGCCAAAACCCGCATAGAAACGATTCAAAGACGCCCACCAGACACTTTCGTGTGGGTGGGATTTGAATACAAGTAGTTACATCATGGTAGTTTACAACAGAGTCCACAAGAACTTATATATACAACAATGACTCAACGAGTCGAGAATACAAAAGTTACAATACAAGGTACAACTCAAGGAAAAAGCAAGATAGTATCCGTGTACGGACAAGATCCAAATGGGACTAAGAGTCCTGAAGAATAACCAAGCGGTGTCCAACCCTGCCCAGGCCAATCCGAAAGGGTAACCTTGCTAACGTCGTCAATCACATACCTGTCAAGCCAAAAGGGTGCCGACAAAGGGCAAAGGAAAACAGGAAGAGAGCGGTCAGTACTGAGGCCAGTACACGACGAGACTAGAATTCGGCGGTCCTCGCCTACATAGGTATGGTGGGCTCAGCGGCAGCAAAGCTTGCACTATCTAACTTATAGAGACACGCTACAACTTCGGCTATTAGAGCGAGATAAGAGAACACTACACGATAAATTTATATAACACCAAACATAACCCATCCGAAGAATTCCCCCTCGAAGACCAATCGAGGAAGTCCCCTTACGGAACACACACGGTGGCAATTTTAATTAAGCAGCTGTTTAGTTGATAAGGCTAATTACTAGTCATATTATTAAAGGCAAAACATTAGTGGCGTTGTCTATGATCATGACACTGTACTCCTGAGGCGTCCATAACCGTGGACACACGGCTTCTCGAAAAGATTTACCCTGCAGGGGTGCACTACTGTATCCAAACGCATGCTCAACCCTTCAGGCAACATATAACGCGCGCCTTCCGAATCTCACAACAAGAACTGTCCCATAACTACGTGCATATCCAGAGGCATCACCTACTGTGTTTTACCCACACAAGAGATACAGCTGATTCTCCAGGTGGCACAGCGTTTGAGTCTACGGCCGGGCGATGATCGGAAGATAACTTGTAGAGCTCCATCCCACCTCCGACACGATATCCCGATTTTATGCAATGCAAGCCATGGCAGTCCACCAAAACATCAAGTCCAAATACATATCAACTCACCCATGTCCGAGGACATATTATGCGTATGCACCAAATGGAAAACCAATTTTGTAACCCTCTGGATATACGAATAGCGCCGGTAGTTGAGGGGGGGAATCCCATAGGCCCCCACGTTTGGTTAGCGCGATCAACTTAGAACTGGTATCGTAGAACGAACGGGTCCTAGGTCGGCTCAAGCAGTTCCCAAAGGTGGTCCCTGCCGGGGCCTTATCATTAGGTGAAACCATAACCACAACCATAAACAACATCAGATTAATTATCTTATCACCAACCATATCCGAGTATCATGTTCCACCTGTATGAGAGCGGTACTAAGCATGCCTACGACTCGCAAGGACAAGGCTAGCTAGTCAAACAAGGCAATAGGATAACCAAGGCAATATAGTGGAGTAGGTAAATAGAGGAACGGTACTATAGCATCGACAATAAGGATAGAAATAGATCAAAGGAAGGAAGTAAAGACTATAAATGCAAAATAGGTAGAAGGGGGAGAATGCTTGCCTGAGAAGTTCATCTGAAGGCTCGTCGTATCTCGCGCCAACTCAACGGCCTATCCGAGAAGAAGCAAGGCACTAGAAAGAAACACCGGATGCACTATTTAATACTAGGGTGGAAGATCCAGCATGTTTATGATATGATGCATGACACGATAATATGCGGTCCTACTTAGCAATATTAAGCAGAATCGGGATCTCGACATTTAAATAGAAGGTTCAAGTTATTTAACTACCCCACAAATTAAATATTGAGTTAACAAGGCATAACATGGCATCGATTCGCTACACAATATTAAATGGAACCGGGATAAGACAAATAGCACTCCCATATATTCCATATTTATTTAGTAGATGAATCGCCATATATCCCCAAACAATAATATATGTATGCAAGCATGGACAATTTAATATGCACAAGTTAGATTATATTTATCAAAATAAGGTATCGGGAAGGGGTCACACATCAAGGGGTTAGGCGAACTTGGTTCGGTCTTCAGAGCCTTCGGATCGGGGTTCTCTGGATCAGGCTTCGGATCTGTGTGGACGATCTTGGCGTCCAAGAATCTTCAGGCATGTGTCAGCGGGTTCCGGGAGGAAGAGCTTGGCAAGGCGAGGTGGAACTTGGTGATGGATAGGTTCACGGACACCGGCTCGACGCCACATCGTAAACATCGACCAAGAACACCGGGCGCCAGCGAGCAACAGCAAACATCTGTAATTTTATGGAACGTGTCACCGATGGCTTGGTGAGGGAAACAACACATCAAAATTGTGCACTTGAGAGAGCACTAACAGGACAACATCTCACAGCCACGCAAGATGCGTAAACTTCAGAACAAACGAAGGGCACACGCGCGATGGACGACATGAGCGGGGTCGCTGTCTCAGATGGGCTCGAGCTGTAGGGGCATGGGCAAGGTCGCTGGCCGGCGGATGTCGCGGAGGTCGGCACAGGGAGGTGAGTTCGACGACGAACGCGAGACAGCGGGCAGAGCGACGGACGCCATGCTTGTACGATGCGCAGAGGCCGACAAGGACCTGGCGGGGTGCGCGCATGGTCGACGCCATGGCGGCGGGGCTTGAGGGCCACGCAGCGGCGGCGGGAAGGAGAGGACGGCGACGGTGGTCAGAGACGAGGCCGACGGAGGGGCGCTGGAGCGACAGGAGGGAGGCGGCGGGCGCGGGAGGAAGGAGCCGCGGGGAGAGGGCGACGGGGAGGAGGTCCCTGGCAGCGCCTGGGCCCATGGGACCGAGGAGGACGCCGCGCGACGGCGGACCTAGCTACCTGGAGGTCCTGGCGATGGAACGGAGGGCTCGGGTCCGACGGCGGCAGCGCAAGCAGAGGCGGCGGAGACAGGGAACGATGGAGGCGGGCGGGATTGGTGGCGAGCGGTTGGTGGCGAGAAGAGGGTACCAGGTGCGGGGATCCTTCAGCTCACGCGGCCTCACGCGTGCGGTGTGGGGTCATGCGCGTGGTGTGCAGCGTGACAGACTGGGTCGTGTGTATGCGTGGTGGCGTGTGTGAGTGTTGGGTCTGGGTGTTGAGTGCTGGTGTGAGTCGTGTTGGGTGCAGCGTGTGTGGCGTGTGTGCAAAGCGGCGGCAGCGGCGGGGCATGAGGTGAGCGGGGCTAGGGTTAGGATTAGGGTTTGGGGAGAAAAATGGGGAATATTACTTATCTAGTCCAAAGTAGACTAGATGGGGCTAGTTTTGGGCCAAAATTTTAGACATCCTTTTAGTCTAGTTTTATTTAAAACAAGAAAAGCTTTTGCTAAGAGAAATATTATTTGATTTAATTTTAAAATAAGAACGAGAGACGGGTTTAATAAAACCACAAGGATATTTAGTAAAACAAAATATGGTTTGACAAAAAAAAATTACGGATAAAATATGCATGATGATGTCATGATGATGCACAAAATAAAATAACAATCAATTTCTATTTCTTCATATTTTCCGGGCATTACAACTCGACACCACTAGCAAGGATCGTGTCCCGAGATCCAAACAAAGACACCAGGGAAGATGGCTGATGATCGGATCTTCTTGCGTCGGGTTAATGGTCGCGACACCACTAACAAGAATTCTTGCTTCATCTTGGAATTGTCTACACCACCAACAGGGGGTTGTTGCTCTCGTTCTTCGGGAGAACACTCCGGAGAGACAAAGGCGAAAGGACAAGTATCAAAGATAAGGCCCCCTTTACCGTCCGTGGAGGGAGTAAAAGTCACATGGACCCACCAATTCAATATAACAAGAGCGAATGATAAGAGTAGTGGTATGGTCATGACTCCATCCCGCACTCAAGGCATTACTCTGTACATGAATAGAAGGATCATGCAACCAATTCTCAGAATTTTGACTAAAGATCTTGACATTCAGTATTAACAAAAGATTCAGATAGACGATGTTGTCGCAGAAGTTGCGGGACACCGGGAAACATTTGAAGAGGGATCAAGCAGAATGAAATCCAGATGTAGATCCACAGTTACAAAAGGAGGATAGCGGGACCCTAATGGTACGACGGAAACCTAACCGCGAGAAATCCTGGACTTGAAGAAGGTAAGAGATCATATCAAAACAAGCAAAGATAAGAGAGGAAAGAATGGAGGTAAGGAGTAAAATCAGAGCTAATCAGATCTATCCAACGCATTTGTAGCAAAATAGTTTTGACACTAGACATCGTCCGTTGGCAAGGTTAACCTACAGGCTGGACTAGTGGGGTATCGTAAACCTTTTCTCTGATATGACTTGTAACGCCCCCGAATCGGGTCTATGCAGATCTCGACATTTCCCGCCAAAACCCGCATAGAAACGATTCAAAGACGCCCACCAGACACTTTCGTGTGGGTGGGATTTGAATACAAGTAGTTACATCACGGTAGTTTACAACAGAGTCCACAAGAACTTATATATACAACAATGACTCAACGAGTCGAGAATACAAAAGGTACAATACAAGGTACAACTCAAGGATAAAGCAAGATAGTATCCGAGTACGGACAAGATCCAAATGGGACTAAGAGTCCTGAAGAATAACCAAGCGGTGTCCAACCCTGCCCAGGCCAATCCGAAAGGGTAACCTTGCTAACGTCGTCAATCACATACCTGTCAAGCCAAAAGGGTGCCGACAAAGGGCAAAGGAAAACAGGAAGAGAGCGGTCAGTACTGAGGCCAGTACACGGCGAGACTAGAATTCGGCGGTCCTCGTCTACATAGGTATGGTGGGCTCAGCGGCAGCAAAGCTTGCACTATCTAACTTATAGAGACACGATACAACCTCGGCTATTAGAGCGAGATAAGAGAACACTACACGATAACTTTATATAACACCAAACATAACCCATCCGAAGAATTCCCCCTCGAAGACCAATCGAGGAAGTCCCCTTACGGAACACACACGGTGGCAATTTTAATTAAGCAGGTGTTTAGTTGATAAGGCTAATTACTAGTCATATTATTAAAGGCAAAACATTAGTGGCGTTGTCTATGATCATGACACTGTACTTCTGAGGCGTCCACAACCGTGGACACACGGCTTCTCGAAAAGATTTACCCAGCAGAGGTGCACTACTGTACCCAAACGCATGCTCAACCCTTCAGGCAACATATAACGCGTGCCTTCCGAATCTCACAACAAGAACTGTCCCATAACTACGCGCATATCCAGAGGCATCACCTACTGTGTTTTACCCACACAATAGATACAGCTGATTCTCCAGGTGGCACAGCGTTTGAGTCTACGGCCGGGCGATGATCGGAAGATAACTTGTAGAGCTCCATCCCACCTCCGACACGATATCCTGATTTTATGCAATGCAAGCCATGGCAGTCCATCAAAACATCAAGTCCAAAGACATATCTACTCACCCATGTCCAAGGACATATTATGTGTATGCACCAAATGGAAAACCAATTTTGTAACCCTCTGGATATACGAATAGCGCCGATAGTTGAGGGGGGAATCCCATAGGCCCCCACGTTTGGTTAGCGCGATCAACTCAGAACTGGTATCGTAGAACGAACGGGTCCTAGGTCGGCTCAAGCAGTTCCCAATGGTGGTCCCTGCCGGGGCCTTATCATTAGGTGAAACCATAACCACAACCATAAAGAACATCAGATTAATTATCTTATCACCAACCATATCCGAGTATCATGTTCGACCTGTATAAGAGCGGTACTAAGCATGCCTACGTCTCGCAAGGACAAGGCTAGCTAGTCAAACAAGGCAATAGGATAACCAAGGCAATATAGTGGAGCAGGTAAATAGAGGAACGGTACTATAGCATCGATAATAAGGATAGAAATAGATCAAAGGAAGGAAGTAAAGACTATAAATGCAAAATAGGTAGAAGGGGGAGAATGCTCGCCTGAGAAGATCATCTGAAGGCTCGTCGTATCTCGCGCCAACTCAACGGCCTATCCGAGAAGAAGCAAGGCACTAGAAAGAAACACCGGATGCACTATTTAATACTAGGGCGGAAGATCCAGCATGTTTATGATATGATGCATGGCACGATAATATGCGGTCCTACTTAGCAATATTAAGCGGAATCGGGATCTCGACATTTAAATAGAAGGTTCAAGTTATTTAACTACCCCGCAAATTAAATATTGAGTTAACAAGGCATAACATGGCATCGATTCGCTACACAATATTAAATGGAACCGGGATAAGACAAATAGCACTCCCATATATTCCATATTTATTTAGTAGATGAATCGCCATATATCCCCAAACAATAATATATGTATGCAAGCATGGACAATTTAATATGCACAAGTTAGATTATATTTATCAAAATAAGGTATCGGGAAGGGGTCACACATCAAGGTGTTCGGCGAACTTGGTTCGGTCTTCAGAGCCTTCGGATCGGGGTTCTCTGGATCGGGCTTCGGATCCGTTTGGACGATCTTGGCGTCCAAGAATCTTCAGGCATGTGTCAGCGGGTTCCGGGAGGAAGAGCTTGGCAAGGCGAGGTGGAACTTGGTGATGGATAGGTTCACGGACACCAGCTCGACGCCACATCATAAACATCGACCAAGAACACCAGGCGCCAGCGAGCAACAACAAACATCTGTAATTTTATGGAAGGTGTCACCGATGGTTTGGTGAGGGAAACAACACATCAAAATTGTGCACTTGAGAGAGCACTAACAGGACAACATCTCACAGCCACGCAAGACGCGTAAACTTTAGAACAAATGAAGGGCACACGCGCGATGGACGACATGAGCGGGGTCGCTGTCTCAGACGGGCTCGAGCTGCAGGGGCATGGGCAAGGTCGCTGGCCGGTGGATGTCGCGGAGGTCGGCACAGGGAGGTGAGTTCAACGACGAACGCGAGACAGCGGGCAGAGCGACGGACGCCATGCTTGTACGACGCGCAGAGGCTGACAAGGACCTGGCGTGGTGCGCGCATGGTCGACGCCATGGCGGCGGGGCTCGAGGGCCACGCAGCGGCGGCGGGAAGGAGAGGACGGCGACGGTGGTCAGAGACGAGGCCGACGGAGGGGCGCTGGAGCGACAGGAGGGAGGCGGCGGGCGCGGGAGGAAGGAGCCGCGGGGAGAGGGCGACGGGGAGGAGGTCCCTGGCAGCGCCTAGGCCCATGGGACCGAGGAGGACGGCGCGTGACGGCGGACCTAGCTACCTGAAGGTCCTGGCGATGGAACGAAGGGCTCGGGTCCGACGGCGGCAGCGCAAGCAGAGGCGGCGGAGACAGGGAACGATGGAGGCGGGCGGGATTGGTGGCGAGCGGTTGGTGGCGAGAAGAGGGTACCAGGTGTGGGGATCCTTCAGCTCACGCGGCCTCACGCGTGCGGTGTGGGGTCATGCGCGTGGTGTGCAGCGTGACAGACTGGGTCGTGTGTATGCGTGGTGGCGTGTGTGAGTGTTGGGTCTGGGTGTTGAGTGCTGGTGTGAGTCATGTTGGGTGCAGCGTGTGTGGCGTGTGTGCAAAGCGGCGGCGGCAGCGGGGCATGGGGTGAGCGAGGCTAGGGTTAGGATTAGGGTTTGGGGAGAAAAATGGGGAATATTACTTATCTAGTCCAAACTAGACTAGATGGGGCTAGTTTTGGGCCAAAATTTTAGACGGCCTTTTAGTTAGTTTTATTTATAAAACAAGAAAAGCTTTTGCTAAGAGAAATATTATTTGATTTAATTTAAAATAAGAACGAGAGACGGGTTTAATAAAACCATAGGGATATTTAGTAAAACAAAATATGGTTTGACAAAAATAATTTTACAGATAAAATATGCATGATGATGTTATGATGATGCACAAAATAAAATAACAATCAATTTCTATTTCTTCATATTTTCCGGGCATTACATGTGGGAGGGCTGGGGCTTGGTATTTGGGGCAGCCCTCCCCCTCTATTTATGAGTGGGGGAAAGCCTTGGTAGGGGTGGGTTTGAATCCAAACCCAAACCCAAGTTGGATTGAGAGAAGGACTCTTTCCTTCTTCCACTAGGAAACCATTGTTCTAGTTTGAGTTTTCAAACTTCCCGTTTGACTTTCAATTTAGAGCTTTAATTCTCTCTTGCAAATGCCCAAACCAAGTGACCTCAGATATGATCCAATCATTCCACTTATCCATGACACATTCATGGTCCATTCCCCTTCCGGTCCGGTGAACCTTCTAGACCCTTCTAGAACCTCTCTGATGAAAACATCGGAATCTTTCCCGAACTCCGGAATCGGACTTTCCTTATATGAATCTTATTCTTTGGACCATTCCGGATCTCCTCATGATTTCCCAGATCCCATCCGAGACTCCGAACAACATTCGGTATCCCTACTAACATTCCATATCTGCTAAACAACATCGAATCCTTAAGTGTGTCTCCCTACGATTCGTGAACTATGCGGACATGACCGGGACACTTCTCCGATCAATAACCAATAGAGGAATCTATAAATTCATATGGCTCCCACATATTTCAACGATTACTTTGCGATCGAATGAACCACTTACATACGATACCAATTTCCTTTTGTCTCGTGATAGTTTACTTATCCAAGGTTTGATCGTCGGTATCTCTGCATACCTAGTTTAACCTCGTTACCGATAAGTACTCTTTTCTCATTCCCGTGATATGTGATCCCTTGTGAGCCAGTCACAGGCTTGCAAGCCAATTGGATGACATTCCACCGAGAGGGCCCAGAGTATATCTATCCGTCATATGGATGGACAAATCCCACTCTTGATCCATGTGCCTCCACACATACTTTCCGAACACTCAATGCCACCTTTATAGCCACCCAGTTACGGTGTGGTGTTTGATGTCATCAAAGTATCCTTCCGATGATGGTGATTAGCATGATCTCATCGTCGAAGGAATTAGGTTACTATGTATCAGAAAGCTTATAGCAAACAAACTATTGAAATGACTTGATCTTAATGCTACGCTTATCTATAGGAGTATGTCCATCATACCATTCTCCTAATGATATGATCTTGTTGTTAACAACATCTCAATGTTCATGATCGGGAAACCACGATCATGTATTAACCAACAAGCTAGTATTACAAAGAGGCTTTACTAGGGACTCTAATTTATTTTACAGATCACACAAGTATTAATGTTTCCGGTTAATACTATTATAGCATGAATGTAAACATTTATCATAAACACAAAAATATAATAATAACCACTTTTATTATTGCCTCTAAGGCATATCTCCAACAGAAAGGCCATATCATATCGCATATTTTGAATTGCATGTGATGTTAATCCTATTATGCATCTTGTATTGCTTAGAACATGACGGTAGCATTATAAGATGACCCCTCTCACAAAATTAGCAAGTAAAGTGTTCACCCTTAGTTAGCACCGTTACCAAGACTCGTCGTTTCGAAGCACCATGTGATGATCGGGTGTGATAGAATCAACGTGTGCACACAACAGGAGCAAGCCAGATTTGCTCATGCAGAAGCTAAAGTTAATCTTGACGAGCCTAGCATGTACAAACATGGTCTCAGAACACGGATCACCGAAATGTAAAGCATGAGTCGTATAGTAGATATGATGAACATGTTGATTGTTCGCCTTTGAAACTACATCATCTCTCTTGATGATCGGCTTTGATGTAGTGGATTTGGTTTGTGTGATCACTAAAACAATGTGAGGGATATTTTTTTGAGTGGGAGTTCACCTAGATTAATTTAACTATTAATAAGAACTCAATTTGTCATAAACTTAGTCTAAAATTTTGCAAATGTGTTGTAGATCAAGCGGCCCCTACCATCAATTTTAATGCGTTCCTAGAGAAAGAAAATTTGAAAAACAATGGAAGCAACTACACGGATTGGTTCCGCAATTTGAGGATTGTCCTCAATGTTGGTCAGTTGACCTATGTGTTGGATGCACCGTTGGGTGACCCACCTGCAGAAGATGCTACTGATGATGAGAAAAATGTTTTCCGTACTCGAAAGAATCAGTACTCCATAGTTCAGTGTGCTATCTTATATGGTTTGGAATCGGAGCTTCAGAAAAGGTTTGAGAACTTTGACCCACATGATATTGTCCGTGAACTCAAAATTATATTTGAGGCTCACGCGGTAGTTGAGAGTTATGAAACTTCTGAAAAGTTTCTTAACTGCAAGATGGAAGAGGGCAGCTCCGTTAGTGAGCATGTGTTTAAGATGTCTGGGCATGCTAATAAGCTACAGAGCTTGGGCATAATAATTCCTAATGCGTTGGGGATTCATCGTGTCCTCCAATTACTACCACCAAGTTACAAGAAATTTGTGATTAACTACAACATGCAGTGCATGGATAATACGTTGCTAGAACTCTTCTCTATGTTGAAGTCTGTGGAAGTGGAGATCAAGAAAGAGCACCAAGTGTTGATGGTCAATAAGACCACCAATTTCAAGAAGCAAGGCAAGCCTAAGAAAAAGGGTAACTTCAAGAAGGGCAGCAAGAAAGTTTCCGCGCCTATAAAGAAGAAGACCAAGGCTGGGCCTAAGCCTGATACTGAGTGATTTTCCTGCAAGGGAGAAGGTCACTGGAAGCGGAATTTCCCCAAGTACTTGGCAGATCTGAATAACGGCAATATCAATAAGAAAGGTATATCCGATATACATGCTATTGATGTGTATCTTTGTAGTAATCGTAGTAGTGCCTGGGTATTTGATACTGGTTTGGTTGCTCATATTTGTAACTCGAATTAGGTGTTGCAGAATAGTCGGAGACTAGCGAAAGACAAGGTGACGATGCGCGTTGGAAACGGATCAAAGGTTGATGTGATCACGATCGGCACACTCCCTCTTCATCTACCATTGGGATTAGTTTTACTTAAATAATTGTTATTTGGTGTCTGCGTTAAGCATGAACACTATATCGGGATCTTGTTTATTGCAAGTCAGTTCTTGTTTAAGTCCGAGAATAATGGTTGTTCGATTTATATGAGTAATATCTTTTATGGTCATGCACCTTTGATAGATGGTCTATTCTTATTGAATCTCGATTGTAGTGATACACAAGTTCATAATATATAAGCTAAATGTTTGAAATTGAGCGATAATTCTATATACATATGGCACTGTCGTCTTGGTCACATTGGAGTGAAGCATATGAAAAAACTCCATTCCGCTAGACTTCTTGAATCACTTGATTTCGAATCACTTGAAAGATGTGAAGCATGTCTGATGGGTAAAAGGACTAAGACTCCATTTTTTGGTATGATGGAGCGAGCTACGGAATTATTGGAAATCATACATACCGATGTGTGTGGCCCGATGAGTGTAGCATCGCGTGGTGGTTATCGATATGTTCTTACTTTCACGGATGACTTGATTAGATATGGGTATATCTATCTCATGAAACATAAGTCCGAAACTTTCGAGAAGTTTAAGAAATTTCAAAGTGAAGTGGAGAATCAACATAACAAGAAGATTAAGTTTCTACGATCTAATCATGGAGGTGAATATCTAAGTTAAAAGTTTGGCGTGCGGAATACTTTCACAATTGACACCGCCGGGAACACCACAACGTAATGGTGTGTCCGAACGTCGTAATCAAACTCTCTTAGATATGTTTCATTCTATGATGTCACTTACAGATTTACCTTTGTCATTTTGCGGTTATGCATTAGAAACAACCGCATTCACTTTAAATAGGGCACCAAATAAATCCGTTGAAACGACACCGTATGGATTATGGTTTGGGAAGAAACCTAAATTGTCGTTCCTTAAATTTTGGGGTTGCAAAGTTTATGTAAAGAAGTTACAGCCCGACAAGCTTGAACCCAAAGAGGAAAAATACGTTTTCATAGGATACCTGAAGGAAACTATTGGGTATACCTTCTATCATAGATCCGAAGGCAAAATCTTCGTTGCCAAGAATGGATCCTTTCTAGAGAAGGAGTTTCTCTCGAAAGAAGTGACTAGAAGGAAAGTATAACTCGACGATGTTGTCAAACCTTCTCTTGGATTTGAGAGTAGCGCACCACCGGAAGAAGTTCCTGTGGCGCCTACACCAATATTAGAGGAAGCTAATGATACAGATCATAAAACTTTGGTCGAAGTCACTACGGAACCTCGCAGGTCAACGAGGACTCGTACCACTCCCGATTGGTATGATCCCGTTATGAGTGTCATGTTGGTGGACAACACCGACGACCCTACAACATTTGAGGAAGCGATGATGAGCCCAGATTCCAATAAATGCAATAAGCCTGAAATCCGAGATTGGATCCATGTACCAAAACCAAGTATGGACTTTGGTGGACTTACCGGATGGCCAGAAGGCTGTCGAGAACAAATGGATTTTCAAGAAGAAAACAGATGCTGACGGTAATGTGACTGTCTATAAAGCTCGACTTATCGCAAAAGGGTTTCAAAAAATTCAAGGTGTTGACTACGATGAGACTTTCTCACCGGTAGCGAAGCTAAATTCTGTGAGGATTTTGTTAGCAATCGCTGCATATTATGATTATGAGATATGGCAGATGGATGTCAAAATAGCGTTCCTCAATGGAGACATTGATGAAGAGTTGTATATGGTACAACCCAAAGGTTTTGTCAATCCTAAAGATGCTAACAAGGTATGCAAACTTCAATGGTCCATTTATGGATTGAAGAAAGTATTGCGAAGTTGGAATCAACGTTTTGATAAGGTACTCAAATGTTTTGTTTTTATACAAACTTATGGATCAGCTTGTATTTACAAGAAAGTGAGTGGGAGCTGTGTAGAATTCCTAGTACTATATGTAGACGACATATTGTTGATTGAGAATGATGTAAACCTTCTTAATAGTGTCAAATATTATTTGAATAATAGTTTTTCAATGAAGGATCTTGGCGAATCTGCTTACATATTAGGCATAAAGATTTACAGAGATAGATCAAGGCGCCTAAAAATGTTTGGAATGGAATATAGCAAGAAAGGTTTCTTGCCCATGTTTCCCAATACGACCTTGAGTAAAACTCAAAGTCCTGCTACGGCAGAAGATAGAGAAAGGATTAGTAAGACTCCCTATGCCTCAGCCATGGGATCTATCATGTATGCCATGCTATGTACTAGCCCCGACATTGCGTATGCTGTTAGTTTAACTAGCAGATATCAAATTGATCCAGGGGTGGATCATTAGACAGCGGTCAAAAACATCCTTAGTACTTGAGAATCACTAAGGATATGGTTCTTTCTTATGGAGGTGATGAACAACTCGTTGTTAATGGTTACACCGATGCTAGTTGGAACATCGATCCGAATGATTCTAAATCACAATCTGGATACGTATTTACTTTGAGTGGTGCAGCAGTGAGCTGGAGGACTGTAAAGCAAAGCATTGTGGTGATATTTTCAACTGAAACGGAACATAGCTGCTTCGGAGGCTTCACAAGAGGCGATATGGATGAAGGAGTTCATTATAGAGCTTGGTGTGGTTCCTAGTGCGCTGGTCCCAATGTTTATCTACTGTGATAACATGGGCGCCATAGCCAATGTGTAAGAACCAAGGTCACACAAGAAGCTGAAGCATATCAAGCTACATTTTTACGCTATTCGAGAGCATGTCCAAGATGGTGAAATAAATATTTCCAAAGTATACACATATCTGAATGTGGTAGATCCATTGACTAAACCTCTCCCGAGAGCAAAAAATGACCAACATCAAACCGCCATAGGTGTTCGGTATATTACAATGTAATCTAGATTATTTGACTCTAGTGCAAGTGGGAGACTATTGGATATGTGCCCTAGAGGCAATAATAAAAGTAGTTTTTATTATATCTTTGTGTTTATGATAAATGTTAACATTCATGCTATAATTGTATTAACCGGAAACATTAATACTTGTGTGATTTGTAAACTAATTAGAGTCCCTAGTAAAGCCTCTTTATAATACTAGCTTGTTGGTTGATAGATGATCATGGTTTCCTGATCATGAACATTGAGATGTTATTAACAACAAGATCATATCATTAGGAGAATGGTATGATGTACATACTCCTATAGATAAGCGTAGCATAAAGATAGTGTCATTTCAATAGTTTGTTTGCTATAAGCTTTCAGATAAATAGTAACCTAATTCCTTCGACCATGAGATCATTCTAATCACCATAACCGGATGGATGCTTTTATGACATCAAATACCACTTCATAACTGGGTGGTTATAAAGGTGGCATTGAGTGTTTGGAAAGTATGGGTTGAGGCACATGGATCAAGAGTGGGATTTGTCCATCCATATGAAAGATAGATATACTCTAGGCCCTCTCGGTGGAATGTCATCCAATTAGCTTGCAAGCACGTGACTGGATCACAAGGGATCACATATCACAAGAACGAGTAAATAGTACTTATCGGTAACAAGGTTGAACTAGGTATGTAGAGATACCGACGATCAGACATCGGATAAGTAAAATATCACGAGACAAAGGGAAATTGGTATCGTATATAAATGGTTCATTCGATCGCAAGGTAAACGTAGAAATATGCGGGAGCCATATGAATTTTCAGATTCCTCTATTGGTTATTGATCGGAGATGAGTCTCGATCATGTCTGCATAATTCACGAACCGTAGGGAGACACACTTAAGGATTCGATGTTGTTTAGGAGATATGGAATGTAAGTAGGGAGACCAAATGTTGTTCGGAGCCTCGGATGGGATCCGGGATATCACGAGGAGATCCGGAATGGTCCGGAGAATAAGAATCATATAAGGAGAGTCCAATTCCAAAGTTCGGGAAAGATTCCGGTGTTTTCACCGGAATGATCTAGAAGGGTCTAGAAGGTTCACCGGACCGGAAGGGGAAGGGTACATGAATGTGTCATGACTAAGTGGAATGATTTCATCATGTCCTAGGTCACTTGTATGGGCATTTGAAATAAATAAATTAAACACCTAAATTGAATGTCAAAACGCAAGTTTGAAAAGTCAAACTGGGAAAATGTTTCCTGGTGGAGGGAGGAGAGAAAACCTCCTCTCCCTCCACCACACGCCTAGTAGGAGAGGGAGTTGGGGAAGGATACACACTCCCCTCCCTAGCTGCCCCTCCCTCTAATAAATAGAGGGGAGGGGTGCCCCCAAGAGGACAACCAACATAGCCCCTTCCCAAGCCGCCGCCGCGCCGCTGCCTGTCGCCGCCGCCTTGAGCAGCCGCCGCACCAAGTCGCTGCTGCCCTAGTCGCCGCCGACCACCTCCTCCTCTCCGGATTCTAAACCCTTGTAACACCCTCAGAATCGGACCTATGCAAGTTTTAGCGAAACCCGCCAAACCCGCATAGAAACGATTCAAAGGTGCCCACCAGGCACTTTCGTGCGGGTGGAAAACGAAGTAATAACATTACACAACAGTCCTCGATGGGACCCACAGAACAGATATATATAACAGCGACTCAAAGAGTCAAGAATACAGATATAATATACAAAGATCCAAATCACCTTGAAAACGATAGAGCGTCCAGCTACGGACAAGATGCAAATGGGGCTAAGAGCCCTGAAGAATAACCAATGGCGTCCATAACCCTGCCCAGGCCAAGCCGGAGGGGTAACCCTGCTAACGACGTCGATCTCAAACCTGCTTAAACAAAAGGGGTGCCGGCAAAGGGCAAAGGAAAAAGAAGGAGCGTCAGTACTGAGGCCAGTACACGGCGAGACTAGAATTCGGCAGTCCTCGCCTACATAGGTATGGTGGACTGAGCGGCAGCGGCAGCATGCACTAAACAACCTATAGAGACTCGATACAACTGGCGGTTATCAGAGGGGGGTAAGAATGACCTATCCGGATCCAACCTGAAGCTAACACCAAACAAACCCATCCTGGTGTTTCCCCCTCGACACCGATCGAGGAAGTCAACCGAGGGACTCACACAGTTGGCAGTTTTAATTATTCAGTTATAGTTGCGGCACTTTACTAGTCAGGTTTAGATAATCATCCTGATAAAGTAAGCAGTGGGCACTTTTAGTTAACCATTCCGTTATAGTGGCAACACTTACTAGTCAGATACAATTAGCATGAGATAACCCCAAAACCCAGCAGTTGTTGGTACTTTTATTCAGCCATTCCGTTGTAGTCGTCATACTTACTAGTCAGGTACAATGGTCGCAAGCGACACTCCAAACAAGCAATTGTGGGCAGTATTAATTAGCCATTCCATTATAGTGAAGCTGATTACTAGTCATTATAAAGTCAAATTTATAGCAATAAACTTTAGTTATGCTTGTCTATGATCGAGATACTGTGCTCCAAGTCATCCATAACCGCGGACACGACTTTCAGAAAGTTTTAACCCGGCCGGGGTGCACAAATAGCAACACACACACAATCAACCTCGGAAAAACCAAATCAAAACCCAACGAGGTCTTCACGACAGAGCAATCACAAGATTCAGAAATATTTCAGGGGGCCACCCCTTTGAGTAGATCCCGCAACGGAGTAAGCAAGCTCCAAGACGGACTCAAGGTTGCGCCAATGGCTGTAAGCGACTGGGAACCTGAAAGTGTGGCTGGGCTTGTCGATACCGCGTAATCACTCCGCATACCTAAACATTACAGTGTGCTCCTCGCACAATCGTAAATAAAGCAGTAAAGCATGGCATAGGTACAGGATAGTAAATAAAACCTCAAACTAGTTGTGGCCCCAAGAAATAAGACGAAATCAAGCTCTGGCTAAGGGGGGCCCATACTCCCCATATGTGGATAGCGCGATAAATCAAGGAACAGGTATCAAGTACTCGGGGTCCTACGGGACACAAGTGGGCGTTCGGAAACCAAATGTTATCTATCACCACCGATGCCTCTGCTTACTTACTTCAAAATTTTAGTTGTTAAACAGGAATTAAAGTGAACGAAAAGTAAAGCCGAGATCATCTCCAACATCAAACAGGTGGCAATACTCCAACAACCGTGGCAAGTGACGGCACGCGACAGCACTTGAGCAAGCGGCTACGACGCGCAAGTCCAACTATCTACCAAACAATGGTAATAGGATGTGTCCAAGGCAATATAGGGCTGCACGGTATATCACAGGTACGGAAACTAAAGCATTGCAACACAGATAGCAATAGATCAACAGGAGGGAGTAAATACTATAAAAGTAAGATAGGTAGAAAGGGGGAGATGCTCGCCTGAAAACATTGTCGAAGGTTCAACCCGAAGGTCGGGGCGAAGCTCACATCAACTCAACGGCCTTATCCGCGAAGAAGCAAAACACTAGAAGAAACACCGGATGCAATATTTAATACAACGGCAGAAGATCGGCATGATGCATGTATGATGTATGACATGGCAAAGGTGCGATGCAATTAGGTCATATTAAGCGGAACCGGGGTCTCGACAGTTAGTTAGGTGGTTCAAGTTATTTAGAAACCCCCGCAATTTAAATGTTGTCTTAACATGGCAGAAGATAGCACCGGGTTCGCTACACAAATTTAAATGAGGCCAATATGAGACTAGATTTGCCCGCATATGGGCCACATATTTAATTATTAGGTGAATCGGCAAAAAGCCCCCAAACCACAGACAAGTATGCATGCATGAACAATTTATATGTAACAGTTATATAGGTGACATTTATAAAATAGGGTTCTCGGATAAGGGGTTCACACATTAGGGGGTCTCGACGAACTTGGGGTTCCGGGGTTCGGGGTCGGTCTCAGGGTCCAGGGTTCGACGGATCGGGGTTCGACGAGATCGTTCTCGGATAACGGGGTAGATCTTGGCGCATTCGTGGTGGTCGGCCATGTTGTCGGTCTTGGCGTTCGGGACGAAGCACTTGTCGCACCGGGGCCTCGGTGTCCGGGATGAAGTACTCGGCGTCTCCGCGTCGGTGGCCTTGACGGTATCAGGTTCGGACTCCGGATCCGGGCACGGTCTTAGCGCTCCGTCTTCAGTGTCGTTGGCGAACTCGGGCTCGATACTGGGGTCCTACGGAACCTTGAGGCGATCTTGGCGTTCAGGGTGGAGTTCTCGGACCGATTGAAGACCTTGGCGTACGGCGGGATCGGCCTTCGGGTTCGGGGGTCCCGGCGTCCGTAGTGAAGAACTTGTGGGCGAAGTCGTCGGCATCGGGGTCTTGTTGCCTTGAACCCAGGGACTTGGCGTTCACGGTCTTCGGCCCCAGGAAGCAGATCTTGGCCTTTCGGCTTGCGTTCTCGGGTACCCTTGCTCTTGGTGGGGTTTCTTCCATTCGCCCTCGCTTGTCGCTCCGGTCAACTCTTGTCAAACAACACCACACTTGAAGAAGACGCGAGGCAGACGGCAGAGGTGCAGCCTTGGCGACGGAGACGGGCGGCCGGGCTCGGATCGGGACGACAGCGGGCGGCAACACGCAGGCACGCGAGCCAGCACCTCGCTGCAGGGCGCGGCAGGGTCGGCCAGAGCAGGGGCGGCTCGGGCCGCTGGGGGCGCTGCGGGGCTTGGAGGATGGCCAGGGCGGCGACGACCGGAGCGCGGGCCGGCGGAGCGAGGCGAGGGAGGACGCTGCTCCGGCGAGGGGCGGTCGCGGGCGAGGGGCGGCGGAGGAGAGCAGGGGCGGCGCCGCGCGGAGGGGAGGGAGCGAGCTCGCCGGCGGCAGACGGCGAGCGGGAGGAGGGGCTCCGCGGCGAGGCAGAGGATGCGGCGGCGCGCGCTGAGGCGGAGGAGGCGCGGAAGACGGAGAGGCGGAGAGCTGGGTGCGGCGACGGTGGGGCCTGGGGAGAGGCGACCGGCGTCGGGGCGGCGCTTGAGGAAGAGGCCGGAGGCGGGGCTCGAGCGGGGACGGCGCCGAGGCGGGCGGCACGGGCAGCGCGCCGGCGAGGCGGAGCTTGGAGGAGGGGCGCGCGGAGGTCGCCGGAGGTTGGTGGTGACGGGGAGGGCTCGAGGCGGCCGCGGCGCGGTGGAGGCGTGGGGACGTGTGGCCGAGCGCGGAGGCGGGAGCCGGCGCGTGCGGGGCCGCGCCCGGGGCGGCGGCGGAGCGGCGCTGGGAGGAGGTGGGGTGCGGGGCGTGTCGGGGTGGAGAGCGAGCGGCCAGAGAGAGAGAGAGGATGGGAGGTTGGGGACGGAGGGGTCTGCGGGACGTGGGGGAAGGGGTGGGGCCCAGGGGCGTGGGCCCAGGGTGTCGGTGGGGTGGGGCGTCGCGTGGTGTGTGCGTGAGTTGTGTACTGTGTGGTGGGGTGTGGGGCTGGGTTGAGAGGAGAGAGAGGGGGAAGAGGGGGAGTGGCTGACGTGGCAGTTTCTGGTTGGTGGGGGGAGAGGAGAGGGTGAGGTGGCAGCGTGTGGGTGGCCAGGGTGATGTGGAGGCTGGGTTGGGGTAGGTAGTTTGGTAGGTTTAGGATTATGGGTGGGACTGGTTGGACCGATTTAAAAATCCTGGGGGTGGTCGTTCGGGTCGATCTGGCCCGTTCGACTGCCCCCACTAAAAAATAATATAATTTTTTTTATTTGTTTTATTAACACCGTTTGCAAACCGATAGCATTCAAACAAAAATAATCCGGAGACCGGGCTTTGCATTGAATTAAGATGGGGCGTTTGGAAACAAATCGGGCTTTGCGAAAATAGTTTTTGACAAACAACATATGATGATGACGATGCGATGTACAAATTCAACGTGATTTTCTAGTAGTGGTTTTGCGGGATACCACAATTCGACACCACTAACAATGGATCTCGCCCTCGAGATCCGCCTCATGGTACCGGAAGGAAGGTCGACGATCTGAATCTTCTCGCATCGTGTAGATCCTCGCGACACCACTAACAAGAGGTCGTTGTCCGTGATCGTCGGGAGAACACTCCGGAAACAAAAGATCGAAGGTAGAGGCATCAACAAATAAAGCCACCCCTAACTTCGATGAAAAGAGGGAACCGATGCATTCTCATTCACTTCAATGTACAAAAGCGAATAGAAGGGGTAGTCGGCATGGGGGCCAATCCATCACGCACCCAAACTATTACTCCGCACAATCAGTAGATAAGCGTGCAACCATTCTCGGAATTAGACTGAAGATCTCGACAAGCGAGGTTCGGAACAAAGGAGTGATGCAGACTCTGCATCGGATCTGGCATAGAGGATGTCGTCGCGTCGGAAAAACACCGGAAGGCATAGACAAGGAACAAAGGATGGCACCACAGATAAAGGATCACTCAGACAGCATGAAGACCAGACGTAGCAACACCGTTACCAAAGGAGGAAGCGAAACCCTGAAGGTACGACGGAATTCCACCCACGAAAAATCCTGGACTCGAAGAGAGAGAAGAGAGCGGATTCAAAACACGCAGAGGTGAGAGGAGAGCAGCAGAGGGGTAAGGAGTAAAATCAGACCTAATCAGAACTATCCAACCGATTTTTCAAAATAGTTTTGACACTCTACTTCGGCCGTTAGCTAGGTTATCCTACAAGCTGGACTTGTGGGGTATCGCAACTGCTGAGCTCTGATACCACTCTGTAACACCCTCAGAATCGGACCTATGCAAGTTTTAGCGAAACCCGCCAAACCCGCATAGAAACGATTCAAAGGTGCCCACCAGGCACTTTCGTGCGGGTGGAAAACGAAGTAATAACATTACACAACAGTCCTCGATGGGACCCACAGAACATATATATATAACAGCGACTCAAAGAGTCAAGAATACAGATATAATATACAAAGATCCAAATCACCTTGAAAACGATAGAGCGTCCAGCTACGGACAAGATGCAAATGGGGCTAAGAGCCCTGAAGAATAACCAATGGCGTCCATAACCCTGCCCAGGCCAAGCCGGAGGGGTAACCCTGCTAACGACGTCGATCTCAAACCTGCTTAAACAAAAGGGGTGCCGGCAAAGGGCAAAGGAAAAAGAAGGAGCGTCAGTACTGAGGCCAGTACACGGTGAGACTAGAATTCGGCGGTCCTCGCCTACATAGGTATGGTGGACTGAGCGGCAGCGGCAGCATGCACTAAACAACCTATAGAGACTCGATACAACTGGCGGTTATCAGAGGGGGGTAAGAATGACCTATCCGGATCCAACCTGAAGCTAACACCAAACAAACCCATCCTGGTGTTTCCCCCTCGACACCGATCGAGGAAGTCAACCGAGGGACTCACACAGTTGGCAGTTTTAATTATTCAGTTATAGTTGCGGCACTTTACTAGTCAGGTTTAGATAATCATCCTGATAAAGTAAGCAGTGGGCACTTTTAGTTAACCATTCCGTTATAGTGGCAACACTTACTAGTCAGATACAATTAGCATGAGATAACCCCAAAACCCAGCAGTTGTTGGTACTTTTATTCAGCCATTCCGTTGTAGTCGTCATACTTACTAGTCAGGTACAATGGTCGCAAGCGACACTCCAAACAAGCAATTGTGGGCAGTATTAATTAGCCATTCCATTATAGTGAAGCTGATTACTAGTCATTATAAAGTCAAATTTATAGCAATAAACTTTAGTTATGCTTGTCTATGATCGAGATACTGTGCTCCAAGTCGTCCATAACCGCGGACACGGCTTTCAGAAAGTTTTAACCCGGCCGGGGTGCACAAATAGCAACACACACACGATCAACCTCGGAAAAACCAAATCAAAACCCAACGAGGTCTTCACGACAGAGCAATCACAAGATTCAGAAATATTTCAGGGGGCCACCCCTTTGAGTAGATCCCGCAACGGAGTAAGCAAGCTCCGAGACGGACTCAAGGTTGCGCCAATGGCTGTAAGCGACTGGGAACCCGAAAGTGTGGCTGGGCTTGTCGATACCGCGTAATCACTCCGCATACCTAAACAGTACAGTGTGCTCCTCGCACAATCGTAAATAAAGCAGTAAAGCATGGCATAGGTACAGGATAGTAAATAAAACCTCAAACTAGTTGTGGCCCCAAGAAATAAGACGGAATCAAGCTCTGGCTAAGGGGGGCCCATACTCCCCATATGTGGATAGCGCGATAAATCAAGGAACAGGTATCAAGTACTCGGGGTCCTACGGGACACAAGTGGGCGTTCGGAAACCAAATGTTATCTATCACCCACCGATGCCTCTGCTTACTTACTTCAATTTTAGTTGTTAAACAGGAATTATAGTGAACGAAAAGTAAAGCCGAGATCATCTCCAACATCAAACAGGTGGCAATACTCCAACAACCGTGGCAAGTGACGGCACGCGACAGCACTTGAGCAAGCGGCTACGACGCGCAAGTCCAACTATCTACCAAACAATGGTAATAGGATGTGTCCAAGGCAATATAGGGCTGCACGGTATATCACAGGTACGGAAACTAAAGCATCGCAACACAGATAGCAATAGATCAACAGGAGGGAGTAAATACTATAAAAGTAAGATAGGTAGAAAGGGGGAGATGCTCGCCTGAAAACATTGTCGAAGGTTCAACCCGAAGGTCGGGGCGAAGCTCACATCAACTCAACGGCCTTATCCGCGAAGAAGCAAAACACTAGAAGAAACACCGGATGCAATATTTAATACAACGGCAGAAGATCGGCATGATGCATGTATGATGTATGACATGGCAAAGGTGCGATGCAATTAGGTCATATTAAGCGGAACCGGGGTCCCGACAGTTAGTTAGGTGGTTCAAGTTATTTAGAAACCCCCGCAATTTAAATGTTGTCTTAACATGGCAGAAGATAGCACCGGGTTCGCTACACAAATTTAAATGAGGCCAATATGAGACTAGATTTGCCCGCATATGGGCCACATATTTAATTATTAGGTGAATCGGCAAAAAGCCCCCAAACCACAGACAAGTATGCATGCATGAACAATTTATATGTAACAGTTATATAGGTGACATTTATAAAATAGGGTTCTCGGATAAGGGGTTCACACATTAGGGGGTCTCGACGAACTTGGGGTTCCGGGGTTCGGGGTCGGTCTCAGGGTCCAGGGTTCGACGGATCGGGGTTCGACGAGATCGTTCTCGGATAACGGGGTAGATCTTGGCGCATTCGCGGTGGTCGGCCATGTTGTCGGTCTTGGCGTTCGGGACGAAGCACTTGTCGCACCGGGGCCTCGGTGTCCGGGATGAAGTACTCGGCGTCTCCGCGTCGGTGGCCTTGACGGTATCGGGTTCGGACTCCGGATCCGGGCACGGTCTTAGCGCTCCGTCTTCAGTGTCGTTGGCGAACTCGGGCTCGATACCGGGGTCCTACGGAACCTTGAGGCGATCTTGGCGTTCAGGGTGGAGTTCTCGGACCGATTGAAGACCTTGGCGTACGGCGGGATCGGCCTTCGGGTTCGGGGGTCCCGGCGTCCGTAGTGAAGAACTTGTGGGCGAAGTCGTCAGCATAGGGGTCTTGTTGCCTTGAACCCAGGGACTTGGCGTTCACGGTCTTCGGCCCCAGGAAGCAGATCTTGGCCTTTCGGCTTGCGTTCTCGGGTACCCTCGCTCTTGGTGGGGTTTCTTCCATTCGCCCTCGCTTGTCGCTCCGGTCAACTCTTGTCAAACAGCACCACACTTGAAGAAGACGCGAGGCAGACGGCAGAGGTGCAGCCTTGGCGACGGAGACGGGCGGCCGGGCTCGGATCGGGACGACAGCGGGCGGCAGCACGCAGGCACGCGAGCCAGCACCTCGCTGCAGGGCGCGGCGGGGTCGGCCAGAGCAGGGGCGGCTCGGGCCGCTGGGGGCGCTGCGGGGCTTGGAGGATGGCCAGGGCGGCGACGACCGGAGCGCGGGCCGGCGGAGCGAGGCGAGGGAGGACGCTGCTCCGGCGAGGGGCGGTCGCGGGCGAGGGGCGGCGGAGGAGAGCAGGGGCGGCGCCGCGCGGAGGGGAGGGAGCGAGCTCGCCGGCGGCAGACGGCGAGCGGGAGGAGGGGCTCTGCGGCGAGGCAGAGGACGCGGCGGCGCGCGCTGAGGCGGAGGAGGCGCGGAAGACGGAGAGGCGGAGAGCTGGGTGCGGCGACGGTGGGGCCTGGGGAGAGGCGCCCGGCGTCGGGGCGGCGCTTGAGGAAGAGGCCGGAGGCGGGGCTCGAGCGGGGACGGCGCCGAGGCGGGCGGCACGGGCAGCGCGCCGGCGAGGCGGAGCTTGGAGGAGGGGCGCGCGGAGGTCGCCGGAGGTTGGTGGTGACGGGGAGGGCTCGAGGCGGCCGCGGCGCGGTGGAGGCGTGGGGACGCGTGGCCGAGCGCGGAGGCGGGAGCCGGCGCGTGCGGGGCCGCGCCCGGGGCGGCGGCGGAGCGGCGCTGGGAGGAGGTGGGGTGCGGGGCATGTCGGGGTGGAGAGCGAGCGGCCAGAGAGAGAGAGAGGATGGGAGGTTGGGGACGGAGGGGTCTGCGGGAGGTGGGGGAAGGGGTGGGGCCCAGGGGCGTGGGCCCGGGGTGTCGGTGGGGTGGGGCGTCGCGTGGTGTGTGCGTGAGTTGTGTACTGTGTGGTGGGGTGTGGGGCTGGGTTGAGAGGAGAGAGAGGGGGAAGAGGGGGAGTGGCTGACGTGGCAGTTTCTGGTTGGTGGGGGGAGAGGAGAGGGTGAGGTGGCAGCGTGTGGGTGGCCAGGGTGATGTGGAGGCTGGGTTGGGGTAGGTAGTTTGGTAGGTTTAGGATTATGGGTGGGACTGGTTGGACCGATTTAAAAATCCTGGGGGTGGTCGTTCGGGTCGATCTGGCCCGTTCGACTGCCCCCACTAAAAAATAATATAATTTTTTTTATTTGTTTTATTAACACCGTTTGCAAACCGATAGCATTCAAACAAAAATAATCCGGAGACCGGGCTTTGCATTGAATTAAGATGGGGCGTTTGGAAACAAATCGGGCTTTGCGAAAATAGTTTTTGACAAACAACATATGATGATGACGATGCGATGTACAAATTCAACGCGATTTTCTAGTAGTGGTTTTGCGGGATGCCACAACCCTAGACGCCGGGGAACCCTATTACTCCACCATAACCCGCTCCGGCTTAAGGCGAAGCCCTGCAGGATTTCCCCTCTACTTCCGACACCACGCCGTCGTGCTGCCAGAATCACGAGAAGAGAACTACAACCTCCACTACCTGCTGGAACAAGGGAGAGGAAGGTATTCATCAAGTATCGATTATGTGACCGACTGCGGGAGCGCTGCCGGAACGCAGCGCCGAAAGGATCGTTGTAACACCCCACTTTCAGTTAAACTTATATTAGGTTTTGATTTGCATCATAAGCATCATACCCTAAAAATGCATGCATCAAGAATTAAGGTAAAACCCTAAACCCTAATCTTCCCCCTCTCTTTGAAACAATCAAAATGGTTTGAATATTTTGAAAATCACAAAATTGTGGAGCCCAAATAGTATGGAAGGGCCCCTGAGTGTTTTTATCATTTTAAATCCCTTTAGTATTTCCAAACAGATTCACATTATAAAACAATTTGGAAATAGAAATATAAAAAAGAGAAAAGTAAATAGAAAAGGTTTTCTGAATAAAAACCTGCTGCTAAAAACTAATCGGGTTGTAGCCCATCTCTACCTCCCCCTAACTGCCTGATGGGGATTTGCCTACCGGGGTATACCCAGCAGGACGTTTCCGACTGGCCCAGGAACGGGCGAGTGGGCCTGCAAGACGGCGGGTGGATCAGGGCCTGGCGTGGATCCAAGCGACTGGAAGCTGAAGGCCCAGGCGAGTAGATAGGCCTAGTCGGATTAGGTTAAACAAGTACCGAAGCCTTAACTGATTCGGTTGAGATATGTAAACCCTAGGGGAGGTGAGCCATATAAACCTCCCTGCGGGGCGTGTAGAGATATGTTCCATCATACACCCAAGCGACTCGCCGCCTAGCCGCCGAGCTCGCCCATTGTACCACCTTCATAATACAATCTAGCAGGAGTAGGTCTTTACCCTCCGGGGGTCCGAACCTGGGTAAAACCCTGTGTCTCCGCCCTCATCTCGCACCGCAGATGGCTGGCCGCCCTTGCCCCTCGTTCTACTACTCGCTGCCGATTGCAGCATCTGCCGTGACCATTCCCACGACAGTGGCGCCCACCGTGGGGCCTGGCCGGTCTGGTTGGCGTTCTGCGGCGAGATCCAATCTGCCCATCAACGAGACGGTCGCCACCGGCCGCATGATAGCGATCGGCGAGATGCTCCAAATCTTGCCGAGCAGCTACGTCACGGCGGCGCGACCCATCATGCACAGCGTGATCCTGCCGATCGGCATGATCAGCCTCTTCGTCGGCCTCACCGACGTCATCGTCTCAGAGGACTCGGCTCGCATCTGCGAGTCGCCGCCACGCGATCGGCTCTCCGAGAGCCAGATCCGCACGATCCATCGCCTCGCCTTCGAGTACAACTCGGCCCACAGCAACGTGGCTGAAAACTCAGCGGCCGCAGAAGACGCGGCCCTCAACGACGACGCCGACTTGGCGACCCCGGCGTCACTCGCCGGATCCATCACCGCGGCTTCACCCGCGGGCTCCATCACCCAGGTCTCCAACATGGGAGACTTCGAGGACCCCTCCATCCTTGGGATCTTCGACTTCGACTTCGGGTCGGAAAATTCCGCCGACCTCCGCGACGGGACCGGTCGCCACGCCGCGACCTACATGGCGACCGGCACCGATCCACCAGAGGATCCTTTCTCCACCCCGATCCCTCCTAATGCCACGGCAACAGAGGTCGAAGAACTCCGCCTGAAACTGGCGGAGGCAGTGCGCAAGGAGCAAGCCGAGCGCGAAAAATTTCGCCTCGAGCAGGTGACGGCGCAGGAGCTATCGCGCTACCACCAGCAGCGAATCAGGTCGCGCCTGAACCCCACCGTCCAGGGGCGCACCCTGAACTTCGACGACAAAAACGACCCGGCCCGCGTGGCCGAGCGCGCGATCTGCGAGAACGCGCCACCAGGAGGAAGCGCCCGGCCCCCGCCAGGGTCGACGGCGATGGGCACCCCACCTCCACCCAACCGCACACCCCCAGGGACCAGCCGCGGATAGTAGTCTCCTCACAGGAGCGAGACGCAAACGGACTCCCACTATTCTCCACCCCGATGGACAACCTCGTGGCGGGCCGAGCAGCAGCCGACAACATCACGGCCACCGGGCCCTGCTCGCAAAGGCCGTCGAGCAGCAAAACGCAGGCGCCGACTCGCAGGGTCGAGTGTACTCGCGTTCTTCGGGAAGCAGAGCGGCCTCGAGCGGCCGCCCAATGGCGGCAAACACCCTCAACTGCCCGCCACCAGAGCCACTGCAGCTCCAACACCGACCCGCGAACGCGGCACTCTCCACCAACGACCCCAGGCCAACGACCAACTTCGTCGCCACCAACGGTCAACCCATCGACGCCCGCACCCACATCATCAACAACCAAAGCTGGCGCGCACGCCAGCCCGACGACCTGCGACACACCCTAACCAATCGCCGCGACGGCGAGCCAATGGGGTCGCTAAGTTGACTCGGCCCCAAGTGCTTCAGACCGATGATCCGAGAAGAGAAGTACCCGCCGAACTTCAAGGCGCCGAAGGAGATAGAAAAGTACGACCCCTCGTACGACCCCGCCGTCTGGCTCGATACATACCTCATGGCGATGGGGATCGCAGGCCACACCGACCTGCTAGCCGCCCGTTACCTCCCCCTGATGATGGAGGGGACGTGCAGGCAGTGGATCAACACCCTCCCTCAGGATAGTATCGACTCCTGGGAGGAGATGCGCGACGCCTTCGTCAGGCACTTCGAGTGCTCCTACACCCGCGCCACCACGATCGAGGACCTGGAGCGATGCGTCTAGGGACCTCGCGAGTCGACCCGCAACTGGGTGCAGCGGTGGCAAGAACTCTGGTACAACGCGGTCGGCATCCACCCGGACACCGCGATCCATTGCTTCAAGACCTCGTGCCGCTACGAGCCTTTGGTCGCCAAGCTAAAGCGACACTCCCGCACACTCGACAACATACCGGACCTCCTCGAGATCGCCAAACGGTACGCGGAGGAAAATCCAAACCAGGAAACCGACGACGAGTCGGGAGGTCAACGCCGCACGAGCGGCAACGACAGCGGACGACGGTCCGACCTACGCTACAGCAACACTCGCCTCACCGGCAAACGCCATAGTGACGGGCGAGTCGACTTCGTCGCCAACGCCGGGCACGCACAACGCGAGCCCAAAAGCTTCCGACGCGACGGAGGACAATGCCGCGACGGCGGAAACTACAAGGCCAAGCCAAGGTTCGACCCCGCGGCCCTCCTTAACCAACCTTGTGCGTTTCATAGCAGGGAAGGGAAGCCCGCAACGCACACAACCGCCGACTGCCACACCCTCAGGGAGATCGAGAAGGCACGGCGAGCACGGGAGGACCCCGACAATGACCCGCCAAACGGCGGAAAATTCAGCAAAGTGGCCGGCTCGCTCCATACCTTCACAGGCTTCAACACGAAGCGCGAGAAGAAGTTCATCACCCGCGCCGTCGCCATCAACGTGGTGGCTCAGGTGGACGTTCCCCAGTTCCTCAACTGGTCGGAGCAGCCCATCACCTGGAGCCGCCAGGACCACTCGCCACGCATCAAGTACCCAGGCCGAGTCGCCCTGGTGGTCAAGCCTAAGGTCGGTGACTACTGGATCCCCAAGACATTGATGGACGGCGGCAGCTCCATCAACATCCTGTACCTGGACACCTTCAGGCGGCTGCGGCTTCCGCAGTCGATGATCAAGACAACTCACACCATGTTCCATGGCATCGTCCCCGGTCGGAAGGCCTACCCAATCGGCAAGGTCACGCTGCCAGTCACCTTCGGCACACCAGCAAACTTCCGCACCGAGCGGATCGTCTTCGAGCTGGTGCCCTTCGACAGCCCCTACCACTGCGTCCTGGGGCGCCAGGCGTTTGCCAAATTCATGGCAGCGCCACATTACGCGTACAACGCGATGAAGCTCCCTAGGCCGTGCGGCGTCATCACCATCAACGGCGACCCAGACATGGCCGCCGAGTGCGAGGCCAAAGGAGTAGAACTCGCCGACGCCGTCATCGCGGCAGAAACCAACCACGCCAATGAGCTCGCCAAGTACGCGAGTGGGGTCAACAACGACGACCCCACCATACTCAAGAAGCCCAACTCGGAGGGCGCAAACACCTCAACCTTCGAGGCAACGACGCACACTCGCACCGTCGAGCTGGTCCCAGGCGACTCCAGCCAGACGGTGACGATCGGGACGGGCATGAGCCCAGCCTAGGAAGGCACGCTCATCGAGTTCCTCCGTGAGAACAGGGCGATCTACTCGCCGACCTGGCGGAAACGTTCGCCAACTTGCGAAAATACAAGATAAATCTTAACCCAGGCAAATGCACCTTCGGTGTACCAGCAGGACAACTGCTGGGGTACGTCGTCTCCAAGCGAGGGATCGAGGCGAATCCCACTAAGATCGACACGATCGCCCGACTCGGCAAGCCCGAGTGCCTGCGCGATGTCCAGAAGCTGGCTGGACGAGTAGCGGCTCTCAGTCGCTTCATCCCGCCTGGGCGAAAAGGCGATGCCCCTATACCGTCTGATGCGCAAGAACCCCACCTTCCAGTGGGACAAGGAGGCGGATGACACGCTTCGCGACCTCAAGAAGGTGCTACTCGCCACCCCCCGCGAACAAAGAACCCATGCTGGTCTACGTCGCGGCCTCCGAGCGCGTCGTCAGCACCGTCACGGTCGTCGAACGGCCGGAGGAAGGAAAGGAGCGCCCAATACAGCAACCGGTGTACTACATCAGCGAGGTCCTCACCGAGTCGCGCCAGCGATACCCGCAGTACCAGAAACTGGTATACTCGGTCTTCAGAGCACAGCGGCGCCTGCCGCACTACTTCCAGGAGCACCCGATCACGGTCGTCTCCTCAGCACCGTTGCAGTTCATCATCCGCAACCGCGAGGCGACCGGGCGGGTCGCCAAGTGGGCCGTCGAGATCGGCGTCCACAACATCAAATACGAGCCACGGAAGGCGATCAAGTCGCCGGCTCTAGCGGACTTCATCGCCGACTGGGAAGAGGCCCAGCAGCCAGAGAAGCTGCCATACCTCCATTACTGGAGCCTGCACTTCGACGGCTCCAAGAACGCAGATGGCGCAGGAGCAGGGATTGTGCTAACGTCACCGAAGGGCGACAAGCTCCGCTACTTCCTCTGCCTCGACTTCACCCCCTGCACCAACAACATGGCCGCATACGAGGCCTTACTCCACGGCATGCGAGCTGCCAGGGAGATGAACGTCAACCGCCTACGCTGCTACAGAGACTCCGACCTCGTCGCTGGGCAAGTCGCTGGCACCTGCGAGGCCGTCTCCCCTACCATGGCGGCATATCGCCAAGCAGTGGACAAGCTGGGCGGACACTTCGCAGGCTACTCCGTCGAGTGGATTGACAGGCGGAAGAACAAGGAGGCCGACGCACTCTCTCGCATTGGGTCGGCTCGACTCGCACCACCCGCCGGCGTCTTCCTCGACACGATCACTAAGCCATCAGTCTCCCCCTCGAGGGAGATCGACATCGGAGTCCCATTACAATCGGAGGTAGCCCTGGTCGCACTCGTCACCGAGCCAGACGACTGGACCAAGCCCTACGTTGCCTACCTGGAGGCCGGCACCTTGCCGGCAGACGAGACGGACGCCCGGATGATCGCACGCCGATGCAAATCCTTCACCATCATCGACGGCGAGCTCCACAAGCGAAGCGTCACCGGCGTGTTCCAACGCTGCGTCCAACCGTCCGAAGGACGCAAAATCCTCCACGACATCCACTCCGGCGACTGCGGCCACCACGCCGGTGCCCGCTCCCTGGTCGCCAAGGCTATGCGGCATGGCTTCTACTGGCCCACCGCACACGCCGATGCTGTCGACATCGTCCAGCGGTGCGCCGGGTGCCAGAAGTACACCAACCAGACGCACGTGCCGAGCTCGGCGCTGAAGACAATTCCCATCACCTGGCCATTCGCCGTGTGGGGCATCGATATGGTAGGCCCCTTCAAAAAGGCTCCCTCCGGCTACACCCACCTCCTGGTCGCGGTCGACAAATTCACAAAATGGGTGGAGGCCAAGCCAGTCCGGAAATGCGACGGGAAGACCGCCACCAAATTCCTACGCGAGCTCATATATGGCTACGGGTTCCCAAACAGCATCATCACGGACAACGGCACCAACTTCGCCAAAGGAGCCATGGCCGAATTCTGCGAAGAACACCACATCCGGCTCGACCTCGCGTCAGTCGCCCACCCAGAATCCAACGGCCAGGTGGAACGGGCCAATCAAAGCATCCTCCACAGCCTGAAGCCGTGACTCCAAGTACCACTCGAGCGCACCGCCGGGTGCTGGGTCGAGGAGCTACCCTCCGTCATCTGGGGCATCCGCACCTCGGTCAACAGGTCGATAGGATTCACCCCCTTCTTCATGGTGTACGGCGCCGAGGCAGTCATGCCCACCGACCTCGAGCACGACTCGCCGCGGGTCGTCCACTAAACGGAGGCTGCAAACGAACTCGCCCGCCAGGATGGAGTCGATCAACTCGACGAGGCACGTGACCTCGCTCGGTCACGCACCGCCATGTACCAGCAGGGACTCCGCCGCTACCATAGCCGGCGGGTGAAAACTCGCACCTTCCAAGAAGGCGACCTGGTGTTGCGCCTCATCCAGGACAAGAAGGGCATGCACAAGCTTTCCCCTCCGTGGGAGGGACCATTCGCCATCGGGCGAGTACTCGGCAATGACGCCTACTACCTCATCAACGTCCGCGGGGACGGCGAACTCGACGTCAAGCGACCATGGAATGTAAACCTCCTACGGAAGTTCTACTCCTAGAACCCCACATATGTACCCTCCAGTCTCTATGAAATAAAAGAATTGGTTACCGCAAATTGCGCCTACTCTCCGTATCTTGTGCCACTCGCACTCGTAATAACAGCGTCAAGCTAACCGCAGAAGTCAACATTTGGTACAGCGATCGGCACGGCCAAGTAGTACGGTGCGAGAGCACTGGGTCACCCCAGGTCTTGCACCATCCACGAAAAACGCCTACCCGGAGCCCCATTGGAGTCGCCCAGCCCGACTGGCTCTACGAGCCAAGACAACTGCCTTCGCTTCTTACAGCGACCATGATCCTCCGCATCCTTGACGTAGCAACTCGAACGGCCAAGTACCACGCTCGGGGACTGACGACCAGTTCAGTGCGAGCGGCTCGGGAAAACGCCAAGTATGAGAGCATGCCCAGGACTCGCCACGCGACTGACCCAACGGGCCAGGCAGGAGTGATGCGCTCAAACTAACGCGCCAAGTCCTCACCCACCCTCGAGTCGCGCCTAGAACAACCAAGTACCACGCTCGGGGACTCGGCCACCCGACCTTGTTCGCGCAAGGGAAAACGGTGAAGTACAGAGCGCTCAAGGGAGTCGCCTTGCGACTGGCTCTTCGAGTCCGGGCGAGTCGACCACAATAACAAAACGTTCAAAAACCAAAAACACATCACACACGAGGTAAACCCCACAAATGGCCGGACGCGCTCGGGGACTCGTTCAACCCTCAATCACAAAACACATGACAAATCACAAAACAGACACAATATCTCATTCAATAGCATGTTGCATTGTCTCAAATTACATAGTATGCCGAATGGCAGAACTGCTACTAACGCCCCAGGGCAACCTAGCTTACTCTGCAGGCTTCGACGACGACTCGCCAGCACCCTTGCGATTGCGGATGAAGGGAGTGTACGAGTTCGACGGATACGTCGTCAGCTCACCCGCCATCGCCGCACGAAAGGGCTGCTCGACCTTGAAGTCCTTGTGCTGCGGCTCGGGGTCGTTGGGTGCGACGACCGTTTCCTGGTAAGGAGGGAGGTCGCCCATCGCCCAGACGCGCTCAGAGTACACCGTGGCGCGATCCGTCAACTTGAGCACCTCGGAGATCTCCACCGTGCCAGTCGACGACGGGTAGCCACTCTTCACATCGTCGAGGTCGAAGTCCTCCGGGAAGTGAGCAAGCCCAAGGCTAAGCGCCGTCGCCGCTCCGCGCCAGAACGCCGATCGCGTCATGAATTCAACGATTGAGGGCGCCTTCTCCAAGTACTTCCACACCTCGACGAGGTCGCTGGGAATTACTTCCGTAGGCGATATCTCCTAGAGGTAGGCTCGGATGCATGTCGCTGACAACGTCGCCGAGTCGACGAGCGTGGCCACACATTGCCGCGCGTCGAACGAGCTCGCCTCTTCCGCGCTGTCAATGATGCGACCTGCGAATAGAAGATAACAGTGAGTACGTCGGAGACCACAAGAAGGCACATGCAATAGGCAGGGGCAGACAAACTCACCAATCAAGGGACGGGAGAATTCCGTGATGAAGCTCTGAAGAGAAGTGTAATTGTCCTGAAGCCCGGCAACAAGGGCGTCAGAAACCTTACGTTCTTCCGCGGCGGCCGTAACGACGGCCTTGGCTCGACCATCCGCCGAACTCGCTTCTTCTCTCGCCTCCTTTAGCTCGCGCTCGAGGTCGGCGATCCGTTTCTCAGCCGAGCTCAATGCCGATTGAGCCGCTACCAACTCGCCCGCTGGGACAAGTCCCTGTCGAGCCTCCTCTGCCTTCGCGGCAACTGCCTGAAGCCCCTTATTCGCCTCTTGGACGGCGGCCAGTTCCTTCTCTGTGCGGTGTTTCGCTGCCAATCGGTCAGCTGACTCACGTTGCAAACCCTGCACACAATCCAACTAGTTAACCAAAGCGAAATCCTAAGTGCCCACTCGCTGAAATTCAGCGAGTGCGCACTCGGGGACTGGCAATCAAGAAATCCTAAGTGTCCACCCGCTGAAATTCAGCGAGTGCGCGCTCGGGGACTGGCAATCAAGAAATCCTAAGTGCCCACCCGCTGAAATTCAGCGAGTGCGCACTCGGGGACTGGCAATCAAGAAATCCTAAGTGCCCACCCGCTGAAATTCAGCGAGTGCGCACTCGGGGACTTGCAATCAAGAAATCCTAAGTGTCCACCCGCTGAAATTCAGCGAGTGCACACTCGGGGACTGGCAATCAAGAAATCCTAAGTGCCCACCGGCTGAAATTCAGCGAGTGCGCACTCGGGGACTGGCAATCAAGAAATCCTAAGTGCCCACCCGCTGAAATTCAGCGAGTGTGCACTCGGGGACTGGACGCGAAAAATAATAACAAGACACTAAAAGAATCAGACCGCTGCAACACACCGGCCTGATCCTTGGGGACTGGACATACCTGGATGGCTGCGCCAAGCATGCCGTGAAGTTGTATCTCATCCACGGACGCGAGGAGAGCCGGCGTGTGCCCACGACGCTGCTCGACCTCCGCGTCAGCGACCCCAGGTGCACGGCTCGAGGGCGAGGTCCCACTCGCTGTAGCCGATCTGGCCATGAAGTGCGGGAACGTGGCGATGGAGGCACCGGCACCAAAGGAGGCCGGCTCGGTCACCCCAGGCGTGGGAGCACCCTCCTTCGTGGGTACGGTCGCCTCCATTGCGGGTTCATTCGGCGCGACCGCCGTGTCGTCGGAGATCGTGACGACATTGTCACCCTTGGCCTTCTTGGCGCCATCCGCAGGGACGACGACTTCGTCCGCCTTCCTCTTCCGGGAGGGATCCTCTTCGTTGACGACGGGTGGCACCTTAGCCACGGTCGGATGGCCTATCTTCTTCGCTCCGGTCCTACAAATCGATTGCGTGAGCAAGATAATTCACGCTGCTATGAAAGACAAAAGTAGGTGAGCGAACTCATTGGTGACTGGAATGAAGCGTAGCCCGGTGCAGATGCCGGCCGGCTTCTCCAGTTCAGGGCCCAGTCGGCGGCTGAGGCCCATCTCCAGGACGTCGCGTGCCCAAGACACGGACGGCTTCTTCGTCGTCGAGGCCGCAACGGGAGCTTCTGGGACATCTTCAGCAGGAGCTTCCCTGCGAGGCGAAGCCGCCGCAGCCGGAGCGGCCCCTAGCCCAGAGACTGGGGCGAATGGCGGAGGCATCGAGGCCAGTGGCACCTCGACAGTGGCCGTGTCCAGCGCGGCTGCCGTCGGCGGTGCCTCGTCCTTGGCCGGGCTGGGGGCGTCGGAGCTGCTCGTCGAGTGCGGTGGCGAGGCCGGCCTCATTGGCTTCGTCTTCTTCGGAGGGGCCTTCGCCTCCTTCTCCTTCTTCTTCTTCTTCTTCGACAGAGTAGCCTGGCGGCGCGAGGTGGTCTCCGGAAGTTCGTCATCGTCATCATGACGCTCGAGGCTTTTACTCGCCTCAAGCTCATGCTGACGCTGCCCGAGGGTCTTGCAGACCAGCGGGGCGACCTCCTCCTCGGATTCGTCGCCATTGCTCTCGTCACTCTCGGTGTCGCCCTTGGCGGGAGGCGACTCGCCCATGTCCTGGACAGACGAGCTCGAGTTCTCGTCATCTGAAGGAGGGAGCCATCCTTCCACCACTTGGAATAGCTGCAATGAACACAAGATGAAATTAGAATGACCGCGACTGCAAAAACTGCGACTGCGAATGATGCGAGGTGATTACCGTTGGGGCTGGATGCTTTGCGGTGTAGGGGGCGACCCCAGCCTTTGCGTCCAGGTACACCGCCTGGGTGATCTTCTTCAGTGCTGGGGTGTAGTCCTCGAGCTTCCACTCGGCTAGGCTGGACTTCGTCGAGTCCTCCCGGCCCGTGTATTGGTACATGTAGTGGTCGCGCCGAGCCAGAGGGACGAGCCGCCGCCCGAGCCAGCAGTTATATAAGCTGATCGTCTGGAGGCCCTTCTTCTTCAGACCGCGGATGGTTTGAAGCATTTTGTCCACGACCATCCGCTGGTCGCTGGGGAGCTTTCCGACTTGGAGACGGCGCGGTTCGGATCGGTTGGCGGAATATCGTGGGATCGCCACCTCGCCCTCCGGGGTCGCCTCGGCAACGTAGAACCAAGACTTCTTCCAGTGGCTCGCTGCCTTGGCGGGCAGCATCAAGTCAAAGAATGAAGCCTTCGACTTCAGCTAGAATGTCAGGCCGCCCGCGGCAAGCATTGTGCCGCCCGCTTCCTCGTGGCTGATCCGTCCGTGGAACAGATCTTGCCATAGAGGGAAGTAGGGCCGGCAGCCCAAGTAGCACTCGCAGAACGCCACGAAGATGGCGAGCTGCTCGATGCTGTGAGGACCCAGGTCCGACGGCTGGATCCCGTAGTAGGCCCAGAAGCGCCGGAAGAACAGGGATGTAGGGAATCCTAGCCCCATTCCAGGTGGCTGGTGAAGCAGATGAATTCCCCCTCGTGCGGGTTCAGGGTCACCTCTCCGGCCACGGGGATGCGCCAACAGCCGGCGCGCAGGATCCCGGCCTCCTCGAAGGACGCCAGCTGCGCCCTCGTACACTTAGATCTACCCCAAGGCTCGGTGGGGAGGGCCATGTCGGAAGGATTTGTGGGGGGTCGGAGGATTTCGGGTCGGCTGGATCACGATGCGAAGGAAGGCGAGAGTGTGTGCAGTCGGAGGAAATGGCGAGAAGATGGTTCTCCGATCGCCTGCCATTCCCCTTATATAGCGGTTGTTACCCGCCAAATCAGGGAGCCGTTACTACGCGGTGATTACGCCAAAAGTTACCGTTGAATTACCCCAACGGCTAGTTTGACCACGCTTAACGGTCCAACTTCAGCCACTCGGCTCGCCGGCCCGATCGCTACGACAGTGTTTCGCCGACTCGACTCGCCAAAGCTGCGATCAGGATGACTAGTTTTCTCCTTTATACAGGAGCCCGCCGATGATTCGACTGGATGTCTGCTCTGAAGCCGTATACTCCGACTGCCAGCAGCCACCTACGCCCAATCGACGACGGCCTCGGGGACTACTGATGGGGATGTGGCTACCGGGGTATACCCAGCAGGACGTTTCCGACTGGCCTAGGAATGGGCGAGTGGGCCTCCAAGACGGCGGGTGGATCAGGGCCCGGCGTGGATCCAAGCGACTGGAAGCTGAAGGCCCAGGCGAGTAGATAGGCCCAGTCGGATTAGGTTAAACAAGTACCAAAGCCTTAACTGATTCGGTTGAGATATGTAAACCCTAGGGGAGGTGAGCCTATATAAACCTCCCTGGGGGGCGTGTAGAGATACGTTCCATCATACACCCAAGCGACTCGCTGCCTAGCCGCCGAGCTCGCCCATTGTACCACCTTCATAATACAATCTAGCAGGAGTAGGTCTTTACCCTCCGGGGGTCCGAACCTGGGTAAAACCCTGTGTCTCCGCCCTCATCTCGCACCGCAGATGGCTGGCCGCCCTTGCCCCTCGTTCTACTACTCGCTGCCGATTGCAGCATCTGCCGTGACCATTCCCACGACACTGCCGCTTGCGCAGTACCCCGCAGCACACCAGCTGGCCCAAGTCGCCCGGCCCGATACCGTTTCGCGTTCGTCATTTTCGTCCCGACGCCAAGCTCCTCCGTGTCGCATCCACCGCCGCTCGCCGTCGCCGCGATGCGTGCTGGGCGCTGGGATGCTCGTCGCCGCCCTGGAGAAGGAGAAGACCACCATGATGCCTCCCCCTCTCCCTTATCCTCTCACTTCTCCCTGGCTCTCCCTCTCTCTCTCGCCCCGCACGCGAGCCCGAACCCTAGCTCCTAACCCGCCGGCGCCCTGCCATCCCCTACCACCCCGAGGCCATCTGAGACCACTATTAGCTCCACCTCGACCTGTTCTCCTTCCTCGCCGGGATTCCTTCTGTCGCCGCAATCGAGGTTGTCTTCCCCGACACCGACGAGTGCCGTCGTCGCCATTACCATCGCTCCTGACCTCGTGTGACCTCGCCGACCGACCCATCGTGTTCAGGGTGAGCTTTTGCACCTTCCAGTACCCTCCCCTTCTTAGCTTGCTTCCTGTACCGAGCTCCCGCCGTGTGCCACCGTTCACCACCGTGCAGGCTCGTCGCCGGCATGTTTTCCGAGCACCATAGGGCCTGGCACCACCCTAGTTAGGTAGCCCGCGCAGAGGCATTTCTGGTATGCCCAAAACCGCGTCCGTGCGTACGCCATAGCGCCACCGCAGGATGGTCACCGGCGTCGGCCACCGTCCACCACGCGGGGCAGACCAAGTCAACAGTGGCAGGCCTCACCTCGATGATGTGGCTCGCTGACGTGTACCATGCCCCACCAGTCAGCCTCTGAAGCTAGGCTGTGCCCCGGTGAGAAAATACCCTAACCCTATGCCGACCGTTGACTGTCCACGTGGCTGCTGAGGTGGCTCAGGGCCCATCAGTCAGTCACTGCGGGTAGCCTCTAGATCGGTGTAAAAAGAATAACCCCCCAGCTGATTTCATAATGATGTAATAAATGTTTTAATAATTCCAGAAAATGATTTTAAACTTGTAAATTCAATATCTAATTATTTATAAATCAGAAAAATGTGTATAATATATCAAAATGTTCAGAAAAATGAAACCTATCTATTTAATATATAACCATGCATTGATCAACAACTAAAATTAAAAGTTTAATTAGAGAACAAAATCCAACCCTCTCATATGTTCCGGAGTTTCTCCGAATTAGGGTTTTCACCCCTCGGAACCCCGACTAATTTGTCGAGCATGCTTTAGGGTTTCAATTCAATGCAAATTAACTTGTATAATACGATATAGAGATCAAGATCAAAGACCGAGGTCAACACCATCGAATATCGAAGATCGACGAACAATACTTGACCAACTCTAACCAAGTCAAGTTCAAGGCTTCCGAAGATCTATTTATCTGTTATCAACTGGCAAAGGCAAGCATAGCCCCACCATGATATAATCCTACGATTTCGAAAGCATTTCAATTCTGCCATAATGCATACGATTCTACTGTGGTCTTTTATCGATAGATAGAGTATCCTATCTATTGCATTACTCCCTTTGAGCTTATATTACCTGATCCACTGCTCCTAGCATAACTAGGTTTGGCTTGTGTGCACTGCTAGAGCTATTATATGTGTCTGCTTAGCCATGCATAGCTTTTGAGTCTGGTCCATCCAGATGATGTATCAGATGCAGAGAATCTAGTATGGCAGGAGAACGTGATGATATGAGATCGGTGATATAAGTTAAACATGCTAAGGCTTGTATGGGAGGCCACGGTGGGATGTGGTTTTTCTAGTCCTATGCTCGCCACCACTAGGAATTGGGTTCTTGCCTTTGGAACCAAGACGAGCATACAACCATACGGGGCCTGGAAAACCTCACGAGCAACTAACTTGCCTAGTAGATTCCATGAGTCACATAGTTCAGGCATTCCATTCGACATATGCATAGAAAATCTTCTAAAAGATTTGCCGGGTGAAATTGGTGCATTCATAACAGGTAGGTAAGCGTGACCGGGGTTGCTTGGGGTCGAAGGATCCCCTATAAACCAACCTTGCCTCACATCTTTAAGTACCGGCTTCGGGATTTGACCCGTTATGGTGGAACCATACTTATTGCGTGACTCATGGTCTCGGAAAAAGCAAGGTAAAGGTCGTGTCTAACCACCCTATGCCGGCCTTCCAAGGAAGAGGGCTATTACTAGTGGCATTAAGAGAAGGTTAGTACGTGTGGGTAAAGTTGTACACCCCTGCAGGGTAATAATCTTTTCGAAAAGTCGTGTTCACGGTTATGAACGCTTGGTGACCAGATTCTAAGATCATAGAGAACTATAACCTAATCGTAAAACTTGGCAGATCAACGTGTGTTTAAGGATGCTTCCTCATGGGTACGAGGGGGTGATCCTAGTTCAGGAGATGATGATTGGTGGATATCAAAAGATGATGATCAATATTTTCGGAGATGTCGCTCTCGTATCCCCTTTTTAAATACTCTGACTAGACGAGCTTCTTCTCCCTCTTGTTTTATAAACAAAAGTGGCTTTATGCAAAACAACTCCACCAGCCAGAAGTCTTGCGGAGTACACCCTGTACTCACCCTTGCTTTGTTGATACTTTTGGCACAGTAAGTGTTCCCTGAAGACCAGTTGGTACTACATCAACATCGAAGAGTAGCTTGGGGTTCCCGGCTGGCAGCCTGGAATCTGTGGGCTGGGACGTCATCATTATACTTCAGGCCTCTTAGGCCATTTGTTAAGTTCGCTATACTTAATAGCATAATTTGCCTTCCGTTGTTTGATGTTTGTGGTCAATGACCTCTGCTTGTAATAATTTGGTTCTCTGCTCAGTTACGAGCTTGCTGTAATAAAATTTTGTGTCGTAGGGTCACTTGAAGGAAATATCCCTAGAGGCAATCATAGAGATGATTATATTTCATATGTATCCATGAGTTATTGTAATGTTCCTTCAATATCCATATCAGGCAACTTGTTTTGATTGGCAATTATGTGAATTGTTTGTGAAACTCTTTACTTGTATGGTTATTTAATAGTTGTCCCTAGTTGGATTTCATGTGAGGACACATGTGAATATTAGACTAGCACATCGATTGGTTGATGACTATGTTTCCCAAGTCATAGACATGGAGATGTCAAACCAATGATGTGGACACATGTTATGAACATGGGGTTGGACTGATCCAACTTGAGACTGGCAATTAGTTGCAGCTCTCTCTCTACACATCGTGTACGTTTTGTCCTTAGACCTGAGATTGTCGCATGTACTTGAGATGTGGATCGACCTACTTTGGGGCTATCAAACGCTGCACCGTAACAGGGTAGTTATAAAGGTAGCTTTCGGGTTTGTCCTGAAGCATGCTGCAAGGCATGGTCAATCAATATGGGATTTTCCCCTCTCTACTTGAGAGAGATATCTCTGGGCCCCTTGAGTGATCGGATCTAGAAATGCATGGCCGTGCTACATATGGTTAAGAGTTAACCTAGTAAAGGGATTCCGAATCACGGTATCGAGAAAGGGAGGTCAACTTGGAGCTAGACCAAATATCGTGAGACAAAAGGAAAGACATGTACTAAACCTTGTGATGGTTCGTCTGATATGATCTTTGTATGCCTTTAGGAGTTGGCACGTCTTGCTAGAGGCCGCTACCAACTATTGACATAATAAGTGTATTCGTGTCATGTCTATACGCATATGAACCTATAGGGTCATACACTTAAGGGGCTGGAAGCCTAATGAGTATTGGATCCGAATTACACCAGGCTTAGGCTACTAATGGGCTGCTAATGTAGAAGCCCACTAGAGACACCTATATAAGAGAGGGTGGGACGAGCTGACCAGGGTTAGACCTCAGATCATTCCCAGCCGCCACTCCTCACGCCTGTGTCGCGCGTGCGGACCTAGCAGTCCGGCGTCTGACGCTTCCAACCTGTACGTGTGGATACCTCGGAGGCGCTGCATCTATTGCGTTTTGGACGAGCCGCGCAAGGGGGCTGCTCATGGGACGAGGACAAGGAGGAGACGTGGAACGTCTGCACTGCCTCGATGCGCTTCATTAATTCCGCAACTGCGCGTCTAGTGGTAATCCCGTGATCTATGACAACAATTATCCTGGTATACGCGGTAGAAATCTTTGATTTGCGCTAGTGTAGCCTACCCGTGTCCCTTCATCACTGTTGTGTTACCGATTCTTCACTGGATATTCTAGAGCTCAAGGTTAAGCTTATGTCAGACGGAGGTCTGGGATTTGTTTAGCCCTGATCCCGGGGGTATTACAATCGTCTACGCGATCTTGAGATCGGCAAGTGTACGAATACATCACCCATGAGAATTTGCTCTCGTTAACCGCTTTGGAATCTTCAAGGGTGAGTACTCTAATCGATTCGTTGCTACAGTCTAGTAGATAGATCTTGGCTTGTGTGTGTTCATGCGGTAGAATTTTTTTTGTTTTCCATGATATGAACCCCCTACACGCCTGACATGCTCGCACATGTTGTTGGCCTTCAGACTACTGTAGTCCGTGATCACCTCGATGTTCTCGACCCATTCCATGTCCAAGGTCAATCACCTCTGCGGCTCCCTTCATAGAACCAAGAAGAACTCCGTTACTGCAGATCAGTTCTTCTCCAAGATGAAGCACTTTGGCTTCGAGCTCCTCACTCTCCATAAGCCTGTAGATGAAAGTGAGCTCGTCGGTACATCCTGAACGGACTAGACGGCTCCTACAATGACCTCGCCTTCTTCGTCAATAGGAATCCAGGTACCACACTTGATGATCTCTATGATCAAATATGTGCTCATGATCTCCGTCAGAACATGTTGCAGGCAACAGGCGATTCCTTCACCTCGTCGGTCAACCTTGCTTGGCGCTCCCGTGATGATCGTCCTCGGGGTGCTGAGAAGGGTGATGATCGTGGCTGTCACGCCCCAATGGTAGGCCTAGTTGACAACTGCCACATATTTATAATTTTTCCACTATAAACATGTTAGGCTAACTAAAAACCATGACTACAAAACTAGAATAAGGGGACATTTTATTCATCATTTGGCCCGTACAAAAGATTTGATTACATGCAAAGTTCTTTTATTCATGCCCCTTTCCGTACTACTATCCTACTCCATGCCGTCATGTCCAAGAGTACCTACGTCTTTACAAGAAAAGAAAGAAATAAGAGTGAGTATGTAATCATACTTAGCAAGCACACATGCACAAAATTTTGAGATGGCACCGGTTCAACAACAAGAGTATTGGAGATTCTACAAAGACAAAGATAATTATATATTGAAAAGAATTTAAATGAAAGAAAAGAAAACTAACTAACTGGTATCGCACATGAAAGCAAGCTTTCCCGACCCGGGAGTCACGGGGGTGAATATTCACGCTTTTACACTCTACAGAGGGGTACTCTGACGTCGACAGTCCCGACCAGAACCACACAGGTGCTAGTCAAGCAGTGTTCTTTTACCTGCTAAAATCCGGACATTTTGACATACTACTATCGGCCGCTCTTACGGATCCATCGCCGACACGTTCCGGACCAAGGCCGTCCCTAGCGGAGAACCCAGATAGTCCCATTCCTATACTGTGACCGGTACAATATTTTTGCTGTCGTGATATCAGAGTTTTGTTAACCAAAAAAAATTTGGATGAAAACTCTAGCTAATCAACGATAAAGAAATCACCAGATTTTCTAGATATTCTCTAGTTTTTTCCAAAACATGGCCTCTAGCCATTCATGAGGTTAAGCTAGACTTAAGCCTTACTTGCCACTGCTAAGAGTAGCACAAAATATTTCCTTATCGGATGGAGTATAGAATCAAATAAAAGAAATTTCTAAACAAGAATTAGCAACCACTAGGATACATGGAAATGAATAGTACAAATCCTCATAGCCGAGGCATGCATGTATTATCACAGATCATAGACTAGCAATGAAAATAGTACTAGAATTCCACCTTCAGGTTATCATCGAAACCTCCTCCAGTATTAAGTTACAAGCAACAGACAACTGCTTTAAACAAAGTGTGTAAGGTAAATAGTCCACATGTTCCATGAACAAGAGACCGTTGTTTTCTCCCTAGTAGCAATAGCACATCTATAACCGAAGAGATTTCTGTCACTTCCCTTGGAAACTAGAGGCATGAACCCACTATCGAGCATAAATACCCCCTCTTGGAGTCACTAGCAACTACTTGGCCAAGATAGCTACTAACAACGGAGAGCATGCAAGATCACAAACAACACAGACATGATAGAATCATAAATACAAATCCATTAATCAAACCAACATAATAATCTCAATATCCATCGGATCCCTGCAAACACAACATGCATGATTACAAATAGATTAGATCTTGAACATGAACGGAGCTCACAAGATTTATACATGAAAGCACAAAGGAGGAGATACAACCATCTAGATACTACATGGACCCATAGTCCAAGATGGAACTACTCACGCATCATACCAGAGATAAGTCCTTCGGGATGATCTCCCCTCCGACAGGATGCCGGGAAGAACTTCAGATCCCCCCGATCTAGGGACGATGGTGGCGGCGGCTACAGACGGTTTCGTGGATATTTGATCGGGTGCTCAGGGTTTCTACATCGAGGGCTTCTTATAGGCGAAGGGGGATACCGAGGAAGCAGCCAGGGCCACCAAACCCTAGCCAGGCATGGGGTGCGGCCCACCCGCGCCTAGGGTGGGTCTGGCCTCCCTGGCTGGCCTCCCGGGCTCTCCTCTGGACTTCTTGTTCCCCACGGAAAGTAATTGACTTTGTCCTTTGTCCCGTTCAATTCCGAGAATATTTCTTTACTAACTTTTCTGAAACCAAAAACAGTAGAAAACAGGCATCTGGCACTGTTACAACTTGTTAATAGGTTAGTACCAGAAAACATGTAAAAAGCACCTCAAAGCGTGGACAAGTAAAGCAAAGTAGATACTAAACAAGGATGAAGCATAAAAAATTATAGATACGTTTCGAACGTATCATTGGGCTTAGTGTGGTTGCAGTCGGAGAATCGTAGGTAGTAGCCAAAAACCCTAGCTCGGAGCTCTCGAGGAAGACGAATAGATAATTATAGACAACAAAAGAGACAAATATGACAAATTTTAGAAAAAGGAAGACCCATTCAAAATTACACTAATGTGAATTTATTTCTTTTTTAGGAGACCGGAATATAAAGTATTTTCACATAAGATTTTATACGCGTGTATTATAAATTATTATTTGTATCCTGATATTTTTACTGAAACTTTTAAATCTTTAAATTTGAATTTTCAAAAAATCCTCCATGGAGTTGTCTGGGCCCACACTCCATAGATACATGACGTGCAAGTGTCCTCATTGATCATGCATGGCACAAAGCTTAAGCTATAGTATATAACCAAAACTTTTTAATTTTTAAATTTGATTTTTTCAAAAAGAAAATCCTCCATGGAGCTGTCTGGCCCCACACTCCATAGACACATGATGTGCAAGTGCCCTCATTGCTCATGCATGTCACCAAGCTTAAACTATAGTATATAACTAGACCAAGTAGCACCAGTACATGCGTGAGCTAGGAAGTCAAAAAAGATAGAAATGACAAATGAGTTGAATAGAATAGAGCAAGCATCCTGACATATTCATGAATGTGCCACCATCGACATGCATGAATCATAGAAGCCTAGTACATGTATATCAAGTCAAGTACAGAGTAGACATAGGAAAATAAACTAGGTAGGCTTTTGTAGAGAGATGGGACATGTGCTTGTCTTCTCCTACTACCCTCTACAATGAACCAGATTACTATCTCCTCTTGCACGCCTAGGAATGTGACTAGTGATAGTTTTGGTACTCTAACATGATGTGTGACTTCCAATACTTTTTATAGGCCACAGAGAGAAAAGATCTGGGTCACCGCTTAAGCATACTCCAGAATATCCACCGCTTTGCCGAGTGCTAAATTTTTATTTTTTTCTATGCTGCTAATTAGAAGCATATTTTCTTAGTCAGGCGCGTAGCCTTTTCGTGCTGGAAAGTTTCCACGTACACTTTACGTGCATCTTACTCAGCTCTTCATTTTTAGAACCAATGCCATCTGTTTGCCTACGTGCATATCCAGGTGAAATATCTCACCGATCAAAGGTGCAGCTAGCTAGCTAAATCTGAATATACAATACACTCGTTTCAATCTTTCATGCATGTAATAGTATCGACGAGAAAAGCTACTAGTTGTTGACTTATTTGATTCAAAACATGCCAATGATTTACACATTATTTTATTTTATTTTTTAATTTCTTTACAAATCAAATAATTATTTTGATTCTTTCATTAAAACAGTCAAATTAACATGGGTGTTACATCCTCCCCTACTTATAAAAATTTTGTCCTCGAAATTTAGTTACCCGTATTCAGTATTCAGAAGATGTGGAAAATTTGCACGGATATCATCCTCCTTTTCCCATGTTGCTTCTTCTTTCGCGTGGTTGCTCCACTGAACTTTCAAAAATCGGATGGTTCTCTTTCTCATGACTCTATCTTTATAATCTAATATTTTTATGAGATACTCTTCATAAGATAAATTAGGACGGAGCTCGACAAGATTTGATTTCACTGTCTCTAGTGGCCGTTCACACTTTTTTAACGTTGATACGTGAAAGACGTTGTGTACTCCCGATAAATTTGCGGGTAAATCTAGACGGTAGGCTACTACCCTAACCTTGTTTATAATTTGAAATGGTCCGACGTACCTTGGACTTAATTTGTTGGAAATTTGGTCCAAATAACCTAGCCCAATTTCCATTCCAATAATTCCTGAAAATCCTAGAGGCCCACGTGGCCCATTCATGCATGGCAAGAGGTGGAACAAAAGTTTAGTCCCACATTGCTAGTTGAAGGAGTTTTTCACCTACCACTTGGTAAAAGGATGAGAAGTAGAAGGAGAGAGTCCCACACGCGCGCTCCTCCTCCTCCGCCGCCCGCCACGACGCGCACACGGGTTGCGGGTTGCGGGTTGCGGAATCTCGCCGAGCCGAGTTCTTTTTTTCCACGCATGACTGTTATATAAACGGGTGTGCAGAATTTGAACAGTTTGCTAATGGGTTGTAAATACGACTCAGTGGAGGTTTAATTCGAACTAAGTGGAGGCTGTTTGGCTTTGGTCGCTGCCTGTTCGTTTCCTCTTCCGACGTCGCCTGTTCGCATGTCTACCCGTGCCTATAAGAGCGAAAGGTCGCTCCTTTCCTCAGGTATCTATCAGAACCATCGCCTCCAAGTTCCAGAGCACTGAGCTGCCAACAGTTCTTCCCCATCCCGTCTTGTGGCGTGCACCGCGAGACGGGACAGTAGGCCTCCGGAACCCCGCTGATTCGAGTCCTGTATGGGAGAAGGGCGATAAGGTTTTTGGGGAGCGCTATCGGCGCGACTACTAGCTTCATCACGGACTCCATCACGGAGAGCGACTGCGGCGATGTCTTCCCCAATGAGGACTTATTCCCCGACATCAGCACCCTCTTCATCGACGACATGGCCAACGATGGTTCCAACGCCGGCGGTTCCTCTTCTGCTACTGCCGTGTATATCTTCTTTCTCAATCTTGTTCTGATCATATCTAAAGTGTTACACCTTGCAGTTTGTTTGGTTATATGCCTTAATATGTATTCGCTATTTCACATGATTAGTATATTGCCTATTATTCTAATCATATTTTATCTAGCGTTTATTATGGATAATTCGCTTGGTAAATTGCTCTTATTTTCAACAATCCAAAAACCTTATTTCAGGAAATTTGCCCCAAGTGGCTTTGTTGCTTCTATGAAGCCACCTGTGTTCGAAGGTGTTAATTACAAACGATGGCATGCGAGAGAAGTGCTCTGGTTTTATACCATGAGCTGCTATAACGCCATCTATGGCGCACCTGAGGGAGAACAATATTGTCGATTCATATCTTTCATTTAGCAATGGCAAGGATATGTGGGATGCGATCGAGAGAAAATTTGGAGTCTCCGATGCTGGCAGTGAACTGTATGTCATGGAACAATTCTATGACTATAAGATGGTTGAGGACCGCCCCATTGTGGAGCAGGCTCATGAGATACAGTCACTTGCCAGGGAGCTTGAGCACTTCACTTGTGTGTTACCGGACAAGTTTGTCGCCGGAGGCATTATCCAAACTTTCCCAGTCATGGAGGAATTTTGCTACTTCTCTGAAGCACAAGAGGCAAGAGTTCTCCGTGACGGATCTCATTGGGACTCTTGATATGGAAGAGAAGGCGAGAGCAAAAGACACACGTGCTCGATGTACCGAGGGAGGTTCTAATGCTAAACTGGTACAGAAAAGGAACTTCCAGCCTCACAAGTTCAAGAACAAAGGCAATTTTGATGACAAAGGAAAGTTCGATGGAAAGAACAAGGCCTCATAGTCCACCAGCTTCAAGAAGAAGACTGATAAGAGGAAAGGTGCTTGTCATGTGTGCGGTGATCCTAATTATTGGGCTCCTGCTTGTCCCAACCGCTTTAACAAGCGCTAGCATGGGAAGGGCAGCAAGATTGCTAATGTTGTCATGGGCGATGTTGAGATGAAAGATGTTGGGTATGGTATATTACCTACTGTTCTTTCATTATGTCATTCTCCTGATTGGTGGATTGACACGGGCGCTAATGTACATGTCTGTTCTAATATTTCCATGTTTTCTTCATATCAGGTCAGAGGGACTAAAACCGTGATGATGGGCAACGGCTTGCATGCTTCTGTTCATGGTATTGGTACGGTCGATCTGAAGTTCACTTTGGGAAAGACCGTGTGCCTGAAGAACGTGCATCATGTTCCCTCAATAAATAAAAATCTTGTTAGCGGATCTCTTCCGTGTCGACATGGCTACAAGATTGTATTTGAGTCCAATAAATTTGTAATTTCAAAGTATGGAACCTTTGTTGGTAAAGGCTATGAGTGCGGAGGCTTGTTCTGCTTATCTCTGTCAGTCATTTGTAATAAAGTTGTTAATCATATTTACACGAATTTTGAATGAAATGTCTGGCACTCTCATCTTTGTTATATTAATTTTGGTTGTATGACGCGGCTAGCCAAAATGAATTTAATCCCTGATTTCACAACTGTTAAGGGATCTAAGTGCCAAGTCTGCATGCAAGCTAAACAACCTCGCAAGTCACATACGACTGCAGAAGTGAGAAATTTAACATCACTAGAGCTCATACATTCTGATCTTTGTGAGATGAATGGTGTGTTGACAAAAGGTGGAAAGAAATATTTCATGATTTTGATCGATGACTCTACGAGATATTCTCATGTGTATCTTCTGAAATTAAAAGATGAGGCTTTGAGTTTTTTCAAAATCTATAAAGCCGAGGCAGAAAATCAACTTGATCGAAAGATTAAGAGGCTTAGATCTGATCGTGGTGGAGAGTATTTTTCCAACGAGTTTGATTCCTTTTGTGTGGAACATGGCATAATTCATGAGAGGACGCCTCCCTACTCACCCCAGTCAAATGGAGTAGCCGAAAGAAAGAACCATACTCTAACAGATTTGGTTAACGCCATGTTAGACACATCGGGTCTTTCTAAGGAATGGTGGGGGGAGGCACTATTGACTGCGTGTCATGTCCTAAACCGAGTTCCCACAAAGAACAAAGAAATTACTCCATTCGAAGAATGGGAGAAGAAAATATTAAAACTCTCTTACGTATGTATTTGGGGTTGTTTGGAAAAGGTTAATGTACCAATCCCCAAGAAGCGCAAGCTTGGACCAAAAACCATTGATTGTGTTTTTTTGGGCTATGCTTTTCATAGCATTGGTTATAGATTCTTGATAGTAAAATCTGAAGTGCCTGACATTGATGTCGGTACAATCATGGAGTCGACTGATGCGACTTTCTTTGAGGATATCTTACCAATGAAGGATAAACCTAACTCATCAAATCCGGAGATACCTAGTTCATCTAATCAGGAAGTTGCTACATTATATGAACCTACCATTCCAATTGAACACTTTGAAAGTCCTAAGGAGGATGATAATGAAATTCCTAAAAGGAGCAAGAGACAAAGGACTGCAAAGTCTTTTGGTGATGATTTCATTGTGTACCTTGTCGATGACACTCCCACTTCCATTTCAGAGGCTTATGCATCTCCTGATGCTGACTACTGGAAGGAAGCTGTTCATAGTGATATGAATTCCATCTTAGCTAATGAAACATGGGAGATCACTGGTCGTCCTTATGGGTGCAAACCTGTAGGATGTAAATGGGTGTTTAAGAAGAAACTAAGGCCTGATGGTACTATTGAGAAGTACAAGGCAAGGCTTGTGGCCAAGGGTTATACCCAAAAGGAAGGTGAAGAATTCTTTGACACTTACTCACCTGTAGCAAGGTTGACCACCATTTGAGTACTACTTTCTCTGGCTGCCTCACACGGTCTTCTCGTTCATCAAATGGACGTTAAGACGGCTTTCCTAAATGGAGAGTTGGATGAGGACATTTATATGGATCAACCGGATGGTTTTGTAGTAAATGGTCAAGAAATAAAAGTGTGCAAGCTACTGAAGTCTTTATATGGTCTTAAACAAGCACCTAAGCAGTGGCACGAAAAATTTGATAAAACCTTAACCGCTGCAGGCTTTGTTGTAAACGAAGCTGACAAGTGTGTATACTATCGCCATGGTGGGGGAGAAGAGTTATTCTATGTTTGTATGTTGATGACATACTGATCTTTGGGACCAACCTTACTGTAATTGAGGAGGTCAAGGATTTCTTATCTAAGTCTTTTGAGATGAAGGATCTAGGAGTCGCTAATGTTATCTTGAACATCAAACTATTGAGAGATGATGATAGTGGGATCACGTTCGACTGCCCCACTAAAAAAAACTTTGTTATTTTATTTGTTTTAAACACGGCTCCTGCAACCCAGTAGCAGGCAAACAAAATAATCCGGAGACCCGGGTTGGGCGTTTGAATAAAGATGGGACGTTTTAGAAAACAAAACGGGCTTTGCGAAAATAGTTTTATGCAAACAATGCATGATGATGACGATGCAATGCACAAATTCAACGCGATTTTCTAATAGTGGTTTTGCGGGATGCCACGGGATATAAAGAAAGTACTTCTTTATATCATTTTTATGCCAAACTATTGATGCTTAAAAATATATATGAGGAAGCAATAGATTTCAGGAGTAATAATTTGAGTGTACGAACATGTCTGCCTATTTAATATTAAGGATAGCCCTATGCCGTCCCCCGGACAATGGGAGGCCCCCATCGTCCTGCCCCAGCTGCTGCCACGTGTCCACTAAAAACGGCTCGAATCCCGTTTTTGCTGCAAAACATTCCGGTTTGCTGCAAATGTTCCCGCTTTTGCTTCCGAAGAAAAAAAAATGTTCGTTTTTAGAAATAGAACGTCTCGCCGGAGACCTCGCCGGAGACTATGCAGCAAAAAAATTGTACTAATGCAGCAAAACCGACTTCGCTGGAGACATCGTCGGAAAAAACTCGCCGGTGACTTCGCCGAAGACCTTGTAGCAAAAAGTTGACACTGTTGTAGCAAAATCACAAGACGGTTGTAGCAACAAAGTTCTTCTAATGTAGCAAAAATCTTACTTCGCCGGAGACATCACCAGAAATTTTTCTAGACACCTCGTCGGAGACCTCACAGGGGATGTCATAGCAAAAAATTGTGCTATTGTAGCAAAATCAGAGAAAAAATGTAGCAAAAAAGTTATAATTGTGTAGCAAAAAACAAAACCTCGCCGGAGACATAACCGAGAAAACTAGTTAGAATTCACTCAAAAAATTGTACACAAATATCGTAGCATTCCAAATACCCCAAACTAGCAAATATAGTATGCATATGTAGCAAAAATATAAAAAAATATGTAGCAAATCCCCACCGTGGAAGGGCTGGAATTGCAAAAGGCCTACATAAACTGCTTCCATGGAAGGGAGCGGAGCTCGGCACGGGGCGTAGGAGGCGCCATGGCGGCAACACCTGCTCGCGGCCTCACCGCCACCGGCACATGCGGACATGGGGCCAGCGTCAGAGATGGAGGAGACAAGGGCGGTGATGAGGGGAGGGGTCCGGGATGTCTTCATCGGCAGCGGCGCCAGACATGCGCAGCTCGGAGGAGCAGCAGCGAGCAGCGGCGCCGAGAAGCTGCGGCCCTCCTCGAGCCGGCCGCGGAAAGCAGGGCGGAGCTGCGGCGGCATGCTGGGGGTGGTACGTGGAGCACCGACGAGGGAGCTTTCCTAGGGCGGCTGAGCACCGGCAAGAGAGCCTGGCTAGGGCGTCGGAGCACAGACGAGGGAACATGCAGCAGAGCAGGTCACCGGCAAGATGCGTTCTTTCTCCACCGCACGCGCAGAAGGGGATAAAGTAAGAAATAAACAGACGTGGTCATGTGTGGGGCCAAGGAAAGCGACATGTTCTCACGTCCATCTGTGCGGGATCAGGACGATGGCGAAGAGATATCCCCGGGGGATTGGAATCATCTTCCTAATATTAATCATACTGTCCGAAGAAAAGGAAAAATTCGAGTCTATCGCTGAAAATAGTGGCCATAATGTTGACACACTGTATGGGACTTCATCTATCATACTATCACCCCATGAACTTAACGTTCCTCAACTACAGCAACCCACTGTACATCCTCTATAGAAGAGCTGTAAACTTCCTTCTCAGGACTCAGTCTGAATCGATGGATGCTCCACAAGAGGCAGCTCCTTCTGCGTCACAATACCTAGAAATAAAAAATGACAAGCAATTTCAGTATCTACCTTACCACACAAAAACTAAACTGAATATATGCTATCGCCACGCACGCACATATATCAGGAGCAACAGGCTTGGTAGCTGCACCAGTCGTGCCATTGGGCAGGAGGCATCGAGGGGTGGAAGCACAACATCCGCCTCTAGCTAGATGCACCTCGGAGGCGTGTGCTTACACGGCTGCGGGGAGGAAGATGACAAGATCTGCATCCCCGGTGTCAGTAGAAAGAGTAATTGTCGAGGTAGTTTAAGTGTTGAGCAGGGAGGGGATAGCAGCGTGGAAGAACGACATCGCGCTGGTTCGGAAGCAGGACGGCGGGTGCACGGCTCCGACGAAGGCAGGGCGTCGCGGGAAGAACGACAGCGCAGTGCATCGGCGCAGAGCGGCGGCGGGGACGGTCAAGGGCGACGTGGCGCGAGATGGAGACCGATTGTAGGCCCGGCCGAGGACGTGGGCAGTGGACTCACGCGAGTCTGTTGGAGGGATGTGCGCGTCGGTGCGTGCCGGAGGCGATCAAAGGCATTAATTCCATGGGGAGAACCAATAGATCTGGAGTTGCCGTAATTTGGGGACACCGGCGTTTTCAGCGGACGGGAGTTACATCTTTTCCTCTTCCGGTGGAGTGCGATCAGTCAAGTTAAATTACTAAATGCACAGCAGATTTTTTCTAGCCCTTAGATTTAGTTTAGTGGACCTAATCATATGGTGGTAATTGGCTTGTGTTCATTTTGTGGGGTATGTTTAGAGAAGATATTGTTTGCTCTTTTATTAGTAGTAGAGATATATTTTTGGATTCATAATAATCCAATCTATTTAATTAAATTAATAAATAAGTATTTATATATATAGTTTTTGGTCAAGAATTTTATAATATAATTATGCTTTATGGAATTTTATAAAATTAAAGAAAGAAGATAAAAATAAATAAAAATCACTTTTAATATATATTATTGTCATAGTATTTAAGAAAAATACTAAATAAATGTTTTGGGTCATAAAAAGAAATTCTTTTATTTAAATATTAATCCTTAAAATAATTATGAAATGAATAAATATAGGTATTTATATTAAATTTTAATTTTAAAAATAAATTATTATCTTATATAATGGCAAATATAATATTCAACAACTATTAAAGATTATTTTTTAAATGAAATCCATTTTTATTTAAATAAATTCTTGAAACTAAAGTAATGGGTAAAACACCCAAAGAAAAATAAATGATACATAATGCATTACATTACTATGCATAGTCATTTTGCTTCTTTAAATATTGTCCTTACCAGGCAATAATGATGTTTTGTAGACATAGAAGCTCAAGGTCCAGTGCAAGCATCCGACTTCACTACCTTGTAATCACAAGGCAAGTTCATCACTTGCTCATGTCCTTTAAAGAGTCTTTATCAAAGTATTTGCAAATTCTGTGTTATCATCTATGTTTCAAGGGAAGAAAATATTATTTTCTCAAATAAATAAATTGTTGATATCATCCTAAGTGATGATAGGAAGGAGCAATAGAACTTAAGTTTCTATTCGCAATAATGATAATCAACTAGGAACTTAACAACCCATGAGATCACTGATTCTAGCGCCGTATATAACGCGTTAGCCATGCAATTTGGAATGGGACTGAGAAGTCCGTTGTATCCTTTTTCTCTTGTCTGGAGGCAAGACAACCTTAACGTGACATTTTGATTCCTTGTGTGGATCCAACATGTGGGTGGGCACCCTTATGCCCCACACTTTTGGTGTCTAGATTATCTATGAGTGGTTTTTAGTGGTATAGTCCATTTGATATGGCACTTGCCAGGGCATTGTAACACCCTCAGAATCGACCCTATGCAAGTTTTAGCGAAACCCGCCAAACCCGCATAGAAACGATTCAAATGTGCCCACCAGGCACTTTCGTGCGGGTGGAAAACGAAGTAATAACATTACACAACAGCCCTCGATGGGACCCACAGAACAGATATATATATATACAACAGCGACTCAATGAGCCAAGAATACAGATATAATATACAAAGATCCAAATCACCTTGAAAATGATAGAGCGTCCGACTACGGACAAGATGCAAATGGGGCTAAGAGACCTGAAGAATAACCAATGGCGTCCATAACCCTGCCCAGGCCAAGCCGGAAGGGTAACCCTGCTAACGACGTCGATCTCAAAACCTGCTTAAACAAAAGGGGTGCCGACAAAGGGCAAAGGAAAAAGAGGAGCGTCAGTACTGAGGCCAGTACACGGCGAGACTAGAATTCGGCGGTCCTCGCCTACATAGGTGTGGTGGACTGAGCGGCAGCGGCAGCATGCACTAAACAACCTATAGAGACTCGATACAACTAGCGGATATCAGAGAGGGGGGTAAGAAAGACCTATTCGGAACCAATCGGATGCTACCATCAAACAAACCCGTCCTGGTGTTTCCCCCTCGAGACCAAACGAGGAAGTCAACCGAGGAACTCACATGGTTGGCAGTTTTATTTATTCAGTTATTGTTGCAGCAATTACTAGTCAAATATAGATAGACATCCTGATAAAATATGCAGTGGACACTTTTATTTAACCATTCCGTTGTAGTTGCAACACTTTACTAGTCAGATACAATTAGCGTGAGATATCCCAAAAACCCAGCAGTTGTTGGTACTTTTATTCAGCCATTCCGTTATAGTTGCAATACTTACTAGTCAGGTACAATGGTCGCAAGCGACGCCCAAACAAGCAATTGTTGGCAGTTTTATTTAGCCATTCCGTTATAGTGAAGCTAATTACTAGTCATTTTAAAGTCAAAATTTATAGCACTACTTTAGTTATAGTTGTCTATGATCGAGATACTGTGCTCCAAGTCGTCCATAACCGCGGACACGGCTTTCAGAAAGTTTTAACCCGGCCGGGGTGCACAAATAGCAACACACACACGATCGACCTCGGAAAAACCAAATCAAAACCCAACGAGGCTTTCACGACAAAGCAATCACAGGATTCAGAAATATTTCAGGGGGCCACCCCTTGGAGTACACCCGCAACGAAGTAAGCTAGCTCCGAGACGGACCCGAGGTTTGGGTGGACGGCTGTGAACGACTGGGAACCCAAAACTGAGCTTGTCGACACCGCGGAATCATGTCCCGATCCTAAACAGTACAGTGTGCTCCTCGCACAATCGTAAATAAAGCAGTAGCATGGCATAAGTACAGGATCGTAAATAAAACCTCAAACTAGTTTGTGGCCCCAAGAAATAAGACTGAATCAAGCTCTGGCTAAGGGGGGCCCATAATTCCCCGTATGTGGATAGCGCGATAAATCAAGGAACAGGTATCAAGTACTCGGGGTCCTACGGGACACAAGTGGGCGGTCGGAAACCAAATATTATCTATCACCCACCGATGCCTCTGCTTACTTACTTCAATTTTAGTTGTTAAACAGGAATTAAAGTGAACGATAAGTAAAACCATGACCATCTCCAACAATTAACTTGCGGCAATACACCAACAACTGTGGCACTTGACGACACGCAACAACACTTGAGCAAGCGGCTACGACGCGCAAGTCCAGCTATCTACCAAACAACAGGTAATAGGATGTGTCCAAGGCAATATACGGCTGCAAGGGTTTCACGGGTACGAAACTAGAGCAACGCAACACAGATAGCAAAAGATCAACAGGAGGGAAGTAAATACTATAAAAGTAAGATAGGTAGAAAGGGGGAGATGCTCGCCTGAAAACATTGTCGAAGGTTCAACCGAAGATCGGGGCGAAGCTCACATCAACTCAACGGCCTTATCCGCGAAGAACCAAAACACTAGAAGGAACACCGGATGCAATATTTAAGATTACGGAAGAAGATCGGGCATGATGCATGTATGATGTATGACATGGCAAAGATGCGATGCAATTAGGTCATATTAAGCGGAACCGGGGTCCCGACAATTAATAAGGCGGTTCGAGTTATTTAGCTACCCCGCAATTAAATGTTGTTTTAGCATGGTAAAAGATAGCACAGGTTCGCTACACAAATTTAAATGAGGCCAATATAAGACTAGATTTGCCCGCATATGGGCCCCATATTTAATTATAGGGTGAATCGGCATAAGGCCCCCAAACCACAGACAAGGATGCATGCATGACAATTCAATATGCAACAAGTTGTATTATATTATAAAATAGGGTTTCGGGAAGGGGTTCACACATTAGGGTTCGGCAGATCTTGGGGTTCCGGGGTTCGGGGTTCGACAGGGGCTCAGGGTTCGACGGGTCGGTCTCGGCGGGAACGTTCTCGGACAACGGAGTAGATCTTGGCGTTTTGGTAGACGAACTTGGCGTGGCGTCGGGGCGCATCGGTCTCGCCCTGGACGGTGTCGAACTTGTCGGGGCCGCGCAGTAGATCTTGGCATTTCTTTCGGTTCGGGTCTTGGCGTCCGAGGCAGTACTTGGCGTCCGTGAAGGAGAACTTGAGGGTCCAGCGTCTCGGTGTCCCCGGATCCGAGCGGAAGAACTTGTCGGGCCGGGTCCGGCCTTCGGGGTCCGGGAGGGAGAACTTGGCGTTCCGTGGCGAAGGTCTTGATGGTGCCGTGTCGAAAGCATCGGGGTTTCCGTGAACGAGATCTTGGTGACGGGATCGACGAACTTGTTACGGGTCGGCCTTCGGTTCTGGAGATGAAGCTACTGTACTGACGATGCTCTGGTGGCTCGCTCACTCACTTGGTGCATACAAGAGCGTGGGATCTTGGAGGTTGCTGGTTGTCCTCAACCGATAGAGAGGCAGGTGGGGTCGACCGAGGTAGGCAGCGAGGAGGGCGCGTCCGGGACATGGTGGAGGCACCCGAGGGCCGGAGAGGGCGCCGGCGAGGTCTTTTCCCGCGGGGTCGACGCCGGCTTGCAGAGGCGCAGAAGAGGCGCAAGGGTTCGGGCGACCGGGAAGAGGACGAGGGAGGCGTCGATGACGAGCTCGCGGGGAGGGACGGTGACGACACGGGCCGAGCGGGAGGCCACGACGAGGTGGCGGCGGCGGTTGCTGGCGGCCAGGGACGGGACTCGCAGGGCGGCGGTCTGTCGGTGACGCGGCCGACGGTGGGTCCGGCGAGGGTGCTCGGGGACGGCTCGGGGAGGGAGACGAGGAGGGCGCGCCGGCGGCGGGGCACGCGGCCGCGGCCGGAGGTCGCGGAAGCCGGTCCGGCAGCAGGGGGAAGGTTGCGGTGAGGGTCGGGCTCGGAGGGGAGACGAGGCAGGCGGTGCGTGGTGGTGGCCGGCGCGAGGCGAGGCCACTGGGCGGCGGGGCTTGTCGGCGGCTCGGGGGAGCAGGCAGGGACGAGGGCCTGGCGGCGCGGCCACAGCGGAGGAGGCGGCGCTCCGGGTCGGCGGCGGACGGGAAAGGGGGAGACGCGGTCGGGGAGGGCGTCGGGCTCGGACAGGGCGGTTGCGGTGGGAGGAGGTCGTGGTCGGGGAAGAAGAGGGAGTGGCGAGAGGGGTAGCTGGGGGAGGCGGGTTCCGCGGTGGGCCAGGGGGCAGGTGCGGGGGCGGACGCGGTCTGCCCGCGTGGGGAGGGGGCTAGGCAGCTGCGGGTGGGCCAGGGAGAGGTGGGGCCAGGGGGTGAGGATCGGGTGTGGGGAGGCTGCAGCGTGCGTGTGTGCGTCGTGTGGGGTGTGTGTGTGTGTACCAGGTGGAGTGGAAGTGAGGGAGTGGGGTGAGGTGGCGGCGTGGGAGTGGGTGGGGGAAGGGAGAGGGTGAGGTGTCAGGTGGGGATTGGATGGGATGAGGTGGCCGGAGGGGTGGGTAGATTAGGACTGGGTAGGTTAGGGATTTAGGTAGACCGTTTGTTTGTACTGGGGGTGGTCGTTCGGGTCGAATCGGCCCGTTCGACTGCCCCCACTAAAATAATTTAATTTTTTTTTTTTAAAACAAAGCTTCTGCGAACCGATAGCAGACAAACCAAATAATCCGGAGACCCGGGTTTTGGTGTTTGAATAAAGATGGGGCGTTTTAGAAAACACAAAAATAGGTTTTTCTGCAAATAGTTTGATGCAAGCAAATGCAAGATGATGACGATGCTCAAATGCAATGTGGCATGATGACATGAGCATGCAGTCATGATGATGCAATGCACGAAAACAACGCGATTTTCTAGTAGTGGTTTTGCGGGATGCCACAATTCGACACCACTAACAATGGATCTCGCCCTCGAGATCCGCCTCATGGTACCGGAAGGAAGGGCGGCGATCTGAATCTTCTCGGATCGTGTAGATCCTCGCGACACCACTAACAAGAGGTCGTTGTTCGTGATTGTCGGGAGAACACTCCGGGAACATAAGGTCGAAGGTAGAGGTATCCACAAATAAAGCCACCCCAAACTTCCGTGGATGGAGTAAAACTGCTGGATCCACTGATTCGATGTACAAAAGCGAATGATAAGAGTAGTCGGATGGTGATCAGTCCATCGCGCACCCAAACCATTACTCTGCACACGAATAGGCGGATTATGCAACCAAATCTCGGAATCATACTGAAGATCTCGACAAGCAAGATTCTGGAACAAAGGGGTGATGCAGACTCTGCATCGGATCTGGCGTAGATGATGTCGTCGCGTCAGAAAACACCGGAAGGCACAAACAAGGAACAAAGAATGGTACCACAGTAAACGGATTCCTCGGATAGCATGAAGACCAGATGTAGCAACACCGTTACCAAAGGAGGAAGCGAAACCCTGAAGGTACGACGGAAACCCAACCACGAGATATCCTGGACTCGAAGAGAGAGAAGAGAGCGGATTCAAAACACGTGGAGGTAATAGGAGAATAGCAGAGGGGTAAGGAGTAAAAATCAGACCTAATCAGAACTATCCAACCGATTTTGCAAAAATAGTTTTGACACTCTACTTCGGCCGTTAGCTAGGTTATCCTACAGGCTGTACTTGTGGGGTATCGCAACTGCTGAGCTCTGATACCACTCTGTAACACCCTCAGAATCGACCCTATGCAAGTTTTAGCGAAACCCGCCAAACCCGCATAGAAACGATTCAAAGGTGCCCACCAGGCACTTTCGTGCGGGTGGAAAACGAAGTAATAACATTACACAATAGCCCTCGATGGGACCCACAGAACAGATATATATACAACAGCGACTCAATGAGCCAAGAATACAGATATAATATACAAAGATCCAAATCACCTTGAAAATGATAGAGCGTCCGACTACGGACAAGATGCAAATGGGGCTAAGAGCCCTGAAGAATAACCAATGGCGTCCATAACCCTGCCCAGGCCAAGCCGGAAGGGTAACCCTACTAACGACGTCGATCTCAAAACCTGCTTAAACAAAAGGGGTGCCGACAAAGGGCAAAGGAAAAAGAGGAGCGTCAGTACTGAGGCCAGTACACGGCGAGACTAGAATTCGGCGGTCCTCGCCTACATAGGTGTGGTGGACTGAGCGACAGCGGCAGCATGCACTAAACAACCTATAGAGACTCGATACAACTAGCGGATATCAGAGAGGGGGGTAAGAAAGACCTATTCGGAACCAATCGGATGCTACCATCAAACAAACCCATCCTGGTGTTTCCCCCTCGAGACCAAACGAGGAAGTCAACCGAGGAACTCACACGGTTGGCAGTTTTATTTATTCAGTTATTGTTGCAGCAATTACTAGTCAAATATAGATAGACATCCTGATAAAATATGCAGTGGACACTTTTATTTAACCATTCAGTTGTAGTTGCAACACTTTACTAGTCAGATACAATTAGCGTGAGATATCCCAAAAACCCAGCAGTTGTTGGTACTTTTATTCAGCCATTCCGTTATAGTTGCAATACTTACTAGTCAGGTACAATGGTCGCAAGCGACGCCCAAACAAGCAATTGTTGGCAGTTTTATTTAGCCATTCCGTTATAGTGAAGCTAATTACTAGTCATTTTAAAGTCAAAATTTATAGCACTACTTTAGTTATAGTTGTCTATGATCGAGATACTGTGCTCCAAGTCGTCCATAACCGCGGACACGGCTTTCAGAAAGTTTTAACCCGGCCGGGGTGCACAAATAGCAACACACACACGATCGACCTCGAAAAAACCAAATCAAAACCCAACGAGGCTTTCACGACAAAGCAATCACAGGATTCAGAAATATTTCAAGGGGCCACCCCTTGGAGTACACCCGCAACGAAGTAAGCTAGCTCCGAGACGGACCCGAGGTTTGGGTGGACGGCTGTGAACGACTGGGAACCCAAAACTGAGCTTGTCGACACCGCGGAATCGTGTCCCGATCCTAAACAGTACAGTGTGCTCCTCGCACAATCGTAAATAAAGCAGTAGCATGGCATAAGTACAGGATCGTAAATAAAACCTCAAACTAGTTTGTGGCCCCAAGAAATAAGACTGAATCAAGCTCTGGCTAAGGGGGGCCCATAATTCCCCGTATGTGGATAGCGCGATAAATCAAGGAACAGGTATCAAGTACTCGGGGTCCTACGGGACACAAGTGGGCGGTCGGAAACCAAATATTATCTATCACCCACCGATGCCTCTGCTTACTTACTTCAATTTTAGTTGTTAAACAGGAATTAAAGTGAACGATAAGTAAAACCATGACCATCTCCAACAATTAACTTGCGGCAATACACCAACAACTGTGGCACTTGACGACACGCAACAGCACTTGAGCAAGCGGCTACGACGCGCAAGTCCAGCTATCTACCAAACAACAGGTAATAGGATGTGTCCAAGGCAATATACGGCTGCAAGGGTTTCACGGGTACGAAACTAGAGCAACGCAACACAGATAGCAAAAGATCAACAGGAGGGAAGTAAATACTATAAAAGTAAGATAGGTAGAAAGGGGGAGATGCTCGCCTGAAAACATTGTCGAAGGTTCAACCGAAGATCGGGGCGAAGCTCACATTAACTCAACGGCCTTATCCGCGAAGAACCAAAACACTAGAAGGAACACCGGATGCAATATTTAAGATTACGGCAGAAGATCGGGCATGATGCATGTATGATGTATGACATGGCAAAGATGCGAGGCAATTAGGTCATATTAAGCGGAACCGGGGTCCCGACAATTAATAAGGCGGTTCGAGTTATTTAGCTACCCCGCAATTAAATGTTGTTTTAGCATGGTAAAAGATAGCACAGGTTCGCTACACAAATTTAAATGAGGCCAATATAAGACTAGATTTGCCCGCATATGGGCCCCATATTTAATTATAGGGTGAATCGGCATAAGGCCCCCAAACCATAGACAAGGATGCATGCATGACAATTCAATATGCAACAAGTTGTATTATATTATAAAATAGGGTTTCGGGAAGGGGTTCACACATTAGGGTTCGGCAGATCTTGGGGTTCCGGGGTTCGGGGTTCGACAGGGGCTCAGGGTTCGACGGGTCGGTCTCGGCGGGAACGTTCTCGGACAACGGAGTAGATCTTGGCGTTTCGGTAGACGAACTTGGCGTGGCGTCGGGGCGCATCGGTCTCGCCCTGGACGGTGTCGAACTTGTCGGGGCCGCGCAGTAGATCTTGGCGTTTCTTTCGGTTCAGGTCTTGGCGTCCGAGGCAGTACTTGGCGTCCGTGAAGGAGAACTTGAGGGTCCAGCGTCTCGGTGTCCCCGGATTCGAGCGGAAGAACTTGTCAGGCCCGGTCCGGCCTTCGGGGTCCGGGAGGGAGAACTTGGCGTTCCGTGGCGAAGGTCTTGATGGTGCCGTGTCGAAAGCATCGGGGTTTCCGTGAACGAGATCTTGGTGACGGGATCGACGAACTTGTTACGGGTCGGCCTTCGGTTCTGGAGATGAAGCTACTGTACTGACGATGCTCTGGTGGCTCGCTCACTCACTTGGCGCATACAAGAGCGTGGGATCTTGGAGGTTGCTGGTTGTCCTCAACCGATAGAGAGGCAGGTGGGGTCGACCGAGGTAGGCAGCGAGGAGGGCGCGTCCGGGACATGGTGGAGGCACCCGAGGGCCGGAGAGGGCGCCGGCGAGGTCCTTCCCGCGGGGTCGACGCCGGCTTGCAGAGGCGCAGAAGAGGCGCAAGGGTTCGGGCGGCCGGGAAGAGGACGAGGGAGGCGTCGATGACGAGCTCGCGGGGAGGGACGGTGACGACGCGGGCCGAGCGGGAGGCCACGGCGAGGTGGCGACGACGGTTGCTGGCGGCCAGGGACGGGACTCGCAGGGCGGCGGTCTGTCGGTGACGCGGCCGACGGTGGGTCCGGCGAGGGTGCTCGGGGACGGCTCGGGGAGGGAGACGAGAAGGGCGCGCCAGCGGCGGGGCACGCGGCCGCGGCCGGAGGTCGCGGAAGCCGGTCCTGCAGCAGGGGGGAAGGTTGCGGTGAGGGCCAGGCTCGGAGGGGAGACGAGGCAGGCGGTGCGTGGTGGTGGCCGGCGCGAGGCGAGGCCACCGGACGGCGGGGCTTGTCGGCGGCTCGGGGGAGCAGGCAGGGACGAGGGCCTGGCGGCGCGGCCACAGCGGAGGAGGCGGCGCTCCGGGTCGGCGGCGGACGGGGAAGGGGGAGACGCGGCCGGGGAGGGCGTCGGGCTCGGCCAGAGCGGTTGCGGTGGGAGGAGGTCGTGGTCGGGGAAGAAGAGGGAGTGGCGAGAGGGGTAGCTGGGGGAGGCGGGTTCCGCGGTGGGCCAGGGGGCAGGTGCGGGGGCGGACGCGGTCTGCCCGCGTGGGGAGGGGGCTAGGCAGCTGCGGGTGGGCCAGGGAGAGGTGGGGCCAGGGGGTGAGGATCGGGTGTGGGGAGGCTGCATCATGCGTGTGTGCGTCGTGTGGGGTGTGTGTGTGTGTACCAGGTGGAGTGGAAGTGAGGGAGTGGGGTGAGGTGGCGGCGTGGGAGTGGGTGGGGGAAGGGAGAGGGTGAGGTGTCAGGTGGGGATTGGATGGGATGAGGTGGCCGGAGGGGTGGGTAGATTAGGACTGGGTAGGTTAGGGATTTAGGTAGACCGTTTGTTTGTACTGGGGGTGGTCGTTCGGGTCGAATCGGCCCGTTCGACTGCCCCCACTAAAATAATTTAATATTTTTTTTAAAACAAAGCTTCTGCAAACCGATAGCAGACAAACCAAATAATCCGGAGACCCGGGTTTTGGTGTTTGAATAAAGATGGGGCGTTTTAGAAAACACAAAAATAGGTTTTTCTGCAAATAGTTTGATGCAAGCAAATGCAAGATGATGACGATGCTCAAATGCAATGTGGCATGATGACATGAGCATGCAGTCATGATGATGCAATGCACGAAAACAACGCGATTTTCTAGTAGTGGTTTTGCGGGATGCCACAGGCATCACTAGTTCATAGAGTCTTTGGGAACTCATCAGGGTTTTAGCCTGCCCGGAAGGGGGCTTAACGGAGGTGAGCCAGCCCTGAAGGATCGTGCAGATATATGGGGTCGAGGAGAGGGCAGTGATTGGCTTGGACCAAATACTGGTCCCCACATCATGGAATTGTGGACGGGAAAGTACGCCCGTGAAGGGAATATGCCCTGAGAGGCAATAATAAAGTGTTTATTATGTGTATTCCAAGTATATGATAGATGTTTATTTTGCATGCTATAATTGTATTAATACGGAAACGTTAATACATGTGTGTTTAATAAACAAACAGAAAGTTCCTAGTTATGCCTCTCTCATAAACTAGCTCGTTGATTAACAAAATAATCAAGGTTTCTTGATCATGGACATTGGATGTTGTTAATAACGGGATCACAACATTAGTGTAATGATGTGATGAACATTCATCTGAAGTATAGCATTACGATCAAAGTCATTGAGTTTATATTGCTATAACAACTTACGAAGTGATCATAATCCTTAGACCATGAGATCATGTCAATCACTAACACCGGAAGAGTTTCTTGATAACATCAAACGTCACACCGTAACAGGGTGATTATAAAGATGGATTCAGAACTAATAAAGTGTTATGTTGAGGCTCATGGATCGAGAGTGGAATTTGTTCATCCCGATGACGGATAGATATACTCTGGGCCCTCTCGGTGATATCACATTGATTAGCTTGCAAGCAAGTGATTTGATCACTAGAATGTTATATCACGGGAACGAGAAAAGAGTGCATGTCGGTAACGAGATCAAACTAGGTATGGAGATACCGATGATCAAATCTCGGACATGTAATATATCGTGAAACAAAGGGATTAAGATACTAGCGTAAAAGGTTCCGACGATCACAAGAAAGTCATCATTGAATGTGTGGGAGTCAGTATGGGTCTCCAGATCCCGCTTCTGATTATTGATCCGAGAGGGGTCTCGATCATGTCCGCATTATTCACGAACCATAGGGTGACACACTTAAGAGACACCGACATCCAATTGGAGCAAAAGTTTCATGCCGAAAGAATGAACAAGCGCATGAATTTATTTCAGTAGATACCGAAACAGGTTTTCGGGTGAAATTGCATAAAGTGGTTATGCATGTGAAATGGAATTCTAGCAAGGGGTTATTTGTGAATGTTTGTCATTAAAGTAATTGACAAAATTCTGAATAAAATAAAAGAGTTTTATTTAATGAGAGTTTGCATTAAATTTGGTGGAAATTTAATGGGAATTTGAGTGGACTTTTGAGTGGAGGAAATTTAAAGGGCATTTTGTGAGTGGAGTGTCCACCCACATGAATGAAGGAGGGGAGAGGGCTGCCCCCATGGCCGGCGGCCACCCCTTGGGTGCCCCCCCTCCTCCTATAAAAGGAGCCCCCTCCTCACTTGTCTCTCACACCTCCTCGTGAAGGATCTCTCTCCCCCTCTAGAATTTATCCCCCATGGTCTCGGACTAGCGAGATACATGTTCCCGGTGGCTATTCGGCAAGAAAGAGTTGTGCTTCCGCTGCATCGCTGGAGCGAGGAGGCAGAGGTTGCTCGGTGCCTCGAACGTGTGTGCGAGCACGGATGCGCTGCTGATTTGCGGCGCTAGGACTTCCTCTCGATCTTGAGATCGACAAGAGATCGTCTACATCAACCACGAGTTGAACTCGTTAAGCTTTGTCGGTCTTCAAGGGTATGTTCTCTACGGATATACATCCGCCCGTTGTTTGTATCTAGTAGATAGATCTTGGTACGTAGTTCCCATCGTAGGAAAATTTTTGTTTTCTATGTTGCGAACCCTACAGTGGTATCAGAGCCGGATCTATGCGTAGATACTTTACACGGGTAGTACACATATGAGTATGTGGGCGATGATGATCATGTTTTTGCTCCTTTGTTGTAATTTTGGATATTGGTGTCATAGTGGGATGAAGTTGCCCGGACAAACTTTACATGTCCTCGCACATGAGACCTGTTCCACGCTTGACATGCAACTAGTTTGCATAAGTGGCTAGCGGGTGTCTGTCTCTCCTACTATAGTCAATATCTATTTTGCAAGCGGGTTGTCAAAAATTTGATTATCCTCGTTGTGGTTCATGTTCGTAGGTAAGAACGGTTCTATCTCGAAAGCCCTAAGCCACGTAAAACTTGCAATGGATAAATTAGAGGCGTCTAGTTTAGATTGTTGTTGGGCTAGTGTTATGATATGGTAGTGTTGTAAGTAGAAGTATGAGATGATACTCTTACAACACACATAGCGTGTAAACTCCATAGACCTTGGATTTACACATATAGGTATGATAGTGATCATACCACGGTGCACATGATAGAGATCATCTGCGGAAACCATATCATTTCACTAATAAACATATGATGTTTGATAGAATCTTATATTGCTTGTTTAGCGCTTTGTTAGCATAATAAGATGATCCCTCTTTTAAATATCAAGATAAGAATGTGTTATTCCTTTTGTATGCACCGATTATGTTTCGTCGCTCCAAGACATCACGTGATGATCGGGTGTTCTTGGATCCACGACAATATTTCGGGTGTAAAACAGTTACACACGCGAATACTAAGGTTCTAACTTGGCAAGCCTAGCATGTACAGACATGGCCTCGGAACACGGACCGAAAGGTTAAGCATGAGTCATATAGTTGATATGATGCCCATTTGATGCTCGCCTTTGAAGCTATACCGACTCACATGATGATCGGACTTGGTATAGTGGATTTGGTTCATGTAATCAACAAAAAGGCACGAGGGATGTCGTTTTTGAGTGGGAGTTCATTCATAATATGGATTAGTTGAACTTAATCTATCATACACTTAGTCTAAACTTTACAAATTCTGTTGTAGATGGCACCACCTGCTTTTAATTTCAATGTGTTCATGGAGAAAGAGAAACTAGCAACGAACGGTAGCAACTTTACCGAATGGGCCATGAATTTTAGGATTCTCCTCTCTGCTGCACAAAAGCAATATGTGCTAGAAGCGCCGTTAGGCCCCCCACCTTTTGATGATGCCCCTGACGAGGAGAAGAATGTCTATCAGACTCGTCAGGAGGACCACAACTTAGTTCATTGCGGCATATTGTATGGGCTAGAGCCAGAACTTCGAAAGCGTTTTCGAAAATGGCAATGCTTTTGATACAATGGGTGAGTTGAAAATGATTTTCGACACACATGCTGCTGTAGAGAGCTACAACGCTTCAGAAAAGTTCTTTAGCTGCATGATGGAAGAGCACAACTCCGTTAGTGAGCATGTACTCAAGATGTCGGGTTACGCCGATAAGCTTGTGTCCTTGGGAATATTGATTCCCATTGACTTAGGCATCCATCGTGTTCTGCAGTCTCTGCCACCCAGCTATAAGAGCTTCGTGATAAACTATAACATGCAAGGCATGAAGAAGTCTCTCCCCGAGCTTCTGTCAATGCTTAAAACTGCAGAAGTGGAGATCAAAAAGGAACATCAAGTGTTGATGACCAATAGGGACACTGGTTTCAAGAAAGACAAGAAAGGAAAACGGAAGGGAAGTAAGGGCGGCAAGCCTGTTGCCGCGCCTGAAAAGAAACTCCGAGTTGGACCTAAGTCTGATTCCGAGTGCTACTATTGTAAGGGGACTGGCCACTGGAAGCGCAACTGCCCCAAGTATCTGGAAGACAAGAAGGCCGACAAGGCAAACAAAGGTATATATGATATACATGTTATTGATGTGTACTTGACTAGTGCTCGCAGTAGCACCTGGGTATTTGATACCGGTTCAGTTGCTAATATTTGTAACTCGAATCAGGGGCTGCGGAACAAGCGACCGCTAGCAAGGGGTGATGTCAAGATGCGTGTCGGCAATGGATCAAGCGTTGATGTGATCGCCGTCGGAACGCTGCCTCTCCACTTGCCGTCGGGATTAGTTATAAACTTGAATAAATGTTATCTGGTGCCTGCACTGAGCATGAACATTGTTTCTGGATCGTGTTTGATGCGAAGTGGTTATTCATTTAAAACCGAGAACAATGGTTGTTCCATTTATATGAATGAAATCTTTTATGGTCATGCACCGATGATGAATGGTTTATTTCTATTAGATCTCGATGATAATGTTACACATATTCATAATGTTGATGCTAAAAGGATTAAACTAAATGATGATATATCCGCATATATGTGGCACTGCCGTCTAGGTCATATTGGCGTTAAACGCATGAAGAAGCTCCATTCGGATGGACTTTTGGAATCACTTGATATTGAATCATTTGATACATGTGAGCCATGCCTTATGGGCAAGATGACTAGAACGCCGTTTTCCGGTTCAATGGAACGGGCGACAGATTTATTGGAAATCATACATTCTGATGTATGTGGTCGGATGAGTGTGTCGGCGCGAGGTGGATATCGTTATTTTGTTACTTTCACGGATGATTTGAGTAGATACGGTTATATCTACTTGATGAAACACAAGTCTGAAACCTTTGAAAAGTTCAAGGAATTTCAGAATAAAGTGGAAAATCATCGTAATAGAAAGATCAAATTTCTACGGTCCGACCGTGGAGGTGAGTATCTAAGTTACGAGTTTAGCACTCACATGAAAGAGTGTGGAATTGTTTCACAACTCACACCTGTCGGAACATCGTAATCGTACTTTATTAGATATGGTTCGATCTATGATGTCTCTGACGGACTTGCCGTTGTCATTTTGGGGTTATGCACTAGAAACTGCTGCATTCACTTTAAATCGGGCACCATCTAAATCCGTTGAAAATACACCGTATGAATTGTGGTTTGGAAACAAACCTAAGCTGTCATTTCTTAAAGTTTGGGGATGCGATGTTTATGTGAAGAAACTTCAACCGGATAAACTCGAACCCAAAGCGGAAAAATGCGTCTTCATAGGATACCCTAAGGAAACTATTGGGTTCCTTCTATCATAGATCCGAGGGCAAGGTTTTTGTTGCCAAGAATGGATCCTTTCTATAGAAAGAGTTTCTCGTGAAAGGTGTGAGTAGTCGGAAGGTAGAACTCGAAGAGGTTACTGAACCTTCTCTTCAAAGTATGGCGAGTGGCGCAGCGCCGGAAGTTGTTCCGGCGTTGGCTCCACCTGTTGAAGAGGGAACCAATGATAATGATCATGAAACTCCGAAAGAGAGTACTACCGAACCTCGCAGGTCAAACAGGACGCGTGCAGCTCCCGAGCTGTACGGAAATCCTATCATGAATTTCATGGTTGATGAAAATGATGACCCTGCGACGTATGAAGAAGCGATGATGAGCCCGGATTCCAACAAATGGTTAGAAGCCATGAAATCCGAGATGGAATCCATGTATGAAAATCAAGTTTGGAACTTGGTGGAATTACCTCACGACCGAAAGGCCGTGGAGAACAAATGGATTTTCAAAAGGAAAACCGATGCTGATGGTAATGTGACCGTCTATAAAGCTCGACTTGTCGCAAAGGGGTTTCGACAAATTCAAGGAGTTGACTACGATGAGACATTCTCTCCTGTAGCGATGCTAAAGTCAGTTAGGATTATGTTAGCAATTGCTGCATATTTCGATTATGAGATATGGCAGATGGATGTAAAAACCGCGTTTCTCAATGGTAATATTGAGGAAGAGTTGTATATGATACAACCAAAGGGTTTTGTCGATCCTACGGATGCTAACAAGGTGTGCAAGCTTCAGCGATCCATCTATGGATTGAAGCAAGCATCACGAAGTTGGAATCTCCGCTTTGATGAGGTGATCAAAGAGTTTGGATTTGTCCAAACTTATGGAGAAGCTTGTATTTACAAGAAAGTGAGTGGGAGCAATGTGGCATTTCTGATATTATATGTGGATGACATATTATTGATCGGAAATGATATAGATCTTTTAAATAGTGTTAAAAGTTATCTAAACAGCAAATTTTCAATGAAGGACCTAGGTGAAGCGTCATACATATTAGGCATGATCTATAGAGATAGATCTAGGCGCCTAATAGGGCTATTGCAAAGTACATACCTTGATAAGATTTTAAAGAAGTTTAAAATGGACGGAAGTAAGAAGGGGTTCTTACCTATGTTGCAAGGCAAGACATTGAGTAAGACTCAAAGTCCGGCTTCGGCGGAAGAAAGAGAGATAATGGAAAAAGTCCCCTATGCTTCAGCCATAGGCTCTATAATGTACGCCATGCTATGTACAAGACCGGATGTGGCACATGCTATTAGTTTGACTAGTAGGTACCAATCGGATCCAGGTTCGGAACACTGGATAGCGGTCAAGAATATCCTTAAGTACTTACGAAGAACTAAGGATATGTTTCTTGTATACGGAGGTGAAGAAGAGCTCGTCGCTAAGTGTTATGCTGATGCAAGCTTTGACACCGATCCGGATGACTCTAAGTCTCAATCCGGATACGTATTTCTCAGGAATGGCGGAGCGGTTAGTTGGAGGAGCTCCAAACAACCTGTGGTAGCGGGATCAACAACGGAGACCGAATATGTTGCTGCTTCAGAAGCGGCTCAGGAAGCAGTTTGGATGAAGGAGTTCATATCCGAACTAGGAGGGGTGGCAAACGCGTTGGACCCAATGGTGATCTATTGTGACAACAATGGTGCCATTGCCAATGCCAAAGAGCCAAGGTCTCACAAGCATTCCAAGCATATTAATCGCCGGTTTCACTCCATCCGCGAGCATGTCAAGGATGGAGATATAAAGATTTGTAAAGTACATACGGATCTCAATGTAGCAGATCCGTTGACTAAAACTCTCCCTAGAGCAAAACATGATCAACACCAGAACTCAATGGGTGTTAGATTTATCACAATGTAACTAGATTATTGCCTCTAGTGCAAGTGGGAGACTGAAGGGAATATGCCCTGAGAGGCAATAATAAAGTGTTTATTATGTGTATTCCAAGTATATGATAGATGTTTATTTTGCATGCTATAATTGTATTAATACGGAAACGTTAATACATGTGTGTTTAATAAACAAACAGAAAGTTCCTAGTTATGCCTCTCTCATAAACTAGCTCGTTGATTAACAAGATGATCAAGGTTTCCTGATCATGGACATTGGATGTTGTTAATAACAGGATCACAACATTAGTGTAATGATGTGATGAACATTCATCCAAAGTATAGCATTATGATCAAAGTCATTGAGTTTATATTGCTATAACAACTTACGAAGTGATCCTAATCCTTAGACCATGAGATCATGTCAATCACTAACACCGGAAGAGTTTCTTGATAACATCAAACGTCACACCGTAACAGGGTGATTATAAAGATGGATTCAGAACTAATAAAGTGTTATGTTGAGGCTCATGGATCGAGAGTGGAATTTGTTCATCCCGATGACGGATAGATATACTCTGGGCCCTCTCGGTGATATCACATTGATTAGCTTGCAAGCAAGTGATTTGATCACTAGAATGTTATATCACAGGAACGAGAAAAGAGTGCATGTCGGTAACGAGATCAAACTAGGTATGGAGATACCGATGATCGAATCTCGGACATGTAATATATCGTGAAACAAAGGGATTAAGATACTAGCGTAAAAGGTTCCGACGATCACAAGAAAGTCATCGTTGAATGTGTGGGAGTCAGTATGGGTCTCCAGATCCCGCTTCTGATTATTGATCCGAGAGGGGTATCGATCATGTCCGCATTATTCATGAACCGTAGGTTGACACACTTAAGAGACACCGACATCCAATTGGAGCAAAAGTTTTATGCCGAAAGAATGAACAAGCGCAGGAATTTATTTCACTAGATACCGAAACAGGTTTTCGGGTGAAATTGCATAAAGTGGTTATGCATGTGAAATGGAATTCTAGCAAGGGGTTATTTGTGAATGTTTGTCATTAAAGTAATTGACAAAATTCTGAATAAAATAAAAGAGTTTTATTTAATGAGAGTTTGCATTAAATTTGGTGGAAATTTAATGGGAATTTGAGTGGACTTTTGAGTGGAGGAAATTTAAAGGGCATTTTGTGAGTGGAGTGTCCACCCACATGAATGAAGGAGGGGAGGGGGCTGCCCCCCATGGCCGGCGGCCACCCCTTGGGTGCCCCCCCTCCTCCTATAAAAGGAGCCCCTCCTCACTTGTCTCTCACACCTCCTCGTGAAGGATCTCTCTCCCCCTCTAGAATTTATCCCCCATGGTCTCGGACTAGCGAGATACATGTTCCCGGTGGCTATTCGGCAAGAAAGAGTTGTGCTTCCGCTGCATCGCTGGAGCGAGGAGGCGGAGGTTGCTCGGTGCCTCGAACGTGTGTTCGAGCACGGATGCGCTGCTGATTTGCGGCGCTAGGACTTCCTCTCGATCTTGAGATCGGCAAGAGATCGTCTACATCTACCACGAGTTGAACTCGTTAAGATTTGTCGATCTTCAAGGGTATGTTCTCTACGGATATACATCCGCCCGTTGTTTGTATCTAGTAGATAGATCTTGGTACGTAGTTCCCATCGTAAGAAAATTTTTGTTTTCTATGCTGCGAACCCTACAGCCCGGTTGTGCAACAAGGATTTGATCTCTCATGGGTAAAGTAACGCACCTCTGCAGAGTGTAAGAATTGTAACTTGTTACTCCCTGTTCGGGGAAGGAGCTACAAACGCGGCAGGAAAGGAACTCCATGAAAGTTCTGGTCAACCTGTGAAGGCTGATGGTCATATATTTTCATAATAAAATCAATCTTTGAAGAAAGATTTACGAAAACTGCATAGTGCCAAGGACTTATAGTCCGAGGTGGTAGATAGAGCATCAAACTTCCCACCTTGCATATAATGAACTGGGTAATACTATTACTCACCTTTTCCTTTGATCCCCTGCTTAGACTCTGAGGATCCCGAAGAAACTCCAATGTATGCAGCTGAAAGCCAAGAGGAGGTCTTCTATGAAGAGCCCAATATGTATGGAGTCATAGAATGGATGGACTACGATGTTTTCTATGGAGGAGAGCACCAAGAGTCCGAATAGTACCATAGTTCTAGGAGCCAATTGAGCCGAACAACATGAAAAATATATAACAATAAGTTGTTGAGCTCAATTTTGGAGTTTAAGTAGTCACTTTAAATCTTCCGCTGAAACACTTTATATTTGGTTTGTAAGTTGAATCTTTTGAAGTCTTGAACTTCTGGTATTGTAATAATAATAATGTATGTATGTTTGTAATATGGACCCGCAATGTTTCTGTTGTACCACTCTGAGGGATGTGATATTTATGGAACAATGTTATATGGGTGTCATATCAACGACTATAGTGCACTACACATGAAGTGGTATACCGGGTCACCGCAGTTGGTATCAAAGAAAATTGCTTTGACCTTAGGTTGGAACCTATTAAAGGGTATTACCTACAGGAGTGTATAACAACGATGAAGAATTCTCTAAAAAGGGTATAATGGGTATTCAAATGAGAATATTCTGTTATATATTTTTTTAGTGTGATAATTCTTTGTTATGATGTAATATATAATCTATTACTAATCAAAATATTTTTGAATATACAGAGTTATGGCACCAAAATTTCCAAAACAAACTTTGGTAAGGAAAGAGGAGACTCTTGATGATTACCAAGGATCATTCACGAATCAGCTTCGTCAACTTTTAAAGATTTTTAGTTGTCCAACTAAAATTCCGGTGAATACCATAACCTATTATGATGGTAGGATGTTATCGAAGTATCGTGTGAGTATCCAACTACCAGAGGAGCTTGGATTATACCACAATCTACCTATAGGTGAAGGTAGGAGTCATTTAGCAGCATATCATGTTGCTGTTGTGGAGGCAATAGCTAATATTCGGGATCATAAAGCCAAAGAGTTAGAAGGGAGCACATTTTCTGTGATTCCTCATGATTCTATAGACTCGGAGCCAGTACCGATCATATTACTTTGGTAAAGAAGCATCCTAAGTTAGCCTCCAAGTTTATGGATCGATACCGAACACTTGTTGCGTCTTTTTATAAGACACATCAAGTTATTGTTGAAGATAAAAATGACATGTTAGAGGATCTAACTGATCCGAAAAGAAGAAAATAGTTAGCATTCCAGTTGGAGAAAGAATCAAGGAGTAGTACAAAACCAATCTTTAAGGATATACCCATAGATCCCGAATTGTTTACACCATATCCTTATTCACCTAGACCTGAACCTACTTATGATCCTACCCTAGATATGAGGTATGTTGTACCACAGGGTTCAGAGGAAGGGTTTGATTCAGAACTTCCTATTGAAAAATTTGATGGTTGGAGAATGGGATCATTTGAAGGATCCCAAGAAAATCAGATGTCCATAGATGGGTCTGACAGAACTGTTGGACAATCCAGTTGGATGGGTGCAAGAACCAATCCTAGCGACGATGGTAGAAATACCATGTTCGTTGTAGATCAGGATGAGGAAGAAGATCCTGAGGAGAGAGTGTTTAAATCATCAACATTTTCTCAAAACCTAGGGAATATACATTATCCGGTGATTAGCTATCTTTCCCAACATAGCACCTAGGGAGCAACAAGATCTACATATTCTGTTGACTACTCAAGGAATGAAGCTTAGGAGATGCAAGTGGGTGATAATGTTGAACATGTTTCTGAAGACTTTTCAGCTGAGCTGGAGGGAGTCAATGCAGTCAGGCTGAGTAATGACTCAAGTCCCGATACTTTAGATACTGAGTATGTTAATTCTAGAAGGCCATTTGTTCCACAAACTGTGCGACGGACGTTACTTCATCACGGTTGGACCTCAGTCATGTATGATGAGCGTCATGGATACTAGAAGCATGCGGATTATTAGGAAGTATCATGTATTGCGTATTGTAATCCGAGAGAATGATGTAGATAGATGAATAAGGAAGTGTTGTTAAGTTGTTATTGTACTTATAGGGTACAAGTATGATGACTTTGTACTTTGTTATGAGGCTTGTAATGTATAATATGTGAAATGCATATTTGGATTTTATTTGGATTTTCATTGTGTGACTAGTTCTGTGCGTAAAGTTGAGCTCAGAACACATGTGCATGATGTAATTATGAGTATTCGCTTTATGTTGCAGGACTAGAGGGTCATGGACACGGGTGTAGAAAACGAATCTGAGCAGCAGCGAATGGAACACGAGGCCAAGGAAAACGCCGATGCAGATGTCGGAAATCAGGGAACATTACCACCACCAATGAGGCCGTTAATGGAGCAGAATTTTATGCAATATATGCAAATGATGCAAGAAAACCAAAACAAGTTTATGGAAGAGTTGTTGGGACGAGCTGTAAACCAGAGGGCACCTGAAGGTGGAGGAGTGAGTCTTTATGACTTCCAGAATGCAAGGCCGTTACCTTTTGCATCAGCTCCTGAACCAATGGATGCAGAAGATTGGCTAGCAGATACAGAAAGAAAGCTGAAGACTGTAGGTTGTAATGATGAGGAAAAACTGAGGTATGCATCTCATCTTCTGACAGGGCCTGCAGCATCATGGTGGGAAAATCAGTTAGCCATGCAACAGCTAGGAAGAGAGTACACTTGTGAAGAGTTCAAGCAGAGGTTTCATGAGTATCATGGTCCGAAGAGTGTTATGGAGTTGAAGCAGAGAGAATTTGAGGAGCTTCAGCAAGGATATACTAGTGTCATGAAGTATATCCGGGAGGTTAGCCAACTGTCTCGTTATGCAGAGGAAGAAGTCAGCACAGAAGAAAAGAGGAAGAAGCGCTTTCTGCGAGGGTTAAATCCATTTGTGAGGATGCAGTTGAGGTTGGCAGATAAACAAACATATCAGCGGTTACTGGATGCAGCTATCACTTTTGAAGATGACTACAAGAATGTCCAAGAGGATAGGAGGAAGAGAGATAAGAAGGAAACTAAAAGGATACAAGCAAGTAAACCTAAGTCCAACCTGAAATTCAAGCCAAGGAATAGACCCTATAACAGTAATAATTCCAATCGAAGTGCAAATCCAACCAGAAGGATTTCCAGAAACCAATAATAGTGTGCCATGCTTGTGACCAGAGGGGTCACATAAAGCCAAATTGCCCGAGCAAGCCACAAGGTGGTTGGCCTGTTAAAGGTGGAGGACAAACTAGCGGAGGCAATGGACAACCCAATAAAGGAGGAAATTTTGTCAAGAACAATAATGGCAAGAGGAACAGACCTACCGGGAAGTTGAATTGCGCAACCCTAGAGGAGGTGGATAACTCAGAGCATGTAGTGATAGGTACGCTCAATATCCTTACTAATCCCGGAAAAGTTCTATTTGATACTGGTGCAACTACTTCATTCATTTCTGAAGAATTCTGTGATAAATTCGGGATTAGAAGGGCAACGTTAGAAAACCCTATGACCGTAGTGATGGCAGGGGGAAATGTAGTTGTACATCAAATTAAACAAGATTAGGTTATCTCGATCTGTGGTTGTACCTACTTTGCGGACCTTTATGTGATTCCTTTGAAGGGAATTGCAGTAGTGCTGGGTATGGATTAGATGACTGAACATGGATCCCAACTTAATTGTGAGGACAAAACTGTCTCAATCAAAACTCCAAGTGGAGCAAGGATAGTTTATCAAGCAGATAAGCACAGTCATATCATGGTGGATCTTCAATTGAACTCAATGAAGGAGGTCAAGTTGAAAGATATTCCTGTAGTAAATGAGTTTCAAGATGTTTTTCTAGCAGAGCTACCAGGAATGCCACCAGATTAGGAGATAGAGTTCACTATTGATCTACTTCCAGGTACCGCACCAATATCTCAAGCACCATACAAGATGGGTCTTAAAAGAACTCAAAGAGCAAATTGATGAGCTAGCCAGAAAAGGATTTATTCAAGAAAGTGTATCTCCATGGGGAACACCGGTGATTTTTGTGGATAAAAGAGATGGAGGTAGAAGAATGTGTGGAGACTATAGGAATCTCAATAATGTTACCATCAAGAATAAGTATCCATTACCTAGAATCCAGGATATGTTTGATCAAGTTAAAGGAGCTGGAGTATTTTCCAAGATTGATCTAAGATCCGGATATCATCAGATAAAAATCAAACCAGAAGATGTTCCAAAAATAGCATTTGTCTCAAGGTATGGACACCATGAGTATCTTGTCGTACCGTTTGGTTTGACCAATGCACCAGCAATATTCATGAATCTGATGAACAAAATCTTCATGCCGTACTTAGACAAGTTTGTCATAGTGTTTATTGATGACATTCTGATATATTCCAAGGATAAGGAAGAGCATGTTGATCATTGGAGAATAGCATTGCAGATCCTAAGAGAACATAAGCTTTATGCTAAGTTTAGCAAGTGTGAGTTCTGGCTAGATGAGGTAGGATTCCTCGGTCATGTGATTAGTAAAGGTGGAATTGTTGTAAATCCATCCAAAGTTCAATCACTATTAGAATGGACTGAACCCACTAATGTGAAACAAATTAGAGGTTTCTTGGGAATGGCTGGTTACTATCGGAGGTTCATTGAAGGTTTCTCCAAGATAGCTGGACCAATGACCAAATTGTTAAGGAAGAATACACCATTCATCTGGGATGAGAAGTGCGAAGCCAGTTTTCAGGAGTTAAAGACCAGATTAACTACCGCTCCAATCTTAGCAGTTCCTGAAACAGGGAAAGAATTTACAGTATACTGTGATGTATCCAAAGAAGGTTTAGGTTGTGCGTTAATGCAAGATTAGAAAGTAATTGCTTGTGGATCAAGACAACTAAAACCACATGAAGTTAATTACCCAACTCATGATTTGGAATTAGCAGCAGTAGTCTTTGCTCTGAAAGGATGGAGGCATTTTCTATATGGAGCAGGATATGAGTTATACACTGACCACAAAAGTCTCAAATATTTCTTTACTCAAAAGGAATTGAATATGAGACAAAAGTGTTGGTTAGAGCTAATCAAATATTATGATTTAACAATCAATTACACCCCAGGAAAAGCAATTGTTGTAGCAGATGCTTTAAATCGTAAAAGTGCAGATATTAAGCCAAGCAATAGGAGCTGCGAAAAGAGTTACAGATGGATGTGGAAAGGTTAGAGATTCAATTTATAAGAACATAGACTCTTGTAGGATTAGCTACTATGCAGGTAGTTGCAGAACAGAATAGTGATCTTAAGCAAGAAATTTTTAGGCACCAAGCAGAAGATCCTTTCATTGCTGAGGAAATTCGAAGGATATCTCAAAGACAAACATTAGTTTTTTGCTTAGGAGATTATGAGTCTTTATGGTTCCAAGATCGTCTTTGTGTTCCAGATGTGCCGGAGATTCGTGAAGTAATACTTCGAGAGGCACATGAGACACCATATTCCATTCATCCAGGAAGTACTAAGATGTACATGGATTTGAAAGAACTATTCTGGTGGAATAACATGAAGAGAGACATTGCAAAATATGTGTCAGTATGCCATACTTGCCAAAGGGTAAAAGCTGAACATCAAAGTCCAGCAGGGCCATTGCAACCTTTGGAAATTCCCGAATGGAAATGGGAGGAAATTGGTATGGACTTCATTACAGGATTACCCATGACACATAAAAGGAAGGACATGATATGGGTAATTGTTGATAGACTCACTAAAAGTGCACATTTTATTCCGGTGAATCAGAAGGATAATGCCGAGAAGTTAGTAGAAGTATACATCAAGGAGATAGTAAGTAAGCACGGAGTGCCCAAGAAGATCGTAACTGATAGAGGATCAGTGTTTACTTTAGCATTTTGGAAGCAACTACATGAAGCACTTGGTTCAAAGTTAGATTTTAGCATAGCTTATCATCCAGAAATGGGGGGTCAAACTGAAAGAACAAATCAAATACTAGAATACATGCTTAGGGCTTGTGCCTTATATTTTGGAGGTTCATGGGAAGATCATTTACCATTGGCAGAATTTTCCTACAACAACAGGTACCAAAGCAGTCTAAAGGCAGCTCCATATCAAGTACTTTATGGAAGGAAATGTAGATCACCAATATGTTGGTATGAGCCTAGAAGTAGCAAATAATTTGTGCCCGATTATATCAAAGAAAGGCAAGATATCATTGATATAATCAAGGATAGATTGAAGATAGCTCAAATTAGACAAAAAAGTTATGCCGATCTAAGTCGAAGATCATGGCATCCTGAAGTAGGAGATATGGTATATCTTAAAGTAAGCCCAATAAAAGGAGTTAAGTGGTTCAGAGTTAAAGGAAAATTAAGTCCAAGATATATAGGACCATTCAAAGTACTGAGTCAGAACAGGACAATAGCTTATGCTTTAGAGATACCCTCAAGATTGGCTCAAGTTCATAATGTTTTCCATGTGTCACAACTCCAAAAATGTCTTAAGGTTCCTGATGATGCAATCACACATCCAGAGATAGAGTTACAAGCAGACCCGACTTATGTTGAAAAACCCTGTAAAATTCTGGAAGAAAGCTGGAAAAGGTTGAGAAATAGGGCAATAAAGTACTGTAAGGTACAGTGGGAACATCATCCCGAGAGAGAAGCCACATGGGAGAAAGAAGATGATTTAAGGAAATCCTATTTAGAACTATTCAAGTGCACTTCAGCAAACTTCGGGACAAAGTTTAATTTAAGGGGGGAAGTCTGTAACATACCAGCATTTAGGAACAAACGAAGGGTAGATTTAGTAAATTGTGCATATGCATGCATTCATCTGCAAAATTGTGGGTAAATTTTTCGCCAAATAAAAACTTAAAGTGATCAGAGTTTCTTTCACTCTCTAAGTTTAGGAATAGCTTTGGAGAATGATCGTTATAAATTTTGACATGATCTTTATGAATTAGTGTGTTTTGGGGGAAGGAATTTGAATTCAAATTTAATTTTTTTATTTATATTTAAAAAAGTATTAGAGTTATGATTTAGTAATATTCTTCAATCAAGAAATAATATATAATAATAGGAACTCTAAATAAGAAATACAATCAAACAAATGAATATTTATTCATATTTTTATTCCATGAACAAGTTATAAAATGTAACTCATAAAGTCAATAAAGAATCTTTACAAAAGAATAAAATTACAAAAAGAGGAATATTTACATATTAATAAACTATTACAAAATTATTTACAAAAGAATGAAATAAAAATTACAAAGGATTACATCTGTCTAAAAAAGAAAACCTATACTAAACTTGAATCTTCAAATCTTGTATCTGCAAAACAAAGAACAAACAAAAACGGAAAATAAAAGTTAAGTTGTTAATTTTTACTCTCAGTAGAGAGCAGTGAGTTGCACTGCTCAATTTTACATCATTGAGTAAATCCATGAGGGGCAAGTTTCACCAATATGAAAGAATACAATATTTCATAAACAAATAAGCCATAAGTCAAATGATCCCAATCAGTAAAAGGGGCAAGTTTCACCAGGAAGGTTAATGGTAACAAGGTAAAAGGGTAGAACACCTCATTGAGCATATCCATAACCATGCAGCAGTCACACAAACATCTTAGTCACCTAACTGCATGGGTGTGTTGTCGACACATCCCAGCAGTCCAAACCAACAAAAGGACCAAGCACAGCCGTGGGCAAGCACTAGTGCACCACTACATTGCTCACACCACACTAGAACCAGTAGCTTAGCCATAGCCCAGAAAACCAGCAAACAAAACTCCACACTAGATCAACTCAAACATCACCGGATGGTGACATAAGGAGGGGGAAGAATTAGGTGGACAGCAAGGCCAAGCCACAGGAGCTAGGAGGAGCAGGCTAGATCAAGGCCAAGCACATGAACCAGGGAGAACAAGAATAACATCAGGAGGTGAAGGACATGATCAAGCCAGCAACACCAACATCACCACAATCCACAACAATCATCAGTTTTGTGGTGAGTATCATAAAAAACCACATGATCCATTCATCTTACCCAAACATAAATGTTGTTTCATGAAACAACCTCTCAATGATAACCCTAGTGGGGTGAATCTATCCAAGAGGTTTTAAATATAAAGATCAAAATCAAACTCTATCAAAAACACCAAATTCTCAGACCAGCTTCATAGAATTGGTGATACCAAAGGCAACTTCTATATTATATCATTTGTTCGTACAGGATTTGGGCACATCTACCAGAAGGAGTAGCACCTCAGATCTTATAAGCTACAAATAAATCCATTAACTTAACCAACCAGGATCCAAGATCTAGTAAGCAACTAGGATGCCCTAGCAAATCTTAAAAATGACAGCAACATAGGAACCTAGTTCCTAAAGCCTCAGACCAGCATCATAGGCATGAATAATCGGTAAGCTTTCCAACCTAGTATTAAGCATCCCTCAAGTTTCCAGTAATGACCATAAGTGAAGCTAGCAACAGGATCAATTTGTGTACCATTCAAAGATGGTTTCACAAGAAATAATCTTACAACTAAGCCAACCAGATAGTCTAGCTTTCATAAACGAACTAGCAAATCAATATCTATCATTTCCCTGAGACCATACTCATAGATCATACAATATTTATCCATTCATTTTCAAAGAATCATGAGACTCTATTGAATAAATTTTAGATTATGGATAAACAGGCAAGCCAACAAATACTAATGTAGTGGATCATCACTGACAGAGTTACTGTCAGTACCAAGATATTGACAACAGATGAACACATTAAGCCACCATATACTCAACCAGAGACAACACTATGTAACACTAACATCTGGTGAAGCACTAACATCAGACCAACACTAGCATCAAGTCAACACCAATTCTCACCAAGCATCATTACCAGGCCATAACATCATTCTACCAGCAACAGGGATGAACCCTAGTATCAGTGCAAACACAGAATATAGATTGGTCACTAGAAACACACAGAGGGACTCGAGGTAGCTAGATGCACTAGGGTTCACAGAGGCATAACTTACCGGAGGTCCTCGCTGACGAATTAAAGAGGAAGCAGAAGGGACGACGAGCTCGTGGCGGCACGGGGAGCACCCAGGGGGCGCTGCAACCCGCACCAGCCACGGCGGCGGCCACAATAGCGCACAGCACCGCACACCACCATGGGAGGATCAGCGGCGGCAGTGGCAACACCAAACCCAAACCCTAGGGTTCGGGAACGAGGCTAGCCTGTCCACAGGAGGGCTCCAAAGTCAAATCAAAGTGGAGGATATGGACAAGCGTAGTCGACAACCCTGCCCTGCACCATGTCAGCGTCTAGGGAGGGCCACAGCGGCGAGCATCTCACGGCGGCAGCGCCAGCAACCCACGGGGTCGAGGAGGAGAGGATATGAGGATGAGAGACAGAGGAACCGAGGGAGTAGGCCAGTAGGGCCAGAACCCTTCAGGGTACCCTTTTGGTCAAGGTCATTTGGGCCAAATTGGCCCAATAAGCCCAATGGAACCAACCCAAAACTTAAAAGAGGATTTAATAATTAATAAAAGACCAAAATACCCCTAGAGTTAAATAAAATTCTAAAAATAAAATATAAGTTTAAAAATTACAAATAATATATTTTTGGATTCACAATAATCCAACCTATTTAATTAAATTAAGAAATAAGTATTTATGTATATAATTTTTGGTCAAGAATTTTATAATATAAATATGCTTTATGTTTTATAAAATTAAAGAAAGAAGATAAAAATAAATAAAAATCACTTTTATTATATATTATTATCATAGTATTTCAGAAAAATACTAAATAAATGTTTTGGGTTAGAAAAATAAATTCTTTTATTTAAATATTAATCCTTAAAAGAATTATGAAATGAATAAATATAGGTATTTATATTAAATTTTAATTTTAAAAATAAATTATTATCTTATATAATGGCAAATATAATATTCAACACCTATTAAAGTTTATTTTTTAAAATTAAACCATTTACTATTTAAAGAAATTCTTGAAACTAGAGTAATGGGTAAAACAGACAAAGAAAATAAATGATACATAATGCATTAAATTACTATGCATAGTCATTTTGCGTCTTTAAATATTGTCCTTACCGGGCAATAATGATGTTTTGTAGACATAGAAGCTCAAGGTCTAGTGCAAGCATCTGACTTCACCACCTTGCAATCACAAGGCAAGTTCATCACTTGCTCATGTCCTTTGAAGAGTCTTTATCAAAGTATTTGAAAATTGTGTGTTATCATTTATGTTTCAAGGGAAGAAAATATTATTTTCTCAAATAAATAAATTGTTGATATCATCCTAAGTGATGATAGGAAGGAGCAACAGAACTTAAGTTTCTATTTGCAACAATGATAATCAACTAGGAACTTAACAACCCATGACATCAGTGATTCTAGCGTCGTATATAACGCATTATCCATGAGATTTGGAATGGGGCGGAGAAGTTAGTTGTATCCTTTTCCTATCGTATGGAGGCAAGACGACCTTAACGTGACGTTGTGATTCCTTGTGTGGATCCAACATATGGGTGGGCACCCTTATGCCCCACACTTTCGGTGTCTAGATTATCTATAAGTGGTTTTTAGTGGTATATTCCATTTGATATGGAACTTGCCAGGGCATCACCAGTTCATAGAGTCTTTGGGAACTCATCAGGTTTTAGCCTGCCCGGAAGGGGGCTTAACGAAGGTGAGACAGCCCCGAAGGATCGTGCAGACATATGGGGTCGCCGAGAGGGCAGTGATTGGCTTGGACCAACTACTGGGCCCCACATCATGGAGTTGTGGACGGGAAAGTACGCCCGGTTGTGCAACAAGGAGTTGATCTCTCATGGGTAAAGTAACGCACCTCTGGAGAGTGTAAGAATTGTAACTTGTTACTCCCTATTATGGGAAGAAGCTACGAACGCGGCAGGAAAGGAACTCCATGAAAGTTCTGGTCAACCTGTGAAGGCTGATGGTCATAGATTTTCATAATAAAATCAATCTTTGAAGAAAGATTTACAAAAACTGCATAGTGCCAAGGACTTATAGTCCGAGGTGGTAGATAGAGCATCAAACTTCCCAGCTTGCATATAATGAACTTGCTGGGTAACGCCGATACTCACCTTTTCCTTTGATCCCCTGCTTAGACTCTGAGGATCCCGAAGAAACTCCAATGTATGCAGCTGAAAGCCAAGAGGAGGTCTTCTATGAAGAGCCCAATATGTATCGAGCCGTAGAAGGGGTGGACTACGATGTTGTCTACGGAGGAGAGCACCAAGAGTCTGAATAGTACCATAGTTCTAGGAGCCAACTGAGCCGAACAACATGAAAAATATATAACAATAAGTTGTTGAGCTCAATTTTGGATTTTAAGTAGTTACTTCAAATTTTCTGCTGAAACACTTTATATTTGGTTTGTAAGTTGAATCTTTTGAAGTCTTGAACTTCTGGTATTATAATAATAATAATGTGTGTATGTTTGTAATATGGACCCGTAATGTTTCTGTTGTACCACTCTGAGGGATGTCATATTTACAGAACAGTGTTCTGTGGGTGTCATATCAACGAATATAGTGTACTACACATGTAGTGGTATACTGGGTCACCGCACTCCTCCTTTTGTGATTTCATGTCTAGATCTTGTGAGCTCCGTTCATGATCAAGATCTCATCTATTTGTAATCATGCAGGTTGTGTTTGCGGGGATCCGATGGATATTGAGATTATTATGTCAGATTAATTAGTGGTTTTGTCTTATTGATTCTATCATGTCTATGTTGTTTGTGATATTGCATGCTCTCCGTTGTTAGCGGCTATCTTGGCCAAGTATTTGCTAGTGACTCCAAGAGAGGGTATTTATGCTCGATAGTGGGTTCATGCCTCTAGTTTCCAAGGGAAGTGACAATAATCTCTTCGGTTGTATAGATGTGCTATTGCTACTAGGGAGAAAACAACGGTCTCTTGTTCATGGAACATGTGGACTGTTTACCTTACACACTTTGCTTAAAGCAGTTGTCTATTGCTTGCAACTTAATACTGGAGGGGGTTCGGATGATAACCTGAAGGTGGACTTCTAGTCATAGATGCAGTTGGATGACAGTCTATGTATCTTGTTGTATTGCCCAATCAACCTCATAGGATCTTTCTGACTAGTAATTGCATTGTTATGCCTTGCTCAGTTCCTGTCAATTACCCTATTGTAATTTGTTTACCCTTCATGCCATGTTGTTTATCTAAGGAGAGCACCTCTAGTGAACTATGGATCCCGGTCCAATCTTTACCATTGATACATCTTCCGCTGTTACTTGTTTACTTGCTGCAAACCATTACTTTCCACACCATATGTTTAATCCTTTGTTATAGCAAACCGGTGAGCTTGACAACCTCACTGTTTGTTGGGGCAAAGTCTTGAGTTTGTGTTGTGCAGGTCTCCACGTTGCTTGCAACACCTGTGTGACATTTCCTTCCTCCTTCTGGTTCGATAACCTCGGTCTCAACTGATGGAAAACTTGCTCCTTTCCCTTCACACCCTGCGCTTGGGGTTACCAACAAAGTGCTACGTCGAGCACCATCAAGTCTTTCTGGCGCTGTTGCCGGGGAGGCTAAGGACGTCTTCACAAGCAGAGTCCTTCACTTCCTTTCTCTTTACTTTGTTTTTAGTTTGCTTTGTTTATTTTGCTTGGTTTTGTTTGCCTCTTTTCAAAAAACCCAAAAAAATTAGTCTAGTTTGGTTTGCTTTCTTTATTCAAAAACACAAAAAAAATTAGTTCCTGTTCTAGTTGCTGGTCTGTTATTGCCTTGCTTGGTCATGCTTTCTATGAATGGATGGTTTCTTTGAAACTAGTTCCTATTATCAAGGTGGGTTCATGGAAGAACAAAAGTATTATTATAAGGAACATCATTTGTCACAAAAAGGGAAACACTTATGGGAACAAATTGATAAGTTGAATACTATTGCTAGAGAGGTGTGCTCTACTTATAATGTTACTTATTGCTTTGATAAAGCTTGTTGCTGTAGGAGGTATAAACACCTCCCTTTTCAATGTGAGTATAATGATAATGTTACCATATCCTCTTATGTTAAAGGAAATTATGACTTTTATGATGTGGAACAAATTGAAGAATTTATTGCTTTCAAGGGTGCATTTAAACTTGCTAGTTTGCTTGAAAATACTGATGATGCACCTTATGAACATGAGGTTTATGAGATACTTAAATTTTGCTTTGACAATTACATGGTAGCAAATGGCTATATTCTTGAATATTTTAATAGGTGCTTTCCACAACCGGAAGAGACTAATGCCTTGAAGGAGCCTATGGAAGAAGAAATTGTTGAAACTGGAAGCTCATTAGATGAAAAAGAGGAGGAGAGTGATGAACAAAAGGATGAAGAATGGATATACCCATGTCTACCTCTAATGAGAGTAACTCTTTACCTCTTATATTATTTGATTATCCCCCATGCTTACCAAAGGAGGATGAACGTTATGTTCCTGTGGATCCTTTTGAAATATCTACTTTGGGCAAAACCTGTGAAGGTTTTAATCCCACTATTTTTGAGCTTGATAGAGATTATGTGTTTGTAGATCATGAAAAGCATGCTTTATGTGATAGCTATATTGCTGATTTTATTCATGATTCTACTGAAAATTATTATGAGAGAGGAAAGTATGGTTGTAGAATTTTCATGGTACTGAAACACCTCTCTATGTGCTGAAAGTTTTGAAGTTACTCTTGTTTCATCTTCCTATGCCTGTCACTTTGCTCCTTGTGAATTTATTTGCATACAAGATTCCTATGCATAGTAAGTGGGTTATACTTAAAAGTGTTTTGAATTTGCTTCTTGATGCTCTCTTTGACTTCAATTCATAATTCTTATGTGAGCATCTTCTCAAGCTATCAAGCCTAACTTAAAGGCGTTAAAGAAAAGTACTTGTTGGGAGATAACCCAAGAGTTTACTTGAGTCTTGGAAATTATTACTTCAGTAATGACCTCTCCTTATCCTTTTTGTTTGCTTTTTGTGCCAAGAATGACCTCTAATGAGAGGGAAGTAAAATTTGGAGAGTTGCTGTCCCGAAACAGATTTCTGTCCTCCACCAAAAAAATTTGTGAGAAGGCTCTGTAACTCGGATTGAGCTCAAAATTTACGAGTAAATCCCCCAGTATGTTATATAACTTTCGAAAGTATAACAATTATTTATTTGAGCAACAGAAGATGTTCGAAAAAATCGGCTTCTACCTGCTGGTCTGTTTTGACAGATTTCTGCCATTATTTGCATTTGCTTCTTATTGATTCCTTTTTGAGTTCTCTTCAGGTAAATTGAGCTTTTTAAAGGAGTTACTACAGTAGCTTGTGTTTTTAGTGAAAAGCCTTGCTGGTTCAAAGCTTTGCCAATGGTCTAATATCTTTTGAATACCCTAATGTTGCTAATGAGGAATTGTGTGAAGTTTTGTATGAAGGAAAAATTCCAGGTGTAGGGAGAGAATGATGCAATGAGTGAAGAATGGACAAAATCTCAAGCTTGGGGATGCCACCATGGTGTCACCCCAAGAAATATCCAAGAGGCACAAGCGTCAAAGCTTGGGGATGCCCAAGGCATCCCCTTCTTCATCAATAAAAAGCTCAGGTCTGTCTAAACACTTCGTTTTTATTGTTTCATGCATAGTTGTGTTGTTCTTGGAGTGTCTTAGTTTTCGTTTCCTTTGCTTAGATTGTTTAGTTTGCTTGAATAAAGAAGTTTGGACCCCCGTTCTCGCTGTGTTGTTTTGCCACTAAGTTTGCTTTGTGTTTGGAAAGGAGTAGTAAGTTCTTGCTTGAAGTGCAAGAGGAGCTTGCATTGACTGTGACTTAGACTTTAGCATGACATGCTAGGTGTTGTTTTAGCATTATGCATAGTGATTATTGCTGTAGCATGTCTTGTTCCAAACAATTGGGATTGCTTAGTGTGCCTTGAAGAAATTATGCATTATTTTAGCATGCAAAATCATAGTATTGTGGTATTCTCCTTTGATGCTTTGCTTGGGTTGACTGGGCACATGCTCACACCATGTTATGACTCTCACAAGTCACCATTATACTTTATGATCATTTAGTCCTTGACTTGTAGTACCACTCTCTGCTTTGATTAGTATGCTTTGTTGCACTGCATGATTTTGGACATTATTGCTCTCTTAGTTGGTTGCTCCCAGTATTTTGCTAGCCTCCACTTGTATGAGTAAGTTCTACTCATGCCTCCAACTCCCAAGAAACCAAGTTATTCCAAAGTGTCCACTATAAACTCCTATGCATGGTGTGTTACACCATTCCAAGTATATTGTTATTCTCAACTATATTCCAATTAAAAAATATTTTGTTATGTGAAAACTTAGTGATTAAAGCCCTCACGAACTTGATGGCACACTTTATTATTTGCCCCTAATAAACTTGAACCATTGTGACAACTTTGTTGTATATGCTTGCACTTATAAATTGGAATTAGCAGAACCGTGCTGCCACGGGGAACGTTTTCAACATTGCACTTGTACCTTGTTGTACTCAGTTGATATCATGCTCTTTTGTCTATGGATGTCACCGGTGTGAAATAAAGAGGGAACTTGTAAGTCCATGGAGTTTGTATCCTGTGTTAGAGAAACGCCTGGGCCGCTAGCCTAAGCCATGCCTAATCATGGTGGAAACTTGCAGCATCACTATAATGAGCTATCTATGAAGCATCCTCAATAAAAAGCTATGCATATGGTAAATAAAAAGATTGCTGAGATGCTCATTGTCTGCTTGCCTTGTCATTTTGGTTATGGGAAAGCTCCTGTACCATGTGCAAGGGGTACCCCGTTGGCGGTTCTCAATGATATGCAAATACTTACAATGACAATAACTTACCTGGACCCAAAGTTGAGTATGCATGAGGTGTGGCCCTCGTATTCAAGGGACATGACATTGCCAGCTTATACTTCGTCAAGCATATACTCCAGCTTTGCCACTTTAACCTTAACCACTTCAAGATGCTTATGATAGGGGCAATGAGGGCTTAAAGCTAACAAGTACCATAATTTTTGGAAGCTCTTTTTGAAACTTGTAATCCCTGCTTCCTTTACGAAAAAGGCCTTTCGTCCACCACTATTGAGTCTCCACATTCTACCTTTAGGCACCATTAAGAGAGCATAGTTGTCATTCTGTGTGCAGTGTTCCAAAGCTTATTAATTGATGCATATTGTGTTATTACTTGCTCTTGTGCTACTTGTTTCTAGTCACCCTTGTGAACTTTGCAGGTGTCCTATGCATCTATATTGCTACTCTATGAGGGACAAGCTGATTGCCACTATGCTATGTTTTCTACATGTGAAACAAACAAACAGCTTTCAATGCATGTTATTCATGATATTTGTTTGTAGCTTGTCATGTTGCATGTATAGTTACTATGTCCTATTGTTATAACTCCATCTTTCATGCACATGTTTAGAGTTCTTTGATCCCAGCTTTAAATGCTTGCACATGGTTGGATCTTTATTGTGAGGGTGCATGTCACCTCAAAAATTATTCTTTTTATCACTTACCTACTCGAGGACGAGCAGGCGTTAAGCTTAGGGATGTTGATACGTTGGAAACGTATCTATAATTTTTGATGCTCCATGCTTGTTTTGTATATACTTTGCTTTACTTGTCCACACTTTGAGGTGCCTTTTACATGTTTTCTGGTACAAACCTATTAACAAGTTGCAACAGTGCCAGATGCCTGTTTTCTGCTATTTTTGGTTTTAGAAAAGTTAGTAAAGAAATATTCTCGGAATTGGACGGGACAAAGGAAAAAGTCAATTACTTTCCTTGGGGAACAAGAAGTCCAGAGGAGAGCCGGAGGGGCCGGCCAGAGGGGCCAGACCCACCCCAGGCGCGGGTGGGCCCCACCCCGTGCCTAGCTAGGGTTTGGTCGCCCTGGCGGCCGCCTCGGTCTCCCCCTTCGCCTATAAGAAGCCCCCGATGCAGAAATCCTGAGGACCCGATAAAATATCCACGAAACTGTCTATATCCGCCACCACTATCGTCGGATCTTAAGTTCTTCCCGGCACCCTGCCGGATGGGAGATCATCCCGGAGGCGTTCTCTCCGGTATGATGCGTGAGTAGTTCCACCTTGGACTATGGGTCCATGTAGTAGCTAGATGGTTGTATCTCCTCCTTTGTGCTTTCATGTATAGATCTTGTGAGCTCCGTTCATGATCAAGATCTAATCTATTTGTAATCATGCATGTTGTGTTTGCGGGGATCCGATGGCTATTGAGATTATTATGTTGGTTTGATTAATGGTTTTGTCTTTATGATTCTATCATGTTTGTGTTGTTTGTGATCTTGCATGCTCTCTGTTGTTAGTAGCTATCTTGGCCAAGTAGTTTCTAGTGACTCCAAGTGGGGGTATTTATGCTCGATAGTGAGTTCATGCCTCTAGTTTCCAAGGGAAGTGACAATAATCTCTTCGGTTGTAGATGTGCTGTTGCTACTAGGGAGAAAACAACGGTCTCTTGTTCATGGAACATGTGGACTATTTACCTTACACACTTTGGTTAAAGCAGTTATTTGTTGCTTGCAACTTAATACTAGAGGAGGTTCGGATGATAACCTGAAGGTGTACTTCTAGTCATATATGCAGTTGGATGGCGGTCTATGTACCTTGGTGTATTGCCCAATCAACCTCATAGGATCTTTCTCACTAGTAATTGCATTGTTATGCCTTGCTCAGTTCCTGTCAATTGCCCTGCTGTAATTTGTTTACTCTTCATGCCATGTTGTTTATCTAAGGAGAGCACCTCTAGTGAACTATTTATCCTGGTCCAATCTTATCATTGATACATCTTCCACTATTACTTGTTTACTTGCTGCAAACCATTACCTTCCACACCATACGTTTAATCCTTTGTTACAGCAAACCGGTGAGCTTGACAACCTCATTGTCCATTGGGGAAAAGTCTTGAGTTTGTGTTGTGCAGGTATCCATGTTGCTTGCAACACCTCTTTGATGTTTCCTTCCTCCTTCTGGTTCGATAACCTCGGTCTCAACTGATGGAAAACTTGCTGCTTGCTCTTCACACCCTGCGCTTGGGGTTACCAACAAAGTGCTATGTCGAGCACCATCAGGGAGATAACCCAAGAGTTTTCTTGAGTCTTGGAAGTTATTATTTCAGTTATGACCTCTCCTTATCCTTTTTGTTTGCTTTTTGTGATAAGAATGACATCTAATGAGAGGGAAGTAAGATTTGGGGAGTTGCTGTCCCGAAACAGATTTTTGTGCTCCACCATAAAAAATCACGAGGAATCTCTGTAAGTCGTATTGAGACGATATTTTACGAATAAACCCCCCAGTATGTTATCTAACTTTCTTTAGTTCAACACTTTTTTATTTGAGAAATATAAGGTCTTCAAAAAAATCGGTTTCTACCTGCTGGTCTGTTTTGACAAATTTCTGCCACTATTTGCATTTGCTTCTTATTGATTCCTTTTTGGGTTCTTTTTGGGAAATTGAGATTTTTGAGGGAGTTGCTACAGTAGCTTGCCTTTTAGTGAAAGTTTTGCTGTTCCAAAGCTAAACCCAAGGGTCTATTATCTTTTGAATACACCAATGTTGCTAATGAAGATTGTGTGAAGTTTTGTATGAAGGAAAATTTTCAGGTGTAGAGATAGAATGATGTATTGAGATGAATAATGGACAAAATCTCAAGCTTGGGGATGCCACCCTGGTGTCACCCCAAGAAATATCCAAGAGGTACAAGCGTCAAAGCATGGGGATGCCCAAGGCATCCCCTTCTTCATCAATAAAAAGCTCAAGTCTTTCTAGACACTTTGTTTTTATTGTTTCATGCACTGTTGTGTTGGTCTTGGAGCGTCTTAGTTTTCGTTTGCTTTGCTTAGTTTGCTTGAATAAAGTAGTTTAGACCCCCCGTTCTCGCTATGTTGCTTCAATTAAGTTGATTGGTGTTGGAGAGGAGTAGAAAGTTCTTGCTTGAAATAGTACAAGAGGAGCTTGCTTTTACTGTGACTTAGACTTTAGCATGTCATGCTAGGTGTTGTTTTGACCTTATTCTTAGTGATTATTGTTGTAGCATGACTTGTTCCAAATAATTGGGATTTCTTAGTGTGCCTTGAAGGAATCATGCATTGTTTTAGCATACATAAGCATAGTATTGTGATATTCTCCTTTGATGCTTTGTTTGGGTTGACTTGGCACATGCTCACACCATGTTATGACTATGAACAAGTCACCATAGCCTCTATGATCATTTAGTCCTTGACTTGTAGTACCACTCTATGCTTTGATTAGTAATGTTTTATCGCTCTGCATGATTATGACCATTATTGCTTTCTTAGTTGGTTGCTCCAAGTCTTTTGCTAGCCTCCACTTGTATGAGTAAGCTCTAGTCATGCTTCCAACTCCCAAGAAACCAAGTTATTCTAAAGTTTCCACTATAAATTCCTATGCATGGGGTGTTACACCATTCCAAGTATATTGTTGATTTCATCTATCTTCCAATTAAAAAGTATTTTGTTATGTGAAAACTTAGTGATTAAAGCTCTCACAAACTTGATGGCACACCTTCTAATTCTTGCCCCTAATAAACTTGAACCATTGTGTCATCTATGTTGTATATGCTTGCACTTATACGTTGGAATTAGCAGAACCATGATGTCACGGGGAACGCTTTCAACATTGCACTTGTAATTTGTACACAGTTGATATCATGCTCTTTTGTCTATGGATGTCGTTGGTGTGAAATAAAAGTGGAGCTTGTAAGTCCATGGAGTTATGTATGTGTGTTAGAGGAACGCCTGGGCCGCTAGACTAAGCCATGCCTAATCATGTGGAAACTTGCATCATCACCATTATGACATCTATGAAGCTTTCTTCTTATAAAAAAAGAGACATATTGAGAAAAGAGGAAAGAGAGAAAAAAGCACCATATTCCCATGGTAAATAAGAAGATTGCTGAGATGCTCATTGTCTACTTGCCTTGTCATTTTGGTTATGGGATAGCTCATGTACCATGTGCAAGGGGTACCCCGTTGGCGGTTATCTATGAAACACATGTACTTACTATGACAAGAACTTACAGGTGACTAAAGTTGAGTAGCATGAGGAGCGGCCCTCGTATTCAAGGGACATGAGATTGCCAACTTATACTTTGTCAAGCATATACTCCATAGTTTTTCCACTTTAACCTTAATCATTTCAAGATGCTTATGATAGGGGCAATGAGAGCTGAAAGCTAACAAGTACCATCATTTTTGGAAGCTCTTTTTCAGACTTGAAATCCCTGCTTCCCTTTATGAAGGGCCTTTCTTCCACTATTATATTGAGTCGCCACCTTCTATCCTTAGGCACCAATTAAGAGACCATAGTTTCCATTCTTAGTTCTATGTGCATTGTCCCAAAACTTATTGATTGATGCATATTGTTGATATTACTTGTTCTTGTGCTATTTGTATCTAGTCACTCTTATGAACTTTGAAGGTGTCCTATGCAACTGTTTTGCTACTCCATGAGGGACAAGCTGAATGCCACTATGCCATGTTTTCTATATGTGAAACAAACAAACGTTTTTCAATGCATGTTATTCATGATCTTTGTTTATAGCCTTTCATGTTGCATGCATAGTTACTTTGTCTTACTGTTAGAACTCCATCTTTCATGCTCATGTTTAGAGTTATTTGATCCCAGCTTTCAATGCTTGCAAATGGTTTGATCTTGTTTTTGATGGTGCATGTTACCTCAAAAATTATTCTTTTTATCACTTACCTACTCGAGGACGAGCAAGAGTTAAGCTTGGGGATGCTTGATACGTCGGAAACATATCTATAATTTTTGATGTTCCATGCTTGTTTAGTATCTACTTTGCTTTGCTTTGTCTACACTTTGAGGTGTTTTTATATGTTTTTTTTGGTACTAACCTATTAACAAGATGCCGCAGTGCCAGTTGCCTGTTTTCTGCTGTTTTTGGTTTCAGAAAAGCTAGTAAGGAAATATTCTCAGAAAATCCAAAGTCAATATTTCACCGAGGAGAACATGGAGTCCAGAGAAGAGACGGAGGGGAGCCACAGGGTGGCTGCACCCCCCAGGCATGGGCCCACCCTACGCCGCGCCTGGGCAGGATGTGGGCCCCCTGGCCACCCTCCTGCCTCGCCTCTTCTCCTATAAGAAGCCCCCAATGCGTAAACCCTAAGTACCCGATCAATATTCCACAAAACCGTCTGTAGCCACCGCCACCATCGTCCCTAGATCGTGGGGGGGGGGATCTGAAGCTCTTCCCGGCACCCTGCCGGAGGGAAGATCATCCCGGAGGCCTTCTTCTTCATCATGCCGGCCTCCGGTATGAAGCGTGAGTAGTTCCACCTTGGACTACAGGTCCATGTAGTAGCTAGATGATTGTATCTCCTCCTTGTGCTTTCATGTCTAGATCTTGTGAGCTCCATTCATGATCAAGATCTCATCTATTTGTAATCATGCATGTTGTGTTTGTGGGGATCCGATGGATATTGAGATTACTATGTCATATTGATTAATGGTTTTGTCTTATTGATTCTATCATGTCTGTGTTGTTTGTGAACTTGCATGCTCTCCGTTGTTAGTGGCTATCTTGGCCAAGTAGTTGCTAGTGACTCCAAGAGGGGGTATTTATGCTCGATAGTGGGTTCATGCCTCTATTGAATCTAAGGGAAGTGACAGAAATCTATAAGGTTGTAGATGTGCTGTTGCCACTAGGGGGAAAACAACGGTCTCTTGTTCATGGAACAAGTGGATTGTTTACCTTACACACTTTGCTTAAAGCAGTTGTCTGTTGCTTGCAACTTAATACTAGAGGGGGTTCAGATGATAACCGAAAGGTGAACTTCTAGTCATAGATGCAGTTGGATGGCGGTCTATGTATCTTGTTGTATTGCCCACTCGAATCTCATAGGATCATGATGTCTAGTATTGCATTGTTATGCCTTGCTCAGTCCTGTCAATTGCCCTGCTGTTATTTGGTTTACCCAGCATGGTATGTTTATTTATCTAAGGAGAACACCTCTAGTGAACTATAGACCCCGGTCCAATCTTTACCATTGATACATCTTCCACTGTTTACTTGTTGCAAACCACCATTACCTTCCACACCATACAATTAATTCTTTGTTATAGCAAACCAGTGAGATTGGCAACCTCGCTTTTCGTTGGGGAAAAGTCTTGAGTTTGTGTTGTGCATGTCTCCAAGTTGCTAGCAATACCTTTGAGTCGTTTCCTTCCTCCTACTGGTTCGATAACCTCGTTTTCTTACTGAGGGAAAACTTGTTGCTGTGCTCATCACACCTTGCTCTTGGGGTCTCCCAACGAGGCGTTGACAACACGCCATCAAGCGTGAAAATGCAGCTTGATATGCTTTAGCTTCTTGTGTGACCTTGGTTCTTGCGCATTGGCTATGGCTCCCATGTTGTCACAGTAGATAGACATTGGGTCCAGCGCACTGGGAACCACACCGAGCTCTGTAATGAACAGCTTCATCCATATCGCCTCTTATGAAGCCTCTGAAGCAGCTATGTATTCCGATTTAGTTGAAGATATCGCCATAATGCTTCTCCTCTAGCTTACTGCTGCACCATTCAAAGTAAATACATATCTAGATTGAGATTTAGAATCATCTGGATCGGTGTTCCAACTAGCATCGGTGTAACCATTAACAACGAGCTATTCATCACCTCCAAGAAAGAACCATATCCTTAGTTCTTCTCAAATACTTAAGGATGTTTTTGACCGCTGTCCAATGATCCACTCCTGGATCACTTTGATATCTGCTAGTTAAACTAACGACATATGCAATATCGGGTCTAGTACATAGCATGGCATACATGATAGATCCTATGGCTGAGGCATAGGGATTCTTACTCATTCTTTCTCTATCTTCTGCCGTAGCTGGACTTTTGAGTTTTACTCAAGGTCGTATTGGGAAACATGGGCAAGAACCCTTTCTTGCTATCTTCCATTTCAAACCTCTTTAGAAATTTGTCCAAATATGTACTCTATGGCAATGATATTAGGCGTCTTGGTCTATGTCTATAAATCTTTATGCCTAAGCTGCTTCGCCAAGATCTTTCATTGAAAAACTATTATTCAAATATTCTTTGACACTATTAAGAAGGTCTACATCATTCCCAATCAACAATATGTCGTCCACATATAGTACTAGGAATGCTACAGAGCTCCCACTCACTTTCTTGAAAATACAAGCTTCTCCATAAGTATGTATAAAACCAAAAAATTTGATTACCTTATCAAAACGTTGATTCCAACTTCGGGATGCTTGCTTCAATCCATAAAATGGACCGTTGAAGTTTGCATACCTTGTCAGCATCTTTAGGATCGACAAAACCTTTGTGTTGTACCATATATAACTCTTCATCAATGTCTCCATTGAGGAACGCCGTTTTGACATCCATCTTCCATATCTCATAATCATAATATGTAGCGATTGCTAACAAAATCCTCACAGACTTTATCTTCGCTACTAGTGAGAAAGTATCATTGTAGTCAACTCCTTTATATTTGTCGAAACCCTTTTGCGACAAGTCGAGCTTTATATACAGTAACTTTACCATCAACATTTGTTTTCTTTTTGAAAATCCATTTGTTCTCGAGAGCCTTCCGGTCATCCGGTAAGTCCACCAAAGTCCATACTCGGTTTTCGTACATGGATCCAATCTCGGATTTCATGGCTTCTTTCCATTTATTGGAATCTAGGCTCATCATTGCTTCCTCATATGTTGCAGGGTCGTCGGTGTTGTCTACTAACATGACACTCATAACGGTATCATACCAATCGGGAGTGTTACGAGTTCTCGTTGACCTGCGAGGTTCTGTAGTAACTTCAACCGAAGTTTCATGATCAACATCATTAGCTTCCTCTCTTATTGGTGTAGGTGCCACAGGAACTTGTTTTGGTGCTGCGCTACTCTCAAATCCGAGAGAAGGTTCGACAACCTCGTCGAGTTCTACTTTCCTTCCAGTCACTTCTTTCGAAAGAAACTCCTTCTCTAGAAAGGACCCATTCTTGACAACGAAGATTTTGCCCTCGGATTTATGAGAGAAGGTATACCCAATAGTTTCCTTCGGGTATCCTATGAAGACGCATTTTTCCGCTTTGGGTTCAAGCTTATCGGCATATAACTTCTTTACATAAGCTTCGCAACCCCAAACTTTAAGGAACGGCAATTTAGGTTTTTTCTCAAACCATAATTCATATGGTGTCGTTTCAACGGATTTAGATGGTGCCCTATTTAAAGTGATTGTGCCTGTTTCTAATGCATAACCCTAAAACGATAGTGGTAAATCTGTAAGCGACATCATAGAATGAACCATACCTAAGAGAGTTCGATTACAACGTTCAGACACACCATTTCGTTGTGGTGTTCCCGACGGTGTCAATTATGAAAGTATTCCGTATTTCTTCAAATGCTCTCCAAACTCGTAACTTAGATATTCACCTCCATGATCAGATCGTAGAAATTTAATCTTCTTGTTACGTTGATTCTCTACTTCACTTTGAAATTTATTAAACTTCTCAAAAGTTTCGGACTTATCTTTTATGAAATAGATATATCCATATCTACTCAAGTCATCCATGAAAGTAAGAACATAATGATAACCACCACGCGACGCTACAATCATCGGGTCACACACATCGGTATGTATGTTTTCCAATAAGTCCGTAGCTCGCTCCATCATACTAGAAAATGGAGTCTTAGTCATTTTACCCATCAGACATGCTTCGCATCTATCAAGTGATTCAAAATCAAGTGATTCAAGAAGTCCATCGAAATGGAGTTTATTCATACGCTTAACTCCAATGTGACCAAGATGACAGTGCCACATACAGGTTGAGTTATCGCTTAATTTCAAACATTTAGCTTCAATGTTATTAACATGTGTATTACTACAATCGAGATTCAGCAAGAATAGACCATCTATCAAAGGTGCATGTGCATAAAACATATTACTCATATAAATCGAACAACCATTATTCTCAGACTTAAACAAGTAACCGTCTCATAATAAACATAATCTGGATATAATGTTCATGCTCAACGCAGGCACCAAATAACAATTATTTAAGTATAAAACTAATCCCGATGGTAGATGAAGAGGTAGCGTGCCGACCGCGATCACATCAACTTTTGATCCATTTCCAACGCTGTAACATCCTAAAAAAATTCCTAAATTTGGAATATTAAAACTAAATAAAATTTAAGTTGATTGAATTGTTTGATCTTGTTAAAAATTTCGAATGAAATAAAACTTTTGAGGACTTGTTTAAAAGTATTCCTAAACCACAATGAAGAGTGGATAAACATGGCTATCCAAAATAAAAATATTGGGTAGGAAACTTTTATATAAATCAAAATTATTTTTATCTCGTATTTTATTTACTCCCTTTGGATTTTTTTGAGACTCTTACTTGATTTTCCAAATACATATTCCCTCGAGAGGAAATGACATGGCATTTCCAAACATAAGTGTTGGGGGATATTCTATTTGGTGTTATTTGAATCTTAAATTGCATTTTGGATTTTAGAGGATATTAATAATAATTTCTAGTCAAATGAAAAAAACAATAGAGGGAAGATAATATGACTTCCTCAAAATTAAATGTTGGAAATTAGTTATACAATATCCTAATTTCTATTTGGAGTAAAAGAAATTATATTTATTCCTATGAATTTTGAGTTCAAAATAAATTATTTTGGGAATTGAGATATAGTCCTAAAAATATTTTTTTATGCATAAGTAGCCATGTGAGGCCAAAGTGCGTAAAAATATTTTGTATATTAAATATTGGACTAGAACAATGTTTCCGAGATCCAACAAATCTATTTGATTTCAATTTTTTCCAAGTTTGCTTGAATAGTTTTGGAATCATTTAAACGCTTTTTTTAAAATCAAACAAATAAATAAAAATAAAAAGAAAAGAGAGATCGCGAGACATACCTTGCATGCACCTGAAACAGCACAACCAAGCCCATACGCTTGCATGCCAGGTCACACACACACAGGCCTGCCTAGCCTATCCCGTCCGAGCTGGCCTCTATTTGTTTATTTAGGAGCCGATTACACACGGTCTTCCTTCTCTGAAGAAACATGAACAAATACGGGTCTTCAAAACCGAACCAGAATCCCGAGAAATTCTCCACGATTCGCTCAAAATTCCTATCCCCTCGATCACGAAATACTCCCCATAAATACCCCTCCCTCTCGTCGTCCAACTTTTGTCGAAACCCTAAGCTATGGAGCCCTCTACATCTCAAATTGATCTCGTCGGAGTTCTACCGAACTGGAGCATCAAGGACGACGTTTCCGTCACCTGTAGACTGCAGTAGTGCCTAGACCCCCTCGCCCGTGTTGTTATTCCCGTATTCCACCGCATCATTCATGACCTTTTCTATTCACAGGAACGCTGAAGCGAGAGACATAGACGCGCCGGAGCTTCACCGGACTGTGCCGCCTTCAACCGAGAATAGCAGCCGTCCAGGACGACGCCGACCACTGCTGTTGATTCAAATGACTCTGCTGAGGAGAGCTGAACCTCGTCGACTGCTTCAACAAGCAAAAGAAGTACCCCGCGTCGGCAACTTCGACCACCAAAGTCACCACCAGCGTCTCGCTTCATGTCATCGACCCAATGCTGCTGGTACGTAACTATCATACTGCGTCGTTCGATCTCGTGTAGGCAACTAAAATTAGACATGTTTAAAATCGTAACCCAACCGATGCCAGCAATCATGTCCTGCCGCCGGTCATTTTTCATTTACGTGCGTGTGCGTGTGCTGAAGCATTGATCAGTTCGGATACACCATATAGCTCATGGCATCAACTTTGAAAAACATCAATATCTTATGATCTACATGTTGATAGTAGAGGAACCTTATTGTGATAGATTCAAAATTAAATTATGTATCTAATGGTACCTAAATTTATAATTCAAACTTCCAAATCAGCGATGTTAAATATTTGAATTTAAACCTTGTCCGTTTGATCAATCTTGTACAGTGTATATTAAATCGTTTCAATGGTACGTTGTAGATAGTTAGATTTAGATCCCATGATCACTGTTAGCTTTTTAATCGAACCGGTACCGACGAATACCATGGCACTACGTGTCTGAGACGGAGAAGGATCCATGCCAATTAGAAGTTGGAGCTGCACCAATTTGAAGCTGAGCTAGCCAGAGTTGGAGCCAGATCAATTTGAAGCTGAGCTAGCCAGAGTTGGAGCCAGATAAGCAACAGCCACCGAATTCAGATCTTCCGGCTAAAATCGTCCACGAAAGCCTAGTTGTTCTTTCGAACCTTCAATCTTGCAAAAAGAATCATATATTTGATCCACACATCTGATTTAGTTGTTTCTTTCTGCGTTGGATTTGTAATTAAAATATCTATCCACTAGACCTATAATTTTTATATTTAAAATATATGGTATCTATTCAAATTTAAATTCGAATTTAAACCTTCTTTTGACTATAACTTGATATCCTAAAACCCTTTTAGGCGTTCCCTTCTGAAAATTTGATATTTGTGATATTCTTTAACCATTAGACCGTAAAATACTACTACTACACAAATAAATAATCAATTAAAAGTATTTGTATGTTTTGCCATTTGTTTACATGTTATATGTTTTATTTGCCTCTTTATTTGCAATGTTGGTTATTAGTCTTATTTTCTTACACGTTAGATTTATTCGGAGTGCAGAGGAAGTTCACAAAGAAGTACATCATCAAACTATACTAAGGCAAGTTACACCTCTTGTTCATATAATGTCCTAGTTTTGATCTTATGCATGTTTTGATCTTCAAATTCTGTAGTGTGCATGTGTAGGATGTTCTGGTAGAATTTTTACTTAGTATTATTTTGCAAGTACGATGATTTGTAGTATGCCATGAGTAGCTCTATACTTAGGATTTTTATATCCGTCTTGTTATTTCGTATCATGTCGGCCGTCACACATTTCAAAAATCTAGCCACAATGCCTTCGCTCATTATGCGGACCATTTTTGCCTACACGGTGTACACGGTACAATTAGAAGTCTATTAGAACCAAATAATGAATGCATGCATGCAATGGTCGATAGAAAATTTCGGCATGACCTATCCTAAAATTAGGACCTTTGCGAAATGCCAAAGTCTTGCCAAAATGAAAATGAATCAACATTTTGGCAAAACAAATGGCAACTTGTTCACACACAAACACAAGAGAGAGAGACCGATCCATACACACATGCACATATCATTATCCTCTCCATACATGCATGAGCATCATCGATACTCTCCATATACACACACATGACCATCGAGATCCTCTCCATACACACATCATGAGCATTGATCATCTACATATATGAGCATATCATCCATATACACATGAACACATCCTTACATGGACAACTTATCAAGATGAGAGACCGATCGCGAGAAGATGGAAAGGAGAGGTGCGCGCGAGACCGGAGAAGGAGAGATGAGAGACCGGAGAGCTTCCTCTATTACGTATGTAACATCCAAGGCAAGTTCTACATGCTAAATGGTGAATGAGTGGAGAAATTGAGGTGGGAAGGAGAAGGATCCCGACTAGATCTAAGGAAGAAGAAGAAGGGGAAAGTGAAGTGCGGGGTGGTGGATGATCACACATGTGCACAAAGTAGAGCTGCCAAAAAGAAGGGTCGCCACATCCGTGGCGCACGTGGCTCTAGTGTGCCACAGGGAATAATAACATCCGTGGCGCACATGCCATAGTGCGCCACGGATGTGTCTGCCCATTTTACAGAGCAGAGGGACATGCGCTTAGGCGTAGCGCACCTACCCTATATGCGCTACGGGTATCTGGCGTGCGGCCAGCAGGGCCCTGGCCCACACGTATCTGTGGCGCACTATGACCATGTGATCCACGGTTGTTCTAGTTACTAGTAGGGCACTGCCCATAGGTGAGCCATGCCTGTTTTAGCCGCGGGGCACTTCGACAATGTGAGCCACGGATGTGCTGATTACCTATAGCCATTTTCCTAGTAGTGCCTCCTAATAGGTTACCCCTGTTTTTGCTTAGTATTGCTTGCTATGCTATATATATAAAGTACTGTTGGGCATTCGAAAGACAAGAAAATTTCTAAGTATAAAGGCTCTCTTGAGCGATCTTTTCTTCTCAATGCCACTTCAAAATAAACTAAATTTTCTTCTGGGCGGAATGGTTGTCGGGTCAATGAGTGAAATTTTGGTGGAGGGCGGCCGCCCAGGAATCAAAGAAGTCTGCCATGTTTCAGAATTCAGAAGCTTCCAGTGCAACCAAAATACATATGGGCTCTGTCTTGGCCTAGTACTTAGTGGGAAACCTCACCTAGGTACCAACATTTGGAGGTTCTTGGCACGGTTGGATCTAGAAGGTAGAGGGGCTACTAAGGGAAAGTCTCGCCATGATCTTGTCTGTAAAAGGACTTGATCATGGATTGCGGGTAAAGTGCACAAACTCTCGAGATTATTGCAATCTGATCGATCAGCCGTGTTCACGGAAATAGAACAACATTGAGCATCTGAAGGATGGAGCCTCTGAAGGATCTTCCTCTCTCTTTTCTAAACAAAGTTTTGAAACCCCATGGCGTGAGTAATATCGTCAATGGGTGGGATTTTGGCACTTGGTGAGTAATATCCAAGTGTTAGGTTGTTTGGGAACTTTGTGACTAATATCCTCGTGTTCCATTCGACCCTATTTTACTTAAGAAAATGTTTATAAAGCGGGATACAAATTCTTTCTCTTTTTCTCTTACTTAGAGAAAATTGGCTTTATGCAAATGAACTCCAAAGCCTACTCAGCCTTGCATGTAGAGTTATCCTTATTCTTTCCTTGGTGTAATTTGCCAATACATTCAAAGTATTGACCAACTAGTTTGGCTGCACGTTTTATGTGCAGAATTTGGAGATCATTGAAAGGTGCGCTAGGACCGCGGGTCTTCACTCAACCTGCCTGTGGCATTGATGGGACTCCAAGTTGTATATCTTTCGCTTCTGGTGTAATAATGTAATCTCTGGATTATTCGATTCATGTAATAAAGACTTTTGTTTTACATGATATTTCATCGATGGTGAGTGCTAGCTATTGATCCAAGGACTAGCATGTTAATAACATGGACTTAGGATCTTTCTCGATTTGAGGATGCTACGCATCGTCACCTTGTTCTTCGCTAGTTTTCATCTATTCTGCAGCACCTGTTTCGAGTTACAAATATGAGCAACCGAACCAATATCAAATACCCAGGCACTGCTACGACTACTAGTAAGATACACATCATAATATGTATATCGGATATACCTTTCTTCTTGATGTTGACGTTCTTCAAATCCGCCAAGTACTTAGGAAAATTCTGCTTCCAGTGACCTTCTCCCTTGTAGTAAAAGCACTTAGTATAAGGCTTAGGCCCATCCTTGGTCTTCTTCGCCGGCGCGGTAACTTTCTTACCGCCCTTCCTGAAGTTTCCCTTTTTCTTGTACTTGCCTTGCCTTTTGAATTTGGTGGTGTTATTGACCATCAACACTTGGTGATCTTCCTTGATCTCCACTTCCGCATACTTTAACATGGAGAAGAGTTCAGTTAACGACTTGTCCATGTTTTGCATATTGTGGTTCATCACAAAGTTATTGTAACTTGGTGGTAGTGATTGGAGGACACGGTGAATCCCCAAAGCAGTAGGAATCACTATACCCAAGCTTTGGAGCTTACTTGCATTCCCAGACATCTTAAACACACGTTCACTGACGAAGCAGCCCTCTTTCATCTTGTAGTTAAAGAACTTTTTAGAAGCCTCATAACTCTCAACTGCCACGTGAGCCTCAAATCTCATTTTGAGTTCACGGACAATATCATGTGGGTCAAAGTTCTCAAACCTTTTCTGAAGATCCGATTCCAAACCATACAAGATAGCATACTGAACTGTGGAGTACTGATTCTTCCGAGTGAGGAAAACATTCTTCACCTCATCGGTAGCGTCAGCTGCAGGTGGGTCACCCAGTGGTGCATCAAGCACATAGGTCAAATTACCAGCATTGAGGACAATCCTCAAGTTGCGGAACCAATCCGCGAAGTTGCTTCCATTGTTTTTCAACTTTGCTTTCTCTAGGAACGCATTAAAATTGATGGTAGGGGCCACCATTGATCTACAACATATTTGCAATAGTTTAGACTAAGTTTATGACAAATTGAGTTCTAATTAATATTTAATTAATCTAGGTGAACTCCCACTCAAAACAACATCCCTCACATTGTTTTAGTGATCACACGAACCAAATCCACCACATCAAAACCGATCATCACGAGAGATGATGTAGCTTCAAAGGCGAACAATCAACATGTTCATCATATCTACTATATGACTCATGCTTTACCTTTCAGTGATTCATGTTCCGAGACCATGTCTATACATGCGTCAAGATTAATACCTTAGTTTCCACATGAGCAAATCTGGCTTGCTCACGTTGTATACACTCGCAGAATCTAACACACCCGATCATCACGTGGTGCTTCGAAACAACGAGTCTTGGCAACGGTGCCTACTAAGGATGAATACTTTATAACTTGATATTTTGTGAGAGGGATCATCTTATAATGCTACTGTCGAGAACTAAGCAATACAAGATGCATAAAAGGATTAAAATCACATGCAATTCAAAATATGTGATATGATATGGCCTTTCTTCTTGTGCCTTCGATCTCCATCTTCAAGCACGAACATGATCTCCATCATCACCGGCGTGGCATCAAGTTCAATGGCACCGCTCCATGGTTGTCGTCCACCAGCATCAACTATTACAACTACTTTTAATAATAGACATGCAGGTCTTAACGAAATTAAAAGACAACCATAAGGCTCCTGCCCATTGCCGACTTACAATAAGGAACATTGCATACATCATATATAATCACAATCATGGCCATATCACATCACAGCACACCCCTGCAAAACAAAGTTAGACGCCTCTAATTTTCTTTGCATATTTTACGTGGTTTGGGGCTTTCAATAAGTGTCGTTCTAACTTATGAACAAAAACCACAACGTTGATGTTTGAACTATCAAGTGTCCGTTGTAAATTTAATCTTTACTATGATGAGAGAGACAAACATCCGCAAAGCCACTTATGCAATACAAGTTACATGTTGAGCGTGGAGAAAGTCTCATGAATGATGTCATGTAAGGTTATCCCGGGCCGCTTCATCCCACCATACCGCAAGATGCAAAGTACACAAAAAGCAATTGATAATAAAAGCGCCACCGCCCACAATGACCATTGTGTTCTACTCGTGCAACAAATCTACATATAGACACGGCTCTGATACCACTGTAGGGGTTCTTAGCATGGAAAACAAAAAAATTCTACTGCATGAACACACACAAGACAAGATCCATCTACTAGATTGTAGCAACAAGTCGATTAGAGTACTCACCCTCGAAGATTCCAAAGCGGTTAACGAAAGCAAATTCTCGTGGGTGATGTAGTCGTACACTTGCCGATATCAAGATCGCATAGACGATCCTTCCAGCGCTGCGTTCCGACAGCGCTTCCGCAGTCGGTCACACATTCGGTACTCAATGAAGACCTTCCTCTCTCTTGTTCCAGCAGGCAGGGGAGGTTGTAGTTCTCTCCTCGTGATTCCGGCAGCACGACGGCGTGGTGTCGGAAGTAGAGGGAAGATACCACAGGGCTTCACCTAATCCGGAGCAGGTTATGGTGGAGTATTAGGGTTTCCCCGGTGATCTAGGGTTTAGAAGCCGGAGAAGAGGAGGTGGATCCGATGGCGGCTAGGGCGGCGGCGGCATGCAGCGGTGGCGCGGGCATGGGTTGTGGTGTTGTGTGGAGGGGCAGCCCCTCCCTCTATTTATGAGAGGGAGGGGCAGCTAGGGAGAGGGGAGTTTGAATCCTACTCCAACTCCCTCTCCTTCTAGGCTTGTGGTGGAGGGAGAGAAGGACTCTCTTCTTCCTCCACTAGGAAACATTGTCCAAGTTTGACTTTTCAAACTTGCCTTTTGACTTTCAGTTTTGCAGTTTGATTTTACTCTTTATTTGCATAACTCTTTGACCTAGGATATGATGCAACCATTCGACTTAGTCATGACACATTCATGCACCCTTCCCCTTCCGGTCCAGTGAACCTTCTAGACCCTTCTAGATCATTCCGGTGAAAACACCAGAATCATTCCTAAACTCCGGAATTAGACTTTCCTTATATGAATCTTATTCTCCAGACCATTTCGGATCTCCTCGTGATATCCCGGATCCCATCCGAGACTCCGAACAACATTCGGTCTCCCTACTTACATTCCATATCTACTAAACAACATCAAATCCTTAAGTGTGTCTCCCTACGGTTCGTGAATTATGTAGACATGACCGAGACTCTTCTCCGATCAATAACCAATAGAGGAATATGGAAATTCATATGGTTCCCACATATTTCTATGATTTCTTTACGATCGAATGAACCACTTACATATGATACCAATTTACCTTTGTCTCACGATATTTTACTTATCCGATGTCTGATTGTCGGTATCTCTACATACCTAGTTCAACCTCGTTACCGATAAGTACTCTTTTCTCGTTCCCATGATATGTGATCCCTTCTGAGCCAGTCACATGCTTGCAAGCTAATTGGATGACATTCTACCCAGAGGGCCCAGAGTATATCTATCTGTCATATGGACGGACAAATCCCACTCTTGATCCATGTGTCTCAACACATACTTTCCAAACACTCAATGCCACCTTTATAGCCATCCAGTTACTGTGTGGTGTTTGATGTAATCAAAGTATCCATCCGGTGATGGTGAGCATGATCTCATGGTCGAAGGAATTAGGTTACTATGTATCAGAAAGTTTATAGCAAACGAACTAATGAAATGACTTGATCTTTATGCTATGCTTATCTATAGGAGTATGTCCGTTACACCATTCTCCTAATGATATGATCTTGTTGTTAACCACATCTCAATGTTAATGATCAGGAAACTATGATCATCTATTAACCAACAAGCTAGTATTATAAAGAGGCTTTACTAGGGACTTTTATTAGTTTACAAATCACACAAGTATTAATGTTTTCTGTTAATACTATTATAGCATGAATGTAAACATTTATCATAAACACAAAAATATAATAATAACTACTTTTATTATTGCCTCTAGGGCATATCTCCAACAGCACCGATCTGTAGTTGGGATCAGTACTAGCACCGATCTGTAGATGGGAGAAGTATTCGATTTGGTTTGATATTTGGGGATTGGGGAATAATCAGGGGATCTCAATCGGTTAATTTATGCAAGTAATCAATCCCGATAATTACGGTATCTCAATCATGTCCTTATTGAATTCTACTATTTTTTGTAATAGGTGGATAGCAGCGACGTTTGCAGCGACGACGAGTCCACGGACACCAACACTCGTCAGGTGCTAAGGAAGCTGAAGTCCGGCCAGTTCAACGGCTTCTTCGTCGGTAACGTCTATAGGTGCCCCTTCTGCACCAGGAGCCTCGCCACCGACTTCAACTCCTTCGTGATGCATGCCGAGGACGTGAAGACCTATGACCTATTAAAGAAAGTCAACGCCTTCAGAGCCCAGCACAAGGCGCTGGTTTTAACCTCTGCAACCTCCAGAAGGTGGTCACCGAGGAGGGTCGCATGCCCCCGATCAATCCCAAGACGCCCAAGGTCAAGGGACTGGGCAGCAAGAAGTGGAGCAAGCGCCAAAGGGAGGAGGCGGAGGCCCTCCTAGCGAAGGCCAGGAGGGGCCACTGATCTTGTGCTAATGCTGCTGCTGTAAAGCAGCTTCTTTTGTTTAGTTGTCTGTGTTGAACTTGTAAGCTGCTACTGCTGAGCAGCCTAATTATTGAACCTGGTTTAAGTACCGTACTATATAATCCTTTATTATCTGCTTTATCTACATCTGCTTTGTTTATCTATATATTTATGGTGCTGGTTAGGTTTGCTACCAGATTGGGAAAATACGAGGTCCAAAAGGAACCATGAATATAGAGAGAAGCTTCTCTAGATTCGCTGCCTTCTGGGCAAAAATAACAACTATTAGCGACATAAAGAGGAAAAGACGCTCTTAAAAAGGCAATCATAAAAATAATAAAAAATAAACCTTCCAATTTAGGCGACAAGGAGCACGTAACTATCATACTCGGACCACATGATCCCACATCACATCCCCCAAAACACGTTCCCAACAAGACGTCCCCATGATGTCCAACATGGGGGGTCCTACTACGGGACCCGACAGAACATGGCCCCACATGTCAGCACGTAACGGGGGGTCCTACTTGTTAGCACAAAACGGTGCGGGTCCACTACGGAACCCACTTGAATGCGGCCCCAATTTTCAGCACGTAACGGCGAGGGTCCACTAACGGGACCTGATGAAGAGCGAGTTTCTGACCGATGTGATAGTTTCGGACAAGGAGCTGGACAAAAGTAAGGAAAAACTAAGCAGCTGGGGAAAAGTGAGTATAGCTAACGAACCAGAGACACGAAAATAGAAATCCCTAAAATAAATTTTCATAAAAGTGATTTTTTTTTGCTTTGGGAAGACCAAGGAAGTAGAGGGAAATGACAAAGTTCAGTTCGGTTGTGATATAGGATCACTTCCTTTCAGATACTTCGGAATTCCTATTCATTTTTGCAAGCTAAAAATGGGGAGTGGAAATCAGTGGAAGATCATTTTGAAATCAAACTAAGTAGTTGGATTCGCAAGATGTTTTCTTACGGGGACCGTTTAATTCTTATGAATTTGGTGCTTACTAGTCTCCCAATGTTCATGCTATCTTTTCTTGAAATACCAAAGGGGTATGAAAGAGACTTGATTTTTTAGATCCCACTTCTTTTGGCAAAGTGATGGACATAAAAAGAAATATAGACTCACTAAATGGAACATGATATGCCGTCCAAAAGATCAAGGGGGGTTTAAGAGCGGAGGTGTTAGAGTTAAAAAAACAAAATCCTATTTAGCAAGTGGCTAGATAAACTTATGAATGAGAAAGGTGTTTGGCAGGAGCTGCTCAAGAACAAATATTTACATTCTAAAACTTTAACCCAGGATTCAGCAAAACCTACGGATTCACCTTTTTGGAGGGGCCTGATGAATGTAAAGGATGATTTCTTTGCGACGGGAACTATAGAGATAGGTAATAGGAAGAATACTAGGTTTTGGGAGGACTCATGGTTAGGAGACAAGCCTCTTTGTGACGAGTATCCATCTTTATACAATTTTGTTCATCATAAAAATGTAACAGTAGCGAATGTCCTGGAGTCGGTTCCTATAAATATAAGCTTTAGAAGAGCTCTCTCGGGTAATAAATGGCAACGATAGATACACTTACTTACACGCTTATTGGAGGTCCAACTTTTGGATAGTTTCAAGTGGAAGCTAACAACCTCAAGGTGTTTCACAGTCAAGTCTTTATATCTTGATTTACTTAATGGTCAAACACCGTATCTTAAGAAATACATATGGAAAATCAAAGTACGTCTTAAAATGAGGATTTTTATGTGGTTTCTACATAAAAAAGAAATTCTAACTAAGACAATCTTTGAAAGCGGAACTGGCAAGCGCCTACTAAATGTTGTTTTTGTGATCAAGAAGAGACAATTCAACATTTATTCATAACATGTCCATTTGCAAAGATATTATGGACGATTATATTCTTGTCTTTTAACATACCTCCTCTTGCAAACGTTACAAATCTTTTTGGAAACTGGATGAATGGAATTTCAAAGCATGATAAACGACACATCACATTTAGTGTCTGCACTTTATTATGGGATATATGGAATGTGCGGAACGATTTCATCTTTAACAAAAAAAAGTTTTCCATCATTTCTGCAGGTTATTCCTATGGCTACTCATTGGATCCATATGTGGTCTTATCTCCACCCAGCTGAGGAGCGCCATGCCATGGATTTTGGGTGCAGCCGTTTGGAGACGACCGCACAGGACTTCTACAACCAATACGGGTGGAGGTATCGATCTATTCGGTTTTGGCAGGGAACGATGCATCCTTTCGGAGTACCGGCTTCGTGTTGATATAAGCGTGAAAAAGCCTCACGCGTAGCGTTTACAGGAAGGATAGGATCATGGTTGTTACATCTGAAGAGATAAAAGAACAACGTGATCTCTAGAGGATCTTATCTAAGGCAGCATAACAACTTGGAGTACTACTCCATAATTGTGTACAAGAAATATGACATAAAATCTAATAGCCCCCCATAATCACAACCTTCTAAAAGGTTGAGATTGCGTTTGAACTCATTCAAATTTTTGACTGCCAAGGCTTTTGTGAAACCATCTGCAACTTGATCTTTACTGGATATGAACTTGATCTCAAGAATTTTGTTGGCAACTCTTTCTCGAACAAAATGATAGTCTATCTCAATGTGTTTAGTTCTTGCATGAAAAACGGGATTTGTTGATAAATATGTAGCTCCTAAGTTATCACACCATAAATAAGGTTTTACCTTCAGAGGAACACCTAGTTCACCAAGCAAAGCTACCCATATTAATTCTGCCGTAGCATTTGCTAATGCTTTGTATTCAGCCTCTGTACTAGACCTTGATACCGTGGCCTGTTTTCTTGCACTCCATGACACCAAATTTGGTCCAATAAATATAGCAAAACCTCCAGTGGATCTTCTATCATCTAAACAGACTGCCCAATTTGCATCTGAGAATGTACTCAACAAACTGGATGAAGACTTTTGAAAAGTAAGACCAACATGTATAGTACCCTGAACATATCTTAGAATTCTTTTTGCAGCTGTCCAATAAGCAGTTGTTGGAGCATGAAGATTCTGACAAATTTTATTTACTGATAAATATCAGGCCTTGTGAGTGTCAAGTATTGTAAAGCACCTACAATGCTTCTATATTGTGTACTATCATCAGGACCAAGGGTAGTTCCCTCAGTCAAAGAAAATTTTTCAGTGGAAGACAAGGGTGTGGGAGAGGATGTGCACTTTGTCATACCCACTTTCTTTAATAGGTCCATAGCATATTTTTCCTGGGTAAGAAGTAAACCATTCTGAGTTTTCTTTACCTCAATACCCAAAAAGAAGTGCAGATCTCCCAAGTCCTTGAGTGCAAACTATTTATTGAGATCAGCAAGAAGAGCAGTGATAGCCTGATTTGATGAACTAGTGACTATGATATCATCAACATAGATTAGAACAAATATCATGACATTATTTTTATTGTAAAGAAAGAGTGAAGTATCTACCTTGGAGGGAGTAAAACCAAGTTGTTGCAGCTTGGTGCTAAGCCTAGAATACCATGCTCGAGGAGCTTGCTTGAGTCCATAAAGAGCTTTGTCAAGTTTACAAATATAATGCGGAGTAGCGAAAGACTCAAAACCTGGGGGTTGTTTCATGTAGACCTCCTCTTCCAGAACTCCACACAAAAACGCGTTTTTGACATCTAGCTGCCTCAGACTCCAGCCCCTGGAAACAACAATAGATAGAACAATTCTGATAGTTGCTGCCTTGACAATAGGACTGAAGGTATCTTCATAATCTATGCCATATCTTTGCTTGAAGCCTTTTGTAACCAAGCGTGCCTTGTATTTGTCAATTGTACCATCTGCATGTTTCTTGATATGATACACCCATTTATAGTCAATAAGATTTTTTGTAAAATACGGAGGAACAAGATGCCATAGTTTATTTTGCATTAGAGCATTATACTCTTCCCCCATTGCTTTTCGCCACCTGTCATCCTCAAGGGCCTACAACAGTGTACGAGGTTCACCTGTAGATGTGAACAAAATGTATGAAACTGTACTGTAAGTATATATTTTGGGCTGTCCTATACCTTTTTGCAACCTTGTTCTTGGTTCATGTAGAGGTAGTGGAGGAGTTGGTGACGTGCTGCCCCCAATATCATGTCCGCTTGAGCTGTTGTCGCTGTCAACAGAAGCATCAGCTGTCAGAGACGCGGGGGAAGCAGGGTCAGCTGTCGGAGATGCAGGAGAAGCAGGGTCCGTACGGGGAGTATCATCCGTACGTGAGGGGGACCCCGAGCTGTTGTCGTGGCGAGACAGGTTTCCTGATGGCGATGGCGATCGTGATGATGTCGCGGGCGAGGATCGAGGTAGAGTCCTCGAGCGCGACCGAGGCGAGGTCCTCGATCGTGTCCCAAGCGGGGTCCGCGACCCAGACGAGGTCCTTGATCGTGACCCAGGAGGGGTCCGCGAATGATCACGACGTGAGCCTAACGAGGGGGTGCGGTCGTGACGTGTCCGACGCGGAGTAGATGAAGAGCACGACCGAGGCGGGGTCTGCAAGTTTGACCGATGCTGGCGCGTGGTGAGTGGATACCGGGACGAGGTACGCCCGCGCCCCAAGGCGGTGGGTCCACGCACGAAGCCAGACGTGGCAGAGGATCTCTTGGGATTGCGCCGGATTAGATCGTCCTCGGAGGCAGCGCTGTTTGGCGGGCAAAAAACAGTGTTTTGCCTTGTTTCTGTATTGTTTTTCTTTAGATTTCCTGCTGTTTCTTGCTGGTCCACATGAGTACCTGATCCACCATTATTTTCTGCAGTGTCTTCATTAGTGACAATAGGTATAATAGGCAAGGTCATATAGTCATTAACCAATGCATCCCCACTATGTGATGTATGTTGTGGTAAGAGAAGAATATCGCTCCGGAGGCGAGAATCGGCATTTTGATGGAGTTCCGAGAAAGGAAAAATGTTTTCATCGAACACAACATCCCTAGAGATGTAAACACGACGGGTTGATACCTCTAAGCACTTAACACCTTTATGATGAGGACTGTAGCCCAAGAAAACGCATTGAGTGGAACGAAAAGCAAGTTTTCTTTTGTTGTAGGGGCGAAGATTTGGCCAGCAAGCACAACCAAAAACTCTAAGAGACTCGTAGTTTGGTTTAGTGTGAAGGATACGTTCTACTGGGGTGTCATGATTGATTACCTTGCTAGGAAGAAGGTTCATGAGAAAAGTGGCAGTGAGGAAAGCTTCATCCCAAAACTTGAGAGGCATAGATGCATTAGCAAGTAAGGCAAGACCTACTTCAACAATGTGACGATGTTTTCTTCAGCAGAGCCATTTTGCTGATGAGCATGAGGACAAGAGACATGGTGAGTGATTCCAATCTTTTGGAAGAAGCCATTTAATTTTTCATACTCACCTTCCCAATCAGTTTGCATAGTAATAATTTTCCTAGCAAATTTTCTTTCAACTAGTTGCTAGAAATTGAGAAATACTTGATAAACATCAGAGAGTTTTTTGAGCAAATAAATCCAAGTGAATTTGATAAAATCATCAATAAAGCTTACATAATATGAATGTTTGCCAGCAGACACAGGTGCTGGACCCCATACATCAGAGAAAACTTGTTCCAAAGGAACAGTAGAAACACTAGTAGAGACATGATATGGCAGTTGATGGCTCTTAGCTAGTTGACAAGGATCACAAATGTATGGATTTATTTCAGGAGAATAGGAGATATTATTTTTCCTAAGTACTTGTTGAACAATAAAAGATGAAGGGTGTCCTAAACGACGATGCCGCGTAGAAGACGACGACTTTATTGTGACGAAGGCTTGCTTGTGAGACTCGGTAGAAAAAGACACTAGCGGGTAGAGACCACCATGGCATGGTCCCTTATACAGAATCCTCCTTGTGGCCTGATCCTGGATCAAAAACAAATGTGGGTGAAACTCAAGAAACAGATTGTTATCAAGTGTAAGTTTATGAACATACAAAAGGTTCTTGGAAGCACTTGGAACATGAAGAATATCATTAAGATATAATGAACTGTTGGGGGTGCATAGTGTTGAATGACCAATATGACTTATTTGCATACCGTTGCCGTTGGCTGTGTGGACGCGATCTCGTCCATTGTACTTGTCATGTGTAGTGAGTTTACTCAACTCTGACGTGACGTGGTGAGTGGCACCTGAGTCGGGGTACCAGTTGGTGTCGACGCCATAGGATTCCACATGAGCACCCTTTGTATCTCCATCATCAGAGTCATGGAGATCTTGATAACGCCACCAACATTCGTTGGCGGGGTGACCGTGTATCTTGCATATTTGACACGTCACGTCAACGAAGGGTGTGGGGACACGGCCACGGCGGCGCCCTCCATCATCCCTCCGTCCTCCATCATCACGACGTCGGCCACCGTCATCGCGGCGGCGTCCGCCATCATCACGGCGTGCATCGTGTCCATCATTGCGGCACCAATCACGGCGCCCATCATGGCCGCTATCATCACGGCGCCTCCAACCGCCGTCACGGCGATCTCCACCACCATGATCACCGCGTGATGTGCGGTCACCACGGTCGGGTGAGCGACCGCGATCACCCGTGAGGACGTGAGTCACGACTGTTGTCGCAAGGAGGGCGAGTGGCGAGGTTGGCCGAGGAGGTGAAGCTGTTGTGTTGGCCTGTTTCTGACAACATTTCTTGGTGAAGGTCGTGAGCATAAACTTGATTAAAAAGATCATCTAGAGTGGTACTAGGGTTGCCGTTGATGGAGGATACGAGGTCGTTGTAGCGTGCGTCGAGGCCGTTGAGGATGTAGCCCACCATCTCGTCTTCTTCAACGACTTTGCCCACTACAGCGAGTTCGGAGCTGAAGCCCTTCATCGTGGCGAAGAACTGCACGACAGTCAGCTCGTTTTTCTTGGTGTTGTTCAGCGCCCCTCTCAGATGATTGATCTTCGTGCGAGAGTGGGAGGAGAACACCTTGGTGAGGACGGACCACACCTCAGCGGATGTGGCTAGGCTGACGATGTGGGGTATGATTTCCGGCGACGAGTTCACGAGGAACCCGAGCACCGTATGATCTCGCGAGAGCCATGCCGCATAGGCAGGGTTGGGGATTATGATTTTCTTATGATTCTCATCTTCAACCTCCAGCTTCTTATCTGGCGCGGCGTCAGTCCCATCGAGGAGGCCAAGGACCTGAGCACCATAAAGGGGAGGATAGACAAGGGTCTTCCAAAAAAGGAAGTTGGCCTGGGTCAGCTTGATGGAGGGGGGATCCGAGCGCGGTGGAGATCGCCGTTGATGAAGAGGACTGACGAGGTTTAATCTCGTCAATGCCCACTGTTATGAGATTGGGTTTTGGAGAAGATGGGGATGCTGGAGATCGCGGAACGGTTAGCAAACAAGCAACACGGGGACACGAGGTTTACCCAGGTTCAGACCCCCGAAGGGAAAACCCTACTCCTGCTTGTCTGCTTTGATTATGGTCGAACCGAAGGTTACAGGGTGCGCAGATGCAATCTGGCATGGAGGTGTGTATGCGGTGGTGTGCGAGAGATCGTAAGAGAGCCTCCTCGTCGTGCCCTCCTGGCCTTTATATAGAAGTAGGCAGGTCCCAGGCACAGATCGAGTCGGTTACAGGTTTTAGGGTTTACTCCTTTGAATTCTCTATCTACTATAGTCTTGCTCTCCAAGGATCCGAAGGTACCACGAGCCTTGTCCACCCGAAAATCTTCATGGGCTGGTGCATATTCGCCGTGAGCCTTCCTTGGACTGGACCAGGTATGCTAAGGTAGTGTACCCGTAGGTAGGGTATAACCATGTCAGTAGCCCCCGAGTGTTCAGTCGAATCGTAGATTCGGCTGAGGACTCTTCAATCCTTCGGGTGCAGGTAATTCGAGCGTGTAGGGATTGTTGATACGCGTGCCTGACTCTCCCGACAGATCAGGGTCAGTTAACAGTCTTAGGACAAAACAACACGATCTTCTTCATATTTGAGTCCCTCAACTCAAACCTAGAACATATGCTGGCGTAATTCGACTCAGGCCGCGGAGGACTTATAGGAGTGGAATTCCAATGAATTTTAAATGATGTACCCAACGCGTCCGTCAGGATTTTTCATCGTGCCTATTAGCACGGATTCTTACTAGCAGAGCGCAGTCGCGTGCGTTGCCAGGCCATCAGATGATATCTGTAGGTCTTATCTTTGTGTCATAGACACATCATCCGAATGTTTATCACCGCGAAGGTGTTTCGGGTGGCCAAAGAGAACGTTGCTCATTTAGCGTTAATTGGGGCAGAGTTGCCGAAAAAGTTTTTGCATGCCGATCCGAAGGATCACAGTCGAAGATTCATAGGGTGCGCGACCAGCGCTCCCTATGGGAGTAGCCCCCGAGTGTCTGTTCGAGTCGCAGACTCGAGCAGAGACTTTAATTCACTGTTGTTTGGCTTCAGGTCCGTAGGACACAGATTTTTCAGATGCTTGAATCCATCCTCCCTATGGGAGTAGCCCCCGAGTCCGTAGTGGAGTCGTAGACTCGACGTAGGACTCGAAGAATATTTTCATGGTATACTATTTTGATTATTTATCGGGTGCGCGGTCAGTTCTCCTGATAGGAGTAACCCCCGAGTAGTTAATCGAATCGTAGATTTGAGTGAGTACTCTTAGCTGTGTAGCCGAAGAATTGTAACCGTTGCTAGTATAGCTTTTGATGACGTCAGTGCTGACGATCGGTGACCTCAAGCGTCTGCGGCGCCAGAGATGACTTGACTGGACGAACATGGGTCCCAGCTTCTGACTTTGAGTTGACTGGTCACACGCGACGTGGAGATAATTACGGCGTTGCCACGATTTCCGTGCATAGTGGACGGCGTGTGAGCGACGGTTCGCTGCTGTGCTGACACGTGGATGACCAGATCTTGATATTGGCTTTAGGTCTTCCCGATGGACGGTCGTAGTCCTCGTCCTTATAATCATTCGGGAAAGGTGAATTTGTTTTCACCGCAGCCATTCCTGTTTCACTGCTCCCATCTTCTTTGAGCTTTTCTCACTGCGCGCTGGAATTTCCCCTAACCTTTCCTTCCTTGTTTCTACGTGCTTGTAGTTGTCGCCGCCGTACTGCAATGGGGAAGCCCAAGAAGTCCTCCGCTGCAGTTGGCACCAGTGCGGCCGCCGGCGGCAAAAAAGGTTCTGCCGCCGCCCGCGTCACTGACGGTGGCTGGCGGCGATCGGAGACGCGGGAGGGTGACCTCCGCAAGCTCCGTGAGCGGGGCCTAACCCCGCAGGATAGGTAGGCCGTCAAACTTCCCAGCGAGGAGGTAATTCCCCGTCCTCCCGCTGGATTTCGGGTTATGTTCGTCGCCTTTGTCCTTCGGGGCCTTTCCTTCCCAATCCACGCTTTTCTCCGTGGATTGCTTTTTCTTTACGGCGTCCAACTTCATCATCTTTCGCCAAACTCTCTTCTTCATGTCGCCTGCTTTATCACATTTTGCGAGTGATAGCGTTTACAGGAAGGAAGGATAGATAAAAGCACAACGTGATCTCTAGAGGATCTTATCTAAGGCAGCATAACAACTTGAAGTACTACTTCATAATTGTGTACAAGAAATATGACATAAAATCTAATAGTCTAATCGGCGATTGACTTGAAGATGATCATACGCCGTTCTCTTTCTCTTTTGTTTAGATGGCTCGTCCATGTTGAGACTTTGTGCGACCCTTGATCTTGTAATAATGTGTAATAGTTTCTCTTAATAATGAAATAAAGAGCCGTATGCATCAATTTGATGTAGAGGCTGGGGTTATCCCCCTATTCAAAAAAAGTAAAGAATTGCTTGGTAACAATTCTTTGCATGTGACCCAAGGGATTCACCTATAATGAAAATTAAAATTACTTGTGTCATGCTTATATTTTTTATGAGAGCTTTTAGGGAATCTCACGACGAAGTTTGAGCCTAGTACCCCCCATCCCTACAGTAGGCCTTTGCTGACATCCATAGTAAACCTCATGGCAAAGTCTTGGAGAGTTTGCTGGCACCATAACAAAAGCTCACGACAAACTATTGACACACGGGGACCACATTGGCAGTTTTCTAGATGCACATGGCAAAACGACTAGGTGGGCCCCACTTGACATAGTCGACGTCGCCGTCCCTTGTCCGTCATGTGTTTCTTTGTCGATAGCCCAATTTTACCGGTCGATAGAATGCTTTCGGCACCATGAGCCTGGTAGAATGCTCTCGGCAAATTTACGATTTACCGGCCATTATTTGCAGTTAGAGTATATCCTGAGCAAACACACAGCAAACCCTTTGCCGTATGTTTTGGACACACGGTAAACTACCAATTTCCTGCAGTTAGGCCGGGGCTACACACTCCCATTTCAAAAACAACATCCTACCATGGCAACACGATTGAGTATATGGGTGTTCGTGGGGCAGCAGGCATCGATTTGTTCGCCATCGCCATTTCCAAGAAAAACTAAAATTCAACTAAAGTAATTTACTCATTGATGAATATGAAGTGTACAATACATGATTTTTTTGCCATAAAGAATACTATGAGTAACTTGGTTACGGAAATTCAAATGTGGAAGTGGAACAATTCTACACCTCATGAAATTAACAACAAAGTACAGAATAAATCAAATCTTGTTGCAACAGATATGTTTGTTAATGGGCTGAGCAAGTAAAGTCGGATGGACATCTTTTGCCGCAGTGGTTGAGGAGGAGGGTGATGTCCACCGGGACGCTGAGCTGGACGACGCCGAAGACGTTGGCCTCGACGGCGGTGCAGAGGCAGACGGCGGCGTCGAGGTCGACCAACCCCCGTAGCAGGGGGCAACACTCGTCATAGGCCGGAATCCCGACCTTGAGGAGGCCGAGCAGCCCGCCGAGAACGTTGGTGCACACCCTCAGTCTGAGCACATCGATGGAGCACTGCTCGCCGTGGATGTGCCCTCCTCCTCCATGGTACGGCGGCGGCGGAACGGCAACAGGTGGCGTCGGCACCACCACTGGTGGCTGGAGGTACGACGGCGGCAGAACGCCCACGGGAGGCGTTGGCACCATAACCGGTGGTTGGAGGTACGGTGGCGGCGGAACAACGACCGATGGCTGGCAATATTGTCCGCAGCTGTGCACCGCGACGGTGGAGAGGAGGCTCAGGGCAACGGCGAGCGCAACCTTGGATGCCATCGTGATGCTTGACTAGTGGTGCTTTGATCGAGCTTGGAGTGTGTTGTATTTATAGCCCGGTTAGATGGAGCTGTTTGGCGTAGGAGCTTACGTATCATACGTGGCCATGTGTGATTCGTGCATGATGCGCCTGTTGTTTTAGAGAGATATGACAAGATTTTAGCATGGGGGGAGTTTTTCTCGAAAAGGAAAAAATGTAACAAGATGAGCTAGATGGGGGAGTTGTTAATTTTGGTGATTGATAATGCAACAAGGATAAGCTAGCAATCCCATGTTAATGGGGCAATGAACAGTGCAAGATCCTGACCATGCATTGTTATCATATTTTAGAGTGAAAGGACATGATTACATTAGCAAGTTGACCAAGCATGTGGTGTAACCGCTTGTACACGGCGTAGAGAAAAAGAAAAATATATGGTGGGCGGCAAAGCCAACGGAAGGTAAGCAGATATCATGGATTACATTATTACCTCCATTCGTATATACTATGTTATTAGGGCAAACATTTATTTTCTCCTCACAAAAAAATGTTTACCTTTTCAAACTAAAGCTGATAACGTTCACTACGAAAAAATGGCATGTTGCTGATAGCCTTCCTGTACACGGAGGACTATTTTTCAGGGCTGTCGGTATACATGTACGAAACATGACGACTGGTAAAAAAGGCCATCGGCAAAAATCTAACTATAATGTTCATTTTTCTTCTCAGTCTCACTAGAATAGTAAAGATCAATTTTGCCCATGTTAATTTTTAGGTTCATTATTAATCCTTCAATGTTAAAGACCACAATTATTCGAACATAAAAAGCAAAAAGAAATTTCAAGTTCTTAGCACTCCTAAAATAATCCTCAGTTAAGAAGACTCTATCGTCTGCAAACTATCAGAGATGAAATCCGTTATCAAACCTTTAATAAAATCACCATGTTTGGCTCGCTCTACCATACTCGCAATAGCTTCCAAAGTTGTATGCATGTATGTTTTATGGTGTGCGTCTCTTTTGCATCGCTTTCACGAGATGCAGCAACACCTTGAGTTATTGATCTTACTAGATTTATATGTGCACCTCATTTTTCGCATCGACAAACATTTCATAAAACGTCAAATAATAAGCTAAGACAAAACAAAAATAACATCTAAACATAATTACTGAAACCAGAAGGAAATTACAACAGATTAGTATAACCTGGCGTGTCAAAAGCAACAAAATAGGTGAATTGGAGAGAGGCTACAAACAACCTTATGGGTATTACATTACATAGAGTTAAATACACCACTAGTCCCAATAGTTGTCCATTAGGTGCATTTTAGTCCCACTAGTTGCAAATTGGGGTGGAGTAGTCCCAATAGTTGCAATACGGTGCAAAGTTCATCCCAAATGACTCCAGTGTTGACATGTGGTGGTAGCTATTTTGCAAAAAGGTCCCTTCAATTTTTTTGTCTATGACATGCTATTTATTGTTGCCTTGCTCATGTCGGACCCACCTGTCAAAGAAAGCAAAAATAGTTAAAATTGTGTGCGCTTGGCAGAGAATCGATCCAGCGACCTATAGGTAGTCGACCAAACGCAATAACCAAAACAACCAACTTAGATCGCTAATTTATTTGAAAACGAATAGAACCAGTTACGACAATGGTGATGGTGAATAAAACAGAACATCATGGTGCGATTGTATCTACATTGAACTTGGCTGCGGCGGTCATCACAGGAGTCCGCTCTTTTGCGTCCAGTTGGCCAGGAACATACTCCTTTCAATGCGTCGTTGTTCTGATCGTGTGCGCTGATCCAGTGGTGATGCAAATTAGATTAGTTGCTCAGTACTTGGTGGATTTGGTGCTTTCCATTAACCGCTTCAGAGGGTCATGTGCTATAGAAATTTACCATAAATCTGAAGCTAGCAATTTGGAAGGATGATCGGCGATTGGGAACTTTTCTTTTCTCTTTCTGATATCTGATGTCTACGCATGCTTCTATTCTTGTAGACAGTGTTGGACCTCGAAGTGCAGATGTTTGTAGAACAGCATCAAGTTTCCTTAAATGGACCACCCAAGGTTTATCGAACTCAGGGAGGAAGTGGTCAAAGTACCCCTCTCAAGCAACCCTGCAATCAAGATACAAGAAGTCTCTTGTGTCCCCAACACACCCAATACACTTGTCAGGTGTATAGGTGCACTAGTTCGGCGAAGAGATAGTGAAATACAGGTAATATGGATGATTATAAGTGATAATTGCAATCTGAAATAAAAATGGCAGCAAGCAAATATGTAGCAGGACTAATTGTAAATGATGTTTCAATGCATAGAAACAAGGCCTAGGGATCATACTTTCACTAGTGTACACTCTTCTATAAATATATTCTCTTCATTATGCTATTCTGAACTACACTCCGATTGGACGATTTAGGGATATAACAGCACACCTCAAAGTTCGCATTCCCCATCTAGATAATCCCATTGTCACCTCGAGCGCTAGATGGTTCCAAAAAACCACAAACTCATAGAGACATCCAACTCAAATTATAACTCATGATAAGTATTTCTGTAATCTTTAGCCTAAGTGCCACACTGTGTGCACACTGTCAACTTCACACATGTGGGGATAAGCGGAGATTAATTAAATCACTTGAGTAGCAAAGTAGATCTACTTATTCAACTAGATTACAAAGCTCATGATCTCAATAAGTTCACGCATAGAGAGAGATGAACACATAGCTATCGGTAGAGCCCTTATCCTCGAGGAAGAACTACTCCCTCATCATCATGAGAGTCAGCAACGGCGATGGAGATGGTGGTGGAGTCGATGGAGATGGCTCCGGGGGCAATTCCCATTCCCGGCAGGGTGCCGGAGCAGAGACTTCTGTCCCCCGAATCTCCCCTTCGGTTGCGGCGGCGCTGCAGAACTTTTCATGGACGGAGGTTGGATGATCTAGGGTTTTTGAGTCGAGGGCTTTATATAAGCGGAAGGGCAAGATCGGTGGATGCCTGAGGGGCCCACACCACCTGGTGGTGCGCCCCTAGCCACGCCATCATATGGTGTGGCTGTCTCGTGGCTCCTCTTAGTCTCCCCTTCGGTCTCCGTGTTGTGTTGGGTAAAATATTGACTTTGGCTTTTGTTACGTCCAATTCCGAGAATATATTTCTTTACTAGCTTTTCTGCAACCAAAAACAACATAAAACAGGCAACTGGCACTGCGGCATCTTGTCAATTGGTTAGTTCTGGAAAATTTATAAAAATACCTCAAAGTGTAGACACAACATAAGATAGTTGATACGAAACAAGCATGGAGCATCAAAAATTATAGATACGTTTACGACATATGAATACCTGCTTCTCTTTCCGCCATCTGATTCTTGTACTTTTTTCTTCAGGACGTTCTAGTTGAAACTGTCCAGGCCATCATGAATAACCACTCCAGGCTTGGCTCATTACAGATAGATAACGATTATTTAAGCTCGTTGTTGTCCATGGTAGAAGCACCGCCATCGAGTTCGAGGGGGACGGTGAATGGCGGTGGAGGAAGACATCGTCCTCTTGGCAGGAGCCGCGGTCGCCGGAGCTGGTGGTGGCGGAGGAGGATATCTCCGGCGAGTGGCCCTAGCGGAAGTGAGGTTCCTTTAGGCGGCGCCGACGGTGGCAACCGTGGTACGCAGACACTTGGTGTGAACTGGAGGTGGAGGCGGCGGCCGCAGCTGCTGGGTTAGGGGTGGATCGAGGGTACAACAGGGAGAGGCGACGGCCATGGTGCGCATCTCTGCTCTGTTTGTTTAGCGTGTTAGAAAAATCTCCAGGTACAATATGAAAAAATAAAGTACAAGTGCAAACATGAATCTTTGCATGCTCCAGTGGCTTGCCATAAGGTTTCTTGTTCGAATCTCCTTGGCCACTATAAATTTTAATTCTTGTTCTTTCTCTCTGACAGGTGGGCTCAGGTAAACAAGGCAACAGTTAGTTACATGTAATAGACAAAAAATTGAAGGGGCGTTTTTGAAAAACAATCATTGTCACATGTCAACACCTTGGTCAATTGGGATGTATTTAGCACCATGTTGCAACTATTGGGACTACTCCATCCCAATTTGCAACTAGTGGGACTAAAGTGCACCTAGTGCACAACTATTGGGACTAGTAGTGTATTTAGCTCTATTACATAAGTGGGTAACAACTTTGGCTAACATATGTTACAACATAGAAACATGTCAACAAAATAACTATTGCTTTGAACAAATAAAGCCACGATAAACCTAGTTTATTATATAGGGTATGAACAAACACTTAGACTATACGTTCATCATCCGTCCCATGAAATAGAGTCGGATGCACATGCAATACTACACCGCAGTCAAGCTTGATAAAGGATAGATGATATCGATCGAAGACTTTTGTTTGGGAGCGACAGAAGCAGCCTCGGTTGCAACAATCCCAAACGACAGGCAGGGCTTGTAGAAACTCCCTTCATGGATAGTGACAATAAACCTGTATCTGTCTGGGACAATAAAGGATGTTCTTTCACAAACCACACTAAATGCTGGTTTTAGAAGGGCTTTAACCGACAATCAATAGAACAAATAGTTAAATTTTGTGTTAGAGAGTACTGGGTATAATTATCTGATACAAATGATAAATTTGTTTTAAAATTTACATCCACATGTCTTTTTTACTATAAAGTGTATGTATTTAAATTTATTGAATGGTCATACTAGGTTCTTATATAAATACTTGTGGAAGTTAAAAATTCCTCCCAATAATATTTTTCATGTGGTTACTTAATAATAAAGTTTTGTTAACAAAAGATAATCCAGCTAAGAGAAATTAGAATATGGATGTCAAAAGTGCAAGAATCCAATTTTCCACACTGTGCATATGAACCTATTGTTTGGAAACACATTTCAAAATGTCAAAAAATGTAGAAACAAATATCCGCATGTACATCCATACATTTTACGTTAGCACACAAGTTTTTAGGGGAAAAGAACAATTTTTCGTGTGTCCCATGTAAATAAGACTATTTGATGCTCAAACATGACTATCCAGGGACATTTTTTTGTCTTTTTGCGAAAACCACATAAAATGTTATTTCTTTCTGAAAACATGTGTCTGAACATAGAATATCTGGGTGTACAGGAAAATTTTGTTTCAGATTTTCTTGACTTTTAAAAAAAATTATACAATTTTTATAATAGTTTTATCTATCAAATACGTTTCTCTTGTGACTCAATGAACACCATAAACACTAATTTCTTACTTGTACTTTGCACGTCGCATGATATATTTCACATATAATATACACGTTGGATCCAACTGTGGGCCTATCTTCTCCTAGCGGACCAACAGGACATATGGCTACTAGATGAACCGGCTGCAGATGATTTCTTAGGATATCTACTATTAGGCTATTGGCTAGAAGCACACTAGTAGAGTACATAATGGATAGCTTCTTCATGCTATATTTTTTCACATGGTTGGTATATGTCTTAATCTTTTATAATCCAAGATTTTAATATACTAATAGCAGGTCAAATGGTCTTTTCTTCAACAAACATTGCATATGAAAGGTTTTTCACCTAGGTGGTGTAAACTGATTGAGAAATTTGTTCAGGCAGGGAGTGTTGGAATAAGAGTTAATGATGATATTGGACATAACTTTCAAACTAGAAAGGGGTTATGACAAGGAGACCCATTGTCCCCGATGTTGTTCAATATCGTTAAAGATATGCTAGCCATTTTAATTGCAAGGGGAAAGGAAGATGGTCAAGTGGGAGGCCTCATTCCACATCTTGTTGATGGAGGGTTTTCAATACTACAATAAGCGGATGATACTATTCTTTTCATGGAACACGATCTACAGAAGGCCGTGAACATAAAAGTAATACTATGCATTTTCGAACAACTATTAGGACTAAAGATAAATTTTCATAAAAGCGAGATTTTCTGTTTTGGTAAAGCAAAAGAAGAGGAGCAGCAATATGAACAAATATTTGGTTGTGAGGCTAGATCTCTGAATTTTAGATACCTGGGTGTGCCTATTCATTACAGAAAACTTAAAAATTCATATTGGTATCCAGGAGAAACTAGATGTGAAGGAAAATTAAGTTGCTGAGGGCAAACTATTATCTTATGGCGATCACCTAGTCTTGATAAACTCTGTATTAACAAGTTTACCTATGTTTATGTTGTCGTTTCTAGAAATACCTAAGGGGGTAAGGAAATGATTGGATTTTTATAGGTCTTGCTTTTTTGGCAAAGTGATGAGAATAAAAAGAATTATAGGCTCACAAAATGGAATATAATTTGTAGCTCAAAAGGTCAGGGTGGCTTAGGTATTGAGGTATTGGAAATTAAGAATAGATGTTTACTAAGTAAATGGCTTTTCAATTAATGAATGAAGAAGGTGTATGCCAAGAACTACTTAATAATAAATATCTAAGTCAGAAAACTTTGTCTGGAGTCCAAGCAAAGCCGACAGATTCTCCATTTTGGAAAGGACTTATGCGGGTAAAGACTGAGTTCTTTGCTAGAGGTCATTTCAAGGTAGGGGACGTGAAGGGGATATGTCCTGAGAGGCAATAATAAAGTGTTTATTATGTGTATTCCAAGTATATGATAAATGTTTATTTTTCATGCTATAATTGTATTAATACGGAAACGTTAATACATGTGTGTTTAATAAAAAAATAGAAAGTTCCAAGTTATGACTCTCTCATAAACTAGCTCGTTGATTAACAAGATGATCAAGGTTTCCTGATCATAGACATTGGATGTTGTTAATAACGGGATCACAACATTAGTGTAATGGTGTGATGAACATTCATCCGAAGTATAGCATTACGATCAAAGTAATTGAGTTTATATTGCTATAACAACTTATGAAGTGATCCTAATCCTTAGACCATGAGATCATGTCAATCACTAACACTGGAAGATTTTCTTGATAACATCAAACGTCACACCGTAACAGGGTGATTATAAAGATGGGTTCATGACTAATAAAGTGTTATGTTGAGGCCCATGGATCGAGAGTGGAATTTGTTCATCCCGATGACAGATAGATATACTCAGGGCCCTCTCGGTGATATCACATTGGTTAGCTTGCAAGCAAGTGATTTGATCACTAGAATGTTATATCATGGGAACAAGAAAAGAGTGCATGTCAGTAACGAGATCAAACTAGGTATGGAGATACCGATGATCGAATCTCAGACATGTAATATATCACGAAACAAAGGGATTAAGATACTAGCGTAAAAGGTTCCGACGATCACAAGAAAGTCATCGTTGAATGTGTGGGAGTCAGTATGGGTCTTCAGATCCCGCTTCTGATTATTGATCCGAGAGGGGTCTCGATCATGTCCGCATTATTCACGAACCGTAGGGTGACACACTTAAGAGACACCGACATCCAATTAGAGCAAAAGTTTCATGCCGAAAGAATAAACAAGCGCAGAAATTTATTTCACTAGATACGGAAACAGGTTTTCGGGTGAAATTGCATAAAGAGGTTATGCATATGAAATAGAATTCTAGCAAGGTGTTATATGTGAATGTTTGTCATTAAAGTAATTGACAAAATTCTGAATAAATAAAATAGTTTTATTTAATGAGAGTTTGCATTAAATTTGGTAGAAATTTAATAGCAAGTTTGAGTGGGATTTTGAGTGGAGGGATTTGAATGGATTTTTGTGAGTGGAGTGTCCACCCACATGAAGAGGGGAGGGCAAGGGGGAAGCCCCCATGCGCCGGCCACCGCCTTGGGGTTCCCCCCTCTCCTATAAAAGGCACCCCTCTCCTCACTTCTCACTCACACCTCCTCGTGAAGGATCTCTCTCCCCCTCTAGAATTTATCCCCCATGGGCTCGGACTAGCAAGGTACATGTTCCCGGTGGCTATTCGGCAAGAAAGAGTTGCTGTTCTGCTTCATCGCTAGAGCGAGGAGGCGAAGGTTGCTCGATGCCTCGGACGTGTGTGCGAGCACGGATGCGCTGCTGATTTGCGGCGCGAGGACTTCCTCTCGATCTTGAGATCGGCAAGAGATCGTCTACATCAACCATGAGTCGAACTCGTTAAGCTTTGTCGGTATTCAAGGGTATGTTCTCTACGGATATACACCCGCCCGTTGTTTGTATCTAGTAGATAGATCTTGGTACATAGTTCCCATCGTAGGAAATTTTTTGTTTTCTATGCTGCGAACCCTACAGTGGTATCAGAGCAGGATCTATGCGTAGATGCTTTACACGGGTAGTACACATATGATTATGTGGGCGATGATGATCATGTTATTGCTCCTTAGTTGTAATTTTGTATATTGGTGTCATAGTGGGATGAAGCAGCCCGGACAAACTTTACATGTCCTCGCACATGACACCTGTTCCACGCTTGACATGCAACTAGTTTGCATAAGTGGCTAGCGGGTGTCTGTCTCTCCTACTATAATCAATATATATTTTGCAATGAATTGTCAACAATTTGGTTATCCTCGTTGTGATTCATGTTCGTAGGTATGAACGGTTCTATCTCGAAAGCCCTAAGCCACGTAAAAACTTGCAATGGATAAATTAGAGGCGTCTAGTTTAGATTATTGCTGGGCTAGTGTTATGATATGGTGATATTGTAAGTAGAAGTATGAGATGATACTCTTACAGCACATATAACATGTAAGTTCCATAGACCTTGACCTTACACATAAAGGTATGATAGTGATCATACCACGGTGCACATGATAGAGATCATATGCGGGAGCCATATCATTTTACTAATAAACATATGATGTTTGATAGCATCTTATATTGCTTGTTTGGCGTTTTATTAGCATAATAAGATGATCCCTCTTTTAAATATCAAGATAAGAATGTGTTCTTCCTTTAGTATGCACCGATTATGTTTTGGTCGCTCCAAGACATCACGTGATGATCGGGTGTTCTTGGATCCACGACCATATTTCGGGTGTAAGACAGTTACACACGCGAATACTAAGGTTCTTAATTGGCGAGCCTAGCATGTACCGACATGGCCTCAGAACATGGACCGAAAGGTTAAGCATGAGTCATATAGTAGATATGATGCCCATTTGATGCTCGCCTTTGAAGCTACACCGACTCACGTGATGATCGGACCTGGTGTAGTGGATTTGGTTCATGTAATCACCAAAAAGACACGAGGGATGTCGTTTTTGATTGGGAGTTCATTCGTAATGTGGATTAGTTGAACTCAATCTATCATAAACTTAGTCTAAACTTTACAAATTCTGTTGTACATGGCACCACCTGCTTTTAATTTTAATGTGTTCATGAGAAAGAGAAACTTGCAACGAACAGTAGCAACTTTACCGAATGGGCCATGAATTTGAGGATTCTCCTCACTGCTGCACAAAAGCAATATGTGCTAGAAGCGCCGCTAGGCCCCCCACCTTTTGAGGATGACCCTGGCAAGGAGAAGAATGTCTATCAGACTCGTCAGGAGGACCACAACTTAGTTCATTGCGGCATATTGTATGGGCTAGAGTTGGAACTTCGAAAGCATTTCGAAAACGGCAATGCATTTGATACAATGGGTGAGTTGAAAATGATTTTCGACACACATGCTGCTGTAGAGACCTACAATGCTTCAGAAAAGTTCTTTAGCTGCATGATGGAAGAGCTCAACTCCGTTAGTGAGCATGTACTCAAGATGTCGGGTTACATCGATAAGCTTGTGTCCTTGGGAATATCGATTCCCATTGACTTAGGCATCCATCGTGTTCTGCAGTCTCTGCCACCTTGCTATAAGAGCTTTGTGATGAACTATAATATGCAAGGCATGAAGAAGTCTCTCCCCGAGCTTGTGTCAATTCTTAAAACTGCAGAAGTGGAGATGAAAAAGGAACATCAAGTGTTGATGATCAATAGGAACACTGGTTTCAAGAAAGACAAGAAGGGAAAACGGAAGGGAAGTAAGGGTGTCAAGCCGGTTGCCGTGCGTGAAAAGAAACCCCGAGTTGAACCTAAGTCTGATACCGAGTGTTACTATTGTAAGGGGACTGGCCACTGGAAGCGCAACTGCCCCAAGTATTTGGCAGACAAGAAGGCTGGCAAGGCAAACAAAGGTATATATGATATACATGTTATTGATGTGTACTTGGCTAGTGCTCGCAGTAGCACCTAGGTATTTGATACCGGTTCAGTTGCTAATATTTATAACTCGAATCAGGGGCTGCGGAACAAGCGACCGCTAGCAATGGGTGAGGTCAAGATGCGTGTCGGCAATGGATCAAGCGTTGATGTGATCGCCGTCGAAACGCTACCTCTCCATTTGCTATCGGGATTAGTTATAAACTTAAATAATTGTTATCTGGTGCCTGCATTGAGCATGAACATTGTATCTGGACCGTGTTTGATGCGAAGTGGTTATTCATTTAAATCCGAGAACAATGGTTGTTCTATTTATATGAATGAAATCTTTATGGTCATGCACCGATGATGAATGGTTTATTTCTATTAGATCTCGATGATAATGTTACACATATTCATAATGTTGATGCTAAAAGGATTAAACTTAATGATGATATATCCGCATATATGTGGCACTGCTGTCTAGCACATATTGGCGTTAAACGCATGAAGAAGCTCCATTCGGATGGACTTTTGGAATCACTTGATTTTGAATCATTTGATACATGTGAGCCATGCCTTATGGGCAAGATGACTAGAACGCCGTTTTCCGGTTCAATGGAACGAGCGACAGATTTTTTGGAAATCATATATTCTGATGTATGTGGTCCAATGAGTGTGTCGGCGCGAGGTGGATATCGTTATTTTGTTACTTTCACGGATGATTTGAGTAGATACAGTTATATCTACTTGATGAAACACAAGTCTGAAACCTTTGAAAAGTTCAAGGAATTTCAGAATGAAGTGGAAAATTATCGTAATAGAAAGATCAAATTTCTATGGTCTGACCGTGGAGGTGAGTATCTAAGTTACGAGTTTAGCATTCACATGAAAGAGTGTGGAATTGTTTCACAACTCACACCTGCCGGAACACCACAGAGAAATGGTGTGTCAAAACGTCGTAATCGTACTTTATTGGATATGGTTCGATCTATGATGTCTCTGACGGACTTGCCGTTGTCATTTTGGGGTTATGCACTAGAAACTGTTGCATTCACTTTAAATCGGGCACCATCTAAATCCGTTGAAAAGACACCGTATGAATTATTGTTTGGAAACAAACCTAAGCTGTCATTTCTTAAAGTTTGGGGATGCGATGTTTATGTGAAGAAACTTCAACCGGATAAACTCGAACCCAAAGCGGAAAAATGCGTCTTCATAGGATACCCTAAGGAAACTATTGGGTATTCCTTCTATCATAGATCTGGGGGCAAAGTTTTTGTTGCCAAGAATGGATCCTTTCTAGAGAAATAGTTTCTCGCGAAAGGTGTGAGTAGTCGGAAGGTAGAACTCGAAGAGGTTATTGAACCTTCTCTTCAAAGTATGGCGAGTAGCGTAGCGCCGGAAGTAGTTCCAGAGTTGGCTTCACCAGTTGAAGAGGGAACTAATGATAATGATCATGCAACTCCGAAAGAGAATACTACCGAACCTCGCAGGTCTAGCAGGACGCGTGCAGCTCCCGAGCTATACAGAAATCCTATCATGAATTTCATGGTTGATGAAAATGATGACCCTGCGATGTATGAAGAAGCGATGATGTGCCCGGATTCCAATAATGTGTGGGACGCTGTATGGGTCTCCAGATCCCGCTTCTGATTATTGATCCGAGAGGGGTCTCGATCATGTCCGCATTATTCACGAACCGTAGGGTGACACACTTAAGAGACACCGACATCCAATTGGAGCAAAAGTTTCATGTCGAAAGAATAAACAAGCGCAAGAATTTATTTCACTAGATACGGAAACAGGTTTTCGGGTGAAATTGCATAAATAGGTTATGCATGTGAAATATAATTCTATCAAGGGGTTATATGTGAATGTTTGTCATTAAAGTAATTGACAAAATTCTGAATAAATAAAAGAGTTTTATTTAATGAGAGTTTGCATTAAATTTGGTGGAAATTTAATAGCAAGTTTGAGTGGGATTTTGAGTTGAGGGATTTGAATGGATTTTCGTGAGTGTAGTGTCCACCCACAAGAAGAGGGGAGGGAAAGGGGGCATCCCCCATGCGCCGGCCACCCCCTTGGGGTTCCCCCCTCTCCTATAAAAGGCACCCCTCTCCTCACTTCTCACTCACACCTCCTCGTGAAGGATCTCTCTCCCCCTCTAGAATTTATCCCCCATGGTCTCGGACTAGCGAGATACATGTTCCCGGTGGCTATTCGCTAAGAAAGAGTTGTGCTTCCGCTATATAGCTAGAGCGAGGAGGCAGAGGTTGCTCGATGCCTCGGACGTGTGTGCGAGCACGGATGCACTGCTGATTTGCGGCGCTAGAACTTCCTCTCGATCTTGAGATCGGCAAGAGATCGTCTACATCAACCACGAGTCGAACTCGTTAAGCTTTGTCAGTCTTTGAGGGTATGTTATCTACGGATATACACCCGCCCGTTGTTTGTATCTAGTAGATAGATCTTGGTACATAGTTCCCATCGTAGGAAAAATTTTGTTTTCTATGTTGCAAACCCTACAGGACGGTGTAAACACTAGGATTTGGGAGGATACATGGTTGGGACATACACCGTTAGCGCAACAGTATCCATCATTATACAATATTGTGCATCGGAATAATGTTACCGTAGCACAAGTTTTAGCTCAAGTAACACTAAACATTGGTTTCAGGAGAGTACTTACTGGTTATAACTGGAATGATTGGCTTCATTTATGCCAAAGACTTATGATGGTTCAGCTGTCGTCGGATGAACAAGAGAAGTTTGTATGGAACTTAACTTTGTCTGGGGTGTTCTCAGTTAAATCCATGTATGAGGATCTTATGAACAATCATGCGGTTTTCCTTTGGAAATATCTTTGGAAATTAAAGATCCCGCTTGAGATTAAAAAATTATGTGTTTCCTTCACAACAAAGTGCTTCTTACTAAGGATAATCTAGCTAAAAGGAATTGGGTAGGATGTACCAAGTGTTGTTTTTGTGGGGCACAGGAAACCATAGAACATTTGTTTATATCATGTCCTTTTGATCGTATGCTGTGGCGTATTGTCAATTTTTCTTATGATCTACCCCCCAACTGATATAGCACACATGTTTGGAAATTGGTGTAGGGGTTCGTAGCATGGAAAACAAAAATTTCTACCACATGAACACACATAGGCCAAGATCTATCTACTAGATTGTAGCAACGAGTCGATAGAGTACTCACCCTCGAAGATTCCAAAGCAGTTAATGAGAGCAGATTCTCGTGGGTGATGTAGTTGTTCACTTGCCGATCTCAAGATCACGTAGACGATCCTTCCAGCGCCGCGTTCTGGCAGCGCTCCCGCAGTCGGTCACACGTTTGGTACTCGATAAATACCTTCCTCTCCCTTGTTCCAGCATGCAATGGAGGTGATAGCTCTCTCCTCGCGATTCCGGCAGCACAACGGTGTGTTGTTGGAGTTTAGAGGGGAGATCCCACAGGGCTTCGCCTTAAGCCAGAGCGGGTAGGTAGAGTAGAGGGGTTCCTCGACAACTAGGGTTTAGAGGCCGAGGGGAGGAGGTGGGGCCGGCAGCTGCTAGTGCGGCGGCGGCTGCGCGGCGGTGGCGCTAGGGCGGCGGCGGCTTGGGGGCCTAGGGTTTGAGTTGTGGTCTTTGTAGGGTTCGCAGCATAGAAAACAAAAATTTTCCTACGATGTGAACTATGTACCAAGATCTATCTACTAGATACAAACAACGGGCGGATGTATATCCGTAGAGAACATACCCTTGAAGACCGACAAAGCTTAACGAGTTCAACTCGTGGTTGATGTAGACGATCTCTTACCGATCTCAAGAACGAGAGGAAGTCCTAGCGCCGCAAATCAGCAGCGCATCCGTGCTCGCACACACGTTCGAGGCACCGAGCAACCTCCGCCTCCTCGCTCCAGCGATGCAGCGGAAGCACAACTCTTTCTTGTCGAATAGCCACCGGGAACATGTATCTCTCTAGTCCGAGACCATGGGGGATAAATTCTAGAGGGGGAGAGAGATCCTTCATGAGGAAGTGTGAGAGACAAGTGAGGAGGGGGGCTCCTTTTATAGGAGGAGGGGGGGGCACCCAAGGGGGTGGCCGCCGGCCATGGGGGCTGCCCCCTCCCCTCCTTCATTCATGTGGGTGGACACTCCACTCACAAAATGCCCTTTAAAATCCCTCCACTCAAAAGTCCACTCAAATTCCCATTAAATTTCCACCAAATTTAATGCAAACTCTCATTAAATAAAACTCTTTTATTTTATTCAGAATTTTGTCAATTAATTTAATGACAAACATTCACAAATAACCCCTTGCTAGAATTCTATTTCACATGCATAACCACTTTATGCAATTTCACCCGAAAACCTGTTTTGGTATCTATTGAAATAAATTCCTGCGCTTGTTCATTCTTTCGGCATGAAACATTTGCTCCAATTGGATGTCGGTGTCTCTTAAGTGTGTCACCCTATGGTTCTTGAATAATGCGGACATGATCGAGACCCCTCTCGGATCAATAATCAGAAGCGGGATCTGGAGACCCATACTGACTCCCACACATTCAACGATGACTTTCTTGTGATCGTTGGAACCTTTTACGCTAGTATCTTAATCCCTTTGTTTCACGATATATTACATGTCCGAGATTCGATCATCGGTATCTCCATACCTAGTTTGATCTTGTTACCGACATGCACTCTTTTCTCGTTCCTGTGATATAACATTCTAGTGATCAAATCACTTGCTTGCAAGCTAATTAATGTGATATCACCGAGAGGGCCTAGAGTATATCTATCCGTCATCGGGATGAACAAATTCCACTCTCGATCCATGAGCCTCAACATAACACTTTATTAGTTCTGAATCCATCTTTATAATCACCCTGTTACGGTGTGACGTTTGATGTTATCAAGAAACTCTTCCGGTGTTAGTGATTGACATGATCTCATGGTCTAAGGATTAGGATCACTTCGTAAGTTGTTATAGCAATATAAACTCAATGACTTTGATCGTAATGCTATACTTCGGATGAATGTTCATCACACCATTACACTAATGTTGTGATCCCGTTATTAACAACATCCAATGTCCATGATCAGGAAACCTTGATCATCTTGTTAATCAACGAGCTAGTTTATGAGAGAGGCATAACTAGGAACTTTCTGTTTGTTTATTAAACACACATGTATTAACGTTTCCGTATTAATACAATTATAGCATGCAAAATAAACATCTATCATATACTTGGAATACACATAATAAACACTTTATTATTGCCTCTCAGGGCATATTCCCTTCAGTCTCCCACTTGCACTAGAGGCAATAATCTAGTTACATTGTGATAAATCTAACACCCATTGAGTTCTGGTGTTGATCATGTTTTGCTCTAGGGAGAGTTTTAGTCAACGGATCTGCTACATTGAGATCCGTATGTACTTTACAAATCTTTATATCTCCATCCTTGACATGCTCGCGGATGGAGTGAAACCGGCGATTAATATGCTTGGAATGCTTGTGAGACCTTGGCTCTTTGGCATTGGCAATGGCACCATTGTTGTCACAATAGATCACCATTGGGTCCAACGCGTTTGCCACCCCTCCTAGTTCGGATATGAACTCCTTCATCCAAACTGCTTCCTGAGCCGCTTCTGAAGCAGCAACATATTCGGTCTCCGTTGTTGATCCCGCTACCACAGGTTGTTTGGAGCTCCTCCAACTAACCGCTCCGCCATTCCTGAGAAATACGTATCTGGATTGAGACTTAGAGTCATCCGGATCGGTGTCAAAGCTTGCATCAGCATAAGACTTAGCGACGAGCTCTTCTTCACCTCCGTATACAAGAAACATATCCTTAGTTCTTCGTAAGTACTTAAGGATATTCTTGACCGCTATCCAGTGTTCCGAACCTGGATCCGATTGGTACCTACTAGTCAAACTAATAGCATGTGCCACATCCGGTCTTGTACATAGCATGGCGTACATTATAGAGCCTATGGCTGAAGCATAGGGGACTTTGTCCATTATCTCTCTTTCTTCCACCGAAGCCGGACTTTGAGTCTTACTCAATGTCTTGCCTTGCAACATAGGTAAGAACCCCTTCTTACTTCCGTCCATTTTAAACTTCTTTAAAATCTTATCAAGGTATGTACTTTGTGATAGCCCTATTAGGCGCCTAGATCTATCTCTATAGATCTTTATTCCTAATATGTATGACGCTTCACCTAGGTCCTTCATTGAAAATTTGCTGTTTAGATAACTTTTAACACTGTTTAAAAGATCTATATCATTTCCGATCAATAATATGTCATCCACATATAATATCAGAAATGCCACATTGCTCCCACTCACTTTCTTGTAAATACAAGCTTCTCCATAAGTTTGGACAAATCCAAACTCTTTGATCACCTCATCAAAGCGGATATTCCAACTTCGTGATGCTTGCTTCAATCCATAGATGGATCGCTGAAGCTTGCACACCTTGTTAGCATCCTTAGGATCGACAAAACCCTTTGGTTGTATCATATACAACTCTTCTTCAATATTACCATTGAGAAACGCGGTTTTGACATCCATCTGCCATATCTCATAATCGAAATATGCAGCAATTGCTAACATAATCCTAACTGACTTTAGCATCGCTACGGGAGAGAAAGTCTCATCGTAGTTAACTCCTTGAATTTGTCGAAACCCCTTTGCGACAAGTCAAGCTTTATAGACGGTCACATTACCATCAGCATCAGTTTTCCTTTTGAAAATCCATTTGTTCTCCACGGCCTTTCGGTCGTGAGGTAATTCCACCAAGTTCCAAACTTGATTTTCATACATGGATTCCATCTCGGATTTCATGGCTTCTAACCATTTGTTGGAATCCGGGCTCATCATCGCTTCTTCATACGTCGCAGGGTCATCATTTTCATCAACCATGAAATTCATGACAGGATTTCCGTACAGCTCGGGAGCTGCACGCGTCCTGTTTGACCTGCGAGGTTCGGTAGTACTCTCTTTCGGAGTTTCATGATCATTATCATTAGTTCCCTCTTCAACAGGTGGAGCCAACTCCGGAACAACTTCCGGCGCTGCGCTACTCGCCATACTTTGAACAGAAGGTTCCACAACCTCTTCGAGTTCTACCTTCCGACTACTCACACCTTTCACGAGAAACTCTTTCTCTAGAAAGGATCCATTCTTGGCAACAAAAACCTTGCCCTCGGATCTGTGATAGAAGGAATACCCAATAGTTTCTTTAGGGTATCCTATAAAGACGCATTTTTCCGCTTTGGGTCCGAGTTTATCCGGTTGAAGTTTCTTCACATAAACATCGCATCCCCAAACTTTAAGAAATGACAGCTTAGGTTTGTTTCCAAACCACAATTCATACGATGTCTTTTCAACGGATTTAGATGGTGCCCGATTTAAAGTGAATGCAGAAGTTTCTAGTGCATAACCCCAAAATGACAACGGCAAGTCCGTCAGAGACATCATAGATCGAACCATATCTAATAAAGTACGATTACGACGTTCCGACACACCATTTCGCTGTGGTGTTCTGGCAGGTGTGAGTTGTGAAACAATTCCACACTCTTTCATGTGAGTGCTAAACTCGTAACTTAGATACTCACCTCCACGGTCGGACCGTAGAAATTTGATCTTTCTATTACGATGATTTTCTACTTCATTCTGAAATTCCTTGAACTTTTCAAAGGTTTCAGACTTGTGTTTCATCAAGTAGATATAACCGTATCTACTCAAATCATCCGTGAAAGTAACAAAATAACGATATCCACCTCGCGCCGACACACTCATTGGACCACATACATCAGAATGTATAATTTCCAATAAATCTGTCGCCCGTTCCATTGAACCGGAAAACGGCGTTCTAGTCATCTTGCCCTTAAGGCATGGCTCACATGTATCAAATGATTCATAATCAAGTGATTCCAAAAGTCCATCCGAATGGAACTTCTTCATGCGTTTAACGCCAATATGACCTAGACGGCAGTGCCACATATATGCGAATATATCATCATTAAGTTTAATCCTTTTAGCATCAACATTATGAATATGTGTAACATTATCATCGAGATCTAATAGAAATAAACCATTCATCATCGATGCATGACCATAAAAGATTTCATTCATATAAATGGAACAACCATTGTTCTCGGATTTAAATGAATAACCACTTCGCATCAAACACGATCCAGATACAATGTTCATGCTCAGTGCAGGCACCAGATAACATTTATTCAAGTTTATAACTAATCCCGACGGCAAGTGGAGAGGCAGCGTTCCGACGGCGATCACATCAACGCTTGATCCATTGCCGACACGCATCTTGACCTCACCCCTTGCTAGCGGTCGCTTGTTCCGCAGCCCCTGATTCGAGTTACAAATATTAGCAACTGAACCGGTATCAAATACCCAGGTGCTACTGCGAGCACTAGTCAAGTACACATCAATAACATGTATATCATATATACCTTTGTTTGCCTTGCCGGCCTTCTTGTCTGCCAGATACTTGGGGCAGTTGCGCTTCCAGTGGCCAGTCCCCTTACAATAGTAGCACTCGGAATCAGACTTAGGTCCAACTCGGGGTTTCTTTTCAGGCGCGGCAACAGGCTTGCCGCCCTTACTTCCCTTCCGTTTTACCTTCTTGTCTTTCTTGAAACCAGTGTTCCTATTGATCATCAACACTTGATGTTCCTTTTTGATCTCCACTTCTACAATTTTAAGCATTGACAGAAGCTCGGGGAGAGACTTCTTCATGCCTTGCATATTATAGTTCATCACGAAGCTCTTATAGCTAGGTGGCAGAGACTGCAGAACACGATGGATGCCTAAGTCAATGGGAATCGATATTCCCAAGGACACAAGCTTATCGGCGTAACCCGACATCTTGAGTACATGCTCACTAACGGAGCTGTGCTCTTCCATCATGCAGCTAAAGAACTTTTCTGAAGCGTTGTAGCTCTCTACAGCAGCATGTGTGTCGAAAATCATTTTCAACTCACCCATTGTATCAAATGCATTGCCGTTTTCGAAACGCTTTCGAAGTTTCGGCTCTAGCCCATACAATATGCCGCAATGAACTAAGTTGTGGTCCTCCTGACGAGTCTGATAGACATTCTTCTCCTCGTCAGGGGCATCATCTAAAGGTGGGGGGCCTAACGGCGCTTCTAGCACATATTGCTTTTGTGCAGCAGAGAGGAGAATCCTCAAATTCATGGCCCATTCGGTAAAGTTTCTACCGTTCGTTGCTAGTTTCTCTTTCTCCATGAACACATTGAAATTAAAAGCAGGTGGTGCCATCTACAACAGAATTTGTAAAGTTTAGACTAAGTGTATGATAGATTGAGTTCAACTAATCTATATTACGAATGAACTCCCACTCAAAAACGACATCCCTCGTGCCTTTTTGGTGATTACATGAACCAAATCCACTACACCAAGTCCGATCATCACGTGAGTCGGTATAGCTTCAAAGGCGAGCATCAAATGGGCATCATATCGACTATATGACTCATGCTTAACCTTTCGGTCCGTGTTCCGAGGCCATGTCTGTACATGCTAGGCTCTCCAAGTTAGAACCTTAGTATTCGCGTGTGTAACTGTTTTACACCCGAAATATGGTCGTGGATCCAAGAACACCCGATCATCACGTGATGTCTTGGAGCGACGAAAACATAATCGGTGCATACTAAAGGAAGAACACATTCTTATCTTGATATTTAAATGAGGGATCATCTTATTATGCTAACAAAGCGCTAAACAAGCAATATAAGATGCTATCAAACATCATATGTTTATTAGTGAAATTATATGGTTCCCGCAGATGATCTCTATCATGTGCATCGTGGTATGATCACTATCATACCTATATGTGTAAATCCAAGGTCTATGGATTTTACACGCTATGTGTGTTGTAAGAGTATCATCTCATACTTCTACTTACAACAATACCATATCATAACACTAGCCCAGCAACAATCTAAACTAGACGCCTCTAATTTATCCATTGCAAGTTTTACGTGGATTAGGGCTTTCGAGATAGAACCGTTCTTACCTACGAACATGAACCACAACGAGGATAATCAAAATTTTGACAACTCGCTTGCAAAATAGATATTGACTATAGTAGGAGAGACAGACACCCGCTAGCCACTTATGCAAACTAGTTGCATGTCAAGCGTGGAACAGGTCTCATGTGCGAGGACATGTAAAGTTTGTCCGGGCCGCTTCATCCCACTATGCCACCAATATCCAAAATTACAACAAAGGAGCAACAACATGATCATCATCGCCCACATACTCATATGTGTACTACCCGTGTAAAGTATCTACGCATAGATCCGGCTCTGATACCACTGTAGGGTTCGCAGCATAGAAAACAAAAATTTTCCTACGATGTGAACTATATAGCAAGATCTATCTACTAGATACAAACAACGGGCGGATGTATATCCGTAGAGAACATACCCTTGAAGACCGACAAAGCTTAACGAGTTCAACTCGTGGTTGATGTAGACGATCTCTTGCCGATCTCAAGATCGAGAGTAAGTCCTACCGTCGCAAATCAGCAGCGCATCCGTGCTCGCACACACGTTCGAGGCACCGAGCAACCTCCGCCTCCTCGCTCCAGCGATGCAGCGGAAGAACAACTCTTTCTTGTCGAATAGCCACTGGGAACATGTATCTCGCTAGTCCGAGACCATGGGGGATAAATTCTAGAAGGGGAGAGAGATCCTTCACGAGGAGGTGTGAGAGACAAGTGAGGAGGGGGGCTCCTTTTATAGGAGGAGGGGGGCACCCAAGGGGGTGGCCGCCGGCCATGGGGGCTGCCCCCTCCCCTCCTTCATTCATGTGGGTGGACACTCCACTCATAAAATGCCCTTTAAAATCCCTCCACTCAAAAGTCCACTCAAATTCCCATTAAATTTCCACCAAATTTAATGCAAACTCTCATTAAATAAAACTCTTTTATTTTATTCAGAATTTTGTCAATTAATTTAATGACAAACATTCACAAATAACCCCTTGCTAGAATTCTATTTCACATGCATAACCACTTTATGCAATTTCACCCGAAAACCTGTTTCGGTATCTAGTGAAATAAATTCCTGCGCTTGTTCATTCTTTCGGCATGAAACATTTGCTCCAATTGGATGTCGGTGTCTCTTAAGTGTGTCACCCTACGGTTCGTGAATAATGCGGACATGATCGAGACCCCTCTCGGATCAATAATCATAAGCGGGATCTGGAGACCCATACTGACTCCCACACATTCAACGATGACTTTCTTGTGATCGTCGGAACCTTTTACGCTAGTATCTTAATCCCTTTGTTTCACGATATATTACATGTCCGAGATTCGATCATCGGTATCTCCATACCTAGTTTGATCTCGTTACCGACATGCACTCTTTTCTCGTTCCTGTGATATAACATTCTAGTGATCAAATCACTTGCTTGCAAGCTAATTAATGTGATATCACCGAGAGGGCCCAGAGTATATCTATCCGTCATCGGGATGAAAAATTCCACTCTCGATCCATGAGCCTCAACATAACACTTTATTAGTTCTGAATCCATCTTTATAATCACCCTGTTACGGTGTGACGTTTGATATTATCAAGAAACTCTTCCGATGTTAGTGATTGACATGATCTCATGGTCTAAGGATTAGGATCACTTTGTAAGTTGTTATAGCAATATAAACTCAATGACTTTGATCGTAATGCTATACTTCGGATGAATGTTCATCACACCATTACACTAATGTTGTGATCCCGTTATTAACAACATCCAATGTCCATGATCAGGAAACCTTGATCATCTTATTAATCAACGAGCTAGTTTATGAGAGAGGCATAACTAGGAACTTTCTGTTTGTTTATTAAACACACATGTATTAACGTTTCCGTATTAATACAATTATAGCATGCAAAATAAACATCTATCATATACTTGTAATACACATAATAAACACTTTATTATTGCCTCTCAGGGCATATTCCCTTCAGTCTTGAGGGGAAGTACCCTCCCCTCTATTTATGAGAGGTAGGGGCGGCTAGGGGAGGGAGAGGTCGGATCCTCCCCAACTCCCTCTCCTCCTTGGCCGACGGTGGAGGGAGAGGAGGTTTCCTCTACTCCCTCCACCAGGAACCATTGTCCCAGCTTGACTATTCAAACTTGCCTTTTGACTTCCAATTTTGGAGTTTGTTTTCTCTCTTTTATTTGCCCAGCCTAGTGACCTAGGACATGATGCAACCATTCCACTTTTTCATCACACATTCATGTACCCTTCCCCTTCTGGATCAGTGAACTTTCTAGACCCTTCTAGATCATTCCGGTGAAAACACCGGAATCATTCCCGAACTCCAGAATTGGATTTTCCTTATATGAATCTTATTCTTCGGACCATTTCGGATCTCCTCGTGATATCCTGGAACCCATCCGAGACTCATAAAAACATTAGGTATTCTTGCTCACATTCCATATCTACTAAACAACATCGAATCCTGAAGTGTGTCTCCCTACGGTTCGTAAATTATGCATACATGACCGAGACTCTTCTCCGATCAATAACCAATAGAAGAATCTGAAAATTCATATGGATCCCACATATTTCTATGATTACTTTGTGATTGAATGAACCATTTACATACGATACCAATTTCTCTTTGTCTCGCGATATTTTACTTATCCGACGTCTGATCGTCGGTATCTCTGCATACCTAGTTCAACCTCGTTACCCCTACAAGAAATATGCTGACTAGTGACCTTTTAATAACGACCATGGATTTTTTGGTCATAGATCTATGATCATTCTGAACCAACTGGTCGTAAGGCATTTGGCAAGGTATAAACCTTGAAAAACTATGACCAATTTTGTTAAAAAGGTTAAGACCAATTTTGTTAAAAAATTCATATTTTCCAAACATGAGAAGGTCATAGATGGATATCAGTAGTTTATGGTCTTATATTTAACTCACTACGACCAATTTAAATGATCATGGCCACTCTAGTCAGCCACATCAATAATTTTGTCTACGTGTCAACTTTTGCTGACGTGTCCGTACAGGTCGCCACCTCGCGCGCATAGATTGTATAAAAACCAACATATAAATATTTACTTTGCTAAGTATCGGTAAATAACATGATAAATAAACCACCGCATCTCATTTTGATTTGTCATTTGTATATACGCTAAATGAATGTGCCAATGTGTGCATTCAAAATTGTTAGGGCATGCGAACGAGACAAGTTTTCTATATAGATTCTAGGATCTTGGCAGCCATGTACTATAAGCTAGCTAATCAACGAACCAAAGATAGTGTTGCAATTTCAACAACACTGGCAAAAAAGGGGCATACCTAGAGCTCAAACCCGCCACCTCCTCCACTCACAGAACCAATCGAACCAACACACCATGAATTGGTTTGTGTCTAACTACCCCAAAATGATCTATTTAAATATGTGTCACGTTGTGCTCTGAAATAAATTGGCAAAAATAGGAAGAAGGGGAACTCGAACATACGACATATGACTGCGCACATGAAACCAAACCACTAAACCAAACGATCCTTGCTGTTGGCTATCATACTATTTGTATGAGCCGAACTCGTATTGGGCCTAGGCCGCACACAAAGCCTCTTCCTTTTTTCCCTCAAATATTTCAGCCGACCGGCTAGGCTAACAGTCCAATAGACCATTTGCTAGTCGATTTTACTGAAATTATGGGCTTCTTGTAAAGTTTGAGTCCACATGAATGGACAAGCATTATTTTTTTTCCAGAAAGTCTAAAAACATAATTTCCCATAATTTGTGCATATGACCTCGGATTAAGATGATATAAAAATCAATTTGGTTTATTTTTAGGATCCGCATAACATTATTTTCATATAAAATTATGAAATGCGACTAATTTTTATTTTTAGTGCTTTTTAAATTATGTTATGCGGATTTCAAGACGCAGTCAAAACGACAGGAATGACTCGTCTATGTGTTGAGTCTTACTAAAATTTTAATGTATCTCTATGAAAATAGCATATTGTGTATCTAAAAATATTTTTTGCAAAAATCATGAGTATTAAATAATGTACATGTAATTCAAATCGGACCCACTTCCTACCAATTCGGCATACATTTGTCTTTTTCGCGATGGATGGACAGAAAGGTTTCAGATCCCCCGGTTCGGAAATTGTCCAAGTAATATGGTCTAGCATTTTTGAAAAATATGGTGGTAGCATTTTGAATGAGCACTTTGGTGGTTGCTTCACAAAACGCCCTGTTTTTGGCATTCGGAAAATAGAAAATGTATTTTATGTGCGACAAAAAGGAAAACTTCCTCTTACAATATTGTTCGTCATCCCAAGTTGCATATGAATGCATAATATGGGCACATTATCACAAACTATGCCACGATTATGGACATAACATAGGTCGTTGGCCCGAAAGCCATGAAACCTCGAACATGATAGGTCATTTTTGTGAAGGTTTTTTCGAGATATTCACATATTCCAAGTTTGGTATTTTTTCCTGCAAATTTGTCGCATAATATGACGCCATACGAAGGTTTTACATTGTTTGTACCGTTTTTGAATATTTTATGCCCGTTTCAAACATGGTCAAAACGGCGGGAATGAAGGTTCTCAGCTAGGGGGATGCTCCTCACTAAACTCTCAATAGATCTCTGAAGAAATAGCATATTATGAGTCTAAAAATGAATTTTGCAAAAAAATCATGACCATTAGATCATGTACATGTAGTTCAAACCGGACCCACTTCCTACCGATTTGACAGACATTTGTCTTTTTCGCCAGGGATGGACGAAATGGTTTGAGATATCCTACTTGGGACATTTTCCCTATAAAGTGGTCTAGTAATTTTGAAAAACATAGTTTTAGCATTTTGAATTAACCATTTGGTGGTTGCTTCACAAAACGCCCCGTTTTTTGCACTCGGAAAATGAAAAATGCATTTTCGGTGCGACGAAAAGTAAAACTTCCTTCCGTAACATTGTTCGCCATCCCAAGATCTACATGAGTTCACAATATGGGCACATTATCACAAACTATGCTGCGATTATGGACATAACATCGGTCGTTTGGCACGAAAGCCATGAAACCTTCAACATGATAGGTCATTTTTGTGAAGGTTTTTTTTAGATGTTCGCAATATTCCAAGTTTGATATTTTTCCTTGCAAATATTTCGCATAATATGACGCCATGTGAAGGTTTTATATTGTTTGGACGGTTTTTGAATTTTTTATGTCCGTTTCAAACTATGGTCAAAATAGCTGGCATGAAGGTTCTCAGCTAGGGGATGCTCCTCGCTAAACTCTCAATGTATCTCTGAAGAAATAGCATATTGTCAGTCTAAAAATGATTTTTTCAAAAAATCACGACCATTAGATCATGTACATGTAGTTCAAACTGGACCCACTTCCTACCGATTCGACAGACATTTGTCTTTTTATCCTGGGGTGGACGAAATGGTTTGAGATATCCTACTTGGGACAATTTACATGTAAGGTGATCTAGTATTTTTGAAAAATATGGTTTTAGTATTTTGAATTAACTATTTGGTGGTTGCTTCAAAAAGCGCCCCGTTTTTGGCACTCGAAAAATGGAAAATGCATTTTATGTGCGACAAAAAGAAAAACTTCCTCCTGCAACATTGTTCGTCATCCCAAGATACACATGAGTGCATAATATGGGCACATTATCACAAACTATGCCGTGATTATGGACATAACATCGGTCATTTGGCCCGAAAGCCATGAAACCTTGAACATGATAGGTCATTTTTGTGAAGGTTTTTTCGAGATGTTCGCAATATTACAAGTTTGGTATTTTTCCTTGCAAATATTTCGCATAATATGACGCCACGTGAAGGTTTTATATTGTTTGGACCGTTTTTAAAACTATGGTCAAAACGACAGGCATGAAGGTTCTCAACTAGGGATGCTCCTCGCTAAACTCTCAATAGAGCTCTGAAGAAATAGCATATTGTGAGTCTAAAAATAAATTTTGCAAAAAATCACGACCATTAGATCATGCACATGTAGTTCAAACCGGACCCACTTCCTACCGATTCAGTAGACATTTGTCTTTTTCTCCTGGGGTGGACGAAATTGTTTGAGATATCCTACTTGGGACATTTTCCATGTAAGGTGGTCTAGTATTTTTGAAAAATATGGTTTTAGCATTTTGAAATAACCATTTGGTGGTTGCTTCACAAAACGCCCCATTTTTGGCACTCAGAAAATGAAAAATGCAATTTCTGTGTGATGAAAAGGAAAACTTCCTGCTGCAACATTGTTTGCCATCCCAAGACGCACATGAGTGCACAATATGGGCACATTATCACAAACTATGCCGCGATTATGGACAGCCCGAAAGCCATGAAACCTCGAACATGATAGGTCATTTTTGTGAAGGTTTTTTTGAGATGTTCGCAATATACCAAGTTTGGTATTTTTCCTTGCAAATATGTCGTATAATATGATGCCACACGAAGGTTTTACATTGTTTGGACGTTTTTAAATTTTTTATGCCCGTTTCAAGATGTAGTGATAGAGCCAGCCAATCATAATAGAGAATCACACAGTCCACGGATCACCCTACCAAAGAAGATCTTAGCCGTTCACGTGACCTCCATCCAACGCTGAAATTTCATCTGCCGTTAATTTTTTTCTTGCGCTTCGCGTCCAACACACTTTGGAATGACTGAAACCACCCTGGTTCCAACAGTCTAGCACCACAGAAGTGGACAGGGGTATTTTCGTAACATCCTCTCCGCAAACCCTAGTCCCCCCGCGCCTCTCGCACCTCTTCCCCGACCCCGCCGCCACAGCCTCCCTCTCTTGCTCGACAGAGTCCCTCTCTCTGCTCCCCGCCGCCACTTCTACCTATCGCGCGAGCAAGAGCTCTCCTACGCCAAATCCCACCTACTAGAAAACCCTATCCCCTCGCTCGATAGATGTTGCGGCTACCCCAGGAACCACGATGCCATGGCTAGCCACCACCCTCGGGACGAGATCCGGCGGCGTCACTGTGGTCTTGCTCTTCGACGCGCGCGCGTGTCCCACCGGTGCCAGCGCCTCCGTGGAGCTCGCTGGCGGCATGGCCCGTTTCGTAGCGCCGGATTCCATGTTCCCCTACTGGTGGTCGTGGCCTGCCCAGGCTACTGCTGCCGCATGACTCTTCCCCGGCCACAATTCCGACTTGCCGGTGAAGAGAAAAGTCTGTCTTCCTCGCCGGGAAGCGCGCCACCAACCAGGAGGAGCTGCAGATAGACCAATGTAGAAGGGCCACTGGTTCAGATGCAGGCAAGTTGCCCAACCCCCTCGTGCTCGACGAGGTCACCTATGACGACAACTCTGGTGCGGCCCTTCTCCTCGACACCATGGAGAGGCTACAACTCTTCGGCTCAAGGTACGCCACAATTCCCCTGCTTGGGATGCCAATCTTGTGGTGTTTTGCGTAGTTCATAGAGCAGACCATGCTCGTTAGCTTTTGTCTCGTGTTGGTCACTCCGATTAGCTCGGGACGCTGCAAATTTAGATCAATTAAACAAATTGAGCACCCAATACTCTTTGCCATGTTCCTATTTATCATTTGCTAGTACTAGATGATTTTTTAGTTCATGTATAGGTGGTATATTTCTAGCTAGATATTTATTAGGTGCTTGTATCCTGGATAATTTAGTACTTTCTATCTAGCTTTCATTTTTTGCTTGTCTCTAGATGTATATTAGTAATATCTAGATGTATACTAGCATATAGGTGGATATATACTAGTATATAGGTGGATATGTGTTTAGTCCCTATCTAACTAACTGTAATTAAGTTTACATTTAGATGTATATTGTCCTATATATCATTTGGTTTCATTCCATCTTTGAATGCACTATATCATTTCTGTTCTAAGCTTGGTGCTTTTAATACATGCCTGGAATCTGTATAGTGTAAGATGCTGAAGTAGTTTTTATCCCAGGTTATCTGATCTGGGTTGTTTGTTTGTGTGCGTTGTAGGATGGGTTGCAGTGGGACAACTTGGACCTAGAGAACCAGTAGAAGATTAAGCTCAACACCTTAGGAGGGTGTGCTGGTGTGCATAAACCCCGGACATGTCACCGGATTCTCATGTTCGAGCCCACTGCACTACAACTGAAGCAATGGCGCCTTCTCCTGATTAGAGAAGTCATTTGTCTATCCCATTTTCCTTGCTTTGTTACTTGGTTGATGTCTGTTTGCATACATATTTGATATTTGTTCGGGATGGTAGTCAATACACAATACCGTTATACTAATACATAATACAGTTATTCTATTACATGTTTAGGGTCCAAACCCGAGAACTCGAGTTGGTAATTTTTACAACGATCTAGAAATTTCTAGTATTATTGCTCTGATTCCATATATGTAGAGATTTTATTGGTGCTTTGTGGTTCGCGTAATGCAATTTGTGCTACATGTATATCAATACTGGTATAATCTGTTTCCTCGATGTTTTGAGTAAGAATGCATATATCGTGTCACACATATATTAGAGTTGTCTAATTTGTTTCAACTTTACTTTGCTATGTTTAGGTTAGGGAGCATGTTGCTGGTGTTCTGGCACCCTTACTCTTTGATCCTATCTGAGGTAGGTTATATTAGGTCACTGATGCCGATGTTCCCATGGCTCGCAGGACCGGCAACCGCATCCGGCTGCCATGGATGGACCCAGCTCTGGCCAGCCCTCCTCCTTATGTTTGCCATCTCAGGTCGGCCTCTACCTTCATGCTCGGCTCCCTTTACTTCTAGTTTCCACCATGTTCTTGAGGTATTTGTCCTCGACCCGACCCTGAACATGATGTCTCCATGTAAATAGTTCTATTTTCCACCCTGTTCTCCCATGTCATGTGCTATATAGCCTATCTTTGATACTTGTTGTTACTAATTAATTTTCTATATGTACCATATACTGTTTGAAATAGTAAAGTTCTGTTTGACTTCAAACATAGTTACCTCAAATAGGATCAAACATAGTTATCAATCCTCATAGAATGAACATTTTATAGGCAATTTGGTGCAATCAGTAGTATAGTAGGTACTATTGATGGCATGCTGTTCGTTATACAAAATTTAACTAATATATCTAGATAGGATGTTTGGCTGCATATAGTATACTTGAGACCTACTACTCCATATGGATGATTTCATCACTACGTTTTTTAATGCTTATAGCATACTTGATCAGCGCAATGCTCCTATGATTTATCAATTATCTAGAGTCTCCTCGTAGCAGCATGGAGTTGTTGTCTGCGCTTTCTTCACTATTAAATTTCATAAGTGCGTCGATCTTTAGTTTCTTGTGTCATTGGAGTTGAATATTTCTTGCTATGTTGTCTTGTAGCTGATGAATGAAGAGCAGATTCCTGTGGTCTTCGCAAACAGGAGAAGTGCAGCTGGGACGAGGCCAAATGGACTTTCTTTTTTTCCTTTTTGTTTCTTGTTGATGTATTGACTTGGGCATGTGGCTGTGATTGCTGGAGTGTATAGCTGCAATTTGTAGTATATCTCCGCTTTATTTTATCGTAACCTCGCATCTATGTGCTGCAAACAAACATGACGTATATTTTTAGATTTTTTATATGAATTACAATGTGTCCTGTTTTCTGAATGTAATGTTGGTTGTTTATTGTGAATATATACTAAATTTAAATTTGACCAGTGGGCTTGGAATAAGACTTCCAGCGGGGACTATCTAACAAGTGGGACCAGCTTTAAAAAAATAAAATGGACAAAAATGTTGGGCCGAATAATGCAATGGCCAGAAAATATATGGGCCAAATTTATGAGCTTGGCCTACTAAATAACTGCACCGTAAGTGCTAAATTTGTAAAATAAAAAGGCTATAATTGTTAGGCTTGGCCCATGTAAAGCATCTCATTGGATTGGGATGAATTCGATCTATAAGCACTGCCATGTAGGACTGACTTATGTGGAGGCTTACATGGGCATGCTAGATAGTTCGTGACCAAACCATCTATATTAGTTATAGTACTCTATGACCAATACACAGAAAAGGTCTTTATTGTCCGTCAGTGACTCTCAGCTTTTGATCATCTGTTTTTGGTCACAGAAGGTCACAAATGGAGAACAATGACCATCTAGCGACCAATATGGAGGGTCAAAAATTACCATATTTATTGTAGTGTACCAACAAGTACTCTTTACTCGTTCCTGTGATATGTGATCCCTTGTGAGCCAGTCACATGCTTGCAAGCTAATTGGATGACATTCCACCGCGAGGACCTAGAGTATATCTATCTGTCATATGGATGGACAAATCCCACTCTTGATCCATTAGCCTCAACACATACTTTCCGAACTCTAAATGCCACCTTTATATCCACCCAATTACGAAGTGGTGTTTGATGTCATCAAAGCATCCATTCGGTGATGGCGATTAGCATGATCTCATGGTCGAAGGAATTAGGTTACTTTGTATCTGAAAGCATATAGCAAACGAACTATTGAAATGACTTGATATTTATGCTCCGCTTATCTATAGGAGTATGTCCATCACACTGTAACATCCCAAAAATATTAAACTAGAATCATCAAACTCTAATCTTCAAAATTAGGGTTAACAAAAACTTTTCTAAATAAAAATATGAAAGCATGCATGTGGGTATGCATTCCATTTTGGATTCTTTTGAATTGCCTTGTTTATGTGTTTCTTTGCTTGTAAATGGATTCTTAGGTGAATTAAAGATCATCTAAGCAATCCCCACACTTTTCCCAAAGACAAATAAATCAAAACAAACAAAATAAGGGAATGGTCATTTTGGCCAATTTAACTCCCATGCCAACTTTGGCTGTCTCTAACTTTCAAAACTGAACAGAAACTTTTTTGGATCTTTGCACCCCTTGATAGTACTCATAACAGAGTACCAAGGCCCACTTTGTGATCATCCAAAAACATTTGAATGCATAGTTTAAAAGACAGTTCAAAATTGAAACTTTATCATATGGGAAGATCCCACTTTTGCAAAAACCACTCAAACAAGCTCAACTTTCAAAACCCAAGCATCCACAGACTCACCAGCACATGCCTAGCACACCCACCAAAAATATTTTCAAAATTCAAAACTTGAATTCTTGCGGCCATTTCATCAAACACCTTGCAGATACAAATCAAACAAAATCTAAACACTATAGTGAGCAGTGATTTGAGCCTAACTTGTTCCCTCTCTAGCTCACAGCAACCTCAGTATACCATCTAGCCAACTTAACTAAGCACTAGCCCCACTGTAAGCTTGGCAATGTCATCAATGGTGAATAGACGAAGCCACCCATGTCACCCCAATGTGGACAACAGGCTAGAGGAAGAACTAGCCGTGCCAACCTTGTTTGGGAGGTAGCCCATGCCTCACCGCCCCCTCTCGACCAGCCCTGCCTCGCAGACAGCGACCAAAACCGCCAGGAACGCTGCGCCCGTGCCACTGTCAACCATGCCGAGCATGCGCCAGAGCGCCACCCTCGACACGCGCCCATAGACCGCGCGCCGCCCTCGCCGCGTGCATACATGAGCACCACCGTCCCAGGAGACCGCCAGACATCCCCGTTCGCCGCCCCATGCCTCACAGCCACCGCTCACCGTCAAAGACGCCGCCTCTGCCGCGTAGAGCATCGTATGTTCCAGACCGTTTGCCACCGCCCCTACATGCGCATTAAAGTCATAGAGCATCGCCAGGAGACCACCGATCGATCGCCACCGCCGGCCATGCCTCTAGCAGCCCATAGCCATGTCGCCACCGTCGCATGCCCATCCCGTTCGGTCTCGTCGTCGAGACTATAAATAGAGGCCTCCCCCGCTCAAACTCTTCACACCATTCTACTCCCCTCTCCTCACTGATCGTTCCACCCCGTTCCCGGAGCAAGGCGAGCAGCGCTTCGCCAGAATTTCACCGGAGCCCGCCGCTGCTGGAGAAGAAGGGGGCTAGCGATTGGAGCCGCCCTAGGAGAAGCTGCCGGTACCAGGAGGTTCGCCGTCGTCGACTTTGTCGTTCGCCCACATCGCCGACCTTCGCCTGAGTCCCAGTGAGCCCTCGACGACCCCCACCTGCCGCGTTAGGTTTCTGTCTCGCCGGCGCCGCCCGACGTGGACGATGAGTAGCAATCGTTCGATTAGACTTAGATCGTGCGAATGAGATTGCCCCTACCGATTCGCGTTTAAAGAGCCACTGACTGGTGGAACCCCCCTTTCAGTTGAGCCCCGCACCGCGGAGTGACACTGGGCTGGCCCGTTAACAGTTCCCGCGCAGCCCATTCATTTGAATTTGGAATTTTCCATTTTCATTCAAACATAGTTATGTACCTAGTTTCAAAAATCAACCCAGCTCGATTCGGTGAACCAAATTGAATGAAACCAATTTTGTTAGAAAGGTCTTGAAATGCTTAATCCAAGCCCGTTGGATTCAAATCATTTGGATCTTTAGATCATCCTTGGTAAAAATAACAAGGAAGAAGCTTTTCTGCATTCAAACATTTTTCAAATTTAACCTATAATAGATTTTGAGTTGATTCCAACTCTCAAAAATCACATTTGATCATACCTTTCAGAATATATAAAAACATATAGGTTTACTTACAGAAATAATGTTCAAGTAATAAAAGAATGCCACATAGGCATTTCTAGCCACTTTATTTAATTAAAATAAAAGGGTAAAACCTTATTAAATTGTGACACCACTTTAAATCACATTCCCATGGACTAAAATATGTGGTGATGACATGTGTCAACATGATCCCATGTTTGGTTTGGAGAATATTAAATCTTAAGTAGTTTTTTAATGAGTAGAAATTACTTTTCTAAAACCAAAATCTTTAAGTCAAATGCTTGTAATGTTAGTGATGATGCTAGATCATCTATAGAACCCTTGTGTGTGATGATTGCAAGTATTTAAGTATTGTTTGGTGATTGTGTACCTCGTATTTATTCATAGACGCTATTACCGACCAAGGATACGAGGAGGAAGGAGGATACTACGAAGAAGAAGCCGAGGAGAACTTCAACCACTACTCTGCACAAGGCAAGCCAATACTTGCAAGCTATTAACTTAGCAAGCTTATACTGATACTGATGCAAGCCTTACTAATCAAGTTGACCTATGAAAGCCTAATACTACTAGTTGAATGTGCAAGCTAACACTTGCAATTATGAAAGTTAGATAACCTATGCAATGCACTAAGCATGCTTGGTTGGACACATTTGATGATACCCAATCCTAGTTTTACTTGCAAGCTTCTACTTTATTTCTTTATCAAAGCTTGTACTTAGAGTTTACTTGAGTAAATTGTAGATTCTAGAAAGATACTTGAAGGTTGCATCAAGAGCATAAAATTTGTCCTAAGCTAGATAATCTTGATGTCATCCCAAGGCATAAGATTGAACTTAGTTGAAACTCCACTAGTTTACCCCCCCTCATTAGTACTCACCCCCACTTGTAGATGATAGTGCTAAGCATAAAACTTGATCAACTTTAGATGGGATTACTTGGTGGAAATGGTTATGAAAACCTTAGAATGATGGATCATTCTATTGAGATGTTTTGACATGTGTTTCCGAACACCAGATGATTTTGGTGATGAAAATGTTAAGGCATGAGCCTTAGCCCTTTATAAAACTGAGGGTTGTCTGGATGCGATACCATTCCAATTTTACCGTACAACCACAATACCTGAAGATTGGGTAGGGCTTGACTGGAAACTTATCTACCTTAGTATTGGTTCCCTCCCGGCCAAGGTCTGAGCTGAGGCTACCTTGTGAAGATTGTCCACCTGTGCAGTACCCAAGATGACAGTTGGTCATGGTTGGGAGGCCAAACTCACAGGAGAGGTGCTTATACTAGGGCGTGTAATTGAAAGGTTAGGATTGATTATCCGCATACTGAGTATGGTGAATTCATGATTTGTTCCTGACGGATGTATCGAATGTTGTGGTGAAAGTGTACAATCTCTGCAGAGTCTCAAACTATTCGAATATCCGCGTCCACGGTTATGGACAGTTGGAGTGGCCATACTGTTCCCCCGTCAGATGTTTTCAAAATGACTTGTGAAATGATTTGAGACTTTGACTTGACCACAACAGAGTTGTGGCATGAGATACAAGTTCCCACTTAGGTGTTATAAAATTTCATTTAGCCTTCTCTTGCTTCTGAACTTAGTAGAGGTAAATCTGGCTTTTTGCAAAACAACCCTAGAGCCTAGTGCCCTATTACAAAAACCCCTTCACTTATCAGTATTAGTTTGCGAGTACTTAAAGAGTACTCATGGATTTGTCCCTGGCTATTCCCGTGGCCAGACTATGAAGAGGAGTACCAGGATGATGGACCCCAGGAAGGTTACGACAACTAGGATCATCTCCCATCGTCAGCATTGCCTGTGACCCCGAAGATGGAGCTTCGCCTACGCTACTGTTATTATTACGTATTCCGCTGCTTGAGTTGTATTAAGAACTGGATCATGAGATCCTTATTTGTGTAAGACCTTATGTATGGTTTGTAATGGATGATGTATTGTGGTATGCAATTCTGTTATGTCTCGCAAAAATGGTAATCCTGGGATTGCGATGTATGGCATAACAGGCATCTGGGATTAAAAATTCGGGTGTTGACACACACCATTCTCCTAATGATATGATCTTCTTGTTAATAACATCTCAATGTTCATGATCAGGAAACCATGATCAACTATCAACCAACAAGCTAGTATTACAAAGAGGCTTTACTAGGGACTCTAACAAGTCTACAAATCACACAAGTATTAATGTTTCCGGTTAATACAATTATAGCATGAATGTAAACATTTATCATAAACACAAAGATATAATAATAACTACTTTTATTATTGCCGCTAGGGCATATCTCCAACAGTCTCCCACTTGCATTAGAGTCAACTAATCTAGATTACATGGTAATATATCGAACACCCATGGCGGTTTGGTGCTGGTCATATTTTGCCCTCGGGAGAGGTTTAGTCAATGGATCCGTCATATTCAGATCTATGTGTACTTTGCAAATATTTATGTCACCATCTTGGACATGCTCTCGAATAGCGTGAAAACGCAGCTTGATATGCTTCAGCTTCTCATGTGACCTTGGCTCCTGCGCATTGTCTATGGCGCCCATGTTATCACAATAGATAGACATTGGGTCCATCGCACTAGGAACCACACCGAGCTCCATAATGAACTCCTTCATCCATATCGCCTCTTGTGAAGCCTATGAAGCAGCTATGTATTCCGATTCAGTTGAAGATCTCGCTACAACGCTTTGCTTTGCACTCCTCCATCTCACTGCTGCACCATTCAAAGTAAATACGTATCCAGATTGAGATTTAAAATCATCTTGATCGGTGTTCCTAACTAGCCTTAGTTCTTCTCAAGTACTTAAAGATGTTTTTGACTGCTGTCTAATGATCCACCCCTGGATCACTTTGATAGCTGGTAGTTACACTAAAAGCATATGCAATGTCGGATCTAGTACATAGCATGGCATACATGATAGATCCTATGGCTGAGGCATAGAGAGTCTTACTCATCCTCTCTCTATCTTCTGCCGTAGCGGGACTTTGAATTTTACTCAAGGTCGTATTGGGCAACATGGGCAAGAACCCTTTCTTGCTATCTTCCATTCCAAACCTCTTTAGAACTTTGTCCAAATATGTACTCTATGAAAGCAATATTAGTCGTCTTGATCTATCTCTATAAATCTTTATGCCTAATATGTAAGCAGCTTCGCCAAGATCCTTCATTGAAAATCTATTATTAAAATAATATTTGACACTTTTAAGAAGATCTATATCAATCCCAATCAACAATATGTCGTCCACATATAGTACTAGGAATTCTACAGAGCTCCCACTCACTTTTTTGTAGATACAAGCTTCTCCATAAGTTTGTATCAAACCAAAAATTTTGATTACCTTATCAAAATGTTGATTCCAACTTCAGGATGCTTGCTTCAATCCATAAATGGACCGTTGAAGTTTGCATACCTTTTTAGGATCTTTAGGATCAACAAAACCTTTGGGTTGTAGTATATACAACTCTTCATCAATGTATCCATTGAGGAACACCATTTTCACATCCATCTGCCATATCTCATAATCATAATATGCAGCGATTGCTAACAAAATCCTCACAGACTTTAGCTTCGCTACCGGTGAGAAAGTCTCATCGTAGTCAACTCCTTGAATTTGTCGAAACCCTTTTTTTGACAAGTCGAGCTTTATAGACGGTCACATTACCATCAGCATCTGTTTTCTTCTTGAAATCCATTTGTTCTCGACAGCCTTTCGGCCATGTGGTAAGTCCACCAAAGTCCATACTTGGTTTTTCTACATGGATCCAATCTCGGATTTCATGGAATCTTGCCATTTATTGGAATCTGGGCTCATCATTGCTTCTTCATATGTTGCAGGATTGTTGGTGTCGTCCACCAACATGAAACTCATAATGGGATCATACCAATCGACAGTGGTACGAGTCCTTGTCGACCTGCGAGGTTTTGTAGTAACTTCGACCGAAGTTTCATGCTCAACATCATTAGCTTCCAATCTTATTGGTGTATGCGCCACAGTAACTTCTTCAAGTGTTGCGCTACTCTCAAATGCGACAGAAGGTTCGACAACCTCGTCGATTTCTACTTTTCTTCCAGTCACTTCTTTCGAGAGAAACTCCTTCTCTAGAAAGGATCCATTCTTGGCAACGAAGATTTTCCCTCAGATCTATGATAGAAGGTATACCCAATAGATTCCTTCGGGTATCCTATGAAGACGCATTTTTCCGCTTTGGGTTCAATCTTGTCGGGCTGTAACTTCCTTACATAAGCTTCGCAACCCCAAACTTTAAGGAACGACAATTTAGGTTTCTTCGCAAACCATAATTCATACGGTGTTGTTTCAACGGATTTAGATGGTGCCCCATTTAAAGTGAATGCGGATGTTTCTAATGCATAACCCCGAAATGATAACGGTAAATCTGTAAGTGACATCATAGAATGAACCATACCTAAGAGAGTTTGATTACGATGTTCAGACACACCATTACGTTGTGGTGTTCCCGGCGGTGTCAATTGTGAAAGTATTCCATATTTCTTTAAATGCTCGCCAAACTCGTAACTTAGATACTGATGGCACGTGGTAGCGCTTCGTTGGGAGACCCCAAGAGCAAGGTGTGATGAGCACGGCAGCAAGTCTTCCCTCAGTAAGAAACTGAGGTTATCGAACTAGTAGGAGGAAGGAAACGACTCAAAGGCGTTGCTAGCAACTTGGATACCTGCACAACACAAACTCAAGACTTTGCCCCAATGAAGAACGAGGTTGTCAATCTCAAATGCACCCTTTGAAGGCAATAAATTCTTCAATTTGTTCCACATCATAAAAGTCATAATTTCCTTTAACATAAGAATATATGGTAACATTATCATTATACTCTCATTGAAAAGGTAGGTGTTTATACCTCCTACGGCAACAAGATTTATCAAAGCAATTGGTAACATTATAAGTAGAGCACACCTCTCTAGCAATAGTATTCAATTTATCAATTTGTTCCCATAAGTGTTTACCTTTTTGTGACAAATGGTGTTCCTTATAATAATACTTTTCTTCTTCCGTGAACCCACCTTGCCAATAAGAACTAGTTTCAAAGAAACCATCCATTGATAGAAAGCATGACCAAATAAGGCAATAACAGACCAGCAACTAGAGTGAGAACTAATTTTTTTGTGTTTTTATAAGAAAAAGCAAACCAAACTAAACTATTCTTTTGGTTTTTGATAAAAAGAGGCAAAAAAAAACCAAGAAAAAGAAACTAAGCAAAACAAAAACAAAGTAAAGAGAAAGGTTGTGAAGGTACTCCCCTTGTGAAGACGTCCTTAGCCTCCCCGGCAACGGTGCCAGAAAACATGTTGATGGAGCGTGGTAGCGCTTCGTTGGGAGACCCCAAGAGAAAGGTGTGATGAGCACAATAGTAAGTTTTACCTCAGTAAGAAACCTAGGTTATCGAACCAGTAGGAGGAAGGAAATGACTCAAACGTGTTGCTAGCAACTTGGAAACCTGCACAACACAAACTCAAGACTTTGCCCCAACGAATAGTGAGGTTGTCAATCTCACTGGTTGCTGAAAACAAAGGATTAACTGTATGGTGTGGAAGGTAATAGTGGTTTGCAGAAAGTAAACAGTAACAGTGGAAGATATATCAATGGTAAATATTGGACCGGGGTCCATATTTCACTAGAGGTGTTCTCCTTAAGATAAACAAACATGGCATGCTGGGTAAATAAATTACAATGGGGCAATTGATAGGACTGAGCAAAGCATAACAATGCAATACTAGACATTCATGATCCTATGAGATTCGACTAGGCAACAACAACAAGATACATAGACCACCATCCAACTTCATCTATGACTAGTAATCCACCTTCAGGTTATCATCCGAACCCCCTACGGAATTGAGTTACAAGCAACGGATAACTGCTTTCAGCAAAGTGTGTAAGGTAAAAAATCAACTTGTTCCATGAACAAGAGACCGTTGTTTTCTCCCTAGTGGCAACATCACATCTACAACCTTAGAGATTTCTGCCACTTCCCTCAGATTAAATTGAGGCATGAACCCACTATCGAGCATAAGTACCCCCTCTTGGAGTCACTAGCATCTACTCAGCCAAGATAGCTACTAGAAACAGAGAGCATGCAAGATCACAAACAACACAGACATGATAGAATCAATAAGACAAAACCATTAATCAATCTGATATAGTAGTCTCAATATCCATCGGATCCCCGCAAACACAACATGCATGATTACAAATAGATGATCTTGATCATGAACTGAGCTCACAAGATCTAAACATGGTAGCACAAAGGAGGAGATACAACCATCTAGCTACTACATGGACCCGTAGTCCAAGGTGGAACTACTCACACTTCATAAAGGAGGCTGGCATGATGAAGAAGAACGCCTCCGGGATGATCTCCCATCCGACAGGGTGCCGGGAAGAGCTTCAGATCCCCCACCCGATCTAGGGACGATTGTGGTGGCGTCTACAGACGGTTTCGTGGAATATTGATTGGGTACTTAGGGTTTTTGTATCGGATGGTATTTATAGGGTAAGAGGCAAGGCAGGGGGCCGCCAGGGCGGCTGCACCCCCCAGGCGAGGGCTAGGGTTAGTCGCGCGGCCAGGGGGTGTGGCCCCTGGTGGCTCCCCTCCGTCTCGTATTCTGGCTCCGTGTTCCCCACGGTAAAATATTGACTTTGGCTTTTGTCCCGTACAATTCTAAGAATATTAATTTTCTGCCTTTCTGGAACCAAAAACAGAAGAAAATAGGCAACTCGCACTGTGGCGTCTTGTTAATAGGTTAGTACCAGAAAACATATAAAAACACCTCAAAGTGTAGACAAAGTAAACCAAGTAGATACTAAACAAGCATGGAACATCAACAATCATAGATACGTTTCTGACGTATTAGATACTCACCTCCACGATCAGATCGCAGAAATTTAATATTCTTGTTACATTGATTTTCCACTTCACTTTGAAATTCCTTAAACTTCTCGAAAGTTTCGGACTTATGTTTCATGAAATAGATATACCCATATCTACTCAAGTCATCCGTGAAAGTAAGAACATAACGATAACCACCGCGAGATGCCACATTCATCGAGCCACACACATCGGTATGTATGATTTCCAATAAGTCCGTAGATCGCTCCATCATACCAGAAAATAGAGTCTTAGTCATTTTACCCATCAGACATGCTTCGCATCTTTCGAGTGATTCGAAGTCAAGTGTTTAAAGAAGTCCATCAGAATGGAGTTTCTTCATACGCTTCAGTCTAATATGACCAAGATAACAATGCCACATATATGTTGAGTTATCGCATAATTTCAAACATTTAGCTTCTATATTATTAACATGTGTATTACTACAATCGAGATTTAACAAAAATAGACCATCTATCAAGGGTGCATGACCATAAAAGATATTACTCATATAAATTGAACAACCATTATTCTCGGACTTAAACAAGTAACCGTCTCGCAATAAACATGATCCTGATATAATGTTCATGCTGAACGCAGGCACCGAATAAAAAAATATTTAAGTATAAAACTAATCCTGATGAAGAGGTAGCGTGCCGACCGCGATCACATCAACCTTTGATCCATTTACAACGCGCATCGTCACCTTGTTCTTCGCTAGTTTTCGTCTATTCTGCAGCACCTGTTTCGAGTTACAAATGTGCGCAACTGAACCAGTATCAAATACCCACGCACTACTACGAGTACTAGTAACATACACATCAATAACATGTATATCAGATATACCTTTCTTCTTAATGTTGCTGTTCTTCAGATCCGCCAAGTACTTGGGGAAATTCCGCTTCCAGTGACCTTCTCCCTTGTAGTAAATATACTTAGTATCAGGCTTAGGCCTAGCCTTGGTCTTCTTCGCCGGTGCGGTAGCTTTCTTACCGCCCTTCTTGAAGGTTCCCTTTTTCTTAGGCTTGCCTTGCTTCTTGAAATTGGTGGTCTTATTGACCATCAACACTTGGTGCTCTTTCTTGATCTCCACTTCCGCAGACTTCAACATAGAGAAGAGTTCTGGCAACGTCTTATCCATGCGGTGCATGTTGTAGTTCATCACAAAGTTCTTATAATTTGGTGGTAGTGATTGGAGGACACGGTGAATCCCCAAAGCATTAGGAATTATTATTCCCAAGATCTGGAGATTATTGGCATGCCCAAACATCTTAAGCACATGCTCACTGATGGAGCTGCCCTCCTCCATCTTGCAGTTAAAGAACTTTTCAGAAGCTTCATAACTCTCAACTGCCGCGTGAGCCTCAAATATCATGTTCAGTTCATGCACAATATCATGTGGGTCAAAGTTCTCAAACCTATTTTGAAGCTCCGATTCCAAACCATACAAGATAGCACACTAAACTATGGAATACTGATTCTTTCGAGTACGAAAAACATTTTTATCCTCATCGTTAGCATCATCTGTAGGTGGGTCACCCAACGGTGCATCTAGTACATAGGTCAACTGACCAACATTGAATACAATCCTCAAATTGTGGAACCAATCCGCGAAGTTGCTTTCATTGTTTTTCAACTTTTCTTTCTCTAGGAATGCATTAAAATTGATGGTAGGGTTCGCCATTGATCTACAACATATTTGCATTAGTTTAGACTAAGTTTATGACAAACTAAGTTCTAATTAATAATTAAATTAACCTAGGTGAACTCCCACTCAAAACAATATCCCTCACATTGTTTTAGTGATCACACGAACCAAATTAACTACCTCATAACCGATCATCACGAGAGAAGATTAGTTTCAAAGGTGAACAATCAACATGTTCATCATATCTACTATATGACTCATGATTTACCTTTCGGTGATCCGTGTTCCGAGACCATGTATTTACATGCTACGTTCTGCAAGATTAATACCTTAGTTTCCGCATGAGCAAATCTGGCTTACTCTTGTTGTTTACACTCGCAGAATCTAACACACCCGATCATCACGTGGTGCTTCGAAACAACGAGTCTTGGCAACGGTGCCTACTAAGGACGAACACTTTATAACTTGATATTTTGTGAGAGGGATCATCTTATAATGCTACCCTTGCGATCTAAGCAATACAAGATGCATAAAAGTATTAACATCACATGCAATTCAAAATATGTGATATGATATGGCCTTTCTTCTTGTGCCTCTGATCTCCATCTTCAAGAACGAACATGATCTCCATCATCACCGGCGTGGCGTCAAGGTCAATGGTCCCGCTCCATGGTTGTCATCCATTAGTATCAACTATTACAACTACTTTGAATAATAGACACGCATGTCTTGACAAAATTAAAAGACAACCATAAGGATCCTGCCGGTTGCCGACTTACAATAAGGATCATTGCATATATCATATATAATCACAATCATGGCCATATCACATCACAGCACACCCTTGCAATACAAAGTTAGACGCCTCTAATTTTCTTTGCATATTTTACGTGGTTTGGGGCTTTCAATAAGTACCATTCTGACTTACGAACAAGAACCACAACATTGATGCTTGAACTATCAAGTGCCCGTTGTAAATTGAATCTTTACTATGATGGGAGAGACCAACACCCGCAAAGCCACTTATTCAATACAAGTTCCATGTTGAGTGTGGAGCAAGTCTCATAAATGATGTCATGTAAGGTTAGCCCGGGCTTCCTCATCCCACCATACCACAAGATGCAAAGTACACAAGAAGCAATTGATAATAAAAGCACCATCACCCATAATGACCATTGTGTTCTACTCGTGCAACATATCTACATATAGACACGGCGCTGATACCACTTTAGGGTTTTGTAGCATGGAAAACAAAAGTTTCTACCGCATGAACACACACAAGCCAAGATCTATGTACTAGATTGTAGCAACGAGTTGATAGAGTACTCACCCTCAAAGATTCTGAAGCGGTTAACGAGAGAAGATTCTCGTGGGTGATGTAGTCGTTCACTTGCCGATCCCAAGATCGCGTAGACGATCCTTCCGGCGCCGCGTTTCGGCAGCGCTCCCGCAGTCGGTCACACGTTCGTTCCTCGATGAATACCTTCCTCTCCCTTGTTCCAGCAGGCAGTGGAGGTTGTAGCTCTCTCCTCGCGATTCCGGCAGCACGACGGTGTGGTGTCGGAGTTTAGAGGGGATATCCCGCAGGGCTTCGCCTTAATCCGGAGAAGGTAGGTGGAGTAGAGGGGTTCCTCGGCAACTAGGGTTTAGAGGCCGAGGGGAGGAGGTGGGGCCGGCAGCGCTAGGGCGGCGGCTTGGGGGGCTAGGGTATAAGTTGTGGTCTTGAGGGGCAGCCCCCTCCCCTCTATTTATGAGAGGGGCAGCTAGGGGAGGGGGAGGTCAAATCCTCCCCCAACTCCCTCTCCTCCTTGGCCGGCGGTGGAGGGAGAGGAGGTTTCCTCTCCTCCCTCCACCAGGAACCATTGTCCCAGTTTGACTATTCAAACTTGCCTTCTGACTTTCAATTTTGGAGTTTGATTTCTCCTTTTTAATTGCCCAACCTAGTGACCTAGGACATGATGCAACATTCCACTTTGTCATGAAACATTCATGTGCCCTTTCCCTTCCGGATCGGTGAACCTTCTAGACCCTTCTAGATCATTTCGGTAAAAACATCGGAATCATTCCCGAACTCCGGAATTCGACTTTTCTTATATGAATCTTAATATCTGGACCATTCCGGATCTCCTCGTGATATCCCGCATCCCATCCGAGACTCCTAAAAACATCAGGTCTTCTTTCTCACATTCCATATCTACTAAAAACATAGAATCCTTAAGTGTGTCTCCCTATGATTCGTGAATTATACAGACATGACCGAGACACTTTTCCGATCAATAACCAATAGAGGAATCTAGAAATTCATATGGCTCCCACATATTTTTACGATTGCTTTATTGTAGAATGAACCATTTACATATGATACCAATTTCCCTTTATCTCGCGATATTTTACTTATTCGAGGTCTGATTGTCGGTATCTCTGCATACCTAGTTCAACCTCGTTACCGACAAGTACTCTTTACTCGTTCATGTGATATGTGATCCCTTGTGAGCCAGTCACATGCTTGCAAGATAATTGGATGACATTCCACCGAGAGGGCCCAGAGTATATCTATCTGTCATATGGATGGAAAAATCCCACTCTTGATCCATATGCCTCAACACATACTTTCCGAACACTCAATGCCACCTTTATAACCACCCAGTTACGAAGTGGTGTTTGATATCATCAAAGCATCCTTCCGGTGATGGTGATTAGCATGATCTCATGGTCAAAGGAATTATGTTACTATGTATCTGAAATCTTATAGCAAACGAACTATTGAAATGACTTGATATTTATGCTATGCTTATCTATAGGAGTATGTCCATCACACCATTCTTCTAATGATATGATCTTGTTGTTAATAACATCTCAATGTTCATGATCAGGAAACCATGATCATCTATCAACCAACAAGCTAGTATTACAAAGAGGCTTTACTAAGAACTCTAACAAGTGTATAAATTACACAAGTATTAATGTTTCCGGTTAATACAATTATAGCATGAATGTAAACATTTATCATAAACAAAAGATATAATAATAACTACTTTTATTATTGTATTTAGGGAATATCTCCAACAATTGGATGAATGGAGTTGACAAAACATCTAAGACTAGAATTCGCATTGGTGTTTCTGCCTTATGTTGGTCTATTTTGGGGATGCAGAAAATGACATTATCTTTAACAAAACAAAAACTTTTAATTTTTTGCAGGTTATCCATATGATGGCACATTGGTTGCAGCTTTGGGCGTTCCTACTCCCCCAGGACCAGCGGGATGTTATGGCTACTGGGTGCAGCCATTTGCTGATGGTCGCGGACTACATATTCAATCAATCGTATTGGCGGCAGCTTAATCGCATACAAGATGTGTAATGCGTTTTTTCTGCTTTTGTTTTGCTGGTTGATCCTTGTATCAACTTTAAGCGGCCCATGAATTGTAATTGCTATAGAATGATGAATGTTGGATGATGTTTTATAAAGGCTGTGTGCATCAAGCGATGCAGAGGTCGAGGTTTTATTTCCCTTTTCGAAAAAATATACTGAATAATTTTAACTGCACAATAAGAAGAGTTATATGCACCAGTACGTCATCTGTGTGTAACGTTTGTTGTAGAAGCATGACAACATGCTTGAGTATACAACGAGACAATGGGTGGTGTGGGTGGGGTACGCCATCGCCCTTTTCAAGAAAAAGTAAATTTGACAAATAGAGTAATTTACTCATTAATGAACACGAAGTGTATGATACATTTTTTTTGCATAAAGAATACTAGGAGTAACACGGTTACAACAATTTAAATGTGAAAGTGGAACAATTCCATGCCTCATGAAATTAAAAACAAAGTACTCAAAAATCAAATCTTATTCGGCGGCTATGCAACGGTATGTCTGTTAATAATGGACTGAGCAAGTGAAATCGGATGGGCACGTCTTGCCATAGTGGTTGAGGAGAAGGGTGATGTCCGGTGGAACAATAACATATGTTTCCGTCTATTTATGTTCCGCTTTCAACTCTATGCTTAAGTACGATGCGACAACATGTGATGTGGGTGGGGAAGCAGGCATCTCACTTGTACACTCGTTGCCTTTATTGAGAAAAATAAAAATTTGACAACTAGAGTAATTTACTCATTGATGAATACGAAGTGTACAATACATGTTTTTTTGCATAAAGTATACTAGGAGTAACTTGGTTACAGCAATTCAAATGTGTAAGTGGAACAATTCCACGCCTCATGAAATTAACAACAAAGTATGGAATAAATTAAATCTTATTGGACGCCCGAGTGCATGCAATAGTATGTCTGTTAATGTTGGACCGAGCAAGTGAAATCGGATGGGCACGTCTCGCCACAGTGATTGAGGAGAAGGGTTATGTCTAGAGGGACGCTGAGGTGGACGATGCCGAGGACGTTGGCCTTGATAGCAGTGCAAAGGCAGACGGCGGTGTCGAGATCGACTAGCCCCCGCAACAATGGGCAGCACTCATCGTAGGCCGGAATTCCCACCTTGAGGAGGCCGAGCAGACCACCGAGGATGTTGGCGCACACCCTCAGTCTAAGCACATCGATCGAGCACTGTCTGTTGTGGCTGTGCCCTCCTCCTCCATGGTGCGGCAGTGGCGGAACGGCGATGGGTGGCGTTGGTACCACAACCGGTGGCTGGAGGTACGGCGGTGGCGAAACGGCGACGGGTGGTGTCGGCACCACAGCCGGTGGATGGAGGTACGGCGACGGCGAAACGGCGACAGGTGGCGGTGGCACTGCAATCGGTGGCTGGCAATATGATCCGCACCCGTGCACCGCGACAACGGAGAGGAGAGTCAGGGCTATGGCGAGAGCAACCTTGGATGCCATCGTGTACACGAGTCGCTGTAGCTTTTGCTTGAGTAGTGGTGCTTTGAGATTGGGGATGCAGGAGATCAGGCTTGGAGAGTGTTGTATTTATAGCCCGGTGAGATGGAGCTGTTTAGCGTAGGAGCTTACGTGTGCATGCATGTTTATACATGGCCATGTATGATTCGATCGGTTCCAAGATTGTTATTCCTTCTGCATGATAGCGCCAGTTGTTTTTAGAGAGATATGGCAAGATTTTAGCATGGGGAAGTTGTTATGGACACATGCTTCGGGTTTGTTGACTTTGGCGATAATGCAACAACCTTATCATGCAACGTTGTTCATGCACGTTTGGCGATAACTCGAGCTAGCAATCATATTTTAGAGTCAAAGGACAGGGTTGCCTTAGCAAGTTTACCAAGGATGTGGCGTAACCGCTTAGACCTAAATTAGCAGTACGCGGCGCAGAGAAAAATAAAAAGATGTGGTGGACGTGCGAGCTTAGTCTCAGCCATCTATATCGTGTTACGTATAGCGAGCGAGCGTGCGATTTTTTGATCACACTCTTATTTCTCTTTTATGTTCAGTCTTCCCAATACACTAACAGTGGTACACGATTAATTGGTGAAGTTTTGGCACTTGGAGCCAATCTTATTATTAGAATATAAATGGATATTTCTAGGTTAAAAATAAATAAATGTTTATTTCTTTTCTCTAAGAACATGATTTCTCTAACTAATAAATTATCACATGAAGGATCAGTGATACAAAATTCAGAAACAATTATGCCCATCTGTGGTAAATTTTGCAAATTGAGAAGACGAAGAAAGAAGAGAGTTGGGGAGAAGGAAATGACAGCTCAACCCGGGGTGGGTTCTACACTCACTATATTTAGGACAACACCTACTTGGGACGTCTGCTTGTTAGTCACAAGTTGAAGGAGAAGAGAGAGCTGAAAGTGGAGGAGAGGAGCAGTTCAGAGGGGTGGACGGCCTAAGGACGAAAGTGTTTTTCTTCATCTCTAGGCAAGGACGGGTGGGAAGGTTTAGGTGAAGTGACCCGCCTAGAATCCTCCCTCTCCCAGAAAGCAGTACGCGGGCGCAGAGAAAAATAAAAGTATGTGATGGGCAGGCATAGCCACCGGAAAGCGGTGGCGGACGCAGGAGAAAACCTGAGGGTGGGCACACTTAAAAATTGAACTAGCCTTTGTCTGATAATTTTTTCCAAATAGATGATACTAGATTCTTCTTGGCGATCCCCGGAGCATGGCTATTAGGCGTAATGTTTGATCAAACGACAACAACTAACTAATGAAAGAAAATAGCGTACGATACATGAAAAAAGCACTCAAGGTGTTCCCGAGCCTCACGGTCCTCTTCGCAAGCTATGCCACACGGCCACGGCTGGGCGGGGAGAATAGCTCTGACACCTCGCCGCCGAAGCCTAAGGGGTAGTTGAGGTCGCCGTAGGCACTACCATGGAGCTAGAAGTTCTTGACATCGTGCACCCACGACGCTTGCCCCGTAGACTGGAACGTCCCCAGCCAGATCCGGCGGCCAGTCATCTTTGACATCCACGTCCCCCATGACTGATGCCGCATGCCGTGGTGATGGCCGTGCTATGTCGATTGCGACAGGAGGTCTACGGGCGCCGTATATCGTCCCTACGCGTGCCACCGCCCTAGATGGGCAGAGGAGAATGTCAGCGAGACGAACCGGCCATCTCCAACGGGCGGCGAGGAGGACGGTGGAACGGTTGAGTGGCCGCAACGAAAGCTGAGTGATGCGGCGGTGGAGCAGTGTCGGTGTGGGGATCAGTTAGATTAGAGACGCTCTTATGGAAGAGGTGCTTGGAGTGGTCGATGCGGAATAGCGAATAGAGACTAGTGATGTAGTTGTGCACTAACTGGAGATCCATCGTATGTCCTCTTCCACTAGTAGAAAACGGACCTTTCGTCCAGAGCATTAGTTCCGATTCTGGTATAAACCGGGACTAATGCCCTGGTCCCAACGGCTAGAAACGGCTGCAGGACCCAGAAGACATTAGTCTCGGTTCGTAGGGGACCTTTAGTCCTGGTTCGTTTAACAAAACGAAACTAAAGGGTCTGGAAATGGAGGGATTTCATGCTCTAAAGCAACTTCATCCTTTCATATTTCATTGCTAGTTTTAGCTCATTTCATGCTCTAGAAATGGAGGGATTTGTGTGGATTCTATCTCTATATATCTGGTTAATTTGGCACATATAGTCCTCGAAATTCATTTGATTCATCGAATCACAGAGATACATGAGTTCATCCTATCTATATATCTTGGTTTGGCACATAGTCTCGAAATTCAGATGATTCACAGATGCATCATGCCACTGTCGAGCAACAAAATATCCTTCTTCTTCTACCTGCCGTCACAAAATCCATTGCAACAAAAATAAGAACCAAAACTATGAAGGCATACATATATAAAGTGGTGCCCTAGCATTTTAATCATCGACCGTTTAAGCAAGTAAGAACCAAAAACATGAACATGCCGGGGAGCTACCAAATTAAATTAGGGAGTGTCTCTATCACTACTAGGAAAACGCCTGTTTGTGGCGCACCTGAAAAGGCCATCTATGGCGCACTAGCAGTGCACCACGGGCCTCGCGCTACGGCTATCTCCTAGCCGTGGCGCACTGCCTGGTGCGCCATGGTTGTGTCGAGATAGGCGTGGCGCACATGCCAGTGCGCCACGGAAAGTAGTCCAGGTGCGCCACGTGTATGAAACGATAACCGTGGCGCACTACATGCTGTGCGCCACGGATATAAATTTCAAAATTCAAAAAAAAGTAGCAGATCTGGATCTCGTCGTTAGTGCCGTCGCTCGTCGGTGCAGGTCATCGTCGTCGCCTCCTCGTCACCTCCTCATCGTCACCTCGTCGTCATCGTCGTCGGAACTGCAAGAAGGAGGAGGAGGAGAAGAAGAGGAGGAAGAGGAGGAGAAGAAGAGGAGGAAGAGGTGGAGGAAGAGGAGGAGGAGAAGAATAAGAGGAGGCATCGTCATCGGAACTACAAGGAGGAGGAAGAGGGGGAGAAGAAGAAGGAGCCCGCCGCCTCATCGTCGGAACTGCAAGGAGGAGGCCGCCGTCACCATCTTCACTACAAGGAGGAGGAAGAGGAGGAGAAGGAGAAGGAGAAAGAGAAAGAGAAGGAGGAGGAGGAAAATGAGAAGGAGAAAGAGAAGGAGGAGAACGAAAATGAGAAGGAGAAGGAGGAGAAGAAGAAGGAAAGGAGAATGGAGGAAAAGGAAAAGGAGAGAGGGGAGGGAAAAGAAAAGGGGTAGGTGGGCGGGGTGGGGATTCAAATTTTGAATCCCGCCCAACTTACTCGTAGCGCACTAGGTAGTGGTGCGCTACAGGTAAGTTGCCATCTTTTTTTTTCTGCAGGAAAAAACAGTCTTTTGACCGTAACTTTTTACTCTTTTCGAATTTTGAAAATCTAAAAAATCGCTGAATGACCAATGGTCATTGCGAGCGGATGCGAAATCTCGTTCTCGTCATTTTGGTATATTATACGTATTTTTCCGACATCGTATGTAAAAGTTACGGCCGTTTTACCGTGGCATAAACTTTTTTTGCATAAAAAGTCGAAATACATGTTTGTTAATTTTCGTACAAACTAGACCACATTACCTACCTAAATATGAAATGATTTTATTTTTGGAAGTGTTTATCATTTTATTTTATTTTTTGCAAAACCTAAAAAGGCGATCCACGGGGGAGGGGGGGGGTGGAGTTGGTGCAGGCCACTTAGCCGTAGGGCACTAGGGCAGAGTGCCCTACGGCTAAGTTGACCCAGCTGCTGCAGCACACATGCCCGTAGCGCACTAGGTCAAGGTGCGCTACGGCTAAGTGACACATCCGTAGCACACCTTGACCTAGTGCGCTACGCGTATGTGTGTTACGACCACCTGTGTCCTGGCCCACACATAGCCGTCGTGCACCACCCCCATGTGCGCCACGCTTATGGCAGTTAGCCGTAGGGCACCTGTGGGCAGTGCGCCACTCCTATTTTACCCATGGGGCACTACTAGCAAGTGCGCCACAGAAGTGTGGATTACCTATAGCCGTTTTCCTAGTAGTGTATGGCGAGATCCTCGAAGATGTCTGAGGACGGGATCCTAAGACATCTTCGATAAGCTCTGCCGTAGTGGTGTCCCTTCTCTCGCACACCATCTTTCAGTTTATATCTTCTCTAGCTAGATCAGTATGCTGGTGGAGCTAACTAATTTCACATTTAGAGAGTGCCTCTACGACGAGCTCCTCTAAGATGTTTGAGGACGAGGTCCTAAGACATCTCTGAGAAGCTCCGCCGTAGTGGTGTCCCTGGTCTCGCACACGATCTTCCTTATAGTTGATATTTCATAAGGAAGCATATTTATAGATTAAGCAGCACAACATAGTGTCGACACTCACGACATAATATCGACACTCACCCCTGTCATAGTGTCTCCACCAACTGAAATAGTGTCGCCACTCACTGGCATAGTGTCTCCACTCACGACATATAGTGTCGTCACCCACTTTAGTCTCGGTTGGAGTCTTCTTTAGTCCCGGTTGGAGACACCATCCAGGACTAAATGGGCTCATGTTGGCCCCAGCCTGCCGCAACCCCTTTAGTCCTGGTTGGTGTGTCCAACCGGGACTAAAGATGGAGTAGAATTTTTTTAAATCAGAGCATAGTTGTTTGATGTATACGCTGTGTGCTTTTATTTTTAGACCAGTACTAATCTTAGGATCATGATTTTGTTTGATGTACTTATATAATGCAGATGAGACGGAAATGGATGTACATTGACCGAATCTCTGGCGAGTTCATTAAAGGCGTCCGTTCTTTTCTCGTTGTGGTAGAGGCAAACAAGCAGAATGGTTTTATGTGTTGTCCATGTGGTGAGTGTCGAAATCAAAAGGAATACTCTTCCTCAAGAGTCCTTCACGACCATCTATTTCGGTTCGGTTTTATGTCTGGCCATAATTGTTGGACCAAGCACGTAGAAAGAGCGGTTATGATGAAAGACAACAAATATGAAGAGAATGATGACAAGTATCCTATGTCCCCTGAATACGGTGGTACTACAATGGAAGACAATGATGAAGAAGAAACAAAAGAACATGCATATATGAGCCAGATGATGATCTTGGTCGGGCCATTGCTGATGCAAAGGGAGAATGTGATAGCGAAAGGGAGAGGTTGAAATTTGAGCAGATGTTAGAGAATCACAACAAATTGCTGTACCCGAATTGCGAAGATGGCCATAAAAAGCTAGGTAGCACACTGGAATTGCTGCAATGGAAAGCAGAGGTCGGTGTGCCTGACAAGGGATTTGAAAAGTTGTTAAAGATAATGAAGAAGCTACTTCCAAAGGATAACGAACTGTCTGTCAGTACTTACGAAGAAAAGAAGGTTGTCTACCCTCTAGGATTAGAGGTATAGAAGATACATGCATGCATTAATGACTGCATCCTCTACCGCGGTGAGCAGTAGACATCCCTCGTGTCAGTGTGGATGAAGTTGAACCGACATGTCGATCAATGGAGCTTGACATCCCTGCAGATGAAGGGGATAAAACACTGGGAGAAGTGGAGGGTGAGATCATTCTTTGGAAAAAGTAGCACATCATGTTTCCAGGATGGGCGCCAAGGCAATCTTCTCCTCTGAGAAGAAATACATCACCTCCGAGGCCACCATGACCTCCGAGTCCACCGTCTCCACCAAGAAACAATAGCCCACCCCTCCCTGAGAGGGACCGCAGCGCGAGTGCATCTCCATCTTCGGCGCCTCCGCCCACTGAATCAAAGGGAAGAAAGAGGAAGAATAGCACCGCTACGTCGAGGGATAACCGACACCGAAAAGGACAAGAGCCCCTCCCAAGAGTACCGCCGTCTCCTCCCAAGTTAGCTTATCACCGGACTGATGAGGAAAGCATGATGATCTCCCAAGACGAAGTAAAGGCCCATTTTGCAGCAAAACAACCCGAGCCATAGGTGCAAGTTGATCCAAAAGTCAAGAAGCACTTCAAGGCATTCCTTGCACAACCACCCCAACATGTGTTAAATACGAAAGATGACTATACACGCTGTCTTACGAAGACAATAAAAGAGAAGTAATCAAGCAGTACTGCAAGCAGGAGAAGATCAAAAGAAGTTGCCCAGCTCGGCAAACAGGCAAAACAATCGATCGCCCGCTGAAGGTGTTACCCTAGCCCGCTCAAGGTGCAGTAGATATGGAAGAAGATATTAAATTAGCCAAGGAGTGTAACGTGCCTGTCGAACTAATTCTAGGCGGCGGAGATGTCGCCAAGGCACAAGTAGCATGGAAATTTGTCTATGGGGATCCTTTGGTCAGCGATGAGGTATTCGATGATCTGCCAACACGTATGAGACTTTTGCATGCTTGGTACTTGAAAGTCACAAAGGAAGGGCGACAATTTCTCCTATGTAAAGTTGGAGAGGAGTACTTCCGTCCAGACATGATCTCTATTGAACTTTGTGAATTATTTCAGTTATTCAACCTAGACGCCCTCAACAAGTCCCTCCGTAGCTGCTATTGTCTGTAAGTAATTAAATCTCTAACTCAGCTCGTTCAATTCATTGCCTGTAGTTATCCTCACTATATATCCTTCTGTATGCTATTATATATACAGAATGAAGATTCAGGAATGTAGAATAAAGTCAATCTACAGCATTGGGTTCGGTGATCCAAACAGAGTTAATGGACATACGCTAATAAATAACCCTGAGGAAATGGAGGATAACTTGCTAATGTTTTTAATAGAGCAACATTACAAGAAACAAATACTATTTCCTTACAACTACGGGTGAGAGTCTTACCGTGTTGTACAATTCACATTTTTTACTCGATGTTAAGTGTATATAAACGGTTCTTCTAAACATTGACGTTGACCATGCAAAAGTTGAAACTTAGACTCGTTAAAGAAGCCGATGGAAGACTACCGCAGCATACTTGATATGCTCCAAAAGTAATTTCAATCATTATCGCACTATATCTGTCTCTTACGTTCATTCTCTGAGATATCAAGTAATTAATAACCCATTCATTTCTTTTTTGCCGGATAGGGTTTGGAAAAGGTTCACGAAAGAGGTTCAGGGTGAATGGCGTAAGGAGCTGACCTTTCGTCTGATCCCGGTAAGTAGTACGAGAGTTAGATCCTCGCATATCTTTAATTCTAGTCTCCATATAATTATCATGCTTGATTATTATTTGATTAAATTATATTCCCGAACACTGTGCGATGCAGCCACAGGGGGACTAATTTGTGTGGATATTAGTATGCGAGTTCATTCGTGGGTGTATGGAGCAGGACACAGACTTTCTTGGAGTACGTAAACAATATATTCACAATTTATTTTATACCATAATTTTTGTTGAGTTCCATTCATAATGATCAACTTCTTTATATATAGTTGGATGCGATGCGGAATAAGCTCCTACCACATGAACGCCTATTAGTAATTCAAGAGGAGTTGTCGGGATTTTTGCTCAGGGACGTCATAAACATAAAAGAACAGTACAATGTGGATAAACCTTAAAGTATCCATGTAATGTAATGATCTTCGTATAAATCAAATAGACGAGCTCTAGTCTCGGTTGACACTCGTATATCAAGTTGTGCGTGAGAGAAATAATATTATATATACATCAACGTATACAACATGCAGTAGCGTAGAATAATATGTATATGAAAACTTGTTTGACATGAAAACACAAAATGAAAAATAATTGAACACAAAGAAAACCCCATCTCCTGTTGCGGCAGCAGGTTGCCGCAAAATACTACCGCGACAGAATAACTATACTCCCGGTTCGTGTTATGAACCAGGACTAAAGATCCTCTAGTCCAGCGTGCCCAGCAGGGTCACGTGGAGACAATCTAGTTCCGGTTCTTTTAATCCCGATACGTTAGTCCTGGATTGCAATCCAGGACTAAAGTCCCTTACAAATTGGGACTAGAGACCTGTTTTGTACTAGTGTTCCAATTAAACATGACTCTAAAAAGAAAAGAGACAGAATAATTTTATACCACATATAAATAAGTCTACTTCTAAAAATAAATAAGTCCGTCCGTCTATAAATAAGTCTACTTCTAACCTAACGAAAATTGATCAACTTTATAGAAAACCATAGTAATATTTATGATACTTAAATAGTATTATTAGATCCGGTTTAAAATGTAGGTTTATAATATACCGATTTTATTGTACCTCCGATCCTAAATAAGTGTCGCCGTTTTAAATTAGAGTTAGTTCAAAACCGTGACACTTATTTAGGATCGGAGGGTGTATATATGTTTCTATATTTATCTACAAAATTGGTCAAATGTTCAAAGAAAAAGCTAGAAGTACATTTTTTTAAGTACGGAGGAAGAACTAGTAAATGCGTTGCAACGAGAGAGGATGTCAGGTTTGATAACTCACGGTGCAAATTAATCTTTTATTGACTTTGTGCTTCATTCTTCATAATTATATGCATATGTTACACGGAGGAAGAACCAGTATACGTCATGGGAGTTTTCAAACTCTCCTACAGTCTCTGTGATGATATGGAGCAGCTGATAAGAGACTATTGGTGAGGGAAACCGAGGAAAAGAATGCTTAGACCAAAGTGTCATGGAGGGCTCAGATTCCGGGACCTCCGTATGTTTAACCAAGCTTTACTGGCTCGGCAAGTGTGGCGACTCATTCAATTCCCCAATACACTCTGTGCGCAAGTTCTCAAAGCAGAATACTATCCTAATGGATCTGTACTTGACACTGTCTTTTCATGTAACAAATCGGCAACATGGAGTGCCATTGAACACGGATTGGAGCTTTTCAAAAAGGGTGTAATCTGGCGGGTAGGGACAGGAGCTAGTATTAGAGCCTGGAGAGATCCATGGATCCCGAGAGCTACCTGTTACATGCCCATTTCCCGCCAAAGGAGGTGCCGCTTCCGCTGGGTTTCTGATTTTATTAGCGTGGAGGGTTCCTGGGACATCCACAAGCTGCAGGAGTACTTCCTCGACACGGACACTGATGCCATCCTAAAGATCAAATTGTCCAGGAACAATATCCCTGATTTTTTGGTGTGGCAACCGGACAAGCGCGGTATGTTCTCGGTCCGAAGTGCCTATAACCTTGCCATTAACCAGCGGATGGATGATCTCAACGTTGGGGCATCGAGCACCCGACCTGCTGGCGAGCGACCAATGTGGAAAGCAATCTGGCAATGCCCCGCACCAGCCAAGGTGCGTATGCTGGCCTGGCGCATCGCGCGCAATGCTCTGGCGACCCAGTTAAACAAGAGTCAGCGGGGAATTGATACACCAGCTACATGTCCGATCTGCGGCAGAGAAGAGGAGTCAACATTCTATGTTTTTCTGAGATGCCATCACGCCCGATACCTCTGGGAAAGACTGGCATCTGACTGGGACTTACCACCGGCGGACAGCATCCAGAACACAGGAACGGAATGGTTGTTGAACCTGCAGCATGCTAAGTCCTTGATGATATTCTGGCGGATTTGGTTTGCTCACAACAAAGTCACACATGAAAAGAATCTACCGTCGATTGAAGGGTCTGCCCGCTTCCTGATCAGCTACCTGAACTCGCTCACACTCCTGAAGCAACACCCCAATGCAGATCCAGGGAAGGGTAAGGAGATCATCGACCATGACAGGGGACTTAAAGGAAATGCTAGCAAAAACTTAAGACAGCAGCCGGTGCAAAGGGTGAAGTGGGTACCTCCACCAGCCAACCGTATCAAACTCAACGTTGATGGACCGTATATGAATGATGGGACTGCAGGTGCGGGCATGGTCCTCCGTGATTGCAGTGGAGGAATTATCTTTGAAGCCTGTCGACAACTACGACAATGCTCCGATGCCGTCGATGCTGAATTGGCGGCACTGGAAGAGGGCCTCAACCTTGCCCTACACTGGTCGCCTCTACCCATCTGTGTGGAGACAGATTGCTCTGAAGCTTGCCTGCTATTGAAGGAGTCCACGCTCAATACTTCAATCTATGTGGCACGAATCCATGCTATCCGACAGCTCTTAAAGGAGAGAGACACTAGTTTAGCTAGAATTAGTAGAAATATCAACTCTGTAAGTCATGCTCTAGCGAGGATTGGTAGGGAAGAACCGAAAACAGCCGTGTGGCTGGGCAATTTCCCCCCAGAAATTTGCTCCCTTGCGGAGGCTGATTGTAACTCTACTAATGGTTGAATAAATATCTCTTTCCTGGCAAAAAAAAGATGCATATGTTACACGACGGAAACATATTAAATGAGACGTAATATGATTGATTTTTTGAAGTACCTTGCGAATAGTTTGGCAAATGGAAATATGTCTACTTGCGTAGCATCCCAAGCTCACTCTTAGTCCATAAAAATCTGGCTATATTTGAAAGAGAAAGGAAGCATACCAGCAGTTACACTCTGCAGGCTCAGCATGTGCACAACTCCTACTCCCTCCAGTCTTAAAATAGACATCACAATCTTTTTTTGGGCTTTCCCTTATAGTTTCTATAGCAATGGAGAAATAGGATCGTAGGGATATTGAATAATCGAAAATAAACAATTTGAAGATGGACAAAACTACTACTACCTCCGATCCATATTACTTGTCGCTGAAATGGATGTATCTAGACATATTTTAGTGCAAGATACATCCGTTTCAGCGACAAGTAATATGAATCGGAGGGAGTATTAGAAAAGTTAAGAACAAATGTTAAGAAGACGTTGCATTATTAGCCGACATCATGTACATTTTTCAGCTGCACATACTGAATCCTACTAATTTTTTGGCTGGAACTCGAAGAACCACTTTTTGGGGTTGAGCATCATATTGTATTTTCGGAGATTGGCAAACATTTCTTTAAAGTCGGCAATAAGGTCGTCTTTCTTCTTCGACATTACTAAGATGTCATCCACCTATGCATGTATATTGCTCTTGATTTGATCATGGAGGCAATACTGCAGCGCATATCATGCGCTGGTACATAACTCTTGTGTTTTTTTAGGCCAAAGGGCATCGTTATGTAGCAGAAGGTTCTATAATTTGTAATGAACGAGGTCTTTATTTGATCTGATACTTTCATCCTGATTTGGTGATGACCAGAATATGTGTCAAGAAAACAAAGTAGTTCCGAACCGGCCATCGAATAGATATCTAGATCAATGCGAGGCAGAGCAAGTGGATCTTTGGAACATGTCTTGTTCAAGGCTGTATAATCAATGCACATGCTTAATTCAATAGTCTCCTTTCTGCGGATGAGTATAGGGTTTGCCACCAACTCAGTGTCGATAGTCTCCTCCATAAATCTATCTAACTTGAGTTGAGCTAATTCCTTAGCTATAGCTTTGTGATTTTTATCATTCAAATATCATAAGGACTGCTTGATAGGTTTAGCATATTTTTACACATTAAAAGAGTGCTCAACAAGTTCTCCACATACTCCGGTCATGTCAGATGGCTGTAGGGATGACAATGGGTACCAATGATCCGCGTACCCGCTGGGTAAAAACCCATTACTAGTACAGGTATGGGACAAAAAATTACACATGGCTATGTAAATGGAAAAAAATACATACCTATCGGGTACAACGGGTATGGGCGTGGGATCATAGAATCAATTGTTGGAGATATGCCCAAGAGGCAATAATAAAGTGGTTATTATCATATCTTTATGTTTATGATAAATTCTTACATACCATGCTATAATTATATTAACCAGAAATATTAATACTTGTGTGATTTGTAAACATGTAAGAGTGCCTAGTAAATCCTCTTGTTAAACTAGCTTGTTGGTTAATATATGATCATGGTTTCCTAATCATGAATATTGAGATGTTGTTAACAAGAAGGTCATATCATTAGGAGAATGATGTGATGGACATACTCCTATAATTAAGCGTAGCATAAGATCAAGTCATTTAAAATAGTTCACTTGCTATAAGATTTCAATACATAGTAACCTAAATCCTTCGACCATGAGATCATGTTAATCACCATCACCGGATGGATGCTTTGATGACACCAAATACCACTTCGTAACTGGGTGGTTATAAAGGTGGCATTGACTGTTCGGAAAGTATGTGTTGCAGCACATGGATCAAGAATGGGATTTGTCCATCCATATGACGGATAGATATACTTTGGGCCCTCTCAGTGAAATGTCATTCAATTGGCTTGCAAGCACGTGACTGGCTCACAGGGGATCACATATCACAAGAACGAGTAAAGAGTACTTATCGGTAATGAGGTTGAACTAGATATGCAGAGATACCAACGATCAGACCTCGGATAAGTAAAGTATCGCGAGACAAAGGGAAATTGGTATCATATGTAAATGGTTCATTCGATCATGAAGTAATCGTAGAAATATGTGGGAGACATATGAATTTCCAGATTCCTCTATTGGTTTTTGATCGGAGAAGAGTCTCGGTCATGTCTGCATAATTCAAGAACCGTAGGGAGACACACTTAAGGATTCGATATTGTTTAGTAGATATGGAAAGTGAGTAAAGATACCGAATCTAGTTTGGATTCTCGGATGGGATCCGGATATCACGAGGAGATTCGGAATGGTCCGGAGAATAATATTCATATAAGGAAAGTCCAATTCTTGGGGAATAGTTTCGGTGTTTTCACCGGAATGTTCTACAAGGGTCTATAAGGTTAACTGATCCGGAAGGGGAAGGGTACATGGATGTGTCATGATAAAGTGGAATGGTTACATCATGTCCTAGGTCACTTGGCTGTACACTTGGAAGAGAGAAATCAAACTCTAGTTTGAAAGTCAAAATAATGCAGTTTGAAAAAGTCAAAGTGGGACTTTAGTTTCCAAGTGGAGGGAGGGAAGGAATCCTACCTAAGGGAGGATTCCTCCCTCTCCCTTCAGCCGACCCCATGAGGTGGAGTTGGGGAAGGACTCCCCTTCCCCAACCGCCCTTCCCTCTCATAAATAGAGGAGAGGGGGCGCCCCCCTTGCACCACACAAGAAACCCTAGGTCAGCCGCCGCCCCCCTCTAGATGCGTCTGCCCTAGATCTCCTCTAAACCGCCGTGTAGCTAACCCCTAGCCACTGGCTACCTCTAAACCCCTCGGCCCTCTAAACCCTAGATCGCCGAGGCCCTCTCTCTACTCCACCATACCCACTCCGGCTTAGGCGAAGCCCTACGGGATCTCCCATATACTTCTGACACCACGCCGCCGTGCTGCCGGAATCGCCAGGAGAGAGATACAACCTCTGTTGCCTGCTAAATGACATGCCAAATAGGCAAAGCACCTACTCCCTCCGTCCCGATTAAAGGACACAATTTGCAATTCTCTAGGCCCTAGGTATTCTCCAATTGGTCCATTTTATAGTATGGAGAAGAACATGCGTGAGATAAAAAGAGCATGCAAAGCGTTCACATTTATTCACACATGTGTATGCAAGCATTTTGTTCTTTTTACACCGGAGTAATTACAGAGATTAAATGCTTTTGTGTAATATTTTAGGATTACATGGTTTGCAAATTGTGTCTTTTAAACCAGGACAGAGGGAATAGGTTGTAGACTCATATGGTCTTGGTAAATGTGATGTTATGGTAACTAGTTAAGTTACTACCTCCCTGTTTTTCATTAATTATCATGTCATATCACCAATTTGCTTACTTGGCATTACATGTACATGCACGTTACTAGCTAAGTTACTCCAACTATAACTAGCCTTAGACTAGTTACAATGGAGAGTATCATATATATAGTAGTATCATGCATATGATATTAGTATATGATTTCATCTTCATAATGCATAGTATTATAGTCTTAGTGTATTTGTTGTTTTGTAGAATCTCAATGTAAAATTGTGGATGAGATTTGTTTGGAATTAGTTTTTCTAGTTTTATGTCATATGATACCGTATCTACTTATGATACCAACATAATCTCTTTCATCATTAATTTCTATGACACATAAGCATTTTGCATACATGTAGTACATAATACCACCTATGATACCCCTTTTGGGGCTAGTCTTAGGTAGCTCACCACAAAGTCTGAGGCTAGTGGGTACCTCCATTAGGCCTTCGCCAATAGTAGACCTCATGGCAAACTCTCGAAGATTTTACGCTAGCGTAACGGCAAACTACTGACACATGAGACCGGAACAGTACATCTATTGACAGTTTTAACGTCTCTTGTCCGACATGTTTTTATTTTTCCTGACAGCCCAGTTTTAACTCTCGGCAAACCTTTGCCATGAGCACGATAGAATGCTCTTGGCGAATCGACGATTTGATGTCCATTATTTGCTGTTAGCAAACATACGGCAAATAATTTACCGTGTGGAAAGTGTCCTTTGCCGTGTGTTTAGGTACATGGTAAACTACTGACTTTATGCAGTAACGCCGGGGCTACACACTCTATTTTCCAAAAAAAAAAGAAATCTTCGCATGGCAACACGTTTGAGTAATTCAACAAAGATTGATGTGGATGGGGCAGCATGCAGTCGAGTTGTACACCATCGCCCTTTCCGTGAAAAACTAAAATTCAACAACTAGAGTAAATTACTCATTGATGACATATACTATCAATACGATGGAAGTGTACAATACATGTTTTTTTTGCATAAAGTATACTAGGAGTAACTTGGTTACAGCAATTCAAATGTGTAAGTGGAACAATTCCACGCCTCATGAAATTAACAACAAAGTATGGAATAAATTAAATCTTATTGGGCGCCCGAGTGCATGCAATAGTATGTATGTTAATGTTGGACCGAGCAAGTGAAATCGGACGGGCACGTCTTGCCACAGTGATTGAGGAGAAGGGTGATGTCTAGAGGGACGCTGAGGTGGACGATGCCGAGGACGTTGGCCTTGACAGCGGTGCAAAGGCAGACGGCGGCGTCGAGGTCGACTAGCCCCCGCAGCAGTGGGCAGCACTCATCATAGGCCGGAATTCCGACCTTGAGGAGGCCGAGCAGACCACCGAGGACGTTGGCGCACACCCTCAGTCTGAGCACATCGATCGAGCACTGTCTGTTGTGGCTGTGCCCTCCTCCTCCATGGTGCGGCGGTGGCGGAACGACGATGGGTGGCGTTGGTACCACAACCGGTGGCTGGAGGTACGGCGGTGGCGAAACGGCGACGGGTGGTGTCGGCACCACAACCGGTGGATGGAGGTATGGCGACGGCGGAACGGCGACAGGTGGCGGTGGCACCGCAATCGGTGGCTGGCAATATGATCCGCACCCGTGCACCGCGACAACGGAGAGGAGAGTCAGGGCTATGGCGAGAGCAACCTTGGATGCCATCGTGTACACGAGTCGCTGCAGCTTTTGCGTGAGTAGTGGTGCTTTGGGATTTGGGGATGCAGGAGATCGGGCTTGGAGAGTGTTGTATTTATAGCCCGGTGAGATGAAGCTGTTTAGCGTAGGAGCTTACGTGTGCATGCATGTTTATACATGGCCATGTATGATTCGATCGGTTCCAAGATTGTTATTCCTTCTACATGATAGCGCCAGTTGTTTCAGAGAGATATGGCAAGATTTTAGCATGGGGAAGTTGTCATGGACACATGCTTTGGGTTTGTTGACTTTGGCGATAATGCAACAACCTTATCATGCAACATTGTTCATGCACGTTTGGCGATAACTCGAGCTAGCAATCATATTTTAGAGTCAAAGGACAGGGTTGCCTTAGCAAGTTGACCAAGCATGTGGCGTAACCGCTTAGACCTAAATTAACAGTACGCGGCGCAGAGAAAAATAAAAACATGTCGTGGGCAGGCATAACCACCGGAAAGGTAAGCCGATATCGAGGTTATGTTACCTCCATTCGTATATACTCCGTCCATCTATAAATAAGTGTACTTCTAATCTAATGAAAATTGATCAACCTTATAAAAAACGTAATAACATTTATGATATTTAATTAGTATTATTAGATCCGGTTTAAAATATAGGTTTATAATATACTGATTTTATTGTATATATATTTCTATATTTGTTTACAAAATCGGCAAATGTTCAAAGCAATAGCTAGCTAGAAGTACATTTTTTTGCGGACGGAGGAAGTACCAGTAAATGTGTTGCAACGAGAGAGGATGTCGGGTTAGATGACTCATGGTGCAAATTAATCTTTTATTAACTCTGTACTTCATTCTTCATAATTAGATGCATATGTTACATGACGGAAAGATATTAAACGAGACGGAATATGATTGATTTTTTGAAGTACCTTGCGAACAGTGTGGCAAATGGAAATATGTCTACTTGCGTAGCATCCCAAGCTCACTCTTAAGTCCATAAAAGCTGGCTATATTTGAAAGAAAAAAGGAAGCACCAGCGGTTACACTCTGCAGGTTCAGCCTGTGCACAACTCCTACGTACTCTCTCCAGTCTTAAAATAGACATCACAAATCTTTTTTTGCGCTTTCCCTTATAGTTTCTATAGCAATGGAGAAATAGGATCGTAGGGATACTGAATAATTGAAAAGAAACAATTTGAAGATGGGAAAAACTACTATTAGAAAAGTTAAGAACAAATGTTAAGAACACGTTGCATTATCAGCCAACATCATGTACATTTTTTGGCTGCACATACTAAATCCTAGTAATTTTTTGGCTAGAACTCGAAGAAGCACTTTTGGGGGTTGAGCATCATATTGTATTTTTGGAGATTGGCGAACATTTCTTTTAAGTCGGCAATAAGGTCGTTTTCTTCTTTGACATTACTAGCGGTCACCCGTACTCATACCCGTCAACAGGTATAACATTTTCCCATACCCGTCACCGATAGGATAAATGGGTACCCGCGGGTAAAAATACCCCTCTTTACAACACATAAAGTAAAAAAAATAGTAGGACATTATAAACATCTACATGTTATAAATAGCGGTCAAACCTAGAATAGAGGCGCCACCAGTATGGCGGCTACCCTAGCCATTTACGTAGTTGCGATTCTATGAGAAATAAAAGATCGATATTAATCGCATGAGAATCAGAATGTGATCACACAAAGAAGCTCGAGAATAAGGATGTGATCACATAAAGAAGATATGGACTGCGGAAGTCACTTGGCGGGAGGTGAATTGATCCTGACTAACATATGAGCGATCGTGGAACAAGAAATCACGAGATCACCTAGCTAGAATTAATGCATGATTAAGAATATTACAGAGATCCCACCTATCAATTTTTTGCATGGGTAGATGGATACGCGGATATGGCTTCTATGATCCCACGCCCATACCTGTTGTACCCGATAGGTATGGATATTTTTTCATTTACATAACCATGTGTAATTTTTTGTCCCATATCTGTACTAGTAATGGGTGTTTACCCAGCGGGTACGCGGATTATGGGTACCCATTACCATCCCTAGTGACGGCTAAGTTTGGAGGGGATGGGTAAGGGTATGGGGTTGCTCTACCCGTACACATACCCTGCGGGTGCCATCCCTAGATGGCTGACATGTGAAGATATCTTTATTGGTTTGGAGGAACTCAATGATCGCGCTTTCCTATGCGTTAGTAAGGTCTGCACCTATTTTTTTCACCTTGGAGGGATCGGTCTCCTCTAGCTGGATTTTCTTTGTCTCTTCCGGTGCCTTAAATTCTGGATTCGGCTTCAAAACCTTCTTCTTTGTAGCTGGTATCTTGGATAGGTCAATTCTTCGGTTGATCTCCTGGTACTCTTCAGTGTGTAGCATGACTTCTGCAAAGGCAGGACTGCCAACCTCGCACTCTCATTCTTTCTTCGTGTTGCCACGGATGGTGATGACACCCATAGGACCCGAAATCTTCACAATGTTGCAGATGTACCAGGGACATGCCATGACCTACCAGTAAGCCGGGCGGCCAAAGATGGCATGATAGGACTCTTGAAAGGTACCACTTTGAAGGAAAGTGGCTCGGTGCAGAAATTAGCCGGCCCACCGAAAGTTACTTCCATGGTAATTTCGCCGAGTGAGTAGGCTTGTTTCCCTAGGACTATGCCATGGAAAGTCACGGTGTTGTGGTTAAGATGTGATTCTGGTATATTCATGATGTGCATGGTCTCTATTTAGAGTATATTGATGCTGCCACCGTCTTCCATGAGGACTTTAGAGAACTCAAAGTTTTCAATAAGAGGATTAACAACCAGTGCATATTTTCCCCGCCTGTGAGGGTGTTTCGGGTGATCACTACAGTCAAAGGATATTTTCAACTTGGACCAATCAAGGTACCGAGGCATTGGACAAACTATTGTGTTGAGCTCATAAAGAGCTGATTTTTGGGCTTTAGCAGGTTGGCTTCCAAGGAAGCAAACATACGTATCTTTATTGGTTGGGTATGCCTTTTTGTCATCCCACTTAGGACTCTTCCATATTGGAATCTTTCTTGTATTCCTTTTCTGTTTCATGTTTCTTGTCTCTTCCCTTCTTACATCTATATTTAGTGTTTTCATCTTTAATGTCATCATTATAGAGATACTCTCTGTGGGAAGATCCCCCAAATAAATCCGAGTGATGCACGCATGGAAGGTTGGCAACATCAGCATAGTTGAGGCCCTTGCTGGTGTGTTGTTTGCCTCTCCCCTAGATTTGGGAACTTCTGTGGCCTTGCCCGCGGCTGCCTCATTCGCCATGACCTCCAGACCTAGAAGTGGAAGCTAGTTCTTACGTATCCAGGTTGGGTTTGTTTTCGGTGAGATTTTTGCGTTTCTGGTTATGTTGTGGCTTAGCCGGTTTTGAATTCGGGTTAGCTACATTGTTCAGCAGGCCTAGTGAGTCGCCATCAGCATTAGCATACTGGCTAGCTAACTCTATCATTAGTCTCAGGTCAGTGATTTCGTCCTGCTTCGGGCAGTGACGAAATAATCCGACTAAGATCCATGTGATGAAAGCTTCTATCGCGGTCTGATAATTTACTCCTTCACATGAGTTTTTCATGTCGATCCATTGTCCACGATAGTACCTACAAGTTTCTCTCGGATTCTTGGTACAACGTTGTAGATTCCCGACTATGTAGGGTCTTCTAAAGGTACACTCAAAGTTTTTGAAGAACACACTCCACATATCATACCAGTTTTGTATGGTTTCTAGCAACTCATTGATCCATGGGTGTGCTGTTTTTCTCAACATAAAAAACAGCGACGAGGCCATTGTTGCCTTTGGCGATGCACACAACATTGAAGTAACCCTGAAGCCATGTATCTGGCCGAGTGAAGATCCTGTCGTAAGTTGTAATATGTTTGGCGATTTGAAAATATTTCGAGAACATGGTCTTCCAGACTAGTGAACCAAAGCACTTTGGGCCCACATAAATATAATCCGACTCATAGAATCATGCTTCCTTGTTGGAGTTGATCCGTTTGCACGCGTCACTAGGAGACAACGAGCGATGCGGTGAATGTTCTCTGTCCTCACAAGTGCATAGTGAGTACTCATCATTGCGCCTGCACGGTTGTGGAGTCAGATTTCTATGTCCTATGCTACTGCCACCGCCACCCCCCACTACTAGGAAAATGCCTGTTTGTGGCGCACATGGAATGGTCATCCGTGGCACACTAGCAGTGCGCCACTAGCCTCGCGATGCGGCTATCTCCTAGCCGTGGCACACTGCCTAGTGCACCACGGTTGTGTCGAGATAGGCGTAGCGCACCTGCTAGTGCGCCACGGCTATGTGGGCAGGTGCGCTACGCGTTGGATCTTCTGTGGCGCACATCGCAGTGCGCCACTAAGCTGCGCAGGTGCGCTTTAGATGTAGTGCGCCACAAAAGCTAGGTCATGTGCGCCACAGGTGTTTTTTTTGTTTTTTTAATTTCAGAGCTAGATGATATACAATACAGATTATATACAATATTACAAGTTGTATATACAATACAGATTATATATAGATATACAATTATATATATATAAATACACAATTTGCAAAACAAGATTAAAACAAATACATATAGATAAGTCTCATACATGAATACATAGTATAAGTTACATTGTTTCGATCAAGTTACAAAGTAGTTGGTGACATGCGAATACATTTGTCTCGAACAAGTTAGAGCTCGGAAGCTCGTCTAGACATCTAAACTAGCTAGACACAAACGCGGGATAAACAGCCAAAGAAGATAAGCATGATCACCGCCGTGACAAAGGTGTAGGTCTTTATCCGGTTCCTCGTCCTAACTCCCGCTAGATAGCGCATGTATCTAGCTTCCGCCTCTGCCATAGTGTTGTACCCTTTGTAGCTATTGCCGCTGAAACGGTGCACCTGTCTCCGGCAGTCTTTCCAATCATCATAGACTCCGGGAACCCGTCCCTTGTACACGACGTACCATGTCATCTACAAGTTGATAATAATAATTAACCTATGATTGAAAAAAAACATATATAATTAAAGTCGCATATGAAGATACACTTATAGAAAGTACTCCTAAATCAAAAAGACCAAACTCAAAAAGCATGCCTCATATATAACTAGGTTGTTCGACACAGGAATATGCTACGATGGAACTGTTCGCCAAGTAGGATGCACAACACCTGGACCTGTGCATAGCACAATACGGACAATCCCATCGCAGCACATTCACATATAGTGTGCCACGACATTTCAATCATCGGCATTATTCTTGAAAAAGACCAAAGTAAGTCGAAAAGAATGCCTCATATATATATACATAGGTCGTTGGACACAGGAATATGCTACGATGGAACTGTGAGCCAAGTAGGATGCACAAGACCTGGACTTGTGCATATCACAAGGCTCACAATCTCGTCGTAGCATATTCACATATATATTGTTCCACGACATTTCAATCATCGGCATTATTCTCAAAAAAGACCAAAGTAAATCAAAAAGAATGCCTCATATATATACATAGGTCATTGGACACAGGAATATGCTACGATGGAACCATAAGCCAAGTAGGATGCACAACATCTAGACTTGTGCATAACACAAGGCTTACAATACCGTCGTAGCACATTCACATATATATTGTGCCATGACATTTCAATCATCGGCATTATTCTCGAAAAAGACCAAACTAAATCAAAAAGAATGCCTCATATATATATATATATATATATATATATATATATATAGGTCGTTGGACACAGGAATATGCTACGACAGAACCGTGAGCCAAGTAGGATACACAAGACCTGGACTTGTGCATATCATAAGGCTCACAATCCCGTCGTAGCACATTCACATATATATTGTGCCACGACATTGATTTATATATAATAATAATCAAAAGAAGTAAGCGATGATTCATAAACCTAATAAGATAAGTATAGTAGCATGTACACTTGTCCCCATACACACAAAGGTCATCTATAGTTTGTAACTACAACTAGGCCAACATCAAGCCTTCTGGCTCAGCTTAGGGAACAGGAGGACGCCTTGTCTCGTCATGAACTTCCTATAGTCACCCTGCATCTCTAGGCGATCTTCTATGTCACGGTTATTTGAGATATTTCCTCCATAGAAGATTCCCCCCGAAGTCATGACATCACGAAAGATGATTGCCCCAAACTGCTGCTGGATGCGATACATCTCTTGTCTAATATCTGAATCAGTGATCTTGGCGTTTGCTTCGGCCCACTATTTGAGATTATCTGGCAACGTAGAATTCTGCTGTTCAAGTAGGAACGCCCTCATGTGATGGAGTGCGTAGTAGGCTTCCTTCTTACTGTTTTCTGGCTGCTTCACGAGGGGAACTCCGTTACATGGTTGAAGACGTGCCTGCCGAACTTGACCTTCGTACGCACGAAGGTGGTGCCTTCCGTCGAGGCAAAGCCAGTGAGAGCATCATCCAGAACTTCCTTGATCTTGTCGTAGTTTTTCTTCTTTTCTAGACTCCCCGAGTCGAAATACGTGACGTGGGAATGCTTCGGCGATAAGGAGATGAGCGTGCAGTGTTCATCTCTGCGCAAAAAATTCAAATGGAATGTGTTGGAAAAAAGAATGATAATAATCTAATAAAGCCAATCGACGGTAGCGAGTGAATAACGACTTATTCGGGAAAGTAAGGCACGAGAATGTATTCTTTTATCTTGTTCTCCACGAGGATTCTTTTTATGTACGAGGCCACGATACGTCATTCGGCGGGGGAACCCAAGCAGCCGTCACGCATGTAGTAGGGGTCCACTATAGCGATGCCCGGTGTGTTCTCTTTAATGATCTGCATGGCCAGGCTGAGAGAAAACAGACGGACCATGGTATAGTGCAGCGGGTATAGGTGGAACATATTGAATATGTCGTCGAACCGCAGGAAGAACAGATCCGCAGGGGCATTGTCGATGAAGCCCAAGCCTGGTGGCACCTTAACCACGAATACCGGGTGCGAGGGATCTTTCTCCGATAGAAGGCGTCTCTCTATCGTCAGCACGCCGTCATGCACACTCTGCAGTTCCGAACTGGCGAGCCTCCGCAAATTCTTAGGTAGCATGGGCTCACCCGCCACATGAATCCTCCACATAATACCCGCTGGTCTTGGTGGCCCGTCCCGAAACCTGATCGGATTCGCAGTTGTTGACGCCACCGGCTGGCTCGAGCTGCTAGATTTTCTTTTCCTGCCCTTTTTTCCTTTTGGAGAGCGGGCAGGCACCGCAATCTGAGCACCGGCCGCCCTATGTAGTGTGTCAGGGCTTAGAATAAAGGGCCGGTTGGTTGTATCAGCTGGCTCTGTAAAGGCGCAAGATGGAGGCGTCTCCTGAGAACCAAACAGACGCTTGGTGATAGTGGCTTTCTCTGTGGGGCCACCAGCTAGGTCTTCGTTGCTAAACTGAGTGTTGAAGAAGTGATCATTCCAGTCTTCGTCGTCCTCGGCCGGATCTTGCGCCATGTGCATATCATTAACATGATCATCTGACCCACTGCGTGGAGGTGATGGCGAGGGCGGTAAGGGAGCCTTGCCACCGCTTGTCGCTGCTACGATAGGCGGTGCTGTTGTCTGTGGCGTGATGGCCCCCGCCGTCCCCAAACGGATCATGCTCTTTGGCCATTGCAAGAATAAGCCGAAGCAAGTTCTGAGGACAGCCGACTCTTCTTCATCCGCTTCTGGGGGTTGAATGGGAGGTTCGAGGTCGTCGCAGCCCCTTAGCACCCGACTAATTTTAACCCTGTGCACGCTATCTGGCATCGGCCTTGAGTGGAACGTGCGCTGCAAGGGTTGAACGATGGTACCCTTGGCAACATCCCTCAGCTCGTTGTTCACGTAGCATAAGAGAGTGAAAGGAACATCCGTCTGCGGAAAACATGTACAGCATCGTCAGAGATGCCATAAGAGTAATAGATGGCCTGAAAGGCGGTAAAGCAATTTGTTTACCGTGATGGCGTCGAGATCGGCTAATGTCAACGCACCGCATACGGCGATGCGCGTGCAAGAGACGGAAGGGCTGCTTGATGGCGTGGTGCTGGCCGCCGGTGTATTCTCCCTACCGACGGGTGCTTGGAGCTCCGGTGCCGCCACGACGATGGCAGGGGGGCACCAACACATTTACTCCAGTGCCGCGGTGATGGCAGGGGGAGTCACCAACACTTGCGACACCGTGGTGCTAGCGGGCGGAGTCACGAACATGTAGTTCGCCTGATTCGTCGGTGCCGCGTTGTTCGAGTGGCTGCTGGCCATGCTTGGAATCGGGCACGGCCCTACTCGACCACCCGCACTCCAGTTCTCTATTGACTCCACCAAGGTAGGCAAGAAGGATGTGAGGGTGATTGCCAGGTTGTCTTGGACGATCTGCGGGATCCGCGCCACTTGTTCCTTAAGTTCTTGAACCTCGCGGTTTTCCTCCTCGCTCCTTCCCGACGGCGCCACATGCGTCCTCGGCGGTGGACCAAAATGATCCACCCAATTCTTACCCCCGAGGCCGGCCAGACGGCCAGCCGACGACAGCTTCTTCGTAACCGGCTCTATTTTTTTGGCCAGGTTCATCGCCCTGTTAAAAGGGTTATCCCACCGGGTGGCCGCCATCGACCCCTGGGATGAGGAACCCTGGGATCCATGACTAGCAACAATTTCCTCCTCCTGCAGAAGAAGTAAAAGTGAATCATTTAGATCATCGATTAGAATGCAATCGAGTTGATCCGCGGTAATTAGATTATACTTACCACAATTTCCTCGAATTCCTTCACCGCAGGATCCGCGGTGAGTTGTTTGGTTTTTGGGTCCACATGGTAATGGGCCCTAATGAAGTTTCGAACCTGCCCGGGTTCGAATTTCGCAAAGGGGTTTTCTACCCCCTTGGATCTATACTCTTCGTCCTCCTTATTCCATTCGGCCTCCTTATTCCCTTGGATCTAAACTCTGCAGTTCCCCCATAGTTGTCACTAGCACTGCCTTATCCCACTGGTTCCACCCACTGCTCTAATCTAAACCTGTGAGCACCCAGGTTCGAATCCTGGTGCCCACCTTTTTTATTTTTATTTTAAAAATATTTTTAAATGTTCCAAAAAATGCCCAAAAGTGGTGATATATTCCATAAAAGTTTTGTTTTATTTTTAAAAATACTTTTAAATATTCCAAAATTTCCAAAAGTGATAATATATGTCATAAAAGTGGTACAAATATGATTCAAAGTATAACTAAATTTCATAATAATTTGTCCATGAATATTACAATCTTTTTCGACCACGCGTTTTACAATATTTTTTTAGCTAGCGTTTTACAATCCCTTTTCCCTTCTTTGTCGCGGTTGAATAATTTAGCCCCAGCACTTTAATGTTTCTTCTTTCGAACGGGCTACCTTTTTTGGGTAGGGTTGTCATTTTTCTTCTTGTGATGTATGTTGCTGTATCGTAGTCGTCGTCATCTTCAATCTTTGGATCGCAGTACTGGTCGAAGTCTTGCTCGTTGGCGACTCCATCCATTCGGATGATGTTTCTTTTTCCTCTCCTCACGACAACACGGCTACGCTTTGTCGGGTAGGTAATGAAAATACATTGGTCCACTTTGGTAGCTAGTACCCACGGTTCATTTTTCGCGGCCACGTTCGCACCGGCGGCCTTGGATTTGGCTGCTTCGGGTATAACCATGGTTGTGAAATACCGGTCTTCTCTTTCGACGCTCTTTGCCCATATGACACGGAACATCGGCACCTTTTCTCCACAGTAGTCGAGCTCCCAGATCTCCTCGATTCTTCCGTAGAATCTTCCCTTCATGTTGTCATCGGTGTAGAATTCCGACGTTACGCCTGAGTTCTGATAATCACACTTGTTGTCCTTTTCCTCCGTGTAGAATGTGTAGCCGTTGATATCATACGCCTGATAGGTCACCAGGTTTTGCATCGGTCCCTGCGACAAGGTGAATATGATCTTTTCCCTGTCAGAAGAATGCGATCGCGGGGGATTATCAAGGAGCATCTTCCTAAACCAACGCGTGAAATCTGTGTTATGCTCTTTGATTATTTCTCCCTGCGTCCTCGGTATGCCCCGGTCACTGTACTTCTTCTCGATTAACCTTTTGTGCTTCTGTACCCAAGGATCGACCAGTTCTAAATGCTGTAGCGCGACGAGGTTTGCTCGATCAAAGTCTGCGCGTCGAAAATCGAAGGCTGCATGCAGTATGCGACGACCCTCTCGGTGACCAGATCCGTCGAGCTTGCCAAGGTGCCTGTTAACAGGAAGACCGACAGGGTTCTCAATGTCTAGATAATTCATGCAGAAAGAGATGCACTCTTCGGCCAGAAAGCCCTTGGCTATGCTTCCATCTGGATGGGACTTGTTGCGAACGTATCCTTTGATGTGTCCGTTCATCCTTTCGAACGCCATCATGCTACGGAGGAACATCAGCCCGAGTTGGACGATGTCCTCCACGACATGGACCAGCAGATGCACCATAATGTCGAAGAATGCGGGTGGGAAGTAGACCTCAAGCTCGCATAGTATCACCACGATCTCCTCCTATAGCCTCCCGAGCTGATTCACGTCAATCGACTTCCTAGAGATGACGTCGAAAAACTTGCAGAGGCCAAATAACGTTTCACGGACGTGCTCGTCCATTATCCCTCTTAGTGCGACCGGAAGTACCTACATCATTAGCATGGCACAGTCATGAGACTTCATGCCACTGAACCTCTGCTTCGCCTCGTCTAGGTATCTGCTTATCTTTCCCGCGTAGCCGTAAGGAAATTTGACTCCTAGAAGGCACTTGAAAAACTTTTTACCCTTCCGACGACCTTGTGTCGTCTCCGACTCATGACCATCGTCATCTTCTTGAACTTTTTACCCTTCCGAACGACCTTGTGTCGTCTCTGACTCATGATCATCGTCATCTTCCTGATCATCAGGAGTAGTGCGTCCTCTGTGAAGCTCCTTCCGGATACCCAAGCATATCAGGTCATGCCTTGCTTTCGGACCATCTTTCGTCCTATCTGGCATGTTGATTATGGTGGCGACCAGACTCTCGCACACGTTTTTCGTGATATGCATGATGTCGAGGCTATGAGGCGTGCGGAGAAACTTCCAGTATGGCAACTCCCAGAAAACAGACCTTGTTTTCCATACCTTCATCAGCGGCTTGTCTTGTTGCTGCCTCTTTCGCTTCTTTCCAGGCTTAGGACAATCTTTCCAGTTTTTCAGCAACTCTTCCACTTCTTCGCTGCTCCTACGCTCTGGGATTCCTCGGGTCTCGGATTTGCCATCGAACAGGTCTCCACGTTTTCTCCATGGATCATTCTTGCCGAGCCACCTCCGGTGCGCCATGAACACGGTTTTCGATGACCCTAGATATTTCTCTAGTTGGAGATAGCTTGTGTTATCCATGCACCTAACGCATGCGCAGAATCCTTGGATAACCTGCCCCGAGATATACCCGCAACCTGGATAGTCTTGCACCGTAGTGACCAACGCGGATCTCATAGTGAGTGCTGCTCTGGCTACCGAACGGATTGAGTCCATCGGTGCTCGCACCAAGCCTGATGTTCCTCGAATCTCCACCGAATTCTGGGAATTCGAGGTCCAATGCCATCGGTGCTAGCATCTGAAGGGTGCGTCAACAGCTCATCCTTTTCGGGGTCATCATCGTCATCTCCTGGCTTCTTCCTTTCCGCATGCCATCGCATGAGCTTTTCTTCCTTAGGGTCCGCGAAATAGCGCTGCAGACGAGGAGTGATAGGAAAGTACCATACCACTTTTCGAGGTGATTTCTTCCCTTTCTTGTATCGACTCACGCCGCACACCGGACATGTGGTTTTCTCCGCGTCCTCGCCCCGATAAATGATGCAATCGTTGATGCATACGTGATATCTAACGTGCGGTAGATCGAGAGGACAGGCGATTTTCTTGGCGTCCTCGATACTAGTTGGACATGTGTTCCCCTTCGGGAGATGATCATGCCAGAATGCCATCATATCGTCGAAGCTTGCGTCCCTCAATTTGTGTTTTGCCTTCATCTCCATAGCCTTGAGCGTTACATTCAACCGGGTATCATAGGGTCTGCATCCTTCATACAATGGAGTAACCGCGTCTTTCTCATGTTGCGCAGGCTTGGCTTTCTCTCTAGCGGCAGCCCTGGTGTTACTCGTCTGCTTGAGAATCAGCTCTTGCACATAAGGGTCCCGCACCCAGCCTGACGTTGTTCCATCGTCGTCTCCTCCTCCGGCATCTAGATCATCATCATCCCGGTCTGCTTCCGCACCTTCACTATCTCCAGGAGACTCTTCATCATCTCGCCCGTTGCCGCCGTGATGATGATCATCGTCATGTTGCCCACCTTCACCGTCTCCATCGTCTTCGTCATCGCTTATCCAACGAGTGTATCCATCAATGAAACCATGGCGGAGCAGGTGTGCCTGCAGATTCCCGGAATCTGGGTCGATCACCTAGTTGAGTTTGCATCTTCTGCACGGACATCTTATCTCTGTCTAGTTATTTCGTATCATGTCGGCCGTCGCACATTTCAAAAATCTAGCCACAATGTCTTCACTCATTATGAGCACCATTTTTGCCTGCACTATGTACACAGTACAATTAGAAGTCTATTAGAACCACATGATCAATGCATGCATGCAATGGTCGATAGAAAATTTCGGCATGACCTATCCTAAAATTAGGACCTTTGCGAAATGCCAAAGTCTTGCCAAAATGGAAATGAATCAACATTTTGGCAAAACAAATGGCAACTTGTTCACATACAAACACAAGAGAGAGAGACCGATCCATACACACATGAACATATCATTATCCTCTCCATACAGACATGCATGAGCATCATCGATTATCTCCATATACACACACATATGACCATCGATCCTCTCATACACACATCATGAGCATTGATCATCTATATACATATGAGCATATCATCCATATACACATGAACACATCCTTACATGGAAAACTTACCGAGATGAGAGACCAATCGCGAGAAAGATGGAAAGGAGAGGTGCGCGCGAGACCGGAGAAGGAGATGAGAGAGGAGAGCTTCCTCTATTACTTATGTAACATCCAAGGCAAGTTCTACATGCTAAAAATGGTGAATGAGTGGAGAAATTGAGGTGGGAAGGAGAAGGATCCCGACTAGATCTAAGGAGGAAGAAGGGGAAATTGAAGTGTGGGGTGGTGGATGATCACACATGTGCACAAGTGGAGCTGCCAAAAAAAGGTCGCCACATCCGTGGCGCACTCGGCCCTAGTGCGCCACAGGGATTAGTAACATCCGTGGCGCACATGCCATAGTGCGCCACGGATGTGTCTGACCGTTTTACAGAGCAGAGGGGCATGCGCTTAGGCCTAGCGCACCCACCCAACGTGAACCACGGATAACACCAACAAGCGTAGCGCACCTACCCTATGTGCGCTACGGATATCTGGCGTGCGGCCAACATGGCCCTGGCCCACACATATCTGTGGCGCGCTATTGTCATGTGCGGCATGGTTGTTCTAGTTACTAGTAGGGCACTGCCCATAGTTGAGCCACGCCTGTTTTAGCCGTGGGGCAATTCAACCATGTGAGCCACGGATGTGCTGATTACCTATAGCCATTTTCCTAGTAGTGCCCACCTCCACCGCCACCATGGTAGCTTCTACTCGATGGGATCCAAGTGGTGGTGGTGGTGGATGTTGTCCATTGCTTCGACGACTGCCCTCTGGTACATCGTTTGTGCAGGTTATCCCTTGGCTCTTCATGTTGAAATTCTTCAAGGCGACATGAGTTGGCGTAGTTTATGTCTCTACATCCTTCATCCATGTGCCCTTCTGCATGAATTATCGTCCCTACGACGGTTTTCTGCGGGATGCCTTGATTATCATCCCTACGAATTATCTATTCATGACATGCTCTTATCTATGTCGTCGTGGCCCGGCTTCTACAATGAAGAAACCTTTTCATTTCTTGGCCTCAGTATATCTCTGGGTCATTGGTGGAGGTGGAGGAAACCGACCATAGATCTCAGGATGCATATTCCGATGCTATAGGTGTCAAGTTGCTCTAGTCCCGCACTTCCTTGCGCCTTCGGGTCGAAGAACCGGTTACTGAATGCTCTTCTCGAGGATCCGTGTGGGGATCTAGACGCCGTTTTTCTTGAGGGTATGAGTTGGCATCCAACGTGTCCATGTATTTGTGACAATGAGTAGACTTCCACTCAAGCCTGCAATTAAAGGATGTCGCGATATTCTTTTGCTCCAACGCTTTCTCCAATTGGATGAATGATTGTTTGATCTTTGATGGAGTAGGATTATTAATTGTTTAGGACTTCCAGCCACAATAATATTTTCTATTGGCATATACTATAGATCTGATTTCCTTTGTTATCAAGATGGGTTCTCCTATCTATATTCTGGTGGCACACGATCCTCCAGGTTTCTTCGAGATGTTGAACAGCTTCTTGTGGACTTCCATGTTTTGCTTCACGTGTGCACCTTCTTATGCCTCATAGAGGCAGTGATCCTATTATATTCGGATCTCGACTGATCTATGCAAATCAATCTCCTTATCGATGCTCCCGTATATCATGACGATGTTCTCTGCTTCCTCCAAGAGCGATAACTGTTTAGCATCTAGAGCCTCCACAGTTGTTCTGTCGCCGCATTAATCGTGTTGTGGGAATGGCCACGGCAGATACTGCGATTGGCAGCGAGTAGTAGAACGAGGGGCAAGGGTGGCCAGCCATCTGCAGTGCGAGATGAGGGTGGAGTAGGGTTTTACCCAGGTTCGCCCCCTGGAGGGTAAAGACCTACTCCTACTAGATTGTATTATCGAGAGATTATAGATGGAGAGCTCGGCGACTAGGCGGCGAGTTAATGGGGTATCTGATGGAACGTAAGTGCTATGCGTACCCTAGGGAGGCTTATATATGGGTACCTCGCTAGGGTATACAGATCTACAACCGAGTTGGATAAGGACTCGGAGGGTTTTGACCTAATCCGACTGGGCCTAGCTACGCTTACGGGCCTTCACCTTCTAGTCGCTTGGATCCTTCTTGGGTCGTGATCCAGTCGCCATCCTACAGGCCCACTCACTAGGAATTAGATCAAGTAGGGAATGTCATGCTGGGTATACCCCACTCGGCATATCCCCATCAGTAGTCCTCGCGGCCGTCGTTGATCCATCGTAGGTGTTCTTTGGCAATCGAAGTATGCGGGCCCAATTTGGACGCCCAGTCGAATCGGCGGTGGACTCCCTCAATGAAGGATAGAATCCTCAACATATACCTTCAGTCGCAATATCGGTGACTAGTCAAATTGCCAATTTGGCAAGTAGTCGAATCGCAGTTTTGGCGAATGGGTCAGCGAGTCGAGTAGACGAAGTTGGACCATCATTTTTGGTCAAACTATCCATTGGGTAATCCAATGGTAATGTTAGCGTAATCACCGCGCGGTAACGGCTTCTCCGAAACTGGCAGGAAGCAATCACTATATAAGGAGAGTGATAGGGGAGTTGCGAGTCTTCCTCACATTTCCTCCGATCCCGCACACCCTTCAGTCTTCCTTTCCTCCCGACCCGGAATTTCCAGAGCCAGCGAATCTAGATCTTCGTTTCGATGGCGCCTCCAAAGGAACTGTGGGGCAAGTCCAAGTGCACCAGGGCGTCATTGAAATCTTTTCAAGATGCGGGGATCCTCTGCGAGGTAAGATGGCGAATTCCCTCGGCCGGAGAGTTGGAGCTGGATCCCCGCGCCATCATAGTATAGATTCAATTTACAACGGGAACTTGATAGTTCAAGCATCAACATTGTGGTTCTTGTTCGTAAGTTAGAACGACACTTATTGACAGCCCCAAACCACATAAAATATGCAAAGAAAATTAGAGGCGTATAACTTTGTTTTGAAGGGGTGTGCTGTGATGTGATATGGCCATGATTGTGATTATATATGATGTATGCAATGTTCCTTATTGTAAGTTGGCAACCGGCAGGAGCCATATGGTTGTCTTTTAAATTCCCTTAAGACCTGCGTGTCTATTCAAAGTAGTTGTAATAGTTGGTGCTGGTGGACGACAACCATGAAGCGGCGCCATTGACCTTGACGCCATACCGGTGATGATGGAGATCATGTTGGTGCTTGAAGATGGAGATCGGAAGCACAAGAAGAAAGGCCATATCATATCACATATTATGAATTGCATGTGATGTTAATCCTTTTATGCATCTTGTATTGCTTAGTTCATGACGGTAGCATTATATGATGATCCCTCAAGCACAAAATTTCAAGTTTTAAAGTGTTCATCCTTAGTAAGCACCGTTGGTAAAGCTCGTTGTTTCGCACTACGTGATGATCGGGTGTGTTAGATTCCGCGAGTGTATACAACGTGAGCAAGCCAGATTTGCTCATGCAGAAGCTAATGTTTGATCTTGACGAGCCTATCATGTACAGACATGGTCTCGGAACACAGATCACCAAAAGGTAAAGCATGAGTCATATAGTATATATGATGAACATGTTGATTGTTTGCCATTCAAGCTACATCAACTCTCGTGATGATCGGTTTTGATGTGGTGGATTTGGTTCGTGTGATCACTAAAACAATTTGAGGGATATTGTTTTGAGTGGGAGTTCACCTAGATTAATTTAACTATTAATTAGAACTCAAGTTGTCATAAACTTAGTCTAAACTATTGCAAATATGTTGTAGATCAATGGCAGCCCCTACCATCAGTCTTAATGCGTTCCTAGAGAAAGAAAAGTTGAAAAACAATGTTAGCAACTTCGCGGATTGGTTCCGCAAATTGTGGATTGTCCTCAATGCTGGTAATTTGACCTCTGTGCTGGATGCACCGCTGGGTGACCCGCCTATAGCTAATGCTACCGATGAGGTAAAGAATGTTTTCCTCGCTCGGAAGAATCAGTACTCCACAGTTCAGTGTGCTATCTTGTATGGTTTTGAATCGGAGCTTCAGAAAAGGTTTGAGAACCATGACCCACATGATATTGTATGTGAACTCAAAATGATATTTGAGGCATGCGCGGCAGTTGAGAGTTATGAGGCTTCTGAAAAATTCTTTAACTGCAAGATGGAAGAGGGCAGCTCCGTCAGTGAGCACGTGCTTAAGATGTCTGGGCACGCAAGCAAGCTTCGAAGCTTGGGTATAGTGATTCCTAATGCTTTGGGGATTCACCGTGTCTTCCAATCACTACCACCAAGTTACAAGAACTTTGTGATGAACTACAATATGCAAAATATGGACAAGTCGTTGTCAGAACTCTTTTCCATGTTGAAATCTGCAGAAGTGGAGATCAAGAAAGAGCACCAAGTTAATAAGACCACCAAATTCAAGGAGCAAGGCAAGTCTAAGAAAAAGGGAAACTTCAAGAAGGGCGGTAAGAAAGTTACCGCGCCAGCGAAGAAGACCAAGGCTGGGCCTAAGCCTGATACTGAGTGCTTTTACTGCAAGGGAGAAGGTCACTGGAAGCGGAATTGCCCAAAGTACTTGGCGGATTTGAAGAACGGCAACATCAAAAAGAAAGGTATATCCGATATACATGTTATTGATGTGTATCTCACTAGTACTCGTAGTTGTGCCTGGGTATTTGATACTGGTTCGGTTGCTCATATTTGTAACTCGAAATAGGTACTGCAGAATAAATGGAAGCTAGCGAAGAACGCGGTGACGATGCGCGTTGGAAATGGATCAAAGGTTGATGTGATCGTGGTTGGCACGCTACCTCTTCATATACAATCGGGATTAGTTTCATACTTAAATAATTGTTATTTGGTGCCTGCGTTGAGCATGAACATTATATATGGATCATGTTTATTGCGAGATGGTTACTTGTTTATGTCCGAGAATAATGATTGTTCGATTTATATGAGTAATATGTTTTATGCACATGCACCTTTGATAGATGGTCTATTCTTATTGAATCTCGATTGTGGAAATACACACATTAATAACATTGAAGCTAAACGTTTGAAATTCAGCGATAACTCGACCTATATGTGGCACTATCGTCTTGGTCATATTGGAGTGAAGCGTATGAAGAAACTCCACTCTGATGGACTTCTTGAATAACTTGATTTCGAATCACTTGAAAGATGCGAAGCATGTCTGATGGGTAAAATGACTAAGACTCCATTTTCTGGTATGATGGAGCGAGCTACGGACTTATTGGAAATCGTACATACCGATGTGTGTGGCCCAATGAGTGTAGCATCGCGCGGTGGTTATCGTTAAGTTCTTACCTTCACGGATGACTTGAGTAGATATGGGTATATCTATTTCCTGAAACATAAGTCCGAAACTTTCGAGAAGTTTAAGGAATTTCAAAGTGAGGTAGAGAATCAACGTAACAAGTTTGGTGAGCATTTGAACAAATGCGGAATACTTTCACAATTGACACCGCCAGGAATACCACAGCGTAATTGTGTGGCCGAACGTCGTAATCGAACTCTCTTAGATATGGTTCGTTCTATGATGTCACTTACAGATTTACCGCTATCGTTTTGGGGTTATGCATTAGAAACAACCGCATTCACTTTAAATAGGGCACCATCTAAATCCGTTGAAACGACACTGTATGAATTGTGGTTTGGGAAGAAACCTAAATTGTCGTTCCTTAAAATTTGGGGTTGTGAAGCTTATATAAAGAAGTTACAGCCAGACAAGCTTGAACCCAAAGCGGAAAAATGCGTCTTCATAGGATACCCGAAGGAAACTATTGGGTATACCTTCTATCATAGATCCGAGGGCAAAATCTTCGTTGCCAAGAATGGATCCTTTCTAGAGAAGGAGTTTCTCTCGAAAGAAGTGACTGGAAGGAAAGTAGAACTCGACGAGGTTGTTAAACCTTCTCTCAAACTTGCGAGTAGCGCAGCACCGGAAGTAGTTCCTGTGGTGCCTGCACCAATAAGATAGGAAGCTAATGATGTTGATCATGAAACTTCGGTTGAAGTTACTACGGAACCTCGCAGGTCAACGAGAACTTGTACCACTCCTGATTGGTATGATCCCGTTATGAGTGTCATGTTGGTGGACAACACCGATGACCCTGCGACATATGAGGAAGCGATGATGAGCCCAGATTCCAATAAATGGCAAGAAGCCATGAAATCCCAGATAGGATCCATGTACGAAAACCAAGTGTGGACTTTGGTTGACTTACCGGATGGCCGGAAGGCTGTCGAGAACAAATGGATTTTCAAGAAGAAAACAGATGCTGATGGTAATGTTACTGTCTATAAAGCTCGACTTGTCGCAAAAGGGTTTCAACAAATTCAAGGAGTTGACTACGATGAGACTTTCTCACCAGTAGTGAAGCTAAAGTCTGTGAGGATTATGTTAGCAATCGCTGCATATTATGATTATGAGATATGGCAGATGGATGTCAAAACGGTGTTCCTCAATGGAGACATTGATGAAGAGTTGTATATAAAGGTTTTGTCGATCCTAAAGATGCTAACAAGGTATGCAAACTTCAACGGTCCATATATGGATTGAAGCAAGCATCCCGAAGTTGGAATCAATGTTTTGATAAGGTAATCAAAAGTTTTGGTTTTATACAAACTTATGGAGAAGCTTGTATTTACAAGAAAGTGAGTGGGAGCTCTGTAGCATTCTTAATACTATATGTAGATGACATATTGTTGATTGGGAATGATGTAGACCTTCTTAATAGTGTCAAGGATTATTTGAATAATAGTTTTTCAATGAAAGATCTTGGCGAAGCAGCTTACATATTAGGCATAAAGATTTATAGAGATAGATCAAGACGCCTATATCATTATCACAAAGTACATATTTGGACAAAGTTCTAAAGAGGTTTGGAATGGAAGATAGAAAGAAAGGGTTCTTGCCCATGTTGCCCAATACGACCTTGAGTAAAACTCAAAGTCCTGCAACGGCAGAAGATAGAGATAGGATGAGTAAGACTCACTATGCCTCAGCCATAGGATCTCTTATGTATGTCATGCTATGTACTAGACCCGACATTGCATATGTTGTTAGTTTGACTAGCAGATATCAAAGTGATCCAGGAGTGGATCATTGGACAGCGGTCAAAAACATCCTTAAGTACTTGAGAAGAACTAAGGATATGGTTCTTTCTTATGGAGGTGATGAACAGCTCGTTGTTAATGGTTACACCGATGCTAGTTGGAACACCGGTCCAGATGATTCTAAATCTCAATCTGGATACATATTTACTTTGAATGGTGCAGCAATTAGCTGGAGGAGTTCAAAGCAAAGCGTTGTGCCGAGATCTTCAACTGAATCGGAATACATAGCTGCTTCGGAGGCTTCACAAGAGGCAATATGGATGAAGGAGTTCATTACAGAGCTCGGTGTGGTTCCAAGTGCACTGGACCCAATGTCTATCTATTGTGATAACATGGGCGCCATATCCAATGCGCAAGAACCAAGGTCACACAAGAAGCTGAAGCACATCAAGCTACGTTTTCATGCTATTCGAGAGCATGTCCAAGATGGTGACATAAAGATTTGCAAAGTACACACAAATCTGAATGTGGCGGATCCGTTGACTAAACCTCTCCCGAGGGCAAAACATGACCAGCACCAAACCTCCATGGGTGTTCGGTATATTACCATGTAATCTAGATTAGTTAACTCTAGTTCAAGTGGGAGACTGTTAGAGATATGCCCTAGAGGCAATAATAAAAGTGGTTATTATTATATCTTTGTGTTTATGATAAATGTTTACATTCATGCTATAATGGTATTAACCGGAAACATTAATACTTGTGTGATTTGTAAACTAAATTAGAGTCCCTGGTAAAGCCTCTTTATAATACTAGCTTGTTGATTAATAGATGATCGTGGTTTCTCGATCATGAACATTGAGATGTTATTAATAACAAGATCATATCATTAGGAGAATGGTATGATGGACATACTCCTATAGATAAGCGTAGCATTAAGATCAAGTCATTTCAATAGTTCGTTTGCTATAAGCTTTCTGATACATAGTAACCTAATTCCTTCGACCATGAGATCATGTTAAATCACCATCACCGGAAGGATGCTTTGATGACATCAAACACCACACCATAACTGGGTGGCTATAAAGGTGGCATTGAGTGTTCGGAAAGTATGGGTTGAGGCACATGGATCAAGAATGGGATTTGTCCATCCATATGATGGATAGATATACTCTGGGCCCTCTCGGTGGAATCTCATCCAATTAGCTTGCAATCATATGACTGGCTCACAAGGGATCACATATCACGGGAACGAGAAAAGAGTACTTATCGGTAACGAGGTTGAACTAGGTATGCAGAGATACCGATAATCAAAACCTCGGATAAGTAAACTATCGTGAGACAAAGGGAAATTGGTATCGTATGTAAGTGGTTTATTCGATCGCAAATTAATCGTAGAAATATGTGGGAGCCATATGAATTTCCAGATTCCTCTATTGGTTATTGATCGGAGAAGTGTCTCGGACATGTCCGCATAAGTCACGAACCGTAGGGAGACACACTTAAGGATTCTATGTTGTTTAGTAGATATGGAATGTTAGTAGGGATACCGAATGTTGTTCGGAGTCTCGGATGGGATCCAGGATATCATGAGGAGATCCGGAATGGTCCGGAGAATAAGATTCATATAAGGAAAGTCCGATTCCGGAGTTCGGGAAAGATTCCGATGTTTTCATCGGAGAGGTTCTAGAAGATTCTAGAAGGTTCACCAAACCGGAAGGGGAATGGACCATGAATGTGTCATGGGTAAGTGGAATGATTGGATCATATCCTAGGTCACTTGGTGTGGGCATTTGCAAGAGAGAATTAAAGCTCTAACCTGAAAGTCAAACGGGGAGTTTGAAAAGTCAAACTGGAACAATGGTTTCCTAGTGGGAGAAGAAACAAGTCCTTCTCTCAATCCAACTTGGGTTTGGGTTTGGATTCAAACCCACCCCTCCCAAGGCTGCCCCCTCTCATAAATAGAGGGGGGGCTGCCCCAAAGCACACAAGAACCAAGCCCTCCCCACACCCGCTGCCGCGCCGCCGCCGCTCGCCGTCGCCGCCGCCCTAGCCGCCGCCGACACCTCCTCCTCCTCCCAGTCTTCTAAACCCTAGATCGCCGGGAAACCCTAATCCACCATAACTCGCACCGGCTCAGGCGAAGCCCTGCGGGATCTTCCCTCTACTTTTGACACCATGTTGTCGTGCTGCCGGAATCGCGAGGAGAGAACTACAACCTTCGCTGCCTGCTGAAACAAGGGAGAGGAAGGTCTTCATCGAGTACCGAACGTGTGACCGACTGCGGAAGCGCTGCCAGAATGTAGTGCCGAAAGGATCGTCTACGCGATCTTGAGATCGTCAAGTGTACGACTACATCACCCACGAGAATCTGCTCTCGTTAACCGCTTTGGAATCTTCGAGGGTGAGTGCTTCTATCGACTCGTTGCTACAATCTAGTAGATAGATCTTGGCTTGTTTGTGCGCATGCGGTAGAATTTTTTTGTTTTCCATGCTAAGAACCCCTATAGTATCGTAGTACTTTCGATAAATAGGAGTGTCGATCCCAAAGAGAAGCAGAAGGTGTTGAATAGTGGTATGGAGTAGGAAATCTCTGTAGATACTTAGCAAACAGATTTTTAGGGGTTTTCTGATAAAGCAAAGAAACAAAGTGCAAGTAATTAAGACAACGAACAATTGCAGCAAGTGGCCCAATCCTTTCTTAGCAAAGTACAAGCCGATGGAAATATTTATAAGGACCAAACGTTCTCGAGGACACATGGGAATTCTGTCAAGTGCTTTTGCTTCAAATAGCTGAGTAGTCTTGTTTGGCTTTGTAAGTGTTGTGTGGGTGAACCTGTGCTAATCTACCGACCTTACTTGGACTAATATATACTTGTGATTAAACCCCTTGCAAGCATCCGCAACTATAAGAAATCAATTAAGGTCTAAACCTAACCACAGCCTTAAACTCTGAGATCCTACACTTTGTTGTGCAATGGTGTCCTAACGGGGGTTTAGGTTTCTGTCACTCCGGCAACCCCACAATTAGTAGCCAAATACACAATGCATTCCCCTAGGCCCATAAATGGTGAAGTATCATGTAGTCGACGTTCACATGACACCACTAGAAGAATAGCACCACAACTTAAATACTAAACCATTGAATAATATCTCAACACAAATCAACTACTAATAGCATGACTTCTCCCATGTCCTCAAGAACTAAATGAACTACTCACAAGACATCATATGGATCAAGATCAAAGATGATATGGTGATGGATAACAATCTGAACATAAACAATAATCCAATGGTTCCACTCACAAGCATCAACTACAATAGTAATGAACACCAGGAAAGTTTCCCCTAAGAACTATGCAAGTATTCAACACGATTGTTACAGCAGGATGGAGTGGTGATGATGGTGCTGGTGGAGATGATGATGATGATCCCGATGAATTCTATCTTGATGATGGTGTTGATGGCCATGATCTCCCCTCTCTGGGAAGGAATTTCCACGGCAAAAATTTGTCTACCGAAGAGCTCTTTCTCTCTCGGTGTTTTCCGCCCCGCAGAGGCGGCGCAATCTTTCTGTGGTCGTTCCCCGTGTATTAGGGTTTCGAGGAGAAGATATAGGCGAGAGGGCGGAGCCAGAGGTGGGCTAGGTGGGCCACACCCCCTATAGGCGTGGCCTAGAGGTGGCCCGCGCCTGGGTGTGTGTGGGCCCCATGTGGCCCATCTCCGCCTCCCCTTATGGCATTCTTCGTCTTCTAGGAAAATAGGATTTTCCGTAGTTTTTTGGTATTTTTCCGATCTTCGCGAAATTGCATCAAAACACCTCTTTTTCCATCAGAATCCTGACTTCAGCAGTTCATCCTCCAAGAATCATCCAACATGCAAAAATAGATGAAAAGACATAAGTAACACCTCTTAATATGAAATATATCAATGAATAGAGGCAAATTATGATATAGAATGGTGATGCAAATTGGACGTATCATGGAGAATGAGGTGCCTCTTGCAGCGATTCCTCCATCGTTCTTGGCAGTCTCGGGGCTTGGAGATGCTTCGACCGCGGAGGCCTCCCCGTCGAAAGAGTCACCAGCATCAACCGGAGCAGAGCTTCCTGCGACCGCGCACTTGTCGACGAAGAAGGCTACAGTGTCGTGGGCTCCGGCCGTGTTTGATACGGGCATCTATCGCAAACTAGGCCCGAAATTGCAGAAGCTGGCGCATATCTGCATCGGTCTGTGTTTTATCCTAGTCGCCAGGTACGTCTTTGCTGAGTCGATTCGGAGCAACGTTTTGTAGTTGTATGAGTTTCTATTCATGCCTTTTTGCAGGACGGGTGTGGAGAAGATTGGTCACCATTCGGTGGCCAAGGTACCACTAGTCGCCACAGGAGGGGAGGTTCATCCCCCGAAGAATAGGAAGGGCGATGAAGCCGAGGCGCCCGCTGAGGGCGCGAAGAAAAAGAGAGGCGATGACTCCATCATCAACGTGGATGAGACAGTCGATGCGCCGAGCGAGGCGCCGATTGAAGTTGACGCGGTCGTGAAGGCCGGCGTGGTCGCAGCTGGTCGAGTCAGCGGCGCTAGTCGGGGCATCGGAGCCCGCGACTAGCTCTTCATGGGCGATGGCGGCAACGTTTCCTCTCTTCATGAAGAGGGCTTCCGCCGCAGGAGCTACGACGTAGTCGCCTCAGGTGCCTAAGTTTTTAGATACGGATGTTGGGCAGCGTCGCGGTCGGACGCCTTTTGTGCTGCCATCAGTGGATGCCGTCGAGCTGCACAGCATGCTGGGTGCAGCTATCCAAGTATGTCAAGTTGCGGTGACCCAGCATACCACTCCATGTGTATTACACTATAGTCGTTGACATGACATCCACAGAACATCGTTCCATAAATATCACATCCCTCAGAGTGGTACAACAGAAACATTGCGGGTCCATATTACAAATATACACACATTATTATTATTACAATACCGGAAGTTCAAGACTTCCTAAAGATTCAACTTACAAACCAAAATATAAAGTGTTTCAGCGGAATTTAAAAGTAGCAACTCTGACTAGGAGTTGAGCTCAGCAGCTTATTCTATAGAGTTCATACTTCTCGGCTTCGTGGGTTACTACTAACTAGGGATACTTAGTTGGACTCGTTATCATCGACACCGTAGCGGATTTCGTAATCCACTCCTTCAACACCTCCGGATAGATTAGGTTCCTCGTATAACACATCTTCTTGACATTCGACTGCATACATTGGCACGTCTTCGGAATCCTCAGAGTCTAAGCAAGGGATCAAAGGAAAGAATGAGTAACAGCGTTGAAATGGATCGTATGGGCACCTAGAGGGGGGTGAATAGGTGCTAACCAATTTTTAATACTTTTTCAATTTTAGGCTTGACACAAAGTAAATTCTCTAGATATGCAACTACGAGAATTTCCCTATATGTAACCCTAACTACTAAGCACGTAAAAGAGGAGCGAGGAAACCGTAGTGGAGCACGCGGAGACACAGGGATTTGTTTTACCGCAGTTCCTTCCTTGTTAAGGGAAGTACATCTGCGTTGGAGGGGTGGGCGGTTCTAAGACCACCACGCCACAATAGGCCTCACCCTATTCTCCGATGGATCTCGCCACGAGAGGCCTGATCCACCTTCTCCACTATTGGATCCCTTCAAGGCGGGAACCGGTGCCTTTTACAACACTATCGGGGCACACACCCACAACCAAATTGGGGGCTCCCGAGATGACAACAAGCTCCCACAAGAACAAGGTTTATCAATATAAAAAAAACAACGATCTAGGTATTTGCAAGAAATACTAGATCGGGGGTTCTCCAAATGAATGGAGAGGAGATGAAGCGCTTGATTGCTGATGATGAAGATCGAGTTCTCCTCCTTCGATTCCCCAAGGGATGGGGCCTTTGGGTGGATCTAGGTGGAGCACTCTTGGATGAAGCTTTCAGATCTGATCTGGTCTTTTTCGAGATGAATCAAGAGTTCTGGCAGGAGGGGGAAGGCTGGCTTAAATACCCCCCTCCCCAGATCTGTCCGTTGTACAACTTTGGGGGCGGATAATCCGCCCCCCGCTTGGGGCGGATAATCCGCCCCCCCCCCTGGGAAAACTCCGCCCCAAGGGCGGATTCTCCGGGGGAAACTCCGCCCCCCCTCTGGGGCTTGCGCCTTGGTGAAGCTTGGTGAAGATCTTGGGGGGCGGATAATCCGGCCCCCCTGAGGGGCGGATTATCCTGCCAAGCCGGAAAGTCCGGCCAAAACTCCGCCCCCTCTCTAGGGCTTGCGCCTTGAGGGGTGGATTATCCAGCGGGGCCGGAAAATCCGGCCAAAATTCCGCCCCCCTTCTGGGGCTTGCGCCAACTTGGGAAGTGGGAGGGGTGGATTATCCGCCCCTGGTGGGGGCGGATTATCCGCCCCCCCCCCCAAAAAAACAGAATCCTTTCCCTTTTTCTCATAGGTGGCTACAACACTTCAACACACATTAAATAATCCTTGATATTGGTATCTAACACACAAAACACTAGGGATTATAAAATGTTCTTTCAATCTCCCCCTTTTTGGTGTTAGATGACAATATTAGGATTTGCAATAAAACCGGCAAAAGCCACCTTACATAATGAAAGACGCTCCCCCTAGATGTGTGCATATTTAAGATTTGCATTTGAATACAAATACACACACTAGGGAGAACACTACTTCCATAACCAAGATAATTGAAACGAGGTGGGTTGGGAAACAAGGTCATACCACCGGGATGAGAATATAGCCAAAGCATACATAGATAATCCCATGAATCCATATGCCATCAAATATGCTCCAAAATTCCAGAATTCCATGAGGTCCATAATAGATAAATCCAGAATTCCATGAATACCAAACATAGTGGAGTACGATATAGTCTTACATAGACAAACACAAATAGCAAAAGAGTTCACGCTAGAAAAGGCACAAGCAAGCAAATAAAAACGACTAAAAGAGAAAAGCTTGTGCCCGACCCTTGCAAATCCACGAGACCTAATAGAACTACTTCTCCCCCTTTGGCATCGAAACGCCAAAAAGGAAGAAGAGCGATGCTAACGCCCCTGGACACCCAGAATTCACACCCAAATTTGCAAGAATCAAATCAATCAAAAGCCAAATTTGAGTGTGTTTTCCATAAGAACAAGAGATATGCAAGAAAATCCAATGGGACCCATGAAAAACCAACTCTTCTCAAGGAAGAGGGCGGTGGCCGAAGCCACCATGTTGGAGCGCATGGCATGACACCGCGAAGATGTATCTTGAGTTCAAAACCAATGCTCATCGATGACCCACATATCACAAAATGATATTAAGGGAAATTATTTTACTTGCTTTCGGCATTATGGGGGGAGGGTTGGCCCAATCAATTAGGACCACACTCCCCCTATGTCTATGCCCGCATCTAAACCAAATACATGAATAAGAGCAAGTGAGTGTGCAAGGGTAGTCAAGCCAAGCTCCTTGAATCTATGATATTTAGCTCATTCCTCAAATAACAAAATCTTGCTTCATCAAGAGGCTTCGTGAAAATATCAGCAAGTTGGTTCTTCATGCTCACAAAGGATAGAGCAATATCTCCACGAGCAACATGATCCCGAATAAAGTGGTTGCGAATCTCTATATGTTTTGTTCTTGTATGCTGCACGGGATTGTAAGCAATTTTGATAGCACTTTCATTGTCGCATAAAAGAGGCACTTTGTCACAGTTGACACCATATTCCTTTAAAGTTTGCCTCATCCATAACAATTGAGTACAATCACTTGCAGCAGCAACATATTCAGCTTCGGCGGTTCAGAGTGAAATACAATTCTGTTTCTTTGATGACCAACACACTAGAGACCTGCCCAAGAATTGGCATGAACCAGAGGTTGATTTCCTATCATCTTTGTCACCAGCCCAATCTGAATCAGTGTAACCACATAGAGAGAAACTTGAACCCTTGGGGTACCATAACCCAAAATTTGGGGAATGAACCAAATATCAGAAGATTCGCTTGACTGCCACTAAGTGGCTTTCTTTAGGAGCGGCTTGGTACCTTGCACACACTCCTACACTTAACATGATATCGGGCCTAGATGCGCAAAGTTAAAGGAGAGAGCCGATCATGGATCGGTATACCTTTTGATCCACGTCTTTACCCTTGGGATTGAGCTCAAGATGACACTTTGTTTGCATTGGGGTAGCAACGCCATTGAGATCCGTCATCTTGAACCTTTTGATCATGTCTTGGATGTACTTAGCTTGATTAATAAAGGTTCCCACTCTAAGTTGTTTGATCTCAAATCCAAGAAAGAACCTGAGCTCACCCATCACGGACATCTCAAACCTGTCAGACATAAGCTTCGAAAATTCATCGTTAAAAGATTGGTTAGTAGAGCCAAAAATAATGTCATCTACATAAAGTTGGCATACCAAAAGCTCCCCATTAACCTTCTTAGTAAAAAGAGTGGGATCGATTTGCCCAACTTCGAATCCACGGTCTAGAAAAAGTTCTTTAAGGTGCTCATACCACGCACGTGGGGCTTGTTTAAGGCCATAGAGCGCCTTATCGAGTTTGTAGACATGGTTCAGAAATTTGGGGTCCTCAAACCCCGGGGGCTGCTTGACATATACTAACTCATGTAGAGGACCATTAAGGAAAGCGCTCTTAACATCCATTTGTTGTAATTTAAAATTATGATGGGCTGCATATGCAAGAATTATACGGATGGACTCAAGGCGAGCCACAGGAGCGTAGGTCTCGCCAAAATCAATTCCTTCCACTTGAGAGAATCCTTGAGCCACGATTCGTGCTTTATTCCTCACAACAATGCCATTTTCATCCTGTTTGTTCTTGAAGATCCACTTGGTGCCGATAACATTGTGGCAATCCTTTGGTTTTTCTACGAGCTTCCAAACTTTGTTGCGTTCGAAGTTATTTAATTCTTCATGCATTGCAACAACCCAATCGGGGTCTTCAAGAGCATCAAAAACCTTCTTCGGTTCAACCATGGAAATGTGAGCTTGATGATCACAGAAGCTAGCAAGTTCTCTTCTAGTGGATACCCTTCGTCGTAGATCACCAACAACCTTGTCAAGAGTGTGACCTCTTAGTTCAAGGTTCCGATCAGCACGAGCCTTGCGACGAGCCTCAATGTCCTTATTGTTTCTAGGAGGAGTTGATACAATAGTTGTATCCTTGTCTTGATTACTGCCCTGCCCTTGACCTTGGTCTTCGTTAACGCCAGAAGATTGTTGCTGAACATTTTCTTCAGGCCCGGATAATCCTCCGCTTGGAGGGGCCGGACTATCTGGCCTGGGAGGTGAAGTACCAGAACCATCTTCCTGAGAATGCCTGACGGGAGTTGGAGACCCAGGGCCGGATAATCCGCCCCTGGGGGCCGGAGAATCCGGCCTGGGAGCTTCAGAGTTGTTGACTTCTCCTTCGGATCCTCTGGAACGAGTTGGATTGCCAGGGGCAGACTGTCCGCCCCTTGGAGGGGGCGGATAGTCCGGCCTGGGACTACCAACTTGTCCAGGGGACAGATGATCTTCAGCAGATTGTGGTGTTGGTGCAGGATTGTCTCCAACAGTAGGAGCTTGTTGATATTGTGTAGATGACGGCTCCACATGTGTGGAGCATTGTCCTTCCCGATCCGCCACAAGGGGTTCCTCAATGGGGCGGGAAAATCCCACGCCCATTCTTCTTATGGCATCTTGGGGTATTTCAACATCTGCATCACAAACATCAACTTGCCCTACAAAGGAGCCGTTATTTTCATCGAACTCCACACTACAAGATTCTACAACAATCCCAGTGAGCTTGTTGTAGACTCTATAAGTGTGGGATTTGGCACCGTAACCAACAAAAATACCTTCTAAAGCCTTGGATTCAAATTTTGACAAACGGACACCTTTAATAAGAAAGAAACACTTACACCTGAATACCCTGAAGTATGAGATGTTGGGTTTGTTACCGGTAAGTATTTCATATGGGGTCTTGTCCAAGATCTTCCGAAGGTAGAGCCGGTTTGATGAGTGACAAGCAGTGGATATGGCTTCAGCCCAAAAATTATAAGGAGACTTGAATTCAGCTAGCATAGATCTTGCCATATCCATCAAAGTCCGGTTCTTCCTCTCGGCTACACCATTTTGTTGAGGGGTGTACGCATCAGAATATTGGTGTCTAATCCCCTCTTCGCTAAGAAACTCGTTTAAAGTGTAGTTCTTGAATTCAGAGCCGTTGTCACTTCTAATTGCCAAGATAGGAACATTGTGTTGACGTTGAACTTCATTGGCAAAGTCGATGATAGTTTATTGAGTCTCACTTTTCAGCTTGAAGAAATATACCCATGTATATCTTGAGTAATCATCGACAATGACCAAGCAATATTTCTTCCCACCAAGACTTGCATGAGAAGGAGGACCAAATAAATACACATGAAGTAATTCCAAGATTCTCTTTGATGACACAATAGTCTTCCTCTTGTGGGGAGAGTCATGCATTTTTCCTTCAACACAAGCCCTGCAAACACGATCTTTGGCAAAAGAGACATTGTCTTTTAGTCCAAGGATGTGGCCACCCTTCTGGAGACTTTGCAAAGTTCTCATGTTGGCATGGGCTAAACGGCGATGCCATAGCCAGCCCACGTCGGCCTTTCCGAATAGACACATTGGACCCGAAGTGGTTTTCCCCGAGAAGTCCACCACATACAGGCCATTTTCGACGTATCCAACGAAAGCGACCTTTAGAGACTTGCTCCACAAGAGTACCACCAAATCATCATCGATAAAAACAGCAAAACCCATCTTGCCAAGGGCACGAACAGAAAGAAGGTTGTAACCAAGGGTCTCAACAAGCATGACGTCCACGAGAGAGATATCGTGGGCAACCACAACCTTGCCAAGACCCAATACCTGAGATTTTGACTTATCACCATAGGAGACTTTGATATTATCATGATTTGGACGCATCTCCATGATGATATCCTTGCTTCCGGTCATATGACTAGTGCAGCCACTAAACAGCACCCATTTCGACCCACCGGAAGCATAGCCCTCAGAGCTTCGTGCCATGAGGCAAGTAGCATTCTTGTTGATGATGTTTTCGTTCGGAGAGTCGAAGAGAGATGTTGATGTAGATGTGGTGGCTATAGCAGCCACCTCTTGAGAGCTATCGTCCTCGTCCTCATCTTCACTCCCCGATGAATATTCTTCTTGAGCCACTAGAACAATCTTTGGTTGCTTCTTGAAAGGAGCATTCTTCTTTACAAACTGTTTCTTACGTGGAGCTTTTGATTTGTCCTTGAAAATGAGTCTTCCTCCATTATCCTCTCTACTTTGATATGGACACTCAGCTACGAAGTACAGCCGGTCACCACAATTAAAGCATGTTCTCAGCTTGGGACCATTTTCTTTTCTTCCATAGGCTCCACTCTTGCGATCTAGTTCAGCTTTAGCCTTGGCTGGATCTTTCCAAAAGTTTCTTGCATAAAGAGCCAAGTATTGTCCGTGGATCCTTTTTATATCTTCGGGACAGTCCAGACCTTCTACCGCATATTCATCATGATCAATCACACTAGTCTTCAAGGCCATGTTGACCCCCTTTTGCATCCCCATAGCTCGAGCACGAGCATCTTCGGCATTCTTGGCAGCCACTTTGAAGGCGGCCATTTCTTGCATTACCTCATTGGATGACATGAGGTGATAGTTATGCCTACCTTGGAGAATTTTCAAATCTATGGGCTCAAATGGCATAAGAGCACTGACATACTTGCGCTTGATCCAAGCATCATCAACATGAGTTGCACCGTGGTTTCTGAAGGTTGTGGCTATTGCCTTGAGCCTCCTATACATGTCCTCGTGGTCTTCTCCATCCAGCATATAAAATCCTTCAGCTTCATTGCTCAAGCCATCATATCTATTCCTTCTCATACTTTCATTTCCGATGAATAGCTCGGTGAGGGCATCCCAAGCTTCTTTAGCTGTGCTAAGATGCTGAATGTGTGGCATGTCTTTGTCACCCACACCAAGCTATATCATGTGTAGAGCTGTAGCGTTGAGTTGGCTATCGACCACTTCTCTTCTTGTGAGATTGTTGGGGTTTCCAACATGAAGACCATTTTCGATGATCTTCCACAACTCTATGGAGGAACTGCACACATGAGATTTCATCAAAAATTGCCATTGAGAAAAAGTAGATGCTGAAAGTTTGGGTGGATCACCCCTATTATGTATATGTGGGTGAGAGATAGGCGGATCAGGGGAATACACATGAGAAACCTCATTGTATCCATACTTACCGCTATCCCTTTTCGAGGAGGAGCTCTTGCTAGTATCATCACCAACCACTTCGTTATCTTTGGAAACAGTTTTACCCGTTTCCTTGGATTGCGGAGTGGTATCCTCCGAGTTAGATGGAGGTGATGCTGCGGATGTGGAGAGACGCATTATCAATTGACGCATCTCTTCCATCTTAGCCTCCATTGAACTCACCAAGGTTGTTTCCAACGTCTTGATATCGTTCATGGTGATTACTTCCCGAGCATCACTCCCATCTACCTTGGAACCCATACTTCTCTTAGGCGGTTAAGCCCGAAATAAGAGCCGAGGCTCTGATACCAATTGAAATGGATCGTGTGGGCACCTAGAGGGGGGTGAATAGGTGCTAACCAATTTTTAATACTTTTTCAATTTTAGGCTTGACACAAAGTAAATTCTCTAGATATGCAACTACGAGAATTTCCCTATATGTAACCCTAACTACTAAGCACGTAAAAGAGGAGCGAGGAAACCGTAGTGGAGCACGCGGAGACACAGGGATTTGTTTTACCGCGGTTCCTTCCTTGTTAAGGGAAGTACATCTGCGTTGGAGGGGTGGGCGGTTCTAAGACCACCACGCCACAATAGGCCTCACCCTATTCTCCGATGGATCTCGCCACGAGAGGCATGATCCACCTTCTCCACTATTGGATCCCTTCAAGGCGGGAACCGGTGCCTTTTACAACACTATCGGGGCACACACCCACAACCGAATTGGGGGCTCCCGAGATGACAACAAGCTGCCACAAGAACAAGGTTTATCAATATAAACAAAAACAAGGATCTAGGTATTTGCAAGAAATACTAGATCGGGGGTTCTCCAAATGAATGGAGAGGAGATGAAGCGCTTGATTGCTGATGATGAAGATCGAGTTCTCCTCCTTCGATTCCCCAAGGGATGGGACCTTTGGGTGGATCTAGGTGGAGCACTCTTGGATGAAGCTTTCAGATCTGATCTGGTATTTTTCGAGATGAATCAAGAGTTCTGGCAGGAGGGGGAAGGCTGGCTTAAATACCCCCCTCCCCAGATCTGGCCGTTGCACAACTTTGGGGGCGGATAATCCGCCCCCCACTTGGGGCGGATAATCCGCCCCCCTGGGAAAACTCCGCCCCAAGGGCGGATTCTCCGGGGGAAACTCCGCCCCCCCTCCTCTGGGGCTTGCGCCTTGGTGAAGCTTGGTGAAGATCTTGGGGGGCGGATAATCCGGCCCCCCTGAGGGGCGGATTATCCGGCCAAGCCGGAAAGTCCGGCCAAAACTCCGCCCCCTCTCTGGGGCTTGCGCCTTGGCGATGAGCAGGGGAGGCGGATTATCCGGCGGGGCCGGAAAATCCGGCCAAAATTCCGCCCCCCTTCTGGGGCTTGCGCCAACTTTGAAAGAGGGAGGGGCAGATTATCCGCCCCTGGTGGGGGCGGATTAACCGCCCTCTAAAAACAGAATCCTTTCCCTTTTTCTCATAGGTGGCTGCAATACTTCAACACACATTAAATAATCCTTGATATTGTTATCTAACACACAAAACACTAGGGATTATAAAATGTTCTTTCAAGCATTTCCCAATAAGTTCATTATATGCAAGGTGGGAAGTTTGATGCTCTAACTACCACTTCGGATTATAAATCCTTGGCACTATGCAATTTTTGTAAATCTTTCTTCAAAGATTGACTTTATTATGGAAATCTATGACAATCAGCCTTCATAGGTTGACCAGGACTTTCATGGGGTTCCTTTCCTACCGCGTTCGTCGATCCTTCCCGGAACAGGGAGTAACAAGTTACAATTCTTACACTCTGCAGAGGTGTGTTACTTTAACCATGAGAGATCAACTCCTTGTTGCACAACCGGGTGTACTTTCCCATCCACAATTCCATGATGTGGGGCCCGGTAGTTGGTCCAAGCCAATCACTGCCCCCCTTCGCGACCTCGCATGCCTCCTTGGTGTACACCATGCCCACATAATGAATTACGACAATGGTTTGTACAAATCGTTAGATGCCAGAACTATCGTGGGACGATGAGGGTTCCCACCCATATGCTGCATATCCTCTACGAATTACCAATTAATATGCACGCTACAAGGATAACAGCCACGACCTGCACATCCGGCTTCATGCGAGAGGAAGAAGATACATCTGACTTCTCTGTCCCATTCCAAATATCATGGCTAACACGTAATATACGGCGCTAGAATCACTGATCTCAGGGGTTATTAAGTCCCAACTTGATCATCATTGTGGCAAATAGAACCCTAAGTTCTATTGCTCCATTATATCATCACTTAGGATGATATCTATGATTTCTTTATTTGTGAAAATAATATTTTCTTTCTTTTATAGTATATATGATAACACACAATTTGCAAATACTTTGAGAAAGACTCTTCAAAGGACATGAGCAAGTGATGAACTTGCCTTGTGATGGTAAGGTAGTGAAGTCTGATGCTTGCACTGGACCTTGAGCTTCTATGTCTACAAAAACATCATTATTGCCCAATAAGGACAATATTTAAAGAAGCAAAAATGGTTATGCAAGTAATGTAATGCATCATTTAATTGATATGCATTTTCCCTATTATTAATAAAATTATTTCTAATAATAAATGATTTATAAATATTAATTTTTTAATATTTATAATAGAATATGGTATTCTATTATTTTATTTCTCTTTTATTTGACTTCTATTGATTTAATAATTCTTTTAAGAATTATTATTTAATATCAAAAATTATTATTAAATATTTGTTTAGTATTTTTCTAAAATACTACAATATTAATATATGATGAAAGTGGATTTTAATTAATTTTATCACCTTTCAATAATTTTGTAAAATTCCATAAGGATTATAAAATTTACAAAATTCTTAATAAATTTATGTGTCTAAAATTTTATTTATTAATTTATTTGGATAGTGTGGATTATTGTGAATCCAAAAATATTTTATTTATAATTTTTGGACTTTTATTTTATTTTCTAGGATTTAATTAAGTTCAGGGGTATTTTGGTCTTTTCCTATTTATTAAAACGGGCCTTAAAGATTTTTGGGCTGGCTTAATCTTATTGGTCCCTTGTGGTGCATTAGACATAGTTAAAATAGCAACCCCAAAGGGTCTGGCCCAACTCAGCCCACTCCCTCGCTGCCTCTCACCCTCGAGCTCATTCCTCTCCTCCTCTGCCCCCGACCCCGTGGTCAGTGATGTCGCCGCCCACGATTCCCGTCGTCGTGAGCCGTTATGGTAGCCTCCATGGTGCAGGAGGAGGTTGTTGACTACGCCTATCCATCCTGTCCAATTAGATTTGAGCATGGGGCTCTCCTGCGACGGATCGATGCCGTCCCGAACCCTAGGGTTTCGGGGTTAGCGTGGATCTTGGTGCTGCCGCTGCCGTCGTGCGTCGTGGTGATTCTCCTCGCCTCAAGGTGTGGTCATGGTCGCCGCCGTGGCGCTGTATGGGTCGCAGCGCCCCCTGGGGATGCTCCCCGTGCCGCCATGGTCGTCGGCCACCTCTGCTTCCTCTTCTAGTCTTCAGCGAGAACCTTTGGTGAGTTCTTTTCCTCTCCCTTAGTGCTCTCTGTGCTAGCTCATCCTATGTTAGATGTTGGCAGTGACCTCTCTGGTTACTGTCTTGTCCTGATTAAGATGATTTATTCCATTTAGGGTTCTTATCCTGTGGCTGATCATATACTGGATGAATTAGATCATGTGTGGATGGTTTGTAAGAATGCTGAATGATTATTAGCTTGAGGCTTGTTGCTTGAGATGAACTATAATGGTTCTGGTGGCTTATTAGATGATTTTATGCTTGGATTTTATATGATTCAGATGGTATAGTTTCTTTGAAACCAATGCTTGGTAAAGTCAGTGGGTTTGATAACTTACCACTGTCATTTCTTGGGTAATGATAATGGGTATGGTGTGATGAAATCACTGTCTTAGTGTTGTTGGCTTGAGAATTAATGTGTGGTTTGAGATCACAATGATCTCAAACAGTGAAGATAAACATAGGAATGTCCTAATTATGATTCATGTAATGATAGGAAGATGATTAGTAGATTGATTGATTGAATCTGTGATGATTGAATGTTTACCCTTATTCATGTAGAATTGTTCTTGTGACACCATCTTGGTATGGCACACAAGATTGATTCGTATCCATTGATTGGGTTGGTTTAAGCTTAAGACAGGCTTGGCTTTAAAGGATAAGTAGAAATGTTCTTCTCTGAAATCCCTAAGACCAATGATGTTGGTCTGAGTCTTAGGGGTTAGGCCTTATCTAGTTGATTCATATGGATAGTTCTAGTAGTGGTACCAGCTACTGTTTCTTGAATCAAAGTTTGGAGAAATTTATAGTAGGCTTGATCATTTACATGGATCCAAAAGATTAACTTCTAAGGTGCTACCCTTATCTTAAGGATGTGCCTAGAGGTGAAATCTTAGCTATATTTGTTCTTGTACTGAAATATATAGCTTGAAAGCCAATTCAATGATGTTGTTCTGAGTTTTGGTTGGATCCTTGTACTTCGATGTTTGCCTTTAGAGTTTTAAAATCTTAGTGATGGATTCACCCCACTTGGGTGCTTTCTGAGAGTTTGAATGTGATACAGATCATGTATGCTTGTCTAATATTAGACAGATAGATCATGTGATGGTCTATGTACTCACCACTGTCACTTGATGTTATGGTTGCTAGTGATGGATCTTGTTGTAGCTTGATCTTGTGGTTGATCTTGTGCTCCCCTGGTATATGTAGCGCCTGGCTTGTCCTTGATCTAGCCCATCATCTCCTGATCCTAATGGCTTGACCTTGGTCTTGTTGTCCACCTGATCTTCCCCCTCCTTATGTCACCATCCTGGTGATGTGATCCTCGCTTTGGTTGGTTTGACTGCTAGCTGCTGTGCTTGGTTTAGCTACTGGCTAAGCTGGCTGTTATTGTGTGTGTGAGCAGTGAAGAGATGCACTAGTGCCTCTCCACGGCTGTGTTGATGGTTTTGTGTGTTTGAGCTGTGCTGTGAAGCTGACAGCACATACCATGCATTTAGGTGTGTGTCCTGCCTGTGTGCTTGCTGTGCACTTGTGGATATGCTCTGGACTTGATAGTTACTTTGATCTGATTACTTTTACCTGGCTGGTGAAACTTGCCCCTCCTTGCTGGCAATCTGAATTTTTGGCTTAAAATTTATGAAAGATAGATTCTTTCATATTAGTGAAACTTGCCCCTTTTATAAATTTCTCAATGATGAATCTTGTTCAGTGCACCTCACTGACATATCCGAGAGTAAAACAATTCTAACCCTAACCTTTTTTTATTAGTGTTTGTCTTGCAGGTACAGATTTGAAGATGAAGATTTTAGTTTAGGTTTTCTTTATAGAACAGTTAATGTAATCTTCTTTATTCTTTTGTAATTTTCATTTTATTATTTTGTAATCTTCATTTTATTCTTTTGTAATAAAGATTATATTATTATCAATAAATAAATATTCTTATTCTTTATTTATTTGCTATTGTGAAGTTTGTGAATAATTTCAATAAGTTACATTTTTGTAACTTATTTATTGAATGAAAATATGAAATAAGTATTCATATTCTTAATTGTTTTCTTTAGATAAAGTTTGAGTTATATTGATTAACTCTTAATGAAATCAAGATTCAAACCTTATTCATAATTCATTTGACTTATAATAAAAACACTCAAGTTTAAAAATTCAAATTCATTTTCCCAAAACACATAGTTCCTCAAAGATCATATCAAAGTCTATAGCAATCATCCTTTAAGACTAAACCTAATCTCAAAGTATGAAGGAAACCTTGATCACTTTAGGTTTTTATTTGGCAAAAATTTACCCACATTTTCACAGATGAATGCATGCAACTTTCCAAATTCCTAAATCTACCCTTCGTTAGTTCCTAAATGCTGGGGTGTTACAGACTCCCCCCCCCCTTAAATTAAACTTCGTCCCGAAGTTTGTGGAGATGTACCTGAATAATTCTGGATAGGCTTTTCTTAAATCCTCTTCTTTTTCCCACGTGGCTTCCCTTTTAGGGTGATGTTCCCACTGTACCTTGCAATATTTGATTGCTCTGTTCCTCGATCTTTTCCAGTTTTCTTCCAGAATCTTACAGGGCTTTTCAATATAGGTCAAGTCTGCTTGTAATTCTATCTCCTGGTGTGTGATTGCATCATCCGGAACTTTCAAACATTTAGGAAGTTATGACACATGGAAAACATTATGCACTTGAGATAATCTTGATGGTAACTCTAAAGCATAAGCTATAGTTCTGTTTTGACTCAATATCTTGAATGGTCCGATGTATCTTGGACTCAATTTTCCTTTAACTCCAAACCTTTTCACCCCTTTCATTGGACTTACTTTCAAATATACCAGATCTCCCACTTCTGGATGCCATGATCTTCGACTTTGATCCGCATAACTTTTCTTCCTACTCTAGGCTATTTTCAGTCTATCCCTGATCTTATCAATGATATCTTGTCTTTCCTTGATATAATTTGGCGCAAATTCTTTGCTGCTTCCCGGCTCATACCAACATATTAGTGATCTACACTTCCTTCCATATAGAACTTGGTATGGAGCTGCCTTCAGACTACTCTGATAGCTATTGTTATAAGAAAATTCTGCCAATGGTAGATGATCTTCCCATGTTCCTCCAAAATCTAGTGCACAAGCTCTTAACATGTCTTCTAGTATTTGATTTGTTCTTTCTGCTTGACCTCCTGTCTCAGGATGATATGATGTGCTGAAATCTAACTTTGAACCAAGTACTTCATGCAAATGCTTCCAAAATGCAGAAGTAAACACTGATCCCCTATCAGTTACGATCTTTTTGGGTACCCCATGTTTACTTACTATCTCTTTGACATATACTTCAACTAACTTCTCGGCATTATCTTTTTGATTCACCGGAATAAAATGTGCACTCTTAGTGAGTCTGTCCATAATTAACCATATCATATCCTTCCTTTTTGGTGTCATGGGTAATCCTGTGATGAAGTCCATACCTATTTCCTTCCACTTCCATTCAGGAATTTCCAAGGGTTGTAATGGTCCTGCTGGACTTTGATGTTCAGCTTTCACCCTTTGGCAAGTATGGCATTCAGATACATATTTAGCAATATCTCTTTTCATGTTATTCCACCAGAATAGTTCTTTCAAATCCATATACATCTTAGTACTCCCTAGATGTATAGAATATGGTGTTTCATGTGCTTCTCTAAGTATGACATCTCTAATTTCAGACACATCTGGAACACAAAGACGGTCTTGAAACCATAAAGACTCATAATCCCTAAGGCAAAAAACTGATTTTTTCCCTTGAGATATCCTCCGAATTTCCTCAGCAATAAAAGGTCTTCTGCTTGATGTCTAAAAATTTCTTGCTTAAGATCACTGTCCTGCTCTGCAACTACCTACATAGTAGCTAATCCTCCAAGAACATCTGTTCTAAGGAATTGAAGCTCTAATCTTTCCAAGTCCATTTATAACTCTTTTGGTAACTCCCGATTACTAGGCTGAATATCTGCACTCTTTCTGCTTAAAGCATCAGCTACAACATTTGCTTTCCCTGGAGTATAGTTGATTGTTAAATCATAATCCTTGATTAGTTCCAACCAACGCTTATGTCTCATATTCAATTCCTTTTGAGTGAAGAAATATTTGAGACTTTTATGGTCAGTGTATAACTCACATCTGGCTCCATAAAGAAAATGCCTCCATCCTTTCAGCGCAAAAACTACTACTGCTAACTCTAAATCATGAGTTGGATAGTTGACTTCATGTGGTTTCAGTTGTCTTGAACCATAAGCAATCACTTTACGATCTTGCATTAATACACAACCCAAACCTTCTTTAGATGCATCATAGTATACGGTGAAGTCCTTCCCTGTCTCAGGAACTGCTAAGATTGGAGTCGTGGTTAACCTAGTCTTCAACTCTTGAAAACTTGCTTCACATTTCTCATCCCACTTGAATGGTGTACTCTTCCTTAATAATTTGGTCATTGGTCCAGATATTTTGGAGAAACCTTCAATGAATCTTCGATAATAACCAACCATTCCTAAGAAACCTCGAATTTGCTTCACATTGGTTGGCGCAGTCCACTCCAGTACTGACTGAACCTTAGATGGATTTACAACAATTCCATCTTTACTGATCACATGACCGAGGAATTCTACCTCATCTAGCCAAAATTCACACTTACTAAACTTAGCATAAAGTTTGTGTTCCCTTAGAGTCTGCAATGCTATTCTCAAATGATCAGCATGCTCTTCCTTATCCTTGGAATATATCAGAATATCATCAATAAAGACTATGACAAACTTGTCCAAATATGGCATGAAGATCTTATTCATCAGATTCATGAATATTGTCGGTGCATTGGTCAAACCAACTGGTGCTACCAGATACTCATGGTGTCCATATCTTGAAACAAATGCTGTCTTTGGAACATCTTCCGGTTTGATTTTTATTTGATGGTATCCAGATCTTAAATCGATCTTTGAAAATACTCCAGCCCCTTTCACTTGATCAAACAAATCTTGAATTCTTGTTAAAGGATACTTATTCTTGATAGTAATGTTGTTTAAGTTTCTATAATCTCCACAGATTCTTATTCCACCATCTCTCTTATCCACAAAGATTACTGGTGTTCCCCATGGAGATACACTTTCCTGAATAAATCCTTTTCTAGCTAACTCATCAATTTGCTCTTTGAGTTCTTTTAACTCTTTGGGTCCCATTTTATATGGTGCTTGAGCTATTGGTGTTGTACCAGGAATTAGGTCAATAGTGAACTCTATCTCTCGGTCTGGTGGAATTCCTGGTAGCTCAGCTGGAAAAACATCTTGAAATTCATTTAGTATAGGAATCTCTTCCAATTTGACCTCTTTCATTGAGTTCAACTGCAGATCTACCATGATATGACTGTGCTTATCTGCTTGGTAAACTATCCTTGCCCCACTTGGAGTTTTAATTGAGACAGTTTTCTCCTCACAATTTATCTGAGCTCTGTGTTCCATCATCCAATCCATTCCTAGCACTACTGCAATTCCCTTCAAAGGAATCACATAAAGGTCTGTGAAATATGTACAACCACAGATCGAGATAACCTGATCTTTTTTTATGTGGCGTACAATCACATTCCCTCCTGCCTTATCTACGGTCATAGGACTTTCTAACGTTGCCCTTCTAATCCCGAACTTATCACAAAATTCTTCAGAAATGAATGAAGTAGTTGCACCAGTATCAAATAGAACTTTGCCGGGATTGGTAAGGATATTGAGCGTACCTATCACTGCATGCTCCGAATTATCCACCTCCTCGAGGGTTGCACAATTCAGTTTACCGGTAGGTTTGTTCCTCTTGCCATTGTTGTTCTTGCCATTATTTCCTCCTTTAGTGGGATGTATATTTCCTCCACCGGCTTGTCCTCCTCCCTTGGTAGGCCAACCTCCTAGCGGTTTACTCGGACAATCTGGCTTGATATGCCCCTTCTGACCTCAACCGTAACAGATCACTACAGGCTTTTTGCATTCCCTCTGGAAATGCCCTAGAATTCCACAATTGTTACAAATAACATTCCTTCTCGGATTGGATTGATTTCCACCACTGCCCTTGTTATTGTTATTGTTGCCATAATTCATGTTCCGAGGTTTGAATTCCAGATTGGGTTTAGGTGTACTTGCCTGAATCCTCTTGGTTTCCTTCTTGGCTCTCTTCCTCCGATCCTCTTGGCCATTCTTATAATCATCTTCGAAAGTAATGGTTGCATCCAACAACTGCTGATAAGTTTGCTTATTGGCTAACCTTAGCTGCATCTTCACAAATGGATTTAATCTACGCAGAAAACGCTTCTTCCGCTTCTCTTCTGTGTTGACATCCTCCTCGGCATAGCGAGACAGTTGACTAAACTCCCGGATGTACTTCATGACACTGGTATATCCTTGCTGAAGCTCCTCAAATTCTCTCCGCTTCAACTCCATAACACTTTCCGGAACATGATATTCACGGAACCTCCCCTTGAACTCTTCCCAGGTAAACTCCCTTCCTGGTTGTTGCATGGCCAACTGATTTTCCCACCAGGATGCTGCAGGTCGAGTCAGAAGATGAGTTGCATACCTCAATTTCTCCTCATCATTGCAACCTACAGTCTTCAAATTTCTTTCTGTATCTGCTAGCCAATCTTCTGCATCCATTAGTTCAGGAGCTGACACAAAAGGTAACCGTCTTGCATTCTAGAAATCAGATAGACTCACTCCTCCACCTTCAGGTGACCTCTGATTTGCTCGCCCCAGCAACTCTTCCGTGAACTTGTTCTGGGTCTCTTGCATCATTTGCATGCACTGCATAAAGTTCTGCTCCATTAACGGCCTCATTGGTGGTGGTGGTGGTAATGCTCCTTGATTTGCTGCATCTGCGTCGGCCTTCTCTTTGGCCTCTCGCTCCATCCGCTGCTGCTCAGTTTCGCGTTCTACACCCATATCCATGACCCTCTAGTCCTGCAACATAAAGCGAATACTCATAGTTACATCATGCACATGTGTTCTGAGCTTGACTTTACGCACAGAACTAGTCACACAATGAAGATCCAAAAAAATCCAAATTTGCATTTCACATATTATACATAATATAATAATAATACAAAATCATTACAACATATACCATATAGGTATAATCACAAAACTACCTTATTTATCTCACTATCTTATTTCTTGGAGTACAATACACGGTACTTGATATCACTACCTAGTTGCCTCCTTCTAGTAGTAACTATGCTCATCATACATGCCTGATGTCCAACCGTGATGACGTGTTGTTCGTCGCACAGTTTGTGGACCAAATGGCCTTCCAGAAGGAACATACTCTGTATCTGAAGTGTCAGGACTTGAGTCATTACTCAACCTGAGAGCATTGAATCCCTCCAGCTCAGCTGAAATGTCTTCAGAAACATATTCAACATTATCTCCTTCCTGCATCTCCTGAGCCTCATTACTTGAGTTGTCAACAGGATACGCAGATCCTGCTGCTTCCTAGGTGCTCCCTTGGGCAAGATAGTTAAACACTGGATAATGTATATTCCTTGGGTTTTGAGAAGATGTTGGTGATTCAAACACTCTCTCCTCAGGATCTTCTTCTTCATCCTGATTATCTATTGACATGGTATTTCTACTACTGTTATTAGGGTTCATCCTTGCACCCATCCAACTAGATTGTCCAACATTTCTATCAGAACCATCTGTGGACATCTGGTGTTCATGAGATCCATCATATGATCCCATTCTCCAACCATCCAAATTCTCAATAGGAAGTTCTGAGTCAGAACCATCCTCTGAGCCCTATGGTACTGCATACCTCATATCCATAGTAGGATCATGTATAGGTTCGGGTCTTGGTGAATAAGGATATGGTATAAAAGATTCAAGATCTATAGGTATATCCTTAAAGATAGGTGTTGCGCTACTACCTGCTTCCTTCTCTAACTGGAATGCTAACTGTTTCCTCCTTTCTGGATCAGTTAGATCCTCTAACATGTCATTTTTATCTTCGACAATCACTTGATGTGTCTTATAAAAAGACGCAGTGAGTGTTCGATATCTATCCATAAACTTGGAAGATAACTTAGGATGCTTCTTAACCAAAGTAAGATGATCCGGTATAGGATCCGAGTCTATAGAATCATGAGGTATCACAGAGAATGTGCTACCTTCTAACTCCTTGGTTTTCTTCTCCCGGATATTAGCTATCGCCTCCACAACAGCAACATGATATGCTGCTAAATGACTCCTACCTTCTCCTATAGGTAGATCATGATATAATCCAAGCTCCTCTGGGAGTTGGATACTCACACGATACTTGGATAACATCCAGCCATCAAGGTAAGTGATAGTGTTCACTGGAATTCTAGTTGGACAACTAAAGATCTTTAAAAGTTGACGAAGTTAGTCAGTGAATCATCCTTGATAATCATCAAGAGTCTCCTCTTTCCTTACCAAAGTCTGTTTTGGAAACTTTGGTGCCATATCTCTGTATATCAAAAAAATAATTTTGATTAGTATCCAATAATATATTGCATCATAACAAAGAATTATCGCACTAAAATATATAACAGAATATTCTCATTTGAATACCCATTATATTAATTTTAGAGAATTCTTTATCATTGCTAAACTTTCCTATAGGTAATACCCTTTACTAGGTTTCCAACCTAAGGTCAAAGCAATTTGCTCTGATACCAACTGCGGTGACCCATCATACCACTACATGTGTAGTACACTATAGTCGTTGACATGACATCCACAGAACACCGTTCCGTAAATATCACATCCCTCAGAGTGGTACAACAGAAACATTGCGGGTCCATATTACAAATATACACACATTATTATTATCACAATACCGAAATTTCAAGACTTCCTAAAGATTCAACTTACAAACCAAAATATAAAGTGTTTCGGCGCAATTTAAAAGTAGCAACTCCGACTAGGAGTTGAGCTCAGCAGCTTATTCTATAGAGTTCATACTGCTCGGCTTCGTGGGTTACTACTAACTACGGATACTTAGTTGGACTTTTTATCATGGACACCATAGCGGTTCGTAATCCACTCCTTCAACACCTCCGGACATATCAGGTTCCTCGTAGAACACATCTTCTTGACATTCGGCTGCATACATTGGCACGGCTTCGGGATCCTCATAGTCTAAGCAAGGGATCAAAGGAAAGAATGAGTAACAGCATTACCCAACAAGTTCATTATATGCAACGTGGGAAGTTTGATGCTCTAACTAACACTTCGAATTATAAATCCTTGGCACTATGCAATTTTTGTAAATCTTTCTTAAAAGATTGATTTTATTATGGAAATCTATGACAATCAGCCTTCACATGTTGACCAGAACTTTCATGGAGTTCCTTTCCTGCCACGTTCGTATCTCCTTCCCGGAACAGGGAGTAACAAGTTACAATTCTTACACTCTACAGAGGTGCGTTACTTTAACCATGAGAGATCAACTCCTTGTTGCACAACCGGGCGTACTTTCCCGTCCACAATTCCATGATGTGGGGCCCGGTAGTTGGTCCAAGCCAATCACTGCCCCCTTCGCGACCTCGCATGCCTCCTTGGTGTACACCATGCCCACATAATGAATTACGGCAATGGTTTGTACAAACCGTTAGATGCCAGAACTATCATGGGACGATGAGGGTTCCCACCCATATGCTGCATATCCTCTACGAATTACCAATTAATATGCACGCTACAAGGATAACAGCCACGACCTGCACATCCGGCTTCATGCGAGAGGAAGAAGACACAGCTGACTTCTCTGTTCCCATTCCAAATCTCATGGCTAACGCGTAATATACGACGCTAGAATCACTGATGTCAGGGGTTATTAAGTCCCTACTTGATCATCATTGTGGCAAATAGAACCCTAAGTTCTATTGCTCCATTATGTCATCACTTAGGATGATATCTATGATTTCTTTATTTGTGAAAATAATATTTTCTTTCTTTTATAGTATATATGATAACACACAATTTGCAAATACTTTGATAAAGACTCTTCAAAGGACATGAGCAAGTGAAAAACTTTCCTTGTGATGGCAAGGTAGTGAAGTATGATGCTTGCACTGGACCTTGAGCTTCTATGTCTACAAAAACATCATTATTGCCCGGTAAGGACAATATTTAAAGAAGCAAAAATGGTTATGCAAGTAATGTATGCATCATTTAATTGATATGCATTTTCCCCATTATTAATAAAATTATTTCTAATAATAAATGATTTATAAATATTAATTTTTTTAATATTTATAATAGAATGTGGTATTCTTTTATTTTATTTCTCTTTTATTTGACTTTTATTGATTTAATAATTCTTTTAAGAATTATTATTTAATATAAAAAATTGTTATTAAATATTTGTTTAGTATTTTTCTAAAATACTACAATATTAATATATGATGAAAGTGGATTTTAATTAATTTTATCACCTTTCCATAATTTTGTAAATTCCATAAGGATTATAAACATTACAAAATTCTTAATAAAATTTATGTGTCTAAAATTTTATTTATTAATTTATTTGGATAGTGTGGATTATTGTGAATCCAAAAATATTTTATTTATAATTTTTGGACTTTTATTTTATTTTCTAGGATTTAATTAAGTTTAGGGGTATTTTGGTCTTTTCCTCTTTATTAAAACGAGCCTTAAAGGTTTTTGGGCTGGCTTAATCTTGTTGGGCCCTTGTGGCGCATTAGACATAGTCAAAATAGCAACCCCGAAGGGTCTGGCCCAACTCAGCCCACTCCCTCGCTGCCTCTCACCCTCGAGCTCATTCCTCTCCTCCTCTGCCCCCGACCCCGTGGTCGGTGATGTCGCCGCCGACGATTCCCGCCGTCGTGAGCCGTTCTGGTCGCCGCCGTGGTGCAAGAGGAGGTTGTTGACTATGCCTCTCCATCCTGTCCAATTAGATTTGAGCATGGGGCTCTCCTACGACGGATCGATGCCGTCCCGAACCCTAGGGTTTTGGGGTTGGCGTGGATCTTGGTGCTGCCGCTATCGTCGTGCGTCATGGTGATTCTCCTCGCCTCAAGGTGTGGTCATGGTCGCCGCCGTGGCGCTTTATGGGTCGTAGCGCCCCCCTAGGGGTGCTCCCCGTGCCGCCATGGTTGTCGGCCACCTTTGCTTCCTCTTCTAGTCTTCAGCGAGGACCTTTGGTGAGTTCTTTTCCTCTCCCCTAGTGCTCTCTATGCTTGTTGATCCTATGCTAGATGTTGGCAGTGACCTCTCTGGTTACTGTCTTGTCCTGATTAAGATGATTTATTCCATTTAGGGTTCTTATCCTGTGGTTGATCATATACTGGATGAATTAGATCATGTGTGGATGGTCTGTAAGCATGCTGAATGATTATTAGCTTGAGGCTTGTTGCTTGAGATGATTTTATGCTTGGATTTTATATGATTCAGATGGTATAGTTTCTTTGAAACCAATGCTTGGTAAAGTCAGTGGGTTTGATAACTTACCACTATCATTTCTTGGGTAATGATAATGGGTATGGTGTGATGAAATCACTGTCTTAGTGTTGTTGTCTTGAGAATTAATGTGTGGTCTGAGATCGCAATGATCTCAAATAGTGAAGATAAACATAGGAATGTCCTAGTTATGATTCCTGTAATGACAGGAAAATGATTAGTAGATTGATTGATTGAATCTGTGATGATTGAATGTTTATCCTTATTCATGTAGAATTGTTCTTGTGACACCATTTTGGTATGGCACACAAGATTGATTCTTATCCATTGATTGGGTTGGTTTAAGCTTAAGACAGGCTTGTATTTAAAGGATAAGTTGAAATGTTCTTCTCTGAAATCCCTAAGACCAATGATGTTGGTCTGAGGCTTAGGGGTTAGGCCTTATCTAGTTGATTCATATGGATAGTTCTGGTAGTGGTACCAGCTATTGTTTCTTGAATCAAAGTTTGGAAAAATTGATAGTAGGCTTGATCATTTACATGGATCCAAAAGATTAACTTCTAACGTGCTACCCTTATCTTAGGGATGTGCCTAGAAGTGAAATCTTAGCTATATTTGTTCTTGTATTGAAATATATAGCTTGACAGCCAATTCAATGATGTTGTTCTGAGTTTTGGTTGGATCCTTGTACTTTATTGTTTGCCTTTAGAGTTTTAAAATCTCAGTGATGGATTCACCCCACTTGGGTGCTTTATGAGAGTTTGAATGTGATACAGATCATGTATGCTTGTCTAATCTTAGACAGATAGATCATGTGATGGTCTATGTACTCACCACTGTCACTTGATGTTGTGGTTGCTAGTGATGGATCTTGTTGTAGCTTGATCTTATGGTTGATCTTGTGCTCCCCTGGTATATTTAGCTCCTGTCTTTTCCTTTATCTAGCCCATCATCTCCTGATCCTGATGGCTTGACCTTGGTCTTGCTGTCCACCTGATCTTCCCCCTCCTTATGTCACCATCCTGGTGATGTGATCCTGGCTTTGGTTGGTTTGACTGCTGGCTGCTGTGCTAGGTTTAGCTACTGGCTAAGCTGGTTGTTCTTGTGAGTGTGAGCAGTGAAGAGATGCACTAGTGCCTCTCCATGGTTGTGTTGATGGTTTTGTGTGTTTGAGCTGTGTTGTGAAGCTGACAGCACATACCATGCATTTAGGTGTGTGTCCTGCCTATGTGCTTGATGTGCACTTGTGGATATGCTCTGGACTTGAGAGTTACTTTGATCTGATTACTTTTACCGGGCTAGTGAAACTTGCCCCTCCTTGCTGTCAATTTGACTTTTTGGCTTAAAATTTATGAAAGATAGATTCTTTCATATTGGTGAAACTTGCCCCTTTAATAAATTTCTCAATGATGAATCTTGTTCAGTGCACCTCACTAACATGTCTGAGAGTAAAACAATTCTAACCCTAACCTTTAGTGTTTGTCTTGCAGGTACAGATTTGAAGATGAAGATTTTAGTTTAGGTTTTCTTTATAGAATAGTTAATGTAATCTTCTTTATTCTTTTGTAATTTTCATTTTATTATTTTGTAATCTTCATTTTATTCTTTTTTAATAAATATTATATTATTATCAACAAAGAAATATTCTTATTCTTTATTTATTTGCTATTGTGAAGTATGTGGATAATTTCAATAAGTTACATTTTTGTAACTTATTTATTGAATGAAAATATGAAATAAGTATTCATATTCTTAATTGTTTTCTTTAGATAAAGTTTGAGTTATATTGATTAACTCTTAATGAAATCAAGATTCAAACCTTATTCATAATTCATTTGAATTATAATTCAAACACTCAAGTTTAAAAATTCAAATTCATTTTCCCAAAACACATAGTTCCTCAAAGATCATATCAAAGTCTATAGCAATCATCCTTTAAGACTAAACCTAATCTCAAAGTATGAAAGAAACCTTGATCACTTTAGGTTTTTATTCGGCGAAAATTTTACCCACATTTTCACAGATGAATGCATGCAACATTCCAAATTCCTAAATCTACCCTTCGTTAGTTCCTAAATGTTGGAGGTTGTTGCTGTTGCCATGGCCCGCGAGGGTCTTCTCCCAGCGGTCGAGTTGGAGGCTCCCAAATTTTCGTTGACCACCGCAGAGAGGCGGGTTGCCGAGATAGAAAGGGAGCTTAAAGCTGCGAAGGCTGAAGCAAGCTCATCGGAGGAGAGGGCCAAGGCCGCTGTCGTTGCAGCAGCGGACGAGCGGAAGGTTTTCGATGCTCTTGTCGTCGGGTTGTGGGACGAGCTGTCAGGTCTTCAGGACTTCACCACGGGGCTTTTCCGTCGACTCCTTGGTGAGCTTTTAAACATGTCGCTATGTCAGCGAGACCCCGAGCGGGCGAGTCGCTACGCCGGCGAGTCCCCGAGCGGATGAGGCTGAAGTTGTGCGTCTTTCAGATTCTGACTTGGCATTGTTTGCAGGGAGGATATGTGCGTAAGACCCTCAAGTGCAGTCGTATGATGTCAAGCAGTGCGTGACTGCGCTAGTGGACTCGGCCGCCCTTTCGGCGACGTGCATTCGCGTCGTCCTCCAAGAGATCCCGCCCACTGAGGTGATACCCAGCGAGCTGACGGAGGTTTGGCGATACCTGGAGAAGGCGCCGGCGGTGGTTGAGTATATGTCGCGGTCGGCATTCCGCCGTGGAGCCGCGACTGTGCTGGGCCTCCGGCTTGCGCATTTCCCCGACGACTTCGACCTCGACGACATCACCAGCGGGTACCCATCCGCGACCGGCTCGGTGGAAATCTCCGAGGTTCTGAAGCTACCGCGAAGGCAGCCACGTAATCCGAGCGGGTCATGGAGATGGGTGATCTGTTGCCGTACCAGGAGATGGAGGTGACGCCGAACGACCCCGAGCCGGTGCACCGTGACCTCAAGACGGAGCAGCCGTTCCAGTCGGTGATGGCGAATAGCCTGACGACGTATCCGGTGAATCCATGGATACCCTTCATTCGGGTCCGCGGTAAAGATGGCACGTCGACATAGAAGCCTGCGGAATAGAGACATGCCGAGTGGATTTTGTATTAGTATAGGTAAATCTGTAAAAATCCTTGTTTGTGAATAATATATTTTGCTTCTTAAGGGAACGAAAATGTGTTAAGTCAGTTCGATTTTGACTTTGTTTGTTGAGCGAGTCGCCGAGCGCGTCCACTCTTTGATGGGGTTTACCTCGTGTTTCTATATGTTTGTTTTCAATTGTTAGTTAGTTACGGTCGACTCTCCATGGCTTGGAAAACCAGTCGCTTGGCGACTCCAATGGGTGCTCTATACTTATCCGTTTTCCCGGACGCGGACGGGGTCGGTTGGGCGAGTCCCCGAGCGTGGTACTTAGCTGTTATAGTCGCATGCCCAAGATAGGTGAGGACGAAGCGCGTTGTATCTGGCACGTCACTCCACCTGGCTCGGGGAGCTAGTCGCATGGTGAGTCCAGGGCACGCTCTCATACTTGGTGTGTTCCCGAGCCGCGTGGGTTTTTAGACTGAAGCGAGTCCCTGAGCATGGTACTTAACCGTTCGATTTGCTGCGCCGAGGATGTGGAGGACCGATCGATGTATGAAGCATGTATGGTTGTCTTGGCCCGGCAGGCCAGTCGAGCGGAGTGAATCCGATGGGGGCTCCGGGTTGGCGTTTTCGTGGACGACGCAAGGCCCGAATTCCTTCGGTTCCCTTATGCCACACTACTTATTTGTGCTGGTCGCGCAGCCAAGGGTTGACTTCCATGAGTAGCATTGTGCTATAGTTATGAGTGTGATTGGCAAACGACTTGGAGAGTAAGCACAATTTGTGCGAGTCGAATGTATTTTATTGCATGGCAGGGGGGATACAGGTCAGAGTTCTAGGTGTAGAACTTCCTTAGGAGATTTACATTCCACGGCCGCTTGACGTCGAGCTGTCCGTTGCCTCGAACATCGGTGAGGTAGTAGGCATCGTTGCAGAGGACTCGCCCTATGGAGAATGGCCCGTCCCATGGGGGGAGAGCTTGTGCATGCCCTTCTTGTCCTGGATCAGTTGCAGGACAAGGTCGCCTTCCTAGAAGGTGCGAGTCCGTACTCGACGGCTGTGGTAGCGGTGGAGCCCCTGCTGGTAGATGGCGGTGCGGGAGCGAGCTAGGTCGCGTGCTTCGTTGAGCTGGTCGACCCCATCTTGGCGTGCGAGCTCGTTGTTGGCCTCCACGTAGTTGACGACCCGGGGCAAGTCGTGCTCCAGGTCAGTCGTCATGACGGCTTCGGCGTCGTATACCATGAAGAAGGGCGTAAACCCTGTCGACCGGTTGACGGAGGTGCGGATGCCCCATATGACGGAGGGGAGCTCTTCGACCCAGCATCCCAGAGTTCGCTCGAGGGGAACCTGCAATCGCGTCTGAGGCCATGGAGGATGCTCTGATTGGCGCGTTTCGCCTAGCCGTTGGACTCTGAGTGGGCGACTGAGGCGAGGTTGAGCCGTATGTTATGCTCCTCGCAGAACTCGGCCATGGCACCCTTTGCGAAGTTGGTTCCGTTGTCCGTGATGATGCTGTGTAGGAATCTGTAGCGATAGATGAGCTCGCGGGCGAATTTGGATGCGGTCTTCCTATCGCACTTTTGGACTGGCTTGCCTTCACCCACTTGGTGAATTTGTCGACTGCGACTAGGAGGTGGGTGTACCTAGAGGGGGCTTTCTTGAAGGGGCTCACCATGTCCATGCCCCATACGGCGAAAGGACAAGTAGTGGGGATCGTCTTGAGCGCCGATCTGGGTACGTGCGTCTGGTTGGCGTACTTCTGGCATCCGATACAACGTTGGATGATGTCGACTATGTCAGCGTGCGCGGTGAGCCAGTAGAAGCCGTGTCGCATGACCTTGGCGACCAAGTACCTGGCGCCGGCGTGGTGGCCGCAGTCGCTGGCATGGATGTCTTGGAGGATCTTGCGTCCTTTCCTAGGTCGCACGCAGCGTTGGAACACGCCTGTTACGCTGCACTTGTGGATCTCACCGTTGATGATGACGAAGGACTTGCAGCGGCGCACGATCATGCGTGCTTCCATCTCATCCGCTGGCAGTGTCCCGCTCTTCAGGTAGGCGAGGTACGACGCGGTCCAGTCACTTGGTTCTGCGATCATCGCGAACAGGGCAGGCTCTGGTTGCAGCAGGATCCCGAGGTCGATCTCCTTTGGAGGAGAGACAGAGGGCTTGTTGATGGTGTCGAGGAAGACGCCTGCAGGTGGAGTTTGCCGAGCAGACCTGATGCGGGAGAGGGCGTAGGCCTCCTCGTTCTGGCTCATGTCGATCCACTCAACGAAGTAGCCGACAAAGTGGCCTCCTAGTTGTTCCACTGCATGGCGGTATGCCCCCATGGCGGGGGAGACGGCATCGCAGGTTTCGGCGACTTGCGCAGCGAAGAGGTCGGAGTAGCCGTAGCACCATAGGCGATTGACGTTCATCTCCTTGGCGGCTCGCATGCCGTGAAGGGGGGCCTCGTACTCGGCCATGTTGTTGGTGTAGGGGTGAAGTCGAGGTACAACACATAGTGGAGGTTATCACCCTTGGGCGAAGTGAGTATGATTCCTGCCCCTGCATCGTCCGCGTTCTTGGATCCTTCGAAGTGGAGCGACCAGTAGTGGAGGTATGGCAGCTTCTCTGGTTGATGTGCCTCTTCCCAATCGGCGAGGAAGTCCTCTAGAGCCTGCGACTTGATTGCCTTGCACGGCTCGTACTTGATGTTGTGGACGGTAATTTCGACGACCCACTTGTGTTGGAGATATGCCCTAGAGGCAATAATAAAAGTGGTTATTATTATATCTTTGTGTTTATGATAAATGTTTACATTCATGCTATAACAGTACTAACAGGAAACATTAATACTTGTGTGATTTGTAAACTAAATTAGAGTCCCTAGTAAAGCCTCTTTGTAATACTAGCTTGTTGGTTAATAGATGATCGTGGTTTCCCGATCATGAACATTGAGATGTTGTTAAGAACAAGATCATATCATTAGGAGAATGGTATGATGGACATACTCCTATAGATAAGCATAGCATAAAGATCAAGTCATTTCAATAGTTCATTTGCTATAAGCTTTCTGATACGTAGTAACCTAATTCCTTCGACCATGAGATCATGCTAATCACCATCACTGGAAAGATGCTTTGATGACATCAAACACCACACCGTAACTGGGTGGCTATAAAGGTGGCATTGAGTGTTCGGAAAGTATGTGTTGAGGCACATGGATGAAGAGTGGTATTTGTCCATCCATATGACGGATATATATACTCTGGGCCCTCTCGGTGGAATGTCATCCAATTGGCTTGCAAGCATGCAACTGGATCACAAGGGATCACATATCACGGGAACGAGAAAAGAGTACTTATCTGTAACGAGGTTGAACTAGGTATGCAGAGATACCGACGATCAAAACCTCGGATAAGTAAACTATCGTGAGACAAAGGGAAATTGGTATCGTATGTAAGTGGTTCATTTGATCGCAAAGTAATCGTAGAAATATGTGGCAGCCATATGAATTTCCAGATTCCTCTATTGGTTATTGATCGGAGAAGTGTCTCGGTCATGTCTGCATAATTCACAAACCATAGGGAAACACACTTAAGGATTCAATGTTGTTTAGTAGATATGGAATGTTAGTAGGGATATCGAATGTTGTTCGGAGTCTCGGATGGGATCCGGGATATCACGAGGATATCCGGAGTGGTCCAGAGAATAATATTCATATAAGGAAAGTCCAATTCCGGAGTTCGGGAAAGATTCCGATGTTTTCATCGGAGAGGTTCTAGAAGGTTCACTAGACCAGAAGGGGAATGGACCATGAATGTGTCATGGATAAGTAGAATTATTGGATCATATCCTAGGTCACTTGGTTTGGGCATTTGCAAGAGAGAATTAAATCTCTAAATTGAAAGTCAAACGGGAAGTTTGAGAAGTCAAACTGGAACAATGGTTTCCTAGTGGAAGAAGGAAAGAGTCCTTCTCTCAATCCAACTTTGGTTTGGGTTTGGATTCAAACCCACCCCTCCCAACGCTGCCCCCCTCTCATAAATAGAGGGGGATGGCTGCCCCAAACACCAAGCACTAGCCCTCCCCACACCCGTGCGCCACCGCCGCGCCGCCGCCGCTGCCCTATCCGCCGCCGACACCAGCTCCTCCATAACTCGCACCGGCTTAGGCAAAGCCCTGCAGGATCTTCCCTCTACTTCAGACACCATGTCATCATGCTGCCGGAATCGCGAGGGGAGAACTAAAAACTCCGTTGTCTGCTGGAACAAGGGAGAGGAAGGTATTCATCGAGTACCGAACGTGTGACCGACTGTGGAAGCGCTGCCAGAACGCAGCGCCAGAAGGATTGTCTATGCGATCTTGAGATCGGAAAGTGTACAACTACATCACCCACGAGAATCTGCTCTCGTTAACCGCTTTGGAATCTTCGAGGGTGAGTTCTTCTATCGACTAGTTGCTACAATCTAGTAGATAGATCTTGGCTTGTTTGTGTGCACGCGGTAGAATTTTTTTTGTTTTCCATGCTACGAACCCCTACAGATGGTATTAGAGCCGTGTCTGTATGTAGATCTGTTGCACGAGTAGAACACAATGGTCATTGTGGGCGGTGGTGCTTTTATTATCAATTGTTTTTTGTGTACTTTGCATCTTGCGGTATGATGGGATGAAGCGGCCAGGGCTAACATTACATGACATCGTTCATGAGACTTGCTCCACGCTCAACATGCAACTTGTATTGCATAAGTGGATTTGCGGGTGTCTGTCTCTCCCATCATAGTATAGATTCAATTTACAATGGGCACTTGATAGTTCAAACATCAACGTTGTGGTTCTTGTTCGTAAGTTAGAACGACACTTAATGAAAGCCCCAAACCACGTAAAATATGCAAAGAAAATTAGAGGCGTCTAACTTTGTTTTGCAGGGGTGTGCTGTGATGTGATATGGCCATGATTGTGATTATATATGATGTATGCAATGTTCCTTATTGTAAGTCGGCAACCGGCAGGAGCCATATGGTTGTCTTTTAATTCCGTTAAGACCTGCGTGTCTATTCAAAGTAGTTGTAATAGTTGATGTTGGTTGATGATAACCATGAAGTGGCGCCATTGACCTTGACGCCATACCGGTGATGATGGAGATCATGTTCGTGCTTGAAGATGGAGATCGGAAGCACAAGAAGAAAGGCCATATCATATCACATATTATGAATTGCATGTGATGTTAATCCTTTTATGCATCTTGTATTGCTTAGTTCGCGATGGTAGCATTATAAGATGATCCCTCAAGCACAAAATTTCAAGTTATAAAGTGTTCATCCTTAGTAAGCACCGTTGCTAAAGCTCGTTGTTTCGAAGTACCACGTGATGATCGGGTGTGCTAGATTCTGCGAGTGTATACAATGTGAGCAAGCCAGGTTTGCTCATGCGGAAGCTAAGGTTTGATCTTGATGAGCCTAGCATGTACATACATGGTCTCGGAACACGGATCACCGAAAGGTAAAGCATGAGTCATATAGTAGATATGATGAACATGTTGATTGTTTGCCATTTAAGCTACATCAACTCTCGTGATGATCAGTTTTGATGTGGTGGATTTGGTTCATGTGATTACTAAAGCAATGTGAGGGATATTGTTTTGAGTGGGAGTTAACCTAGATTAATTTAACTATTAATTAGAACTCAATTCGTCATAAAATTAGTCTAAACTATTGCAAATATGTTGTAGATCAATGGCGGCCCCTACCATCAATTTTAATGCGTTCCTAGAGAAAGAAAAGTTGAAAAACAATGGAAGCAACTTCGCGGATTGGTTCCGCAATTTGAGGATTGTCCTCAATGCTGGTAATTTGACCTATGTGCTGGATGCACCGCTGGGTGACCCGCCTATAGCTAATGCTACCGATGAGGTAAAGAATGTTTTCCTCGCTCGGAAGAATCAGTACTCCACAGTTCAGTGTGCTATCTTGTATGGTTTTGAATCGGAGCTTCAGAAAAGGTTTGAGAACCATGACCCACATGATATTGTCCGTGAACTCAAAATGATATTTGAGGCATGCGCGGCAGTTGAGAGTTATGAGGCTTCTGAAAAATTCTTTAACTGCAAGATGGAAGAGGGCAGCTCCGTCAGTGAGCACATGCTTAAGATGTCTGGGCACGCAGGCAAGCTTCGAAGCTTGGGTATAGTGATTCCTAATGCTTTGGGGATTCACCGTGTCCTCCAATCACTGCCACCAAGTTACAAGAACTTTCTGATGAACTACAATATGCAAAACATGGACAAGTAGTTGCCCGAACTCTTCTCCATGTTAAAGTCTACGGAAGTGGAGATCAAGAAAGAGCACCAAGTGTTGATGTTCAATAATACCACCAAATTCAAGAAGCAAGGCAAGTCTAAGAAAACGGAAAACTTCAAGAAGGGCGGTAAGAAAGTTACCACGCCGGCGAAGAAGACCAAGGCTGGGCCTAAGACTGATACTGAGTGTTTTTACTGCAAGGGAGAAGGTCACTGGAAGGGGAAATGCCTTAAGTACTTGGCGGATTTGAAGAACGGCAACATCAAGAAGAAAGGTATATCCGATATACATGTTATTGATGTGTATCTCACTAGTACTCGTAGTAGTGCCTGGGTATTTGATATTGGTTCAATTTCTCATATTTGTAACTCAAAATAGGTGTTGCATAATAGACGGAAGCTAGCGAAGAATGAGGTGACGATGCGCGTTGGAAATGGATCAAAGGTTGATGTGATCGCGGTCGGCACGCTACCTATTCATCTACCATCGGGATTAGTTTTATACTTAAATAATTGTTATTTCGTGCCTGTGTTGAGCATGAACATTATATCCGGATCATGTTTATTGCGAGACGGTTACTTGTTTAAGTCCGAGAATAATGGTTGTTCGATATTATTGCACATGCACCTTTGATAGATGGTCTATTCTTATTGAATCTCGATTGTGGAAATACACACATTAATAACATTGAAGCTAAACGTTTGAAATTAAGCGATAACTCGACATATATGTGGCACTGTCGTCTTGGTCATATTGGAGTGAAGCGTATGAAGAAACTCCATTCCGATGGACTTATTGAATCACTTGATTTCGAATCACTTGAAAGATGCGAAGCATGTCTGATGGGTAAAATGACTAAGACTCCATTTTCTGGTATGATGGAGCGAGCTACGGACTTATTGGAAATCATACATACCGATGTGTGTGGCCCAATGAGTGTAGCATCACGCGGTGGTTATCATTATGTTCTTACCTTCACGGATGACTTGAGTAGATATGTGTATATCTATTTCATGAAACATAAGTCCGAAACTTTCGAGAAGTTTAAGGAATTTCAAAGTGAGGTAGAGAATCAACGTAACAAGAAGATTAAATTTCTACGATCTGATCGCGGAGGTGAATATCAAAGTTACGAGTTTGGCGAGCATTTGAAGAAATGCGGAATACTTTCACAATTGACACCGCCGGGAACACCACAGCGTAATGGTGTGTTCGAACGTCGTAATCGAACTCTCTTAGATATGGTTCATTCTATGATGTCACTTACAGATTTACCGCTATCGTTTTGGGGTTATGCATTAGAAACAGCCGCATTCACTTTAAATAGGGCACCATCTAAATCCGTTGAAACGACACCGTATGAATTATGGTTTGGGAAGAAACCTAAATTGTCGTTCCTTAAAGTTTGGGGTTGTGAAGCTTATGTAAAGAAGTTATAGCCCGACAAGCTTGAACCCAAAGCGGAAAAATGCGTCTTCATAGGATACCCGAAGGAAACTATTGGGTATACTTTCTATCATAGATCCGAGGGCAAAATCTTCGTTGCCAAGAATGGATCCTTTCTAGAGAAGGATTTTCTCTCGAAAGAAGTGATTGGAAGGAAAGTAGAACTCGACGAGGTTGTTGAACCTTCTCTCGAACTTGCAAGTAGCACAACAGCGGAAGTAGTTCCTGTGGTGCTTACACCAATAAGAGACATTGATGAAGAGTTGTATATGATGCAACCCAAAGGTTTTGTCGATCCTAAAGATGCTAACAAGGTATGCAAACTTCAACGGTCCATATATGGATTGAAGCAAGCATCCCGAAGTTGAAATCAACGTTTTGATAAGGTAATCAAAATCTTTGGTCTTATACAAACTTATGGAGAAGCTTGTATTTACAAGAAAGTGAGTGGGAGCTCTGTAGCATTCTTAATACTATATGTGGATGACATATTGTTGATTAGGAATGATGTAGACCTTCTTAATAGTGTCAAGGATTATTTGAATAATAGTTTTTCAATGAAAGGTCTTGGCGAAGCATCTTACATATTAGGCATAAATATATATAGAGATAGATCGAGACGCCTAATATCATTGTCACAGAGTACATATTTGGACAAAGTTCTAAAGAGGTTTGGAATGGAAGATAGCAAGAAAGGGTTCTTGCCCATGTTGCCCAATACGACCTTGAGTAAACTCAAAGTCCTGCAACGACAGAAGATAGAGAAAGGATGAGTAAGATTCCCTATGCCTCAGCCATAGGATCTCTTATGTATGCCATGCTATGTACAAGACCCGACATTGCATATGCTGTTAGTTTGACTATCAGATATCAAAGTGATCCAGGAGTGGATCATTAGACAGCGGTCAAAAACATCCTTAAGTACTTGAGAAGAACTAAGGATATGGTTCTTTCTTATGGAGGTGATGAACAGCTCGTTGTTAATGGTTACACCGATGCTAGTTGGAACACCGACTCGGATAATTCTAAATATCAATCTGGATACGTATTTACTTTGAATGGTGTGGCGGTTAGCTGGAGGAGTGCAAAGAAAAGCATTATGGCGAGATCTTCAACTGAATCGGAATACATAGCTGCTTCAGAGGCTTCACAAGAGGTGATATGGATGAAGGAGTTCATTACAGATCTCGGTGTGGTTCCAAGTGTGGTATACCCAATGTATATCTATTGTGATAACATGGGCGCCATAGCCAATGCGCAAGAACCAAGGTCACACAAGAAGCTAAAGCACATCAAGCTATGTTTTCACGCTATTCAAGAGCATGTCCAAGATGGTGACATAAAGATTTGCAAAGTACACATAGATCTGAAGGTGGCGGATCCTTTGACTAAACCTCTCCCGAGGGAAAAACATGACCAGCACCAAACCGCCATGGGTGTTCAGTATATTACCATGTAATCTAGATTAGTTGACTCTAGTGCAAGTGGGAGACTATTGGAGATATGCCCTATAAGCAATAATAAAAGTGGTTATTATTATATCTTTGTGTTTATGATAAATGTTTACATTCATGCTATAACAGTATTAACAGGAAACATTAATACTTGTGTGATTTGTAAACTAAATTAGAGTCCTTAGTAAAGCCTCTTTGTAATACTAGCTTGTTGGTTAAAAGATGATCGTGGTTTCCCGATCATGAAAATTGAGATGTTGTTAACAACAAGATCATATCATTAGGAGAATGGTATGATGGAAATACTCCTATAGATAAGCGTAGCATAAAGATCAAGTCATTTCAATAGTTCATTTGCTATAAGCTTTATGATACATAGTAACCTAATTCCTTCAACCATGAGATCATGCTAATCACCATCACTGGAAGGATGCTTTGATGACATCAAACAGCACACCGTAACTGGGTGGCTATAAAGGTGGCATTGAGTGTTCGGAAAGTATGTGTTGAGGCACATGGATCCAGAGTGGGATTTGTCCATCCATATGACGGATAGATATACTCTGGGCCCTCTCGGTGGAATGTCATCCAATTGGCTTGCAAGCATGTGACTGGCTCACAAGGGATCACATATCACGGGAACGAGAAAAGAGTACTTATTCGGTAACGAGGTTGAACTAGGTATGCAGAGATACCGACGATCAAAACCTCGGATAAGTAGACTATCGTGAGACAAAGGGAAATTGGTATCGTATGTAAGTGGTTCATTCGATTGCAAAGTAATCGTAAAAATATGTGGGAGCCATATGAATTTACAGATTCCTCTATTGGTTATTGATCGGAGAAGTGTCTCGGTCATGTCCGCATAATTCACGAACCGTAGGGAGACACACTTAAGGATTCGATGTTGTTTAGTAGATATGGAATGTTAGTAGGGATACCGAATGTTGTTCGGAGTCTCGGATGGGATCCAGGATATCACGAGGAGATCCGAAATGGTCCGGAGAATAAGATTCATATAAGGAAAGTCCAATTCCGGAGTTCGGGAAAGATTCCGATGTTTTCATCAGAGAGGTTCTAGAAGGTTCTAGAAGGTTCATCGGATCGGAAGGGGAAAGGACCATGAATGTGTCATGGATAAGTGGAATGATTGGATCATATCCTAGGTCACTTGGTTTGGGCATTTGCAAGAGATAATTAAAGCTCTAAGTTGAAAGTCAAACGGGAAGTTTGAGAAGTCAAACTGGACAATGGTTTCCTAGTGGAAGAAGGAAAGAGTCCTTCTCTCAATCCAACTTAGGTTTGGATTTGGATTTGGATTCAAACCCACCCCTCCCAAGGCTGCCTCCTCTCATAAATTGAGGGGGAGGGCTGCCCCAAACACCAAGACCTAGCCCTCCCCACACCCGTGCGCTGCCGCCGCCACGTCGCCACCTCGCGCCGTTGCCGCCGCCCTAGCCGCCGCCGACACCTCCTCATCCTCCCGGTCGTCTAAAACCTAGATCACCGGGAAACCCTAGATCCACCATAACTCGCACCGGCTTAGGCGAAGCCCAGCGGGATCTTCCCTCTACTTCCGACACCACGCCATCGTGCTGCCGGAATCACGAGGGGAGAACTACAACCTTCGCTGCCTGCTGGAACAAGGGAGAGGAAGGTCTTCATCGAGTACCGAACATGTGACCGACTGCGGAAGCGCTTCCAGAACGCAGCGTTGGAAGGATCTTCTACGTGATCTTGAGATCGGCAAGTGTACGACTACATCACCCATGAGAATCTGCTCTCGTTAACCGCTTTGGAATCTTCGAGGATGAGTGCTTCTATCGACTCGTTGCTACAATCTAGTAGATAGATCTTGGCTTGTTTGTGTGCATGCGGTAGAATTTTTTGTTTTCCATGCTACGAACCCCTACAACTTGGGGAACCGCCCGGTCGCCTCGCAGTTGCGGATGATGTCCCACAGTGGCGCAGACGAGACGACTGTGATTGGGTGCTCCTGGAAATAGTGTGGTAGCCGTAGTTGGGATCGAAAGACCGCGTACACCAGTTTCTGGTATTGCGGGTAGCACTATCGTGAGTCCGTGAGGACTTCGCTGATGTAGTAGACCGGGCACTGTATGGGGCGCTCCTTGCCTTCTTCTGGTCGCTCGATGAACATGACGGCGCTGACGACTCGCTCGGATGCCATGACGTAGACGAGCATCGGCTCCTTATCGATGGGAGCGGCGAGTAGCGGTGAGGCGAGTAGCACTTATTTGAGTGTGTTGAGCGTGTCGTCTGCCTCCTTGTCCCATTGGAATGTGGGGTTCTTGCGCATCAGGCGGTAGAGTGGCATTTCCTTCTTGCCTAGCCGGGGGATGAAGCGACTAAGAGTCGTGACTCGACCGGCCAGCTTTTGGACGTCACGGAGGCACTCGGGTTTGTTGATCCATGCGATCGTGTCGATCTTGGTGGGGTTTGCCTCGATGCCTCACTTGGAGACTACGTACCCCAAGAGTTTTCTAGTGGGTACGCCAAAGGTGCACTTCCCCGAGTTGAGCTTGATCTTGTACCTTCACAGATTTGTGAAGGTCTCGACCAGGTCGGCGAGTAGGTCACTCTGGCAATTGGACTTGACCACCACGTCATTGATGTAGACGTGGATGTTGCGGCCAATTTGGCTCACAAGGCACTCTTGCATGTACCGCTGGTAGGTTCCGCCGGTGTTTTTAGGCCGAACGTCATGGCGGTGTAGTAGTAAGCGCTGAATTGCGTGATGAACACCGTCTTCTCCTTGTCCTCGACCGTCATCTTGATCTGGTTGTACCTAGAGTACGCGTGGAGGAAGCATAGTGACTCTGAGCCCGCGGTTGAATCGATGATCTGATCGATGTGCGGGAGGACAACTGCTCCTTTGGGCAGGCGCTTTTGAGGTTGGTGTAGTCGATACACATTCTCCAGGTCTTGTTCTTCTTCACGACCAGGACTGGGTTTGCCAACCACTTGGAGTACTTGATTGGCTGGATGAAGCCTACAGCTAGTAGATGCTGCACTTCTTCGGCGATTGCTCGGCGGCGCTCTTCATTGAAGGGCCACAACGATTGCTTGACGGGTCGTGCCGTGGGGTCGGTGTTGAGTTTGTGCTCGGCGAGTTCCCTCGGGACACCTAGCATGTCAGATGGCTTCCATGCGAAGATGTCACGATTCTCACAGAGGAAATCGACGAGCGCGTTTTCCTATGCAGGGCTCATGCCCGCCCCGATGGTGACCGTCTGGCTGGAGTCGCCTGGGACCATCTCGACGGTGCGGGTGTGCATGGTGGGCTCAAACGCGGTCGACCCAGCGTTCTCTGTGTTGGGCTTATTTAGTATTGTGGGGTCGTCTTTGTCGACCCCACTCGCGTATCTGGCGAACTCTTCTGCGTGCTTGGCCTCTGCGGCGATGACGGTGTCTGAGAGTTGTGCACCTTTTTACTTGCACTCGATGGCCATGTCGGGGTCGCTGTGGACGGTGATGATGCCGCATGACCCTGGGAGCTTCATCATGTTATACACATAGGACGGTGTCTCCATGAACTTGGAGAATGCTTGCCTCCCCAAGACGAAGTGGTAGGGTCTGTTGAAGTTCACCAGCTCGAAGATGATCCGCTCGGTACGGAAGTTGGCTAGTGTGCCGAAGGTGACTGCCACTGTCACCTTGCTGATAGGGTACGCCTTCCGACCGGGGATGATGCCGTGGAAGGTGGTGAGGGTCGACTGGATCATCGACTGTTGTAGCCTCAGTCTCCTGACTGTGTCACGTAGAGGATATTGATGGAGCTCCCGCCGTCCATCAACATCTTGGGGAGCCAGTAGTCGCCCACTTTGGGCATGACTACCAGGCGACTCGCCCGGGGTACTCGATCCGTGGCGAGTGTTCTTTGCGGCTCCATGTGATGCGCTGCTCGGACCAGTTGAGGAAGCGAGGGACGTCGACCTGGGACACCGCATTGAAGGCGACGTCACGGGCGAGGACCTTCTTCTCGCGCTTGGTGCCGAGCACGGTGAAGGTGTGCAGCGAACCCGTCATTGCTGAATGCCCCGCCATTTGGCGGTTGTTTTGGGGGTCCTCCCTTGCGCGTTGTGCCTTCTCGGTCTCCTTCAGAGAGTGGCAGTCAGCGGTTGTGTGCGTGGCGGGTTTCCCCTCCCTGCTGTGGAACACACATTGTTGGTTGAGGAGGGCGGCGGGGTCGAATTTCAGCCTCGCTTTGTAGTTTCTGTTGTCACAATGCTAGCCTCTGTCGCGGCGGAAGCTCTTGGGGTCGCGTGGCGCGTAGCCGGAGTTGGCGACGAAGTCGACTCGACCGTCACCGCTGCGCTTGCCGGTGAGGCGAGTGTTGCTGTAGCGCAGCTCGCGCTGCCTACCATTGTCGTGGCCACTGGGCGGCGATTCCCACCTGACTCATCGTCAATTTCCTGGTTCAGATATTCCTCCGTGTACCGTTTGGCGATCTCGAGGAGGTCGGGGATGTTGTCGAGCCCTTGTACACCCGCTTGATCTTGGTGACTAGTGGCTCGTATCGGCACGAGTTCTTGAAGCAGTGTATCACCGTGTCCGGGTGGATGCCGGCGGCATTGATCCATAGGTCCTGCCACCGTTGGACCCAGTTGCGGGTCGACTTGCGGGGTCCCTGGACGCATCTCTCCAGGTCCTTGATGGTCGTGGTGCGGGTGTAGGAGCCCTCAAAGTGCCTGATGAAGGCCTTGCGCATGTCTTCCCAGGTGTCGATGCTGTCTGTGGGGAGGGTGTTGATCCACTGCCGATTCACTCCCCCCATCATCAAGTGGAGGTAGCGAGCAGCGAGAAGGTCGGTGTGGCCGGCGATTCCCATCGCCATGTGGTATGTGTCCAGCCACACGGCTGGATTATATGTGGGATCATACTTTTCGATCTCCTTCAGCGCTTTAATGTTCGCCAGGTATTTCTCGCCTCGGATCATCGGTCCGAAGCACTGGGGTCCGACTAGACTGAGGGAGCCCCTTGGCTCGCTGTCGTTGCGATTGGTGAGGGTGTGCCTCGGGTCGTTGGGCTGGCATGCGTGCCAGCTCTGGTTGTTGATGATGTGGGTTCGCGCGTCGATCGGCTGCCTGTTAGCGGCGACCGTGTTGTTCAGCATTCGCGGGTCGTTGGTGGAGAGCGCTGGGTGCGCGACCCATGGTTGGTGCGGCAGGGGCTCGGGTGGCGGGAAGTTGAGGGTGTTCTCCATTGATGGTCGGCCGCTTGAGGCCGCCCTTCTTCCGGAGGAGCGGGAGTACATTCGCCCCGCGATTCGGCTCCTGCGACTTGCTGCTCGACGGCCTTGGCGAGTAAGGCCTTGGCGTACTGGATTTGCAGCGCGCCTTCCCCTGTGACATTGAGGTTGGAGACCGCTGCCTGCCCCGCGATGATGTTGTCCATCAGGGTGGAGTACAGTGGGAGGCCGTTCGCGTCCTGCTCTTGCGGAGAGATGAGATCTCTCGGCTAGTTGGGAGGGGGCGTGTGGTTGGGTGGCGCCGGGGGAGCTCCACTCGCTGGTACTCCTGGTGGCGGACGGGCGCTGAAGCCTGGTGGCATGTTCTCGTAGATCACGCCCTCGACCACGCGAGCGGGATCGTTGTCTTCATCGAAGTTTAGGGCGTGGCCCTGAACGGTAGGGTTCAGGCGTGTCCTGATGCGGCGCTGATGGTAGAGCGATAGCTCCTGCGGCGTTGCCTGCTCGAGGCGAAATTTTTTGCACTTGGCTTGCTCTTTGCGCACCGCCTCCTCCAGGCGCTGGCGAGCTTCCTCGACCTCCGTTACTGTCGCGGTCGGCGGAATCGGAGTGGAGAAGGGGTCTAGCGGGGGGCTCGTGCCGCTCTCCATGTAGGCCGCGATGAAGCGACCGGATCCGGCGTGGCTATCACCGGAATTCACCGACCCGGAGTCGGAGTCAAAGATTTCGAGGATGCATGGGTCCTCGAAATATCCCACGTTGGAGACTCACGTGATGGAGCCTTTGAATGACGCGGCAATGATGGATCCAGCGACCGAGGTTGGGTTCGCCGAGTCGGTGTCATCGTGGAGGGCTGCATCGTCCGTGGTCGCGTTGGTCTCGACCACGTCGCTGTTGGCCGAGTCGTACTCGGAGGCAAGGCGGTGGATGGTGTGTACCTGGCTCTCAGAGAGCCGATCGCGTGGCGGCGACTCACCGATGAGCGCCGAATCTTCGGATAAGATGACGTCCGTGAAGCCGACGAAGAGGTTGATGGAGCCGACCGGCATGATGAAGATGTGCGTGACCAGGCCTGACATCGGGACATAGCTTCTGGGAAAGTTCTGAAGGATCTCTCCGTACGCAATCATGCGACCGGTGGCGATCGATCGGTTGATCGGCAGGTAGGGTCTCACCGCAGAACTCAGGCCTGACCGGCCAGGCCCCACGGTGGGCGCCACTATCGTGAGAATGGCCACAACAGATGATGCGATTGGCAGCGAGTAGTAGAACGAGGGGCAAGGGCGGCCAGCCATCTGCGGTGCGAGATGTGGGTGGATACATAGGGTTTTACCCAGGTTCGCCCCCCAGAGGGTAAAGACCTACTCCTGCTAGATTGTATTATTGAGAGAATACAGGTGGCGAGCTCGGCGACTAGGCGGCGAGTCGATGGGTTATCTGATGAAACGTAAGTGCTATGCGTACCCTAGGGAGTCTTATATAGGGGTACCTCGCTAGGATTTATAGATCTACAACCGAGTTGGATAAGGACTCGGAGAGTTTTGACATAATCCGACTGGGCCTAGCTATGCTTCTAGGCCTTCAGTTTCCAGTCGCCTGACTCCTTCTTGGTCGTGATCCAGTCGCCGTCCTGCAGGCCCACTCGCTGGGAATTGGATCCAGTAGGGAACATCCTGCTGGGTATACCTCACTCGGCATATCCCCATCAAATCGGAGTCACCAAAACTTCTCTGCATATCTCCTTGGTCGATGGCGTAACGTTGTTATTAGGAGGTACGCTAGTTCCCGGAGGAGCCAGATTTTTTTTTATTCCAGAGCCATTGGCCTTTGCCCCCTCCCCCCTCGACATCGGTGATGTTAACGAGGAAGGGCTTAGGACCTTTTCCCGGAGAGAGGCTGCCCTCAGTGCTCTCAGTCTGAGTAAACTCAGATCCGTCTACACTTCCAGCTAAAGCGGAGTCTGTCTCCAAGGTTTTTCTCATCCTTACTATCATGGGGAGCATGATTTTTTTCACGCTCCCCACTTGCATCTTCAGTAGGTGTGGAATTGTATTTGCCCTCCAAGTTATCCATGTACAGCTGCAGCTCAGCCGATGTGTATGAACTTGCATGTGCTTCAATTGGATTATGGATAGAGTCGTTTTCGACTCTAGCATTGGAAGAACCGGATCTAGGTCCGCCATAGCCGATGATGTGATATTCGAAGGATCGGTTCTCAATGGGGAGATCCTCCTTGGATCCGGCCTCCACCTCGATCTCCGCCTCTAGGACAAGTTGGGTGGTTTCGTCAGAGATATGGAAATCAGCTGTCTGCACGGTCAGATGAGATCCATATTTTATCTCCACTTTGATCTCTACCTCAAGGGCAGGCTTGGTGGGCTCAGATTTGTTAGAGAGCCAGAATTCTGCTGCCTCTATGGATAGAGTAGATCTGGATCTTACTTCCGCTGATATCATCGCCGCTGGGGAGGGTTGGGCGGGCTTCATTGATGGTCTGAATCCAAAAGAATCGGTAGAGTCGATGAAGACATGGATGTCTCCAATGTGCATGATGGTGTAGCTGGTGACGTAGCTACTAGCTGGAATCTAGGTCTCATTGTTGGGGACGACAGGAATACCACCGACGTACAAAACTTGACCGATAGTGATGTTTTTGCCTATTCTCGCAAAGTCAGATCCCGCCCAGATCCGAGTTCCTAAAGCCGTTGGCCGCTAACTGGCGCTTCCCACTACTGGTCTATTTACTTTTCGCATTAATGTTGTATGCTAAGTACATTATTGCTTAGGAATAATTCTTTGTAAGGAATTCTCCTATAATAAAAATTAGAATTATTTTTGCCATGCGTAAAATGTTTGTCGAGAGCTTATAGGTAGCTCACCACAAAGTTTGAGGCTAGTGGATCCCACCATTAGGCCTTCGCCAATAGTCATAGTAGACCTCGTGGCAAAGTTTCGGAGATTTTGCCGCCAGCATAACAAAAGCTCACCGCAAACTACTGACACACGAGGCCACAACGGTACGTCTTCTGACAGTTTTACCCTCTCTTGTCCACCATGTTTTTATTTTTTGCCGACAACCCAGTTTAATTTAGCTCTCGGCAAACCTTTGCCATGAGCACGATAGAATGCTCTTGGTGAATTGACGATCTGCTGTCCATTATTTGCTGTTAGCAAACACTCGGCAAATAGTTTACCGTGTGGAAAGTGTCCTTTGCCGTGTGTTTGGGTACATGCTACTGATTTTATGCAGCAAGGCCGGGGTTACACACTCTCTATTTTCGCAAAAAAAAATCCTCGCATGGAAACACGCTTGAGTATACAATTCGACAACGATTGATGTGGGTGGGGCAGCAGGCAGTCCAGTTGTACACCCATCGTCCTTTCCGAGAAAAACTAAAATTTAAAAACTAGAGTAATTTACTCATTGATGACATATACTCCATATCAATACGAAGTGTACAATACATGTTTTTTTGGCATTAAGAATATTAGGAGTAACTTGGTTACAGCAATTCAAATGTGGAAGTGGAACAATTCCACGCCTCATGAGATTAACAACAAAGTACTTAATAAATCAAATCTTATTGGACGCCCGTGCATGCAATAGTATGTCTGTTAATGCTGGACCAAGCAAGTGAAATCGGATGGGCACGTCTTGCCACAGTGACTGAGGAGAAGGGTGATGTCCAGAGGGATGCTGAGGTGAACGATGCCGAGGACGTTGGCCTCGACAGCGGTGCAGAGGCAAACGGCGGCATCGAGGTCGACTAACCCCCGCAGCAGCGGGCAGCACTCATCGTAGGCCGGAATTCCAACCTTGAGGAGGCCGAATAGTCCGCCGAGAACGTTGGCGCACACCCTCAGTCTAAGCACATCGATCGAGCACTTCCCGCCATGGCTGTGCCCTCCTCCTCCATGGTGCGGTGGTGGCGGAACAACGATGGGTGACGTCGGCACCATAAACGGTGGCTGGAGGTACGGCGGCGGCGGAATGGCGACGGGTGGTGTCGTCTCCACAACTGGTGGTTGGAGGTACGGCGGCGGCGGAACGGCGACGGGTGGCGGTGGCACCGCAACCGGTAGCTGGCAATATGATCCGCAGCCGTGCACCGCGACGGCAGAGAGGAGGCTCAGGGCAACAACGAGCGCGACCTTGGATGCCATCGTGATCGATCGTGCGTACACGAGTCGCTGCAGCTTTGGCTCGAGTGGTGTTGTTTTGGGATGCGGGAGATCGAGCTTGAAGAGTGGTGTATTTATAGCCCGGGTGAGATGGAGTTGTTTAGCATAGGATCGAGCTTACCTATCAATTATCATAGGTGTGACCAGCCAGCTGGTGTGAGTCGATCGGTTCCAGGATTGATCGGTTCATGCCCCAGTTGTTTTAGACAGATATGGCAAGATTTTGGCATGAGGGAGTTGTAATGGAATTTTGGCGATAATGCAACATCTTGAGCTAGCAATCCTGCAAGTGCATGTTTCATGCACGTTACGCACCGATGAACAGTGCAAGAAGCTTATCATGCAACGAATCATATTTTAGTGTGAAAGGACAGAATTTTAGCCGTGTGGCGTAACTGCTTAGACCTAAATTAGCAGTACGTGGCGCAGAGAAAAAAGAAAAAATGTGGTGTCGGGCATAGCCACATGAAGTTAAGCCGATATTAAGGATGACAATGGAGCGGAATTAGACGGATATACCAAAACCAAATCCAGATCCAAATCCATAAGCCTCACTCTAGCCTGCCCATGAAGATATCCATGGGCATAGATGTCGCCCCAAATCCAAACCCATCGGATATCCGGGTATCCATGAATATCCATTGGTTATATGCTATATACATAAACAAAACAACAACCAACATAACAACAACACTACAACAATATTTTAGCAGTATTTTGGCAATAGTTTGACAACGCTTCAGCAACTATTATATGGATGGTCACCATTGGGTCGCCACGTGGCAGGAGGAATCGAGGAGAAAGAGGAGTGGTAGGGATAGTAGCGGTGCCGCACCGGTGATGTTGCTGGATTTTGCCTACAAGTATTCAAGGAAGAAGACGTCAATGGGGCATGGGCTGCCTGTTTGATGCTCAGACATGCCTATTCAGGGACATTTTTTATCTTTTTGCGAAAATTAAGTGAAATGTTATTTCTTTCTGAAAACATGTGTATGAACATAGAATATTTGGGTGTACAGGAAATATTTGTTTCAGATTTTCTTGACATTTTTAAAAAATTATACAATTTTTATAATAGTTTTCTCTATCAAATATGTTTCTCTTGTGACTCAATGGAGACCATAAACACTTATTTCTTACTTGTCCTTTTGCACGTCGCATGTTCTATTTCACATATAATATACCTCCCTGACCAATATTATTAATATATTTGTTAGATGGTTAAATAGAATTGATAGGAGGAATAATGGTTGGATATGTATTTTCAGCTTTGTGTTGTCCATTTAGACATGTAGAAATAAAGTTGTGTTTAACACGAAAAATAATACATTTTTTTGTGGTTATTCACTTTGCTACACGTTGGATCCACTGTGGGCCTATCTCTCCCGGCGGACCAATGGGGACATATGGCTACTAGATGAATCGGCTACAGATGGTTTCTTAGGATATCTACTATTAGGCTATTGGCTAGCATCATCACACTAGTAAAGTACATAATGGATAGCTTCTTCGTGCTATATTTTTTCACATGGTTGGTACATGTCTTAATCTTTTATAATCCAAGATTTTAATATACTGAATAATTTGAACTGCACAATAAGAAGAGACAATGGGTGATATGGGTGGGGCAGCAGGCGTCGAGTTGTATGCCATTGCCCTTTTCAAGAAAAACTAAAATTTGACAAGTAGAGTAATTTACTCATTAATGAACACAAAGTGTATGATACTTTTTTTTGCATAAAGAATACTAGGAGTAACACGGTTACAACAATTTCAATGTAAAAGTGGAACAATTCCATGCCTCATGAAATTAACAACAAACTACTCAAAAAATCAAATCTTATTCGGCGGCCGTGCAACGGTATGTCTGTTAATGATGGACCGAGCAGGTGAAATATGACGGGCACGTCTTGCCGCAGTGGTTGAGGAGAAGGGTGATGTCCAGTGGAACAATAACATATGTTTCCGTCTATTTCTGTTCCGTTTTCAACCCTATATGCTTAAGTACGATGCCGCAACAGGTGATGTGGGTGGGGAAGCAGGCATCAAGTTGTAGACTCGTCGCCCTTATTAAGAAAAACTAAAATTCAACAACTAGAGTAATTTACTCATTGATGAATACGAAGTGTGCAATACATATTTTTTTTGCATAAAGTATACTAGGAGTAACTTGGTTACAGCAATTCAAATGTAGAAGTGGAACAATTCCACGCCTCATGAAATTAACAACAAAGTATGGAATAAATTAAATCTTATTAGGCGCCCGAGTGCATGCAAATAGTATGTCTGTTAATGCTGGACCGAGCAAGTGAAATCGGATGGACACGTCTTGCCACAGTGATTGAGGAGAAGGGTGATGTCCAGAGGGATGCTGAGGTGAACGATGCCGAGGACGTTGGCCTCGACAGCGGTGCAGAGGCAAACGGCGGCGTCAAGGTCGACTAACCCCCGCAGCAGCGGGCAACACTCATCGTAGGCCGAAATTCCAACCTTGAGGAGGCCGAGCAGTCCGCCGAGAACGTTGGCGCACACCCTCAGTCTAAGAACATCGATCGAGCACTTCCCGCCATGGTTGTGCCCTCCTCCTCCATGGTGCGGCGGTGGCGGAACGGCGATGGGTGACGTCGGCACCATAACCGGTGGCTGGAGGTACGGCGGCGACGGAACGGCGACTGGCGGTGTCGGCTCCACAACTGGTGGCTGGAGGTACGGCGGCGGCGGAACGGTGACGGGTGGCGGTGGCACCGCAACCGGTGGCTGGCAATATGATCCGCAGCCGTGCACCGCGACGGCAGAGAGGAGGCTCAGGGCAACAACGAGCGCGACCTTGGATGCCATCGTGATCGATCGTGCGTACACGAGTCACTGAAGCTTTGGCTCGAGTGGTGTTGGTTTGGGATGCGGGAGATCGAGCTTGAAGAGTGGTGTATTTATAGCCCGGTGAGATGGAGTTGTTTAGCATAGGATCGAGCTTACCTATCAATTATCATACGTGTGGCCAGCCAGCTGGTGTGAGTCGATCGGTTCCAGAATTGCTCGGTCGTTCCTGCATGATGCGCCAGTTGTTTTAGAGAGATATGGCAAGATTTTGGCATGAGGGAGTTGTCATGGAATTTTAGCGATAATGCAACGGCTTGAGCTAGCAATCCCGCCGGTGCATGTTTCATGCACGTTACGCACCAATGAACAGTGAAAGAAGCTTATCATGCAACGAATCATATTTTAGTGTGAAAGGACAGAATTTTAGCATGTGGCTTAACCGCTTAGGCCCTAAATTAGCAGTACGTGGCGCAGAGAAAGGAAAAAGAAAAGTGGTGTCCGGCATAGCCACCGGAAGGTAAGCCGATATCATTCATATATACTTCCTCCATTTTAAAATATAAGATGTTTTAGTTTTATGAAGAAAATATATCTAGACTTATTTTAATGTGTAGGTTTACTTATATTTAAAACAAACCTATACGCTAAAATAAGTCTAGATACATATTTTTTATAAATCTAAAACATCTTATATTTTAAAACGGAGGAAGTACATACTCCGTTTCATAATATAAGATATTTTAGTTTGTGAAAGGAGTGAATATGAACCTTTTTAGTGTATAGGATCAAAGTGAGATATACTCCTTTTACAAAGGTAAAACATCTTATATTATGAAATGGAGGGAATAATACTTTTTTCATACCAAAATAGATGTTCCAAATTTGTTTAAATTTGAATATATTTAATACTAATTAAATAGTGTTTAGATATATTTAAAATTACACAGCTTTCTAAAATCTATTTTAAGACGGAGAAGGTATATTATTTGTGCATGCATGAAACGTACTTGGGATGTGAGATCGATACCGCTGAACCACATGGGCTACCGTTTATTTTATTTTCTCTCACAAAAGAAATGTTTACGGGAGGGAGTAAGAGACTGAGGTCAACCGCCAAACGAATGAAATAAACGATTTTTGACACACGCACGCACGCACACCGCTCTCACCCCCGGGTCGCCTCACCAGCGAGGCTACCGGGGGCTCCCCTCCTCTCCCGATGTCCCCCCCCCCCCCTCCCCTCCACTAACCCACTCTAGCTGCCCGCGTGGTGGTGCCGGCGGCGGTGGCTTCCTCTGCTTCTCCCTAAGTGCTGCGAACCCTAGCTCGGGAAAGGGCGGCCTTGTTGGGGACGATAGGAAGACCATCGACGTACAAAACGCGACCGATGGTGATGTTTTTGCCGATTCCCGCAAAGTCGGATCCCTCCTGGATCCGAGTTCCTAAAGCCGTTGGCCGCTAACTGGCGTTTCCCACTATTGGTCTATTTACTTTTCGCATTAATGTTGTAAGCTAAGCACATTATTGCCTAGTAATAATTCTTTGTAAGGAATTCTCCTATAATGAAAATTATAATTATTTGTGTCGTGCGTAAAATGTTTGTCAAGAGATTTTAGAGGTGTTTCTTAGCATGTTTTCATGGAAGTAATTAAAACTTAAGAAACAACAATGACAATTCATTATTTTTTAGATGGTGTTTCTTAGTGGTGTTGTATTTAATGATTTTAGTCTCATGCATGTGTGATTGGTCTAGCCAATTTTTTCCTATGATACCGTGCAAGGGGTGCAAGGGATGTATCTTAGCTAAGATATATACCAACACCATCTTTCTTTGTTAAATGACATGCCACATAGGCAAAGCACCTACTCCCTCCGTCTCGGTTTAAAGGACTCAATTTGCAATTCTCTAGGTCCTAGTTATTCTCTAATTGGTCTATTTTATAGTGTGGAGAAGAACATGCGTGAGGAAAAAAAGAGCATGCAAAGCGTTCATATTTATTCAGACATGTGCATGCAAGCATTTTGTTCTTTTCACACCGGAGTAATTATAGAGATTAAATGTTTTTGTGTCTAAATATTTTCGGATTGCATGATTTGCAAATTGTGTCTTTTAAACCGGGACGAAGGGAGTAGGTTGTAGACTCATATGGTCTTGGTATATGTGATGTTATGGTAACTAGCTAAGTTACTACCTTCATCTCTTTCTTCATTAATTATCATGTCATGTCACCAATTTGCTTACTTGGCATTGGATGTACATGTATGTTACTAGCTAATTTACTCCCACTATGACTAGCCTTAGACTAGTCGCAATGGAGAGTATCATATAGTAGTATCATGCATATGATACTAGTATATGATATCATCTTTACAATACATACTATCATAGTCTTAGTGTATTTATTGTTTTGTAGAATCCCAATGTAAAATTATGGACAAGATTTGTTTGGAATTAGTTTTTCTACTTTAATGTGCTATGATACCATGTCTACTTATGAGATCAACACAATCTTTTCTATTATTAATTGCTATGACACATAAGAGCAAGTATAATAGGTCTTAGTCAGCAGGCTATAAGGTATTCCAAGTTAGCAAATTTTTAGGTGGAGGTGAGAGAAAGTAAGAGAGAGAAGGGAGTCGGCGATATATCAAGCGTCGGGCTATACACAGAAATCGAGCTGACTATCGCATGCTTGCGTAGCACTACAGAAAACACATGCATGCTTTTTGTGTCGCTGGCCCATCTTCAAACATGCAAACAATAAATATTTGAATATTCAACTAGAGTAAGTCTGAAAGCCTGTCTATTGTATGGATGATTTTTTATGATGGCTCTAGTTTGAGTTGGCATGAGCCTGTAGCCAGCAGCCAGCTACGTTATTGCCCTTGCTCTAAGGCCTTTCACAATGAAAATCTCTTAGCGCTTTATCTTAGGTAAAATGCTTATGCAGCACCCTATTTAATGATAAAAGAGAAGGGTGTTGTATCGCTATCATAGGCAAAAAACTTGGTTGGTCCAATCACACACATGCATGAGCACAAAATTATTAAACACAACATCTCTAAGATACACCCTATTGTGATAGTTATTTTTTAAGATTTAATAGCTCCTATAAAAACGTGCTAAGATACACTCCATTAGAAAAGGCTTAAGCATTTTACTACATCCATGTGATACATGATACCACCTATAATACCTCCGTTGGGGCTAGCCTTAGGTAGCTCACCACAAAGTTTGAGGCTAGTGGGTCCCTCCATTAGGCCTTTGCCAATAATCATAGTAGACCTCACGGCAAAGTCTTGTCCGCCATGTTTTTATTTTCCCGGACAACCCAGTTTTAGCTCTCGGCAAACCTTTGCCATGAGCACGATAGAATGCTTTCGGCGAATCAACGATTTGATGTCCATTATTTGCTATTAGCAAACATACGGCAAATAATTTACCGTGTGGAAAATATCCTTTGCCGTGTGTTTGGGTACATGGTAAACTACTGACTTTATGCAGCAAGGAAGGGGCTACACACTTTCTATTTTCAAAAAATATTCCTCGCATGGCAACACGCTTGAGTATACGATTCGACAACGATTGATGTGGGTGGGCCAGCAGGCAGTAGAGTTGTACACCATTGCCCTTTTCGAGAAAAACTAAAATTCGACAACTAGAGTAATTTACTCATTGATGACAATACGAAGTGTACAATCCATATTTCTTTTGCATGAAGAATACTAGGAGTAACTTGGTTACAGCAATTCAAATGTGGAAGTGGAACAATTCCACACCTCATGAAATTAACAATAAAGTATGAATAAATCAAATCTTATTGTGCGCCCATGCATGCAATAGTATGTCTGTTAATGGGCCTAGCAAGTGAAATCGGACGGACACGTCTTGCCACAGTGGTTGAGGAGAAGGGTGATGTCCAAAGGGACACTGAGGTCGACGGTGCCGAGGACGTTGGCCTCGACAGCGGTGCAAAGGCAGACGGCGGCGTCGAGGTCGACTAACCCCCGCAGCAGCGGGCAGCACTCATCGTAGGCCGGAATTCCAACCTTGAGGAGGCCGAGCAGTCCGCCGAGAACGTTGGCGCACACCCTCAGTCTGAGCACATCGATCGAGCACTTCCCACCATGGCTGTGCCCTCCTCCTCCATGGTGTGGCGGTGGCGGAACGGCGATGGGTGGCGTCGGCACCATAACCGGTGGCTGGAGGTACGGCGGCGGCGGAACGGCAACAGGTGGCGTCGGCTCCACAACTGGTGGTTGGAGGTATGGCGGCGGAGGAATGGCGACGGGTGGCGGTGGCACCGCAACCGGTGGCTGGCAATATGATCCGCAGCCGTGCACCACGACGGCAGAGAGGAGACTCAGGGCAACGACGAGCGCGACCTTGGATGCCATCGTGATCGATCGTGTGTACACGAGTCGCTGCAGCTTTGGCTCGAGTGTTGGTTTGGGATGCGGGAGATCGAGCTTGAAGAGTGGTGTATTTATAGCCCGGTGAGATGGAGTTGTTTAGCATAGGAGCTTACATATCAATTATCAGACGTGTGGCCAGCCAGGTGTGATTCGATCGGTTCCAGGATTGCTCGGTCGTTACTGCATGATGCGCCAGTTGTTTTAGAGAGATATGGCAAGATTTTGGCATGAGGGAGTTGTCATGGAATTTTGACGATAATGCAACTGCTTGAGCTAGCAATCCCGCCAGTGCATGTTTCATGCATGTTACGCACCAATGGACAGTGAAAGAAGCTTATCATGCAACGAATCATATTTTAGTGTGAAAGGACAGAATTTTAGCATGTGGCGTAACCGCTTAGGCCCTAAATTAGCAGTACCTGGCGCAGAGAAAGGAAAAAAGAAAAGTGGTGTCTGGCATAGCTATCGGAAGGTAAGCCGATATCATTCATATATACTCCCTCCATTTTAAAATGAGGTATATACATTGTTAGTTCTACAACTTGCTCATCACGAGCAAATTAGTCTCATAACTTGCAAAGTGTGAATCGGTAGTACACAAACTTGTATTGGGTGAGCAAACAGGTCCACACTCATCCTGGAGCTGCCATGTGGCATCGTAAATTTGCTAAAAGACCCATGTATATTCTTCTCTAGCACATGTGACCTTGTTACTTATTGGCAGGTCCCACCTGTCAGTTCTTGTAGAAATAATTAAAAAATATTTGGTGTGGGCATTCGAACTAAGGATGTAGTCCTATACCCAAACATGATTGCCACCGTGCTAGAGGCCAAAAGATGATATATAATAGGGCGTTATTGTATTACTAGTGAAATCGGAGCTGCCCGTGGCTGCTGCATATAGAACTGTCAGCGTTGGCGCTTTACGTGAACTTTGGAGTCCTTGTTTACATGTTGCCGCGGAACCTGGTGAGGACGGCGTGGCATGCATTTCACTCGAGTGGTACGTTTGGCCTGCTCACCGCCGTCGGGAAGAGGACGGGACGATGTCAGCTTGTGGGCGCGAGATGGTGGTTCCGTGGATGTCACCGGAGTAACTTGGCGGCGTGCAGGTCGATCCGCTAAGCCGGCGTTCGACGCACTAGCCGTTGAGCAGTCATGACGATCATTGGTTGTAGGTCCACCATGCACGCCCATCCTCATCGCAGGCCTCATGGGCATCGACGCCCTCTCGGACTGTTTGTGCCTGCCTCGTGCCGTCCTCCGTGCGCATGGTTATCTTCAGTGTTGTAACCATTGGCAAGGAGCTGCAGAACATTGTCCATGCCAAGCTCTGGTGTGGCATGCAAGGACATGTATTCATGCACGATACTATAGAACGGTTACGTACTACTTAGGCTGGCCATAGTGGATCATAATACTAGTATTATGCATACATATGATCTACTGTATGATACTATGTCTCTAGTACATTGTATCATATAGTAGTATCATAGTAGTGGTGTATTTATTAATTTGTAGAATCTCTATGTAAAATATGTGTACAAGATTTACTTGCCATTATGATTTCTAGTTTTACGTACTATGATACGGTATCTACCTATGATACTCTAACCATCTCTCTCTTCATTAATTATGATGCCATATCAGATTTTTGCCAAGTTGGCATGCATGATACATCTTATGATACTAGCACTAGGACCAGCCTTAGATAAATAGTGTTGTTTCATACTGGTAGCCGCATTGCGTTGTGCATTGGGGAATGCAGAGGTCGAATCCCCCTTCCCATATATTTTGCTTCAATCATTTCTCCCGACACTGACTGGTGGGACCCACCAGCAAGGCTACACTAAGGTCACATGTCTTAGAGAAGAATATACAAGGGTCTTTTCACAAAACTTACACGCCACATGGCAGCTCCAGGATGATTGTGGACCTGTTTGCTCCTGCAATACAAGTTTGTGTACCGCCGGTTCAGGTTCACAGTTTGCAAGTTATGGAACTAATTTGTTCGGGGTGAGCAAGTTGTGGGACCAATAATGTAAATACCTCTTTTAAAATATAAATGTTTTAGGTTTATGAAGAAAATATATCTAGACTTGTTTTAATGTTTAGGTTCACTCATACTTAAAATGAACCTATACACTAAAACAAGTCTAGATATATATTTTTCATAAATCTAAAACATCTTATATTTTGAAACGAAGGAAGTACTTACTCCGTTTCATAATATAAGATATTTTAGTTTTGTGAAAGGAGTGGATATGAACCTTTTTAGTGTATAGGTTCGGAGTGAATCTACACGTTAAAAATGTCTAGATATACTCCTTTCACAAAGGTAAAACATATTATATTATGAAATAGAGGGAATACTTTTTTCATACCAAAATAGATGTTGCAAATTTGTTTAAATTTGAATATATTTAATACTAATTAAATAGTGTTTAGATATATTTAAATTTAGACAGCTTTCTAAAATCTATTTTAAGACGGAGAAAGTATATTATTTGTGTATGCATGAAACGTACTTGGGAGGTGAGATCGATACCGCTGAACCATCTGGGCTACCATTTATTTTATTTTCTCTCACAAAAGAAATGTTTACGGGAGGGAGTAAGAGACTGAGATCAACCGCCAAACGAATGAAATAAATGATTCCTGACACACGCACGCACCCCGCTCTCACCCCCGGGTCGCCTCACCAGCGAGGCTACTGGGGGCTCCCCTCCTCTCCCGATGTCCCCCTCCAGCTGTCGGGCGCTGCCCGTGTGGTGCCGGTGGCGGTGGCTTCCTCTGCTTCTCCCTAAGTGTTGCGAACCCTAGCTCAGGAAAGGGCGGCCTGTAGCGGTGCTCCTTGCGACGTGTCCGGCGGCGGCGTGCTAACCCCGGGTGGAAGGAGACGCGGTTGGCGCCACTGCTTGGCGGCAGAGCAACGCTGCACGTGCATACGTCCGGTGGCGCCCGCTCATCCCAGATCTGTACCCATTTGGCCTCATCTGGGTTTGGACGGCCGACGGCTCTAGAGGATGGCGTTGCTTCCTCGAGGTGGGCTCGGGGTGGAAGGTTTTGGGGGTCGATGGTGCTGAACCGGCCTACTGCAGCGTGGTGGCGGGGGTGACATGGATATACCCTACGGGTGCACAACATTGCTATACCCGGTCCAGCCCAAGGAAGGCCCAAGTGAGGATTTGCAGCCCAGGAAGTTTTCGGGTAGCCCAAGCCCGTGGTGAATTTGACTCCTTGGAGGACAAGTCTAGATTAGATAGAATTTCAAAGGGTATCAACCCTAATCTGTAACCGACTCGACCTATCTCGAGACCTGGCTTATCTATATAAAGGCCAGGAGAGTATGGCGAGAAGGATTCTCAACACCTCATACACATACCTCCACGCCAGATCGCATCTGCGCACCCTGTAACCTTCGGTTCCGCCGTAATTAAGAACAAACAAGTAGGAGTAGGGTTTTCTCTCCGGAGGCCTTCACCTGGGTAAGCATCGTGTCCCCGTGTTGCTTGCCTGTTAACTGTTCCATGACTTTCAGCATCACCATCTTATCGAAACCCAAGTCCATAACAATGGGCATTGACGAGTCGAACCCTTGTCAATTGGCGCCGTCTGTGGGAAGCGGGGATGCTCATCGGTTCCATCCGGAGTGATCTATGATTCCTCGGCGACGGAGAGTCGCCTCCTCTTTGGCGCTTTTGACTTCACTGCCCACTCACCGGCCACCCTGAAAGATTCCGAGTCCGTAGGCGACGGGCTCGAGATGTTGTTCGGGAGCTTCTGCTTCTAGGTGGGGCAGACCAGCACCCTCTGCCTCCCAGAGCGGGTGCCACTTCCATCCATCAGGCCCGCCTCGTGGGTCCCACCCATCGACGCCCTGCGTACATCGACACTGACGGATGATTCGGATGACAACAGCTGCTGCAACTCCGATCTGTGCGATTCCCCTTCGGATGAAGGAACCTACGGTTCTGGATCTGAGAGTTGTGGCAGCAGAGACCCGCTCCACGAGCGCTACCTGTGCGCCGTCATCCATAATGGCGACGTAAATAATGGAACCGATCCACCGCTGGGTTAGAGTGCCATCCCACCTAATCCCCCTCCCAATCCTTAGGTTGAGAACGGGGGAAACCCGGCTAACAGGGCGGCTAGAGCCACTGAAGGCGGCAATCGTGCCCACAACCAGATCAACCTCAACAAGGAAGGCTGGGAAGCCGCACGCGAGGCCGTGCGAGGCAATAAAATCCTACATGTGGATGCCTCCCGTGATTTGCTGATGGCCTACCACCTGCTCCTGATCGACGAGCGCAATCGACAGGTCAAGCTACAGGATGACCTCGAAAAGCGTAAGCAGAAAGCCGCAGAGTCCAGCGTGTGGCAAGCTGCGCTCTCCGCTGCTGGCGGCTCCTCTTCGCACGGCAAGAACGCCAACAAGTACCGCTCCCGCCTGGAGCGCATGGACCTTGCCGCGCGGCGCGAGGTCACCAGGGCCCTCGACACGTCCTTCATGACAATGGACTCGGAAGGCAATGTTATGCCAAAAACGCCGCATGCTGCGATTATGGCGGCCACCACCTACCTCGCGTCCAACCCGCCACCGCGGGAGACCCGAAGATCGCGATCCAAAAGTCTGCACTAGCAGGCCTCAGACTCGTCGGAGCTGCGCTCCACGACGAAACTCCTGCGGAGCCAAAGAAGAAGGCCGAGGTCAAGTTTACTTGAAGCCGCACACCCTCATCTGACGAGGAGGAGCATGACCTGCCCCGACGTCGTCGGAGCCCAAGGCGCCGCAGCAGCAACTACGATGCTCGTAGTGATCTCACCCAGCGCAAGATTGATAAATCATGTGCTAAGCGTGCGTGCTCGACTGAGTCCAAAGAGGAGGACAGCGGAGAACTGTGCGGAGCCAGATGCTTCAGTAGATTCGTTCGGCAATCGCGGATGCCGAGAAACTTCAATCTACCTTCGGGCAAACCGAAGTTCAACGGTACGCAGGAGCCAAAAGCTTGGCTCGATGATCATCTGTCATCTGTCAAGCTCCATGGCGGGAACAAGAACACCGCCTTGCAGTTCCTTCAGCTGCAGTTGACAGGCGCAGCCAGGGTCTGGCTCAGCAGCTTACCCTCCGGCTCCATCCGAAGCCGGGAAGAGCTGGCATATAGCTTCATCCGCAACTTCAAGGGCACCAGCAAGAGGCCAGCCTCAATCTAAGAGCTATGGGCCTGCACCCTGCGGACCAACGAGTCCATCCGCTCGTACATACTACGCTGGTCCCACATCAAGAACTCCGCTGCAAACATCTACAAAGAAAGAGCAATCCACGCCTTCAAGGACGGTGCCAGGAGCCCAGATTTCAAGGAGGAGCTCGGGCGTGTCAAGCCCAAAACCCTTGGTCACCTCATGGACGTCGCCAACCGCTGGGCAGATGGCGAGGATTCCGTCAACCGAACACATTCGGATGGCAAAGATGACTTCGGCCGTAGGCGCAAGCGCCGCATCAAGAGAAGATCGCGAATCTATGACGATCATGATGGAGTCGACATGGTTGCGGCTGAATACGCCGATTGCCGCGATGACGGCAACCGCAACAGCAGATATCACATCAGCAACTGCTACAACGGTGGACGATCTACACAAACGTGGCAACATCGCAACCGCGACGACGAGCCTTCGACACACGACAAGTTGTCCGGTCCTTGCACCATCCACTTCTACATCGACAAACAAGATGGTAAGAAGACGGTCAGCCACATGCTCAAGGACTGCCGGGAGTTCCAGAAGCTCAGCGAGGGCCTTACCCAAATGCGGCGCCAGGAGGTGAACCCAGGATTCGTACCCACTCCAGGTGCTATCGCCCACGGAGCTCCTCCACCACCACCTGGTGGACCATCGCAGCCGCCGGTTGCACCAGCACCGAATAACGATGCAGATGGGTACCCCCTACCGAAAGGGGGCCTGATGATCCAGAAGGGGCATCCAACCAATAGGGTGCAGAAGAAGATCACCCGCCAAGTCAACCTGGCTGTGACCTCCCCACCAGCCATACCTGAGTACCTTAGAGGCTCGGAGTCCTGCATCATGTTCGACCGTTCGGATCACCCACGCCAGATCCCTCGCCCAGGTCACTCTGCCCTGGTGCTCGAGGCCCAAATCGGGGATTCGAGATGAGCCGCGTCTTCATGGAGGGTGGCATTATGGGCCCAATCCGGGCTCGGCCAGGCCTGTTTGGGCCTGTTGTGCCCCTGCTGCCATGTCCGGTCAGCTACCGCTACAGCGATTGAGGCAGTTTCCTCCCGTCGGCTATGACACTGTCTCCCCCATTACCGGTTGTTCCAAGTTTTTTGTCCTCAAGGCCCCGCATCGGTTCACAGTGAGACAGCGATGGTGGCTTCAAAACCGTGGTGGCACATGTTTATGGGCGGCGTGGATGGTTGGAAGCCTATGGAGCAGTCAAGTAGTGGTTTTGGGATCGGGAGAAATCCCTTTCGCTTTTCCGACATAGACGGGGTGACGCCTGCGAGTGCCGCCACTCCTTCGTGAAGGATGTCGGGTGTACCCCTTTCTCACTGACCTCCGCGTATGGGGAAACCCTAGGACAGTTCATGCAGTAGCGTCGTAATTGTCTCATCCCTTCTTGAAGGTGTTGCTTGATAAGCGATGCTTCAGAGGTTTAGGAATGTGGTTGTACTTCTTCAGAGGGTGCAACGGTTGCGAACCGTCTTCGTTTAGTCAACCTGCCATTGGTGCCATTGTTTTTCTTTTTTGTTTTCTCTCTTCTTTCATTTGGGCTTGCCTATGTTGAGGCCCCAACAACTGGATCATTGTATCAGAAAGTTGCTATATTAATATAGCGGGCCGAAAGGCTATTTCGAGAAAAGAAATGTTTACCTTTTCAAACCTATAATGTTCACTACAGAAAAATAGTATCTTGGCAATAGCCTTCATGTACACCAGGAACTGCTCCGGCATTTATGACGATGTTGTTGGTAACCAGGAGGAGGTTGTGGTCGTCCCTGTTGCCGACTTTCATCCCTTAGAACACCTCCACTCGTTGGGTGTTCCCAGGCCGAAATATGGCTTTATGATGTAATTTTTGGCCTGGTAATGGCCGTTTTCCCACTTGCGTTCCTAGGTGTGGTTCCCAGGCGATGCAAAATCGGCGAGTTTTCGCCCAAATTCGGCTCAAATTCAAACAAAGTTCAGCATAGTTTGGCATAAATATGAATACCGAGCAATGTTCGGCATAGTTCGGCCTGAAATTAAACATAGTTTGGCATAAAATTAAACATAGTTCGGCATAGACTGAAATACAACATAGTTTGGCCTAGTTCGGCCGGATCATGCTCGGCATCTCCATGTTGCCCTTGTGTATCCATATGTGCTCAACCAGATCATCCTGCAGCTGTTGATGCACTACTGGGTCTCGGATCTCCTAACGCATGGTGATGAAGGCAGTCCAAGTTGGCGGCACCTAGTGACCAGGCTCTACAAGACGTCCCTGTATATAGTAGAGCTCATCCTGCTTGACCAAATCCACTGGGTCATTCCTCTTATCCTCCATGATCATGATGTGCAAGGTCACATAATAGTTCATCACTTGCCACATCTGATCTTTTTACTAGGTCATAGCAAGGAACCGGACAACTGCAAACCTCTGTTAGAGCACACCAAATGCTCTCTCCATGTCCTTCCTGCAAGCTTCCTGTTCCTTGGAAAACTAAGCATGCTTGGGGAGCATTGATTTTGAGGTAATCTTGACAAATGTTGGCCATCTTGGATAGATGCTATCTTCAAGATAGTATCCCTTGTTATAGTGATGCCCGTTGAGCTCAAAGTCCATAGGGGGAGCATGCCCCTCAACAAGCTTGGAAAAGACATTTGAGGATTGGAGGACGTTGATATCGTTGTTCAATCCTGCCATGGCAAAGAAGGAGTGCCAGATTCAAAGATCATGTGTAGCAATTGCCTCGAGTATTACACTTAAACCTTCTTTATGGCATTTGTACATTCCTTTCCATGCAAATGGACAGTTATTCTAGCACCAATGCGTGCAGTCTATACTTCCTAGCATTCTAGGAAATCCTTTACTTTCATTGATTGCGAGGATCCTAGTGGTGTCTTTAGCAGTGGGTGTTCTCAAGTACTATGGCCCGAACAATACAATCATTTCCATGTAGAACCTCTACAAGCAATCGATGGTGGTGGACGCGGCCATGCGGAGATAGTCATCGACACTATCACCCGGAGCTTTATATGCAAGCAACCTCATCGCTACTGTGCACTTCCGTAGTGAGGAAAAACCTACCATGTCGGTGCAGTCTTTCTTGCAAACAAAGTAGGAGTCGAACTCCCGGATGGCATGCACGATCTCGAGGAAGAGCTTCTGGATCATCCTGAAACGGCGCTGAAACACAGCCTCTTCAGGCAGCGGCTCGTCGGTGAAGTAGTCGGCGTACACCATGCAGTAGACCTCCATCTGGTTCCTTTCTTTGCCCTTCCAGCGACCCTTCAACGAGCCTCCACGCTCTGGCGCTGCAATCTGCATGTACAACCGGGCGAGAGAGGCGAGGATCTACATGTGCTCTGTATCTTTGACGGCTGTGGCGGTCTCTTTCTCCAGCAATAGGGCAAACATCTTCTCGTCATCGGATTCCATGGCCAAACAGGAAAAACGCCGAACACTTCGCGTGCGAGGTGGCGGGAGCTTGGTATGAAGTCGAGATGTGTCGAAGGTAGAACGGTGAAGCGAGGCCTGGGCCGAGGGGAAAGGATGCGGCGACAGCGGTGGACCTATTTACAGGTGTGGTTTTGTCTTGGTGTGGTGGGGCTTCATCGGCGACGACATGGCGGTGAGGGAAGCTGAAGGAAAGCTCTCTGCCTCAGGAGAGCCGAGTCGTGGTGGGGAATGGGGTTGTCTCACTGATATGGTTGGCCCACCCATTTTCACTGGGTCTAGCATTCCCAGGCGGTTCCTAGCGCCTTGGGTTCAGCCTAGGAATGCCAGATGAAAGTTGGACCAAATACGGCATAATTCGGCATCCTAGGAACACGATTGGGCGAAATATCGCTGTCCGAATGAAAAAAATCGCCCTGGGAACGCGGGTGGAGATGATCGTATGTCAAGTGTCAAGTGATGGTTCTGGTCCCTTCCTCCACGCCAGGGCAAAGGACTTTCATGCCTTCTTCTTTCGGCACCTAGTGAGCCGCCATAGAAGCATACCACTCCTCGGTAAGCCCCCCATGATGGTCTTCTGGGTGAGCGGGCTCCTTAATGCCTGCTTCCTGTGTGTCTCACAGGACTCCATCGTGTGACATGAGCAGCCATGTCGGAGTGGAGTTGACGGCCTTATTTGGTGCCATTTAGTTGATTGCTTGGGTGGCTAGCACTCGTATGTCTTGGGTTGGTGTAACGGAAGGATATACTCAAGCGGTATTTCAAGACCAATCTAAGTGCCCGCTTTCCACAGACAGTGCCAACTATCTATGACTGAAATCATCAGGCAATAAGGGGGTGTCCCGAGTTGTGGGAGAGACCTCTTTAGGTGAAACTTGAGATGTGGGGGTCAGAGCGCTCCTTCTCTTCTTCACCGTCCGGAAGGGTACGAGCTGAGTCATTTGTAGTTTAGGGAGGCGACATACGGCCAGTGGCAAAGCCGTGGTGTGCTTGTCATGGTCCGGAGGAGCTCCTCCTATCTCACCGTCGTATCGGATGTTGATCTTGGATAACTCCGTAAAATATATGAACCCCCAAAGATGACGAAGTGAACCAAAGGGCCTCCATTACAGGGGGCTCCTTTTCTCCTCATGAGGATTCCTGCTAGTGGTGCTAGCACCGGTGAGGATTCCTATTTGTGGCGCTAGCTCCAGTGGGGATTCTAGCTGATGGTACGGTGAGGTGGCGATAGCCGGAGTTGGGATTCTAGCGGATGGTACGGCGAGGTGGCGATAGCCGGAATTGGATATAGATGGATTGGATAGCGGGGAGGGTACCTGTAGGAGATTACTAGTTGCTCGGTTACCACTTAAGGGGTCCTTCTACCAAAAATGGTACGGTTGGGTGGTCCATGTATTGTTTCTAGCTTACTGTCGAGGGGTGACGATAACCTGCATGGCTCCGTAGGGGGCAACCAGCCAGGTGGAAGGGGGCTCTCTTCTCTCCAAAGGGCGGAATTGACGTGTGGGGGAATCTAACCTCTCCACCTTGGGTTGGGGGTTCTTATATAGTAATACCTCCATTCTTAAAACTATGTCGCAAAGTTATCTAAATTTGGATGAATTTATGTACTAAATAGTGGCTAGATACATTCGAATTTTGAAAAATTTGCGACATCCTTTTTAGGACGGAGAGAGTAGTTTGGTGGTAGGACTACTATAAGTTTACCCTTGGTGAGGAAGATATTTACGCCCCCTTGGGTGGGTGATTGGTAGGGCCCGCCCAATTAATGCTACTTTACCTATCTAGAATATCCTACTCTCATACAGATGAATCTTCATGCTTATTACACTAGTTCCACTAGGACTTTCCCCTATCATATCTTCTATTCTAGGACTCCGCATCGTTGTACCATCTTCACCGACGTACTTGGGGTTTCAGAAACTTCCTTATGAGAGTACTGGTGTACAAATGGGAAGATGTCGTTCCCTATTCTACAGATGGTGTACCAAAGGGAAGATCCCATGTGCGATGTGTGAAGGGATATAGGTAGGCTACACTAGTGCAAAATAAAATTTTCTACCACATAAACAAGGATAGTTGTAGTCATAGATCACGTCATTACCACTAGACGTGTAGCTACGGAACTCGATGAAGCACGTTGGAATAGTGTAGATGATCTATTTCCTCGTCCTTGCCACCTGATATCACGAACATCTCCTATCGTGCAGCTCATCCAAGTGTTATACAGCACCTCCAAGGTATCCACACATACGAAGTGGAAGCATCACACGCCAGACTGCTAGGTCCACGCGAGCAGTAGATGCATGAGAGATGTGGCGGCTAGGTGGAATGATGGAGTGGCGTCCAACCGTGCTCTCGTTTAGCACGTCAAGGAACGATGGAGTGGCGTCGTGCGGCGGAGGCTGCTGCGGGGCAACGAACGATGGAGGGTGTTGCGGAGCGGCGGGCAGCTCCTGAGTGGCGATGGGAGGAAGACCCGCGGATGCATGGCCTGCTTCGTCTTCTTCATCCCGTGTGGCTTGGCCAGCCCGGCTAGCGCCTCATGTGACACCCCCGGGATCAGGGCTAAACAAATCCCAGACCTCCGTCTGACATAAGCTTAACCTTGAGCTCTAGAATATCCAGTGAAGAATCGGTAACACAACAGTGATCCTACGACACAAAATTATTACAGCAAGCTCATAACTGAGCAGAGAACCAAATTATTACAAGCAGAGGTCACTGACCACAAACATCAAACAACGGAAGGCAAATTATGCTATTAAGTATAACAAACTTAACAAATGGCCTAAGAGGCCTGAAGCATAACGATGACGTCCCAGCCCATAGATTCCAGGCTGCCGGCCGGGAACCCCAAGCTACTTGTCGATGTCGATGTAGTACGGAACTCGTCTTCTAGTGAACACTTACTCTACCAAAAGTATAAACAAAGCAAGGGTGAGTATAGGATGTACTCCACAAGACTTATGGATGGTGGAGTTGTTTTGCATAAAGCCATCTTTGTTTATAAAACAAGAGGGAGATAAGAAGCTCGTCTATTCGAAATATTTTAAAAGGGAAAAGAGAGCGACATCTCCAAAATATTGATCATCATCTTTGATATCCACCAATCATCATCTTCTGAACCCTATCTAGGATCACCCCCTCGTACCCATGAGGAAGCATCCTTAAGCACACGTTGATCTGCCAATTTTTACGATTAGGTTAAAGTTCTCTATGATCTTAGAATCTGGTCACCAAGCGTTCATAACTGTGAACACTGCTTTTTAAAAATATTTAACCCTGCAGGGGTGTACAACTTTACCCACACGTATCAACCGACTCTTAATGCCAACGTTTAGGCCTCTTCCTTGGAAGGCCGATAGAGGGTGGTTGGCCACGACCTTTACCTTGCTTTCGCCAAGACTATGAGTCACACAATAAGGATGGTTCCGCCGTAACGGGTCAAATCCCGAAGCCGGTCCTAAAGATGTGAGGCGAGGTTGGTTTACCAGGGGCTCCATTGACCCCAAGCAACCCCGGCCACGCTTACCTACCTGTTATGCATGCACCTCCTTCACCACCTTCGAGAAGATCCAGAATACATGTCGAATGGAACGTCCGAACTATGTCTCATGGAATCTACTAGACAAGTTAGTCAATCGAGGGGTCCTCATAAACCCCGTGTGGCTGTATGCTCGTCTCGGTTCCAAAGGCAAGAACTCGGGTCCTAGTGGTGGCGAGCATGGGACTAGAAAAACCACATCCCACCGTGGCCTCCCATACAATCCTTGGCATGTTTAAACTTTACCACTGATCTCATTTCATCACGTTCTCCTAGCATACTAGATTCTCTGCATCTGATACGTCATCTGGATGGACCAGAACTGACAGCTATGCATAGCTAAGCAGGACACAGATATTAACTCTAACAGTGCATACAAGCCAAACCTATGTATGCTAGGAGCAGTGGATCAGGTAATATATGCTCAAAGGAAATATGCAACAGATAGGATACTCTATCTATCGATAAAAGACCACAGTAGAATCATATGCAACATGCAAGATTAGAAATGCTTTCAAAATCATAGGATCATATCATGGTGGGGCTATGTTTGCCTTTGTTTGTTGATAACAGATAAGCAGATCTTCAGGAATCTTGTACTTGACTTGGTTACAGTTGGTTAAGTATTGTTCATCGATCTTTGATCTTCGATGGTTTTGACCTCGGTCTTCGATCTCGATCTCGATCTCGTATTCTACCAAGGAAGAACTAAACACAGGAAAGAAAGGGAAACAATCAACACATGGCATCGATGAAATGCTCAAGGAAGTATGATGATATGATATGATAAGTTGAATTGTATTGAAAAGTAACCCTAATGCATTCTCGACCACTTAATCGGGGTTCCGAGGGGTGTAAACCCTAACTTGGGAAAACTCTGGATGTATATGAGAGGGGTTGGTTTGTTCTTCTAATTAAACTTGTCTTGAAACTTATTTAACAATGCATGATTATATCTCTAATAGATAGTTCACATTTTTCTGAACATTTTGATATATTATTTGTATTTTTCTAAGTTAATATGAATTACTTATTGAATTTACAATTTTATATCAATTTCTGAAAATATTTAAAACCTTTTCCGAAATTCTTAAACAACTTATTAGACTTTTTACACCTAGACAGAATCTACCCACAATGACTGACTGATGGGCCCTGTGCCACATCGTCAGCCACGTGAGTAAAAGAGACCCACAACGGGTATGACTGTGATGACCCGCACGTTGCTGATGTCACGATGACGTAAACATGACGTCACCGCGGGGATTGCTCCCAGGTTGAGCACGGATCGGGGGATTGGCTGCGCGCATGGATGCGAGGTTGGTCGCGTTCAACGCAGCGTGAAAAGGCGAACCATATAGGGGCGGAGCCGCCCTCTATTGGTCACCGGAGTAGGCGGTGCGACAACGACAGACGGTGGCGTGCGGCAGCGCGCGACGCGAGAGCAAACCAGAGAGAGGGGAGAAACAGAGGGGTCCAGGAGGACTAGAGGCTCACCACGAGCACGAGTAGAGGGTCAAAGAGGCGAGGCGTGGTCGGAATTGACGAGGACGGCGAAGGAGGTTGTCGGAGACCGAGGTCTCGATTAGGACAACTCAGACCACTCTAGCTTTATCCACTAGGGGCAAACAAACGAGGCGAGTAAGGCGGTCACCGTTGAATGCTTAGCGAGGCTCGGGGTGCTCCAGAACAACTGCGCCCCAGAGCTCCGATGGGCTAGGGTTGAAGTGAATAAGGGAGAAGGAGAAATGGGGCTTGTTCTCTGCGGGTATGTGATGGCTGCACAGCTTATGTGAAGCCATTTGGGAACCCCAAGAGCAAGGTATGAAGCAGCAAAACAGCAAGTTTTTCCTCAGTAAGAAACCAAGGTTATCGAACCAGTAGGAGGAAGGAAACGTCACACAGGTGTTGCAAGCAACGCGGAGACCTACACAACACAAACTCAAGACTTTGCTCCAACAAATCAGTGAGGTTGTCAAGCTCACCGGTTTGCTGTAACAAAGGATTAAACGTATGGTGTGGAAGGTAATGGTTTGCAGCAAGTAAACAAGTAACAGTGGAAGATGTATCAATGGTAAAGATTTGACCGGGGTCCATAGTTCACTAGAGGTGCTCTCCTTAGATAAACAACATGGCATGAAGGGTAAACAAATTATAGGAGGGCAATTGACAGGAAGTGAGCAAGGCATAGAAATGCAATTACTAGTCAGAAAGATCCTATGAGATTCGATTGGGCAATACAACAAGATACATAGACCGCCATCCAACTGCATCTATGACTAGAAGTCCATTTTCAGGTTATCATCTGAACCCCCTCCAGTATTAAGTTGCAAGCAACAGACAACTGCTTTAAGCAAAGTGTGTAAGGTACCATTGTTTTCTACCTAGTAGCAACAACACATCTACAACCGAAGAGATTTCTGTCATTTCCCTTGGAAACTAGAGGCATGAACCCACTATCGAGCATAAATGCCCCCTCTTGGAGTCACTAGCAGCTACTTGGCCAAGATAGCTACTAACAATGGAGAGCATGCAAGATTACAAACAACACAGACATGATAGAATCATAAAGACAAACCATTAATCAAACCAACATAATAATCTCAATATCCATCGGATCCCCGCAAACACAACATGCATGATTACAAATAGATTAGATCTTGATCATGAACGGAGCTCATAAGATCTATACATGAAAGCACAAAGGAGGAGATACAACCATCTATCTACTACATGGACCCATAGTTCAAGGTGGAACTACTCACGCATCATACCGGAGAGAAGGCCTGCGGGATGATCTCCCGTCCGGCAGGGTGCCGGGAAGAACTTCAGATCCCCCCGATCTAGGGACGATGGTGGCGGCGGCTACAAACGGTTTCGTGGAGATTTGATTGGGTCCTTAGGGTTTCTGCATCGGGGCCTTCTTATAGGCGAAGGGGGAGGCCGAGGCAGTGGCCAGGGGCGCCAAACCCTAGACAGGCGCGGGGTGGGGCCCACCCGCGCCTGGGGTGGGTCTGGCCACCCTGGCTGGCCCCTCCGGCTCTCCTCTGGACTTCTTGTTCCCCACGGAAAGTAATTGACTTTGACGTTTGTCCCATCCAATTACGAGAATATTTCTTTACTAACTTTTCTGAAACCAAAAACAGCAGAAAACAGGCATCTGGCACTATTGCAACTTGTTAATAGGTTAGTACAAGAAAACATGTAAAAGCAACTCAAAGTGTAGACAAGTAAAGCAAAGTAGATACTAAACAAGCATGCAGCATCAAAAATTATAGATACATTTCCAATGTATCAACATCCCCAAGCTTAACTCCTGCTCATCCTCGAGTAGGTAAGTGATAAAAAGAATAATTTTTGAGGTGACATGCACCCTCACAATAAAGATCCAACCATTTGCAAGCATTGAAAGCTGGGATCAAAGAACTCTAAACATATGCATGAAAGATGGAGTTCTAATAATAGGACATAGTAACTATGCATGCAACATGACAATCTACAAACAAAGATCATGAATAACATGCATTGAAAAACGTTTGGTTCTTTCACATACAGAAAACATAGCATAGTGACAATCAGCTTGTCCCTCATAGAGTAGCAATATAGATGCATAGGACAGCTTCAAAGTTCACAAGGGTGACTAGAAACAAATAGCACAAGAACAAGTAATATCACAATATGCATCAATTAATAAGCTTTGGAACACTGCACATAGAATGACAACTATGCTCTTTTAATGGTGCCTAAAGGTAGAAGGTGGAGACTCAAATAATGGTGGAAGAAAGGCCTTTTTGTAAAGGAAGCAGGGATTACAAGTTTCAAAAAGAGCTTCCAAAAATTATGGTACTTGTTAACTTTCAGCCCTCATTGCCCCTATCATAAGCATCTTGAAGTGGTTAAGGTTAAAGTGGCAAAGGTGGAGTATATGCTTGACAAAGAATAAGTTGGCAATCTCAAGTCCCTTGAATACGAGGGCCACACCTCATGCATACTCAACTTTGGGTCCAGGTAAGTTCTTATCATTGTAACTATTTGCATATCGTTGAGAACCGCCAACGACCCATTGCACATGGTACAGGAGCTTTCCCATAACCAAAATGACAAGGCAAGCAGACAATGAGCATCTCAGCAATCTTTTTATTTACCATATGCATAGCTTTTTATTGAGGATGCTTCATAGATAGCTCATTATGGTGATGCTACAAGTTTCCACCATGATTAGGCATGGCTTAGTCTAGCGTCCCAGGCGTTTCTCTAAAATAGGATACAAACTCCATGGACTTACAAGTTCCCTCTTTATTTCACACCGGTGACATCCATAGACAAAAGAGCATGATATCAACTGAGTACAAAGTACAAGTGCAATGTTGAAACGTTCCCCGTGACAACACGGTTCTGCTAATTCTAACTTATAAGTGCAAGCATATACAAGTTGTTACAATGGTTCAAGTTTATTAGGGGCAAAGAATATAAAGTGTGCCATCAAGTTCGTGAGGGCTTTAATCACTAAGTTTTCACATAACAAATTTTTTTTAATTGGAAGATAGTTGAAAATAAGAATATACTTGGAATGGTGTAACACACCATGCATAGGAGTTTATAGTGGACACTTTGGAATAACTTGGTTTCTTGGGAGTTGGAAGCATGAGTAGAACTTACTCATACAAGTGGAGGCTAGCAAAATACTGGGATCAACCAACTAAGAGAGCAATAATGGCCATAATCATGCAGTGCAACAAAGCATACTAATCAAAGCAAAGAGTGGTACTACAAGTCAAGGACTAAATGATCATAGAGGCTATGGTGACTTGTTCATAGTCATAACATGGTGTAAGCATGTGCCAAGTCAACCCAAGCAAAGCATCAAAGGAGAATACCACAATACTATGCTTTTGCATGCTAAAACAACGCATAATTTCTTCAAGGCACACTAAGCAATCCCAATTGTTTGGAACAAGACATGATAAAACAATAATAACTAAGCATAAGGGAAAAACAATACCTAGCATGTCATTATAAAGTCTATGTCACAGTCAATGCAAGCTCCTCTTGCACCTCAAGCAAGAACTTACTACTCCTTTCCAACACCAAGAAAACTTATTTGCAAAACAACATAGCGAGAATGGGGGTCCAAACTTTGATGCTTGTACCTCTTGGATATTTCTTGGGGTGACACGATGGTGGCATCCCCAATCTTGAGCTTTTGTCCATTCTTCATCTCATTGCATCATTCTCTCTTTATACCTGATTTTTTTCCTTCATACAAAACTTTACACAATTTTCATTAGCAACATTAGTTTATTCAAAAGATATTAGACCTCTGGAAAAGCTTTGGAACAACAAGGCTTTTCACTAAAAATACAAGATACTGTATTAACTCCTTCAAAAATCTCAATTCACCTAAGGAGAACTCAAAAAGGAATCAATAAGAAGCAAATGCAAATAATGGCAGAAATCTGTCAAAACAGACCAGCAGGTAGAAACCGATTTTTTCGAACATCTTCTGTTGCTCAAATAAAAAAGTACTGAAGTAACGCAAGTTAGCTAACATACTTGGGGATTTATTCGTAAATTTTCAGCTCAATCCGAGTTACAGAGACTCCTCAAAAAAAATTTTGGTGGAGGACAAAAATCTGTTTCGGGACAGCAACTCTCCAAATCTTACTTCCCTCTCATTAGAGGTCATTCTTGGCACAAAAAGAAAACAAAAAGGATAAGGAGAGGTCAGTACTGAAGTAATAACTTCCAAAACTCAAGGAAACTCTTGGGTTATTGTTGGAGATATGCCCTAGAGGCAATAATAAAAGTGGTTATTATTATATCTTTGTGTTTATGATAAATGTTTACATTCATGCTATAATAGTATTAACCGGAAACATTAATACTTGTGTGATTTGTAAACTAAATTAGAGTCCCTGGTAAAGCCTCTTTATAATACTAGCTTATTGGTTAATAGATGATCGTGGTTTCTCGATCATGAACATTGAGATGTTATTAACAACAAGATCATGTCATTAGGAGAATGGCATGATGGACATACTCCTATAGATAAGCGTAGCATAAAGATCAAGTCATTTCAATAGTTCGTTTGTTATAAGCTTTCTGATACATAGTAACCAAATTCCTTCGACCATGAGATCATGCTAATCACCATCACCGGAAGGATAGTTTGATGACGCCAAACACCACACCGTAACTGGGTGGCTATAAAGGTGGCATTAAGTGTTCGAAAAGTATGTGTTGAGGAACATGGATCAAGAGTGGGATTTTTCCATCCATATGACAGATAGATATACTCTGGGCCCTCTCGGTGGAATGTCATCCAATTAGCTTGCAAGCATGTGACTGGCTCACAAGCGATCACATATCACGGGAACGAGAAAAGAGTATTTATCGGTAACGAGGTTGAACTAGGTATGCAGAGATACCGACAATCAAACCTCGGATAAGTAAACTATCATGAGACAAAGGGGAATTGGTATCGTATGTAAGTGGTTCATTCGATCGCAAAGTAATCGTAGAAATATGTGGGAGCCAAATGAATTTCCAGATTCCTCTATTGGTTATGATCGGAGAAGTGTCTCGGTCATGTCCCCATAATTCACGAACCGCAGGGAGACACACTTAAGGATTCAATGTTGTTTAGTAGATATGGAATGTAAGTAGGGAAACCGAATGTTGTTTGGAGTCTCGGATGGGATACGAGATATCACGAGGAGATCCGGAATGGTCCGGAGAATAAGATTCATATGATGAAAGTATGATTCCAGAGTTTGGGAATGATTTCGATGTTTTCATCGGAGAGGTTCTAGAAGGGTCTAGAAGGTTCACCAGACCGGAAGGGGAATGGTCCATGAATGTGTCATGGGTAAGTGGAATGATTGTATCATATCCTAGGTCACTTGGTTTGGGCATTTGCGAGAGAGAATTAAAGCTCTAAATTGAAAGTCAAAAGGGAGGTTTGAAAAGTCAAACTGGAACAATAGTTTCCTAGTGGAAGAAGGAAAGAGTCCTTCCTTCTATCCAACTTGGGTTTGGGTTTGGATTCAAACTCTGCCCTCCCACGGCTGCCCCCTATCAAAAATAGAGGGGAAGGGCTGCCCCAAACAACACAAGAGCCAGCCCTCCCCACCCCGTGCGTCGCCGCCTAGCCGCCGCCGCCGGCTCGTCGCCATCGCCCTAGTCGCTGCCGACACCTCCTCCTCCTCTCCGTCCTTCTAAACCTAGATGCCTGGAAACCCTAGATCCACCATAACTCGCACCGGCTTAGGCGAAGCCTTGCGGGATCTTCCCTCTACTTCCGATACCATGCCGTCATGCTGCCGGAATCGCGAGGGGAGAACTATAACCTCCTCTGCCTTCTTGAACAAGGGAGAGGAAGGACTTCATCGAGTACCGAATGTGTGACTGACTGCGGAAGCGCTTCCGGAACACAGCACCAGAAGGATCGTCTACACGATCTTGAGATCGGCAAGTGTACGACTACATCACCTACGAGAATCTGCTCTCGTTAACCGCTTTGGAATCTTCAAGGGTGAGTACTCTAATCGACTCGTTGCTACAATCTAGTGTGCATGCGGTAGAAATTTTTTGTTTTCCATGCTACGAACCCCTATAGTGGTATCAGAGCCGTGTCTATATGTAGATCTATTGCACGAGTAGAACACAATGGTCATTGTGGGCGTTGATGCTTTTGTTGTCGATTGCTTCTTATGTACTTTGCATCTTGCGGGGTGGTGGGATGAAGCGGCCCGGGCTAACCTTACATGACATCGTGTTGGGGATATGCTATATGGGTATCCTCATAGCATGTCTCTTATCCGGATAACCTAGGTGGCCCACGGTTGGTAGCATGGCCCATGGCCTGTTGGGAGGCCTAGTTAGATGGATCCAGAAGGGAGGCCCATGCCGGATAAAGGAAGGCTACGAAGGAGTCACCGACGTACCTGGAGCCTTGGAGTGCAAGACACTCTAGACTAGTAGTAGACCGTGTAGGACTTTGTAACCTGTCCGGCTAGGAATTTTCCCTGTAACCCTAGGACCTGGCGACTATATAAGTCGGGCCTATGGGAGCCTTTAGGACACAATATCAGACAATCGTAGACGATCTAGTGTTGACTACGATGCACCTCGCACAGCGAACCTATCTCTGTAACTCGGCGTATTGCGATTATAGTGATTTATAGCAGGAGTAGGATTCCGCCACCGTTGTGGGATCTGAACCTGGGTAAGCTGTGTTACCTCGTACCCGTCAACCGTCCGCCTTCCCCCACGTCTTTAAACACGCACTGTGAGGTACTCGTCGGCAATACCACGACAGTTGGCGCCCACTGTGGGGCAAGAGGCGCTTCAGGCTCTTCAGCGGGCGAGGACCAAGGTCTTCGCGGGAATTAGCGAAACCATAGCCATCGATCACGTTCTCTTCTCCGGCAACGTTCCGATCGTCCCTCCCGACGATTTCTAGATCCCGGTGAAGACGAACCCTACGCGATGTTTGATCGTTCCTATCGGAGACATTCACTTCTTCATTGGCGAAACCGACTCGAGCACTAGCTCCCTAGGAGTCGGAGGAGCATCAAGACCCGCACAGACCGCCTACGGGCAGGATACGTTCGCAGAAGGATCGATGTCGGATCTCTCTTCGGAGTTTGCCGGCAAAGATCGGAAAAATTCAAGGCCCACCCAAACTGCCCTATGCAGGATATAACGGTGGAAGATCACTGCAAATCCGGCGGCTTCGTCCGTATGTCTGGATAGCAAAGATCCAAGTTCGTCAGCGTGGTTACCATCTTCGATCTGGCGCGTTGCGTTCAGAGAGAGGGCAAAAACCCCCACGATTTCCTTGCCAGGTGGCTTCGTATACGAGCCGATCTAGCCCACTACCCTAATGATGATGCTATGTATCACTTTGTGGAAGGACTAGACCAGGGAACGCTTCTCCGGCATTCTCTAAGGTGGCAGCAAGCTTCAGGACGCCTCACCTTCGAAAGCATGGTGAACACCATCAATAGCTACGCGGAGGCCGAGGGGGCAGCTCAGGCGGTTCTTGCGCTCATTGGCGGAGCACCGCCGCCTCAGCAACCGCCACCTCCGCCTCCGACCGCCATCGCCGCAGTTGCACCACCACCTCCAGTCATCGTCGCTGCTATTGCACCTCCACCCCCCGTCATCGAGGAAGCCCTGGCACCCTCCGACTCTGTGATTGGCGCGCTCTACGCCGACTTCAGTGCAGATTCAGAGGAAATAGATTTCAGTCTAGAGGAACTAGACTTCGCCATGCAGGAGAAGGAGGAGTACACGCGCGTCGAGAAAGCCAACAACACTGTCACATCCCGAGAGGTGTTCGTCATCATCGGGACAGCGATGGATGAAGATCAGCCCGGACGAGCCCCGCCTACAGCTCTAGACAAAGGGAAGGGACCACCTGTTGCTGCCGACAATGATCGCGCAAAGGTCATGCCCCCTCCGCCTAACCAAGTGCAACAGCCACAGGAACTCGGCACCTTCCCAAGCAACAACAACACCGCAAACTTGCCGTCTCCAGCATCTACGTCTGCTGCTGCCCAAGTCACTCCAGCTGATAGAGTGATGTACGACAATCTCCTCGTCGAGCCACTGGCCGTAGCTCATATCCAGAATGTGACCCAGCTTGACGAGAAGCGCCAGCAGCTGCTGGAGGAAGCGCAGGCCATCGCGGAGCAAGGCGCAAAACTAGATCGAGATCTGGTCAACACGCAGAAGTCCATAGAGAAAGCTAGAGCAATGGAGGCCGAGTACAAGACGCTGCTACAAAAGCAGAAGGCCAAAAAAGCTCCGGATCACGTCATCAACGATCCTGGTGTGCGGCGAAACCTAGGATGGGCTCCCCCAAAGCTGGCACAAGCCAAGCCATACATTGATAGTGAAGGCAGGTAGGTGATGCCCACTCCTCTCCTCAACCTCGCCGTCGCCAAGACCCTTCTGGAGCAGGATAGATCGCCTGAAGCGGTGGACCAGGTCTATGACCTAGTGGCCAAGGCGGTAGAATAGCAGGAAAAGGCCACGTCTCAGAGGCTTGAGTCTGACCCAGCGCTTTGCCAGTCTAGCCAGTATAAGCCGCCAAGGGACAGATCTCCTCTTGATCTCGGGTCTCAGACGGGTTCATCGGAACGAAGACGGAGGGATGCGTGCAACAGGAAGGATGCTATCCCCATATCCTCCGACCATGGAGGCAAGGCCCAACCTCGTCGCCCATCGCCACCGCCCCGCTCACCCTGACACCGCGAAGACACCAAGGCTCACCGTCGTACGGATATGCCCCCTCCAAGGCAGGGCGGCATCGTCATCCGCGATAACGCGGAGCAGACCCGTCATGACGGAGAGCGCAACCAGGGACACAAGAGCAGGTCGCGCCATGACCCTCCGTGTTCGACAAGCAAACGCGACAAGCGTGAGGCGTCGCATGAGGGTAATAGCAAGAAGGCTAACCCACCGCCACCTCTGCCTCCATTGCCACCTAGCAGTGACCATGGCGGAGGAGGCCCGCGTCGTTCATGCAGCCCATCCCCTGTTGACAAGAAGAAAAGAAGCCCGGAGCCATACGACGCACGTTCGCAGATAGACAAGATCCACGAGGCCCGGGAAGGACCATACCTGGGACCACGTTTTTTTGGACCTGCGATATGGTCCGCAAATTACCCCAAGGGTTTCTGGATTGACAAGACCATCAAGCCCTATGATGGCACCACTAAGCCAGCTACATGGTTGCAGGACTACAGAAACGCGATGGAGATCGCCGGGGGTAACCCCAACGTTGCCGTCAAGTACCTCCCATTGATGTTGGCAGGCACAACCCGTCAATGGATTGATGACTTGCCAGAGAAATCCATCTGCAATTGGTTGGACATGCAAGAAGCGTTCACCAAGAACTTCGAGGGTACGTACAAACGTCCCTGCACTGTTGGCGATCTACAGCGGTGCATGCAAGAGAAAGACGAGACATCTCGTGCCTACCTCTCCCGCTGGCTGGATATGAAAAATTCCTGCACAGGAGTGCATGCTCAGACCGCCATGGTCGCCTTCATCGATAGGTTGGAAAGGGGCACGTTGCTCCGACATAAGCTGAAGCGCTTGCAGGACAATCACCAGCTAGACTTGAATCAGATGATTCAGTTGGCTAGTGAGTTCGTAGCTGCCGATGACGATGCTCGCGGCTCTCTGCCGGCAATGGCTGTTCCAACTTAGGCTCGGAGGAACAGCAGCACAAAGCGGAAAACCGCTCCAGAAGAAAATCAAACTCCCGACATGGTCGCTATGACCTTCGCAGGACGAGGTGATGGCGGACAACGTGGCCGAGGACGGGGAGCTAGTCGTGGGCAGCTGCGAGGAAGTGAAACTACCTCGGCTGCGCTCCGAGTTCCCCAAACCTACGAAGAGTACCGCGATATGTCGTGCCTCATACACCTCGATGTCAACGGTAAGGCCACCCATACCAATTTCCAGTGCAAGTTCGTTAACAACCTCAAGGAGGACCCGGAGTCTGGCTACAAGCAAAGTTGGAAGAACAGACCGCGAGGCAAGGGCAAGGGGAAGAAGAAGAAGGAGGAGTCCAAGGATTCAAGTGACATGGACGAGGACATTGACCCCAAGAACGCCGCCAAGAGCGACGGCAAAGGCAAGAACCCCTTCGAGAAGAAGGCGGTAGTTTTCCATACTTTCCTTGGCACCCCCACCGTCCGACAACAGAAGACCTCTATGAGGATACTGATGGCTACTCTACCCCAGTTCCCCAGTTCCTACGTTGGTCGGAGATTCCAATTACTTGGGATATGAAGGATCACCCAGACCTCATCCCTACGGAGAACCAATACGCCATGGTCATCAACCCTTTGATTGACGGCAATGAGTTCACCAAATGTATGGTGGATAGTGGAAGCAGCATCAACATCATGTACCTGGATACACTGCATAATATGAACTTGATGGAGGCAAACCTAAGGCGGACCAACACCATCTTCCATGGCATAGTTCCTTGTTGGGAGGCTCGGTCCCTTGGGTGTATCACACTCTAGGTAGCCTTTGGCGATGTTAATAATTACCGCCAAGAGCGCATGACCTTTGAGGTGGTCTCGTTCAAGAGCATGTAACACATCATATTCGGCCGCAACATATTCCACACTTTCATGGCCAAGCCATGCTTCGTCTACAACAAACTGAAGATACCCGGACCAAACGGTGTCATCACCGTATCCGGAAGCTTCACCAAATCTAGGGACTGCGAGATTGGAGAAGCAGCCTACGCGGGAGCTGTCATATACAGCGAAGAATTCAAGGAGATCCAAAGCAAGGTCGATGCCTCGGAGATGCCCGCATCGAAGAAACTAATTTCCGACTCTGCTCTACCATTCATGGCCGCCAACGAGACCAAGCCGGTAGAACTTGTGGTAGGCGATGCCTGCAAGACCACCGCCATTGGGACGAACCTGGATCCCAAATAGGAAAGCACGCTCATCGAGTTCCTCCGTGAGAATAGGGACATCTTTGCCTGGCAACCTGCCGACATGAAAGGTGTACCTAGGGAACTTGCCGAGCACAGCTTAAACATTGATCCAAAATGCAAACCAGTGAAGCAACCTCTATGACGCTTTGGAGATGAGCAGAGACGTGCCATAGGCAAAGAGATAGCTTGGTTACTTAAGGCTAGTTTTATCCGAGAAGTCCTTCACACCCAATGGGTGGCCAATCCTGTACTTGTCACCAAAAAGGGAACCAAAGAATTAAGAATGTGAGTTGATTACACCGGCTTGAACAAAGCATGTCCCAAAGATCCATTTGCTTTATCTCGCATTGACCAAGTCATTGACTCAACGGCTGGCTCGGAACTTTTTTGTTTTCTCGATGCATACTTAGGATACCACCAGATCAAGATGAGGAAGTCGGACCAATTGGCCACTTCGTTCACTACCCCCTACGACACGTTTTGCTATGTCACGATGCCCTTTGGGATGAAAAATGCAGGTGATACATACCAGCGGACAATGCAACATTGCCTACACGATCAGATTGGTCGGAACGTTCACGCCTATGTGGACGATATAGCGGTGATGTCTAAAAAATCAAATGACTTAATCTCCGACTTAAAAGAAACCTTTGATAATCTCCGAAAATATAACATGATGCTTAACCCTAAGAAGTGCGTCTTTGGGGTTCCAGCCGGCAAATTGTTGGGCTCCATCATTTCCCAGTGTGGAATCGAGGTTAACCTGGAGAAAATCAAGGCCATCCTAAACATAAACCGTCCGACATGCCTAAAAGACATTCAACGACTAACAGGTTGTGTTGCAGCAGTTAGTCGGTTCGTCAGCCGACTTGGAGAGAAGGCTCTGCTGCTATACAAGTTGCTGAAGAAGGCGGACAAATTCACATGGACGGACGAAGCATATGCAGCATTGAAGCAGGTCAAGGAGATTCTTTCCTCAGCGCCTATCCTTGCAGCACCCGGGCCTGGAGAGCCCATGTTAATTTACATGGCGGCCACCAACCGGGTAATCAGCATCGTCGTCGTGGTAGAGCGGAAGGAACCAGGCTATGAGCACGGAGTTCAACGACCAGTTTACTATGTAAGCGAGGTCTTTATGGAGTCCAAGCAGCATTATGCGCACTACCAGAAGATAGATTATGGAGTATTCCTTGCTTCTCGAAAGCTGAGGCACTATTTCCAGGAGCACCCCATCACAGTGGTTAGAAAAACTCCACTGTCCAACATTATCAACAACAGCGACGCTACAGGAAGGGTCGCGAAGTGGGGCATCAAACTTGCCGCCTTCGAGATCACCTACAAGATATGCGACGCTATCAAGTCCCGAAGCCTTGGCGGATTTTATCGCAGATTGGACGGAGGTGCCAGATGCTACCCCATTGCCGGAGCCAGAATACTGGGTGATGCACTTTGATGGATCAAAGCTGCTCAACTGCTTGGGGGCTGGTGTATTTCTACAGTCACCAACTGGAGACAAGCTACACTACATTCTGCAAATCCACTTCGAGGCTACGAACAACATGGCGGAGTATGAAGAACTCATTCACGGATTACGCGTAGCTAAGGATATTGGCATCAAGCGCATAGTTTGCTGTGGAGATTCCAACTTGGTTGCCCAGCAGGTGGCTGGCACCTGGAATGCACGGACCCCTATGATGGCGGCATATCGAGACGAAGTGGACGAGATAGCCAAGAGCTTCTTGGGCTACGAGGTCAAGTATGTACCAAGGGAGCAAAACGAGGCGGGTGATCTGCTGTCTAAGCTTGGATCAGGTCACAAGCGAATTTCGCCAGGAGTTTTCCTAGAGCATCTACGGACACCATCCGTGAAGGGAGCAGACATCGACAACCCGAATATAGTAGACTCTTTCGTCCACGTCATGGCAAAGGTCCCTCCGGCTTGGACAAAACCGTTCATGGAGTATCTCAAACACGGAACTTTGCCCGACGACAAGGTCAAAAGACGGCAAATAGTATGTCGAGCAAAGGGCTATACCATAATAAATGGATAGCTCTACAAAAGAAGCACTACTGGTGTATACCTTAAGTGTGTTTCCCAGCAAGAAGGTATTGAAATCCTACGCGAAATCCATCTCGGAGATTGCGGGCATCACGCCGCTCCTCGATCGTTGGTTGCGAAAGATTTCCGGCAAGGATTCTACTGGCTGACCACGAAGGCAGACGCTGACCAGCTGGTTGAGACATGCATGGGATGCCAGTATTATGCCCGACAACCACATGTTCCTGCTGAAGAATTGCGAACAATACCAATAACTTGGTTGTTTGCAGTCTGGGGGATGGACATGGTTGGTCCGTTGCAGACGGCACCATGTGGGTTTACGCATATGCTAGTAGCAGTTGATAAATTCACTAAATGGATAGAAGCTAAACCCATTAGAAAGCTCGATGGGGCAACTGCCCTTAGGTTTGTCCGGGATCTAGTGGTGAGATTTGGTATCCCACATAGCATTATCACCGAAAATGGTAGCAACTTGTCACTCGGAGAAGTGGAGGCTTATTGTTGGGAGAAGGGCATCCGACTTGACCTTGCATCTGTGGCACACCCACAATCCAATGGTCAGGTTGAGCGAGCCAATGGATTAATTCTGCAGGGAATAAAGCCACGTCTTGAGGCACCACTGCATAGAGCAGCTGGAGCCTAGGCAGAAGAATTTCCATCTGTGTTGTGGAGTTTACGAACTACACCCAACAGATCCACCGGCTACACCCCTTACTTCATGGTATATGGAGAAAAATCCATCCTGCCTTCCGACATCCTTCACGATGCACCAAGAGTCGCCGCCTACGAAGAAGATGACGCTGAAGAATCCAGACGCCTAGATGTAGACCTTCTCCGAGGAGGAGCGCATTTTGGCATGCCAAAGATCCGCCATCTACCAGCAGAAGCTACGCAGCTACCATAGTCGCCACGTCTGGCATCGTTCGTTTAAAGAGGGGGATCTGGTGCTCCGACTTAAGAAGAAGAAGTCACAAAAATTATCCCCGCCATGGGAAGGACCGTTCATCATAAGCAAGGCGCTACTCATTGGGTTTTACTACCTCGTTGACAATCATGAACTGAAGGATAGACCCACCGAGGATCATAAGCGTAAGCGACATGACCCGGATGATGACTACCCAGAGCTTGATCGGCCATGGAACATAGCACAGCTACGTTCTTTCTACACTTAGCATTTTTTATCTAATTGTGTACCTCTTATATCATCAATGAAATAAAGCTCTCTTCTTCACTCATATTTCTGAGTCTTTTACCTCCTTTAGTGTTCATTTTTGGATCATATAAAACCTTTATGCACAAGCTTTGCGATTGCACTTGTGAAAATTCCGCCTACGGGCGGTAGCTTAAGTTTTCGGGTCTACACGTTCTTTGTCGTTTTTTTGTGGATTTTGGAGTAGTGACTTTCGGCACTTATTGTCGGCGATTTTGTGCTCAGGTTATGGACGGTGCCATTGGGCATCATCACCTAAGCGCATGGTTCCGACGACAAGTCTTTCGACTCACGAAAAGTCAAGCATAAGAACCAAAGTAATGGATAAGCCAGCACTTGCTTAAAACAAAATATACATGCTGGAATCAGCTCTTGGGTAGCAGGAAATAACAACCATTGTTTTCCACCTTAAGTAAACACATAGTTTTTCCACATAAGCATTACAGAGGAAACAAATATTACAAATTGTTTTTTATTCCTCTGGCGCAGGTGACTTGGAAGCAACATCATCGGCAGTAGGAGAGTCACCTTCCTCGAAGTCGACAGTGTTGAGGGACTCAGAGGAGCTTTGGTTGCCGCCATCGATGGTTTTCATTGGCACGAAGACGTTAACGTCGACCAACTCGGCGACTCTGGTGTCATAACCCGCGAGTGATGCCAAGATAGATTCATGGTTTATCTTTTGGCCTTCGTCATCTACGTCGGGGATACCTGAGGTTACCGTGTCGATGTAGGAATCTTTGTAATGTGCCCTGACCATGGGCAGCGCCATCCTTGCACGAGCCCGTGCACATGAAGCTTTCCAGCTTGCGATACGCTTGGGGGCTCGACGCATAATCTCCGAGAACTTCGCCACGGAGTCTGATGACTTGATATTAATCTGGAGGGGCTTGGCTATCTCCTTGGCTTGCTTGATGGCGGTGTTGATAAAGTTGCCGGCAAGGACCATGCATTCCTTTGGCGGAGTAGGCGATCGGGTTAAACCCATAGGAGCTGCGAATTTCCGACAAAGGAGCGCATGAGTTCAAAAATTCAGAGTATTCATCTTACAGAAATCTAAGACAGAAAATCACTCACTGAAGATGCTAGTCTCAGCCTGTTGGAGAGTATCCGCCATGGAGTCCCGTTCTTGTCGGAGGATCTTATAAGCTTCAAGATGGCACTGATTTTGTTCATCGGCGGCTTTCTTTTGCTCTTTCAGGATAGCGATTTCCTCCTTCAAGTGGTTCATCTCCTCGCTGGTGGAGTCTTGCAGGGCTTTCATTGACTCTTCATGCATTTTCAGCATGTCCTTCCTCTCCTGCTTAAGGATCTTGTTTTCGCTATCCAGCTGCTGAATGTGCTTGGATTGCTCGACAATATCCTTAGCCTTGGAAATGGTTTCTGCAAGTCAGAGAATGAAAAGTACACAATGAGTACTCGGAGAATACACAAGACCAAGTCAGAAAACAAAAAAGAAAGGAAAACAAATGCTTGCTCTTGATGATTTGTTCCTTCAAGAAGGCAATTTTACCCTTTTCAGCTTCCAGGTCTGCACACATCTTCTGGTACTTGTTGTTGGCGACACCCCTCCGAGCATTCTCATTCTCTGGAAAGAAGAAAAGTTAAATGTTGTTTGGTCTACTTGGCGCATCTAGCCGGAAAATTTCCACCTAGAAGCTCGAAGGCTACAGAGAGAGTTTTTAACTTAACAATATGCTTGGTCTTTCTTTAAGCATCTAGTCAGAACTAATTCATTTTTCAACTAGAAGCTTGGGGGTTACAGTATAATTTTTTTAACTCAGTCATATGCTTAGCTTCTCTTTAAGCATCTAGTCAGAACTAATTCAGTTACAACTAGAGGCTTGGGGGCTACAATATTGAAATTTATAAACACTGCGTATGCTACTCTGAAAGCATCTAGTCGGAATAATTCATTCAAACTATATGCTTGGGGGCTACAGTGAGAAGTTTTCTAGCTTAGTCACTCTTAGAGCATTTAGATGCAAAGACCTATGGTTTTTCGTCTAAATCCTCGAGGGCTACAGAGGGATACTCATATGAAAAGCAAAAGGCAAATAAAACTTACAAGCGCAATGATCTTGAGGTTTTAAGCACTCTCAGCAAGCAACTTGCCAAAGGACAAACTATTTCCTTGCAAGATTTCCGCTTGCCGGAGAAGCACCTCAAGGCCGTACGTTGGAGATGTCGGCGCTGCACCAGGAACCAGAGCAGTGCTACCCGGCGTAAGTACCGGATAGACTATCTTCTGGAACTCTATGGTCTTCCTGGGTGCGGAGGTGTCGCCTTTGGCAGATGTACCACCTTCCACCATCGCCTTACCGCTACCGATGTCATCCTTAGCTGGAGCTTCAGCCATTTGGTGTGCGGCACTCTCCTGCATCGCCTGTTCGCCGACAATAGCAAGCTCGGTGTGTCGTGGCATTGCCGACGAGTACGCCATGGAGGGGTCCTCATAGTGCGTGTTTAGAGACGTGGGGTAAGGCGGACGGTTGACGGGTACGAGGTAACACAGCTTACCCAGGTTCAGATCCCATGACGGTGGCGGAATCCTACTCCTGCTATAAATCACTATAATGTCAATCGCCGAGTTACAAAGATAGGTTCACTATGCAAGGTTGTCTGATGTTGTATGAGATTGTGCCCTAAAGGCTCCCATAGGCCCGACTTATATAGTCGCCAGGTCCTAGGGTTACAGGGAAAAGTCATAGCCGGATAGGTTACAGAGTCCTACATCGTCTATTACTAGTCTTGTGTATCTTGTACTCCAAGGCTCCGGGTATGCTGGTGACTCCACCATAGCCTTCCTTTATCCGGCATGGGCCTCCCTTCTGGATCCACCTAACTGGGCCGCCCAGCAGGCCATAGGCCATGCTACCGACTATGGGCCACCCAGGTTAGTCGGATAAGAGGCATACTATTAGGACACCCATATAGTATATCCCCAACAGTAGCCCCCGGAGAACTCCGAGATCTTGCGCCGTCTTGCCTCTTTACCTGGAATGCTCCGTCTAGATGGATGTCGGCAAATCGTCAAGCAATATCTTGTAGTCCTCCCAAAGAACCCTGCAAGGTTTTCTCCGTCTTCAAATGGTAAGCCGGAGAAATGATGAATCTTCCATCGTACTCTTCCGTAGTCGGATTAAATCCATCCATGCCAGAATCTTCGATGCGACGGCTCATCTACCCGTGTCAGCTAGGACGACGTATGCTTAGGTCAGCGACGCCTCGTAACTCACACATGCAGAGAACGCAATCATATCCGATTTTCCCGCGCGAGTGATATGAACCGTTGGCGGCGACGGTTGGAGACATGGCGAAATTACCGCGCACGTTCACGAACACGTCGTCTACGCGGCAACCGTCTGATCAGCTGCACGAATCTTGACGCAGAGTATGATAAATAGTAACCGTGGGACACTTGCCACTTTTTACCTCATTCTCTCGCGTCATCGTCTTCTTCCTCCAGCCGTACGCCTCCTCGAGCTCTTCGCGAGAAACATCGAAAACCCTAGCCTCCCTCTGTGTCAGTCGCATCTTTCCAGCTCTCCATGGCCAGCAACAGCTCCTCCCCATCGATGGCGGCGTCGAGCGAAGCCACGGCGAAGCCGGCGAGCTCCATCGTCGTGCCCCCAGAGGGCCTGGTCATCCCTGCATCGGCGGAGACCACCGGCGGCGACCATAATCTGGCGGCGCTGGAACCACTGGAAGAAGAGCCAGACTCGCACAAGGGCGACTGGCGCGGCTCGGACATCACCGATCGTGACATCCACGAGATGGTCACCGAAGGCTACCTCCCCGCGACGGAGGGGCTCGCCTGGCGGGCGGCGCCGGCCGGCGAGGTGACACCTTCTCCCCAAGTCAGAGAAAAGGTGTACCTCAAGGCTTAGCTGGTACGCGGCGTTTCTTTGCCCATCTCCCACTTCTTTCTCTCCGTCTTGAACCACTACAAGGTCCAACCCCACAACCTCTCCCCCAATAGCATCCTAGTGCTCAGCAACTTCGCGGCACTTTGTGAGGGTTACCTAGGGATTAGGCCTAGGTTAGACTTGTTCGTGTACTTCTTCACTGTCAAACGTGAAGCCAGACATAGTAGGGAGGAGCTTAGGAACTGCGGCACCATAAGCTTCAATATTCGTCATGGCCGGCGGTTCCCCGACATCGTCGGCCACGAGTCCTGCAAGAACTGGCAGCGGACATACTTCTACGGCCCCGACATTCCTTTGGCGGGCCGAAAAGTAATGTATCCGGATTTCGTGGATGGAGCCGCCGCTGAAGTTTCTACATGGAGATCCCATGCCTCCCTTCCCTCCGACCTCGACGCTTCTCGCGCAATAAGGCGGATCGAATGGTTCGTAGAGACGGGTTTGATCAGCTTGGACCTAGCCATGTGCTGGTTCATCAGGCGAATCCAGCCTCTGCAGCACCGCGCGAAGTTCATGCACGAGTATACCAGTGATCGAAGGGATTCCCTCCGGATCTCCGTGGATAACTTCTTGAGCGACTCCGTCAAGCTCCGCCTGAAGGACATCGTCAAGGTGAAGGATAAGAAGCGTGGCTTCACCATCACCTACGACATGTTTGTAGACGGCAAGTGCCCAAAGGTAGGTATTTATTTTCCGTGTACGAGATTGCTCCAGTTTTTCCGTCTTGCCAATACCATCTCATCTAACACGGTGATTTCTTACTTAACAGCTTAGCGATCTAGACGAGGGCAACCTGGCTGCCTCAATCTATGATCCAAAGATGAAGGAAGCCACGGTTGTGTCCAACAACGATGTCCCATTGGCGCGAAAGAGGAAGAGCTCCACCTCTGACGCTGCCGACGGAAGCAAGAAGAAGAAGACGGAGGGTGGAGGGTGGAGCCTCTAAGAAGACTACCGCCGCCCTGGAGGCGGAAAAGAAAAGATCCACCGGGATTTTTGCCAAAGCACCCCCATTAGTGTGAGCTTCTCATTCTTTGACATTGTCTGTTTTTATCTGTCTTGTTCCTGTACTTATGCACTTTGCACGTTTCAGGAAGAAAGCCACAACCAGCCTTAAGAAGACCTCCAAGACTTTGGGGGCTTCTAGAAATATCAAAGATATGCTGCATCGCGACTCCTCCGTCGCTATCGCCCCTGCTACTCCTGCCGTCAAGCCTTCCTCTGCCCCGACAAGCTCTCAAGCCCAGGAGGCACCAGGCCCTTCCGCCATGGAAGTGGATTCTGGCGATTCTACCGAACTTGCTATTGTCGGCGAGCAGGCGACGCAGGAGAGCACTGCTCTACAAATGACTGAAGCTCTGGCTAAGGATTCCATCGGTAGCGACAAGGCGGCAGTGGGAGCTGGTACCTCTGCCGAAGGCGGCGCCCCTACTCCCCAGAAACCCTTTGAGTTACCGAAGATAGTTTACCCGACGCTCCTGCCGAGTAACACAACTATGGTTCCTGGAGGAGTGCCGTCATCTCCGACATGCGGTATTGAGGAGCTGCTCCGTCAAGCAGATATCTTGCGGGGAAATAGCATTTCCTTTGGCAAGCTGCTGGCCAAGAGTGCTACAAACCTCAAGATTATTGCACTTGTAAGTTTAACTTTGCCTTTTGCATTTCATTATGAGTATCCCACTGTAGCCCCCGAGGATGTAGACGGAAAACCATAGGTTTTGCATCTATATGCTCTAAGAGAAACTAAGTTAGAAAGAACTCGCACTGTAGCCCCCAAGCATTTAGATGGAAGAAACTATTCCGACTAGATGCTTTAAGAGTAGCATACGCAGTGTTTATAATTTTCAATACTGTAGCCCCCAAGCCTCTAGTTGTAACTGAATTAGTTCCGACTAGATGCTTAAAGAAAATCTAAGCATATTGCAAAGTTAAAAATTCTCGATGTAGCCCGCGAGCGTCTAGGTGGAAAAAACTCCGACTAGATGCTCCAAGTATACCAAACAACGGTTTAACTTTATACTTGTTTTCACAGAACGAGAATGCTCGGATGGGCATGGCCAACGACAAGTACCAGAAGATGCGTGCAGATCTTGAAGCCGAAAAGGGTAAAACTGCCATCCTGAAGGAACAGATCAAAAACAAGAGTCTGTTTTCTTTTTTGCGCATTCCGTCTTGGTTCTATGCCTTCCTTCTTCGAGTACTCACTATGTACTTTGTTTTCTCCGACTTGCAGAGCATGTTGCCAAGTCCAAGGATATTGTCGAGCAGTCCAAGCACATCTAGCAGCTGGATAGCGAGAACAAAATCCTTAAGAAGGAGAGGGAAGAGATGCTGAAGATGCAATAGGATTCCATGAAAGTCCTGTAGGATTCCGCCTCCGCGGAAATCAATCGCTTGAAGGAGGAGCTTGCGATCTTAAAAGATCAGAAGCAAGCTGCTGATGAGCAAAACCAACGCCACAGCGAGGCGTTTAAGCTCCTCCAACAGGAGAAGGAATCCTTGGCGGACACTGTCTGGCAGGCCAAGGCCAGCATCTTCAGTAAGTTTCCTTCGCCTTGTATTTCTGTAGTCTGGATACTTAGAGTTTATTGAACTCATGCGCTCCTTGTCAGAATTTTTAGCGCCTATGGGTTTAACCCGCTCGCCTCCTTCGGACAAGGAATGCATAGTTCTTGCCGGCAACTTCATCAACACCGCCATCACCCAAGCCAAGGAGATTGCCAAGTCTCTCCAGATATACATCAAGTCATCGGACTCCGTGGCAAAGTACTCGGAGATTCTGCACCGAGCCCCCGAGCGTGTCGCGAGCTGGAAAGCTTCATGTGCACGGGCTGGCGCGAGGATGGCGCTTTCAATGGTGAAGGCACACTACAAAGGTGCCGACATCGACACGGTGACCTCTGGCATCCCCGACGTTGACGATGACGGCAAAGAGATTGATCACGAGGCCATCTTGTCATCACTCGCGGGGTATGACACCAGAGTTGCCGAGTTGGTAGACATCAACGTGTTTGTGCCTATGAACACCATCGACAGCGTCAACCAAGATTCCTCCGAGTCTCATTATAGCGCCGATGTTGAGGGTGATTCTCCGGCTGGGGACGATGCTGCTTCCAAGTCTCCTGCGCCCAAAGAATGAAAAACACTTTATAATTTCTGTTTCACCTTTGGTGTGTGCACGGGAAAAACTTGGTGATGTAACTTAAGGCGGAAAAAAATTAGTTGTTATGTCCTGCTACTTAAGAACTTAGCTCCCATCATGTATATTTTGTTTTAAGCAAGTGCTGTCTTATCCATTACTTTGGTTCTTATGCTTGACTTTTCGTGAGTCGAAAGACTTGTCGTCGGAACCATGCGCTTAGGTGATGATGCACAATGGCACCGTCCATAACCTGAGCACAAAATCACCGACAATAAGTGCAAAAGTCACTACTCCAGAATCCACATAAAAACGACAAAGAACGTGTAGACCAGAAAACTTAAGCTAACGCCCGTAGGCGAAATTTTCACAAGTGCAAATGCAAAACTTGTGCATAAAGGTTTTATATGATCTAAAAATGAACACTAAAGGAGGTAAAAGACTCAGAATTATGAGTGAACCAAAGAGCTTTATTTCATTGATCATATAAGAAATACACAGTTAGATAAAAAATGCTAAGTGTAGAAAGGACATAGCTGTGCTATGTTCCATGGACGATCAAGCTCCGGGTAGTCATCATCTGGGTCACGTCGCTTACGCTTATGATACTTTTTGGGTCTATCCTTTAGTTCACGATTGTCAACAAGGTAGTAAGACCCATTGAGCAGCGCCTTGCTTATGATGAACGGTCCTTCCCATGGCGGGGATAATTTGTGTGACTTTTTCTGCTTAAGTCGGAGCACCAAATCCCCGTCTTTAAACGAGCGTTGCCGAACGTGGCGACTATGGTAGCTGCGTAGCTTATGCTCGTAGATGGCGGATCTTTGGCATGCAAAAACGCGCTCCTCTTCGAGAAGGTCCACATCTAGGCGTCTGGATTCTTCAGCGTCATCTTCGTCGTAGGCGGCAACTCTTGGTGCATCGTGGAGGATGTCGTAAGGCAGGATGGCTTCTGCTCCATATATCATGAAGTAAGGGGTGTAGCCGGTAGATCTGTTAGGTGTAGTTCGTAAACTCCACAGTACAGATGGCAATTCTTCCGCCCAGGCTCCAACTGCTTGTAGCGGTGCTTCTAGATGTGGCTTGATTCCCTGCAGAATTAATCCATTGGCTCGCTCAACCTGACCGTTGGATTGTGGGTGTGCCACAGATGCAAGGCCAAGTCGGATGCCTTTCTCCCAGCAATACACCTCCACTTCTACGAGTGATAAGTTGCTGCCATTGTCGGTGATAATGCTATGTGGGATACCAAATCTCACCACTAGATCCCAGACAAACCTAAGGGCAGTTGCCCCATCAAGCTTTCTAATGGGTTTAGCTTCTATCCATTTGGTGAATTTGTCAACTGCTACAAGCAGATGCGTAAATCCACACAGTGCCGTCTGTAACGGTCCCACCATGTCTAGCCCCCAGACCGCAAACGGCCAAGTTATTGGTATTGTTCGCAGTTCTTCAGCAGGAACTATTGGGAATATGCCCTAGAGGCAATCATGTATGATGAGATTTCCCATTGTATTCATAAAGATATTAAGTAGTCCTTGTATAAACATCTGATGTGTATCATTGAATATGTGATTCGGTTGTGCAACTATGCATTCATGTTGTTTGTACTAAATATCATTGGTCATTGAGGTCGTGTTGGACACACAACTTAGACCAATGTGAAAGTTGGCTTGATGACTCAGTTCCACTTGTCATGGGCATGGAGATGCTATTCCAACTTACACAGACTAGGCTAAAGAGTTTAGCGAGTCGGATTGACCCATATTGAGGTACAACGAACAAGTTGTCATTTGTATATCTCAATCAATGTAATCCTTAGACCTGAGGTTGTTGCATAGTCCGAGTTGAGGATCACCGACTTAGGTTCTGTCAAACGCTGATCCGTAACTGGGAAGTTATAAAGGAAGGGTTCGGGTCGACTGAGAATCAAGCTGCGTGATGTGAATAACCAAGATGGGATTTTGCCCCTCCACTCGGAGAGATATTCTCTGGGCCCTCTCGTGAGGTATGAATTGGAAAGCATGGCCATGCACGACTCGGTTAAGTGTTAACCGAGGCGATCGACTAAGAGTTAGTCGGGTGAATCACTTATCTTGGATCGAGAAGAGAGTCGGACTATTTAAGGGATGACAATTATTCTCCTATAGTCTGACAAGGTATATCGTGAGGCAAAAGGGACTCGGACGAAAGTCGCATTGGAAAGGCAAGTCGTCATGACTCTTTGGTACTTCGGAGTCGGCACGTTCTGCTAGGAGCCGCTACCGACTGATCGAATTGAGAGTCGGACTCCAATCGTGTCCAAGTAGCCATGAGCCTGCGGGGTCACACACTTAAGAGCGGGAGCAAGTTTGGATTGGATCTGAACTGGAAATCTGGTTGGGTTGGACCCGAGCCTGATTTGGACTGAGTCAGTGAGTCGGACTCACGGGGACTAACATTATATGGGCTTTAGTGAATGGGCCGCGCGAGCAGAGCCCACGTTCACTCCCTATATATAGTGGAGCACACCAACCCTGAAGGGTTAATCGTTGTTCGGTTAGGTCATTCCATGTGTTGGAAACCCTAGCTCCACAGCAGTCCAGCCGCCGTCACGAACCTAGCAGTTCGCCTCCGGTGCTCCTCCTTGTACGTGTGGATACCAGCAGAGGTGTTGTGCGATCAGCACCAGGACGATCGGATCATGAGGACTGCACTGCATCAACTGACGCGCTTCATCAGTAATCCGCAACCGCACGTCTAGTGGTAAACCTCGTGGCCTTCTACCTCAGCTAGTTCTTGGGATCACCACGTTAGAGGAAAATTTTTGTTTTATCTCCGCGTGGCCCAACAGTGGTATCAGAGCGATAGCTTCTGGTTTTAGGCTCGATATCTCGCATATGTGATATGCGGTAGGATGTAGATGAGATCTATATGCTGTTTGGTGGTCGATCTATGAGATAGATCGGTTTTGTACGAAGTTGATTGGATCAACTGTGCTCGGGGAATGGTAGATCTGATTTCCGTGATCATACTGCTGAGGTCGTGGAACGACATAACCCTACCGGTCGGCTTCCGCCATCGGGGTAGACTGTGACACGTAAATCCAGAAGCGGTGATCGAAGATCAAAGAGTTTGATCGAATCGGAACGATGGTCGGAATCCATGTCCGGATCGTAGATCAGATCTACGTTTTCGGAAACGAATGGGACCGCCGGCTTCGCCCTGTCGTAGCGCCTTAGATGTCGTTGCGAGTTTCACAACGCCGGTAGATATTATATCTATGCATAACTTGTTTTTGCAGGAAGTTGTGAATGGTATGGTTCATGTGCATGTGATGTATGTGTGTAATCCATACGTGATCTACGAATCACGGTTTTTGTCAGCCGGCTGGAGCCTAGGTGCTGTCATTTTATTGTATAACGACCTGCGTGTCGGATTCTCTATGTAATTTACTTTACTAAGCTAGTGTAGCTGTTTGGAGAACCCGGAAGGCATGCAAGGCGTTGTACATGTCGGCGACATGGAGTAAGATGACAAGTGACAAGAGTTGGCACGAGTCGGATTATAGGCTTTGTGGAGATGGAGATCACCATGAAGAGAGCCATACCATTTCACATCATAATTGCTTTATTTTGTGTTATTGTTATGTCTCAGTTTTACCTCTATTAGATAGTCGGTAAAAATTAATCCCTCAAAGAAGGTCTAGTCGGTTTTCCCGCCAGTGTTTGCACCATCACAAGTCGGACAATTTTGGTAGTGGGCTCATAAAATTGAGGTGCTGCCAATTCTTTCCGACTAGGTGGGTTCGAGTCGGACTCTTACTGCAGAAACACTCGGTAAGATAGACGGGTCTATCACAACGGTTGTGGGACTCGGGGAAAAGTCGGATGGGAGCCGGGGCATGTGATGCCACCCGTCCAACATGAGTCGTATGAGATACGATTGACAAGGATTTGTCTACCTAGATCACTTGGCGGCTAGCGGTGATGCTAAATCTCACTAGCCGACTTGCTTATTTAGGATCCTGAATCACTAAGTAACCATCGGAGGGGTGTTGGTTCTAGTGGGAGCATAAAATATTAAAATGTTTAATATGCTTGCTCTTTTATGAATACATGTCTTAAGTGTTTTGCATATTTTCTGTTGTAGATCATGGCACCAAGTAGCAGTCACTCTCAGATATCCGGTTTTGCGTTGAGAACTATCCTTGAGAAAGATAAACTGAACGACACTAATTTTACCAACTGGTATCGAAATCTGAGAATTGTTCTCAAACAAGAAAAGAAGGACCATGTCCTAGACAACCCACTTCCAGATGAGCTGAATGAGAATGCGACTGTCGCAGCCACCAATGCCTACCGTCGGGCTAAGGATGAGTCCACGGATATTAGTTGTCTTATGCTTGCTCACATGGAACCGGACTTGCAAAAGCAGTTCGAGCATATTGAGGCCTATGATATGATCGAAAGCCTCAAAAGTATGTTCCAGGCTCAGGCGAAGACTGAGAGGTATCAAGTCTCTCAGGCTTTGTTGAGTTGCAAGCTTAAGGATGGTGATCCACTGAGTCCGCATGTGATCAAAATGGTTGGTTATGTGAAATCTCTCGAGAGGCTTGGCTACCCCATTAGCGAAGAGTTCGCTACGGATATAATTCTGAACTCTCTTCCTAGTTCATATGGGCAGTTCATCTCGAACTACCACATGCATGGTATGGATAAGAAGCTCACTGAATTGCATGGGATGCTCAAGCAGGCAGAGGAGGATCTCAAGAAGCGCGCCAGTCAAGTGTTGATGGTGCAGAATAAGGCTAAGTTCAAGAAGAGTTCTTGGACTAAGAAGAAGGCTAAGTCAGGAGGAAAGCAGGCTCCGGACCCGGTCCCAAGTGCTTCCTCAGGGACTAAGCCATCTCCTTCAGCCGGATCCACTTGCTTCTACTGCAAGGCGGATGGCCACTGGAAGAGGAACTGCAGCAAGTACTTGGCCGACAAAGCCAAGAGTGGAGGTATGACTTCCGACTCAGGTACACTTGTTTGCAATGTTATAGACATATATCTTGCTGATGCACCTAATAGTTCTTGGGTATATGATACCGGAGCAGTTATTCACATCTGTAACTCGTTGCAGGGACTGGTAAGAACTAGGAGCGTAGCAAGAGGCGAGGTTGATATTCGAGTCGGCAACAAAGCAAGAGTTGCTGCGTTGGAAGTCGGCACGATGCAACTTCATTTACCTTCCGGATTCATTATGGAACTGAATAATTGTTATTATGTTCCAGTGCTCAGTCGAAACATTATTTCTGCTTCATGTTTGATGAGGCAAGGCTATGAGTCGAATATCAAGAATGATGGTTGTTCTTTGTATTTGAATGAAATGTTTCACGGCTTTGCACCCGTCCAGGACGGGTTATTTATTTTGAATCTTGATGGTGAGTCGGTTTATAACATAAATGTTAAAAGGTTGAAACCAAATGATCTGAATATGACTTACTTTTGGCACTGTCGGCTTGGTCATATAAGTTGGAAACGCATGAAAAAGCTCCATGATGATGGACTCCTAACTTCGTTCGACTTGGAGTCGTTCGAGACATGCGAATCTTGCCTACTCAGCAAAATGAACAAGACACCATTTGCAAAGAGTTGCGAAAGGGCGTCCGACTTATTGGGACTAGTACATAGTGATGTATGTGGACCAATGAGTATGACAGTCAGGGGTGGTTATGAGTACTTCATTACCTTCAATAATCATTTGAGTAGGTATGGATATATCTACTTGATGAAACATAAGTCGGAAGCCTTTGAAAAGTTCAAAGAATTCCAGAATGAAGCACAGAATCAACTCGGCAAGAAAATAAAGTTTCTTCGGTCGGACCGAGGAGGTGAGTACATGAGCCATGAGTTTGATGACCATCTAAAAAGTTGTGGAATAGTTCCTCAACTTACTCCGCCAGGAACGCCGCAAAGGAACGGTGTTTCGGAAAGACGAAATCGGACCTTGTTGGACATGGTACGATCAATGATGAGTCAGACAGATCTGCCTTTATCATTTTGGGGTTATTGTCTAGAAACAGTGGCGTTCACGCTAAACAGAGTACCATCAAAATCGGTAGAGAAGACACCGCATGAGATGTGGACAGGCAAAAAGCCGAGTTTGTCTTTTCTTAAGATTTGGGGTTGTGAAGCATTTGTCAAGCGACTTCAGTCGGACAATCTTACGGCCAAGTCGGATAAATGTATTTTCGTGGGGTATCCGAGGGAAACCTTGGGTTACTACTTCTACCACCGAGAAGAGGGCAAAGTGTTTGTCGCTCGGAACGATGTCTTCCTTGAGAAAGAGTTTCTCAGTCGGGGAGTAAGTGGGAGCACGGTGCAGCTCGAAGAAATTCGAAAGGAACCGGCTAGTAGCGAGTCGGCAAAAACCTTGGAGGTTGAGCCGGTCGTGGCAGCTGAGCCGGCAGCAGCACCTGTACTACGAAGATCGACAAGATTACGAAATGTTCGTGATGTGTTACTGTTAGACAGTGATGAGACAGCAAATTATTCAGAAGCGATGGTGGGATCTGATTCCGAGTCATGGCTTGGAGCCATGAAATCCGAGTTAAAGTCCATGGATGAAAATCAAGTTTGGAACTTGGTTGATCTGCCAGACGGTGCAAGACCCGTCGAGTGCAAATGGGTCTTTAAGAAGAAAACTGATATGGATGGAAATGTTTCCGTCTATAAAGCACGCCTTATCGCGAAGGGGCACCGACAAATTCAAGGAGTTGATTACGACGAGACTTTCTCGCCCGTAGCGATGCTTAAATCAGTTCGGATCATGTTAGCTATAGCGGCCTATTTCGACTATGAGATATGGTAGATGGATGTCAAAACGGCTTTCCTTAACGGAAATTTAACCGAGGACGTGTATATGATACAGCCCGAGGGTTTTGTCGATCCGGCTAATGCTGAAAAGGTGTGCAAACTTCATAAATCCATTTATGGGTTGAAGCAAGCATCTCGGAGTTGGAATATTCGCTTTGATGAGGTAGTCAAATTGTTTGGCTTCATCAAGAGTGATCATGATTCTTGTTTGTACAAGAAGTTTAGTGGGAACAAAGTAAATTTTCTAATCTTATATGTGGATGACATATTACTGATTGGAAATGATGTCCAGATGTTGCAAGAAACCAAGGAATCATTGGAAAGGAGTTTCTCAATGAAAGACTTGGGTGAGGCAACATACATCCTCGGAATCCGAATCTATAGAGATAGATCAAGGAGGCTCATTGGATTGAGTCAGAGTACTTATTTGGACAAAGTGTTGAAGAAGTTCAACATGGAATCGTCTAATAAGGGGTTCTTACCGATGTCCCATGGTGTAAAACTTAGCAAGACTCAATGTCCTTCGACAACTGATGAACGAAGTTGGATGAGTGCGATTCCATATGCTTCTGCAGTCGGATCCATCATGTACGCCATGATTTGTACTAGGCCGGATGTTTCCTATGCTCTAAGTGTTGTGAGCAGATACCAGGCTGATCCTGGAGAGATCCACTGGACAGCAGCTAAAAATATCCTAAAGTACTGGAGAAGGACTAAGGATATGTTCTTGGTTTATGGTGGTGAAGATGAACTCAGTGTAAAGGGTTACACAGATGCGAGTTATCTTACTGACGCTGATGATTCTCGTTCATAATCCGGATACGTGTTTATTATAAACGGAGGCGTTGTGAGCTGGAAGAGTTCCAATCAAGAGACTGTGTCTGCGTCTACAACAGAGGCTGAGTATATTGCCGCCTCGGAGGCAGCAAAGGAAGCTGTTTGGATGAGGAATTTCCTCATGGATCTTGGTGTGGTTCAGGGCTCGTCCAATCCGTTGGACGTGTATTGTGACAACAATGGTGCTATTGCACAAGCCAAACCTAGACAGCACCAGAAGAACAAGCACATACTCATGCAGTACCACCTGATTCGCCAGTTCGTGGATCAGGGTGATATCAAGTTATGCAAGGTACACACGGATGCAAATATTGCTGATCCGTTGACAAAGCCGTTACCCCAGCCGAAGCATGAGGCGCACCTGAGAGCCATGGGCATTAGATGCTTAGACATGTGATGTCGAAAGATTGACTCTAGTGCAAGTGGGAGACTGTTGGGAATATGCCCTAGAGGCAATCATGTATGATGAGATTTCCCATTGTATTCATAAAGATATTAAGTAGTCCTTGTATAAACATCTGATGTGTATCATTGAATATGTGATTCGGTTGTGGAACTATGCATTCATGTTGTTTGTACTAAATATCATTGGTCATTGAGGTCGTGTTGGACACACAACTTAGACCAATGTGAAAGTTGGCTTGATGACTCAGTTCCACTTGTCATGGGCATGGAGATGCTATTCCAACTTACACAGACTAGGCTAAAGAGTTTAGCGAGTCGGATTGACCCATATTGAGGTACAACGAACAAGTTGTCATTTTTATATCTCAATCAATGTAATCCTTAGACCTGAGGTTGTTGCATAGTCCGAGTTGAGGATCACCGACTTAGGTTCTGTCAAACGCTGATCCGTAACTGGGCAGTTATAAAGGAAGGGTTCGGGTCGACTGAGAATCAAGCTGCGTGATGTGAATAACCAAGATGGGATTTTGCCCCTCCACTCGGAGAGATATTCTTTGGTCCCTCTCGTGAGATATGAATCGGAAAGCATGGCCATGCACGACTCGGTTAAGTGTTAACCGAGGCGATCGACTAAGAGTTAGTCGGGTGAATCACTTATCTCGGATCGAGAAGAGAGTCGGACTATTTAAGGGATGACAATTATTCTCCTATAGTCTGACAAGGTATATCGTGAGGCAAAAGGGACTCCGACGAAAGTCGCATTGGAAAGGCAAGTCGTCATGACTCTTTGGTACTTGGGAGTCGGCACGTTCTGCTAGGAGCCGCTACCGACTGATCGAATTGAGAGTCGGACTCCAATCGTGTCCAAGTAGCCATGAGCCTGCGGGGTCACACACTTAAGAGCGGGAGCAAGTTTGGATTGGATCTGAACTGGAAGTCTGGTTGGGTTGGACCCGAGCCTGATTTGGACTGAGTCAGTGAGTCGGACTCACAGGGACTAACATTATATGGGCTTTAGTGAATGGGCCGCGCGAGCAGAGCCCACGTTCACTCCCTATATATAGTGGAGCACACCAACCCTGAAGGGTTAATCGTTGTTCGGTTATGTCATTCCATGTGTTGGAAACCCTAGCTCCACAGCAGTCCAGCCGCCGTCACGAACCTAGCAGTTTGCCGCTGGTGCTCCTCCTTGTACGTGTGGATACCAGCAGAGGTGCTGTGCGATCAGCACCAGGACGATCGGATCGTGAGGACTGCACTGCATCAAATGACGCGCTTCATCAGTAATCCGCAACCGCGCGTCTAGTGGTAAACCTCGTGGCCTTCTACCTCAGCTAGTTCTTGGGATCACCACGTTAGAGGAAAATTTTTGTTTTATCTCCGCGTGGCCCAACAGGAACATGTGGTTGTCGGGCATAATACTGGCATCCTATGCATGTCTCAACCAGCTTGTCAGCGTCCACCTTCGCTGTCAGCCAGTAGAATCCTTGCCGGAAAGCTTTCGCGACCAACGATCGAGGAGCGGCGTGATGCCCGCAATCTTCGAGATGGATTTCGCGTAGGATTTCCATACCTTCTAGCTGGGAAACACACTTTAGGTATACTCCAGTAGTGCTCCTTTTGTAGAGTTGCCCATTGATTATGGTATAACCCTTTGCTCGTCGTACTATTTGCCGTCTTTCGACTTTGTCGTCTGGCAAAGTTCCGTGTTCGAGGTATTCCATGAACGGTTTTGTCCAAGCCGGAGGGACCTTAGTCACTATGTTGACGAAAGAGTCAACTCTATCCGGATTGTCGATGTCGGCTCCCTTCACGGATGGTGTGCGCAGGTGCTCGAGGAAAACTCCTGGCGGAATTCGCTTGCGCCCTGATCCTAGCTTAGACAGCAGATCAGCCGCCTCGTTTTGTTCCCTAGGAACATACTTAACTTCGTAGCCCAAGAAGCTCTTGGCTATCTCGTCCACTTCGTCTCGATATGCCGCCATCATAGGGTTCTGCGCATTCCAGGTGCCAGCCACCTGCTGGGCAACCAAGTCGGAATCTCCACAGCAAACTATGCGCTTGATGCCAATATCTTTGGCTACACGTAGTCCGTGAATGAGTGCTTCATACTCCGCCATGTTGTTTGTAGCCTCGAAGTGGATCTGCAGAACATAGTGTAGCTTGTCTCCTATTGGTGACTGTAGCAATACGCCAGCCATTGAGCAACTTTGATCCGTCAAAGTGCATCACCCAGTACTCTAGTTCTGGCAACGGAGTAGCATCTGGCATCTCCGTCCAATCTGCAATAAAATCAGCCAAGGCTTGTGACTTGATAGCGTCGCGTCTCTTGTAGGTGATCTCGAAGGCAGCAAGTTCAATGCCCCACTTCGCGACCCTTCCTATAGCGTCGCTGTTATTGATAATGTCGGACAATGGAGTCTTGCTCACCACTGTGATTGGGTGCTCCTGGAAGTAATGTCTCAGCTTCCGAGAAGCGAGGAATACTCCGTAAGCTATCTTTTGGTAGTGTGGGTAACGTTGCTTGGACTCCGTCAAGACCTCGCTTACGTAGTCAACCGGTCGTTGAACTCCATTCTCATAGCCTGGTTCCTTCCGCTCTACGAGGACGACGATGCTGATAACCCAGTTGGTTGCCGCCATGTAAATTAACAGGGGCTCACCAGGCTCGGTGCTGCAAGGATGGGCGCTGAGGAAAGAATCTCCTTGAGCTGCTTCAATGCTGCATCTGCTTCGTCCGTCCACGTGAATTTGTCTGCCTTCTTCAGCAACTTGTATAGCGGCAAAGCCTTCTCTCCAAGTCGGCTGATGAACCGACTAACTGCTGCAACACAACCTGTTAGTCGTTGAATGTCCTTTAGGAATGTCGGACGGTTTATGTTTAAGATGGCCTTGATTTTCTCCAGGTTGACCTCGATTCCGCGCTTCTTAGGGTTGAGCATCATGTTGTATTTCCGGAGATTATCATAGGTTTCTTTCAGGTCGGAGATTAAGTCCTTGGATTTTTTAGACATCACCGCGATATCGTCCACATAGGCATGAATGTTCCGACCAATTTGGTCGTGGAGGCAACGTTGCATTGTTCGCTGGTAGGTAGCACCTGCGTTTTTCAGCCCAAAGGGCATCGTGACATAGCAAAACGTGTCGTATGGGGTAGTGAACGAAGTGGCCAATTGGTCCGACTTCCTCATCTTGATATGGTGGTATCCTGAGTATGCATCGAGAAAACACAAAAGTTCTGAGCCAGCCGTCGACTCAATGACTTGGTCAATGTGAGGCAAAGCAAACGGATCTTTGGGACATGCTTTGTTCAAGCCGGTGTAATCAACGCACATTCTTAATTCATTGGTTCCCTTTTTGGGGACAAGTACAGGATTGGCCACCCATCGGGTGTGAAGGACTTCTCGGATAAACTCAGCCTTAAGTAACCTAGCTATCTCTTTGCCAATGGCGCGTCTCTTCTCATCTCCGAAGCGTCGTAGAGGTTGTTTCGCTGGTTTGCATTTTGGATCAATGTTTAAGCTGTGCTCGGCGAGTTCCCTAGGTACACCTTTCATGTCGGCAGGTTGCCAGGCAAAGATGTCCCTATTCTCACGGAGGAACTCGACGAGCGCGCTTTCCTATTTGGGATCCAGGTTCGTCCCAATGGCGGTGACCTTGGAGGCATCGCCTACCACAAGTTCCACCGGCTTGGTCTCGATGGCGGCCTTAAACGCAGGAGCGGAGTCGGAGATCTGCTTCTTCGACGCGGGCATCTCTGAGTCATTGACCTTGCTCTAGATCTCTTTGAATCCTTCGCTGTAGAGGACAGCTTCTGCAACGGCTGCTTCATTGATCTCGCAGTCCCTTGCCTTGGTAAAGCTTCCGGATACAGTGATGACACTGTTTGGTCCGGGTATCTTGAGCTTGTTGTAGACGAAGCATGGCTTGGCCATGAACGTGTGGAATATGTCGCGGCCGAATATGACGTGGTACACGCTCTTGAAGGGGACCACCTCAAAGGTCATGCGCTCTTGGCGGTAATTATTAACATTGCCAAAGGCTACCTGAAGTGTAATACACCCAAGGGACCGAGCCTCCTGACCAGGAACTACGCCATGGAAAACGGTGTTGGTCCGCCTTAGGTTTGCCTCCGTCAAGTTCATCTTCTACAGTGTATCCAGGTACATGATGTTGATGCTGCTTCCACTATCCACCATGCACTTGGTGAACTCCACGTCGTCAATCAATGGGTTGATTACCATGACGTACTGGTTCTCCGTGGGCACAAGGTCTGGGTGGTCCGTCCTATCCCAAGTTATTGGAACCTCCGACCAGCGCAGGTACTGGGGAACTGGGGGGAGAGTGGCCATCAGGATCCTTAGAGAGGTCTTCTGTTATCGGACGGTGGGGGTGCCAAGGAAAGTGTGGTAGACTGGGGCCTTCTTTGCGAAGGGGTTCTTGCCCTTGTCGTCGCTCTTGGCGGCGTGCTTGGGGTCAACGTCCTCGTCCATGTCACTTGAATCCTTGGACTCCTCCTCCTTCTTATTCCCTTTGCCCTTGCCTCGCGGTCTGTTCTTCCGACTTCGCTTGTAGCCGGACTCCGGGTCTTCCTTGAGGTCGTTGACGAACTTGCAGTGTCGATTGGTATGGGTGGCCTTGCCGTTGGCGTCGAGGTGTACGAGGCACGGCATGTCGCGGTACTCCTCGTATGTTTGGGGAACGCGGAGCGGCGCCGGGGTGGTTTCACTTCCTCGTTGCTGCCCGTGGCCAGCTCCCCTTCCTCGGCCATGTTGTCCGCCTTCGCCTCGTCCTGCAAAAGTCATAGCGACCATGTCAGTAGATTGCTTTTCTTCTAGAGCGGTTTTCCGCTTTGTACTGTTGTTCCTCCGAGCTTGAGTTGGAACGGCTGTTGCCGGTAATGAGCCACGAGCATCATCGTCGGCAGCTGCGAACTCACTAGCCAACTGAATCATCTGGTTCAAGTCAAGCTGGTGATTGTCCTGCAAGCGCTTCAACTTATGTCAGAGCAATGTGCCCCTTTCCAACCCATCGATGAAGGCGGCCATGGCGGTCTGAGCATGCACTCCTGCGCAGGAATTTTTCATATCCAGCCATCGGGAGAGGTAGGCGCGAGATGTCTCATCTTTCTCTTGCACGCACCGCTGTAGATCACCCATAGTGCAGGGAGGCTTGTATGTACCCTCAAAGTTCTTGGTGAACGCTTCTTGCATGTCCAGCCAGTTGCAGATAGATTTCTCTGGCAAGTCGTCGATCCATTGACGGGCCATGCCCGCCAACATTAACGGGAGGTACTTGACGGCGACGTTGGTGTTGCCTCCGGCAATCTCCACCGCGTTGTTGTAGTCCTACAACCATGTGGCTGGCTTGGTGGTGCCGTCATAGGGCTTGATGGTCTTGTCAATCCGGAAACCTTTGGGGTAAGTTGCGGACCGTATTGCGGGTCTAAAGAAACATGGTCCCAGGTATGATCCTTCCCGGGCCTCGTGAATCTTATCGATCCGCGAACGTGCATCGTACGACTCCGGGTTCTTCTTCTTTTTGTCAACAGGGGATGGGCTGCGCGAACGACGCGGTCCTCCTCCGCCATGGTGACTGCTTGGCGGCGACGGAGGCGGAGGTGGCGGTGGGTTAGCCTTCTTGCTGTTACCCTCCTGCGACGCTTCACGCCTATCACGGTTGCTTGTCGGACGCGGAGGGTCATGGCACGACCTGCTCTTATGTCCTTCGTTGTGCTTTTCGTCATGACGGGTCTGCTCCGCGTTGTGGCGGATGACAATGCCACACTGCTTTGGTGGGGGCATATCCGTACGATGGTGAGCTTTGTAATCTTCGCGATGTCGGGGAGACCGGGGCGATGGCGATGGGCGACGAGGTCGGGCCTTTTCTCCGTGGTCGGAGGATATTGGGATAGCATCCTTCCTGTTGCGCGCATCCCTCCGTCTTCGTTCTGAGGAACCCGTTTGGGACCCAACATCAAGAGGAGATCTGTCCCTTGGTGGCTTGTACTGGCTAGACTGGCAGAGCGCTGGGTTAGACTCAAGCCTCTGAGAGGTGGCCTTTTCCTGCTGCTTTACCGCCTTGGCCACTAGGTCGTAGACCTGTTCCACTGCCTCAGGGGATCTATCCTGCTCCAGAAGGGTCTTGGCGACGGCGAGGTTAAGTAGTGGGGTGGGCATCACCTGCTTGCCTTCACTGTCAATGTATGGCTTGGCTTGTGCCGGCTTCAATGGAGCCCATCCAAGGTTGCGCCGTATACCAGGATCGTTGATGACGCGAGCTAGAGCTTTCTTAGCCTTCTGCTGCTGTAGCAGAGTCTTGTACTTGGCCTCCATTGCTCTAGCTTTCTCTATGGACTTCTGCGCGTTGACCAGATCTCGATCTAGTTTAGCACCTTGCTCCGCGATGGCTTGCGCCTCCTCCAGCAGCTGCTGGCGCTTCTCGTCGAGCTGAGTCACGCTCCGGATATGAGCAACGGTTAGTGGCTCGACGAGGAGGTTGCCGTACATCACTCTATCAGCTGGAGTAACTTGGGCTGCTACAGACATAGATGCTGGGGGCGGCAAGTTTGCGGTGTTGTTGTTACTCGGGTCGGTGCCGAGTTCCTGCGGCTGCTGCACTGGGTTGGGCGGAGGAGGCATGACCTTTGCACGATCATCGTCAGTAGCAATAAGTGGCCCCTTCACCTTTTCCAGCGCCGTAGGCGGAGCTTGCCCGGGTTGATCTTGATCCATCACCGTCCCAATGGTGATGAACACCCCTCGGGATGCAACAACATTGTTGGCCTGCTCGTTGCGCGAGTACTCCTCCTCCATCTCCTGCATAGCGGAGTCTAGCTCTTCTGGACTGAAGTCTATCTCCTCTGAATCTACACTGAAATCAGCATAGAGCGCGTCAATGACAGAGTCGGAGGGTGCCAGGACCTCCTCGATGACGGGCGGTGGAGGTGCAACAGGCTCGACGATGACTGGAGGTGGTGGTGCTGCTGCGACGATGGCGGCCGGAGGCGGTGGTGGCGGTGGCTGAATCAGAGGGGCTCCGTCAATGAGCGCAAGCGCTATCTGAGCTGCCGCTTCGGCGTCCGCGTAGTTGTTGATGGTGTTCACCATGCCTTTGAAGGTAAGGCGTCCTGACGCCTGCTGCCGTCTAAGAGAATGTCGGAGAAACGTGCCATGATCCAGTCCTTCCACCAAGTGATAGATGGCATCATCATTGGGGTAGTGGGCTAGGTCGGCTCGTATATGGAGCCACCTGGCCAGGTAATCGCGGGGGTTTTCGCCCTCTCTCTGAACGCAGCACGCCAGATCAAAGATGGTAACCACGCCGACGAACTTGGATCTCTGCTGTCCAGAAGCACGGACGAAGCCAGCGGATTTGCAGTGATCTTCCACCTTTATATCCTGCACAAGGGGCGGTTTGGGTGGGCCTTGAATTTTTCCGATCTTTGCCGGCAAACTCCGAGGAGAGATCCGACATCGATCCTTCCGCAAACGTATCCTGCCCGTGGGAGGTCCGTGCGGCCTTGATGCTTCTCCGACTCCCAGGGAACTAGTGCCCAAGTCGGTTTCGCCAATGAAGAGGTGGATGTCTCCGATAGGAACGATCGAACACCGCGTAGGGTTCGTCTTCGCCGGGATCCAGAACTCGTCAGGAGGGATGATCGGAACGTTGTCGGAGAAGAGAACACGGCCGATGGCTACGGTTTCACCGATTCCCGCGAAGATTTTGGTCCTCGCCCGCTGAAGAGCCTGAAGCGCCTCTTGCCCCACGGTGGGCGCCAACTTTCGTGGTATTGCCAAAGAGTATGCCATGGAGGGGTCCTCACAGTGCGTGTTTAGAGACGTGGGGTAAGGCGGACGATTGACGGGTACGAGGTAACATAGCTTACCCAGGTTCAGATCCCACGATGGTGGCGGAATCCTACTCCTGCTATAAATCACTATAATGGCAATACGCCGAGTTACAGAGATAGGTTCGCTGTGCGATGTTGTCTGATGTTGTATGAGATTGTGCCCTAAAGGCTCCCATAGGCCTGACTTATATAGTCGCTAGGTCCTAGGGTTACAGGGAAAAGTCCTAGCCGGACAGGTTACAGAGTCCTACACCGTCTATTACTAGTCTTGTGTATCTTGTACTCCAAGGCTCCGGGTACGCTGGTGACTCCACCGTAGCCTTCCTTTATCTGGCATGGGGCTCCCTTCTGGATCCACCTAACTGGGCCGCCCAGCAGGCCATAGGCCATGCTACCGACTATGGGCCACCCGGGTTAGTCGGATAAGAGACATACTATTAGGACACCCATATAGTATATCCCCAACACGGTGGAGGCACCTGAGTCCACTTCCATGGCGAAAGGGCCAGATGATTCTTTGGCATGTGAGCTTGTCGGAACGGATGCAGGCTTGACGAGGGGAGTGACAGGGGCGATGGCGGGAGATGCGTGGGGAGACACGTCACGATGCACCATGTCCTTGATGGTTCTAGAAGCTCCCAAAGTTTTGGAGGTCTTCTTCAAACTGGTTGTGGCTTTCTTCCTGAAACACACAAAAAGTATAAGTACAAAAATAAGACAAACAATGGACAATGTTGGAGGAAAAGAAGCTTACACAAGAGGGGGTGCATTGGCAAAGGGGATCCCTGTAACCTTTCTTTTCTCCGCCTCCAGGGCGGCGGTAGTCTTCTTGGAGGCTCCACCCTCTGTCTTCTTCTTCTTGTCTCTGTCGGCAGTGTCAGAGGTGGATCCCTTCCGCTTTCACGCCAACGGAGCATCGTCGTCGGACACAACGGTGACTTCCTTCATGTTTGGATCATAGATTTGAGGAGCCATGCTGTCTTCATCTATGTCGCTGAGCTGTTAAGTGAAGAACTACCGTGTTAGATGAGATAGTAATGGCTAGACGGAAGAACTTGAGTATATGTCATACACGGGAAATAAACAGTTACCTTTGGGCACTTGCTCTCTACGAACATGTCATAGGTGATGGTGAAGCCACGCTTCTTGTCCTTCACCTTGACGATGTCCTTGAGGAGGAGCTTGATGGAGTCGCTCGAGAAGTTGTCCTCGGAGATGCGAAGGCTATCCCTTCTATCGTTGGAATACTCATGCATCAACTTCAAGTGGTGCTGCAAAGGCTGGATCCGCCTGATGAACCAGCACATGGACAGGTCCAATCTGGTTAGACCCGTCTCTACGAACCACTCTATCCGCCTTATAGCGCGGGAAGCGTCAATGTCGGATGGAAGGGAGGCCTGGGATCTCCATGTCGAGGCTTCAGCAGCTGCTCCATCGAAGAAGTCCGGGTACGTGACTTCTTGGCCAGCCAGAGGGATGTCTGGGCCGTAGAAGTACGTTCGCTACCAGTTCTTGCAGGACTTTGTGGCCGACGATGTCGGGGAAGCGCTGGCCAAGCCGGATCTTAAAACTAATAGTTCCACAATTTCTGAGCTCGTCCTTGCCGGCTCCGGCTTCGCGCTTGACGGTGAAGAAATAAACGAAGAGATCTAGCCTAGGCCTAATCCCTAGATAACCCTCGCAAAGCACCGCGTAATTTCTAAGCGCTAAGATGATATTGGGGGAAAGGTTATGAGGTTGTACTCGGTAATGATTCAGGAGAGCAAGGAAAAAGTTGGAGATGGGAAGGGAGACGTCGCGTACCAGTTGCGCTTTGAGGTACACTTTTTCTCCGGCTTGGGGAGAAGGTGTGACCTCGCCGGCCGGCACCGCCCGCCAGGCGAGCCCCTCCGTCACAGGAAGGTAGTCCTCGGTGATCATTTCTTTGATACCGCAGTCAGTGATATCTGAACCGCGCTAATCGCCCTTGTGGGAGTCATACTCCTCCTCCAGCAGCTCCAGCGCCGCTGGATTATGGTCGCCGCCGGTGGCTTCGACCACCGCGGACTTGGGAATAACCAGGCCTTCTGGAGGCACGACGACGGAGCTCGCCGGCTTCGCCGCAGCTTCGCCTGACGCGACCATGGAGGGAGAGGAGCTGCTGCTGGCCATTGGGTGTGTTTGGTGGTGACTGGGAGAGATTGGGGAGCTAGGGTTTTTTTGCACATTGCGCGGAGAGCTCAAGGAGGCGCTCGCTGGAGGAAGAAGACGATGCAGAGGGGAATGAGGTGAAAAGTAAAATTTCCACCGCAGTTACTATTTATAACCACCGGCATCAAGATTCATGCAGCATGATAGAACGGTTGCCGCGTAGGAGACGTGTGCGGGGACGTGCGCGGAAATTTCGCCACGTTACCAACCGTCACCGCCAATGGTTCGTATCTCTCGCGCGGGAAAAACGGACATGATTGCGTTCTCTGCATGTGTAAGTTACGAGGCGTTGTTGACCTATGTATACATCTCCCTAGCTGTCATAGGCAGATCAGCCGTCACATCGGAAGATTCCGGCATGGACGGATCCAATCCGGCTACGGAAGAGTACGATAGAAGATTCAGCAATTCTCCGACTTACAAATTGAAGACAGAGAAAGCCTTGCATGGTTCTTTGGGAGGACTACAAGATGTTGCTTGACGATTTGCCGACATTCATCTAGATGGAGCATTCAACCTGAAGAGGCAAGACGGCGCAAGATCTCGGAGTTCTCCGGGGGCTACTGTTGGGGATATGCTATATGGGTATCCTCATAGCATGTCTCTTATCCGGATAACTCGGGTGGTCCACAGTTGGTAGCATGGCCCATGGCCTTCTGGGCGGCCTAGTTTGATGGATCCAGAAGGGAGGCCCATGCCGGATAAAGGAAGGCTATGAAGGAGTCACCGACGTACCCGGAGCCTTGGAGTGCAAGACACGCTAGACTAGTAGTAGACCGTGTAGGACTTTGTAACCTGTCCGGCTAGGAATTTTCCCTGTAACCCCAGGACCTGGCGACTATATAAGTCGAGCCTATGGGAGCCTTTAGGACACAATCTCAGACAATCGTAGACGATCTAGTGTTTACTACGACGCACGTCGCACAGCGAACCTATCTCTGTAACTCGGTGTATTGCCATTATAGTGATTTATAGCAGGAGTAGGATTCCGCCACCGTTGTGGGATCTGAACCTAGGTAAGCTGTGTTAGCTCGTACCCGTCAACCGTCTGCCTTCCCCCATGTCTCTAAAAACGCACTGTGAGGACCCCTCCATGGCGTACTCGTCGGCAATACCACGACACATCATTCATGAGACTTGCTCCACGCTTGGCATGCAACTTGTATTGCATAAGTGGCTTTGCGGGTGCCTGTTTCTCCCAACATAGTTAAGATTCAATTTACAACGGTTGATTGACAATACTAGAATCAATGTTGTGGTTTTTGTTCATAATTTAGAACGACACTTATTGAAAGCCCCAAACCACGTAAAACATGCAAAGAAAATTAGAGGCATCTAACTTTGTTTTGCAGGGGTGTGCTGTGATGTGATATGGCCATGATTGTGATTATATATGATGTATGCAATGTTCCTTCTTGTAAGTCGGCAACCGGCAGGATCCATATGGTTATCTTTTTAATTTCGTTAAGACCTGCGTGTCTATTATTCAAAGTAGTTGTAATATTTGATGCTGGTGGACAACAACCATGGTGCGGCGCCATTGACCTTGAGGCAATGCCGGTGATGATGGAGATCATGTTCGTGCTTGAAGATGGAGATCGGAAGCACAAGAAGAAAGGCCATATCATATCACATATTATGAATTGCATGTGATGTTAATCCTTTTATGCATCTTGTATTTCTTAGTTCGCGACGGTAGCATTATAAGATGATCCCTCTAGAACGAAATTTCAAGTTATAAAGTGTTCATCCTTAGTAAGCACCGTTGCTAAAGCTCATTGTTTCGAAGCACCACGTGATGATCGGGTGTGTTAGATTCTGCGAGTGTATACAACGGGAGCAAGCCAAATTTTCTCATGTGGAAGCTAAGGTTTGATCTTGACGATCCTAGCATGTATAGACATGGTCTCGGAACACGGATCACCAAAAGGCAAAGCATGAGTCATATATTAGATATGATGAACATGTTGATTGTTCGCCATTGAAGCTACATCAACTCTCGTGATGATCGGTTTTGATGTGGTGGATTTGGTTCGTGTGATCACTAAAACAATGTGAGGGATATTGTTTTGAGTGGGAGTTCACCTAGATTAATTTAACTATTAATTAGAACTCAATTTGTCATAAACTTAGTCTAAAATATTGCAAATATGTTGTAGATCAATGGCGGCCCCTACCATCAATTTTAATGCGTTCCTAGAGAAAGAAAAGTTGAAAAACAATGGAAGCAACTTCGCGGAATGGTTCCACAATTTAAGGATTGTCCTCAATGCTGGTAATTTGACCTATGTGCTGGATGCACCACTGGGTGACCCACCTGCAGCTGATGCTACCGATGAGGTAAAGAATGTTTTCCTCGCTCGGAAGAATAAGTACTCCATAGTTCAATGTGCTATCTTGTATGGTTTGGAATCGGAGCTTCAGAAAAGGTTTGAGAACCATGACCCACATGATATTGTCCGTGAACTCAAAATGATATTTGAGGCTCACGCGGCAGTTGAGAGTTATGAGGCTTCTAAAAATTTCTTTAACTGCAAGATGGAAGAAGGCAGCTCCGTCAGTGAGCACGTGCTTAAGATGTCTAGGCACGCAAGCAAGCTTCAAAGCTTGGGTATAGTGATTCCTAATGCTTTGGGGATTCACCGTGTCCTCCAATCACTACCACCAAGTTACAAGAACTTTGTGATGAACTACAATATGCAAAACATGGATAAGTCATTGCCCGAACTCTTCTCCATGTTAAAGTCTACGGAAGTGGGGATCAAGAAAGAGCACTAAGTGTTGATGGTCAATAAGACCATCAAATTCAAGAAGCAAGGCAAGTATAAGAAAAAGGGAAACTTCAAGAAGGGCGGTAAGAAATTTACCGTGCCGACGAAGAAGACCAAGGCTGGGCCTAAGCCTGATACTGAGTTCTTTTACTGCAAGGGAGAAGGTCACTAGAAGCGGAATTTCCCTAAGTACTTGGCGGATTTGAAGAACGGCAACATCAAGAAGAAAGGTATATCCGATATACATGTTATTGATGTGTATATCACTAGTACTCGTAGTAGTGCCTGGGTATTTGATACTGGTTCGGTTGCTCACATTTGTAACTCGAAACAGGTGCTAGAGAATAGACAGAAACTAGCGAAGAACGAGGTGACGATGCGCGTTGGAAATGGATCAAAGGTTGATGTGATCGCGGTCGGCACGGTACCTCTTCCTCTACCATCGGGATTAGTTTTATACTTAAATAATTGTTATTTGGTGTCTGCGTTGAGCATGAACATTATATTAGGATCATGTTTATTGCGAGACGGTTACTTGTTTAAGTCCGAGAATAATGGTTGTTCGATTTATATGAGTAATATGTTTTATGCACATGCACCTTTGATAGATGGTCTATTCTTATTGAATATCGATTGTAGAAATACACACATTAATTACATTGAAGCTAAACATTTGAAATTAAGCGATAACTCGACCTGTATGTGGCACTATCGTCTTGGTCATATTGGACTGAAGCGTATGAAGAAAATCCATTCCGATGGACTTCTTGAATCACTTTATTTCGAAGCACTTGAAAGATGCGAAGCATGTCTGATGGGTAAAATGACTAAGACTCCATTTTCTGGTATGATGGAGCGAGCTACGGACTTATTGGAAATCATACATATCGATGTGTGTGGCCCAATGAGTGTAGCATCGCGCGGTGGTTATCGTTATGTTCTTACCTTCCTGGATGACTTGAGTAGATATGGGTATATCTATTTCATGAAACATAAGTCCGAAACTTTTGAGAAGTTTAAGGAATTTCAAACTGAGGTAGAGAATCAAAGTAACAAGAAGATTAAATTTCTACGATCTGATCGTGGAGGTGAATATCTTAGTTACAAGTTTGGCGAGCATTTGAAGAAATGTGTAATACTTTCACAATTGACACCGCCAGGAACACCACAACGTAATGGTGTGTCCGAACGTCGTAATCGAACTCTCTTAGATATGGTTCGTTCTATGATGTCACTTACAGATTTACCGCTATGATTTTGGGGTTATGCATTAGAAATAGCCGCATTCACTTTAAATAGGGCACCATCTAAATCCGTTGAAACGACACCGTATGAATTATGGTTTGGGAAGAAACCTAAATTGTCGTTCCTTAAAGTTTGGGGTTGCGAAGCTTATGTAAAGAAGTTACAGCCAGACAAGCTTGAACCCAAAGAGGAAAAATGCGTCTTCATAGGATACCCAAACGAAACTATTGGGTATACCTTCTATCATAGATCGAGGGCAAAATCTTCGTTGCCAAGAATGTATCCTTTCTAGAGAAGGAGTTTCTCTCGAAAGAAGTGACTGGAAGGAAAGTAGAACTCGACGAGGTTGTTGAACCTTCTCTCGAACTTGAGAGTAACGCAACACCGGAAGTAGTTCCTGTGGCGCCTACACCAATAAGAGAGAAAGCTAATGATGTTGATCATGAAACTTCGGTTCAAGTAACTACGGAACCTCGCAGGTCAACAAAAACTCGTACCACTCCTGATTAGTATGATCCCGTTATGAGTGTCATGTTGGTGGACAACACCGATGACCCAGCGACATATGAGGAGGTGATGATGAGCCCAGATTCCAATAAATGGCAAGAAGCCATGAAATCCGAGATTGGATCCATGTACGAAAACCAAGTATGGACTTTGGTGGACTTACCGGATGGCCGGAAGGCTGTCGAGAACAAACGGATTTTCAATAATCAAACAGATGCTGATGGTAATGTTACTGTCCATAAAGCTCGACTTGTCGCAAAAGGGTTTCAACAAATTCAAAGAGTTGACTACGATGAGACTTTCTCACCAGTAGCGAAGCTAAAGTCTGTGATGATTTTGTTAGCAATCGCTGCATATTATGATTATGAGATATGGCAGATGGATGTCAAAACGGCGTTCCTCAATGGAGACATTGATGAAGAGTTGTATATGGTACAACCCAAAGGTTTTGTCGATCCTAAAGGTGCTAACAAGGCATGAAAACTTCAACGGTCCATTTATGGATTGAAGCAAGCATCCTGAAGTTGGAATCAACGTTTTGATAAGGTAATCAAAAGCTTTGGTTTTATACAAACTTTTGGAGAAGCTTGTATTTACAAGAAAGTGAGTGGGAGCTCTGTAGCATTCCTAATACTATATGTAGATGACATATTGTTGATTCAGAATGATGTAGAACTTCTTAACAGTGTCAAGGATTATTTGAAAAGTAGTTTTTCAATGAAAGATCTTGGCGAAGCAGCTTACATATTAGGCATAAAGATTTACAGAGATAGATCGAGACGTCTAATATCATTGTCACAGAGTACATATTTGGACAAAGTTCTAAAGAGGTTTGGAATGGAAGATAGCAAGCAAGGGTTCTTGACCATGTGTCGTGGTGCTGGCACGACAGATGCCATGGGTAGGCTTAAGTTGGGGGACGAATGGGTGCTTGTGGTCACCGGGGAGGGAGTGGACGGTCGAGCCATGCACGAAGAACAAGATGAACTCTCCACACTTAACGATTTACTTGATAACCGATAATTACAAGTGCTCCTTGAGCTGTATGAACTAGTGTTCTGTGCACTAGTTCCCTACTTGGTCCAACCTATTTTTTACTACAACTAGGCCCCCTCTTATATAGGCAGCGCTAGCTAGCTTATACCCCTTTGGGTTCTAGGGTTTACTGTTTGGATCTTGGTCCCTACGATGTGGGCCGGGTCATGGGCTTGCCCTAAGCCCAACGACCCAGTCCACAAAGCTTGACAGCCAACGGTCTTCTGGTACGCTGCCTCCTGTTCCTTTTGGCGTCATGCTGTAACTTTGTACGTCAACGTTTGCTTTGGGCGTCACCTAGCTCCTTTTGTGTCACCCGACATCACCCTTCTCTTTTGACCATGATTTTCCATGGTCCCTCTTGAATATTACTCGGAAAGGTGCCACGCGTCCTATCTGACTTGGCCCTTCCTCGGTAGACTCGGATCGTTGGTTGCTGCAAGAATAACAACTTTGTCTTATGCGGGCCGACATAGTTCATATCTCGGCCGCACACGCTCCTCTCTCCCGACCGTTCTTACCCGGCATGGTTCTTTCTTCACTCGGAGCTTACCCAGCTACGCTTTATTTCACCCCTCATGGCCCTACCGGGGGTTATCCCCCCGACATTAGTCCCTGAAGCTGGTGAGGTCTAGCAGTTTGAGCTGTTAGGCTTCTCCAGGTTCCTTTTATGTGATTGGAACTTAATTTTTGTCTTTACTTGTCGCAATCTTGCACCTTGCCGAGTCTGTCTGACAGTTTTCAGATCCACTCTTTGACTTCTTGGCTCATTTTTGCCTCGTGTTGAGTTACTTTGGCCAATTCCGGGTCATTTTCGACGTGCTTCAGTCACTGACAGCTGGTAATCATGATTACTTGCCTCAAATTTTGTTCCAAGCTCTGGCGGCACAGTGACGGCTGCGCAGTTATTCACCGTCACTATGGCAGTCCCATTGGCCTGCGCCCCTTGTCCTTCCTTCCATGACATGGCACGGGATTTTTCGTGTATCTCTGGCTACGTGACGCCTGCTGATTGGACTACCCGGCCGGGTACACGGCCGCACGCTGGCCGCACGGCGTAGAGAGATCCCACGATTGGGATTTTTACTGCCCTTAAGTAGGGGTGAGGGGGTTACCTCTTCCCCCATGCCCGTTCAGTTTTCCCCTGCTTCTTCTTCTTCCTTGCGCCTGCGAAATCAAACCGGCCCCTTTGCGGTTTTTTCTTCCTTTTGTTCTTGCCTTGCAATTGCTCCTTTTCCCTTTCCATTCCACCACGGGTTTGTGTTCTTACAAACCCCTTCCAACGGCGGAGGAGACTGAATCTGCGAGGGTCATGGACGCTCGCGACGACGCTGATGGTGCGGAGGAGCAGGAGGTCCCCGCCGGCGAGAGCGGCGGCTGGGAAGGCTCGGAGGTCTCCACCGAGGAGGTGGAATGGCTCCGCTCCACCAGGCGCATTTCGCTGCAAGTGGATTGCCATCTTCCCGCCGGTGAGATCTCTCCCAAACCCGATGCTAACGAGCGGGTGGTTTTCCTTTCTCACTTTGAGCGCGGTTTCGCTCTTCCAGTGAGCACCTTCTTCTCCTCGTTTCTCTCCACTTTCCATCTGCAAACCCATCATCTTCCTGCCAACGCGATTGGCTCTCTTTCTTGCTTTATTTTTGCTTGCGAGGCCTACCTCGGGATTTGGCCTACAGTTCTTGTGTGGGCCAAATATTTTAGCTTTAAGGTTCATGTTGTTCCCCAGCCTGGTGCTCCTCGATCCGAGAAGAGGCCGACCCGGTGTGGTGCTGCTAGTATCATGCCCAAGAGAGACTCCATCTTTCCTCGGGTTACTGGTATTGATTCCTGCAAGAAATGGCATAGGACTTTCTTCTATGTCAAAAAAGGCAGGTCCACCGATAATTTGTTTACCCAGCATGCCATGTTTGTTTATCCAAGGAGAACACCTCTAGTGAACTATGGACCCCGGTCCAATATTTACCATTGATACATCTTCCACTGTTACTGTTTACTTGCTGCAAACCATCATCACCTTCCACACCATACAGTTAATCCTTTGTTACAGGAACCGGTGAGATTGACAACCTCACTGTTAGTTGGGGCAAAGTCTTGAGTTTGTGTTCTGCATGTTTCCACATTGCTTGCAACACCTTTGAGGTGTTTCCTTCCTCCTACTGGTTCGATAACCTTAGTTTCTTACTGAGGGAAAACTTGTTGCTGTGCTACATCATACCTTGTTTTTGGGGTTTCCCAATAGGGCGTTCAACACGGTTTCTTACCGAGGTGCTAATCTTTAATAGATGTTCCTGGAAATCTTTATATAAGGCTGCTAATATATTGGGATGTATAAATATAGATTTATACCCAAGATCAATGATGCACAAGCTGAGATCTTAGTGTTGTTTGAAAAGATTGGTCATTGGCTTTCATTTAATTTACTTTCGTGATGGATACACCCCACTTGGGTGTTTTTCTGAGAATATTCATATGAAACAACACATGCCCTGATAATCTAGATGGATTGATCATGTGATGGTTTTATGTGTACTCACCACACAACTTGGTTGTTGATGATGATGTTGTGGTGCTAGTTGATCTTGCTGGCTTGGTCTTGCTGACTTGATCTTGCTAACTTGTTATTGTTGGCTTGCTCTGCACCTCATGGTGATACTCCTGCTCCTCCTAGCTTCTATGATCTTGTGCTTGACCTTGCTATCCACACATACCACCCCCTCCTTATGTCACCATCTTGTGGATGGTTGGACGAGCTATGATGTATCTTAGCTTGGGATTTGTTTGGGAAGTTGGCAGACTCAATGGGTTCTTCTAGTGTGCTTGAGAAGATAAAATGAACTCCCTTATGGATGTGCTACGACAGGATGATCTCCTTTGAGTGCTTGTACTGCTCCTGCTGTTTGGACAGCACATTACATGCATTTAGATGACTAAGTTGCCTTGCTGCTTGGGCTGGTTGTGGATCAGATCAAGTGAATTGGTTTCACTTCTTATCCTTTTATAGTTTACTCTCCTGGTGAAACTTGCCCCTTTACTTTTCTAATGATTTTGTTTTGAGGCTTATTTGATATAAAAGAACAAATATTGCTGATCGGTGAAACTTGCCCCTTTTAAATACTCAATGAGGTAATATGAACAATGCACTTCATTGTTCACCACTGAGAGTAAAATAACTAACTAACCCTTTATTTCCTTTTTAGTTGTTTTTTCTTAATTGCAGGACCAAGATCTGAATGCTCAAGATGTAGTATAGGAATGGATAGGTTTTATAGATTTTTGTAATCTTCTTTTATTCTTTTGTAAAGAATCTTGTAATACTATTCTTATAATTCAATAAAGTTTCATTTAATTGTTATTCACTTCCTATGATTTTTTTATTTTATTTATTATATCTTTCTCACTTTGTAATATGATTATGAAATAAAGAAAATAAATAAGAATTCATTTCGTATTTATATTTCCTTGTGTTTATATCTTTAATATAAACAAACAATATTACTAAATCATTTTGTTAAACAACTTAATATTTCTAACTTCTATTTTCAAATATTTTCCAAAGGATTTAAATTTCAAATTTTAATTCAAAAATATTTCCCACCAAAACACATTAATGCCTAAAGGTCATGTCAAAATTTATAACATTCACTATAGAGAGCTATTCCTATCTCTAAACGGTGAAAGAAACTCTAATCATTTTAGGTTTTTGTTTGGCGAGAAAATTTACCCAGATTTTACAAATGAATGCATGCATATGCTCAAATTCCTATTTATACCCTTCGTTGGTTCCTAAAATGCTGGGGTGTTACACTCGGTGAGCATAAAGAAAAAATAGGCTTCTCTTAATAGTGCTTGCTGAGATGTTTATCTTGGTGCTTGCCCTCCTGATGGAACTTTATCCATGGTTGAATCAAATGCAAGCTATATTAAAGTCGTGATATCTGGTATGAATTCTGGTTTAGTTTTGCATTACTTGATGTTCTTATTTTATAACCTACGGAACTTGTTCCATGATCTTCTTATCTTTCCAATTTAGTTTTACAATGCTCGATGTTCTTATTTTACAACGCTAGAGATCTTATTTGTGATTCTTATTATCCTTGAGGTGTAGGTATGATCGAATATATCGTTGTGCTGCTATAAATTATCATCTTACTAAGAGAAAATCGACATGCTCTATCTTTTTATGGTTGTATTTCCCTCAGCATTCATGTCCACTATGTTTTATCATATATATATATAAATAAGCTAAAGAGGAACCCGTTCCTGTTTAACTAAACAGGGAACACACTTTACTATGTTCAGACAGCAGAGTGAACTTTCTTTTTCTCGGGAAATCACCATGTTCGAAGTGAACTTTTTTAAAAAATTAGCCATGTTTGAAGTGAACTTCCAAATATAAGGCAAACTTGTAACACTACGGTTCTGAAAAGACCGTTGCTTCTATGTGACATGACAATCCCTGGATCGGTTCATTTGCCCACAATAGAATAAGATGAATAACATAGCAAAATATCCGTGTATCATAAATAACGAAGATCCAGAGTATCATTATTACAATAAAAGCTTAGCTCAAGGATAGCTCAAATTATTCAACTAGCAACATAAATAGAGTAAATCCTCCATTATTCAAATTTCCCACAAGTGAACAAGTGCCGAGTGGAGTACCGTGGCCTAAATCTATTACTCAGAATCGGAATATCCTGCAACATGAAACATAGTAGCCCCGAAGGGTCAATACATGGAATGTATGGCAAGTAGATCTATTAAAGGAGACAATAGAGCTAACATCTACATTCATATTTGGCAAGTGGGGTTGTGGCTAGCTTGCATTTGCAAATACCTTTGTCCTACTTTCATAAACAGTTTTTGATTTTCTTTGAAAAGATCCCAATTAAGTTAACTCATCAACATTAAAGCAATTATGAAGTTAGAATGAGCGAGAAACATGTCATGAAATCAATATCAAGCAACTCAGATGTCCATAACCGGGGACACGGATAATCGATTAGATTATACACCCTGCAGGGGTTAGTACACTTTACCCATGTGACTTGGCCAGCCCAGCTCGTACCATCACCCTCATTTTGGGTGATGATAGGGAGAAGTCCAAGAAGGAACCGTTCGGGAAGTAGCTCCCCAAACCCGACACGCACCGGTCCAACCTACCAAAATTCTACATCTCTGGATATGTGGGTTCGAGTTACCACAACCTACTGAGTCCAACCAACCGCCCATTCCATTATTGGCACATGGTTGTACACGTAAGCTACAAAATAAAGAAGCCAATCATTTCCTCTTGATATCTGGGTGCCTTCCACAATGATACCACCAAAATTTATCAATCCCATCACACCCAGGAGATTCATTGATTATGTTGTTTTTAGTTTTCGCAAACCAACATATTTAGAAACAACTTTCAGTGATGTAACCCAGCCCTCGTTCATCATAGCATGGCTAAGCATATCTACCAACGGTGGTTCATCTACAGGAAAGCCCTACCACATAATAGGACATAGCATAGCGATAGTAATATCCTACACATGCATATACAAAATACACGACAATGCATTGAAAATAGTAGGACAACATCATGAACAAGGTAGCATCTACTTTCCTTGGCTGTAGCGGTCGGAAGAACAATCCACACACGAGCAAGCATTGTACTCGTCACAATCTACATGATACAATTGCAATCATATAAACAAACCATCCACAATCATATACAAACAATGACGATGCAAGATGCATGCATGACAAGTTGAATAACGCTACAGTAGCATCACATATTCTTATTCAGTACCTACTGTATGCATGCATGGAAAATATTTTAAATGCGAAGAAACAAGGCATGCAATTTATAATGCTCAAATAATAGAGCTAGAAACTAAATAATTAGCCCCTGCTAACATACTGTTTGTAAAATCTTGGAAACTTTCCACTGTGTAGGCAACTCAAAATAGAGTCAGTGCCAATTGGAATTTCTCAAAAAGGTTTTGTATAAAGCCCTGGGTAATTAAAATACTCCAGAAAATCTTTGCATAGGTTCTGCCAAAATCAGTACTGTAAGCCTAAACTTTTTAATTCACTAAAGGATTCCTTTTGTTCTACTGAATCCAGAGACATCTTATTTGCAATTTTTGGAGTTACAGAACTTATTCTCTGAATTTATTACTCTAAAAAGAGCATTAAATCATTTAATTAACTAAGGAAAAACCTTGCTATAAAAGTGTAAAACAACTGTACAGAAATATTCTACGTGAGACACTTATTCTACACATATTTTATTTGAAATTTTTGGCCCAGTAGATCTAAAGATATGAATTTTACAAGTTTTAGCTATTTTCTGCAATTTTTCCAAAATCATTAAAACATTTACTGCGCAGTCAACGCGACTGGACGGTCAGCGCTGACGCGGCGGTGATGTGGCATGCCACGCGGCAGCACGTAAGTGGGCGATACCCCTTCGTGAGACCCTTCTAATCTGGCGCGTTCAATGACGATCGGACGGCTCACCTTGTCCGTGGCGAGCTCGCCGGTGGCGATGACGTGGCGGCGGCGGAGCTTCGGTGGCGCGGGCTGGTGACACGCCGGCGGTCCTCGGCGGTGTGGCGGCGGTGTACCCGACGTGGGAGGGCGAGGCGGTTACGACGGCGGTCTTGGCGAGGCGCGAGGCTTCCTCGGGCGGCTGCGGCGGACGGCTGGAGACGGCGGCGTCGGCGATGCTCCGGCGAGCAATTCTCGACGTCCTGGTGCACTGCATGTAGGGGAAAGGGGGTGAGACGATGCGGACGGACGAGAGGAAAAGAAATAGGGGGAATAGGGGGTCAGGGGGGCGGCTGCCTCGTCGGGGACCTCGAGCTCCGAAGCTCGGCAATGGAGGTGGCGGTGGTGGCGAGATTTGTGGCGGCTAGGGCTTGCGAGAGGGGGGAAAGTGGCGGCGGGTGCGTCTTAAGAAGGGCCGAGAATTGGGGGAGGGGGCGAGGCAGTTCGAGACCGAACCGGAGCGAAAATCGCGGCGGCGGCGGCGGTCGTGTCCGGTATGGACTCCGACGGGGGGGATGACAGGCGGGTCCCCACTGTCAGTGGCTCGAGGCTGGGCGACGGCGCTCAGCTATCTGCCGCGCGCGTGCTGCTATCTGCGGCTGCGCGGGCTGGCTGCCGCGGCTGGGCCGGCTGGCGCGCCGGCTACCCTTTTTTTTATTCCTTTTCTTTTTTTTCCTTTTTCTCTGGCTAATTTCGTTAACTGAATTTATACCAGATCTGTCCAGATTTTTTGTCAAAAATTCAGATTACAATAACTTTTGCTACGAAGCTCCGATTTGGGCAATTCAAAGTGCTAAGGATTCGTGGAAGAACCCTCTATGCACTTGTGCCTTCCATACACCCAAAATATAATGTTTTTAACAGAGGCATGGTAAAACCAAATGTTCAAGTGTAGGTGTCAAAATGCAAATGCAAGTGGTTTGTTTTGCCAAAACCTTTTCAGACTGAAATTTTGCAAGGATGATCATGATACAATGCCATGAATGTTATGCATTACTAAATCTAAAATTTGGGATGTGACAAGACTAACCCCCTTAAGATGAATCTCGTTCCCGAGATTCGGCGTGGCTAGCAAATAGGTGTGGGTAGTCCTCTCGAATGTCATCCTCACGCTCCCAAGTGGCTTCCTCTTCGGTGTGGTGGCTCCATTGCACCTTGCAAAACCTGACCATCTTGGTACGGGTAATCCTCTCTGCTGTCTCCAGTATCTTGACCGGTTTCTCCTCATAGGTCAAGTCATTCTCAAGCTGAACCTCCTATAGTGGCACCGTGTCTCTCAATGGTGTATCCACCAACTCCGGATGGCACTTCTTCAGTTGGGACACGTGGAACATGTTGTGGACGGCGGACAGAGCCTCTGGCAACTCCAACTGATAAGCAACCTCTTCTTTGCGTGCTAAGACCCGATATGGTCCAATAAACCGAGGTGCCAGCTTACCCTTGATTCCAAATCTCTTAATTCCACGCAGTGGCGACACTCTGAGGTACGCTCTATCACCTACCTCATACACTACTTCCTTGCACTTGGCGTCAGCGTAGCTCTTCTGCCTTGATTGTGCTACCTTCAGCCTGTCCCTAATCAAGGCGACCTTCTCCTCGGCGTCCTTGATCAAATCAGGTCCAAATAGCTGACGTTCTCCTACTCCATCCCATAGCAATGGTGTCCGGCACCGTTTCCCGTATAGCACATCGAACGGTGACATCTTGATGCTGGTTTGATAGTTGTTGTTGTAGGAAAACTCAGCATACGGCAAATTCTCATCCCAACTAGAACCATGAGCCAAAGCGCAAGCTCTCAGCATATCCTCCAAAATCTGATTTACCCTCTCGGTCTGTCCATCAGTCTGGGGGTGGATTGTTGTGCTAAACTCCAACCTAGTCCCCAATGACTCGTGCAGCTGGCGCCAAAAGTGTGAGGTAAATTGGGTGCCTCTATCTGATACAATGCTCTTAGGAACTCCATGTAGGCACACAATTCTGTCCATATAAATCTTGGCCAACTTTGCACTCGTGTAGGTCGTCTTCACCGGTATAAAGTGGGCTACCTTGGTCAAATGGTCGACCACTACCCAAATGGAGTCATATCCCGACCTGGTCCTGCGCAATCCTGTGATAAAATCCATTCCCACTCTATCCCACTTCCAATCCGGCACGAGCAATGGTTGTAGCAGTCCTGCTGGCTTCTGGTGTTCCGCCTTCACTCGGCTACATACATCACATAGGGCAATATGCTTGGCGATGTCTCCCTTCATGTTATTCCACCAAAATCTGCCCTTCAAATCCATATACATCTTTGTATTGCCCGGATGTATGGAGTATGGCGAGTCATGAGCTTCCTGCAAAATCAGTTTTCTTATCTCCGGGTCGCTGGGCACACACAAACGATCTCCATACCACAGGGTACCTTGCTCATCCTCGCGAATATCTTTTTCTCGATTCTCCTTCATCTTTTCCTTTATCTCCTCTATCTCCTTGTCTCCTACCTGAGCCTTCCTGATCACGTCCTGTAGCGTTGGTTGGACCTCCATTGCTGCCAAATATCCTTCTGACACTACCTCCATTCTAAGGTCCTTAAATTACTTGCACAAATCCTCGGGCAATTCCCCAACAATCAATCCATTGGCATAGACCTTCCGGCTCAGAGCATCCGCTACTACATTGACTTTTCCTGGGTGGTATTGCAGATTCATATCATAATCCTTAATAAGTTCCAACCATCTCCTTTGCCTCATGTTCAGTTCCTTCTGTGTAAATATGTATTTCAGGATCTTGTGGTCGGTGTACACATCACAGTGTTTCCCCATTAGGTAGTGCCTCCATACTTTGAGCGCATGCACAACCGATGCTAATTTCAAGTCATGCGTGGGATAATTCCTCTCATGGTGTTTAAGTTGCCGCGAGGCATATGACACCACTCTCCCATCTTGCATCAGCACACTTCCAAGTCCCTGTCGAGAAGCATCACAGTACACTTGGAAATCCTTCTGAAGATCTGGTAAACACAGAACAGGTGCGGTCACTAGTCGACGCTTCAGTTCCTGAAAGCTGGCTTCACACGCATCCGTCCACTCAAACTTCCTCTCCTTCTTCAGAAGTTCTCTCATCGGCTAAGCAATCTTGGAGAAATTTTCAATGAACCTCCTGTAATATCCAGCAAGTCCCAAAAAGCTACGAATATCACCCACATTCTTGGGTGCTTCCCACTCAGTTACTACAGTCACCTTGCTTGGATCAACAGCGACTCCTTCTCCTGACACCACGTGTCCAAGAAATCCAACAGTGTTAAGCTAGAATTCACACTTGCTGAATTTGGCATACAGCTTGTGTTCCCTCAGCTTCTCCATAACCAGTCGCAGATGTTTCTCATGCTCAACATCATCCTTGGAATATATCAGTATGTCATCAATAAACACCACCACGAACTTGTCCAAGTACTCCATGAATACCTTGTTCATCATGGTCATGAAATATGCCGGAGCATTCATTAGTCCAAAAGACATAACTGTATACTCATATAAACCATACCTAGTAGTGAAAGCAGTTTTTGGTATGTCCTCCTCCCAGATCTTCGATTGGAAGTAGCCCGATCGCAGATCAATTTTCCTAAACACCTTAGCTCCTTCCAGTTGATCAAACAAATCATTTATGTTCGGCAGGGGGTATTTGTTCTTGATGGTCACTTCGTTTAGAGAGCGATAGTCTACCACTAACCTCTTCCTGCTGTCTTTCTTCTCCACAAATAGAACAGGTGCACCCCATGACGACGAGCTAGGATGAATAAATCCCTTGTCTAACTGCTCCTTTAGTTGTTTCTTTAATTCTTTCAGCTCATCCACATCCATCTTGTATGGTCTCTTTGTTATAGGTCCTTTTCCCGACATTGGATCGATGAGAAACTCCACATCCCTGTCAGGTGGCATTCCTGGCAGCTCTTCCAGAAACACATCGGGGTATTCCTTAATCACAGGCACAGTATCCATGCTAACCCCCTTAAGAGAATTCAGCTTACACCTTCCTGGTCGCACAGCCGACTTGAACCTAATCCTCTTACCATCCGGGGTTTGAGTGAAAGTGCTCGTTGTGCACAATCTATGTGTCCCCCATGCATAGACATCTAATCCATGCCCAGAATTATATTTAAACCTTGTGATTCCAATACTACCAGATGTGCAATGAAATTGTGTGCTCCAATCCTCACAGTTAAGTCGCGGCATCCCGCGCTAGCTATCATATCCCCTCCAGGTGAGCTTACCCTAATATACCCTTTTAGAGACTCCATAGGTAACTTATACTTATCCACAAATGCCCTTGATATGAATGAATGCGATGCACCAGTATCGAAAAGTATAAGCACAGGGTGAGTGTTTATTGGAAACTTACCAATCACAAGATCAGGCTCATCTGGGATCTCCTCCACATTCATGTGGTTCACTGTGGCCTTCTGGTTGTTGCTTGGCTTCGGTACCTTCTTCTCCGGACAGTTGTCTGCATAATGTCCCTTCTGGCCACACTTGAAGCATGTCACCTCACTCGGGTCCTTCTTCACAAAGTTGCGATCACGGTTGCGGTCATGTCCATTGTGTCCTCCAGAATGGTGAGTGTGTCCTCCCTTGTGGTTGTGGCGGTTGCTCTTGTGGCTATCATGGCGATGTCCATCGCCCCCATGGTTGTGGCGGTCATGGCTTCCATGGTGCCCATGGTCACTTCCCCCATGCTTGAAGTATCCATCATAAGAAGTGCGAGACTTGTGGTGAGAACCAGAGTGGTGATTGCTGCTCTTTCTCTTGCGGTTTTCCACCTGCTTGTGCTTCCCTTCCAAGATCCTGGCCTTGTCCATAAGCTCCTGGAAAGTGGGACAATAAACCACCAGCAGCTGCACTAAAAGCTCATCACTGAGGCCATCCAGGAATCTCTCCCTCCTTTTTGCATCAGTGTCAACATCCACAGGTGCATAACGAGACAGGTTGTTGAACTCCTCAATATACTCAGCCACGATGCGGTTGGTTTGACGCAAGTTGCGAAATTCCTTCCTTTTCAGGCTCAGAACTCCTGAAGATACGTGGTTGGTCCTGAAACCTTCCTCAAACATTGCCCAAGTCACAGTGTCCAGAGGGTGGGTGATCTGAAAAGTGTCCCACCACGAAGCGGCTGGTCCCTCCAGTAGGTGAGCGGCAAACCTCACCTTCTCAGCATCTGTGCACCCAACAGTTACCAGATCCTTGTTGACTGAACGCAACCAGTCGAGAGAAACCATCAGCTCCGTTGTAGTAGAGAACTTCGCTGGCCTTAGCCTCAGAAACCTAGTAAGTGCATCTCCCTGAGGCTGGTTGTTCCCATTGTTGTTGTTGTTGTTCTGAGCTTCCATGAACTGGGTCATAACTTGGATCAGCTGTGCCTGAGCTGCCATGAGCTGCTCCAACTCAGTAGGTTGACGACGGGGAGGCATCTACGGTTCATCATAGGTAAGCTTAGAAAGAATCGATTACAAAAACAGGATTCTACCCATGCATTATGATCAAACAACAACAAAGCAGTCACAGCCAATCTCAAGCAAGCAACACATCAGCAAACAAACGATCCAGCAACATCCCAGGGGTTATCCTAGCAGTATATGTCTACTGAAATAGTTTTTAGAAGAGTTGGCAACAGTTATGATCACAAAAGGCCAACAAAACAATGAAAACAGGAACCTGCCAGAACGGTCCAGCAGCGTTCACAAATTTTTCTACCTGACTTAAACTCGTCAGGAATTTTTTCTGATTTTTGTGTATACAGTACAGAGAGTTTCGAACCATCCCTATTTGTTTCATATTTTTCCCAATTACCAGTAAAATATGAAAATTCGTGCAGTACAGCTGTGTCAGCAGAAAACTGCATCAGGAAAACTCAGATATCAACCAAAACTTGCCATAACTCTTCTATAAAATTCGCACAAATAATCCTGGGATATTGGAGTACACATAGGAGCAACTAAACACTCTTAAGCTAACAGTAATTAAGTTTTACATCGATCGAGACTAATCCTAACAATTTTACCTAACGAAGACTAATTTGTGGGCATTTATCTACTTCATGAAGAGATTGCGGTAGGTCCTCGCACTCATGCGTTGGCGCTTCTGTCCACGAACCAACCATGGCGGCGGAGTATACACCTCTCCTGAGTCATCACTTGAAATCTTAAACTCCACCTCTTCTGGATCCTCCTTTTCTTCTTCATTCTCTGTTGCGGCTGCAACAGCTTCATCTCCTCCACCATCATCGTCTCCATCATCATCATCCTCGTCCTCATCATCATCATCGTTCCCACTGTCATCATCATCATCATTGTTGCCATCATATACATTGTCATCATCAGAGGGTGGATTCGGCTGTGCTTGGAGAGCGGCAATCTGGGCTGCCATATCTTCAATAGTTTGATCCCTTTCCTGGACGGTACCTTGTAGCTGTTGTATGGTCTGATTGTTTTCCTGCATGGTCCCATTAAGCTGTGCTATGGTTGCATCTCTGCCTATCAGTGCATTGTTCAGAACATCCACGGCTTCATGCAAGGTCTCTATCTCCTGTCCCTGGACCACCATACCATTGCTAGCAAAGTCTGTTATCTCCTTTACCATCATCACTTTCTCAGCTAGAGCTACACTCTCCCTTTCCATGTCCTCTATGTGCCTCCGACGGGACGACATGTTGTTCCTGTCGCTCGGGGTAACCACAACGTTCCCATCCTCATCACGCCTTCCGTAGTCACGGTAGGGTGAGTCTTCTGGTAGCAGGTGTCGGACAAGGTGGCACTAGCGTGACAGGGCTTCATGCAGGGCCAAGTTTATTCCAAGTCTCCAGTTGCAGTATGTCTTGGTGTAAACCAGATGCACAGGGTTTGGCAAGGCGGCATCCCTGAAGATGAAGGTGGTGATCTCCCATGCATCCTCGCCATATCCATAGGTGTACAACCTTCTTCCCTTAAACATGGGCAGTGGCAGTCCCAATGACTGCGAGAGATGTGCCAACTGTCTTGCAAAGGGCCTTGGTGACTCCATTGTTGCATACTCAGTCCTGACTTCTCCCATCTATCAATTAAAAGAGGAAAGTGTGATAATAGCATATGGTAAGAATTTACGAGAGTGAAAGGCATAAGATGAAAGACAGAGTTAATATAAGCTTCAATAATTCTATGGCTTCCTAATCCAAACCTAGGTCATGATCCTACAGTCGACACACGGGCTCTGATACCATCTTGTAACACTATGGTTCTGAAAAGACCGTAGCTTCTATGTGACATGCCAATCCCTGGATCGGTTCATTGGCCCACAATAGAATAAGATGAATAACATAGCAAAATATCCGTGTATCATAAATAACGAAGATCCAGAGTATCATTAGTACAATAAAATCTTAGCTCAAGGCTAGCTCTAATTATTCAAGTAGCAACATAAATAGAGTAAATCCTCCATTCTTCAAATTGCCCACAAGTGAACAAGTGCCGAGTGGAGTACCGTGGCCTAAATCGATTACTCAGAATCGAAATATCCTACAACATGAAACGTAGCAGCCTCGAAGGGTCAATACATGGAATGTATGGCAAGTAGAGCTATTAAAGGAGACAATAGAGCTAACATCTACATTCATATTTGGCAAGTGGAGCTGTGGCTAGCTTGCATTTGCAAATACCTTTGTCCTACTTTCATAAACAGTTTTTGATTTTCTTTGAAAAGATCCAAATTAAGTTAACCCATCAACATTAAAGCAATTATGAAGTTAGAATGAGCGAGAAACATGTCATGAAATCAATATCAAGCAACTCAGATGTCCATAACCGGGGACACGGCTAATCGATTAGATTATACACCCTGAAGGGGTTAGTACACTTTACCCATGTGACTTGGCCAACCCAGCTCGTACCATCACCCTCATTTTGGGTGATGACAAGCAACTCAGATGTCCATAACCGGGGACACGGCTAATCGATTAGATTATACACCCTGAAGGGGTTAGTACACTTTACCCATGTGACTTGGCCAACCCAGCTCGTACCATCATCCTCATTTTGGGTGATGATAGGGATAAGTCCAAGAAGGAACCGTTCGGGAAGTAGCTTCCCAAACCCGACACGCACCGGTCTAACCTACCAAAATTCTACATCTCTGGATATGTGGGTTCGAGTTACCACAACCTACTGAGTCCAACCAACCGCCCATTCCATTATTGGTACATGGTTGTACACGTAAGCTACAAAATAAAGAAGCCAATCATTTCCTCTTGATACCTGGGTGCCTTTCCGCAATGATACCACCAAAATTTATCAATCCCATCACACCCAGGAGATTCATTGATTATGTTGTTTTTAGTTTTTGCAAACCAACATATTTAGAAACAACTTTCAGTGATGTAACCCAGCCCTCGTTCATCATAGCATGGCTAAGCACATCTACCAACGGAGGTTCATCTACAGGAAAGCCCTACCACATAATAGGACATAGCATAGTGATGGTAATATCCTACACATGCATATACAAAATACACGACAATGCATTGAAAATAGTAGGACAACATCATGAACAAGGTAGCATCTACTTGCCTTGGCTGTAGCGGTCTGAAGAATAATCCACACACGAGCAAGCGTTGCACTCGTCATAATCTACACGATACAATTGCAATCATATAAACAAATCATCCACAATCATATACAAACAATGACGATGAAAGATGCATGCATGACAAGTTGAATAACGCTACAGTAGTATCACATATTCTTATTCAGTACCTACTGTATGCATGCATGGAAAATATTTTAAATGCGAAGAAACAAGGCATGCAATTTATAATGCTCAAATAATAGAGCTAGAAACTAAATAATTATCCACTGCTAACATACTGTTTGTAAAATCTTGGAAAATTTCCACTGTGTAGGAAACTGAAAATAGAGTCAGTACCAATTGGAATTTCTCAAAAAGGTTTTGTATAAAGCCCTGGGTAATTAAAATACTCCAGAAAGTCTTTGCATAGGTTCTGCCAAACTCAGTACTCTAAGCCTAACTTTTTAATTCACTAAAGGATTCCTTTTGTTCTACTGAATCCAGGGACATCTTATTTGCAATTTTTGGAGTTACAGAACTTATTCTTTGAATTTATTACTCTAAAAAGACCATTAACTCATTTAATTAACTAAGGCAAAACCTTGCTGTAAAAGTGTAAAACAACTATACAGCAATATTCTACGTGAGACACTGATTCTACACATATTTTATTTGAAATTTTTGGCCCAGTAGATCTAAAGATATGAATTTTACAAGTTTTAGCTATTTTCTGCAATTTTTCCAAAATCATTAAAACATTTACTGCGCAGTCAACGCGACTGGACGGTCAGCGCTGACGCGGCGGTGACGTGGCATGCCACGCGGCAGCACGTAAGTGGGTGATGCCCCTTTATGAGACCCTTCTAATCTGGCGCGTTCAATGACGATCGGACGTCTCACCTTGTCCGTGGCGAGCTCGCCGGTGGCGATGACGTGGCAGCGGCGGCGGAGCTTTGGTGGCGCGGGCTGGTGACGCTCCGGCGGTCCTCGGCGGCGTGGCGGCGATGTACCTGACGCGGGAGGGCGAGGCGGTCACGGCGGCGGTCTTGGCGAGGCGCGAGGCTTCCTCGGGCGGCTGCGGCGGACGGCTGGAGACGGCGGCGTCGGCGATGCTCCGGCGAGCAATTCTCACCGTCCTGGTGCACTGCAGGTAGGGGAAAGGGGGTGAGACGATGCAGACGAACGAGAGGAAAAGAAATAGGGGGAATAGGGGGTCAGTGGGGGGCGGCTGCCTCGCCGGGGACCTCGAGCTCCGAAGCTCGGCAATGGAGGTGGTGGCGGCGGCGAGATTTGTGGCGGTTAGGGCTTGCGAGAGGGGGGGAAGTGGCGGCGGGTGCGGCTTAAGAAGGGCCGAGAATTGGGGGAGGGGGCGAGGCAGTTCGAGACCGAATCGGAGCGAAAATCGCGGCGGCGGCGGTCGTGTCCGGTGTGGACTCCGACGGGGGGGATGACAGGCGGGTCCCCGCTGTCAGTGGCTCGAGGCTGGGCGGCGGCGCTCAGCTATCTGCCGTGCGCGCTGCTATCTGCGGCTGCGCGGGCTGGCTGCCGCGGCTGGGCCGCTGCTGTCGTGGCTGGGCCGGCTGGGCCGCAGCCCGGCTGGCGCCGGCTGCCCTTTATTTTTTTGTTCCTTTTCTTTTTTCCTTTTTCTCTGGCTAATTTCGTTAACTGAATTTATACCAGATCTGTCCAGATTTTTGTCAAAAATTCAGATTACAATAACTTTTGCTACGAAGCTCCGATTTGGGCGATTCAAAGTGCTACGGGTTCGTGGCGGAACCCTCTATACACATGTGCCTTCCATACACCCAAAATGTAATGTTTTTAACATAGGCATGGTAAAACCAAATGTTCAAGTGTAGGTGTCAAAATACAAATGCAAGTGGTTTGTTTTGCCAAAACCTTTTCAAACTGAAATTTTGCAAGGATGATTATGATGCAATGCCATGAATGTTATGCAGTACTAAATCTAAAATTTGGGACGTGACAAAACTTTTTTAAACAATAGAGTTAACTTCCTTTTTAACGCTCGTGAACTTTCTTTTTAGCGAACACCCTTCTGAAATTGTTTATCTTTTGTCTGAACTGAAGCACCAAATAAATGAGAACCCTGTCAGGCTTGAAGTGAACTTTTTTTTTCATGCAGAGTGAACTTTCTTCTTAGCACATGTGAACTTAGTTTTTATCGAAAAATCTTCTGGATTTTTTAGGTTAGGATGGGAGGGTTCCTGTTTAGGCTATATAGAAATCTCTTAAGGGTGTTTCTCTTTAGTCCTTATCTATCTCTCTCTATATATATATATATGTGCATTTCATTTAACTTAGATTGTTATACTTATCTGTTCATGGTATTGTCCTTTTTTCATCATGATAACATGGGATTTGTGTGTGTGTGTGTGTGTGTGTCGAAATGCTTCTAGGGTTCTTAGTTGCTCATGCATTGTACCACAATGTACCAAAATAATGATGCAGTAAGCATATAAAGTGACTTATCACCTTTTGATTGGCATTGTTGACTAAGTTTATATTTGACATGCAACGGGAGATAGAAAATATAATGTATATGTGTGTGTATAGAATGCCGCATGTTAGTGCATCTGCAAGTACATCTTGCTAAATATTTTTCATGTTCAATATGCATGTATTGGTTCATGCAATTTCCATATGCATATGTTGTTTGTATTTATGGCACATGAGAAATTACTTATGAACTTCTACTGCAATGATATGTAGTAATTTTTGTGTCTATCACACACCCATGCATTTGTGATTTGAGGAACTTCTACTGCAAGGAATAAGTTTTTGTGTGCTGCTATTGTAATAGCTTACAACTAATGCTTTTGATCAGTATTGTAGTCATTCATTGTCGTAACAAGATGATCTGTCAAGAAGTTAGTGACAATAATACTCTTGGTGAGGTCATTTCTTTGATTTGGTGACTATGCACTGTCCTAATATTGAAAGACTTGTGCCCATGAAGAAAAGTGTGCTAAATGTTGGATTTGTTTGCCCTCCCCTCCATACTGGTAGGAGCATTCTTTCTTTTCACATAATCTGATTATATATATGTCCATAGTTCTCTGAATATCCCCTTTTGCAGTATGGGTAAAAATAAACAGGCTATGGTGATTTTTTGGATGAGTGCCGACAGAAATTTGCGTGGTTATCATAGTGATTAGGAGCTTATGTCTTCTATCGGCAAGTTCTGGTATGTAAGCATGTCTTTTGAGCTTCCACAATCCATGTATACACCTAAAATTAAACAAGGGAGGCTAACATTTTGACCTCATATATTACTGTTGTTCTGCCTCATTTTTGCCACACTTTGTTGCTCTAATAATAACTTTTGCCACACTTTGTTGCTCTAATAGTAAGATACACCCCCATTGTAATAATTGTTTTTAAAGTTGTAATAGCTCCTATGAAAACGTGTTAAGATACACCCCATTGTAGAAGGCCTTATGGGGTGAGATTTGATTATTTTAACTATCCGTATGTTGTCCTGGTTTCCAAGTGAAACTGTAGTTTTTAGTAATCGCTTTGTTACAGAACAAATAAGGTCTCTTTTTGAAAAAGCATGAAACTAGGACATGGATTGAACTTTTCTCCTATTTTCATTTATGGCGGCCTATCGGTAGATAGAGATGCAGACGGACGCCCGATATGACATCCAGCTTGTCCTCCAAGGGCTGGACCAACCTAATCACTAATCTTCCATGTAATAATCAAACGGACTATTTTGGTTTCATTTTTGTTGGAGCCCGAGAATGTATGTACGTCCAGGTCCTTTCCATTGACATTGCTAACTTACTAATGTTAAGGAACTTTCAATGGGCTCTAAAATCCAACAAGTTGCAAACACCAATTTAGTAGCTGTCGAACAAGCCTATAATATGGTATTAGTAAGTTAGCTGTGACGATATCATGAATATTTTTTTACTTTCGAGTGTGCTTGAAGTACTTTTTTTGCAATTTGCTTGATGTACATTCTTATTTAGTGGTTCCACTGGTAGTTGTATTGCTACGAGCTCGGATGAAAATAAGGCTCTCCTTGTGACCAAGAAGGAACCCACACCACTTGATTTCGGACATGTCCGACTCTCTAAAATATAAGATGTTTTGGCTCTTTTTTGAAATGTATGTATCTAGATGCTTTTTAGTTTTTAGGTTTTCAGCATGCACATAAAAAACATTTAGATACATATGTTTTAAAAAAATCTAAAACATCTTATATTTTAAAACAGAGGAGGTAGATGACATCGATCACCCGAATGAAAAATAATGCTGACGCTAGAACATCCCAGCGTGACAATATGTAAATTCATCACGCCTATCACATGGTACCAAAATGTACTGTGGGCAGCGTGGCGCCTTTCCACCTAGTATATACTAATCCAGCAAATTAATGCAATAAGTGAATATTGTGCTCTCTTATGAAGAGACAAGAAAAAAGAAGACAGGGATTGAGATTTTCTTCACGATAAAAGGAGCAAATATCCCTTATTTTATCTCAGATACTACATGCCAACCAAACATTCCAGCAACCATAGAGTACAAAATCTGCACGTACTCTTGATGTGAAAGAGCTACACATTCATTCACAAAAACAGTTTTTTTTTTTGAAATAGGGAGCAAATCCCCGGCCTTTGCATCAAGTGATGCACACAGCCTTTATTTATTATTAGAGCAACAAAGTATGGCAAAAGTTATTACAAAGATCATATAAATCGGAACTGGCAAACTAAAAACACCGAGCAAAACGATAACCATATCGCCAGCTCCCCGACGAGATCTAGCAAACACCTAGCTTCCTCATGCACTTCAAGAGACCAGATCCACCCAGCATATCCACGAAACGTGCCCACGAACATGCTCGGGATGTCGCCGCCTCCACTATCTTCCGCCAAACCATCATCAGCATGTATGTCGATGTGCAGACTCTCTCCACACCAGCCATCGACACCACTGCGGTGTCAAGTAGCACCACCTTCCTGCGCACTATCTCCAAAGCACTTCGTGGTTGCCACTGGTATCTCGTAGCACCATGCCACCAAGTACCACCGACAACACAGCTTGAAGTCTCCGGAGGATCCGTTGTGCGAAGCACCAGCAAAACAGGCATAACTCAGCGTAGCACCTATCGGTTAAGCATGACTTTACATCGCCGCCAAAGCTCCGTCCAAGACACAGCCGCTTCACCTGTCCTGCCTCTTCCATCTAACGCTGCTCCACAAGCGATGCTCCCAAGAGAGAACATGACACCGCGGCGCCGCCATCGCCCGATCCAAAGATCTTAGGGTTTCCCCCGGAGTAGCACGATTGAGGTCGACACTAGGTGCACGACGATGCCTTCATCAAGGTAACGATGTGTTAACTCCGCCATCGCCCTCCAACGGCTCGGTTTTCACCGACACCTAGGTCTCCCCACCTTGCTGCCGGGACTAGATGACGGATCCCGAGATCCGCCAAACTAGCCTCGGGCCAACCACCTTCGACGGAGAAGATGCCCACCGCCACCAAACTCATGGCCTCTGTCTCGAGCGTCCTCATGATGCATAGTAGATCCCAGAGAAGACGCACGACGTCCGACCAAGGATGATGGAGGGCAGAGTAAAGGACGATCCAAGAAACCCTAGATCGCAGTCTCCAACCATCCATTCGCCTTTAGCCCCACCGCCGCCGCCGTGCGAGGTAGAGGCCATCGCCACCAAGATCTGGATCAAATCAGGACGCGAGGACAAAAGCCGCCTCCGCGCCGCGAGGGCTTTGCCCTGCGACGTTGTCGGCGGCGGCAAGGAGGAGGGCGTCGCAAGGAGGGAGAACCGGCTGTGGAGGTGGGTGTCCGCCATCCGCGGCACGGCGGCAGCCGCACAGGGACATTCACAAAGACAGTAATTTATAGCCTAATATTGTTCAGGGAAACTGCACAAGAATGCTCCCCATAAGTTGAACAATCAGTATAGCCTAATATTGTCTCAAAGTGTAACTAAGCTCAGCTTAGGGTGACAACAAAGCTGTTAGAGCATGGCAATTAGTTTCAGCCTGATTATCCTTAGTTTAGGTAAATTTTACTCTCCCCGTTCCTAAATATAAGATTTTTTTGGCAAGAGTTCGATTAAAATTCTCAAAATGTTAAACTCCTAAAGCATCTTATATCTAGAAACAGAGGTACTAGAACACACGGAGAGATAAAGTGAAAGGATAATAAGGGAATTATAAGTGGTGCGAAAAGGAGGTACACACCTTGGCTACACGAATACTTCTAGACTAGTCATAGCCGGATCAATGTATCATAACCAGTGAGTTAAACTAATTTTTTTTGGGGAAATGGACGCTTTATTATTAAAAGTTTACACCCGGCCTCTGCATAGCTAGGATGCACACAGCCGAACAGACACACAACTCGAGTCCAAAGCGAGAATACCAAAATTACAAAAAGTTTGAGAAAACAAATCCTCCATAACTCTATGACAGCTCTATCCGTAGATCACTCTGCCATCCATGTCGAGAGAAAAAATCCCTCGTCATGTCCTCCAACCGTATACAGCCCTCCACAAACAAGTCGCGAAACTCCATCCGTTATAGAGAGGTCCATGATCGAAGGATGGCCATGGCTCGATAGATAACCTGCAAGGGAGAAGACATATTGTTATTAAAAATCTTGTCATTTCTACATAGTCAAAGCGACCAAATAATGGCAAGCGCTCCCACCCTAAATAAAGTCCCATATTTATCCATAATTCCATCCAGCCAGTTGCCAAATACATTGACCACCGAACATGGAGGAGATAAACCAGAGGCTATTTGGATGATTGACCATATAGCACGAGCAAATTTACACTGGAAAAACAGATGTTGTATTGTCTCATTATGGTGACAAAAGACGCACTGTGTACTTTCATGCCAATTCCTCCTAACAAGATTATCTTTTGTGAGAATAACCCCTTTACGTAGATATCACGCAAAAATCTTCATTTTAAGGGGTATTTTCATCTTCCAAATTTTATTATTATCATCGACTGGAATATCAGGTTGGATCAAAGCTTTATACATGGAATCAACAGAAAATTTACCATTTTATAGTAAATTCCATTTGAATTCGTCCACACCCTCATACAACTGTATCCTGAATAGTCTTAATAAAAGATTGTTCCAAGACACCAATCTAGGGCCTATGAGACTTCGTCTGAAAGACACATTAAGAGGATTATTTTCCATTACTGTAGAAAGTGTATCTCCTTTATGTCTAACGAACGAATATAAAGCCAGATATTGTTCACGGAGAGAGGTTTGACCAAGCCATTTATCTTCCCAGAACCTAGTCTGAGATCCATCCTTAATATTGAAAGCACCAAATCAGAAGAAGTATTTTTTTGGATGCCATAAGTCCGGCCCAAAAGTGTAAATCCCCAGGTTTCCAGACTACCTGAGACACGGCTATTGATCCCACATACTCCCTCCATAGAATGGTTTGTCAGACTCCTTCTTCCGTAAGAAGTTTGAAGAGCCATTTACCCAGGAGTGCGGTGTTTTTGACTTCCAAATCATGTATGCCAAGACCACCATATTACTTGGGTCGACAGACCATATTCCATCTGGCCAGTCGATATTTCTTTTTCTAACTATCCCCCTGCCAAAAGAATCTTGATCGAAATAATCCACTTTTGTCAAGACACCTTTTGGCAACTGAAAAAACGAGATCATATACAGTACCATATTGGTGAGTACTGAGTTAATGAGTACAAGTCTTCCTTCAAGGGATAGTAATTTACCTTTCCAACTATTAAGACGTTTCTGTAGTCTTTCCTCAACGAGTTTCCATTCAGCAATTGTGAGACGCCGATAGTGAATCGGTATTTCCAGATAATTGATTTGAAACTGCCTTTGGCCACAACCAAAAAGTTCGGCATAAAGGTGGGCATCGTTTATGGCCTCGCCAAAACAATACAAATCACTTTTATGGAAGTTTATTTTCAACCCAGAGAGTTGCTCAAATGCTGATAATATTAATTTCAGATTTTTACCTTTCTCCATGTCATGTTCCATAAATAAGATTGTATCATTGGCATATTGAAGAATAGATATTCCACCATCAACCAGATGTGGAACTAATCCTTCAATTTGTCCATCAGCCTTGGCTCTCTCAATAAGGATAGCCAACATATCAGCCACTATATTAAATAATATAGGCGATAGTGGATCCACTTGTCTTAGTCCTTTTTTGGTTTTGAAATATTTGCCAGTGTCATCGTTGACATTTATAGCAACACTTCCACAAGACACAAAAGACTTTATGAGAGCACACCACTGCTCTGAAAAAACCTGTCATACAGAGTGTTTGCTGGAGAAAAGACCAATTAACTTTATCATAGGCCTTCTCAAAGTCAATCTTGAACAACACTCCATTTAATTTCTTAGAGTGCAGCTCATGGATTGTTTCATGCAAGATTACCATCCCATTCAGGATGTTTCTCCCTTGCATGAAAGTTGTTCGTGAAGGACGTACAACATGATCAGCTACTGAGTTTACTCTAATCGTAGCAACTTTTGTAAAAAAAAATAAAACTAACGTTAAGCAGGCATATTGGACGATACTGTTGTATACGTTCTGCATTATTAACCTTAGGTAATAAAATTATGTTACCAAAATTAAGTCTAAACAGGTCTATCTGACCATTCCGCAAAACTTCAAACAAGTGCATCAGATCCCCCTTGATAACTTCCCGGAATTTATGATAGAATTCCGCTGGAAAGCCATCCGAACCTGGAGCTTTGTTATGTTCCATTTGAAAAACAACTTTCTTGACTTCCTCCTCCGAATAAGGAGCGGTCAGGAAGTTGTTTTCCTCAATAGAAATCTGGGGTATATCCTCTGTGTGAGACTCATCCAATGAAAATGATTTTTCTGGTGGTGCCCCAAACAAGGATTTATAATAACTCGTAATATAAGATTTTAGATGCTTCTGACCCTCAACCGTACCTTCGTCCTGAATTAAAGAGTGAATAAGTTTCTTCTTATGCTTGCCATTGGTAATAGCGTGGAAGTATCTTGTGTGCGTGTCTCCTTCAAGGATGAATTTAGCTTTAGAGCATTGATACCATTTGAGTTCTTCCACGCGGAGAAGTCTGGCAATTTCTGTATTCGATTGGTTTTTAAGCTTAATCTCATGTGCAGTCAATAGCCTTACTTACGCTAAAGCCTCTAAATCATCAATAATAGCTGAAAGTCGTATTTTATCTTTTCTAAGAATTCCAGCGGTGTGTCTAGCCCAACCACGAAGGAATTTGCGTAAGGCACGCATTTTGTTATTCCATCGTTGTATAGGCGTTTGACCTTTTATCGGTTTTTTCCAAATAGCTTTGACCAAATCAAAGAACCCATCACGATCAATCCATCCAAGTTCAAACTTGAAACTGTTTTTGGATTTTCGTGGAAGTGTTCCAACAGATAATAGTAGTGGAGCATGGTCCGACAAAGCCTCGATACGCTCTAGAGCACGAACAGTTACCATAGGGAATTTGGTCTCCCATTCGGTATCCATAAGCATTCTATCCAATTTTTCGTATGTAGGCTCTGGAAGACTATTAGCCCAAGTGAACTGTCTTTCCAACATTGTAACCTCTCTTAAGTCCAAGCTGTCAATAACAGCATTAAACATGAAAGGCCAATGTCGTCAAAATGTCCCCTACTTTTCTCATGAGGGAATCTTAGCAAGTTGAAATCTCCACCTACGAGGATAGGGTATGGATTGTCCTTAGCCAGATTTACCAACTCACGTAAAAAGTAAGCCTTATAAACGTCCTGGACAGCCTCGTAGACAGCGACTAGAGACCAAACGAAATCATCAGCCTTGTTTCGAATGTGGAGTTTAATAAAAAATCTCCAACCGAACTGGCTAAGACTTCCATAGTCTCATCTCTGACGCCTAACAGGATTACCCTGGACCTCCCACGTGGCGCACCCACGTAAAGTCTGTTGGGAATAGACAACTTGTATTCCTCTGGGGCCAAAGGCCACAATATATAGTACATGTATAGGTGGAAATATGCAGGAAAACCCCCTAACAAGTAGCGACATACAATATACAAATATACATCTAACACACCCCCTCAAACTCATGGTGGCTCGATAACACTGAGTTTGGAGAGAAAAAAAGTATGCTGCGCAATGGTCTGTGCCTTCGTAAATAAATCCGCCAACTGTAACTCTGAAGGCACATACTGAAGCGCAACAACCTGAGCGTGCACCTGAGCACGTGCATAGAAAGCATCAACACCAATATGCTTGGTAAGCTCATGCTTGACCGGATCACGTGCAATACTAATAGCACATGTACTGTCAGACAAAACCAGAGTGGGTGTGGTAATAGATACCCCAAAATCCGCAAGCAACCACCGTAACCAGGTCACCTTAGTAGTCAACAACGCCATAGCACGCTAACTTAGCCTCAACACTCGAACGGGAAACCGCTGTCTATTTCTTTGTCTTCCAAGCAATAAGCGAACCACCAAGAAACACACAGTAAGCAGAAAGTGAACGGCGATCCGTAGGATCACTCGCCCACGTAGCATCCGAATAGCACTGGAGCTAGAGGGAGCTGGAACGACGAAAGAAAAGGCAACGAGTAATCGTGCCACGAAGATAACGAAGAACACGAAGAAGATGACTATAGTGAACAGTGGTAGTAGCGAAAACAAACTGACTCAGAATATGAACAGGATAACATATGTCAGGACGAGTGACATCAAGATAAACAAGACTCCCAACAAGATGGCGATAACGCATCGGATCAGGAAGAGGATCACCATCAGTAGGACGAAGCTTGACATTAAGCTCCATAGGGGTATCAACAGTGCGCTCATCCCCAAGAGCAGCACGAACAAGAAGGTCCTGAATATACTTTTCCTGAGAGATGAAAAAACCATCAGAAGTGGAGGAAACCTCAATCCCAAGAAAGTATCGAAGAGGACCAAGATCAGTTATAAGAAACTGATCACGAAGACGAGCCTTAACAAAGGCTATATACTCAGGATCATCACCAGTAATGATGATATCATCAGCATAGAGAAAAAGAAGAGTGCGTCCACGAGGAGAAGTGTGAACAAACAGCGCTGGATCATAAGCACTAGGGGAGAAACCAGCAGCAGTAACTACAGAGGCAAAGCGCTCAAACCAGGCACGAGAGGCCTGTTTGAGGCCATAAAGAGAACGTCAGAGACGACAAACCATACCTGCGGGAACAAAATACCTAGGAGGAGGCTGCATATAAACCTCCTCACTCAACTCGCCATTGAGAAAGGCGTTCTGAACATCAAGCTGGGACATAGACCAGTGACGAACAGAAGCAACAGCAAGAAGAGTACGCACGGTGGTCATATGAGCCACAGGAGCAAAGGTCTCATCATAGTCACGACCGTGCTCCTGCTGAAAACCACGAGTCACAAGACGCGCTTTATAGCGCTCAAGAGATCCATCAGAGCGGGTCTTAATTTTATAGACCCACTTACACGTGATAGGACGAACACCGGGAGGGGGAGAAACAAGATCCCAAGTGCCAGTGCGCTCAAGCGAAGCAAGCTCCTCAGCCATGGCCAGCTGCCATTCAGGATGATGCTCAGCATCCCGATAAGAAGTCGGCTCAGAGACAACAGAAAGACCATACTGACTAGGAGAGTAACAGTTGGGGCACGACGCTGACGAACAGGACGAGTAGAGGGAATCTCATTAGAGGAAGACGACTCATGAGACGACGATGAAGAAGAAGGGATAGCAGAGGAAGGCTCTGGAGAACGAGGAGAACTAGGGGAACTAGACGGAGCAGAGGAGGATGGTGTCGAAGAAGAGACATCAGGGGGAGGGGGTCCTGAAGAAGACACAATAGGAGTAGAAGTAGGTGTGTCAGGAAAAACAAGAAAAGAGATATATTCCACCGGGTAGGTACCAGCGGTGGGACGAGGATAGAAAGGGCGCGTCTCATCAAAAGTAACGTCGCGAGAGATACGCATCCGACGACCAACAGGGTCCCAACATCGATAGCCCTTATGCTCATCACTGTATCCAAGGAAGACACACTCAACAGACTGAGCGGTCAGTTTGGTGTGTTCGCGGGGGGCAAGGAGAACATAGTAAACACAACCAAACAAGCAAAGCATAGAGTAGTTGGGAGAATGACCAGATAGGTGCTCAAGAGGGATACCACCCTGCAGAGCGGCACAAGGCTGAATATTGATGAGGTAAGCCGACGTAGCGACAGCCTCAGCCCAGAAATGCGGCGGAAGAGAAGAAGTAATCATCATGGCACGAGTGGTCTCAAGAAGATGGCGATGCTTATGCTCAGCAACGCCATTCTGGGCATATGCGCCAGGACAGGAGAACTGATCAAGGGTACCCTGCTCAGCAAGGACACCTCGCAACATCTGGGAGATATACTCACCAGCAGAATCAGCACGAAACACATGAATGGGTGTAGAATATTGAGTACGGACCATGGCCGCAAAGCGCTGATATATGGAGAGCACTTCACTGCGAGAGCGCATAAAATACAACCAAGTGTACCAAGAAAAATCATCTATGAATAAAATATATTAGCGATGGACCCTTTCGAAGCGAAAGGAGCCGGACCCCAAACATCAGAATGAACTAAATCAAAAGGTCGCTGAGATACAGACGCGCTAGTAGGATAGGGAAGTTGAATCTGTTTACCCAACCAACATCCCTGACAATGTAAAGACCCATCTCCTGAGACAGACCCCAGAAGACCACGATGAACTAATGACGACAGGCGAGAGTCACAAAGGTGACCAAGACAATGATGCCACTGCTGAAAAGAGCTGGTAGCAGAGGCAACGACCGGAGAAGAAGTGGCAGCGGAAGGAACACGAAGCCAGTCTAACTCCCAAAGTCCTCAAGAGTCACGACTGCGAGGGCCAGGTCCAACCAGGGCCTGTGTGCGACGATCCTGGACAACACAGGAATCAGCATCAAGAATGACGCGACAACCAGAGTCAGTAAGCTAGCTAGCAGAGAACAGATTCATCTTAAGACGAGGAACATGAGAAATATCAGGAACGGAAAAAGAAGAATTAGAAAGGGTGCCCCGACTAGAAACAGGAAGAGTGGTACCATCAGCCGTGAGAACACGGACAGGAGAAGGGAGAGAACAAATAGCGGACAGAAGAGAAGACTCAGAGGTCATATGAAAATAAGCTCCAGAATCCAGATACCACGGGGACGTACCTGACTGTGTAGAGGGTGGTGCTCGCGCAGTGCCTAAAGAATCAGTCACAGAACCAGCAGTGCCCGTCGAAAAAGAGCCTGTAGCAATAAGCAGACCGCGAAGACTCCTGATAATGTCCTGATTAGAGAGAGCAACTGCTGAAGATCCGGAAGGAGCCGACTGCCCACGAGCCTAGTGCTGCTGACGTAAACTGGGGTCCCGTGTATAACAGGTGGCCCAAGTGTGGCCATCACTGCTACAGTAAGTGCAGTGACGAAGAGAACCACGGCGACCCTGACCACGAGCCTGCTGGTGCTGACTCTGACCCTGAGACTGTTGGTGCTGACTCTGACCCTGACCTATAGGAGTGGGTAGTATCAGCGGTGGCATAGAGGACCGCGGCTGAGTCGAGGGAGCAGACGGCAGAGGAGGACCACGAGTAGCAATCACAAACGGAACCGCAAGAAGACCAGCACCACGGAGACGAATCTCCTTAGCCCAAAGCTCAGACAACACCTCAGAGAGCGGAACACGACCATGAGCATTCAACTGAGCACGGCGGGGCTCGAACTCCTGGCGGAGCCGAGACAGAAACTCATAGATGCGGTGGAACTCCAAATCCGAGCACACAATCTGGCAGCACGGGCATGTGCCACAAACAGCAGTACGGAGAGAATCATGTTGGAGATATGCCCTAGAGGCAATAATAAATGTAGTTATTATTATATCTTTGTGTTTATGATAAATGTTTACATTCATGGTATAATAGTATTAACAAGGAAACATTAATACTTGTGTGATTTGTAAACTCAATTTGAAGTCCCTAGTAAAGCCTCTATACATCACTAGCCTGTTGGTTGATAAATGATTGTGGTTTCCCTATCATGAACATTGAGATGTTATCAACAACAAGATCATATCATTAGGAGAATGATATGGTGGACATACTCCTATAGATAAGCGTAGCATAAAGATCAAGTCATTTTAATAGTTCAATTGCTATATGCTTTCTGATACATAGTAACCTAATTCCTTCGACCATGAGATCATGCATATCACCTTTACCGTATGGATGCTTTGATGACATCAAACACCACACCGTAACTGGGTGGCTATAAAGGTGGCATTGAGTATTCGGAAAGTATTGGTTGAGACACATGGATCAAGAGTGGGATTTGTCCATCCATATGACGGATAGATATACTCTGGGCCCTCTCGGTGGAATGTCATCCAATTAGCTTGCAAGCATGTGACTGGCTCACAAGGGATCACATATCACGGGAACGAGAAAAGAGTACTTATCGGTAACGAGGTTGAACTAGGTATGCAGAGATACCGACGATCATAACCTCGGATAAGTAAACTATCGTGAGACAAAGGGAAATTGGTATCGTATGTAAGTGGTTCATTCGATCGCAAAGTAATCGTAGAAATATGTGGGAGCCATATGAATTTCCAGATTCCTCTATTGGTTATTGTTCGGAGAAGTGTCTCGATCATGTCCGCATAATTCACGAACCGTAGGGAGACACACTTAAGGATTCGACGTTGTTTGAGTAGTTATGGTATGATGAGAAAGAGACCGAATGTTGTTCGGAGTCTCGGATGGGATCCGGGATATCAAGAGGAGATCCGGAATGGTCCGGAGAATAAGATTCATATAAGGAAAGTCCCGTTTCGGAGTTGGGGAATGTTTCCGGTGTTTTCATCGGGAATGTTCTAGAAGGTTCCGGAATGTCCGGCACTCCGGAGGGGAAGGGTACATGGATGTGTTGTATCAAGTTGGTATGATTGCATCATGTACTAAGTGTCATCGCTGTTCCAAATAAAGGATTAATTCAAATCCTAGTTTGAAAAGTCAAATAGCTAAATTGAAAAGTCAAACGGCTAAATTTGGAAAGTGGAAAAGAGGTGGAAGGGGGAAACCGAGTTGGGGAGGAGTTCCCTCCTCCAACCGGCGGCGCCCCCTCCAAGCCGAGTTGGGGAGGGACTCCTCTCCCTCCCCCTTGGCCGGCCGGCCCCTCCACCTATATAAGGAGGGGCAGGGCTCCCTCCTAGGACACACAACTTCCACGCCTCAAACCCTAGCAGCTGCTGCCCACCATAGCCGCCGCCCCCTAGGGTTTTTGCCCTAGCCGCGGACTTGGGGTGCCCCAAACCCTAGCCGCCGGCTCTAGCCTCTCCTCCTTAGTGTGTCTAAACCCTAGATCGCCGAGGAGCTCTCTCATAATCCACCATACTCGCTCCGGCTTAAGGCGAAGCCCTGCGAGATCTCCCCTCTACTTCCGGTACCACGCCGTTGTGCTGCCGGAATCGCGAGGAGAGTGCTACAACCTCCGCTGCCTGCTGGAACAAGGGAGAGGAAGGTCTTCGTCGAGTACCGAACGTGTGACCGACTGCGGGAGCGCTGCCGGAACGCAGCGCCGGAAGGATCGTCTACGCGATCTTGAGATCGGAAAGAGTACGACTACATCACCCACGAGAATCCGCTCTCGTTAAACACTTTGGAATCTTCGAGGGTAAGTTATTCCATCGACTCGTTGCTACAATCTAGTAGATAGATCTTGGCTTGTTTGTTTGTATGCGGTAGAAAATTTTTGTTTTCCATGCTACGAAACCCTACAGTGGTATCAGAGCCGTGTCTATATGTAGATTTGTTGCACGAGTAGAACACAATGGTCATTGTGGGCGTTGATGCTTTTATTGTCGATTGCTTCTTGTGTACTTTGCATCTTGCGGTATGTTGGGATGAAGCGGCCCGGGCTAACCTTACATGACATCGTTCATGAGACTTGCTCCACGCTTGACATGCAACTTGTATTGCATAAGTGGCTTTGCGGGTGCCTGTTTCTCCTAGAATAGTTAAGATCCAATTTACAACGGGTGATCAACAATACTAGTATCAATGTTGTGGTTCTTGTTCGTAAGTTAGAACGACACTTATTGAAAGCCCCAAACCACGTAAAATATGCAAAGAAAGTAGAGGCGTCTAACTTTGTTTTGCAGGGGTGTGCAGTGATGTGATATGGCCATGATTGTGATTATATTTGATGTATGCAATGTTCCTTATTGTAAGTTGGCAACCGGCAGGAGCCATATGGTTGTCTTTAATTTATGTTAAGACCCGCGTGTCTATTCAAAGTAGTTGTAATAGTTGAAACCGGTGGACGACAACCATGGAGAAGCGTCATTGACCTTGATGCAATGCCGGTGATGATGGATATCATGTTCGTGCTTGAAGATGGAGATCGGAAGCACAAAGAAGAAAGGCCATATCATATCACATATTTTGAATTGCATGTGATGTTAATCCTTTATGCATCTTGTATTGCTTAGTAGACGACGGTAGCATTATAAGATGATCCCTCATGCACATGAATTTCAAGTTATGGAGTGTTCACCCTTAGTTAGCACCGTTGCTAAAGCTTGTTGTTTCGAAGCACCACGTGATGATCGGGTGTGTTAGATTCTACAAGTGTATACAATGTGAGCAAGCCAGATTTGCTCATGCAGAAACTAAGGTTTGATCTTGACGAGCCTAGCATGTACAGACATGGTCTCGGAACACGGATCACCGAAAGGTAAAGCATGAATCATATAGTAGATATGATGAACATGACAATTGTTCGCCATTGAAACTATATCAACTCTCGTGATGATCGGTGTTGATGTGGTGGATTTGGTTCGTGTGATCACTGAAACAATGTGAGGGATATTGTTTTGAGTGGGAGTTCACCTAGATTAACTTTATCATTAATTTGAACTCAATTTGTCATAAACTTAGTCTAAACTATTGCAAATATGTTGTAGATCAATGGCAGCCCCTACCATCAATTTTAATGCGTTCCTAGAGAAAGAAAAGTTGAAAAACAATGGAAGCAACTTCACGGATTGGTTCCGCAATTTGAGGATTGTCCTCACAGCTGGTAATTTGACCTATGTGCTGGATGCACCGCTGGGTGACCCGCCTGCGGCTGATGCTGCCGATGAAGTAAAGAATGTTTACCTCGCTCGGAAGAATTAGTACTCCATAGTTCAGTGTGCTATCTTGTATGGTTTGGAATCGGAGCTTCAGAAAAGGTTTGAGAATTCAGACCCATATGATATTATCGAGGATCTCAAATTGATTTTTGATACTCATGCGGCAATTGAAAGTTATGAGGCTTCTGAAAAGTTCTTTAACTGCAAGATGGAAGAGGGCAGCTCCGTCAGTGAGCATGTGCTTAAGATGTCTGGGCATGCAAACAAACTTCAAAGCTTGGGTATAGTGATTCCTAATGCTTTGGGGATTTACCGTGTCCTCCAATCACTACCACCAAATTACAAGAACTTTGTGATGAACTACAACATGCAGAACATGAACAAGCAGTTGCCAGAACTGTTTGCTATGTTGAAGTCTACAGAAGTGGAGATCAAGAAAGAGCACCAAGTGTTGTTGGTCAATAAGACCACCAAATTCAAGAAAGGCAAGTCTAAGCAGAAGGGACACTTCAAGAAGGGTGGTAAGAAAGTTACCGCACCGACGAAGAAGACCAAGGCTGGACCTAAGCCTGATACTGAGTGCTTTTACTGCAAGCGAGAAGGTCACTGGAAGCGGAATTGCCCAAAGTACTTGGCGGATTTGAAGAACGGCAACATCAAGAAGAAAGGTATATCTGATATACATGTTATTGATGTGTATCTCACTAGTACTCGTAGTAGTGCCTGGGTATTTGATACTGGTTCGGTTGCTCACATTTGTAACTCGAAACAGGTGCTGCAGAATAAACGGAAGCTAGCGTAGAACGAGATGACGATGCACGTGGGAAACGGATCAAAGGTTGATGTGATCGCGGTAGGCACGCTACCCCTTCATCTACCATCGGGATTAGTTTTATACTTAAATAATTGTTATTTGGTGCCTGCGTTGAGCATGAACATTATATCGGGATCTTGTTTATTGCGAGACGGTTACTTGTTTAAGTCCGAGAATAATGGTTGTTCGATTTATATGAGTAATATGTTTTATGCACATGCACCTTTGATAGATGGTCTATTCTTATTGAATCTCGATAGTGGAAATACACATATCAACAACATTGAGGCTAAACGTTTGAAATCGAGCGATAACTCAACCTATATGTGGCACTGTCGTCTTGGTCACATTGGAGTGAAGCGTATGAAGAAACTCCATTCTGATGGACTTCTTGAATTACTTGATTTCGAATCACTTGAAAGATGCGAAGCATGTCTGATGGGTAAAATTACTAAGACTCCATTTTCTGGTATGATGGAGCGAGCTACGGACTTATTGGAAATCATACATACCGATGTGTGTGGTCCAATGAGTGTAGCGTCACGCGGTGGTTATCGTTATGTTCTTACCTTCACGGATGACTTGAGTAGATATGGGTATATCTATTTCATGAAACATAAGTCCGAAACTTTCGAGAAGTTTAAGGAGTTTCAAAGTGAGGTAGAGAATCAACGTAACAAGAAGATTAAATTTCTATGTTCTGATCGTGGAGGTGAATATCTAAGTTACGAGTTTGGCGAGCATTTGAAGAAATGCGGAATACTTTCACAATTGACACCGCCGGGAACACCACAGCGTAATGGTGTGTCCGAACGTCGTAATCCAACTCTCTTAGATATGGTTCGTTCTATGATGTCACTTACAGATTTACCGCTATCATTTTGGGGTTATGCATTAGAAACAGCCGCATTCACTTTAAATAGGGCACCATCTAAATCCGTTGAGACGACACCGTATGAATTATGGTTTGGGAAGAAACCTAAATTGTCGTTCCTTAAAGTTTGGGGTTGCGAAGCCTATGTAAAGAAGTTACAGCCGGACAAGCTTGAACCCAAAGCGGAAAAATGCGTCTTCATAGGATACCCAAAGGAAACTATTGGGTATACCTGTAGGGGTTCGTAGCATGGAAAACAAAAAATTTCTATCGCATACAAACAAACAAGCCAAGATCTATCTACTAGACTGTAGCAACGAGTCGATGGAATAACTTACCCTCGAAGATTTCAAAGCGGTTAACGAGAGCAGATTCTCGTGGGTGATGTAGTCGTACTCTTTCCGATCTCAAGATCGCGTAGACGATCCTTCCGGCGCTGCGTTCCGGCAGTGCTCCCGCAGTCGGTCACACGTTCGGTACTCGATGAAGACCTTCCTCTCCCTTGTTCCAGCAGGCAGCGGAAGTTGTAGCACTCTCCTCGCGATTCCGGCAGCACAACGGCGTGGTACCAAAAGTAGAGGGGAAATCCCGCAGGGCTTCGCCTTAAGCTGGAGCGAGTATGGTGGATTATGAGAGAGGGCTATTAGTGGTCTAGAGATTATACACACCAATTAGAAGGCTCTAAACCGCAGGTTAAAGCAATTAGAAGCTCTAAACCAAAACGGCTCTAAACCGGAGATTAGAGGTAGAAACTTGTGTGTCTCAAGGAGGAGCCCTGCCCCTCCTTTTATAGGTGGAGGGGCTAGGCGCGCCAGGGAGGGAGGGAGTCCCTCCCCAACTCGGCCTAGGGCTGGGCGCCGGCTTGGAGGAGAGGAACTCCTCCTCCAAGTTGGTTTCAACCTCCTCTTGCTTGTTTCCCACAGTTTCCTGTTTCCCACAGTTTCCTGTTTTCCTAAGTTTCCTGTTTTAGCCGTTTGACATTCAAACTGGCAATTTGACTTTCATGTTTTTGGAACAGCAAGAACACTTAGTACATGATGCAATCATTCAATGACACATTCATGTACCCTCCCCCCCCCCCGGAGTGCCGGACAATCCGGAACCTTCTAGAACATTCCCGATGAAAACACCGGAATCATTCCCGAACTCCGAAACGGGACTTTCTTTATATGAATCTTATTCTCCGGACCATTCCGGATCACCTCGTGATATCCCGGATCCCATCCGAGACTCCGAACAACATTCGGTCTCTTTCTCATAATACCATAACTACTCAAAACAACGTCGAATCCTTAAGTATGTCTCCCTACGGTTCGTGAATTATGCGGACATGATCGAGACACTTCTCCGAAAAATAACCAATAGAGGAATCTGGAAATTCATATGGCTCCCACATATTTCTACGATTACTTTGCGATCGAATGAACCACTTACATACGATACCAATTTCCCTTTGTCTCACGATAGTTTACTTATCCGAGGTTATGATCGTCGGTATCTCTGCATACCTAGTTCAACCTCGTTACTGATAAGTACTCTTTTCTCGTTCCCGTGATATGTGATCCCTTGTGAGCCAGTCACATGCTTGCAAGCTAATTGGATGACATTTCACCGAGAGGGCCCAGAGTATATCTATCCGTCATATGGATGGACAAATCCCACTCTTGATCCATGTGTTTCAACCAATACTTTTCGAACACTCAATGCCACCTTTATAGCCACCCAGTTACGGTGTGGTGTTTGATGTCATCAAAGCATCCATCCGGTAAAGGTGATATGCATGATCTCATGGTCGAAGGAATTAGGTTACTATGTATCAGAAAGCATATAGCAATTGAACTATTGAAATGACTTGATCTTTATGCTACGCTTATCTATAGGAGTATGTCCATCACATCATTCTCCTAATGATATGATCCTGTTGTTAATAACATCTCTATGTTCATGATCAGGAAACCATGATCATATATTAACCAACAAGCTAGTTTAACAAGAGGCTTTACTAGGGACTCTTATTTTAGTTTACAAATCACACAAGTATTAATGTTTCCGGTTAATACAATTATAGCATGGTATGTAAACATTTATCATAAGTGTGAAGATATGATAATAACCACTTTATTATTGCCTCTTGGGCATATCTCCAACAGTCTCCCACTTGCACTAGAGTCAATAATCTAGTTTCAAACCTTTGTGTATTCAACACCTATGGTTTTCTGATGTTGTATGTACACGATTGCTAGTGGTCAACTGATCTCCAGATCTGACACTTCTAGGTCCGTGTGTAATTGCATGTCTTTGCGTCTCTACGCATCACTCATTCTCTAATGAGATGGCTTTGTATAAATTTGGTCTTTCAGTGTGACCTTTAGCTCTTTGGGGTTAAAACATGTTGATAATATTGTCGCACAATATATCTTCATAGTATTATCCCACTGTGAACAACACCTAGTTTGATAACAAACTACTTGACACAAATGCCCTCTTTTGATGCTAAAATAGCAGTCATATACTTAGCCTTTTGTTGTAGTATCTGTCACAATGTCTTAACTTTGGAACTCATCCAAATCCATTATGGAACTCACTTTCCATTATATTGTGCCACCCTTAGTATAGATTAAGATAAACTTAATTTGTACTTTGTGACAAAGCTAGTATCAATGTAGTACTTTTACAATGAACTAACCATCTATTTGTCACTTCTACAAATATTATACTCTTAGTTCTTCCAAAAGAACATAAGAATATCCTTACTATTGTCCAATGATCATCTTACGAATCATTCCGGTATATGCTCACAACATTTAGAGCATAGGACATATCTGGATTTGTACATATCACAGTATGATTGATATAAATACTCTTTGTGATTTCATACATCAAGTATCAATCTATACTTGATTATTTGTTTCACTTTACCAAATGTCTATACACTTGAATATATCATCAACATTGAACTCATTCAATCCTTTCTGTGTGACAAGAACCTCTCTTGTAGTTTCTATATTTAACTCATTCAATATCTTGTCTATGCACTTCTGGCACAACCATATTAGCGTCTATTGATGCCAAATATTTGGGTTTTGCCTAAGTCTTTCATCGGGATGAAATTCTTAATATGTCTTAATAAAAGATACATATTTTCTAATCAACAATATGTCCTCCACATAATGTATTAGAAATATGTCTTAGCGCTCCCACTTAATTTCTTGCAAACGCAAGCATCTTCATTGTCTCTGATGAAATTAAACTCTTTTAACAGTTTCATCATAGTGAAGATTCCAACTCCGCGATGCTCACTTCAACCATTGAAGTTTGCATATGCTTTTAGCATCCTTTGAATTAACAAAACCCTATGGACCGTGTTATGCACATGTCCTAGGTAACGATTCTATTAGAAGAACTTGTTTTGTTTATTCAACTACCATATAACAAATTATATGTAGTGGTTGCTACATTAATCCGTCTAGACTAAATATCACTATGAAAGATCAAATCTTGTCATAGTCAACCTTTGAACATTTTGTGAACTCTTTCCCAACATGTCGACTATTTCATAGATGTAAAACATCCATGTCTATTTCTTTATAGATCCAAACACAACTGTAAGGTCTTACACCTTTCTCGAGGGTCCTTCAAGTTCAAAACTTGATTTCTCGTGTATGGAACTATCACGGATTTTATGGCTTCAAGCCATTTTACGGAGTCAGGGCCCATCATCGCTTCTTTGCATGTAGTACGTTCATTATTCTCAAATAATGATTCAACCCTCAAATCTTGGTATTTGATTGTTTATCCGACCTACTTGTTTCAATAGGAACTTGGATCTCCGTGACCACAACCTTTGAGGTACGTGAGCCATGAGCTTTGTTGCTGCCTCCGGAACACTTTTCGGTGCTGCGCAACTCTGCACATATAGCTAAGGTTCTTTTAACCTTATCAAAGTTCTATTGTCCTCCCACTTAACTTTTCACGAAAAATTCCTTCTCAAAGAAACTTGACGTTCTAAGCAACAAACACTTTTGTCTCCGGTGTTTATGGAGGAATACTTAACAGTTTATACAAAGACAGGTTCATCCGACTTTGGTTGCACACATCTTTCTTATGCATAGCATACCAATGTTTAAGAAAGGACAACTTGGGTTTTATCCCAAACCATAACCTTATATGGTGTCATTTCAACGGATTATGATGAAGCTCTTTTCAGTGGAAAAACGGTAATCTCTAAAGCTTTTAATCTTTAAAATATAATGGCAGTTTTATGAATTACACCTTCGATCTTACCATGTCAAACAAGGTTTAATTACATATCTCGAACGCTCCATACTCTTATGGTGTTTCGGGAAAATGCAAATCCACGGAACGATTCCTTTAAATCTTAGGTATTATGCTAAACTTGTAACTCAAATATCTTCCTTTATGATCTTATCATAAACTATTTATATTCTTGTTACAATGATTTTGCACTTCATCTTAAAATCTTTGAACTTTTCAAATATTTCACACTTCATCCTTATTAAGTAAATATTCATATATTCACTCAAAATTTCAGAGAAAGCATATGAAGTTGAAATCCATCGCTCTTGACTACACATAATGGATTTCGTACAACAATATGTACAAGTTCCAATAAGCTAATCATTCGTTCCCTTTTTGGCCTATGAACGAAGTTTTTAATTATCTCTAGGAAAGTTTCACAAGCGTCATTTGATCAAAAATCAAAAGACTCCAAAATTCCATCCATATGGAGTTTCTTCATGTTTTCTTTCCAATATAATTTAAACGGCGATGTCACTTCCTGAGTGATCTTTCAATCAATTTGTCTTTCGACATCTTTAGCACTAGTTTTATGGATGTGATTTCTCCAACGAGATTTGTGAATCATCCATCTTTTATGGATTACGGCAATTATTTGAACAACCCTTTTGTTCTCATAATACCTGATAAAACAAATCTTGAAGGTAAGCTTTGATGTTTAACGAGCAACACAATAACCCTTTATTTGTTCTCAATGAACATCATCACATATTGTTTTGCTAGTTACTTAGGCCATTGTAGTTCATGAATTGTGTTGTTTCGTATGACGATTCACACCAACAAATTAAGTATCAAATACTTGAGAACCACATTGTTTAATAAGCAAAGAATATAGCCATAACATGTATAACATCTATATACTTAAACTGAACAATTCTAGTCTTTTCTTTTCTGCCATATATTTATGAGATTCTCTTTCAGTATTTCCTTTTCTGTTTGAAAGAATCTATCAACATCAATAGTGGAGTCATACATATGACACATAGTCCAAAACATGTATAGTTAAATATCAATGTCTTTGGACTTGCACTTTGAAGTAGATCACCATCATCAAATGTTTGGTGTTCTTTCAAATTCCTTTCTTTAGTAATCTCTTGGTGTAGTAAACATTTTACCTACATCAAATATTCACCTTATCATGGAATCGTCCATGATCAAACTACCTTTAGCTTATAACGATGAATTACGAGTATAATGTTGCTATCCAAAACCTTTTGGAGGATTAGGACAACAAGTGTCTCCAACCTTTTGCAAATTCTCATCAAAATATGAGAACATGAACTTTGACATATTATACTCTATCATGTTGTAACCAAAACTTCATTTCAGATATCACAATATCTTCCACACATCATGGTTTCTGAAACAACTCTTTCAGATCCTAGATAACCTTGATATTAAGAGAATCCTTTGAATATCAAGAATCATGGAGACAAACATGATACTTATATACTAACACTTGGAATTGTTACTCTTGATTTAATACTAATTATTAAACTTCATGGAGTAACCGGAACTTACTGAAAGTTTGCAATAGGACTTTTAAACTTTAGATTAACACTTCAAAACAATACGATACCAGTTCGTAAAGTAACTAACCAGAATTCTATAGTTCTATCATGTCAATTATAACTAAGCGTAAGGTGGTAAACGGATGCCAATGACTACAACAACTATGCAAATTCACTTTGATTTAGTTTATGATAAATTGAGTTCTAATTAATAATTAAATTAATCTAGGTGAACTCCCACTCAAAACAATATCCCTCACATTGTTTTAGTGATCACACGAACCAAATCCACCACATCAAAACCGATCATCACGAGAGTTGATGCAGCTTCAATGGCGAGCAATCAACATGTTCATTATATCTACTATATGACTCATGCTCTACCTTTCGGTAATCCGTGTTCCTGAGGCCATGTCTGTACATGCTAGGCTCGTCAAGATCAAACCTTAGTTTCCGCATGAGCAAATCTGGCTTGCTCACGTTGTATACACTTGCAGAATCTAACACACCCGATCATCACGTGGTGCTTCAAAACAACAAGCTTTAGCAACGGTGCTAACTAAGGGTGAACACTTTATGACTTGAAATTCATGTGCATGAGGGATCATCTTATAATGCTACCGTCGTCTACTAAGCAATACAAGATGCATAAAGGATTAACATCACATGCAATTCATAATATGTGATATGATATGGCCTTTCTTCTTTGTGTTTCCGATCTCCATCTTCTAGCACGAACATGATCTCCATCATCACCGACATTGCATCAAGGTCAATGATGCTTCTCCATGGTTGTCGTCCACCGGCTTCAACTATTACAACTACTTTGAATAGACACGCGGGTCTTAACAGAATTTAAAGACAACCATATGGCTCCTGCCGGTTGCCAACTTACAATAAGGAACATTGCATACATCATATATAATCACAATCATGGCCATATCACATCACAGCACACCCCTGCAAAACAAAGTTAGACGCCTCTACTTTCTTTGCATATTTTACGTGGTTTGGGGCTTTCAATAAGTGTCGTTCTAACTTACGAACAAGAACCACAACATTGATACTAGTATTGTTAATCACCCGTTGTAAATTGGATCTTAACTATGCTAGGAGAAACAGGCACCCGCAAAGCCACTTATGCAATACAAGTTGCATGTCAAGCGTGGAGCAGGTCTCATGAACGATGTCATGTAAGGTTAGCCCGGGCCGCTTCATCCCAACATACCGCAAGATGCAAAGTACACAAGAAGCAATCGACAATAAAAGCATCAACGCCCACAATGACCATTGTGTTCTACTCGTGCAACAGATCTACATATAGACACGGCTCTGATACCACTGTTGGGGTTCGTATCATGGAAAACAAAAAATTTCTATCGCATACAAACAAACAAGCCAAGATCTATCTACTAGACTGTAGCAACGAGTCGATGGAATAACTTACCCTCGAAGATTCCAAAGCGGTTAACGAGAGCAGATTCTCGTGGGTGATGTAGTCGTACTCTTTCCGATCTCAAGATCGCGTAGACGATCCTTCCGGCGCTGCGTTTCGGCAGCGCTCCCGCAGTCGGTCACACGTTCGGTACTCGATGAAGACCTTCCTCTCCCTTGTTCCAGCAGGCAGCGGAAGTTGTAGCACTCTCCTCGCGATTCCGGCAGCACAACGGCGTGGTACCGAAAGTAGAGGGGAAATCCCGCAGGGCTTCGCCTTAAGCCGGAGCGAGTATGGTGGATTATGAGAGAGGGCTATTAGTGGTCTAGAGATTATACACACCAATTAGAAGGCTCTAAACCGCAGGTTAAAGCAATTAGAAGCTCTAAACCAAAACGGCTCTAAACCGGAGATTAGAGGTAGAAACTTGTGTGTCTCAAGGAGGAGCCCTGCCCCTCCTTTTATAGGTGGAGGGGCTAGGCGCGCCAGGGAGGGAGGGAGTCCCTCCCCAACTCGGCCTAGGGCTGGGCGCCGGCTTGGAGGAGAGGAACTCCTCCTCCAAGTTGGTTTCAACCTCCTCTTGCTTGTTTCCCACAGTTTCCTGTTTCCCACAGTTTCCTGTTTTCCACAGTTTCCTGTTTTAGCCGTTTGACTTTCAAACTGGCAATTTGACTTTCATGTTTTTGGAACAGCAAGAACACTTAGTACATGATGAAATCATTCAATGACACATTCATGTACCCTCCCCCCCCCCCCCGGAGTGCCGGACAATCCGGAACCTTCTAGAACATTCCCGATGAAAACACCGGAATCATTCCCGAACTCCGAAACGGGACTTTCCTTATATGAATCTTATTCTCCGGACCATTCCGGATCACCTCGTGATATCCCGGATCCCATCCGAGACTCCAAACAACATTCGGTCTCTTTCTCATAATACCATAACTACTCAAAACAACGTCGAATCCTTAAGTGTGTCTCCCTACGGTTCGTGAATTATGCGGACATGATCGAGACACTTCTCCGAACAATAACCAATAGAGGAATCTGGAAATTCATATGGCTCCCACATATTTGTACGATTACTTTGCGATCGAATGAACCACTTACATACAATACCAATTTCCCTTTGTCTCATGATAGTTTACTTATCCGAGGTTATGATCGTCGGTATCTCTGCATACCTAGTTCAACCTCGTTACTGATAAGTACTCTTTTCTCGTTCCCGTGATATGTGATCCCTTGTGAGCCAGTCACATGCTTGCAAGCTAATTGGATGACATTTCACCGAGAGGGCCCAGAGTATATCTATCCGTCATATGGATGGACAAATCCCACTCTTGATCCATGTGTTTCAACCAATACTTTCCGAACACTCAATGCCACCTTTATAGCCATCCAGTTACGGTGTGGTGTTTGATGTCATCAAAGCATCCATCCGGTAAAGGTGATATGCATGATCTCATGGTGGAAGGAATTAGGTTACTATGTATCAGAAAGCATATAGCAATTGAACTATTGAAATGACTTGATCTTTATGCTACGCTTATCTATAGGAGTATGTCCATCACATCATTCTCCTAATGATATGATCCTGTTGTTAATAACATCTCTATGTTCATGATCAGGAAACCATGATCATATATTAACCAACAAGCTAGTTTAACAAGAGGCTTTACTAGGGACTCTTATTTTAGTTTACAAATCACACAAGTATTAATGTTTCCGGTTAATACAATTATAGCATGGTATGTAAACATTTATCATAAGTGTGAAGATATGATAATACCACTTTATTATTGCCTCTTGGTCATATCTCCAACAATACCTTCTATCACAGATCCGAAGGCAAAATCTTCGTTGCCAAGAATGGATCCTTTCTAGAGAAGGAATTTCTCTCGAAAGAAGTGACTGGAAGGAAAGTAGAACTCGACGAGGTTGTCGAACCTTCTCTCGAAATTGCGAGTAGCGCAGCACCGGAAGAAGTTCCTGTGGTGCCTGCACCAATTAGAGAGGAAGCTAATGATGATGATCATGAAACTTCGGTTGAAGTTGCTACAGAGCCTCGGAGGTCAACGAGAACTCGTACCACTCCAGATTGGTATGATCCCGTTATGAGTGTCATGTTGGTGGACAACACCGATGACCCTGAGACATATGAGGAAGCAATGATGAGCCCAGATTCCAATAAATGGCAAGAAGCCATGAAATCCGAGATTGGATCCATGTACGAAAACCAAGTATGGACTTTGGTGGACTTACCGGACGGCCGGAAGGCTGTCGAGAACAAATGGATCTTCAAGAAGAAAACAGATGCTGATGGTAATGTTACTGTCTATAAAGCTCGACTTGTCGCAAAAGGGTTTCGACAAATTCAAGGAGTTGATACGATGAGACTTTCTCACCAGTAGCGAAGCTAAAGTCTGTGAGGATTATGTTAGCAATCGCTGCATATTATGATTATGAGATATGGCAGATGGATGTCAAAACAGCATTCCTCAATGGAGATATTGATGAAGAGTTGTATATGATGCAACCCAAAGGTTTTGTCGATCCTAAAGATGCTAACAAGGTATGCAAACTTCAACGGTCCATCTATGGATTGAGGCAAGCATCCCGAAGTTGGAATCAACGTTTTGATAAGGTGATCAAAAGTTTTGGTTTTATACAAACTTATGGAGAATCTTGTATTTACAAGAAAGTGAGTGGGAGCTCTGTAGCATTCTTAATACTATATGTGGATGACATATTGTTGATTGGGAATGATGTAGACCTTCTTAATAGTGTCAAGGAATATTTGAATAATAGTTTTTCAATGAAGGATCTTGGCGAAGCAGCTTACATATTAGGCATAAACATTTACAGAGATAGATCGAAACGCCAAATATCATTGTCACAGAGTACATATTTGGACAAGGTTCTAAAGAGGTTTGGAATGGAAGATAGCAAGAAAGGGTTCTTGCCCATGTTGCCCAATACGACCTTGAGTAAAACTCAAAGTCCGACATCGGCAGAAGATAGAGAAAGGATGAGTAAGACTCCCTATGCCTCAGCCATAGGATCTCTAATGTATGCCATGCTATGTACTAGACCCGACATTGCATATGCTGTTAGTTTGACTAGCAGATATCAAAGTGATCCAGGAGTGGATCATTGGACAGCGGTCAAAAACATCCTTAAGTACTTGAGAAGAACTAAGGATATGGTTCTTTCTTATGGAGGTGATGAACAGCTCGTTGTTAATGGTTACACCGATGCTAGTTGGAACACCGATCCGGATGATTCTAAATCACAATCTGGATACGTATTTATTTTGAATGGTGCAGTAGTTAGCTGGAGGAGTGCAAAGCAAAGCGTTGTGGCGAGATCTTCAACTGAATCGGAATACATGGCTGCTTCGGAGGCTTCACAAGAAGCGATATGGATGAAAGAGTTCATTACAGAGCTGGGTGTGGTTCCTAGTGCGCTGGACCCAATGTCTATCTACTGTGATAACATGGGCGCCATAGCCAATGCGCAAGAACCAAGGTCACACAAGAAGCTGAAGCACATCAAGCTATGTTTTCACGCTATTCGAGAACATATCCAAGATGGGGATATAAAGATTTGCAAAGTACACACGGATCTGAATGTGGTGGATCCGTTGACTAAACCTCTCCCGAGGGCAAAACATGACCAGCACCAAACTGCCATGGGTGTTCGGTATATTACCATGTAATCTAGATTAGATGACTCTAGTGCAAGTGGGAGACTGTTGGAGATATGCCCTAGAGGCAATAATAAATGTAGTTATTATTATATCTTTGTGTTTATGATAAATGTTTACATTCATGCTATAATAGTATTAACAAGGAAACATTAATACTTGTGTGATTTGTAAACTCAATTTGAAGTCCCTAGTAAAGCCTCTATACATCACTAGCCTGTTGGTTGATAAATGATTGTGGTTTCCCTATCATGAACATTGAGATGTTATCAACAACAAGATCATATCATTAGGAGAATGATATGGTGGACATACTCCTATAGATAAGCGTAGCATAAAGATCAAGTCATTTTAATAGTTCAATTGCTATATGCTTTCTGATACATAGTAACCTAATTCCTTCGACCATGAGATCATGCATATCACCTTTACCGGATGGATGCTTTGATGACATCAAACACCACACCGTAACTGGGTGGCTATAAAGGTGGCATTGAGTGTTCGGAAAGTATTGGTTGAGACACATGGATCAAGAGTGGGATTTGTCCATCCATATGACGGATAGATATACTCTGGGCCCTCTCGGTGGAATGTCATCCAATTAGCTTGCAAGCATGTGACTGGCTCACAAGGGATCACATATCACGGGAACGAGAAAAGAGTACTTATCAGTAACGAGGTTGAACTAGGTATGCAGAGATACCGACGATCATAACCTCGGATAAGTAAACTATCGTGAGACAAAGGGAAATTGGTATCGTATGTAAGTGGTTCATTCGATCGCAAAGTAATCGTAGAAATATGTGGGAGCCATATGAATTTCCAGATTCCTCTATTGGTTATTGTTCGGAGAAGTGTCTCGATCATGTCCGCATAATTCACGAACCGTAGGGAGACACACTTAAGGATTCGACGTTGTTTGAGTAGTTATGGTATGATGAGAAAGAGACCGAATGTTGTTCGGAGTCTCGGATGGGATCCGGGATATCACGAGGAGATCCGGAATGGTCCGAAGAATAAGATTCATATAAGGAAAGTCCCGTTTCGGAGTTGGGGAATGTTTCCGGTGTTTTCATCGGGAATGTTCTAGAATATTCCGGAATGTCCGGCACTCCGGAGGGGAAGGGTACATGGATGTGTTGTATCAAGTTTGTATGATTGCATCTTGTACTAAGTGTCATCGCTGTTCCAAATAAAGGATTAATTCAAATCCTAGTTTGAAAAGTGAAATAGCTAAATTGAAAAGTCAAACGGCTAAATTTGGAAAGTGGAAAAGAGGTGGAAGGGGGAAACCGAGTTGGGGAGGAGTTCCCTCCTCCAACCGGCGGCGCCCCCTCCAAGCCGAGTTGGGGAGGGACTCCTCTCCCTCCCCCTTGGCCGGCCGGCCCCTCCACCTATATAAGGAGGGGCAGGGCTCCCTCCTCGGACACACAACTTCCACGCCTCAAACCCTAGCAGCTGCTGCCCACCATAGCCGCCGCCGCCCCCTAGGGTTTTTGCCCTAGCCGCCGACTTGGGGTGCCCCAAACCCTAGCCGCCGGCTCTAGCCTCTCCTCCTTGGTGCGTCTAAACCCTAGATCGCCGAGGAGCTCTCTCATAATCCACCATACTCGCTCCGGCTTAAGGCGAAGCCCTGCGAGATCTCCCCTCTACTTCCGGTACCACGCCGTTGTGCTGCCGGAATCGCGAGGAGAGTGCTACAACCTCCGCTGCCTGCTGTAATAAGGGAGAGGAAGGTCTTCGTCGAGTACCGAACGTGTGACCGACTGCGGGAGCGCTGCCGGAACGCAGCGCCGGAAGGATCGTCTACGCGATCTTGAGATCGGAAAGAGTACGACTACATCACCCACGAGAATCGGCTCTCGTTAAACACTTTGGAATCTTCGAGGGTAAGTTATTCCATCGACTCGTTGCTACAATCTAGTAGATAGATCTTGGCTTGTTTGTTTGTATGCGGTAGAAATTTTTTGTTTTCCATGCTACGAAACTGTGGCGCCCCGCAAAAAAACCACTACTAGAAAATCGCGTTGTTTTTGTGCATTGCATCATCATGACCGCATGCTCATGTCATCATGCCACATTGCATTTGAGCATCGTCATCATCATGCATGGTTTTCTTTTGTCTAAACTATTTTCGAAACGCCTAGTTTTGTTTTATAAATACTTCCGTCTTTATTCAAATTAAAACCCGGGTCTCCGGATTATTTTGTTTCGTCTACCAATGGATTTCAAAAGCCCCGTTTTAAATATTAAAATATTTATTTTATTTTTGGGGGCAGCCGTACCGGACCGATCCGACCCAGTCGGCCACCCCCAGTATAAAAATCCCAGCTACCTAAACCCTTTTCTACCTAAACCTAGTCTACCCAGCCTCCCTCCACCTCACCCTGACCAATCCCCTCCCTCCACCTCACCCCTCCACCTCACTCCAGCCAACCACGGCTTGCCACCTCACCGAGCCCCTCTACCTCACCTCTCCTCCTGACCCCACTCTCCTCACACCACCCTACTGCTAGACCGACCCACCCGACACGCACACCGACCGCCCTCCCCGCCCGCTGGACCCCACCTCGTGAGCCCGCCCCGCGGACCCCGTCCCCCACGCCTCGCTTCCGTCCCGCAGCCACCAACCCCCCCGACTCCGTCCTCCCCCAACCAGCGCGCCGCCCTGCCTCTCGCTCCCCCCTCTGCAGCAAGCTGCCGCCACCAGGCTCCCTTGCAACCGCCACCGCCGCCCACCAATCTCAGCCGCTAGGAGCCCCCCTGCTCATCGTCCAAGACCCCGCCTCCTCCTCTGTAGGCAGCAGATCGACCCCGCGCCTTCGCATCGACCCCGCACACCTCGTTGTTCCTGAGCCGGCCGCCTCCCCTTCGTCGACCTCTCCACGCGAGCGCCGTCGACCTATTGAGAACGCGACGTCGTCGTCAAGCTCGCCCCTTTCTCCAGCGCCTTCCCTTACTCTCCTCAACTGCGCCCGTCCCTCCTCTGCAGTATCTCAGGTGTCTGTCCATCTCGATGGCCACTAGCGTTGCCGCCGCCCCTCCCTGCCATGGTCCTCTCGAGCTCGCCCATGAGTCTCCGACGCCATGGATTGTGCACCAATCGCCCCTGCCCGCGTGCCTAGCGGCCTCGTCGTTGTTCTCTGGCCGCCAGAGCGCCTCCTGCTACCGGACGGTGCTGCATCCGTGTTCCCTGCTACCATGAGCTCCTCCACTGCTTGTGATCTGTTCCTGCGATGATGAGGGATGCCTCCACCAATACCGAGATCGGCCGACGCCGAGACTGACAAGAACCACCGTGATGCCACTCCAAGACCCAACGATGAAACCAAGTCTGCCATCGATGAACAAGATGGAACCCCAAGATCTCTCCTGGAACACCGAAGATCCCCAACGCCTCGATCCGAAGACCGATCCCGGTGTCCGAGACCCCGAAGACCGGACCCCGGTGTGACAAGTACCCCTTTCCGGACGCCAAGTTCGCCGAGAAACCGGACGCCAAGATCACCGACACGGAACGACAAGACCTCCTTCCCGCACCGATGCCGACGATGTCGCACGCCAAGTTCTTCTTCCCGAACGTCAAGACCGACCCGGTACGCGGACCCGACAAGACCTTCGCGACGACAAGAACGACACCGACCAGGGCGGATCCGATGTGCCCCCGACGCCAACCAAGTCCTTCTTCTCGGATGCGACAAGATCGACTTCCATTGTCCCAGACCGATCTCGTCGAGCTGTTCTCCCGTCGAACCCTGAGACCCGACCCCGAATCCCTCGGAGCCCAAGTTCGCCGAACCCCAAAGTGTGTAACACCCTCAGAATCGGCCCTATGCAAGTTTTAGCGAAAACCCGCCAAACCCGCATAGAAACGATTCAAAGGTGCCCACCAGGCACTTTCGTGCGGGTGGAAAACGAAGTAATAACATTCCACAACTGTCCTCGATGGGACCCACAGAACAGATATATATATACAACACGACTCCATGAGTCAAGAATACATATATAATATACAAAGATCCAAATCACCTTGAAAACGATAGAGCGTCCAACTATGGACAAGATGCAAATGGGGCTAAGAGCCCTGAAGAATAACCAATGGCGTCCATAACCCTGCCCAGGCCAAGCCGGAAGGGTAACCCTGCTAACGACGTCGATCTCAAAACCTGCTTAAACAAAAGGGGTGCCGACAAAGGGCAAAGGAAAAAAGAGGAGCGTCAGTACTGAGGCCAGTACACGGCGAGGCTAGAATTCGGCGGTCCTCGCCTACATAGGTATGGTGGACTGAGCGGCAGCGCAGCATGCACTAAACAACCTATAGAGACTCGATACAAATAGCGGCTATCAGAGAGATGTAAGAAAGACCTATCCGGAACCAACCTGATACTACCACCAAACATACCCACCCTGGTATTTCCCCCTCGAGACCAAACGAGGAAGTCAACCGAGGAACTCACACCGTTGGCAGTTTTATTTATTCAGTTATCGTTGCAGCAATTACTAGTCAGGTATAGATAGTCATCCTGATATAATAGGCAGTGGGCACTTTTAGTTAACCATTCCATTGTAGTTGCGACACTTACTAGTCAAATACAATTAGCATGAGATATCCCAAACCCAGCAGTTGTTGGTACTTTTATTTAGCCATTCCGTTATAGTTGCAATACTTACTAGTAAGGTACAATGGTAGCAAGCGACAACCCAAACAAGCAATTGTTGGCAATTTTATTTAGCCATTCCATTATAGTGAAGCTGATTACTAGTCATTATAAAGTCAAATTTATAGTACTACTTTAGTTATAGTTTTCTATGATCGAGATACTGTGCTCCAAGTCGTCCATAACCGCGGACACGGCTTTCAGAAAGTTTTACCCTGCAGGGGTGCAAAAATAGCAACACACACTCGATCAACCTCGGAAAAACCAAATCAAAACCCAACGAGGCCTTCACGACAAAGCAATCACCAGATTCAGAAATATTTCAGGGGGCCACCCCATTGAGTACACTCGCAACGAAGCTAGCTGACTCCGAGACGGACTCAAGGTTTGCGTCAGTGGCTGTAAACGACTGGGAACCCAAAACTGGGATTGTCGATACCGCGAAAACACTCCGCTTACCTAAACAGCACAGTGTGCTCCTCGCACAATTTAAATAAAGCAGTAAAACATGGCATAAGTACAGGATAGTAAATAAAACCTCAAACTAGTTTGTGGCCCCAAGAAATAAGAATGAATCAAGCTCTGGCTCAGGGGGGTCCCATAAGCCTCCCGGATGTGGATAGCGCGAATATTCAAGGAACAGGTATCAAGTACTCGGGGTCCTACGGGACACAAGTGGACGGTTAACAACCAAATAACATCTATTGCCCACCTGTGCCTCTGCTTACCTACTTCAATTTTTGTTGTTAAACAGTAATTAAAGTGAACGAAAAGTAAAGCCATGATCACCTCCAACATCAACATGCGGCAATACACCAACAACTGTGGCACTTGACGACACTCCACAGCACTTGAGCAAGCGACTACGACGCGCAAGTCCAACTATCTACCAAACAACAGGTAATAGGATGTGTCCAAGGCAATATAAGGCTGCAAGGGATATCACGGGTACGAAAACTAGAGCAACGCAACACAGATAGCAATAGATCAACAGGAGGGAATAAATACTATAAAAGTAAGATAGGTAGAAAGGGGGAGATGCTCTCCTGAAAACATTGTCGAAGGTTCATCCGAAGATCGGGGCGAAGCTCACATCAACTCAACGGCCTTATCCGCGAAGCAGCAAAACGCTAGAATAAACACCGGATGCACTATTTAATACTACAGCAAAAGATCGGGCATGATGCATGTATGATGTATGGCATGGCAAAGGTGCAATGCAATTAGGTCATATTAAGTGGAACCGGGGTCCCGACAATTAATTAAACGGTTCAAGTTGTTTAGATACCCCGCAATTTAAATGTTGTTGTAACAAGGCAAAATATATCACCGGTTCGCTACACAAATTTAAATGAGGCCAATATAAGACTAGATTTGCCCGCATATGGGCCTCATATTTAATTAGGTGAATCGGCATAAGGCCCCCAAACCACACAAATATGCATGCAAGTATGGCAATTAATATGCAACAAGTTGTTATTACATTTATAAAATAGGGCTCGAGAAAAGGGGTCACACATTAGGGTTCGGACGATCTTGGGGTTCCGGGGTTCGGGGTCGGTCTCAGGGTTCAGGGTTCGACGGGATCGTTCTCGGACTCCGGGATTTAGGGTCTTCGGATCTGGGAAGTAGTTCTTGTCGCGCGAGTGTCGATGCTTCCGGGAAGGAGAACTTGTCGTCCAGGGTCTCGGTGTCTGGGTGAAGTACTCGGCGTCCTCGAGGGAGTACTTGGCGGCTGGGATTCCGACGAGCTTGGCGTCCTTGTCGGAGTTCTCGGATGACGATGTCGGTCTTGGGTTTGGCGCCGGTGGATCTTGGCGATTCCATGAAGGGGGCCTTGGTGCTACAGTCCTGTGTCGATCTCCGGGTACCATGGTTTCTCGGTGTGGTTGGCGCACTTGGTCTAAAGTCGAGGTTTCTCCCGAAGATCTTGGGGTTCCGCGTCGACGGCCTTCGGGTACGGGGGTCTCGGCGAACTTGGCGTGTCAAGGTTGGTTTTCGGGTCCGGCGCCGTGGTCTTGCATAGTTTCCGGGTCTCGACTCATGTCGGTCTTGTCGTTAGCCGAACTTGGCACTCCAAGGGGAATCTTCGGGTCGTCGACTCCGGTTGTTGACGATGCACTTGGTTTGGTGCCTATGTGTCTTCGAGTAACGCGGGTTCGTTGTCGGGTCGGAGGAGAGCACGCGGGAGGCGCAGGGCGGACGGGGCCCACGCGGGAGGCCAGAGACGCGGGGTAGGCGGCGATGTCGAGCTTGGGAGCGGGGCCTTGCAGAGGAGTGGACGACCCGTGGAGGCGGGCTCGGGCTCGGCGCGCGGGGCGGCGGCTTGAGCGGGGTGGTGGCGGTCCGGCGGGAGGACGCAGACGGGAAGGAGGCACGCCGGCAAGGCACCTGGCGGCGGACGGAGACAGGAGGAGGCCGAGGCGCTGCGGGGCTCCTCCCGGCGGCGGCACACGAGGGGAAGCACCGGCGGCAGCGATGGCTTGCAGAGGACGGCCAGAGAGGGGCGGACGGGGCACCGCGGCGGCTCGCTGGAGCGGAGGTGCTCGCGGGCGGGGCGGCGCGAGGCAGGGGGCGCCGGAGGAGGAAGGAGGCCGGCGGAGCACGGGAGGCGCCTTGACGGCGCGGCCGGAGGAGCGCCGGTGCCGAGGAGGAGAAACGGCGGCAGGGCGGAGCGCTTGAGAGACAGAGGCCGCGAGCACGGAGGAGGGCGGCGGCCGGGAACGCGGGAGGGCGGAGGCGGGTGGCCGGCGAGGAGGGGCCTGGGGGCGAGCGGCGGAGGCGGGTGAGGACGCGAGGGGGGGCGGCGGCCGCGGAGGAGAAGCCGGCGAGGGGGCGGCGCTCGGCCGGAGCTGGGCGAGCGGCGGGCGCGGGGTCGGTGGAGGCCGGAGGGCGCGCTGGAGGAGGCGGGAGGCGCGGCCGGAGCTGTGGGAGAAGGGGGCAGGGTCGGGGCGCGGGCTAGAGGAGGAAGAAGAGAGAGGAAGGGTTGCGAGCGGGGGCCATTGAGGAGGGGGGAACGCGTGGGGGGACGCGGAGGAGTGGGGACGAGCGTGGGGCCGGGGGTCAGCGACAGGTGGGAGTGGGCCCGGAGGGGTGGGACCCAGGGGCGCAGGTCCACGCGGGGTGGGGGCTGGCGCGTGGGGCCCGCGGGACAGGGAGAGGAGAGTGGGGGCAGAGATGGGGAGGCTGGTGGGGCGTGTGTGCTGGGGGAGTGGGGTGGGGCCAGGGTGTCGGTGGAGAGAGAGAGAGGGTGGGTAGATGGGGCTGTGGTGAGAGAAAGAGGGGGGAGAGAGGGTGGATTGATGAGGTGGCAGGTGGGTAGGGATTGGGGGAGAGGGTGAGGTGGCGAGCGGTGAGTGGTGGGTAGATTAGGATTGGGTGAACTTAGGACTAGAAATTTAGACTAGGGTTTTCTTTAATAAATTCTGTAAATAGTTTTAGACAAATAAAGACCGGAACAGACCGATGTTTTAATTTGAAAAAGATGGGGGCTATTTAGAAAACAAAATTAGGCGTTTCGAAATAGTTTTAGACAAACAATGCATGATGATGACGATGCAATGCACAAAAACAACGCGATTTTCTAGTAGTGGTTTTGCGGGATGCCACAAAGTGTGACCCTCTTTTCCGTGACCTATATTTTATAAATAATATTACTTGTTGCATATAAAATTGCCATGCTTGCATACATATTGTCATGTGGTTTGGGGGCGTTATGCCGATTCACCTAAGTTAAATATGGAGTCTATATGCGGGATATCTTTGTCTTATTTCGGACTTCATTTAAATTGGTGTAGCGAACCGATGCCATGTTTTGTCCTGTTAAGACAACAATTAAATGGCGGGTATCTAAACAACTAGAACCATATATTTAATTGTCGGGACCCCCGGTTCCGCTTAATATGATCTAATTGCACTGCACATTTGCCATGTCATACATCATACATGCATCATGCCCGATCTTTTGCCATAGTATTAAATAGTGCATCCGGTGTTTCTTCTAGTGCTTTGCTTCTTCGCGGATTAGGCCGATAAGTTGATGCGAGTATCGACCCGACCTTCGGATGAACCTTCCGCAATGTTTTCAGGCGAGCATCTCCCCCTTTCTACCTATCTTACTTTTATAGTATTTATTCCCTCCTGTTGATCTATTGTTATCTGTGTTGCGATGCTCTAGCTTTCGTACCCGTGATATCCCTTGTCGCCTTATATTGCCTTGGACACCTCCTATTACCTGTTGTTTGGTAGATAGTTGGACCTGCGCGTCGTAGTCGCTTGCTCAAGTGCTGTTGCGTGTCGTCAAGTACCACAGTTGTTGGAGTTTTGCCGTGTGTTTATTGTTGGAGATGATCAAGACTTTAATTACTGTTTAATAACTAAAATTGAAGTAGGTAAATGCAGAGGCACAGGTGGGCAATAGATGTTATTTGGTTGTTAACCGTCCACTTGTGTCCCGTAGGACCCCGAGTACTTGATACCTGTTCCTTGAATATTCGCGCTATCCACATCCGGGAGGATTATAGGACCCCCCTGAGCCAGAGCTTGATTCATTCTTATTTCTTGGGGCCACAAACTAGTTTGAGGTTTTATTTACTATCCTGTACTTATGCCAAGCTTTACTGCTTTCTTTAAATTGTGCGATGTACTGCACCTGTACTGTTTAGGATCGGGACACGTTTTCGCGGTATCGACAAGCCCAGTCACACTTTCGGGTTCCCAGTCGTTTACAGTCGTCCACCCAAACCTTGAGTCCGTCTCGGAGTCAGCTAACTTCGTTGCGGGTAGCTTAATGGGGTGGCCCCCTGAAATATTTCTGAATCTGGTGATTGCTTTGTCGTGAAGGCCTCGTTGGGTTTTGATTTGGTTTTTCCGAGGTTGATCGAGTGTGTGTTGCTATTTGTGCACCCCTGCAGGGTAAAACTTTCTGAAAGCCGTGTCCGCGGTTATGGACGACTTGGAGCACAGTATCTCGATCATAGACAACTATAACTAAAGTAGTACTATAAATTTGACTTTATAATGACTAGTAATCAGCTTCACTATAATGGAATGGCTAAATAAAATTGCCAACAATTGCTTGTTTGGGTTGTCGCTTGCTACCATTGTACCTGACTAGTAAGTATTGCAACTATAACGGAATGGCTAAATAAAAGTACCAACAACTACTGGGTTTGGGATATCTCATGCTAATTGTATTTGACTAGTAAGTGTCGCAACTACAATGGAATGGTTAACTAAAAGTGCCCACTGCCTATTATATCAGGATGACTATCTATACCTGACTAGTAATTGCTTCAACAATAACTGAATAAATAAAACTGCCAACGGTGTGAGTTCCTCGGTTGACTTCCTCGTTTGGTCTCGAGGGGGAAATACCAGGGTGGGTATGTTTGGTGGTAGTATCAGGTTGGTTCCGGATAGGTCTTTCTTACATCTCTCTGATAGCCGCTATTTGTATCGAGTCTCTATAGGTTGTTTAGTGCATGCTGCGCTGCCGCTCAGTCCACCATACCTATGTAGGCGAGGACCGCCGAATTCTAGCCTCGCCGTGTACTGGCCTTAGTACTGACCGCTCTCTCTTTTTCCTTTGCCCTTTGCCGGCACCCCTTTTGTTTAAGCAGGTTTTGAGATCGACGTCGTTAGCAGGGTTACCCTTCCGGCTTGGCCTGGGCAGGGTTATGGACGCCATTGGTTATTCTTCAGGGCTCTTAGCTCAATTTGCATCTTGTCCGTACTCGGACGCTGTATTGATTTCAAGGTGATCTGGATCTTTGTGCTGTATATCTGTATTCTTGACTCATTGAGTCGCCGTTGTATATATCTGTTTTGTGGGTTCCATCGAGGACTATTGTGTAATGATATTACTTCGTTTTCCACCCGCACGCAAGTGCCTGGTGGGCACCTTCGAATCATTTCTATGCGGGTTTGGCGGGAAGCGCTGAAACTTGCATAGGGCCGATTCTGAGGGTGTTACAGAGTGGTATCAGAGCTCAGCAGTTGCGATACCCCACAAGTCCAGCATGTAGAATAACCTAGCTAACGGCCGAAGTAGAGTGTCAAAACTATTTTGCAAAATCGGTTGGATAGATCTGGTTAGGTCTGCTTTTACTCCTTACCCCTCTGCTATTCTCCTCTTACCCCTACGTGTTTTGAATCCGCTCTCTTCTCTCTCTTCGAGTCCAGGATTTCTCGTGGTTGGGTTCCATCGTACCTTCAGGGTTTCGCTTCCTCCTTTGGTAACGGTGTTGCTACATCTGGTCTTCATGCTATCCGAGGAACCCTTCGTCTGGTGGACTTCTCTTTGTTCCTTCTCGTGCCTTCCGGTGTTTTCCGACGTGACGACATCATCTACGCCAGATCCGATGCAGAGTCTGCATCACTCCTTTGTTCCTGAACCTTGCTTGTCGAGATCTTCAGTCTGATTCCGAGAATGGTTGCACGCTTTTCTACTGAGTGTGCGGAGTAATAGTTTGGGTGCGTGATGGATTGGCCCCCATGCCGACTACCCCTTCTATTCGCTTTTGTACATTGAAGTGGATGAGAATGCATCGGTTCTCTCTTTCTATCGAAGCTAGAGGTGGCTTTATTTGTTGATACCTCTACCTTCGACCTTTCGTTCCCGGAGTGTTCTCTCGACGATCACGGACAACGACCTCTTGTTAGTGGTGTCACGAGGATCTACACGAAGCGAGAAGATGCAGTTCACCGACCTTCTTTCTGGTACCATGAGGCGGATCTCGAGGGCGAGATCCATTGTTAGTGGTGTCGAATTGTGGCGCCCCGCAAAAAAACCACTACTAGAAAATCGCGTTGTTTTTGTGCATTGCATCATCATGACCGCATGATCATGTCATCATGCCACATTGCATTTGAGCATCGTCATCATCATGCATGGTTTTCTTTTGTCTAAACTATTTTTGAAACGCCTAGTTTTGTTTTATAACTACTTCCGTCTTTATTCAAATTAAAACCCGGGTCTCCGGATTATTTTGTTTCGTCTACCAATGGATTTCAAAAGCCCCGTTTTAAATATTAAAATATTTATTTTATTTTTGGGGGCAGCCGTACCGGGCCGATCCGACCCAGTCGGCCACCCCCAGTATAAAAATCCCAGCTACCTAAACCCTTTTCTACCTAAACCTAGTCTACCCAGCCTCCCTCCACCTCACCCTGACCAATCCCCTCCCTCCACCTCACCCCTCCACCTCACTCTAGCCAACCACGGCTTGCCACCTCACCGAGCCCCTCTACCTCACCTCTCCTCCTGACCCCACTCTCCTCACACCACCCTACTGCTAGACCGACCCACCCGACACGCACACCGACCGCCCTCCCCGCCCGCTGGACCCCACCTCCTGAGCCCGCCCCGCGGACCCCGTCCCCCACGCCTCGCTTCCGTCCCGCAGCCACCAACCCCCCCGACTCCGTCCTCCCCCAACCAGCGCGCCGCCCTGCCTCTCGCTCCCCCCTCTGCAGCAAGCTGCCGCCACCAGGCTCCCTTGCAACCGCCACCGCCGCCCACCAATCTCAGCCGCTAGGAGCCCCCCTGCTCATCGTCCAAGACCCCGCCTCCTCCTCTGTAGGCAGCAGATCGACCCCGCGCCTTTGCATCGACCCCGCACACCTCGTTGTTCCTGAGCCGGCCGCCTCCCCTCCGTCGACCTCTCTACGCGAGCGTCGTCGACCTATTGAGAACGCGACGTCGTCGTCAAGCTCGCCCCTTTCTCCAGCGCCTTCCCTTACTCTCCTCAACCGCGCCCGTCCCTCCTCTGCAGTATCTCAGGTGTCTGTCCATCTCGATGGCCACTAGCGTCGCCGCCGCCCCTCCCTGCCATGGTCCTCTCGAGCTCGCCCATGAGTCTCCGACGCCATGGATTATGCACCAATCGCCCCTGCCCGCGTGCCTAGCGGCCTCGTCGCTGTTGTCTGGCCGCCAGAGCGCCTCCTGCTACGTGACGGTGCTGCATCCGTGTTCCCTGCTACCATGAGCTCCTCCACTGCTTGTGATCTGTTCCTGCGATGATGAGGGATGCCTCCACCAATACCGAGATCGGCCGACCCCGAGACTGACAAGAACCACCGTGATGCCACTCCAAGACCCAACGATGAAACCAAGTCTGCCATCGATGAACAAGATGGAACCCCAAGATCTCTCCTGGAACACCGAAGATCCCCAACGCCTCGATCCGAAGACCGATCCCGGTGTCCGAGACCCCGAAGACCGGACCCCGGTGTGACAAGTACCCCTTTTCGGACGCCAAGTTCACCGAGAACACGGACGCCAAGATCACCGACACGGAACGACAAGACCTCCTTCCCGCACCGATGCCGACGACGTCGCACGCCAAGTTCTTCTTCCCGAACGTCAAGACCGACCCGGTACGCGGACCCGACAAGACCTTCGCGACGACAAGAACGACACCGACCAGGGCGGATCCGATGTGCCCCCGACGCCAACCAAGTCCTTCTTCTCGGATGCGACAAGATCGACTTCCGTTGTCCGAGACCGATCTCGTCGAGCCGTTCTCCCGTCGAACCCTGAGACCCGACCCCGAACCCCTCGGAGCCCAAGTTCGCCGAACCCCAAAGTGTGACCCTCTTTTCCGTGACCTATATTTTATAAATAATATTACTTGTTGCATATAAAATTGCCATGCTTGCATACATATTGTCATGTGGTTTGGGGGCGTTATGCCGATTCACCTAAGTTAAATATGGAGTCTATATGCGGGATATCTTTGTCTTATTCCGGACTTCATTTAAATTGGTGTAGCGAACCGATGCCATGTTTTGTCCTGTTAAGACAACAATTAAATGGCGGGTATCTAAACAACTAGAACCATATATTTAATTGTCGGGACCCCCGGTTCCGCTTAATATGATCTAATTGCACTGCACCTTTGCCAATGTCATACATCATACATGCATCATGCCCGATCTTTTGCCGTAGTATTAAATAGTGCATCCGGTGTTTCTTCTAGTGCTTTGCTTCTTCGCGGATTAGGCCGATGAGTTGATGCGAGTATCGACCCGACCTTCGGATGAACCTTCGGCAATGTTTTCAGGCGAGCATCTCCCCCTTTCTACCTATCTTACTTTTATAGTATTTATTCCCTCCTGTTGATCTATTGCTATCTGTGTTGTGATGCTCTAGCTTTCGTACCCGTGATATCCCTTGCCGCCTTATATTGCCTTGGACACCTCCTATTACCTGTTGTTTGGTAGATAGTTGGACCTGCGCGTCGTAGTCGCTTGCTCAAGTGTTGTTGCGTGTCGTCAAGTACCACAGTTGTTGGAGTTTTGCCGTGTGTTTATTGTTGGAGATGATCAAGACTTTAATTACTGTTTAATAACTAAAATTGAAGTAGGTAAATGCAGAGGCACAGGTGGGCAATAGATGTTATTTGGTTGTTAACCGTCCACTTGTGTCCCGTAGGACCCCGAGTACTTGATACCTGTTCCTTGAATATTCGCGCTATCCACATCCGGGAGGATTATGGGACCCACTGAGCCAGAGCTTGATTCATTCTTATTTCTTGGGGCCACAAACTAGTTTGAGTTTTTATTTACTATCCTGTACTTATGCCATGCTTTACTGCTTTATTTAAATTGTGCGATGTACTGCACCTGTACTGTTTAGGATCGGGACACGTTTTCGCGGTATCGACAAGCCCAGTCACACTTTCGGGTTCCCAGTCGTTTACAGTCGTCCACCCAAACCTTGAGTCCGTCTCGGAGTCAGCTAACTTCGTTGCGGGTAGCTTAATGGGGTGGCCCCCTGAAATATTTCTGAATCTGGTGATTACTTTGTCGTGAAGGCCTCGTTGGGTTTTGATTTGGTTTTTCCGAGGTTGATCGAGTGTGTGTTGCTATTTGTGCACCCCTGCAGGGTAAAACTTTCTGAAAGCCGTGTCCGCGGTTATGGACGACTTGGAGCACAGTATCTCGATCATAGACAACTATAACTAAAGTAGTACTATAAATTTGACTTTATAATGACTAGTAATCAGCTTCACTATAATGGAATGGCTAAATAAAATTGCCAACAATTGCTTGTTTGGGTTGTCGCTTGCTACCATTGTACCTGACTAGTAAGTATTGCAACTATAACGGAATGGCTAAATAAAAGTACCAACAACTACTGGGTTTGGGATATCTCATGCTAATTGTATTTGACTAGTAAGTGTCGCAACTACAATGGAATGGTTAACTAAAAGTGCCCACTGCCTATTATATCAGGATGACTATCTATACCTGACTAGTAATTGCTGCAACGATAACTGAATAAATAAAACTGCCAACGGTGTGAGTTCCTCGGTTGACTTCCTCGTTTGGTCTCGAGGGGGAAATACCAGGGTGGGTATGTTTGGTGGTAGTATCAGGTTGGTTCCGGATAGGTCTTTCTTACATCTCTCTGATAGCCGCTATTTGTATCGAGTCTCTATAGGTTGTTTAGTGCATGCTGCGCTGCCGCTCAGTCCACCATACCTATGTAGGCGAGGACCGCCGAATTCTAGCCTCGCCGTGTACTGGCCTTAGTACTGACCGCTCTCTCTTTTTCCTTTGCCCTTTGCCGGCACCCCTTTTGTTTAAGCAGGTTTTGAGATCGACGTCGTTAGCAGGGTTACCCTTCCGGCTTGGCCTGGGCAGGGTTATGGACGCCATTGGTTATTCTTCAGGGCTCTTAGCTCAATTTGCATCTTGTCCGTACTCGGACGCTGTATTGATTTCAAGGTGATCTGGATCTTTGTGCTGTATATCTGTATTCTTGACTCATTGAGTCGCCGTTGTATATATCTGTTTTGTGGGTTCCATCGAGGACTATTGTGTAATGATATTACTTCGTTTTCCACCCGCACGCAAGTGCCTGGTGGGCACCTTCGAATCATTTCTATGCGGGTTTGGCGGGAAGCGCTGAAACTTGCATAGGGCCGATTCTGAGGGTGTTACAGAGTGGTATCAGAGCTCAGCAGTTGCGATACCCCACAAGTCCAGCATGTAGAATAACCTAGCTAACGGCCGAAGTAGAGTGTCAAAACTATTTTGCAAAATCGGTTGGATAGATCTGGTTAGGTCTGCTTTTACTCCTTACCCCTCTGCTATTCTCCTCTTACCCCTACGTGTTTTGAATCCGCTCTCTTCTCTCTCTTCGAGTCCAGGATTTCTCGTGGTTGGGTTCCATCGTACCTTCAGGGTTTCGCTTCCTCCTTTGGTAACGGTGTTGCTACATCTGGTCTTCATGCTATCCGAGGAACCCTTCGTCTGGTGGACTTCTCTTTGTTCCTTCTTGTGCCTTCCGGTGTTTTCCGACGTGACGACATCATCTACGCCAGATCCGATGCAGAGTCTGCATCACTCCTTTGTTCCTGAACCTTGCTTGTCGAGATCTTCAGTCTGATTCCGAGAATGGTTGCACGCTTTTCTACTGAGTGTGCGGAGTAATAGTTTGGGTGCGTGATGGATTGGCCCCCATGCCGACTACCCCTTCTATTCGCTTTTGTACATTGAAGTGGATGAGAATGCATCGGTTCTCTCTTTCTATCGAAGCTAGAGGTGGCTTTATTTGTTGATACCTCTACCTTCGACCTTTCGTTCCCGGAGTGTTCTCTCGACGATCACGGACAACGACCTCTTGTTAGTGGTGTCGCGAGGATCTACATGAAGCGAGAAGATGTAGTTCACCGACCTTCTTTCCGGTACCATGAGGCGGATCTCGAGGGCGAGATCCATTGTTAGTGGTGTCGAATTGTGGCGCCCCGCAAAAAAACCACTACTAGAAAATCGCGTTGTTTTTGTGCATTGCATCATCATCATGACCGCATGCTCATGTCATCATGCCACATTGCATTTGAGCATCGTCATCATCATGCATGGTTTTCTTTTGTCTAAACTATTTTCGAAACGCCTAGTTTTGTTTTATAAATACTTCCGTCTTTATTCAAATTAAAACCCGGGTCTCCGGATTATTTTGTTTCGTCTACCAATGGATTTCAAAAGCCCCGTTTTAAATATTAAAATATTTATTTTATTTTTGGGGGCAGCCGTACCGGGCCGATCCGACCCAGTCGGCCACCCCCAGTATAAAAATCCCAGCTACCTAAACCCTTTTCTAAGTAAACCTAGTCTACCCAGCCTCCCTCCACCTCACCCTGACCAATCCCCTCCCTCCACCTCACCCCTCCACCTCACTCCAGCCAACCACGGCTTGCCACCTCACCGAGCCCCTCTACCTCAACTCTCCTCCTGACCCCACTCTCCTCACACCACCCTACTGCTAGACCGACTCACCCGACACGCACACCGACCGCCCTCCCCGCCCGCTGGACCCCATCTCGTGAGCCCGCCCCGCGGACCCCGTCCCCCACGCCTCGCTTCCGTCCCGCAGCCACCAATCCCCCCGACTCCGTCCTCCCCCAACCAGCGTGCCGCCCTGCCTCTCGCTCCCCCCTCTGCAGCAAGCTGCCGCCACCAGGCTCCCTTGCAACCGCCACCGCCGCCCACCAATCTCAGCCGCTAGGAGCCCCCCTACTCATCGTCCAAGACCCCGCCTCCTCCTCTGTAGGCAGCAGATCGACCCCGCGCCTTCGCATCGACCCCGCACACCTCGTTGTTCCTGAGCCGGCCGCCTCCCCTCCGTCGACCTCTCCACGCGAGCGTCGTCGACCTATTGAGAACGCGACGTCGTCGTCAAGCTCGCCCCTTTCTCCAGCGCCTTCCCTTACTCTCCTCAACCGCGCCCGTCCCTCCTCTGCAGTATCTCAGGTGTCTGTCCATCTCGATGGCCACTAGCGTCGCCGCCGCCCCTCCCTGCCATGGTCCTCTCGAGCTCGCCCATGAGTCTCCGACGCCATGGATTGTGCACCAATCGCCCCTGCCCGCGTGCCTAGCGGCCTCGTCGCTGTTCTCTGGCCGCCAGAGCGCCTCCTGCTACCGGACGGTGCTGCATCCGTGTTCCCTGCTACCATGAGCTCCTCCACTGCTTGTGATCTGTTCCTGCGATGATGAGGGATGCCTCCACCAATACCGAGATCGGCCGACGCCGAGACTGACAAGAACCACCATGATGCCACTCCAAGACCCAACGATGAAACCAAGTCTGCCATCGATGAACAAGATGGAACCCCAAGATCTCTCCTGGAACACCGAAGATCCCCAACGCCTCGATCCGAAGACCGATCCCGGTGTCCGAGACCCCGAAGACCGGACCCCGGTGTGACAAGTACCCCTTTTCGGACGCCAAGTTCGCCGAGAACCCGGACGCCAAGATCACCGACACGGAACGACAAGACCTCCTTCCCGCACCGATGCCGACGACGTCGCACGCCAAGTTCTTCTTCCCGAACGTCAAGACCGACCCGGTACGCGGACCCGACAAGACCTTCGCGATGACAAGAACGACACCGACCAGGGCGGATCCGATGTGCCCCCGACGCCAACCAAGTCCTTCTTCTCGGATGCGACAAGATCGACTTCCGTTGTCCGAGACCGATCTCGTCGAGCCGTTCTCCCGTCGAACCCTGAGACCCGACCCCGAACCCCTCGGAGCCCAAGTTCGCCGAACCCCAAAGTGTGACCCTCTTTTCCGTGACCTATATTTTATAAATAATATTACTTGTTGCATATAAAATTGCCATGCTTGCATACATATTGTCATGTGGTTTGGGGGCGTTATGCCGATTCACCTAAGTTAAATATGGAGTCTATATGCGGGATATCTTTGTCTTATTCCGGACTTCATTTAAATTGGTGTAGCGAACCGATGCCATGTTTTGTCCTGTTAAGACAACAATTAAATGGCGGGTATCTAAACAACTAGAACCATATATTTAACTGTCGGGACCCCCGGTTCCGCTTAATATGATCTAATTGCACTGCACCTTTGCCATGTCATACATCATACATGCATCATGCCCGATCTTTTGTCGTAGTATTAAATAGTGCATCCGGTGTTTCTTCTAGTGCTTTGCTTCTTCGCGGATTAGGCCGATGAGTTGATGCGAGTATCGACCCGACCTTCGGATGAACCTTCGGCAATGTTTTCAGGCGAGCATCTCCCCCTTTCTACCTATCTTACTTTTATAGTATTTATTCCCTCCTGTTGATCTATTGCTATCTGTGTTGCGATGCTCTAGCTTTCGTACCCGTGATATCCCTTGCCGCCTTATATTGCCTTGGACACCTCCTATTACCTGTTGTTTGGTAGATAGTTGGACCTGCGCGTCGTAGTCGCTTGCTCAAGTGTTGTTGCGTGTCGTCAAGTACCACAGTTGTTGGAGTTTTGCCGTGTGTTTATTGTTGGAGATGATCAAGACTTTAATTACTGTTAAATAACTAAAATTGAAGTAGGTAAATGCAGAGGCACAGGTGGGCAATAGATGTTATTTGGTTGTTAACCGTCCACTTGTGTCCTGTAGGACCCCGAGTACTTGATACCTGTTCCTTGAATATTCGCGCTATCCACATCCGGGAGGATTATGGGACCCCCCTGAGCCAGAGCTTGATTCATTCTTATTTCTTGGGGCCACAAACTAGTTTGAGTTTTTATTTACTATCCTGTACTTATGCCATGCTTTACTGCTTTATTTAAATTGTGCGATGTACTGCACCTGTACTGTTTAGGATCGGGACACGTTTTCGCGGTATCGACAAGCCCAGTCACACTTTCGGGTTCCCAGTCGTTTACAGCCGTCCACCCAAACCTTGAGTCCGTCTCGGAGTCAGCTAACTTCGTTGCGGGTAGCTTAATGGGGTGGCCCCCTGAAATATTTCTGAATCTGGTGATTGCTTTGTCGTGAAGGCCTCGTTGGGTTTTGATTTGGTTTTTCCGAGGTTGATCGAGTGTGTGTTGCTATTTGTGCACCCCTGCAGGGTAAAACTTTCTGAAAGCCGTGTCCGCGGTTATGGACGACTTGGAGCACAGTATCTCGATCATAGAAAACTATAACTAAAGTAGCACTGTAAATTTGACTTTATAATGACTAGTAATCAGCTTCACTATAATGGAATGGCTAAATAAAATTGCCAACAATTGCTTGTTTGGGTTGTCGCTTGCTACCATTGTACCTGACTAGTAAGTATTGCAACTATAACGGAATGGCTAAATAAAAGTACCAACAACTGCTGGGTTTGGGATATCTCATGCTAATTGTATTTGACTAGTAAGTGTCGCAACTACAATATAATGGTTAACTAAAAGTGCCCACTGCCTATTATATCAGGATGACTATCTATACCTGACTAGTAATTGCTGCAACGATAACTGAATAAATAAAACTGCCAACGGTGTGAGTTCCTCGGTTGACTTCCTCGTTTGGTCTCGAGGGGGAAATACCAGGGTGGGTATGTTTGGTGGTAGTATCAGGTTGGTTCCGGATAGGTCTTTCTTACATCTCTCTGATAGCCGCTATTTGTATCGAGTCTCTATAGGTTGTTTAGTGCATGTTGCGCTGCCGCTCAGTCCACCATACCTATGTAGGCGAGGACCGCCGAATTCTAGCCTCGCCGTGTACTGGCCTCAGTACTGACCGCTCTCTCTTTTTCCTTTGCCCTTTGCCGGCACCCCTTTTGTTTAAGCAGGTTTTGAGATCGACGTCATTAGCAGGGTTACCCTTCCGGCTTGGCCTGGGCAGGGTTATGGACGCCATTGGTTATTCTTCAGGGCTCTTAGCTCAATTTGCATCTTGTCCGTACTCGGACGCTGTATTGTTTTCAAGGTGATCTGGATCTTTGTACTGTATATCTGTATTCTTGACTCATTGAGTCGCCGTTGTATATATCTGTTTTGTGGGTTCCATCGAGGACTATTGTGTAATGATATTACTTCGTTTTCCACCCGCACGCAAGTGCCTGGTGGGCACCTTCGAATCGTTTCTATGCGGGTTTGGCGGGAAGCGCTGAAACTTGCATAGGGCCGATTCTGAGGGTGTTACAGAAACCCTACAAATCAAGCTAACGCCAGATAGCAGCACTCTGAGTATAGAACTCATCAATAGTGGAATCACCCTGCTGAAGAGCGTGCTCCTGGCGAATCATGGACAGGTAAAGAGCATCCCCAAACGGCTGATAGCGCTGACGAAGATGTGCCCACTGAGCGGCAACAGTAGGGAGACTCATGAACTCAGCAGCAAACTGGGGCAGAACACTGGAGGTGAGAACAGCAACAACACGAGCATCCTCATCGACCCACTGAGTGTAGACGGTCAGATCGTGGCGATAGGTCTCGAGATCAGCAGAGTACTGTTTGAACTTCAGCTCATAAGCAGCAACAGCACTATCATCGGCACTCTGAGCAGCATCCTTGGGCTCCTGAGAAGCTTCAGCATCGAGAACAATCGGCGTCGGCGGAAGAGGAGCCATAGGAGTAGGGGGCACGGCGGACAGGAGACCTCGCCGGAGAGGACACCCCAAAAACAGAGACCGCTCATGTGAACGCGCATAAAGGCAGCGAAATCAGGATAATTCGCGCCATCGAAGATCACCGGGCAGCGAGGAATCACAATATAGCCCGATGAAGAAGACATCTCTCTCTCACTTTTTTTTCAGATCTCAGATCCGATCGGAACTGTAGCCGGATGGATCACTCGATCCTGATCAAGAACCAGGAGGCCGCCAGGAGGCACGGCGACGGGAGGCCGGCTGAGGAAGACTGGCGGCGGGGGAAGACCGACGGGGCGCGGCTGGTGGCGGATCCGAGGCACGGCCGGCGGCAGAGCCGAGGCGGGGCGCGGCCGGCGGCAGATCAGAGGCGGTGCGGGACGGGGCGGCGGGCGCCCAGGCGGGCGGTAGCAGCCCTCGACGGAGGAGAAGCGGCGGCGGCGACTGGCCAGGGCGGCGGGCAGTAGCCCACGACGAAGGAGAAGCGGCAGCGGCGACCGGCGGCGACGACGACGACAAGTTGTTGGCGGCAGGGACGGTGGCGGAAACAGCGACGAAGTTGCGAGAAAAAGGCTAACCTAGGTCTGATACCATGTTAGGAATACACAACTTGTATTCCTCTAGGGCCAAAGGCCACAATATATAGTACATGTACATGTGAAAATATGCAGGAAAACCCCCTAACAAGTGGGGACATACAATATACAAATATATATCTAACAAAGTCTACTCCACCAGAAAGGCGATTGAGTTGAGCTTGTGAAAAATCACGTTTACCAGTCTCAGAAATACCCAAAAAATCCAACTTATGATCTCTCACACAATCGGTAAAAAACAAATATTTAGCCAAGTCCCGAAGACCTCCGCTATTTGCAAACATGCCATTCATTGAGAAACAATTAGAGTTTTGGATACACGGGACCTCTTGCGAGATTTCTAGTTCTTTAACTTCCGACGAGATGCTGTCAGTTCATATAATGAACTCGGCCCGGTCTCATCAAAGCCCACATCTGATACTTCACCAACTAAGTGAGACAGGAGTTGACCATCTACTGTGGCATGCAACTCCTTCTCCATCGGTGAAGAATCAGGAACAAAAAAGACCTTAGGAGTAACCGTTAGATGGTCAACCTCCATATGCCTCAAAGCAGAACTAGAAAAAATAACTTTATGTGCAGATGTACCCAAAGTTACACCAACATTACCTAACTTATGAACAATAGAAGAATTGGAGAAAGAAAGAAAGGACTTGGAAGAGTTCACCGCACCCTGGTAGTCCAGATTCTTTTCCGCCTTCCTCCACGTAGCCTTTGCCCAAGGAATCCTCATCCATAACCGAAGCCCCCAGGATGTCCGAGTCATGACGGGAGCTCCTGCGGGGTGGGGTTCCCCCCACGGAGTGCCGCGCGCCTGCATCCAGCGATAGGCCTAACCCCGCCTGGGTCATACCATCACCCAACAAAGCCTGGCCACCATCATCGCGGTCGACCAGCCCCTCCTGGGCTAGCCTCCTCGTCGAAGACTCATCTAGCACCTCCTGTACGACCGGTTCTAGAACCGGTTCCGCCGCCCTAGGGATAGAGTGACCGAACATAGTAGTCCTCTCGTGCATGGTAAAAGCCGAAAGAGAAGTAACACAAGCCTTTCCACCAGAACCACAAGCAAGCTGTGAAGGAGAAACACGAGGCGAACTTAACACAGGCCTAGCTCCACGCATAGGCGAGTCCACCGGAAGAGCCTCCTGAGTTAAACTAATAAATGCTTTATCTGATGTTTCTTCTGAAGATTTGTGTTTGCAGCGCGCCTGATCGATGCTTGATGTTTGAGAAGCGCTGTCAGATTCTTGCTGAGATACACCAGGTTTTGAAATTGGTTTTGTGAACTTCCCAGCAGCTAGCTCATTCTTGTGCTAAACAAGCAGTGGCTACCCAATACCTGTATAAAACACGCTTAGAGAGTGACAACATTTATACTAATCCAGCTGATTAATGCAACAGGTGAATATAATGCTCTCTTATGAAGAGACAGAGATCGAGATTTTTTTTCCCGGTAAAAGGAGCAAAAGCTTCCATATTTTATTTCAGATACTACATGCCAACCAAACATTCCAGCAACCATCAGAGTACAGAAACTGTATGTACTCTTGATGTGGAATAGCTACACCTTAGACAGGCTAATATTGCTGAACGAACAAAACCCTGGCCATATCTTCAGCTTCAGGCCGGCTTCAAGCGATCACCCGTACCTATCTGCAAGATGGGCCAAAGTGAGAAGTAGGGTATAGCAGACCACATTGAATTGGACAATGAATCACTTTACCTTCACGACTGGGAACATTCTTCAGTTTGAAAATTGATTAATCCGATTATCTTCAAAAGGTTTTAGGCCCTTCACAAACCCACCCAAAGTGTGGCAACCTAAGCTTTTCTGGGCATGTTGAGCAATAAAGGAAGATATATGTTTTTTTTTCGCCAGATCGCCCTTGGTCAGACTGACTTTCTTATGTGCATACTGCATGGAAACTCAAAAGGAGATTCACAGCATATTGGCACAAAGAATGCAGACCTCCATCAGACAGTAACTACATGATCAGCAACATACATCCTTGAACTAAACAGTAATGTTTTATTCTAAAACAAGCAGTGCTCGATTTACAAGCAGTACTTCTTTCTTACCAAAGTTTGCCAACAATCAGATTCATTATGCAGAAAAAAAAAATTGCACCCTTCGATCCATAATAAGTGTCGCTCATCTAGTACAAAGTTTGTACTAGCTTAGTACAAAATGAGCGATACTTATTATGGACCAGAGGGAGTAATTTCTTTTGCAGCTAAATGTGTATTTACTCAAACAACTAGTACATTATGTCCAGAAAGCCAGATTCTAACCATCTATTCTAGAAAAAACATTACTCAAGTTACTGAAAATACAGTTTTTCAGGGAATCAGAGATCAGATTCATTATACAGGAAAAAAAAACATTAGCATAAGAATCCCCTTTTTTCTTGGCTAAGTATACATGTGTGTGTCTACTCAAAACTACTTGCTTCTACATCCAAAATGCTACATGCGAAAATGAATGTAGATGCATGGGCACCGCGTAGGACTTGGTGGTGCGGCGATCCGTAGCTTCCAGCTCCCCCTTACGATTGTACTTGAGGCCAAAGAAGGTGACATGAAGCGCGCAGCCATGGCCGGAGGCGTCTTCCATCTCCACATCTTCATGTATCACCCTCTCGACAAGGCAAAACTTGCTGTCGCCCATGTAAGTGAGAGTGGCCCCGAGGTGCCTCTCCGGGGGCACCTCCTGGAACAGCTTGCCCTTCGCCGTGGTCCATTCCGGCTCCGCCCTGCCGCTGCGGGAGGCGACCTGGCAGGCGCAAACGTAGTAGCCGCGGTGGTCCTTGCGGTGGAGCCCGACCCACGCGTCCAGCTCGCGGTCGAAGTAGCCCTGGCCAAGGAAAGGCAGCACCCACCGTCCATGCGACCTCCACTCGCCACGAACAGCGTTGAAAGAGTAGGTGCGCTCGCGGCGCCGGGTGTTCTTGTCTTCGGTGGAAAAGAAGATGGTGGTTCCGTCCGGGTGCACGGCGTAGGCGGCTACAGTCTCTTCGCTGCCGCAGAACGGTGCTGGAGGTGGGGCGTCGATGTCCCAGAACCACCTATGGATCTTGTTGCTCGAAAGCCCTCCACAGCGCACCCATGACAGCACCTCGAAGGACACCCGTGTCTGGCCGGTCTCACCGCTCTGGCCTGACAGCGCATACAGTTTCTGCTGCTGTTTCTCTCCGGCGGCCACGGTCAAGCCACACAGGTTTCCGGGTAGGTTGGGGCCCGTGGTCATCGCAGCGGTCTCGGTGTCGTAGGCAAGGGTGCAAGACTGCTCATTGCACGACAGGCCGTTCGCAACCAAGATCTTGCTGCCCAGAGAGGCGATGAACATGTCCTCGGCCCGGCCTGAATGGGCTAGCCGTGCTGCCGGGGGCTCGAGGAGACGCATGAGCCCAGCCCCAGCGCAACTGTCCTCGCCGCCGTCCTCACTTTGGCCGGCTAAAAAGTTGTCGGCATCAAGCTTGTGGATGCTGTACCCCTGCTCCCAATCATCCAAGACGATGTAGAGGTGCTTGCTCCGCCACCGGCTCCCCGGCTCTGGCACCTTGCCGCAGATGCAGCGGCACTGGTGGTGGTTTTGGTCGGCCTGCCGCTGCCGCTTCGACATGACAGTGGTGTTATCTGTGGCTAGAGGAAGAAGAAGACTCACACATACACTAGAAAACAACACACAGAGCTCTGGGCACCACACGCAACTTGTGCCTTTCTCTTGTTTTCCTTAGTCAGCTCAAGTGATTACATAGGCTTAAATAGCCAGACCAACGTGCACAAACGCACGCCCTACTACATGCAACACACACGGCCAAGCCACTAACGGCTTGATCCACTAAACACTCCACTAACCGCACACACTTGAGTCACTCCCAAGTTTTCTACAGATCACTACTCAGAGCTCCTTGACGCATTTCACAACTAACTACGCCCACTTCTCTCTCCACCTCTATCTGTAACGCAACTTGGCTACTAGGACTCCCCAAAGCATGTCGCGTGCAGCTAACTAAAATAATCTAACTTGACACCGTACAAGCACAGCACCAAGCTAACCTCTAAAACGACTAACAAGCTTGCAAATGTACACCTGAACACATCTCAAGGTGCACACTGCCGTAGCTTCTGACTAAATGCAAAAACTCATAAAATACAACTGAAAAAATAAACATGCTGAAATTCTAAACAACAAGGTTAACCCCAACAAGTGGCTTGACCTGTCTCCGTGGGCGCTCGTGGATCTACCTACAATCAGCAGCCGGCGGCATTGTTATAAAGGCTAGTGCTGAATCCGAGTTGAAAAGGAAGAGGAATCGAAGGACGAGGGTTATTAATCCGAGATCGAAACTGACTCGTGAACTTGCTAATGAAGGGAAATCAGTGCGTACCAGGTAACAATCTTAGTAGTGAAATCATTCGGAACCAGCAGGCCGGCAGGCGCCGGCGAGATCGCCGCCCGGCACGCGGGGAGGGCCGTCCGATCCAAAAGATCTGCGGGAATAGCCTGGGCTCCCCGGGTATGCGGAGGGGACGACGACCGCCGCCGGCTCTCCGATTGACCGGGTGATACGGGCTAGGGGTTCGCCAGCTCTCTCTCTCTCTCTCTCTCTCTCTCTTCCAGTCTCGCCGTGCCTTCAGTCGAAATTTCGCTGTAGAAGTTTTACTCGAATTTAAAAGTTATGTATCATATGCAAAAGAGTTAATAACGCTGGTCATACATAAACTTGTCCGTTATGTGCAAACTCGTACACAAATTTGCAAACAGTGATAAACTGGTCCACTAAGTTGTGATTGTGGTGCAAAAATAGTCCAAATCGTCCTAGTGCTTACACATGGCGCGGAGGCTCATCTCTACTACTAATAAAGGAGCAAACATAAACTTCTCTAAACGCACCCCACCAAACATACACGGAGGTATCTTAACCACACAATCAGACCTTCTTAATGCAATCTAACGGCATCCACTAGCCTAATATTCTTCCTTGGTGCACATAGCGAATAGGTTTGACGGACTGAAACTCTGCCCGCCCGAAAAACCCCGCCCCACGTATACCATAGTACCATCGCATAATAAACGCCAACAATCAAGGAAACCGATCATCACACCACGATCTCCTCTTCCTGAACCCTGCCCTCTTGAATCGCCAACAATCCTGATGTCGCCCGGTAGCAGCGTGCCATCGCTTCCTTCCTGGACAGCGAACCCTGCCATCTTGCCTCGCCACGAACCTCGACGTCTCCCGGCAAGCAGCGTAACCTCCCTGGACGGTGCCCTTGCCGCCTTTCTATACGGCGCCCTCGCCGCCTTCCTGTACGGCGCCCTCGCCGCCCTCTTCCGTCGCCGCCAATCTTGATATCATAGGCAAGCAGTGTAACCTCCCTAGATGGTTCCCTTGTCGCCTTCCTATACGGCGCCCTCACCCTCTTGCATCACCACCAATTCTGACATCGATTGGCAAGCAGCGTCACCTCACTAGACCATGCCTTTGTCGTCTTCCTGTATGGCGCCCTCGCTGCCTTCCTGGACGGCGAACTCTGCCTCTTGTCGACAAATCATGATGCCGCCCGACAAATAAACAGCATAACCTCCCTAGACGGTGCCATCGTCGCCTTCCCGGACGGCAACCTAGACGCCCGGAATAGCACCTTCGCACTTCTGGACGTCAAACTCGCTGCTCGACGGCACCTTCGACTTCCTGCATCGCACTGTCAGGTGTGCTGCCGCCCCTTCGTCGCCTCCTACACCGCCTCCGCCTTCGCCATCCTGTTAAAGTTTGTGATAGTCAATCTTTCAGTCAAAACTTCTTGCTTGCATGCTTGACCAACATAACTAGATATATTCAACATACCATGCTATAGATGTTCTTATTTAACATTACCATGGTCATATTCAAAGAGATTTTCAAATGAAAAAACTTTAGTTCGTACTTTGCAGATAAACAACACCACATAGCTTTTCAAATGAGCAACACCAGTTGGTGTTTTGCAAATAAACACCATGTGGTACATGCAAATTAAACCACAAATTAGCGTTCAAGCATTAGAAAAGGGCTCGCAGCAGGTTGCCAGAATGTAAACAAATTAGTTCTAGCAAGAATTAGGGAAGAACAGAAGATGTGGCTATTAAGATGGGCTTACTTTACTATCCATCCAAATCCTCCTTAGTGAAAGCACATTCTCTACATAATCCATCTGTTATGAGATCCTCAGCTGTCTCTGTCCCACATACCCTGATTAGAACATTCTTTTTTATCATGGAGGACCACAATAAAGTAAGCAGCTTCACGCTTGCTCTGCATAGTTGTATGAAAGAAATCATCAGATTTTCTCTAAAGGATATCACCATGTTATTTCTCTACCATATTTCCGTTATCTGCAAATGAATGCATGAGTACTACAAGACATTAAGCACATAATGGCACAACAAATGGATTGTCCAAACAGATTTCAAGTTATCAGCAACTAGATGATGCATATTAGACATTAGTGCGGTCTAAGAGGGTAAGTTCCTTTAACCAACCTATCAATAACTTCACAAAAATGGATCAATAGGTATAAGCAGAATCCAAAAAACTGGTTGCCGAGGGTCAGCTAAATGAGCATAAGATGAGAGGTGTCAGCAAAGAAACATTAAATATGTACAAATGCCACTTACAAGACTATTCGGAAATGGCTAGAACATAAATGTTAGCATAACTTAGAATGTTAGTACAATGAAGTCCTAGAATGAGTATGATCCATCTAAATATAGAAATATGAATTTCCCACTATATAAAATATTATTTTGGTTATCTGCCTAGCATTCAGCAGCCTCACCTGACCTGATCCGGCACGGCTAAAAGTAGTACTCCCTTCATCCTGAAAAGGATGTCGTAGATTTGTCTAAATTCGAATGTATCCAGACATTATATAGTACTCCCTTCGGCCCATATTAGTTGACTCAAATTTGTCTAGATTTTGATAAATCTAGACACTATTTAGAATATAGGTTCATCCAAATTTTGATAAATCCAAGTCAACTAATATGGGTCAGAGGGAGTATATAGATTCATCCAAATTTAGATAATTTTGCGACATCTTTTTAGGACGGATGGAGTAGTATAAATATACCTTGGCAACAAAAGAGAAGTACCAACTGCACTGTCATAATTGAAAGTTGTTGGTACTATTAGTAACCTTGTATTTGATGCTGGAGTTTATCTTTATATGCCACGTTAACTATAGTACTAAGACTCAGTTACTCTAGCACGTCCAAAATATAATATGCATATCATGAATCGTTTTTGCCTTAACACCGTCTCTTGGAGAGTTGAAACTATTGTTCAAATATGTTCGATATTTTCAGCCTAACGTGCCATTTTTTTGTCGATATTATGCACCTGATCATATCGGATACAGATCATGCGGTATTTCAAATGTTTGGGCAAGTAATAAGAGGTTTAGTTGCTTGAGAACCAACACGAACTCAGTAAAATGGAAATGAACTTCTAATGAGCAATGACTATGCTGCCAGATGGGCTTACCTATGTCTAATATCAGGTCACATGTTCCTTTTGTACAATCGTTTCGCCAATCTGCTCCAACTCGGTGCAAAATTGGTGTTTCTTTCTAAAGAAACCAATGCGAGAACATGGGTCAATCAGCGACATATATTGCAAGGTGGGTACAACCACTATCATTTCATACCAAAGATAGATATCAGCTACACGGCATCACAACATGAAGAAAGGAAAGATTCTTTGAAGAATTGAAGAGAAACATACATTTCCAGGTCCTAATAGCAAATTCAACTTCGTAACCACTGGTGATCTTGCAGTTTACATCAGAACTAGAGAAACACTCTTTGTTGAACTATGAAAGACATGATATGGTGAAGAATCTTATTGGGGATGCTGCGATCATGTCGCTGGTGTAATCCTCAAAACTTTTGTGTTTCATGTGCTTGTTGGACATATTATCAGGACAAAAGTAAACACTCTGAACACCAGAGACTCACTTGAGCGGATGGCAGAGGCAGTCCTATGCACCAAATTTTTGACTAACAGGTTGGCGAAGTGTAGAAATTTCAGATGTTGAATGACTGAATACAATAGTAATCTTATTGCAACTCTTGCTAAGTTGATATAATGGAGTGGATAGGTGCAATTATTAGCTATAGCAAGAATTTAATGGAAGAAAGTAAGTTTTCCCTTAGGACAGGGAACAGGACATAAGAGCTAACGCACATGTAACTATAAAAGAAGAACCAGCTGCTATCTAAAATTGTTTTCAGCAGATATGTTGCCTCTATAAAAATATGCAATGTTGCCAGCCAGACTTGCCAAAATCTATTCTTCCAATGATAGACATCATGAGAAAATTTGAAGAGAAAAGCAGAGCGGCTAAGATTTAAAGGGATCCCTAGGTCTTCACGTTGCAGCTGGAAGCAAGAAAACCAAATGACAGTCTTTTTTGCTGGAAGTCACTTTGGAACTGGAAAGATCCTATAGGATCTCCATCTAGCACAATTTGTTGATGAGTATTCACCATATTGGATTATTATTATTAATTGGTATTTATAAACATGGGAGTCTCATAATTAATAAATTTATCCAGTACAACAAAAGTCTACAGCCTCATCTTAGAAATTTCATTTGCATCATATATGATGATAAATCAAATCTAAAGCTAATTCTGGCTAAAAGTAGTGGCATATAGATGTGTACTTCTACATTGTTCTTCTCACTTTGGAGTTGCTTTCCGTGGCTTGCTTAATCAGATCAACATCTCATCTGGTGCTCTGATTTACTAAATATCACAATCTTTTCTTCCATTCTTATCACTTTGGTATGTGTAGCTATCTACATATATATGTAAGAAGTCGTCTTCGGAAGCGACCAAAGCCAAATTGAGCACAATCGAGACAAACGGGGGTCGAGGAATTACCAGTTGCGGCGAGGCGGGGAGGGGGTCGACCATCTACTTCGGGCACATGCCGTACTTGGGCCGCTCGAGGAGGCTCGAAACACGGCCAAGCCACCGGTGTAGGGCATCCTCGCTGATGTCCCTCAGTGCTCCCTCCTCTTCATCGCCTTGTCCTGCTGTTGGAGGAGGCTAGCGTTGTGGAGCTCTCCAACACGCGGTGGCCACGACCGTGTACCGGTGTAGACAAGTTTCGAGCTCCCGCCTCCGTCAGCGCCTAGCATTGGGTCGCCTGGCCTGCCGCCATCCTCCTCCTCCTGCGAGTGCAGCCTAGTCTCCAGTACCTCCTCTTCCTCTTTGCCGACCAGAATCAACGACGAGGGGCGGAGTAGAGCAGGGGCGCATCATTGGCTCGCCGAAAAGGGGGCAGCGTCGGTGAGGCTGGGGAGTAGGTGATCCTCGCGTTGGTGTGGGGAGATTGGGATGCGGCGGCTTGACAAGACAGAGAAAGGGAGCTATAGAGTGGATGAGATATAGAGAGGGAGAGTGCGGCTGGGACATGTCCATTTTGGGTTGTGGCCCTATGGGTGAGATTTTTTTTCTTTTTCTATGCTCAGCGACGTCATGTACTCCTGTTAAGGATTTCCAAAAAAAATTAGATTATAGTAAGATCCTTAGAACTATTATTAAGATTATTTTACTGTATATTTTTTAAAATACATTGAATATTGTCTTATTAAAATCCATAATCACTTAACTCATCATGTGGTTTGTGGATGTAAGACTTCATGGACCGAATATGAGATATTTTGTATGGCATTCTAGAGCATGTATATTTCGTTTGGTACCCTGATCATTTGTCTAAGTATTTACACATGCTCATTTGTACACGTTTTGTATATAATTTTTTATCACATTGTATAATGCATATGTAGGATGATTTTTTTATAACATTGTATAGTATGCAGGATGATTTTAAACCGAGGATGTTATTTTTGGTACATAATTTGTACAAAGATAATAGAGCTTTGGACAATATCTCTACAGGCATTATTGATAGCATGAATTGGTGAATCGTTCATAGGACAAAAATAGTCAACAATGTTGTTTAGTAGATGTTCCTTAAGTATCTTAGAACCAGTGTTAAATTGTAAGTTTTATGTAATAATTATAATATGTGCTCATGTTTCGCTGATAATACCATGCCGTGGATTGTATGTTGCATATGCATACATACACCATTGGATCATGCGCCCTATGTAAATGCCTCGATAACAATAATTGAATTATTAGAAGAAAAATAAGATTTAAAAGTCATTTCTTATAACTTTAAAGACGTGCGTTACACGTGCAAGCTTACTAGTGGAGCACTAGGAGGTCATCTCCATTGAGGTTGCGCGGAGGCTCATGGAGCACTAACGGTTTTAGCTGAGCCGCTCGTCACTAATTTCTCAAGATTGATTTGACCAAGCGATACACGAAGAAGGTCTCGTCGGGCAACGAGCCAATGACGACGACCACGTGAGCCGCAGGTGGAGCAGCGACCAGTGCGGATCACGCTCATCCGTGAGGTCAGCGCGGAAGCGCAAGAAGAGAGTTCATGCCATGGCGGTAAACGCACTCTCATGATCCAGGACGATATGGTTGTTCGAGATGGCACCAGACGCGGAGCCGAGCTAGTGCCGTCGGATGTTAGCACTAATCTTGATTTAGTTATCTGCATATTTGTTTACGTTTTGCATTTAGTTAGTTGAGATTAAGACTGTGCAAACCTGTTTTGATTGGTTTGGCCAGTTTGGGTTAGTTTAAATTTTTGCACTAGTTTCAAAATTTAGATTTTGTTTGTAAAGGAAAATGAACTAAAATGTAATTAGCCGGTTTGGATGGTTTGGCCTGTTTCATATTTTGCACACCCTTAGTTGAGGGCTTCAGGCTGCATGCATGGTGAGATGCTGCTCTGCCGTGTGATGCGGAGAGTTAGGCGAGATGCCGATGGTGGCGAGAGAGGCTGCTGAGCGTGTTGGTCCTGTTAGCTGCATCTGTGTGTGCATGAGTGACCAGGTCAGGTTCTGTTAAGAGTGATTCTAGGAGAGATCGGGCCAGCTCTTAGTGGTGGAGTGCATAGCTACGTGCGTACAGACGTGTTGTTAGTGGCCGGAGTGTGTCACCTAAACGCGTGTGCGTGTGTGCTATTTAAAGAGTCTGTAAGCATGTTTGTTTGGACAAGAGATATATAGAGAAGAAAAGCTCGTGCTGTGTGAGGCAAACGAGACCCAAAATCTCCTTGTTCCTGTGTGCGTTTGAGAGCTGAGCGAGTCATCTCTATCAACAGAAGAGTGGTCCCAGAGCCGCGACATCTTGAACAGCCGTGCCATCCTGGTGGCCACTATCCCGGCGTCAGAGTGCAGGCATGGTTCTCGCCTGAGATGGCGCACCGAGCGGCATAAGCAGGAGCGCGTTGGCATCTTTCGAGCGGCTGGTGCGGAGGCTCATGGAGCACTAGGAGGTCATCTCCATTGAGGTATGGCGCCGAAGGAGGCAGACAGGTTTATGCGCGCCAAACCACCGCCGCCTGTGAGGACGCCTTCATGGCCTACCCCAAGAAGCTCTCCAGCCACGGTGTGCATGATCTTGTACGTGGTGACCTCCCTATCGGCGCTACAGTTCATGCAGCTGCTCGGGCTCAAGGATCAGACATGGACCAATTGCAAGTCGGCGCTCGTTGGCGCGACAGAGGCCAATGGGAGAATAGCCACGCCTCCTCAGACCGGCGGCCAGGCTATCGGTGGCAAACACCATATTGGCAAGGTCGGCCTCTCTTGCCATGCTTGCCCTTGCCACAGAGCCCGTACCTACACCCGTGCTGGTGGAAGATACCGAGGCCTAGATGCACGACGGACTAGGGATGCTCAGCTCGTCGAGCACCGAAGCAAGTTTAGATCAATTGGGGAACATACGGTAAGGACACAACTTCAAAAAAGAAATATACAAGGTGCTTTTTATAAAAGCAACAATGGCACTTGTCACCCACTCACCCTCGGAACGAGTGTGGACGAATTTGCACCCGTCCCACAAGTATGTGGACCAGTTCACCACGAATTGTAAGTTTGTATACTAATTTGCTCTCATGGGACAAGTTTGTGTACCCTCGGTGAAAAGCTACTTTCTTCGACCCATATTAATTGACTTAGATTCATCGAAATGCAAATATATCTAGTTAAATTTTAATGCTAGATGTACCTGTATCTAGAAAAATTTGAGTCAACTAATATAAGGAAAATTTATCCAAAATAAATAAATGGATTTTTTGAATAAATACTTCCTCTGTCTTAAATTAGTTGACTCAATTTTATAAACTAAATTGAAATAAAGGTGTACACAGAAAATCATACTATATAGCATTGTGTGGCCGTACTTATAGAAAAGCTTAAATTATAACTTATAAATTACACGGAAAGTGTTCCCAAGTTATGGTGCTTCCTTCATTTTAAATTTTTAAATCATATTTAAATGTTTTAAAAGAATTTAAAAAATTCATGAACATAGTCAATGTTCTATCTTAGACCATGTACTATGTACACTTAAAGCGGTTCAACGAGGCTTTTAAACCCGTTTCATACATAGTGGGGCATCGCATAGCGATAGAAATATATTTTCTTTGCCCACGTGGTGTGAGGTCGTCTACCTGCTGCTTGAGGTCAGCCTGTTCATACGGTAGATTGAGAAAGTAAAATATGATCTTCTATTACTGCTAGGGCCCATTTGTATAGTATAGTACGGTTCTATACATAGTGGCAAATTGGTAGCGATTCATTCCCTGACAAGTTTTTGGGTTGGGCACCACATAGTACATGGTCTTAGAAGCATGGAAAATCATGACATGAAATTCATTTTATTGAGGACTAAAACGACAAAATCAGATATGTTATTCTTTCTGGGACGGAAGAAGTATATCACTTCAATCTAGGATTGCCATGCTAGACTCCGCATATCTTTTGACGAGCACGTTATCCTTGTAACCATTTTGTCGAGCAAAAAAGTAGAAAGAATAGCAATTTCAATTCCATCTAAAACTTTATAAATTCCTTAATAGTTGGTATAAATTCGTAAGCCGGGTCGGCTGATACGCTTTAAAAAGGTTATTGTTCTATATATTCCTTTTCTAGCCTTTCTCTTTTGATGTCGCAAAGTTGTTTTGCCAGTTGTCTAAAAGAACTAATAGCAAACATTTTTATATGGCAAACTAATTCAAACTCAATTCATTAAGGGCTTGTTTGATTCGTGGGATAGGAAACACATAACAATAAGAAAAACGCGGGATTAAAATGTCATGTCTAGTTGAATCCTACAGAATTTGGAGCCATCTTGAATTTTTCTTAAAGAAGTGTTTGATTCACGGGAAAAACAAAGGAATCGTAACATGAGGTTGAGCTGAATGAAAAGTTTCCTCCAAAACATAGTGTAATTATGAAAAAAAAATCTAAGGGTCAAATCCTATGAATCAAATAATGCACATAGAAAAAATTCCTAAGGATCAAAATTCCAATGCGATTTCTTTGAATCAAACGATCCCTAAAATTGTTCAAAAAAAGCTCACTGAAATTTGTGTCTTTTTTTGGTCATGACTGAAATTTATGGCATGCCTACTACTAGGCTCAAATCTATCTCACAAAGCTACTTTAGAAATTTGCACCCTTGGCCTCTAAATTTTGATGGAGTGGTAACCTAGATAAGAGGTCAATGCATTGCTCTCTTGGGACAAGATGTCCGTACCAAAAGGAAGAGGAGGAATGGGATTCCGTGATTTCCAACTTTTTAACTTGTCCCTTTTAGAGAAGCAAGGATGGAAATTAATGGCTCCCCAAGATTCTTTGTGTGCCCAAGTCTTGCGGAGTAGGTACTTCCATGATAAAGATTTCATGTTGGCAACTGTGCCCATGATGGCCTCTCGCACTTGGAGCTCAATCATTGCAGGCGTGGAGGCGTTGCAGACCGGAATCATAAAGAGAATTGGCTCAGGAAGTTCGATTTCGATTTGGAATGATAATTGGATGTCGGGTGCACATCATATGATACCTCTTGGGAGGAAATATGAGAGCACTTTCGATTTTGTAAGTGAATTGATAAACCCTGAGACACACATGTGGAATAAGGAAGCTTTGGAGGCGAACCTGTTTCCCGTCGATGTGGAAATAATTCGGCAAATTCCATTGAGGAGTATAGGCGGGGATGACTGGACAACTGTAGGGGTTCGTAGCATGAAAAACAAAAAAATTCTACCGCATGCATACAAACAAGCCAAGATCTATCTAATAGATTGTAGCAACGAGTCGATAAGAGTACTCACCCTCAAAGATTACAAAGCGGTTAACGAGAGCAGATTCTCGTGGATGATGTAGTCGTATACTTGCCGATCTCAAGATCGTGTAGACGATCCTTCCGGCGCTGTGTTCCGGCAGCGCTTCCGCAGTCGGTCACACGTTCGGTACTCGATGAAGAACTTCCTCTCCCTTATTCCAGCAGGCAGCGGAGGTTGTAGTTCTCTCCTCGTGATTCCGGCAGCACGACGGCGTGGTGTCGAAAGTAGAGGAAAGATCCCGCAGGGCCTCGCCTAAGCCGGTGCGAGTTATGGTGGATCTAGGGTTTCCGGGCGATCTAGGTTTAGAAGGCCGGAGAGGAGGAGGTGGTGTCGATGGTGGCTAGGGCGACGATGACGGGCCGTTGGCGGCGCCAGGCAGCGGCGGCGCTGGGCGGCGGCGGCGCACGGGTGGGGAGGGCTGGTGTTTTGTTCTTTGGGGCAGCCCTCCCCCTCTATTTATGAGAGGAGGGGCAGCCTTGGGAGAGGGGAGTTTGAATCCATACCCAAACCCAAGTTGGATAGAAGGAAGGAATCTTTCCTTCTTCCACTAGGAAACTATTGTTCCAGTTTGACTTTTCAAACCTCCTTTATAACTTTCAATTTAGAGTTTTAATTCTCTCTCGAAAATGCCCAACCAAGTGACCTAGGACATGATCCAATCATTCCACTTACCCATGAAACATTCATGGACCATTCCCCTTCCGGTCCGGTGAACCTTCTAGAACCTCTCCGATCAAAACATTGAAATCATTCCCGAACTCCAGAATCGGACTTTCCTTATATGAATCTTCTTCTCCGGACCATTCCGGATCTCCTCGTGATATCCCGGATCCCATCCGAGACTCCGAATAACATTCGGTTTCCCTACTTACATTCCATATCTACTAAACAACATCGAAACCTTAAGTGTGTCTCCCTACGGTTCGTGAATTATGCGGACATGACCGAGACACTTCTCCGATCAATAACCAATAGAGGAATCTGGAAATTCATATGGCTCCCACATATTTCTATGATTACTTTGCGATCGAATGAACCACTTACATACGATACCAATTTCCCTTTGTCTCGCGATAGTTTACTTATCCGAGGTTTGATCGTCGGTATCTCTACATACCTAGTTCAACCTCGTTACCGATAATAGGATGACATGTGATCCCTTGTGAGGCAGTCACATGCTTGCAAGCTAATAGGATGACATTCCACCGAGAGGGCCCAGAGTATATCTATCTGTCATATGGATGGACAAATCCCACTCTTGATCCATGTGCCTCAACACATACTTCCCGAACACTTAATGCCACCTTTATAGCCATCCAGTAACGGTGTGGTGTTTGATGTCATCAAAGCATCCTTCCGGTGATGGTGATTAGCATGATCTCATGGTCGAAGGAATTAGGTTAATATGTATCAGAAAGCTTATAGCAAACAAACTATTGAAATGAATTGATCTTTATGCTACGCTTATCTATAGGAGTATGTCCATCATACCATTCTCCTAATGATATGATCTTGTTGTTAATAACATCTCAATGTTCATGATCGTGAAACCACGATCATCTATCAACCAACAAGCTAGTATTACAAAGAGGCTTTACTAGGGACTCTAATTCAGTTTACAAATCACACAAGTATTAATGTTTCCGGTTAATGCTATTATAGCATGAATGTAAACATTTATCATAAACACAAAGATATAATAATAACAACTTTTATTATTGCCTCTAGGGCATATCTCCAACAGTCTCCTACTTGCACTAGAGTCAACTAATCTAGATTACATGGTAATATACCGAACACCCATGGCGGTTTGGTGATGGTCATGTTTCGCCCTCGGGAGAGGTTGATTCAACGGATCCGCCACATTCAGATTTGTGTGTACTTTGCAAATCTTTATGTCACCATCTTGGGCATGCTCTCGAATAGTGTGAAATGTAGCTTGATGTGCTTCAGCTTCTTGTGTGGCCTTGGTTCTTGCGCATTGTCTATGGCGCCCATGTTATCACAATAGATAGACATAAGGTCCAACGCACTTGGAACCACACCGAGCTCTGTAATGAACTCCTTCATCCATATTGCCTCTTGTGAAGCCTCTAAAGCAGCTATGTATTCCGATTCAGTTGAAGATCTCGCCAGAACGCTTTGCTTTGCACTCCTACAGCTAACTGCTGCACCATTCAAAGTAAATACGTATCCATATTGAGATTTAGAATCATCCGGATCGGTGTTCCAACTAGCATCGGTGTAACCATTAACAACGAGTTGTTCATCACATCCATAAGAAAGAACCATATCCTTAGTTCTTCTGAAGTACTTAAGAATGTTTTTGACCGCTGTCCAATGATCCACTCCAGGATCACTTTGATATCTGTTGGTCAAACTAACAACATATGCAATGTCGGGTCTAGTACATAGCATGGCATACATAAGAGATCCTATGGCTGAGGCATAGGGAGTCTTACTCATCCTTTCTCTATCTTCTGCCATTGCAGGACTTTGAGTTTTACTCATGGTCGTATTGGGCAACATGGGCAAGAACCTTTTCTTGCTATCTTTCATTCCAAATCTCTTTAGAACTTTGTCCAAATATGTACTCTGTGACAATGATATTAGGCGTCTCGATCTATCTCTATAAATCTTTATGCCTAATATGTAAGCTGCTTCACCAAGATCTTTCATTGAAAAACTATTATTCAAATAATCCTTGACACTATTAAGAAGGTCTATATCATTCCCAATCAATAATATGTCATCTACATATAGTATTAAGAATGCTACAGAGCTCCCACTCACTTTCTTGTAAATACAAGCTTCTCCATAAGTTTGTATAAAACCAAAACTTTTGATCACCTTATCAAAACGTTGATTCCAACTCCGGGATGCTTGCTTCAATCCATAAATGGACCGCTGAAGTTTGCATACCTTGTTAGCATCTTTAGGATCGGCAAAACCTTTGGGTTGTACCATATACAACTCTTCATCAATGTCTCCATTGAGGAACGCCTTTTTGACATCCATCTGACATATCTCATAATCATAATATGCAGCGATTGCTAATAAAATCCTCACAGACTTTAGCTTCGCTACCGATGAGAAAGTCTCATCGTAGTCAACTCCTTGAATTTGTCGAAACCCTTTTGCGACAAGTCGAGCTTTATAGACAGTAACATTACCATCAGCATCTGTTTTTTTCTTGAAAATCCATTTGTTCTCGACAGCCTTCCGGCCATCCGGTAAGTCCACCAAAGTCCATACTTGGTTTTCGTACATGGATCCAATCTCGGATTTCATGGCTTCTTGCCATTTATTGGAATCTGGGCTCATCATCGCTTCCTCATATGTCACAGGTTCATCGGTGTTGTATACCAACATGACACTCAGAACGGGATCATACCAATTAGGAGTGGTACGAGTTCTTGTTGACCTGTGAGGTTTCGTAGTTACTTCAACCGAAGTTTCATGATCAACATCATTAGCTTCCTATCTTATTGGTGTAGGCGCCACATGAACTACTTGAAAGGATAGAGATGTCACCTATAGGGGGGTGAATAGGAAATTTCAAAACTATTACGGTTTTGGCTTGATAGAATGCGGAATTAAACTAATGTTGATTTTACAAGCACAAAACCTTAATACACTAGGCTCAACTAAGTGCACCAACAACAAATTAAGCTAAGCAAGATAGCACAAGATAAATATACCACAAGTGATAAGCAAGATATAAGTACTTCAAGCTCGATGGCTATCACAAGGAAAGTAAGCTCGGATATAGAGATAACCGAGGCACGCGGAGACGAAGATGTATTCCCATGTTCACCACCTTTGGGAAGGGGGCTATGTCACGTTGGATAGGTGTGAGGTTCCACGAAGGATTCCTCACGCGCCACAAAGACTCACCTTCTTATCCGAGTCTATCCCACGAAGGAATAGGCCCTTTCCTTATGGCTAGCTTTTCCTCCACTCCGGAGATGGCAAGCTCCACATGACGAGGTTTAATCTCGTCAATGCCCATTGTTATGTACTTGGGTTTTGGAGAAGATGGGGATGCTGGAGATCGCGGAACGGTTAGCAAACAAGCAACACGGGGACACGAGGTTTACCCAGGTTCAGGCCCCCGGAGGGAAAACCCTACTCCTGCTTGTCTACTCTTGATTACGGCGGAACCGAAGATTACAGGGGTGCGCAGATGCAATCTGGCGTGGAGGTGTGTATGCGGTGGTGTGCGAGAGATTGTAAGAGACCTCCTTGAGGTGGCGTGGAGGTGTGTATGCGGTGGTGTGCGGTGGTTCAGACAATCTCCGGATGGACTGCTTGACGGACTTGGCGTCTGGAAATACGTTGAGTGCGTGCTCGTCGAATTCCCTGGGAACTCCTGGCATGTCCGCAGGACACCAGGCGAAGATTTCCCAGCGCTCACGGAGGAATTCGACGAGCGTTCTTTCCTATGCGGGGGTGAGGTCGTTCGTGATCAGCGCCGTCTTGGAGGCATCCGTCGGGTGGACCTGCACCTTCTTTGTGTTGATGGTGGAGTCGAAAGACATATCAGGTGCATTTTGTCGTGCGACTGGGGGTGCCCCATTGTCCGTCACCTCGCGGAGCCTTACGAGCTCCTCTTGCATACCAAATGACTAGGAGATTCTGTTGAAGTCCATGTCGCAGTGGTCCGATCGGGTGAAGCTCCCATGGACCGTGATGACGCCCCTGGGTCCTGGCATCTTGAGTAGCAGGTACGCGTAGTGTGGTACTGCCAGGAACCTTGCGAATGCTACACGCCCGAGGATGGCGTGGTATTGTGATGGCCAGTCCACCATTTCGAACTCGAGCCGCTCGCATCGAAAGTTATCCGGTTTGCCAAAGATGACGTCGAGCCATATCTTTCCCAGGGGGAATATTCCCTTTCCTGGAACGATGCCATGGAACATTGTGTCTGACTGTTCTAGGCTGCACAGCGGGATCCGCATTGCTGCTAGGGTGCTTACGAACATCAGGTTGATGCCGCTGCCACTGTCCATGAAGACGCGGCTCATCTCGAAACCTCCGATCTGCGCCTCAAGCACCAGGGCAGCATGACCTGGGCGAGGGACCTGGAAAGGGTGATCCGAACGGCTGAACGTGATGCAGGACTCCGATCCGCTGAGGTACTCAGGAATGGCGGGTGGAGCTGTCACGGCCAGGTTGATCTGACGGGTGATTTTCTTCTGCACCCTATTCGTTGGGCGCCCTTTTTGGATCATCAGCGCTCCTTTCGGCGGGGGATACCCGTGCCCACCGTTATTCTGTGCGAGTGCGACTGGGTGGTTTGGGCCTCCTACAGGTGGGGGTGGAGGAGCTCCATGCGCTATCTCGCCAGGTGTGGGTGCGTTCCCGAATCCAGGGTTTGGGGCTTGCTGCCTCATCTGAATCATGCTTTCGCTGAGTTTCTGGAACTCGCGGCAGTCCTTGAGCATGTGTCTTGCCTTCTTCTTACCATCCTGCTTGTCGATGTAGAAGTGGATGGTGCATGGACCCGACAGTTTTTCGTATGCTGAGGGTCCGTCGTCACGACCGCGGCGCTGCCACGACTGTGTTGGGCGTCCTCCATCGCAGAAATTGCCTCCGCGATATCCGCCGCTATTGCGGTTGCCATCGCTGTGGCGGTCGGCGTAGCCAGCCGCGACCATGTCGGGTCCATCACGATCGTCGTAGACGCGTGATCTCCTCTTGCTACGGCGTTCTCGCCGTCGGCCGTAGTCATCCTCTTCCTCCGAGTGCGCTCGGTGGACGGAGTCCTCGCCGTTGGCCCACCTGTTGGCGATGTCCATGAGGTGGTCGAGGGTCTTGGGCTTGACGCGCCCAAGTTCTTCCTTGAAGTCATGGCGCTTGACGCCGTCCTTGAAGGCGTCGATAGCCCTTTCTTCGGAGATGTGCGCCGCGGAGTTCTTGGTGTTGGACCAGCATAGTATGTACGAGCGAATGGATTCGCCCGTTCGTTGAGTGCAGGCTTGCAACTCCTCGATCGAGGCAGGCCTCTTGCTGGTGCCTTTGAAGTTTCGGAAGAAAATGTACGCCAGATCCTCCCAACTTCGGATGGATCCTGAGGATAGGCTGCTTAGCCAGATCCGACCTGCGCCTGTCAGCTGCAGCTGAAGGCATTGCATGGCGGTTTCCCTACTTCCACCGTGTAGCTTTACGGACGACAAGTGGTCGCTGAGCCACGCCTTGGGGTCCTGTGTGCCGTCGAACTTCGGAGTGTCCGAAGGGAGCCTGAAGTTTCGCGGCATCCTTGTCCGTCGGACAGATCTACTGAAGCATCAAGCTCTGCAGAGTTCTCCTTCGTCTTCATCCATCTCGGATTCAGACGAGCATACACGCTTAGCGCGCGCTTTGTCAATCTTGCGCTGCGTTAGCTCGTTTCGAGCGTCGTAGTCGTGACTGCGATGGCGTGAACTCTTATGCCTTCGAGGAAGGTCATGCTCTTCGTCCTCGGATGAGGGTGTGGGGCTGCGGTTGAATCTGACCGCAGCCTTCTTTTTTGGCTCCGCAGGAGCTTCTCCGTGGAGCGCAGCTCCAACGAGTCTGAGTCCGGTAAGCGCGGAATTGTGCATGGCCCTCTTCGGGTCTCCCTCCGGAGGTGGGTGGGACGCGAGGTACGCGGTGGCTGCCATGATCGCAGCTTGTGGCGTTTTTGGGATGACGTTGTCGTCGGCGTCCATCTCCATGAAGAACGCGTTGAGGGCTCGGGTCACCTCACGACGCTCTTTGGGGTCCATGTTCTCCATCTGAGAATGGTGCTTGTTGCCGTTGTTGCTGTGCGAGCTGGAGCCAATGCCCATGGAGGAGAGCGCAGCTCATCGCGCACTGGACTCCGAAGCTGCTTGCTTGCGCTTGTCAAGCACTTCCTGCATCTTGATCTGCTTCTTGTGCTCCTCGATGAGGAGCATGTGGTATGCCATCAGTAGATCTCGTGAGGCATCAGCGGGCAGGATCTTGTTGCCTGCCACGGCCTCGCGTGCTTGAGCCCATCCCTCCTTGTCGAGGTGGATGACCCGATTGTTGTTTTCCCCGTTGGGTGGGGGGATTGGCTTCTTCTGTTTCCACTGTTTCTACCCTGCGGGTTGGGTGGTGGATTGTGTTCTTGATCCTGGATGACCGCGGTGCACTGGTAGCGCTCGTAGATCGGTCTGCTGCTGTCGCAGCTTTCAGATCTGGAACCATAGGTCACTTCATCTGATGGCGGATCGCACAGATCGGAGTTGCAACTGCTGTTGTCATAGGACTCGTCTGTTGATGATGAGATGCGTAGCACAGGGTGTGGAGCCCATGAAGCGGGCCTGATCGATGGTAGGGCACCCGCTCTGGGAGGCGGAGAGTGTCGGTCTGCCCCACCTGGAAGCAGAAGCTCCCGAATAGGATCTCGAGTCCATCGCCCACGGGCTCGAAGTCCTTCATGGTGGCCGGTGAGTGGGCGGTGAAGTCGAAGGCGCCGAAGAGGAGATGACTCTCCGTCGCTGCGGAGTTGTAGATCGCTCGGGTTGGGACCGTCACGATCGCACAATCAGCGTTCCCAGTTCCCACAGACGGCGCCAATTGACGAGGTTTAATCTTGTCAATGCCCATTGTTATGGACTTGGGTTTTGGAGAAGATGGGGATGCTGGAGATCGCGGAACGGTTAGCAAACAAGCAACACGGGGACACGAGGTTTACCCAGGTTCAGGCCCCCAGAGGGAAAACCCTACTCCTGCTTGTCTACTCTTGATTACGGCAGAACCGAAGATTACAGGAGTGCGCAGATGCAATCTGGCGTGGAGGTGTGTATGCGGTAGTGTGCGAGAGATTGTAAGGGACCTCCTCGTCGTGCCCCCCTGGCCCTTATATAGAGATAGGCAGGTCCCAGGCACAGATCGAGTCGGTTACAGGTTTTAGGGTTTACCCCTTGAATTTCCTATCTACTCTAGTCTTGCTCTCCAAGGATCCTAAAGCGTCATGGGCCTTGGTCACCCGAAAGTCTTCATGGGCCGGCGTATATTTGTCGTGGGCCTTCCTTGGGCTGGACCAGGTATGCTGAGATCATGTACCCGCGGGGTATAACCATGTCACCACAACCAATTCACAAGCTCCACGAAGGAGAAGCCTGGGTCTCTTCACAATCTTCCACGAAGAGAACACCGCGGCACCAACCGCCAAGCCAACTAGGAGGTCACCCTCCAAGAGTAACAAGCTCACGGTCTCTTACCCGAACAAATCGTAATGGAGAGCTCAACACTTATGCAAAAATGCAAAGCAAGAACACCAAGGGTGCTCAAATCCTTCACTCTCAAATACCACCAAAGAAATAAGTTCTAGGGAGGAATTAGAGAGGAAGAACAATGGTGGAAACCAACAAATGACTCCAAGATCTAGATCCAATGGGTTCCCCTCACTTAGAGGAGGATTTGATTGGTGAGGATTGTAGATCTAGATCTCCTCTTCCAAATCCCTCAAAAAGATGCAAGAATCATAGGAGGGAAGGGAGAGGAAGAAAGCTCAAAGGGGTCAACAATGGAGGTAAAAAACGTGCTCAAGAGCCTTAGAACTTTGGGGAAGAAGCCCCCCTTTTATACCCCTTCAAGGGGATGACCGTTGGAAGCAAGATGCGCTGGGCGAACATGTTCCGACGCCGAAACCGGCGCCGCCGGATCAGCCGCCGGAATTTCCGGTCAAAACAGAAAGTTCCGGTACAAACCGAAACAGCATACAGAACAGTTTTTCGGCGGTTTTCCAAAAATTTCCGGCGGTCGCCGGAATTCCGCTGGAACCAAACAGGGCACACGAAAACGGCGATAACTTTTGCGTCCGGACTCCGATTTTGATGATCTTAGGATTGTTTTGACGAGGACAACAAGCCCTAAAAGATAGTGCAGAGAAACATCATAGTCCAGCAAAGAAGAATAGAACCAAATAAATAAAGGTAAGAAGCCTCCCTACACGAAGAACCGATAAAACCTTCAAACTCGAAAACGACATAGAAGATGCATACGAATTCCGTTTTCGATGAACTTGGGCTTGTTGAAGAGCTAGCAACAAGCTCAAGAACCTCACATGGAGAAACACAAGAAGCAACAAAATAGGAAGATGCACAGAATGCAAAGGATTGAGTTCCCTATGACGATGTGATCAAGTTACCCAACCGAAATCCCCTCTTAATAGTGCGGCTATGTATCCTATAACCCGGTCTCCCAACAACCACCTTGAGACCGGTAAAAGGAAAACCTAGCAAGGCCATACCTTTGCCTTGCACATCCCGCTTGATCTTGATGACAACACTTCAATCTCCATCCAAGCCAGAATGCATCACTTGATCATTGTTGCTTCGTGAAGACTCCTAATTTGCTCCCCCATACACCACTATTGGATAGATTCATTAATACATGTCTTCATTGTTGGATATATGCCCTAGAGGAAATAATAAATATAGTTATTATTATATCTTTGTGTTTATGATAAATGTTTACATTCATGCTATAACAGTATTAACCAGAAACATTAATACTTGTGTGATTTGTAAACTAAATTAGAGTCCCTAGTAAAGCCTCTTCATAATACTAGCTTGTTGATTAATAGATGATCATGGTTTCTTGATCATAAACATTTGAGATGTTGTTAATAACAAGATCATATCATTAGGAGAATGGTATGGTGGACATACTACTATAGATAAGCGTAGCATAAAGATTAAGTCATTTTAAATAGTTCAATTGTTATAAGCTTTCTGATACATAGTAACCTAATTCCTTCGACCATGAGATCATGCTTATCACCATCACCGGAAGGATGCTTTGATGACATCAAACACCACACCGTAACTGGGTGGCTATAAAGGTGGCATTGAGTGTTCGGAAAGTATGGGTTGAGACACATGGATCAAGAGTGGGATTTGTCCATCCATATGACGGATAGATATACTCTGGGCCCTCTCGGTGGAATGTCATCCAATTAGCTTACAAGCATGTTACTGTCTCACAAGGGATCACATACCACGATAACGAGAAAGGGGTACTTATCGGTAACAAGGTTGAACTAGGTATGCAGAGATACCGACGATCAAAACCTCGGATAAGTAAAATATCGTGAGACAAAGGGAAATTGGTATCGTATGTAAGTGGTTCATTCAATCACAAAGTAATCATAGAAATATGTGGGATCCATATGAATTTCCAGATTCCTCTATTGGTTATTGATCGGAGAAGTGTCTCGATCATGTCTACATAATTCACGAACCGTAGGGAGACACACTTAAGGATTCGATGTTGTTGAGTAGTTATGGAATGATGAGTAAGAGACCGAATGTTGTTCGGAGTCTCGGATGGGATCCGGGATATCACGAGGAGATCCGGAATGGTCCGGGGAATAAGATTCATATAAGGAAAGTCCTGTTTCGGAGTTGGGGAATGATTCCGGTGTTTTCATCGGGAATGTTCTTGAAGGGTCCCGAAGGTCCGGAACTCCAGAGGGGAAGGGTACATGAATGTGTCATGACAATATGGAATGGTTGCATCATGTACTAGGTCACTTGGCTGGGCAAAATAAAGGAAGAAATCAAATCCTAGTTTGAAAGTCAAATGCCAATTTGAAAAAGTCAAACGGCAAGTTTGCTTGGTGGAGGGAGAGTAGGAAACCTACTTGGGTAGGAGTTCCTCTCCCTCCACCCGCTGGCCAAGGAGGCCGACTTGGGGGAGGACTCCTTCCTCCCAAGCCGCGCCTTCCCACCTATATAAGGAGGGGCAGGGCTGCCCCTCTTCCCTACACCTCAAACCCTAGCTTTGGCGCCTCCACCTCCAAGTGCAGCCGCCGCCTAGGGTTTCCCCTCTCCAACTCGCCGACTTGGGGCTTCCCAAGCCCTAGCCGCCGGCCAATTTTTCCCCCTTTGGTGCCTATAAACCCTAGATCACCAAGGCCTCTCTCATAGTCCACCATACTCGCTTTGGCTTAAGGCGAAGCCTTGCGAGATCTCCCCTCTACTTCCAGTACCACGTCGTCATGCTGCCGGAATCGCGAGGAGAGTGCTACAACCTCCGCTGCCTACTGGAACAAGGGAGAGGAAGGTCTTCATCGAGTACCTAACGTGTGACCGACTGCGGAAGCGCTGCCAGAACGCAGCGTCGAAAGGATCGTCTACGCGATCTTGAGATCGGCAAGAGTACGACTACATCACCCACGAGAATCTGCTCTCGTTAACCGCTTTGGAATCTTCGAGGGTGAGTTCTTCTATCGACTCGTTGCTACAATCTAGTAGATAGATATTGGCTTGTTTGTTTGCATGCGGTATAATTTTTTTGTTTTCCATGCTACGAACCCCTACAGTGGTATCAGAGCCGTGTCTATATGTAGATCTGTTGCACGAGTAGAACACAATGGTCATTGTGGGCGGTGGTGATTTTATTATCAATTGCTTCTTGTGTACTTTGCATCTTGAGGTATGATGGGATGAAGCGGCCCGGGCTAACCTTACATGACATCGTTCATGAGACTTGCTCCACGCTCAACATGCAACTTGTATTGCATAAGTGGCTTTGCGGGTGCCTGTCTCTCTCATTATAGTATAGATCCAATTTACAACGGGCACTTGATAGTTCAAGCATCAACGTTGTGTTTCTTGTTCGTAAGTTAGAGCGACACTTATTGAAAGCCCCAAACCACGTAAAATATGCAAAGAAAATTAGAGGCGTCTAAGTTTGTTTTGCAGGGGTGTGCTGTGATGTGATATGGCCATGATTGTGATTATATTTGATGTATGCAATGTTCCTTATTGTAAGTTGGCAACCGGCAGGAGCCATATGGTTGTCTTTAAATTCTGTTAAGACCCGTGTGTCTATTCAAAGTAGTTGTAATAGTTGAAGCTGGTGGACAACAACCATGGAATGACGCCATTGACCTTGACGCAATGCCGGTGATGATGGAGATCATGTTCGTGCTTGAAGATGGAGATCGGAAGCACAAGAAGAAAGGCCATATCATATCACATATTATGAATTGCATGTGATGTTAATCCTTTATGCATCCTGTATTGCTTAGTTAACGATGGTAGCATTATAAGATGATCCCTCAAGCACACAAATTTCAAGTTTTAAAGTGTTCATCCTTAGTAAGCACCGTTGCTAAAGCTTGTTGTTTCGAAGCACCACGTGATGATCGGGTGTGTTAAATTCTGCAAGTGTATACAACATGAGCAAGCCAGATTTGCTCATGCGGAAGCTAAGGTTTGATCTTGACGAGGCTAGCATGTACAGACAGGGTATCGGAACACGGATCACTGAAAGGTAAAGCATGAGTCATATAGTAGATATGATGAACATGTTGATTGTTCGCCATTGAAGCTACATCAACTCTCGTGATGATCGGTTTTGATGTGGTGGATTTGGTTCGTGTGATCAATAAAACAATGTGAGGGATATTGTTTTGAGTGGGAGTTCACCTAGATTAATTTAACTATTAATTAGAACTCAATTTGTCATAAACTTAGTCTAAACTATTGCAAATATGTTGTAGATCAATGGCGGCCCCTACCATCAATTTTAATGCGTTCCTAGAGAAAGAAAAGTTGAAAAACAATGGAAGCAACTTCGCGGATTGGTTCCGCAATTAGAGGATTGTCCTCAATGCTAGTAATTTGACCTATGTGCTGGATGCACCGCTGGGTGACCCGCCTTCAGCTGATTCTACCGATGAGGTAAAGAATGTTTTCCTCGCTCGGAAGAATCAGTACTCCACAGTTCAGTGTGCTATCTTGTATGGTTTGGAATCGGAGCTTCAGAAAATGTTTGAGAACCATGACCCACATGATATTGTCCGTGAACTCAAAATGATATTTGAGGCTCACGCGGTAGTTGAGAGTTATGAGGCTTCTGAAAAGTTCTTTAACTGCAAGATGGAAGAGGGCAGCTCCGTTAGTGAGCATGTGCTTAAGATGTCTGGGCACGCAAACAAACTCCAAAGTTTGGGTATAGTGATTCCTAATTCTTTGGGGATTCACCATGTCCTCCAATCACTACCACCAAGTTACAAGAACTTTGTGATGAACTACAATATGCAAAACATGGACAAGACATTGCCAGAACTCTTCTCCATGTTGAAATCTGCAGAAGTGGAGATCAAGAAAGAGCACCAAGTGTTGTTGGTCAATAAGACCACCAAATTCAAGAAAGGCAAGTCTAAGCAAAAGGGAAACTTCAAGAAGGGCGGTAAGAAAGTTGCCGCACCAGCGAAGAAGACCAAGGCTGGACCTAAGCCTGATACTAAGTGCTTTTACTGCAAGCAAGAGGGTCACTGGAAGCGGAATTGCCCAAAGTACTTGGCGGATTTGAAGAATGGCAACATCAAGAAGAAAGGTATATCCGATATACATGTTATTGATGTATATCTCACTAGTACTCGTAGTAGTGCCTGGGTATTTGATACTGGTTCGGTTGCTCATATTTGTAACTCGAAACAGGTGCTGCAGAATAAACGGAAGCTAGCGAAGAACGAGGTGACGATGCGCGTTGGAAATGGATCAAAGGTTGATGTGATCGCGGTCGGCACGCTACCTCTTCATCTACCATCGGGATTAGTTTTATACTTAAATAATTGTTATTTGGTGCCTGCGTTGAGCATGAACATTATATCGGGATCTTGTTTATTGCGAGACGGTTACTTGTTTAAGTCCAAGAATAATGGTTGTTCAATTTATATGAGTAATATGTTTTATGCACATGCAACTTTGATAGATGGTCTATTCTTATTGAATCTCGATTGTAGTAATACACACATAAATAACATTGAGGCTAAACATTTGAAATTGAGCGATAACTCGACCTATATGTGGCACTGTCGTCTTGGTCATATTGGAGTGAAGCGTATGAAGAAACTCCATTCCGCTGGACTTCTTGAATCACTTGATTTCGAATCACTTGAAAGATGCGAAACATGTCTGATGGGTAAAATGACTAAGACTCCATTTTCTGGTATGATGGAGCGAGCTACGGACTTATTGGAAATCATACATACCGATGTGTGTGGACCAATGAGTGTAGCGTCGCGCGGTGGTTATCGTTATGTTCTTACATTCACGGATGACTTGAGTAGATATGGGTATATCTATTTCATGAAACATAAGTCCGAAACTTTCGAGAAGTTTAAGGAATTTAAAAGTGAGGTAGAGAATCAACGTAACAAGAAGATTAAATTTCTACGTTCTGATTGTGGAGGTGAATATCTAAGTTACGAGTTTGGCGATCATTTGAAGAAATGTGGAATACTTTCACAATTGACACCGCCGGGAACACCACCGCGTAATGGTGTGTCCGAACGTCGTAATCGAACTCTCTTAGATATGGTTCGTTCTATGATGTCACTTACAGATTTACCGCTATCGTTTTGGGCTTATGCATTAGAAATGTCACATCCCAAGATTTTCCAAATCTTGTAATGTGAAAATAAACGAATAAAAATAAAACTTTGTTAGATTTTCAGAGCCAGAAGAAACTTTTTGAATTCAATTGGAACTTCAAACCCATTTGAAATAAATAAAACCTAAAGGGATTTAAAAAGATAAAAATTTAATAAAAGGAAAAATAAAAACATTTGGAAATATTATTTTGAAACAATTAAATGAAAAGATTTGTTTTCAAATAAAATAGAAGTTTTACAAATAAGGGTTATTTTATAAAGCCAAATTAAACCTTGGCCAAGCTTTTGAATTAAACATTTTGTTTTGAATAAAAATAACAAAGGTTTTAGTTAAATAAATTAATAAGGATTTAATATCCAACTTTATTTAAATAAAGGTGTTACCAATTTAATTGAAACATCAAAACTTATTAAAATTATTTAAAATAAGTTTTTCCAAATATTTTATTTTCTCTAATAAAACCTACTAAAAGTGTTTTGGCTTTATTTTAGATTTCAAAATAAATATCTCAATAAAACAAATCCTATTTGATTTAATAATGAAAGTCTATTATATTTAATTAATAATGGACTCTAAAATAAAAGGTTATTTTGTTTTAAACAAATTTCCAAGTATTCTATATTTCCCAACTAAAACCTACAGATTTGGTTTTAAAATATTTAGATGTCAAAAGAGGTTTTTAAATAAAACAAAACCCTATTTGATTAATAAACCTTGGTCTATTTATTTAATTATTAATGGACCCTATAGCAAAAAATGTTGTTTTGGTTTAAACAAGTTTCCAGGTATTCTTTATTAAACCTACTGATTTGATTTTGAAAATATTTGAATTTTAAATGGGGATTTATTTAATTAAATCAAGCCCTACTTTTATTAAATAACTAAGGATCCATTTTATTTAATTAATGAATGGATCTTAAAATGAATAAAAAAATATTATTTTATTTTGGAATTTAGGTTTATGCTGATAAACAGAACCAAGTTCAAAATTGTGAAGTGTGGTGTTTGTTTGAGTTGATTTGGTTGAATGAATCATTTGTTTGAATTTCAAATCAGTAAATTGAAAATAGAAAAGGAAAAAGAATTCAGACAGAAAAATAAAATAGAATAGCCCACCATCTGGCCCAGCTCCAGCCCAACAGCCCACCTGCCCCTCTCCCCCGGACCGTTTTTCTTCACCCCAGAAGCAACCCACGCAGACATCGACTGGTGGACCTCTCCCCCACTCTTTTCCCCACTGACCAGCGGACCCCACTCCTCCTGTTCTTCTTTCCCACCCGCACGACCTCTTCTTCACCCTCGTCGGCCGTTGTAGACTTTGATTTCGCGGCTTAATTCGCCTTAATGCCGCGAGTAAAACCAGCAGTGATCACGCACCTTAAAGCGCTCGCCCCTCCTCTTCACTTCCCCTCTGTCGCCCCACCTCGACACGCCCTCAGGCTGTCAAATTTCGACCAACACCCCCTGTCTCCGACGAACAACCGCGACGATTCCGGCGAGCCCAGCCACCGCCTGGACCCCTCGACCACCCGAGAGTGATCCCCATCTCCCTACGCATCTCCCAGCACCAACCACTCGTCCGCGCGTGCTCTAGAACGCCGACAACAAGCACGACAGAGCGTCGCCGTCTTCTACCGTTCTCCGACGACCTCCCTCTGGTAAACCAGACCTCCCCTCTCATCCCCGTGGACACGATGATGATCTCCATGCTCTTGCAAACCTAACAGCACCTTCCGTTTGTCCTAGGGCGCCCCCTATCCTCGCCCTCGACGACCTCCTGAACCGCCCGAAGCCAGCTCATCTCCGGCGAGCAATCAAGGCCAGTTCCGCGCGCCCCTCGACGAGATGCCACGACGTTGAGCATCAACAGACTTCAGCGATTCTGGTGAGCTACCCCTATGTTCCCCTCGCCTCCTAAATCACCGGCGACCTCACCGTCTGACCGTGCGCCGCCAACCACCGCCGCCAGCGCCGCCACTTTGTGGTTGATTGGATCAGGACCGTTCGATTTAGATCAGACGCGTAGAAACAAACGACTTAAACGAAGGGGTAAGATAGATCCTGCGCTGCACGTTTCCAGTTAGATCCTGCGGTCCACGTTGCCGATCCGGCCGAACCGGTATCATCCAACCAGAACGCGCCGCGTGGCCAGGATTTCATTTTAAAAACAGATTTGAATCTGTTATAGATTCAATTTTCAAACCTTTATAACTTTTGATCCACACGTCCAAAAATTGCAAATTTGGTATCGTTGGAATCAGTAGAACAAACCCTAGCCAACCATGCCTTTAGTTTAGCAAATAGTATCTATTAGCTTGCTTATTTTTGCAGATACTTTTGTGTGCTTGTTTGGATTAGAAAAATTGTTTAAAAATGTTTTTAGGGTTAAAACCTTTGCAAAATGGTTTGTTGTAAACTCACTGACCCTAGGAACCAACCCATAGTTTGGAAAATGGATTTGGTAAAGTTTAGGATGGAAAAATTGATTTAGTCATTTCTAGCCAAATGAAAATAATGGTTTTTGTTATGAAAATGATTTTGAGTAAAAACTTTGGGAAAATAGTTTAGACCAAACCTACTGACCCAAAACACCAAGTTTTGCAATAGCAACTCATTTGGTTAAAAAACATAAAGTTTTGCTTTGATAAAAATAATTTTCACCACATAAAATAATGATTAGATTTAAAAATGGTTTATGGACCAAAACCCTTTTGCAAATGACTTTGCCACTTTGGAAAAAGACCACTTTTGACTTTACAAAGTTTAGAAGCCTAGTGGAGACCACCTTTGCAATTAGAACCATCTTTTGCATGCTTGCATGCATTACTTTGACTTTGTCATTTTATGTGTAGTTTTGCTTGATTGGTAGATTGAGTTTGTGCCTTGCTTGATTGATTTGTAGTGACTTGAAGAGTGTGATTGTAGCAAGGACAAGGAGTGAACCCATACTCTACCAAAAAGGCAAGTGATGCTTCATACTTCTTGTCCCATTACTTTCTCTATGCATTAGTGATTTTGCTAAGTAAAACTTGCATGGATTTTGCTAAGTATAGACCTTGCTATAAGAAAACCTAGTAGATGAATCCTTAGTAGGATTTTCCTAAGTTAAGATTCCTACTACTATCAAGCTTAGCCTAGCTAATAGAAAACATGGGTGGAAAATATATTCACACTATGGAAAAATCTCTAAGTCAAAGGACTTATGTTTTTGTTTAATAAAACCACTAAGTCAATGAATCCCCTGGGTGGAATGGAAGGATTGGGTTATGTTGAGTGGTTCACAAGGCCCATGTTTATGGTTGACCTTGTGTATCTCACTTGTGGATTGCCACCCAGGAACAAAGAGATTTGATATGTCAAACGTTGAGAAGCTTCAAGTCCAACCACTTGGCAATATGGGCTCTGCCATGATCATATAGGTTGCAAGAACTTAGCCATATGGACAGTGGGTGGTAGTGTTTGATAGGTTGGAGCGCGTCCATTTTGGTCTAAGGGAAGGCTTCTGAAAGATCTTGTCTTGGGAAACCAAGTCTTGTGGGGAAAGTGCACCACCTCTGCAGAGAGTAAAATCTAAGTACTTAGCCATGTCCCTGGTAAAGGACAATTTGAGCATCAAGACATGGAAGCAATCAAGAATCTCATCATTCAAATTTCTAAGTTAAAACTTGTGGATTGAACAAGGGTTGTTTGAAATCTTCAATCTTTGATTGAGAGATGCCTTGGAAAGGATCTTCAATCTTTGATTGAGCAAAAATGATTTTATCAAAGCAAAAACTTAGTATTTTCAAATGTTAAGGAAAAACCTATTTTGAGCAATGCAAGCCTCAACTCCACTTAGCCAAATGCATATAGATGATAGACTCCACCATACTACCATAGTATCACTTGCCAATACAATTCAAATGTATTGACCCTTTGTGGCTGTAACTTGTATGTTGCAGGTTTGATTGTTTTAGAGAAGATTGATTGATTAGGATTACAAAGTCTACAACCAACATATGCCTGTGGCACTTTGAAGATGAAGGACCCCATGCTTATAGTTATTCCGCTGCAATGTAATGTAATAGCCAAATGAGCTATGTTTGATGTAATAAAAATATGTTATTCCTGGTTATAAAGCTATATTATGACCTTTGTTTCTTGATATTACCTCTTAACTGTGGATGCTAGCTATTGATCCAGGGACTAGCATTGTAAAACACAGGAGGAATCCATCTTATTAAAGATTGGGACCTCTACAGATGGTATCAGAGCATTGTGTTGCCTGTAGGATTTGTAAACCTAGGATTGGACAAAAACCCTTAGAAAAATAGGAGTTGTACTTATTCCAAAAACTTATTTACAAAAACACTTGTAAACTCTTTCCTCAACCATTTTGGTTTCAACTCTACATCTCTTCTATTTCAAACTTGATGGAAAAACCTACCCCATGACCAAAGACTATACCATGTACAAAAGACTTCATCAACTCTAAAGACTTCAACATCTTCAACTCTAATGACTTCAACATCTTCAGCATTTTCATCAAGGACTCCAACTTGGATACCACTAAGGACTACAAGATAGACAAGGAAATCTTATTTAGGATATGGAGACTAGGGGAATGCAAAATTAGAAGGAATTCACTTCCCATGAAGTTTTGTGACTACGAGTTGTTCTCAAAGGAAGCCATGATCTCAAGTCAGAAGAAGAAACCAAGAAAGAAGGAAGATCACAAGTGAACCATATAGATGGACCACCATATTCTAGTTAAGACAAACACACCAACTTGTGTGGTGTAACAAAAATATTTTGTTGACTAAGTATGTTCTTGAACCTTGTTTGAGTGAAATGTTTGGTTTGTGATTGCATGCACATTGCTTGTGTGAATTGTGATGTGTGTGATTAGAATTGATTCCTTAGAAATATCTTGCCTATTCTAATCCCTACCCAACCCAAACAGATGACTACTGCAAAGGACTCCAACATCAAGGTTAATGACAACAACAACGACAACCACAACCAAGAGGACAACATGAGAGAACTTATAGTAACCCAAAACCAGTTGAGCCAAGAGACAACTCAGCTTTTAGCCAACAACAATGGATTAGACCCAGCCATACAAAGGATTTTGAAACTTCAATCCCAAATGTTGCAAGGATTGGTTACTCAAATAATCAACATGAGAGAAAACTTTTCCCAAAGAGCTAATGACAACAAGGATGACCAAGATGCTATTCTAGAAGGAACCCAAGCTAGCAATAATCTTAGATACAAGGATCATGCATCCAAGGAACATGAAGATCAATGCCCCAAGAAGAGAGAAAGATCTCCCACCTATGAAGAACATGAACTAGAAGAACTCCTAGCTTTGGAGAGACCCAAAAAGAAGAAGAAGAAATGCCCCAACCCTAACAAGAAGGATATTACTCAAGTACAATGTTACAATTGCAAAGAGATGGGACACTATGCCAATGAATGCCCAGAAAAGAAGAAGAACCAAAGAAACAAACAAGAGGTAATGATACCAAAGGAAAAGAGAGATATCAGCCAAGTGATGTGTTTCAAATGCAGGGAACTAGGCCACTATGCAAACAATTGTCCAGAAAGGATGGAGAACAAGTTAAACAAGTCTATGAAGGATCTCAACCTTGGCCCATGAGTCAAGTATGGAAACTAAGGACATAAATGCAACTGTTTGCTTAGAGAAAGTATTTCTCATGATCCCAAGAAGGACAATATGTAATTTTTGTTTGAAAATTTTTAAGGGTGGTAGTACCCTAGTTGTTTTGAACATGCTTGTAACCCTAGCCTCCCCAAATCTCGGGACGAGATTTATTTTAAGGGTGGTAGCCTGTCACATCCCAAGATTTTCCAAATCTTGTAATGTGAAAATAAACGAATAAAAATAAAACTTTGTTAGATTTTTAGAGCCAGAAGAAACTTTTTGAATTCAATTGGAACTTCAAACCCATTTGAAATAAATAAAACCTAAAGGGATTTAAAAAGATAAAAATTTAATAAAAGGAAAAATAAAAACATTTGGAAATATTATTTTGAAACAATTAAATGAAAAGATTTGTTTTCAAATAAAATAGAAGTTTTACAAATAAGGGTTATTTTATAAAGCCAAATTAAACCTTGGCCAAGCTTTTGAATTAAACATTTTGTTTTGAATAAAAATAACAAAGGTTTTAGTTAAATAAATTAATAAGGATTTAATATCCAACTTTATTTAAATAAAGGTGTTACCAATTTAATTGAAACATCAAAACTTATTAAAATTATTTAAAATAAGTTTTTCCAAATATTTTATTTTCTCTAATAAAACCTACTAAAAGTGTTTTGGCTTTATTTTAGATTTCAAAATAAATATCTCAATAAAACAAATCCTATTTGATTTAATAATGAAAGTCTATTATATTTAATTAATAATGGACTCTAAAATAAAAGGTTATTTTGTTTTAAACAAATTTCCAAGTATTCTATATTTCCCAACTAAAACCTACAGATTTGGTTTTAAAATATTTAGATGTCAAAAGAGGTTTTTAAATAAAACAAAACCCTATTTGATTAATAAACCTTGGTCTATTTATTTAATTATTAATGGACCCTATAGCAAAAAATGTTGTTTTGGTTTAAACAAGTTTCCAGGTATTCTTTATTAAACCTACTGATTTGATTTTGAAAATATTTGAATTTTAAATGGGGATTTATTTAATTAAATCAAGCCCTACTTTTATTAAATAACTAAGGATCCATTTTATTTAATTAATGAATGGATCTTAAAATGAATAAAAAAAATATTATTTTATTTTGGAATTTAGATTTATGCTGATAAACAGAACCAAGTTCAAAATTGTGAAGTGTGGTGTTTGTTTGAGTTGATTTGGTTGAATGAATCATTTGTTTGAATTTCAAATCAGTAAATTGAAAATAGAAAAGGAAAAAGAATTCAGACAGAAAAATAAAATAGAATAGCCCACCATCTGGCCCAGCTCCAGCCCAACAGCCCACCTAGCCCACCTGCCCCTCTCCCCCGGACCGTTTTTCTTCACCCCAGAAGCAACCCACGCAGACATCGACTGGTGGACCTCTCCCCCACTCTTTTCCCCACTGACCAGCGGACCCCACTCCTCCTGTTCTTATTTCCCACCCGCACGACCTCTTCTTCCCCCTCGCTGGCCGTTGTAGACTTTGATTTCGCGGCTTAATTCGCCTTAATGCCGCGAGTAAAACCTGCAGTGATCACGCACCTTAAAGCGCTCGCCCCTCCTCTTCACTTCCCCTCTATCGCCCCACCTCGACACGCCCTCAGGCTGTCAAATTTCGACCAACACCCCCTATCTCCGACGAACAACCGCGACGATTCCGGCGAGCCCAGCCACCGCCTGGACCCCTCGACCACCCGAGAGTGATCCCCATCTCCCTACGCATCTCCCAGCACCAACCACTCGTCCGCGCGTGCTCTAGAACGCCGACAACAAGCACGACAGAGCGCCGCCGTCTTCTACCGTTCTCCGACGACCTCCCTCTGGTAAACCAGACCTCCCCTCTCATCCCCGTGGACACGATGATGATCTCCATGCTCTTGCAAACCTAACAGCACCTTCCGTTTGTCCTAGGGCGCCCCCTATCCTCGCCCTCGACGACCTCCTGAACCGCCCGAAGCCAGCTCATCTCCGGCGAGCAATCAAGGACAGTTCCGCGCGCCCCTCGACGAGATGCCACGACGTTGAGCATCAGCAGACTTCAGCGATTCTGGTGAGCTACCCCTATGTTCCCCTCGCCTCCTAAATCACCGGCGACCTCACCGTCTGACCGTGCGCCGCCAACCACCGCCGCCAGCGCCGCCACTTTGTGGTTGATTGGATCAGGACCGTTCGATTTAGATCAGACGCGTAGAAACAGACGACTTAAACGAAGGGGTAAGATAGATCCTGCGCTGCACGTTTCCAGTTAGATCCTGCGGTCCACGTTGCCGATCCGGCCGAACCGGTATCATCCAACCAGAACGCGCCGCGTGGCCAGGATTTCATTTTAAAAACAGATTTGAATCTGTTATAGATTCAATTTTCAAACCTTTATAACTTTTGATCCACACGTCCAAAAATTGCAAATTTGGTATCGTTGGAATCAGTAGAACAAACCCTAGCCAACCATGCCTTTAGTTTAGCAAATAGTATCTATTAGCTTGCTTATTTTTGCAGATACTTTTGTGTGCTTGTTTGGATTAGAAAAATTGTTTAAAAATGTTTTTAGGGTTAAAACCTTTGCAAAATGGTTTGTTATAAACTCACTGACCCTAGGAACCAACCCATAGTTTGGAAAATGGATTTGGTAAAGTTTAGGATGGAAAAATTGATTTAGTCATTTCTAGCCAAATGAAAATAATGGTTTTTGTTATGAAAATGATTTTGAGTAAAAACTTTGGGAAAATAGTTTAGACCAAACCTACTGACCCAAAACACCAAGTTTTGCAATAGCAACTCATTTGGTGAAAAAACATAAAGTTTTGCTTTGATAAAAATAATTTTCACCACATAAAATAATGATTAGATTTAAAAATGGTTTATGGACCAAAACTCTTTTGCAAATGACTTTGCCACTTTGGAAAAAGACCACTTTTGACTTTACAAAGTTTAGAAGCCTAGTGGAGACCACCTTTGCAATTAGAACCATCTTTTGCATGCTTGCATGCATTACTTTGACTTTGTCATTTTATGTGTAGTTTTGCTTGATTGGTAGATTGAGTTTGTGCCTTGCTTGATTGATTTGTAGTGACTTGAAGAGTGTGATTGTAGCAAGGACAAGGAGTGAACCCATACTCTACCAAAAAGGCAAGTGATGCTTCATACTTCTTGTCCCATTACTTTCTCTATGCATTAGTGATTTTGCTAAGTAAAACTTGCATGGATTTTGCTAAGTATAGACCTTGCTATAAGAAAACCTAGTAGATGAATCCTTAGTAGGATTTTCCTAAGTTAAGATTCCTACTACTATCAAGCTTAGCCTAGCTAATAGAAAACATGGGTGGAAAATATATTCACACTATGGAAAAATCTCTAAGTCAAAGGACTTATGTTTTTGTTTAATAAAACCACTAAGTCAATGAATCCCCTGGGTGGAATGGAAGGATTGGGTTATGTTGAGTGGTTCACAAGGCCCATGTTTATGGTTGACCTTGTGTATCTCACTTGTGGATTGCCACCCAGGAACAAAGAGATTTGATATGTCAAACGTTGAGAAGCTTCAAGTGCAACCACTTGGCAATATGGGCTCTGCCATGATCATATAGGTTGCAAGAACTTAGCCATATGGACAGTGGGTGGTAGTGTTTGATAGGTTGGAGCGCGTCCATTTTGGTCTAAGGGAAGGCTTCTGAAAGATCTTGTCTTGGGAAACCAAGTCTTGTGGGGAAAGTGCACCACCTCTGCAGAGAGTAAAATCTAAGTACTTAGCCATGTCCCTGGTAAAGGACAATTTGAGCATCAAGACATGGAAGCAATCAAGAATCTCATCATTCAAATTTCTAAGTTAAAACTTGTGGATTGAACAAGGGTTGTTTGAAATCTTCAATCTTTGATTGAGAGATGCCTTGGAAAGGATCTTCAATCTTTGATTGAGCAAAAATGATTTTATCAAAGCAAAAACTTAGTATTTTCAAATGTTAAGGAAAAACCTATTTTGAGCAATGCAAGCCTCAACTCCACTTAGCCAAATGCATATAGATGATAGACTCCACCATACTACCATAGTATCACTTGCCAATACAATTCAAATGTATTGACCCTTTGTGGCTGTAACTTGTATGTTGCAGGTTTGATTGTTTTAGAGAAGATTGATTGATTAGGATTACAAAGTCTACAACCAACATATGCCTGTGGCACTTTGAAGATGAAGGACCCCATGCTTATAGTTATTCCGCTGCAATGTAATGTAATAGCCAAATGAGCTATGTTTGATGTAATAAAAATATGTTATTCCTGGTTATAAAGCTATATTATGACCTTTGTTTCTTGATATTACCTCTTAACTGTGGATGCTAGCTATTGATCCAGGGACTAGCATTGTAAAACACAGGAGGAATCCATCTTATTAAAGATTGGGACCTCTACAAGAAACAGCCGCATTCACTTTAAATAGGGCACCATCTAAATCCGTTGAAACGACACCGTACGAATTATGGTTTGGGAAGAAACCTAAATTGTCGTTCCTTAAAGTTTGGGGTTGCGAAGCCTATGTAAAGAAGTTACAACCGGACAAGCTTGAACCCAAAGCGGAAAAATGCGTCTTCATAGGATACCCGAAGGAAACTATTGGGTATACCTTCTATCATAGATCCGAGGGCAAATCTTCGTTGCCAAGAATGGATCCTTTCTAGAGAAGGAATTTCTCTCGAAAGAAGTGACTGGAAGGAAAGTAGAACTCGACGAGGTTGTTGAACCTTCTCTCGAACTTGCGAGTAGCGCAACACCGGAAGAAGTTCTTGTGGCGCCTACACCAATAAGAGAGGAAGCTAATGATGATGATCATGAAACTTCGGTTGAAGTTGCTACAGAGCCTCGCAGGTCAACGAGAACTCGTACCACTCCGGATTGGTATGATCCTGTTATGAGTGTCATGTTGGTGAACGACACCGATGACCCTGTAACATATGAGGAAGCGATGATGAGACCAGATTCCAATAAATGGCAAGAAGCCATGAAATCCGAGATTGGATCCATGTACGTAAACCAAGTATGGACTTTGGTGGACTTACCGGATGGCGGGAAGGCTGTCGAGAACAAATGGATTTTCAAGAAGAAAATAGATGCTGATGGTAATGTTACTGTCTATAAAGCTCGACTTGTTGCAAAAGGGTTTTGACAAATTCAAGGAGTTGACTACGATGAGACTTTCTCACCAGTACCGAAGCTAATGTCTGTGAGGATTATGTTAGCAATCGCTACATATTACGATTATGAAATATGGCAGATGGATGTCAAAACAGCGTTCCTCAATGGAGACATTGATGAAGAGTTGTATATGATGCAACCCAAAGGTTTTGTAGATCCTAAAGATGCTAACAAGGTATTCAAACTTCAACGGTCCATATATGGATTGAAGCAAGCATCCCGAAGTTGGAATCAATGCTTTGAAAAGGTAATCAAAAGTTTTGGTTTTATACAAACTTATGGAGAAGCTTGTATTTACAAGAAAGTGAGTGGGAGCTCTGTAGCATTCTTAATACTATATGTAGACGACATATTGTTGATTGGGAATGATGTAGACCTTCTTAATAGTGTCAAGGAATATTTGAATAATAGTTTTTCAATGAAATATCTTGGCGAAGCAGCTTACATATTAGGCATAAAGATTTATAGAGATAGATCGAGACGCCTAATATCATTGTCACAAAGTACATATTTGGACAAAGTTCTAAAGAGGTTTGGAATGGAAGATAGCAAGAAAGGGTTCTTGCCCATGTTGCCCAATACGACCTTGAGTAAAACTCAAAGTCCAGCAACAGCAGAAGATAGATTAAGGATGAGTAAGACTCCCTATGCCACAGCCATAGGATCTCTAATGTATGCCATGCTATGTACTAGACCCGACATTGCATATGTTGTTAGTTTAACTAGCAGATATCAAAGTGATCCAGGAGTGGATCATTGGACAGCGGTCAAAAACATCCTTAAGTACTTGAGAAGAACTAAGGATATGGTTCTTTCTTATGGAGGTGATGAACAGCTCGTTGTTAATGGTTACACCAATGCTAGTTGGAACACTGACCCGGATGATTCTAAATCTCAATCAGGATACGTATTTACTTTGAATGGTGCAGCAGTTAGCTGGAGGAGTGAAAAGCAAAGAGCTGTGGCGAGATCTTCAACTGAATCAGAATACATAGCTGCTTCGGAGGCTTCACAAGAAGCGATATGGATGAAGGAGTTCATTACAGAGCTTGGTGTGGTTCCAAGTGCGCTGGACCCAATGTCTATCTACTGTGATAACATGGGCGCCATAGCCAATGCGCAAGAACCAAGGTCACACAAGAAGCTGAAGCACATCAAGCTACGTTTTCACGCTATTCGAGAACATGTCCAAGATGGTGACATAAAGATTTGCAAAGTACACACAGATCTGAATGTGGCGGATTCGTTGACTAAACCTCTCCCGAGGGCAAAACATGACCAACACCAAAATGCCATGGGTGTTCGGTATATTACCATGTAATCTAGATTAGTTGACTCTAGTGCAAGTGGGAGACTGTTGGAGATATGCCCTAGAGTCAATAATAAATATAGTTAGTATTATATCTTTATGTTTATGATAAATGTTTACATTCATGCTATAACAGTATTAATCAGAAACATTAATACTTGTGTGATTTGTAAACTAAATTAGAGGCCCTAGTAAAGCCTCTTCATAATACTAGCTTGTTGATTAATAGATGATCATGGTTTCTTGATCATGAACATTTGAGATGTTGTTAATAATAAGATCATATAATTAGGATAATGGTATGGTGGACATACTACTATAGATAAGCGTAGCATAAAGATCAAGTCATTTTAAATAGTTCAATTGCTATAAGCTTTCTGATACATAGTAACCTAATTCCTTCGACCATGAGATAATGCTTATCACCATCACCGGAAGGATGCTTTGATGACATCAAACACCACACCGTAACTGGGTGGCTATAAAGGTGGCATTGAGTGTTCGGAAAGTATGGGTTCAGACACATGGATCAAGAGTGGGATTTGTCCATCCATATGACGGATAGATATACTTTGGGCCCTCTCGGTGGAATGCCATCCAATTAGCTTGCAAGCATGTGACTGTCTCACAAGGGATGACATACCACGGGAACGAGAAAAGAGTACTTATCGGTAACAAGGTTGAACTAGGTATGCAGAGATACCGACGATCAAAACCTCGGATAAGTAAAATATCGTGAGACAAAGGGAAATTGGTATGGTATGTAAGTGGTCATTCGATCGCAAAGTAATCGTAGAAATATGTGGGAGCCATATGAATTTCCAGATTCCTCTATTGGTTATTTATCGGAGAAGTGTCTCGATCATGTCTGCATAATTCACGAACCGTAGGGAGACACACTTAAGGATTCGATGTTGTTGAGTAGTTATGGAATGATGAGTAAGAGACCGAATGTTCTTCGGAGTCTCGGATGGGATCCGGGATATCACGAGGAGATCCAGAATGGTCCGAAGAATAAGATTCATATAAGGAAAGTCCTATTTCAGAGTTGGGGAATGATTCCGGTGTTTTCATCGAGAATGTTCTAGAAGGGTCCAGAAGGTCCGGCACTCCGGAGGGGAAGGGTAAATGAATGTGTCATGACAATATGGAATGGTTTCATCATGTACTAGATCACTTGGCTAGGCAAAATAAAGGAAGAAATCAAATCCTAAATTGAAAGTCAAACGCCAATTTGAAAAAGTCAAACGGCAAGTTTGCTTGGTGGAGGGAGGGTAGGAAACCTAATTGGGGAGGAGTTCCTCTCCCTCCACCCGCCGGCCAAGGAGGCCGACTTGGGGGAGGACTCCCTCCTCCCAAGCCGCGCCTTCCCACCTATATAAGGAGGGGCAGGGCTGCCCCTCTTCCCTACACCTCAAACCCTAGCTTTGGCGCCTCCACCTCCAAGTGCAGCCGCCGCCTAGGGTTTCCCCTCTCCAACTCGCCGACTTGGGGCTTCCCAAGCCCTAGCCTCCGGCCAAGTTTTCCCCCTTTGGTGCCTCTAAACCCTAGATCACCAAGGCCTCTCTCATATTCCACCATACTCGCTCCGGCTTAAGGAGAAGCCCTACGAGATCTCCCCTCTACTTCCGGTACCACACCGTCGTGCTGCCGGAATCGCGAGGAGAGTGCTACAACCTCCGCTGCCTGCTGGAACAAGGGAGAGGAAGGTCTTCATCAAGTACCGAAAGTGTGACCGACTGCGGAAGCGCTTCCGGAACGCAGCGCCGGAAGGATCGTCTACGCGATCTTGAGATCGTCAAGAGTATGACTACATCACCCACGAGAATATGCTCCCGTTAACCGCTTTGGAATCTTTGAGGGTGAGTTCTTCTATCGACTCGTTGCTACAATCTAGTAGATAGATCTTGGCTTGTTTGTTTGCATGCGGTAGAATTTTTTTGTTTTCCATGCTACGAACCCCTACATTCACATGTACATTATCACCAATATGGACGGCAAGCTTCAAGCAAATGATCTTCTCGAGATGCTTATCTTGAACTTTCCCTTCTCAACCTTGATGACGATCACCACTTGATGTCATCCTCTCATGGGCTATATAAGATCTTCACTTTTGTAGCATGCCCATGTAAAGATACCTATCCCATATAGAAAACGCAAAGGCACATATATAATGGGTTAGTTCATGATGCATAATTGACAAGGCTTACCATACCACAAGATCCATGTGGTACATTTTTTATACTTCATGTGTTGACCAACTTGAAATCACTCTTCACTCTTTGTATAGGTCAACCATGTATCTTCTCATGCTCCATCTCAATATCTTGAGGTACATAAAGAACTCTTAATTTGATTACATGCTCTAAATCTTAGTCAATCATAGCTCAACTAATGAGGCTATAATGATATCGTCTTAGAGCCATATCTCGAATTCTTATATTGAGATCACACTCTCAAGATCTTGATCATATCATATTCTTCTCTTCAACTCGATGATCTTGATGCCAATACTCAAGGTATATCTTTATCTTCATGGCATCCATACTTGAATCCAACACATAGACTACAAGCATGACCTATGGAATATTCCTTCATATAAAACTTAGTGAAAACATTAGTCCATAGGGATTGTCATTAATCACCAAAACCACACATAGGGTCAATTACTCTTTCATTCTCCCCCATTTTGGTAATTGATGACAATCACAACAAGAGGGTTTATATAATGAATATTAGAAACAAGTACGCAGCTTATCCGAGAATAAGTTGTGTACAAGAGGTTGCATTTGATATGGTCAAGTAACACAAAGCTAATAGCACATATCAAAACCGATTCTACTTATACAAACTACAACTAATGCAAGAGATGTGAGTAGAACCAACACATATAGAGCAAACTCCCCCACAATATATGCATGTGTGATGAACTTGAATTTCATTGCATACATTGTCTAGAATAAACTATGGAAGAGTTTACACTATATATACAACCATGCAAAACATAATAAAGATGAAATGCATGAAAAGCAAACACTTAAGAACAAACCAATCTTAAGTATAAAACCATTTCCCTTAAACCCTCTAAACTTCTCCCCCATTGACAACAAGTGCCAAAATGGATGACAAAGATAGAAGGCCAATATAGTATGAGTTCCTCCCCAAGGTGTGCATTTCTAATATTTTGAGTGAAATCAAATGCACATATCCAATGACAAATATTTGGAGGAAATCAAGCTATATTGAGGATCAAAGATTGCTACAATGATAAAACGGTGAAGAAACTTCAACGGATGAAGCAAGCAATCCAATGGTCCAAAAAATCAAATGGACAAATAGTGCTCTAAATGAAATAAGGAAGCTCCCCAAGGTTCGTGCATAAATTTTAATTGTTGTATTTGAATACAATATCCACAAACATGGAATCCTCACTCCCTCTATATTATTTAGAACACAAACAAGATACAAGGAGTAGATATAAATAAATACACTTATTAAGACAAGCTTAAGTGCATATATAGCCATGGCTCTATTTTCTCTTATGGTATATCAATGAACTTCACCAAAGAAAAAATAAAAACCTCAAAAACATCACAACTAACACTAAGGGAACAAATGCTAGTTGGGATACTTTGAGAAAGGCAAAGAGTAGCAAAAGGAAGGATTCAAAGCAATTTCAACAATATTGCACATGAGAGTACCTTGAGGAATTGATATGCAATAAATTTCTAGAAGGCATATTTGGAATTGGTGAATCATGAACATGATTTTATATACTCCCCATTATATGCATCATCTCAAATTACTCACATAAGCAATAAGGATAAAGAAGTCTTTCAAAGATACTTGCAAGAACCGCAACATTTACAAACGGATAAATTCATGCCAAGATGCAACCTACAAGAGATTGGGTGAAAGAATAGTATGCATGAATAAGATACTTGTTACCGAGATAGCAATGGTATGATGTAGTAGATAAGAATTTTTCGATCATCCTATCTTGGCTCCAATTATCATGAGGTGACAACACTTTCCTTATAGACGAGAAAAGCATCCATTGCATCTCCAATGTACCTAAAACAACATTCAAGTACATCTTGGTCCCCAAACTTATTGGGTCCAAAGTGGTTAGACTAACCACAACACATAGGACACACTACATAAAAATATCTACATATTTAGAGATGAAATTTGAATTTCACGCACATCTTAGCCGTTTAAGGATTTGATGGAGTATAACCTATATATTGGATCAAAGAAAGCAAACACATGGAGACTTTCAATATCCAAAGAAGATATAATTTGGAAAAACACCAAAATATTCAAGAAGGCATACTAGGTGTGACAAACCACATTTGTTGCCCAAACTATATCAAAGAATCAAATCAACAAAAGATTTGTTCAACGAAGTTCAACAAATGAACTAAGCAAAAACTATTGAGCAAAAAAGATGAAATAAAACAAAAATACTCAAGGATTTATCTCATTCAAGCAAATAAAATAGAAAATAAAGAATGAGATAACAAACTCCCAAAAGAGCAAGGTTTCAACAAATAAACCAAACCATTAACACTTTTCACAATGGCACAAGGTTCCGACAAGAAAAGATTTGTCTTCCACTAAAACACATTTTATAATAATCAAAAACATTATCAAAGAGATGTTCAAAATCCAAGGAAGACAATGGGAGCCACAACAAATTTTTGGAAATAAAATAAGGCAATAAGAGGTGAAATCCAAGGTGAAGATGATCCACAAATGCTACCACACATAAGTATATCAATTGTCAAATACAATGAGTGTATTGGAATTTATTTTCGGTGGTATATTGCATGGATATTACAGATAAATCTTCACAATAAAAAGCATAGGATAGGAATAAAAATATTAAGCACTATGCAAAGATAGAGATTCTTGATAGCTTGAATCTAGTCACACAATCATGCAAAGCAATGATATAATAACTTGAAGCAAATGGTCTCCCAAATAAGATATAGAGATATGTATTTGAGGAAGACCGCATCAAGAATTTCTTACTCAAACAAATATCGAAAAGACGAGCAATAAAAGATTCTAAAAAATAGGACCTTGTTTGAACCAACATGCCACCTAGAAACAAGATAATCAACAATATCAGCTCTAAGTGGCACTACCTCATATGTTCACATTTCCTAGGATTGTGATATGCAAAGGAAGCATATTAATCCCCCATAATGTGATATTCATTTTTTCTTAATAAGAGGCAAAGAAACCTCAACTAGAGAGAATTAATGGACATTTAGAATTTGAATTTCTCATGAGTATGACACACCACATAGTGACTAGATAAGCTTGCAATATCAATACTAAGTGGTAGTACTCATGTACACACATTTTAAGGTTTGAGAGATGCGCGAGGCATGTCACTCCCCCAAAATGGGATGTTCCATTAACCACTCGAAAAGAGCCAAATAAGATATCATCAAGATGCATTAGAGGCTCAAAACGAAAGACACGAGTAAATGATGTGCCAAACACCTAGACCTACTTGAATACACAAAATAAACAAGCATGAGGAACACCAAATACAAACACATACTTGGTACAAAACCAAAACATGTAAAGTGGCAAGTAACTTACAATATAAATGAGTTTAGTACAAGTTACCGCGAAGAGGCGCATTGGATATAAGATAGGGATAAGATAATCCTAATGATTTGGCTTGATCAAATATAATATATGAAGATCCCTTAATTCTTCATGAGTTAGCCAAGTCTCCAATGCCCTCCAGAAACACCTATTGATCAAGTTTGAGCTTGTTGATCCCCAACTAAGTTGGGTCCTAAGAGGTTAGTCACAATAGGCTTGGCAACCCAAATGGTTCTTTTCTTGACACCACTTTGAGTTCCAACAAACTTGGCAAACACATTGCCATCCTTATCCTTCCCAAGAGAATAATCATCATTAATAATGATAGGATTAGATAAGGTACCGTTTGAACATGAAGAGGCAAAGTGCCCCTTCACACGACATATGTAGCAACAAGTGCTCCCCTTTCTCTTCTTCATTGATTTCTTGGCTTGGGGAGCATTATCTTGATTCTTCTTCGGAAGTGGCTTAACTTCAACTTGGTCTTGACCTTGTACTTGTGGCCGCTTCCCTTGTTGCTTCTCACTCAAGTGATTTTTCTTCAAAGGACAGGATCTTACATGATATCCTTCAACCTTGCACTTGAAGCAAATAATCTTGGCCGAATTCTTGACTTGGTTTTGGCCCTTTTTATTGTTTCTCTTGGACTTTTTCTTGTTATTGGAGTTGAATCCAAGTCCACTTTTATCATTAGGGGATTTTTGCACACTCAAAATATTATCGAGTGTGAATTTCCCTTCATGACTCTTTTCCAAGTCATTCCTCAAGGAAGTGACTTGGGCCTTGAGCTCTTTGATTTCCTCTACATGGTTAGTTGAAATACAAGTACTAGAGGAAGTAGAAGCTTCATTGTTAGAGAAACAAGGCAAAGCAAGTAATCCAACACAAGGTTTATCAATAGTATGGCTAGATGGATTACTAGGACTAGCACATGGCAAAATAACATTTTGAGTAGAAGTTGTGCTAATGTCCAAAAGAGGATCACAAGATGTTACCTTGGTAATACTTGCCTCACAAGCTAACTTTAGCCCATTATGGGAGATTAGAAGATCGTTGTGAGAGCCCGAGAGCTTTTCATGACTTTCTTCCAATTTCCTATACTTGCTAGTTAGCAACTCAAGTTGAGCTCTTAGCTCAACGTTCTCCTTTAGGGTAGATGCTACAAGAAGTAGAGTTAGTAGCACAAGAATCGTTAATGGAATTTTCCTTTTCAAGCTCATAAGATTCAATTTTTTGTGTGAGGAGACAATTAGTGTGCTTCTCCTCGGCAAGCTCTTGCTTAAGGAGATTGAATCTCCGACTCCCATCATCAAGTTGGAAATCCAACTCCTCTATGGTTCCCGTTTGTTTAGTTATGGTGTCCATAACGTGTTTGAGACAAGTAACGTCCTTATTATTACCATGAAGAGAGGTACACAAAAAGGTCAACTCAAGAAAGAGAGCACTAGTATCCTCATCAATGTCATCATCACTATCATCATTATCATTGCTATTATCTTTGGAAGATATATTGTGATCCAAAGTAGGAGATACCTTTGATACTCTTGCCATAAGGCACATGTGAGCACGAGAGGATGAAGATGAGGATATTTTTGAATCTTCATTCATGATCATGTCTTGCTCCATAGAATGTTTGATTTCCTCTACATTGTTAGATAAACAACTAGAGGAAATAGAAGCATTTTTTTCATGGGAACAGGGCAAATCAAGCATATCATCTACACTAGTACTCAAATAATTTCTAGATGATATACAAGGACTAGCAACACAAGGGGATATATCATCATTGTTGCAAGAAGTGCTTAAGTCCAAACTCTCTACACCATTATCATTTATAGAACAAGAATCATTGGTGTAAATAGAAACACTACCATCATCACATATGATTTTTCCACTCACCATGCCATTACCTTGTGACTTGTCACATGTAAGTGAAGTGGAAATAATTGAGATCATATCGTGACCGGAGGTGGAAGAAACTTGGAGATCTTCATGATGTGAGGGAGAAGAGAGCTCCTTGGAGATACCACCGACCCTATGATAAATGGATCCACCAAATATTTCTTTAAGCTTGGTCCACATCTCATGAGACGACTTGCGCTTTACAATCGTCAAGAACAAATTAACTGTGGGGCTCAAAGAGAAAATAAGCTCATTAGATACTTGAGCTTAGAGATAGATTTTGAGGATCCATCGGAGGAGAAAAACCTACATCTAGAAATCGCTCAATATTTGGACACAAGGTCCTAAGATTACAAAGCAAGCAATTTCTCCACAAAGCATAATTTGTGCCATCAAAGATAATTGTGTCATTGTGCACTATAATCCTAGCCGACATCTTTACACTCTAGGCGGTGAAGCCTAAACAAGGAGAGACCTTGCTCTGATACCAATTGAAAGGATAGAGATGTCGCCTAGAGGGGGGTGAATAGGCAATTTCAAAATTATTACGGTTTTGGCTTGATAGAATGCGAAATTAAACTAACATTTATTTTACAAGCACAAAACCTAAATACACTAGGCTCAACTAAGTGCACCAACAACAAATTAAGCTAAGCAAGATAGCACAAGATAAATATACCACAAGAGATAAGCAAGATATAAGTACTTCAAGCTCGATGACTATCACAAGGAAAGTAAGCTCAGATATAGAGATAACCGAGGCACGCAGAGACGAAGATGTATTCCTGTGTTCACCACCTTTGGGAAGGGGGCTACGTCACGTTGGAGAGGTGTGAGATTCCACAAAGGATTCCGCGCCACAAAGGCTCACCTTCTTCTCCAAGTCTATCCCACGAAGGAATAGGCCCTTTCCTTATGGCTAGCTTTTCCTCCACTCCGGAGATGGCAAGCTCCACAACCACTTCACAAGCTCCACGAAAGAGAAGCCTGGGTCTCTTCACAATCTTCCACGAAGAGAACACCGCGGCACCAACCGCCAAGCCAACTAGGAGGTCACCCTCCAAGAGTAACAAGCTCACGGTCTCTCACTCGAACAAATCGTAATGGAGAGCTCAACACTTATGCAAGAATGCAAAGCAAGAACACCAAGGGTGCTCAAATCCTTCACTCTCAAATCCCACCAAAGAAACAAGTTCTAGGGATGAATTAGAGAGGAAGAACAATGGTGGAAACCAACAAATGACTCCAAGATCTAGATCCAATGGGTTCCCCTCACTTAGAGGAGGATTTGATTGGTGGGGATTGTAGATCTAGATCTCCTCTTCCAAAGCCCTTAAAAAGATGCAAGAATCATAGGAGGGAAGAGAGAGGAAGAAATCTCAAAGGGGTCAACAATGGAGGTTAAAAACATGCTCAAGAGCCTTAGAACTTTGGGGAAGAAGCCCCCCTTTTATACCCCTTCAAGTGGGATGACCGTTGGAAGCAAGATGTGTTGGGCGAACACGTTCCGGCGACGAAACCGGCGCCGCCGGATTAGCCACCGGAATTTCTGATCAAAACCAAAAGTTTCGGTACAAACCGAAATAGCATACAGAACAGTTTTTCGGCGGTTTGCCGGAATTTCCGGCCACACACTCGGTCCACCGGAATTCCCGCTGGAACCAAACATGACACACGAAAACGGCGATAACTTTTGCATCCGGACTCTAATTTCGATTATCTTAGGCTTGTTTTGACGAGGACAACAAGCCCTACAAGATGGTGCAGAGAAAAATCATAGTCCAGCAAAGAAGGATAGAACCAAATAAACAAAGGTAAGAAGCCTCCCTACACGAAGAACCGATAAAACCTTCAAACTCGAAAACGCCATAGAAGATGCATACGAATTCCATTTTCGATGAAATTGGGCTTGTTGAAGAGCTAGCAACAAGCTCAAGAAAATCACATGGAGAAACACCAAGGAGCAACAAAATAGGAAGATTCAAAGAATGCAAAAGATTGAGTTCTCTATGACGATGTGATCAAGTTACCCAACCGAAAGCCCCTCTTAATAGTGCGGCTATGTATCCTATAACCCGGTCTCCCAACAACGACCTTGAGACCGGTAAAAGGAAAACCTAGCAAGGCCATACCTTTGCCTTGCACACCCCGCTTGATCTTGATGGCAACACTTCAATCTCCATCCAAGCCAGAATGCATCACTTGATCATTGTTGCTTCGTGAAGACTCCTAATTTGCTCCCCCATACACCACTATTGGATAGCTTCATTAATACATGTCTTCACATGTAAATTATCACCAATATGGGCGGCAAGCTTCAAGCAAATGATCTTCTCGAGATGCTTATCTTGAACTTGCCCTTCTCAACCTTGATGACGATCACCACTTGATGTTATCCTCTCATGGGCTATATAAGATCTTCACTTTTGTAGCATGCCCATGGAAAGATACCTATCCCATATAGAAAACGCGAAGGCACATATATAATGGGTTAGTTCATGATGCATAATTTAAAAGGCTTACCATACCACCAGATCCATGTGGTACATTCTTTATACTTCATGTGTTGACCAACTTGAAATCACTCTTCACTCTTTGTATAGGTCAACCATGTATCTTCTCATGCTCTATCTCAATATCTTGAGGTACATAAAGAACTCTTAATTTGATTACATGCTCTAAATCTTAGTCAGTCATAGCTCAACTAATGAGGCTATCATGACACCGTCTTAGAGCCATATCTTGAATTTTTATATTGAGATCACACTCTCAAGATCTTGATCATATCATATTCTTATTTTCAACTCGATGATCTTGATGTCAATACTCAAGGTATATCTTTATCTTCATGGCATCCATACTTGAATCCAACACATAGACTACAAGCATGACCTATGAAATATTCCTTCATATAAAACTTAGTGAAAACATTAGTCCATAGGGATTGTCATTAATCACAAAGACTACACATAGGGGCAATTACTCTTTCACTACTTCCGGTGCTGCGCTACTCTCAAGTTCGAGAGAAGGTTCGACAACCTCGTCGAGTTCTACTTTCCTTCCAGTCACTTCTTTCGAGAGAAACTCCTTCTCTATAAAGGATCCATTCTTAGCAACGAAGATTTTTCCCTCAGATCTATGATAGAAGGTATACCCAATAGTTTCCTTCGGCTATCCTATGAAGACGCATTTCCCGCTTTGGGTTCAAACTTGTCTGGCTGTAACATCTTTACATAAGCTTCGCATCCCCAAACTTTAAGGAACAATAATTTAGGTTTCTTCCCAAACCATAATTCATACGGTGTCGTTTCAACGGATTTAGATGGTGCCCTATTTAAAGTGAATGCGGCTGTTTCTAATGCATAACCCCAAAACTATAGCGGTAAATCTGTAAGTGACATCATAGAACGAACCATATCTAAGAGAGTTCGATTACGACGTTCGGACACACCATTACGTTGTGGTGTTCCCGGCGGTGTCAATTGTGAAAGTATTCTACATTTCTTCAAATGCTCTCCAAACTCGTAACTTAGATATTCACCTCCACGATCAGATCGTAGAAATTTAATCTTCTTCTTACGTTGATTCTCTACTTCACTTTGAAATTCCTTAAACTTCTCGAAAGTTTCGGACTTATGTTTCATGAAATAGATATACCCATATCTACTCAAGTCATCCATGAAGGTAAGAACATAACGATAACCACCGCGCGATGCTACACTCATTGGGCCACACACATCGGTATGTATGATTTTCAATAAGTCCGTAGCTCGCTCCATCATACCAGAAAATGGAGTCTTAGTCATTTTACCCATCAGACATGCTTCGCATCTTTCAAGTGATTTGAAATCAAGTGATTCAAGAAGTCCATCAGAATGAAGTTTCTTCATAAGCTTCACTTCAATATGACCAAGACGACAATGCCACATATAGGTCGAGTTATCGCTCAATTTCAAATGTTTAGCTTCAATGTTATTAATGTGTGTATTTCTACAATCGAGATTCAACAAGAATAGACCATCTATCAAAGGTGCATGTGCATAAAACATATTACTCATATAAATCGAACAACCATTATTCTCAGACTTAAACAAGTAACCATCTCGCAATAAACATGATCCTGATATAATGTTCATGCTCAACACAGGCACCAAATAACATCGTCACCTCGTTCTTCGCTAGTTTTCTTCTATTCTGCAGCACCTGTTTCGAGTTACAAATATGAGCAACCGAACTAGTATCAAATACCCAGGCACTACTACGAGTACTAGTGAGATACACATCAATAACATGTATATCGGATATACCTTTCTTCTTGATGTTGCCGTTCTTCAAATCCGCCAAGTACTTAGGGCACTTCCGCTTCCAGTGATCTTCTCCCTTGCAGTAAAAGCACTCAGTATCAGGCTTAGGCCCAGCCTTGGTCTTCTTCGCCGGCGCGGTAACTTTCTTACCGCCCTTCTTGAAGTTTCCCTTTTTCTTTGACTTGCCTTTCTTCTTGAATTTGGTGGTCTTATTGACCATCAACACTTGGTGCTCTTTCTTGATCTCCACTTCCACAGACTTTAACATGTAGAAGAGTTCGGGCAATGACTTGTCCATGTTTTGCATATTGTAGTTCATCACAAAGTTCTTGTAACTTGGTGGTAGTGATTGGAGGACACGGTGAATCCCCAAAGCATTAGGAATCACTATACCCAAGCTTTGAATCTTTCTTGCGTGCCCAGACATCTTAAGCACGTGCTCACTGACGGAGTTACCCTCTTCCATCTTACAGTTAAAGAACTTTTCAGAAGCCTCATAACTCTCAACTGCCACGTGAGCCTCAAATATCATTTTGAGTTCACGGACAATATCATGTGGGTCATTGTTCTCAAACCTTTTCTAAAGCTCTGATTCCAAACCATACAAGATAGCACCCTGAACTGTGGAGTACTGATTCTTCCGAGCGAGGAAAACATTCTTTACCTCATCGGTAGCATCAACTGACGAAGTTTGATCTCGTCAATGCCCATTTTTATGAGCTTGGGTTTTGGAGAAGATGGGGATGCTGGAGATGGTGGAACGGTTAACAGACAAGCAACTAGGGGACACGAGATTTACCTAGGTTCAGGCCCCCGGAGGGAAAACCCTACTCCTGCTTGTCTGCTCTTGATTACGGCGGAACCGAAGTTACAGGGGTGCGCAGATGCAATCTGGCTTGGAGGTGTGTATGCGGTGGTATGAGAGGTTGTCCTCCTGGTCGTGCCCTCCTAGCCTTTATATAGATAGGCAGGTCCCGGACACAGATCGAGTCGGTTATAGGTTTTAGGGTTTCCCCCTTTGAATATTCTATCTGTTCTAGTCTTGCTATCCAAGGATCCGAAGACGTCATGGGCTTGGGCCACCCGAAAGTCTTCATGGGCCGCGTGTATTCTCGTGGGCCTTCCTTGGGCTGGACCAGGTATGCTAAAGTCGTGTACCCGCAGGGTATAACCATGTGATCAGCTGCAGGTGGGTCACCCAGCGGTGCATCCAACACATAGGTCAAATTACTAGCATTGAGGACAATCCTCAAGTTGCGGAACCAAACCACGAAGTTGCTTCCGTTGTTTTTCAACTTTTCTTTCTCTTTGAACGCATTAAAATTGATGGTAGGGGCCGCCATTGATCCACACCATATTTGCAATAGTTTAGACTAAGTTTATGACAAATTGAGTTCTAATTAATAGTTAAATTAATCTAGGTGAACTCCCACTCAAAACAATATCCCTCACATTGTTTTAGTGATCACACGAACCAAATCCACCACATCAAAACTGATCATCACGAGAGTTGATGTAGCTTCAATGACGAACAATCAACATGTTCATCATATCTACTATATGACTCATGCTTTACCTTTCGGTGATCCGTGTTCCGAGACCATGTATGTACATGCTAGGCTCGTCAAGATCAAACATTAGCTTCTGCATGAGCAAATCTGGCTTGCTCCCGTTGTATACACTCGCAGAATCTAACACACCCGATCATCACGTGGTGCTTCGAAACAACGAGCTTTAGCAACGGTGCTTACTAAGGATGAACACTTTATAACTTGAAATTTTATGCTACAGGGATCATCTTATAATGCTACCATCGTGAACTAAGCAATATAAGATGCATAAAAGGATTAACATCACATGCAATTCAAAATATGTGATATGATATGGCCTTTCTTCTTGTACTTCCGATCTCCATCTTCAAGTACGAACATGATCTCCATCATCACCGACATGGCGTCAAGGTTAATGGCGCCGCTTCATGGTTGTCATCCACCAGCATCAACTATTACAACTACTTTGAATAATATACACGTAGGTCTTAACGGAATTAAAAGACAACCAAATGGCTCCTGCCGGTTGCCGACTTACAATAAGGAACATTGCATACATCATATATAATCACAATCATGGCCATATCACATCACAGCACACCCCTGCAAAACAAAGTTAGACGCCTCTAATTTTCTTTGCATGTTTTACGTGGTTTGGGGCTTTCAATAAGTATCGTTCTAACTTACGAACAAGAACCACAATGTTGATACTAGTATTGTCAATTACCCGTTGTAAATTGAATCTTCACTATGTTGGGAGAAACAGGCACCCGCAAATCCACTTATGCAATACAAGTTGCATGTCAAGAGTGGAGCAAGTCTCATAAACGATGTCATGTAAGGTTAGCCCGAGCCGCTTCATCCCACCATCCCGCAAGATGCAAAGTACACAAGAAGCAATCGACAACAAAAGCATCAACACCCACAATGACCATTGTGTTCTACTCGTGCAACAGATCTACATATAGACACGGCTCTGATACCACTGTAGGGGTTCGTAGCATGGAAAACAAAAAAATTCTATCGCATGCATACAAATAAGCCAAGATCTATCTATTAGATTGTAGCAATGAGTCGATAAGAGTACTCACCCTCGAAGATTCCAAAGCGGTTAACAAGAGCAGATTCTCGTGGGTGATGTAGTCGTACACTTGCCGATCTCAAGATCGCGTAGACAATCCTTTCGACGCTGCATTCCGGCAGCGCTTCCGCAGTCAGTCACACGTTCGGTATTCAATGAAGACCTTCCTCTCCCTTCTTCCAGCAGGTAGCAGAGGTTGTAGTTCTCCCCTCGTGATTCCGACAGCACGATGGCGTGGTGTCGGAAGTAGAGGCAAGATCCCGCGGGGCTTCGCCTAAGCCGGTGCGAGTTATGGTGGATCTAGGGTTTCCGGCTATCTAGGTTTAGAAGGCCAGAGAGGAGGAGGTGGTGTCGGCGACGGCTAGGGCGACGGCAGCGCGACGGCGGCTAGGGCGGCGACGGCACACGGGGTGGAGAGGGCTGGTGTTGTGTTCTTTGGGGCAGCCCTCCCCCTCTATTTATGAGAGTGGGAAGCCTTGGGAGAGGGGAGTTTGAATCCATACCCAAACCCAAGTTGGATATAAGGAAGGACCCTTTCCTTCTTCCACTAGGAAACTATTGTTCCAGTTTGACTTTTCAAATCTCCTTTTTAACTTTCAATTTAGAGCTTTAATTCTCTCTCGCAAATGCCCAACCAAGTGACCTAGGACATGATCCAATCATTCCACTTACCCATGACACATTCATGGACCATTCCCCTTCCGGTCCGGTGAACCTTCTAGAACCCCTCCGATGAAAACATCGAAATCATTCCCGAACTCCGGAATCGGACTTTCCTTATATGAATCTTATTCTCCGGACCATTACGGATCTCCTCATTATATCGCGGATCCCATCCGAGACTCCGAACAACATTCGGTTTCCCTACTTACATTCCATATCTACTAAACAACATCGAATCCTTAAGTGTGTCTCCCTACGGTTCGTGAATTATGCGGACATGACCGAGACACTTCTCCGATCAATAACCAATAGAGGAATCTGGAAATTCATATGGCTCCCACATATTTCTACGATTACTTTGCGATCGAATGAACCACTTACATACGGTACCAATTTCCCTTTGTCTCGCGATAGTTTACTTATCCGAGGTTTGATCGTCAGTATCTCTGCATACCTAGTTCAACCTCGTTACTGATAAGTACTCTTTTCTCGTTCCCGTGATGTGTGATCCCTTGTGAGCCAGTCACATGCTTGCAAGCTAATTAGATGACATTCCACCGAGAGGGCCCAAAGTATATCTATCCGTCATATGGATGGACATATCCCACTCTTGATCCATGTGCCTCAACACATACTTTCCGAACACTTAATGCCACCTTTATAACCACCCAGTTACGGTGTGGTGTTTGATGTCATCAAAGCATCCTTCCGGTGATGGTGATTAGCATGATCTCATGGTCGAAGGAATTAGGTTACTATGTATCAGAAAGCTTATAGCAAACGGACTATTGAAATGACTTGATCTTTATGCTATGCTTATCTATAGGAGTATGTCCATCATACTATTCTCCTAATGATATAATCTTGTTGTTAATAATATCTCAATGTTCATGATCGGGAAACCACGATCATCTATCAACCAACAAGCTAGTATTGCAAAGAGGCTTTACTAGGGACTCTAATTCAGTTTACAAATCACACAAGTATTAATGTTTCTGGTGAATACTATCATAACATGAATATAAACATTTATCATAAACACAAAGATATAATAATAACCACTTTTATTATTGCCTCTAGGGCATATCTCCAACAACAACATGGGCTCTCGAGAAGTCTGGAGTTTACTCGGTGCGCTCTCCCTACCAAGCTCTAGTGGCTAAACACATAATCAGTGATGACGTTGAGACATCAGATGGTAATTCAGAGGTTTGGAGAAAACTATGGAGGCTGAACGTGATTCCTAGGGTGCGTACTTTTGGTGGACAGTTTTACGAGGCATTGTGCCAGACTACTCGACTCTCACTCAGCGACATGTCAAAGAAATTGCAACCTGCGGAATTTGTAAAGCAACTCTAGAGACGTTGATGTATGCACTTTTTGAATGCGCACACGCGCGCCAATTTTTGGCTGCGGCACTTGATGTGTTCTCTCTACAATTTCCATGGCTCCATCCTGTAACGTGGGCGAAGGACATTTTATGTGAGAATTGGTTCTCACCCAGCGATCAAGCCAAGATGATCTCCGTTTTGGCAGCGATATGGGATTCACTTAACAAACTAGTGAATGGGTCTAAGGGGTATGATTCAGCAAGATGCGTGGAAGCTATATCACAGGATTTACTGGAGATCGTTGTGCGAAGGAAGACGGTGCCCAGGGAGGCACGGAAGAATGATGGCAAGTGGAGACCACCGGAGGGTCTTGTGATAAAGATTAACTCAGATGGTGCTATTTGTGCCGAGAACGGGAGAGCAGGTAGTGGCGGTGTCGCGAGGGACGCGATGGGCTCCCGAGGTGCCTGGGCAAAGGTTTATACTGGAGTGCAGGACCCGTTTATTGCCGAGACGTTGGTTGTTCATGACGCGTTTCTGTTTGCACGGGCGCGAGGTTATCAGGAGGTGGTGTTCGAGACTGACTGTCAGGAGCTTGTCCGGTGTTGGGAGGCTCGAGGTTGTGAAAGGACAGTGATCGCGCCACTACTGGAGGAAATTCACTCTTTAAGTTTGATGTTTTAGAGTTTCTCTTTGGTTTTCCTAGGTAGAGAAGGTAATCAAGTAGCTCATGTTTGTGCCAAGTTGGCTAGTGTTAATAACGTCATGATTGGGTTGGAATTTGCCCAGAGTTTTTAGTTGATAGTGTGAGTGCTGATTATAAGCAAGATATTGTTGAGTTAATAAAGATTGTGATTCTCCAAAAAAAAAAGCTACTTTAGAATACGTTTTCTCTCGGCACGGGTTAGGCCCGAGTGAGGCCCACTATCCACACACTTCCAGATCCAATAAAATTTCGGTTCCCGCTCCCTGTTTTCGTTGGTCGGTCCGTTTCCCCCAAAGTCACCGGAAAAAGAAAAAAAAAGGAAAGAATCAAGAAACCCCACCGGCGCCGCAGCCTCCGCCTCCGCGCCCGCCGCTCCCCCTCCTCCTGCCCCTTCCGACCGGAGCAAGCCCGCCGCCTCCATCGGAACGAGATCTGCCCCGTCGGCGTGCCCTCCTCCTCCCCTCCACCGGACTCCGGATTCCCAATCCCTCGGTGGTGAGCACGCCCTAGCTTTTCTCCGATTGCTCCCGTCGGCAGTCGAGTCAACCACGCGTTTCTTCCTCGATTCCGATCTCAGTTCCCGTTGATAGTGCTATCGCTGGTACCCTAAACTAGCGAAATGGTGCTACGAGTTGCGGCGTGTTTGGGGGAAGGTTCAGTCACTTCGGCGTATTAATTTTTCCCTGTTCTTGGATTGCTGGTACTCGAGATTTCGGGATCTGGGGGAGAGTAGTAAGGGGATACCAGGATCTTCTCGATCCAGAACCATCGGTTTGTTTGGCAGCATGTTGGCAACTGGGTATTTTTTTGGAAGTGGTAAGAAATTGGGGGGAATTTACGGAGAAGCTATCACTCTATCAGTAGTGTGCTGCAGTTTTTCTGCTGAGATAATTTATAGTAGCATTGACACAAGTGCTCTGTGGATTTTATGGTGTTTTAGTAATAACTTGGGATTTAACGTTTCCCATGATCTGTTTAAACCTTACCTCAGAAGTTTGCTTAGAAAAAGAGATAGAGCGTCTTATATCAGTTTATCGTGCTACATTTCTGCGCCATTTTGGAAACGTTTAAAACAGACGTAGGATCCTGTGTCCAGTTGTGCAGTGCATTTCCTTTTAGGGCTTGTGGAATTTGTGCTCTGTTTTGTGTTCTGTATGCTTTTGGTTCAGTATGAGTCAAGTGAGGAATTTTCAATAAATATTGCTCCTTTTGGCACTTCCAAATTGAATAGACGACCCCTCGTTGACCCGTGGAAGTTATTTCCCTACTTCCAAATATAGCTACTGATTTTACTTCTACTCATGGATTTTCATTTGTTTCTTGAATATATGCAGTGTATGCAATGGGTAGAAGTTTTAGAGCAGGACACCATGCAGAACTGGAGGATTCCCTGACAGATCCTTTCAACGAAAAGCAATCCTTCCTAGGGTTGAAGCTGTATGTAAAAGAACTCGACTCGAACACACTCCCACCATTTCTCGCACGCCTCTGTGACCCTGAAAAGTGCAAATATACTGTGGAGGAGGTTCTATGTGTGTTTGAGACTGCTGCAGAAGTCCATGGCTGCAACATTTTACCACATGTCAGCCAGATCGTTTCAACCATCGTCAGCTTCATGTCCTCAGCCACAGGGTCCTTGCATAGTGTGGGTTGCTCCAAGGTGATATGCACACTATCCCGCTATGTCATTGATCCTCTGGGAGCAGAACAAGAGAAAAGCAGAATCATTAGCTCTCTCTGTAGCCCCCTTTCTGGTTGCTTGATGAGCACTAATGAGAGTGTCTCTTCTGGTTCCGCTCTCTGTGTCACTGCACTTATCCAGTCCAACAATTGGCAGTTTGCATCTCATGGGTTGATTAATGATATCTGCTTAAAAGTCTCAGGGGCCCTGGAGGAGGTACACTGCCAGACTATTTCACACTTAGGCTTGGTGGTTGCTCTACTAAAACAGAATTGGTTGACACTTGAGCCTTATGGGCGGTCTTTGATAAGATCAGGCCTAAGTATATTGGATGATAATACTAAAGAAAGCAATTCTCAGATGATCATATCATCCATTCAAATGATACACTCCATCATGAAGAGTTTGGATTTGAGCATAATATCTTCTGAGATCAGTAGCATTATCCAAGCTATGGAGCAACTGCAGGATGATCATATGCCAGAGATCAGCAGTCCAGCTTTTCAGGCAGCTGAGACTGCTAAGAAACTCTGCAGGCAGGAAGAGTGTGGATATGGTAGAAGAATTAGTCCATTGGCAAAATATGGTGGAAAACATAATAGGAAGGGATCATATTCACATTCTGTTATGGATGATGCGGAGATTAGAGACAGTGGTTCAAATGAATCTCTTTCTGACGATTTACAATCTGTTCATCGTTTTAGAGACCATGATTCTCAACCTTCAGTGGGACAATACCCGGTTCTACCTGGAAGTGCACGGGCAAGGAGGCGACTATGGAGTAATGAATCTGACAAATCACATCAATATTCTGGTGATGATTACCATGATGGTGTTGGAGTGATAGCGCAATCTAGTTCTGCTGGTCTGCTCAAGTCAGTGAGGAGGTCTTCAGGTGTGCCAAAAAGAATTGCCGATCCATGCCCTACATGTTTGACACCCCAAACTACTAATCGATGCTCTCAGGTACACAGCATATCTTAATTTCTTGATGACTTGGTCACCTTCTCATATGTACGAGTAATTATAGGACTGTGGCCTTATCATGTCAAGATTTGATATTTGAGTTAGCGTTTGCACTTTGTTCTGCAATAGTATCTTTCAATGATAGGAACAACAAACCTTTTGATTTTTGGTTACAAAAGGAACTTAATAACTTCTGCAAAGCAAATATTCTCCATGCATAAAAAACAGATATTCCACATATGTTCATAGATTTCTTACGGTATTTCCTTGGATGCGTTGACGAATTGGGCTCTCACTGGTTCCAGTTTCTAAAAATTTCAGATGCTTGACCTTTCATTGATGCAAATAAATTTACATCTCTCTGTCTGTCTCTTTTGTGGAATTGTTTCAGATATCTAGGCGAGGAACTTTCTCAGAAGACGTTAGGATGCAGTCGACCCCAAGGAAGCAGCTCCAGTTTTACAACTCTTGCAGTGATTCAAAAAGAGATACTCACAGATTACCTGACAGCCCAGCTTTGAGACAGATACGGCGCTGTTCAGGACAATGTACGAATGGTGAAATCGCGGAAAGGAATGACTACTGGGTTGCCATTCGGCATGACAACCAATGTCACGTGCAGAGTGATGACACCTTGATAGAAGACCTGAAGTTACCGACCAACGGCGAGCGTTCTGACAATGCAGGAAAATCTCCAAGTGAAGAACCTCAAACTGAGAATAGGAAGGTGACCGGGGGCAAGAAAGGGAGCACGAACTGCTCTCGTGCTCTGCTTCTTCTCTTCGTCTGTGCTGTAGCGATCATTGTGATCTTGCTCGCTTGGTGGAAGGAGGATCAGAGGGAGCTGTATGTTGTACCCACATAGTACTAGCATCTTTCTCTCTGGAAGGGGGTAGTACTGTGATATGTGCACTGGCTTTCTGGAGGCGATGTAAATTCCGAGATAATGTGGGGGTGACTGTTTAGAGTTTGTGGCGATTTAGTCCCAAGTAATGTTGTTCTGGATTGTACGTTCTGTAAGAAAATGGTATAACTTTCAGCAAAATATTGAGTTAGTTATAGCATATTCTTACAGAGCATATGTAGCCATTGTAGCAGATACATGAGTAGCATGTAGTCTACTAGTCTTGATGGCATTGTTCACCAGTGTCATTATAATGTGAGGATAAATATCTTTTGAAGGAGCTAGAGTAACAAGAGCATATAAATGTCTTCCCAAGCTAATGCTTATGCCACTGGTTCTGGATATATTTTGGTTTAAGCTTCTTTATTGTTTTGGTTTAAACTTATTTACTGTGTGGTGGTCATCAGTTATTCTGCATGTTTGTTTGTTCAGAGAAAATATATTTGTTGCAAACAGGTCTGTAAGAACACTGTTTTGTTAGATAAGGTAATTTGTGTTTGCTTTTATTATCTTTTCAATATGCTTCTTCTGAAACACGGTGCGCAACTAGACTACACACTTTTCACCGCCACACAAAATCATTCACAGGACTTTATGATTTTATTTGCGCAGTACAACAAGATTGTTGAGTAATATAGATACTATATATTAAAGCTTGAAGATTTCAAACCTCTACAGCGTCCCACGTCCTCACAACCTATTTGCACCGTAGATATCCTAATTTTAGCCAATAAACATGTGACACATGGCACCAATCTACAATAACTTCCCTCATGGTAATTTTTTCAAGTAATTTTCCGGATAAACTGCAAACTTAACATTATATTTCTGAATAGCTATTAACAGTAGTAGTTTTTCATTGCGGACAATTTTTCAACTGTAATTCCCCAACGGTTATCTCATGTCAGTTTAGCGGCGTTATTTAGTTGGAAGTAATATATATTAAAGCTTGAAGATTTCAAGCCTCTACAGCGTCCCACGTTCTCACAACCTATTTGCACCGTAGATATCCTAATTTTAGCCAATAAACATGTGACACATGGCACCAATCTACAATAACTTCCCTCATGGTAATTTTTTCAAGTAATTTTCCGGATAAACTGCAAACTCAACATTATATTTCTGAATAGCTATTAACAGTAGTAGTTTTTCATTGCGGACAATTTTTCAACTGTAATTCCCAAACGGTTATCTCATGTCACTTTGGCGGCATTATTTAGTTGGAAGTAACTTTATCAAGTATTCTTTGATGTCGGTATTTGACGGTAAGACTTCTACATTCGTATAATGTTTTTTGATTTTTAATTCTTTGACCAGTAATTTTTCGACAAAACTTTCATTTCGTATTTTTCCGACAGTAGCCACCCCACGTTTATGGCAATATTTTTTTCACTTCTTTTTTATGTTCGACGGTAACTTTTTAATTTTTTTGATTTTTAATTCTTTGACCAGTAATTTTTGATAGAACTTTCCTTTTGTATTTTCTCGACCATAGTATCCCACGTTTACGGTAATATTTGTTACTTATTTGTATTTCTATGTAACAAATATTGGTCGGTGAGGAGAAGGATGTCGCCGTCGGCCGTCGTCACTACGAGGAGGAGGAGAAGGCCGCCGTCGTGCTGTCGTCATTGCAAGGAGAAAGGACGCCGGAGCAAGGTGGCCAGAGAGAGGAGAAGGGGAAGGAGGAGAAGGAAAATGAGAAGGAGAAGGAAAAGTGAGAAGGAAAAGGAAAAGAGGGAGGGAAAAGTAGAGGGGTAGGTGGGCGGGGTGGTGATTCGAATTTCGAATCCCGTCCGCTTACTCGTGGCGCACTAGGTGGTGGTGCGCTACGGGTAAGTTGCCCTATATTTTTTTCTACAGGAAAAACGGTCTTTTGACCGTAACTTTTACTCTTTTGAATTTTGAAAATCTAAAAAAATCGCTAAACGACCAAAGGTGGTTGCGAGCGGATACGAAATCTCGTTCTCGTCATTTTGGTATATTAAACATATTTTTCGACATCGTATGCAAAAGTTACGACCAATTACTGTGGCATGACTTTTTTTTTAAAAAAAAATCGAAATTGTTGTTTGTTAATTTTCCTAGAAACTAGACCATATTATCTACCTAAATATGAAAGGATTTCAAGTGTTTTTTATTTTCTTTTATTTTTTACAAGGTTAAAAAGCCGATCCAAGGAGGGGGGGGGGGGGGGGGTGGAGTTGGTGCAGGCCACTTAGCCGCCCGCCTAGTACCGTACGGCTAAGTTGACCCAGCTGCTACAGCACATAGCCCCGTAGCGCACTAGGACGAAGTGTCCTACGGCTAAGTTTCACACCTGTAGCGCACCTTGACCTAGTGCGCTACGGGTATGTGGTCTGTGGCCACATGTGCACTGGCCCATGCATAGTCATGGCGCACCACCCCATGTGCGCCACACTTACGGAAGTTAGCCGTAGGACACCTGTGGGCAGTGCGCCACATCTGTTTTATCCGTGGGGCACTTCAACCACGTGAGCCACGGATGTGCGGATTACCTATAGCCCTTTTTCTAGTAGTGATTCTCCATATGGACACTGCCGGCGAGATTGGGCATCTTCGAGAAGCCCTACTTCCATGCTTGCTACCTCCGCCTCACCGGTGATCTTCCTGCCATCGACCCGGAGTGTTCCTCTGCCCGCAACGCTGGCTCTAGGCGGCCTAGAACGCCGACCCCTGGCTCGCAAAATGGGCGGATTTCGGCAGGGCGTTCCTCTGCCCGCGGCGCTGGCTCCAGGAGGGCTCGGGGAGGTGGAGCTCGAGGCGGCGCAGACGATGAAGGGAGGCGGTGCAGGGTCGGGCGTCAAGGCGCCGCTAGCGGTGAAGGACGACGGCGCAGGGAGACGGGCACGCATGGCCGGGCAGCGGCGCAAGGTCACGGGCACGCAAGGATGGGCAGGCGGGCCAGGCGGTGGCACGGGGTCTAGTGCTGGCAGTGGCGCAGGTCGGGGGCATGCAGGGATTGGTCGGCCGATGACGGGGAAGGGTTGCGAGATGGGTGGCTGTCAAGTGGGGCAGGGGTGGGTCACGCGAGGACAGACGTGCCGATCTCAAAGTTGGGCCGGATATGCAGTGTGTGGGACAAAAAAGGGACAAATAGAAATATGAGGTAGCCCGTTGGAAGATGGGCTTTGTCTGACTGAACAAAAACTGGCCGGATTTGTCCGCAGATTGCCGTTGGAGTTGGCCTAAGGGCAGGAGATTCATGCCTTCGATCTTAGTGCTCCTGCTGTTACAATGGAGATTATTAGGGGGATGGACGTGTATTTAGATCTTCATGCCGTATACATTGTTCAAGCTCCGTGGGGTGGTCTGCTGCTTGTTTCGAGATCAATGGAGTTAGCTTATGATGAAGACGCTGATCCTGAAGTACTTGTAACGAAATATACTGTGGAAGTTAACTTACACAAAGTTGATGCGGGTACAATGAGGCTTGTACATTCTGCTTTACCCATGTAATTCTGACGTACCAATAAGGCTTTGGGTGTTTCCCAGCCTTCATATATGAAATATATAATTCAAAAAAAAAACAATGAGGCTTGTGGAAATTGACTGCTTGCCTGACCATGTGCTGTTTCTTGGGCATAACCATTCACTTTGCCTCAGCGCAAAAGAATGTCCTGCTCAGTATCTGGACCCTTCTGGGTCCAACCCTTGTTCAAAAAAAAAGGGAATCATGCCTGATGTAAAAAAAAAAATTGCCTACTTTACCGATGATGATGAGTACATAGAGAAATAGATTGGGCTGCTCCATGAAAATAGGATCCCTCCCACATCGCCCCCGCTCCAGCAATCCCGGAGGCCCCTAGCCATCGCCGCCTAGTTCCTCCACCTCCAGCCTCGACAGGCCGCTGTCGTCGCCGATGCTGGCGGCGGTGACGGCGCCCTTCTCTCCGAAGGCGGACGGAAGGAGAGGGCTCGTGGGGCTGATCTCTATGGGCAGTGGGGTACGGCTTCGGCGGGTCTTGGATCTCTCTTGGAGGAGCGGATGCAGGGCGGGTGCGGACGGGCGCGGGAAGCGGAGGTCGACAACGGCGCGGCGTTGTGCTGATGGCACATCGTTAGAGGCGGGGCGGGCTGTTCTGGACTTGATCTTGGTACTGTGCGGTGCCTGCCAGCTATAGCTGGGCATTTTTCAGGTCAGGACGGGCTAGAAAAGCCCGTGGGACAAAACCTGGCCCGAGCCCCGCCCGGGCCGGCCAGCGGGTCAAAAATTCAGGCCGGGGCCCAGCCCATACTTGCAGAAAACCACCAGGCGGTCGGGCCTAAGGGTCGGGCCTTCCCTGTTTTCAACTTTTTCCAGGCCCAAGCTTGGCCTGAGATGCGCACGGGCTCCAGATCTGCGGCCTAGGCCCGGCTCGCAGGCCAAAAAAGCCAACCCGTCGGGCTTTTTCCAGGACGGGTTTCCCATGCCCAGTTATACTGCCGGCCATGTGGCTTTCTTCCCCTGTTTTGGCACCTCGAGTTTGTCTCCTTCTCCTGTCGGCAGGTGGCGTGGGGGTTGCTAGCGCAGCTTTGAATAAAGGTGGTGGTCCTTCGATTTCTCTCTCGCCATGATGATGAACTGCATGTCGCTGGCCAACATTGATCTTGGGTGGCCTACTGAGTTTCGGAAGACTCCGCTGGTGAATTCCAAATGGACGACATGCCTAGAGTTTGTTGGTGCAGACGATGTTTCGGTCGCGCGCAACCATGTTTTTTGCCGGCCATTTGGTTTCAGAGGGGGCGTTGTAAAGCTCAACGGTTTGTTGCCATCATAGGACATGCCTTGGTTCCATGGTGAAGTCAGACACGAAGAATGACATGGTAGCCGGGACCGATGACTAGCAATGGAAGTTTGAGTCTTGGTGGTGTAGGGATTTTGGCTTCGTGTTTTGTGACTTGGAGTAGCGGAATTGACAAGTTGGGGCGACAACATAAGAGGAATTCAGTGTCTAAAATTAAAGGGTAAAATCCCAATGTCTAGTTAACTCGTTGTGCCTGGCAATGACCTTGTTGAAGATATTGTTTTATGAGTGCGGACTTTCTTCAAGGTGAAACCTATGATCTTTGATCAGGACGATGACGGCGTTTGAGCACTGTTCCCTTATTAGAGACATCGGTTTTGGAGTTGTTAGATTTCTGGTACTATTTTGGTGGTGTTTGGTCCGCGGTTTCAAGGAACTTATTACTGTAGTAGGATTTTTTTATATAATTCTTTATTTTTTGACTGTATGCATCCGTAATATCAATAGGATAATATGTTGTTGTAGATGCTGGGTGTAATTGAAAAAATTGTCGTGGCCTTGGGACATAGGAGTAGTTGACTTGTGCAATAATAGCAAGGAGGATCTTGCGTCTCCCTAGCTTTGGTCCAATTGGCCTGCTCCCGTGTGGATTACACCCAATATTTTTTTTATTCGAACGAGGACCTCTCCTTTTGCATTAAAATAAGAGGGAAAACTGTACAATGGCTTGTCACTGTGCCAGAAGAACAAAAAACATCAAAACATTATATCGGTGCCACCCGAAAAGCTACTTCCTGGATAGCCAGGTCCTCTCTAATCTGGACTAACGGTCCCTCAACTGAGCAGCTCTTATTTTTTAAAGTGCTTTATTCTTTTCTATCCATACATAGTTGCGAGGCAACACATGTAGCGATGGAGGAGGATTGTGTTCGGCCAGTCTCGTTCTTCCCGAAGCGTGCAACTTTCTTCCACCATCCATGATGATTACACCCAATCTCACAATGATGAAATTGGCATGGAATAACTCTTGCCTCATCAGACAGGAGCTTGAACTCTCACCATATATAGGTGCTCTTCCTTTTGTCCTTCCTCGCTAGTTTTTAGAGTTTTACCAAAGCTAGTACTAGGTGTCTTTCCCAGTTTACTGAAGAAATTCCATAAAGATGAACTTGTTCAAGCATCACCGATTGAGACTGTGGTGGTGCGTCGCCTGAGTTACCGGAGGACGTCTCGATGGGTGCCTTTGCCACCCTTAGACACCGGAGAAAATTTTTATAGGACCTGGTCCACACCCTCCGCAGCGTGGACCAAGTGTAAACGACGACGCGTGGCACTCCAAATCTCAGAACGTACGAACATAGTTATCCCTCTGGATCGTGTACGTATTTGTCTTTTTTTTATCGTTTTGACTAGCCCAGCTATACAATACGTACCCTCGGCAGTTGGCAGTTCCGTTTCTAGATCAACTATCCTTTGGCGGCACGGCGGCAGGAATATCTAATCTTTGCAGCGCGGTGGCTGGACTGAAGACATACAATAGCTGTTGGTTCCTGCTGCCGTTCTGGTTGATAGAGAAGGTGCACGACGACTAGACGTATGATGCAGATCTTGTCTTCTCGTTTGTTGATTGAATTCTTACACGATCGTGTTGTTCTCTTGGCAGATTGACAGGGAGTCTGATCAGATAGACCTCCATAGTTTCATCTCGATCGTGTATCCCTGGCGGCGTGGCGACGTGACGACGGGATCGTACACTCCCGGCGGCACGGCGCGGCCTGATCCAGCACATCCATCACGACCATGCAAGAATTCACAGGCATGCCAACGGATCGTCCGCTCCTGGTAAAATTGATCATGCATCTCGCGGTGTATCTATTTTCGATAGATTTCATTCATATCGTGCATACGTGATCCTGTTGGACCCTTGCAGGTTGACGATGAGTCTAAACGGACAGAGCTCACCGACGCCGTCGTATTGGACTCACCGGTCCAGACAGTAGACGGGACTAGCCGAGTGCCAACTACGCCTATCAAGGATGTGGATGCTAGCAGCAATGCGACAACTGATCCTTCCACGGAGTTGCTACATGGTGATCAAGTAAAATTTCCTAGATCAGACTTTTCAAACATAAAGGTTAAGTTCAAGATGCAGAAAAAGTAGGACACGGTCGCACATGATTGACTAGAATGATTGAAAAAAATTCTAGGCCCACGATTGTTTAGGATTTTCTACCGCGGTACTTGGCTAACCATGCTTATATTAATATGTACATGCCTTCAATATTTTTTGGTCCAAGTGTCTGGGTTATAAGGGTATCCAGGACTATCTTTGTTTTAAATGAAACTAAGCTAGACAAGATAACTATTCAGAACAAAAAAGGAGAGGAGATCCAGCAAACTTTTGAGTTGAAGTTATCTTGGCAGCCATATCAATATATAAATCACTAATCTGACAACTAATTAATCTTATTTGTTGCATACAAATATTCAGAATGAGTCGTGTCACCAGGCTATTCCAAGAGTCGGGATGACTTTCCAGTCTGAAGAAGAGGCATACGATTTTTATAATTCCTATGCTAGAAGTAAGGGATTCAGCATAAGGAAGTACCACTTAAAGCGTCGAGCAGATGGCACTTTATGTTCTAGACATCTACTTTGTAGCAAAGAAGGTGTGAAGGCTACTCATGCAACACATGTAACAAAGAAAGAGCAAGCCACTACCCGTACATGTTGCACAGCTCGTGTTCAATTCACCATCAGTCGGGAGGGTATATGGAGTATTCAGAAAGTTGTGCTTGACCATAATCATGGTCTTGTAACTCCGGACAAGTCTTACATGCTTAGATCGCAGCGCAAACTGCTAGATGCTGATCGTCACATGATAAACCAAATGTGGACGTCTGGAATAAGGCAATCTGAAATATATAGTTTCTATGAGAAATGGTATGGTGGCGCTGATAATGTGCCTTTCTTAGAAATGGATTCGAACAATTACATAGACATTGAGCGAAAGAAATATTTGGAATCTAAAGATGCCCAGACACTAATGGATTATTTGAAGAGCAAACAAGTTGAGGACCCATCATTTTTTTCTGCTGTCCAAGTAGATGAAGAGAGAGGTAGACTAATGAATTTTTTCTGGACCGATGGACAAGCTATCATGGATTATTCTGTGTTTGGAGATGTTGTTTCTTTTGATACCACTTTTTCGACAAACAAGTTTGAGATGCCATTTGCTCCACTGCTTAGTGTTAACCATCACAAACAAACAATCCTTTTTGGTGCAGCATTGTTGTTTGATGAAAGCGCGGAATCATTTAAATGGCTTTTCAGAACCTTCTTAGAAGCTATGTCCGGTAAGCAGCCTGAAACAATATTTACAGATCAGTGTGCTGCTATTATTAACGCTATTGGAGCAGTTTTAACAACCACCAAACATCGTCTTTGTTTGTGGCATTTGTACCAAAATGCTACTAAACATCTTAGTCATGTTATAAGTGACCATCCAGAGTTCCTTTTTGAATTCAAGAAGTGTGTATATGAAGATAGGTCAATAGCCCAATTTGATGATAGATGGAATGAGCTACTGGTTACATATAAAATTGAGACAAATAAATGGATGAACAATCTATACAAGCTACGTGAGAAGTGGGCTACTGTTTACCACCGAGATTCTTTCAGTGGAGACATGACATCTACTCAAAGAAGTGAAGGGATGAACAATGTATTCAAACAAACCTTTCGCAGAAAGCTCTGCCTTTCAGAATTACTAGAAGCATATGAGAAGTGCTCTGCTCGTCTCCGCCGCAAAGAGAAGTATGAGGACTTCATGTCACGTCATACCGACCCAGTACTCTACCTACCCCACCTTCCATTGTTGAAGACCACAGCTGAATCATACACGAGGACCCTTTTTTCCGAATTTGAACAAGAATTCAAGAGGCAATTTAATTTATCGTGCACTTTGTTGTCAAGTGATGGCACAACTAGCACTTACAAGGTTACATCCTTTTACTACAAGGATGATGAAGCTACAGTGACTCTGAACCCCAATACTCTAGAGATATCTTGCTCTTGCAAGTTGTATGGTTGTGTGGGTAAGTAAGTGAATAAATTTTCCATCACTTTCATGATATTGCTGCATTGGAGTTTATTTTAACAAAAAAATATGTTGTAGGTATCTTGTGCAAGAATGCTCATAAAGTTTTCACATGCTGCAACATTGTCACTCTTCCAAGTCAATATATCATGAATAGATGGACGAAATATGCGAAAAAACATATTTTTACTTCTAAACCAAGTGTCAATGATAGTTCAGAATCCACATTTGCTCATCTTTCTCGAAAGATGATCTCCCTTGCACTGAAATGTAAACCTTCAAAGGAAGTTCTTGCACACGTAAACAATGGTATTGATAAGTTAGCTTCGGAAGTGGACGATTTACTTAGCACGCTAAGCTTGGAAGAAGCTAAAGATCCTGAAAGTTTCGTCGAGTTGACTGAAGATATTTTCAACACGAGGGTGTCATTTAAAGCTCCTCCACGAATAAAAGGCCCCATGCAGGATAGAGCAAAAGGAGCACTTGAGGGAACAAAGAAAGGCAAAAAAAAAATTGCATCAAAGACAGGTAACCTTATTTTTCTACTATGATCAGGTAGCAAGAATTTATCTTAGTTTACATGTCTTATATATATACAATGTGTTTAGGGAAAGGTAAAAAAGATTTAAAGAAGCCAGAACCAAAGGTACCAGCCACAGACGCATTTGGACCTTTCGAATCTGCTGTAAGATTAATGGATTTCACAGTATCTTCTATTAGTTTAGATAACCTAGGAAACCAAGCTAATTTGTTCCTGTTTCTTTTTTACATAGGGATCACTGTATTCAAATGATTATGCCACTACATTTGGTGGGTATGAGTCGGCATTTGCTCCGCCTGTCCTTGGTGAATACACAAGACTAATGCTTCAAGCTCAGGAAGATAGCACAACATTATCAGTTGCTCGCCAATTACATTACCCTGAAGGATCTAGTACCTCCGGTTTTAGGGATCCTAATCATCAACAGTAGCAGTAGCATATTAACTTCTGTAAACAAAAGTCTGTTACTATTGTGTATTTTGGTGTAAGGATGGTACACGATGTCTGGCCGATATGTAAACCAGTGTGATGTCTACTTTCTATAGAAATATTCTTTCGGATATTTTGTAAGTTCCGAAGCTTGGGCTACTGCAAGACTTTAAATTCAAATGATGCCTTTCAACTTGTGCTATATTTAGTTTCTCCGCAACTGTACTAGTACCTCAAATGCTTCCTGTGCAGCTACAGCTTAAGAACGTGAAGAAGAAAAAGGCTACACTGCAACTCACATCTCAATGTAAAAAAAACCTTGATACACTTTCATTGATTAATTCAGAGTTACAATGAGCGAGCAAAATTATACTGATGAACATAGTTCAGTTATCTTCTATTGGACTTTGTTCTGTTATATCAACATTCAGTATTGAAAAATGGAACAAAAGTTCAGTTATCTTCTGTACTTATGAGCTACAAGAATCTGTGCATCGGACCATCTTGAAGACTAACAAGCTAGCAGCGAGATTTGCTTTCTCCATGTGAATTATCTGGAATCCATGCGAGACATTGTCCGCGTTCCAGACTTTGAGCTGCCGGTGAAACACGGCGCGGCAGTCTGACGTTCAGTCGACATGCTCATCAATGTCCTACGGTCCCTTGTCGGCTGTCGCCAGCTCTCATCGTCAACCATGCATTGTGTCCGTACCAGCGCTGGGTGTCGCTTTGGCGAAAACAACTAGCGTCATCGACCCACCGGAATTAAGCGATCGAGAAGGTCGACGATCTGTCGGCTGAGAGGATAAACCTTGCATCGCCTTGCCGCCGGGGGCGCGTGGATCCTTGCTGCACCTTGGCGGTGGCCTTAATGGAACCAGGCACTCATGCAGCTGTGTGACGCCGGCGCGGCCGACGGAGATCACCCAATCGAGAAGCCGGAAACTACACGATCGAGAAAACCGTTCTGTTTTAACCGTACTCTTTCCTATCCAGTCAAAAGGAGAGCCGCGGGGGGAAATACGGGACAAATACGTACATGCATAGAGCTAGCGATTAGTCCCACGTTCTGAGATTTGGAGTGCCACGCGTCGTCGTTTGCACTTGGTCCACGCTACGGAGGGTGTGGACCAGGTCCGATAAATTTTTTCTCCGTATGCCTGTTTCATTACGTACGTGTGGGATTCTGGAACTTTAGTTGTGACTGATGTGTGTCTTTTGTGACTCGTCGTGAGAGAGGTCTGAGAAACAAGAACTTTTTTTTTATTCCTGTTGTCAAAATAAATTGTGTCTTCACAATTTACCGTTGCATCCAAGCATACTTGACTTGTCTTGAAGCAAAATTTTCCTGTGAGATGCCATGAACCAATGACACGAATCAGATCGAAGCAAAATTCAGTTATACAATAATACTGAAAACCAACTAAAAACTATTTGCGTACACAGATCGCTCCACAGAACCTGAATGATTCTTGGGCCCGTAATTAGTGGGGGTAGTTCACACGTTAATCGCATGAAGTCTGTTTTGAAAAATCCCAAGAGACTAGGCAGCATGCGAGGGAGTCTGTTTTGTAAACTCCCAAACAAGTAGGCAGGACGGTTGTCCGAGCTTGGAGATGCCGGAGGAGGCATAGGAGACGGAAGGTAGGAGCTGGCAGAGTCGGCATGAGCGCAGTCGTCGGGGACCCTCAGGTCGGGGGAGGAGGACCCCGCGGCCACGGCCAGGGCAGCGGCTTGGACGCGTCGCTCCTCCGCCGCCTCTACGTCGGCCAGTTCCTAACCAGATGGGGTGCACGGTGATCGCCGCAACCATCCACCCACACCTTTCCGAATTCTGATCCATGCCATGAGAACAGCTGAGATTACCGTGTGCGTCTGTCTGTGTTGCAGTATGTGGGAGTTCTCGGTGGGGCTGTACATGATCCGCATCTGGCCGGGATCGCTGCTCCTCGCGGCCATCTATGGCGTCGTCGAGTCCTCCTCCGTCGCCGTCTTCGGCCCCATGGTCGGCACCCTCGTCCACAGGCTCACGTACCTGCAGGTTTGTGCAATGCTCATTGGTGTTGGGTGATTTCATTAGCTATAATTCCAGCGACGTGGAAACATTTTCGGGATAGCTAGTTCTCGGTTAGCCGAGATTTAGCTTAGCTCAGGATAGACCTTTTTTCATGTGGAGTTAGCCTCTTTTTTGTTGTTTGATGTTTTATGTTGTTGTGACCATATAGTTTAAAAAGCCAGACCGAAGATCAGATCGTGGTTCACCGTTGAACCGTGGTTTGGTGGTTCAGCTGCTGTTTTTTAAGTTCTAATTGATTTACTTCCTCACTGGTACGCCAGAATAAGTAAGTATAAAACGGCTTTCTTGGGTTCGTATCTAGTCTACATTTTAGTATCCACAAGGTCTTATAATAATGAACAGAGGAAGTACATGCTTTTATCGGGGAAGACAAATGACACATGACAAACAAAACACACCACCAACTAGGAGTAGGAAAAAACTGAAACCGTCCAAACTAGTGCTAGATCATTTTTCTTCACAAACCTAATTTAGATTTCCAATCTAGTTCAAAAAAGAGAACTGACTCAAACTGGTCAAACCAATCAAACCATTTTTGCTCACCCTTACCACGAACACGCCGAGTGCTATGCTAGTATCCCCATTGCATCATGTCATTCTCGCACCCCCTCTACTGAGCAAGCCCGATACGGCATTACCAATGCAGAAAATGCCAGAAAAAATTCAGCAAGGCTCCAAAAGGAGCACTTGAGATGCCTAACCATAGTGTGGCACCATGGCACCGCAAAAACCTCTCTCTGACATGAGAAACACCAAACACGTTATGGGAGGAGCAGTTTTGGACTATTCTGGTAGAGCTAAAAGTTTTCTTCTAGAACCATGAGCCACTTCCGACGCTTCAAAGACCATGATTACCAGGGCCACACTATCATCCGACCCCTGAAGCCCTAAGGTCTTTTTCAATAGGTGTTTCTTAGAACGGTATCATAGGCAAATTGCTTATGTGGCACTATACTTAATAAAGAGAGAAGGTGAGGTTGTATCTTAGCTTAGCTACAAGCCTTGCACCGTATCATAGACAAAATACATGGTTAGCCCAATCACATACATGCATGTACCCAAAATCATTAAATATAGATATACTACAAACAATTGTAGTACTAGTTTTTTTTTAAGATACACCACTACCTAGGATAACGAGCTAAGAGACACCCCATTGTGAAAGGCCTAAGGCTGGTCCTAGTGGTAGTATCATATTACTAGTATCATGCATATGATACTAGTGCATGATACTATGTCTCTAGTGCATTGTATCATATAGTAGTACTCCTATGATACACTACGGTATGGAGTATCATAATAGTAATATATTTATTGATTTGTAGAATCTCTATGTAAAATGTGTGTACAAGATTTACTTATCATTATGATTTCTAGCTTTACGTGCTATGATACACTAATCACCTCTCTCTTCATTAATTATGGTGCCATATCAGATTTTTGCCAAGTTGGCATGCATGATACACCTTATGATACTAGCACTAGAACCAGCCTAATACTACCCAACACAGATCGCATTCACCCCTTCCAATACTTCCACCTCGACTTCCATCTAACACTTGTCCCAAGAAAGACCCGCACCAACACCGTGGTATCTTCTATTTATGTAGCCATGAGAACATCCTAGGGCCACCACCTCGGCATCCACAGCTTAGATAGAAAATAATGTTCGTGTTCTTAGAAAACTGAAAACAAGACTATTGAACATCTGCGGGTCTTGGTGTGGGCATATATATGCCCGGTGTGCAATCTCCTCCCGTAGTTTTTTGACGCAAACCAGGAGAAGCTCTCCTTTTGCATTATAGTTTTGGGTCTGACTTAAGTTCAACTTTCCTCCATAATTAAGGTGTCAAGTGAGATTCCACCTAAATCCCACTTATAATTCATTTTGTGTTTTAGGAAAAAATTCTAAAATTTAAACCAGAAATGGTAAAATGAACTATAAGTGTCATTTAGATGAGATCCCACTTGCATCTCTATCCGTAATTGATGAATAATATACTGCACTGTACTGCAGGTTTTGGGCCTCTGGTTGGTAGTTCAGAGCTTATCCTTCATCATAGCTGGAGCCTCAGTAACCGCTCTCCTAGTCTTCCATAACCAGCTGAAGGACACAAGATTCCCGGTCTTCGTGGCCCTCGTCGTCGTGACCAACGCGTCGGGCGCGCTCGCGGCGCTCTCAACTCTCGCCGGCACCATACTGATCGAGCGAGAATGGTATCCAAATCGTCCTACAACATACTGTATATTTTAATTAACAACTCACTGCGCTGTGCATTATTCGTGCATGCAGGGTGGTGGTGATGTGCAGCGGGCACCCTGCGGCGGTGCTGACCGAGATCAACTCGGTGATCCGGAGGATCGACCTGAGCTGCAAGCTGCTGGCGCCGGTGCTGTCCGGGTTGGTGATCAGCTTCGTATCGACGCAGGCCTCCGCGGTGGCGCTGGCGCTGTGGAACGTCGCGTCTGTTGGGATGGTGTACTGGCTCTTCGTCTCCGTCTACAACGGCGTGCCCGCTCTGGGCGAAAACGTCCAGAAGAGAAGAGAGTCGGCGGTGGAGATCGTTTCTCCGGCGGGCGAGGAGGTGCATTCGGCGGGTTGGAAGGTGCGTGCAAGGAAGCAGCTCTCGAGTCTGCTCTGCTGCGAGTCCTGGGCTGTGTACATGAGGCAGGAGGTGGTGCTGCCAGGGGTTGCTCTAGCGATCCTCTACTTCACTGTCCTAAGGTAATTGTGCAGCAGCGTTCCCCATTATTGTGGTCAGATTCAGTCTTGTTAGATGACCGCCCCTGCTTGCTTCTGCAGCTTTGGTACGCTGATGACGGCCGCTCTGGACTGGAAAGGCATCCCCGCATACGTGATCAGTCTGGCCCGGGGGTTCAGCGCCATCGTCGGGATCGCTGCGACCTTGCTGTACCCTGTCGTTCACTCCTGGGTGTCCACGCTCCGAACAGGGCTCTGGTCCATCTGGATGCAGTGGTGCTGCCTGCTGCTCTGCGTCGGCTCCGTCTGGGTGAGCGGCCGCGTGGCGTCGGCGTGGCTTCTCATGGCCGGCGTCGCCGCGTCGCGCCTTGGCCTCTGGATGTTCGACCTGGCGGTCACGCAGCTGATGCAGGACAGTGTCCCGGACACGGACCGGTGCGTCGTCGGAGGGGTGCAGAGCTCGCTGCAGTCCATCTTCGACCTGCTCACCTACGTCATGGCCATCATCATCTCCGACCCAAGGGTACGTACCCAACTCCTTCTTGTTGCCAAACTATGGTTGCCCCATTTTGAACGTGTACAACCGGCTAACAGGATTTCAGCGAGCTCATCGTCATGTCCTTCTTCCTCGTCACCTGCGCGGCGCTCATGTACACGCTGCACGTCTACCGCGTACGGAAACACCTCTTCCATCTGGACAAGGTCATCGTCGTCGCCAAGATGGGGTGGTGAGCGACCTTGCCAACTAAGCTCATGGTTAAGGGCATTCATGCACAAAGTTAGAGTGATTCATCCCTCAAAAAAAAAGTTAGAGTGATTCACTAGACTTATTCGAACTCCCCACCTCTCCTAGAGTCGATCGTAAAATAAATCACACAATGAGTAGCATCTTGAGCGAACTCTATGCTAATTATTAACATTAAATGTACTCTCTCCGTCTCAAAATAGTATTCAGTATATACATTCATCTAAATTTTGGCAAACCCGCGACATCTATTTTGAGACAGAGGGAGTAGGTTTTTTACAACTATGTCACTTGTTCACGCGCCCCCGATATTGTGACCATGTCACTAGAATTTGGCCTATTGAAAAAAACGTCACAAGCTTTCACGAATTCGTTACTATTAATGTGATATGGCGGAAACGATGACCCCGTTAGGGGCCTCGGGTACATTATATAGAGTACGAAAAGCCCCTACTATGACAGTACAAGAGAGATATACTCCATACCGTATATACAGGTTTACCTAACAACCCCTCTTCATGAAGGCCTGAAACTGGAAGTGCTTTGGTAAAGCCATCTGCTACTTGATCTTTGCTAGAAATATACTTGATTTCCAGATTTCTACTTGCCACACGTTCACGAACAAAATAAAAATTAATTTCTGTGTGCTTGGTACGAGCATGAAAAACTGAATTTGCAGACAGGTTGGTAGCTCCTAAGTTATCACACGAGAAGCACGGTTTTTTCCTTCGGCATTACACCATGTTCACGGAGGAGAGATTCAACCCAAATGAGCTCAGTAGTAGCATTTGCAAGAGTCTTGTACTCATCTTCTGTACTAGACCTGGATATAATGGCTTGTTTCTGGCGCTCCAAAAAACAAGATTGGGTCCAACAAAGATGGAAAACCCACCTGTAGAATGGCGATCATCAAGGCATCCAGTCCATTTTGTATCTGAAAAAGCACTCAACAAGGTGGATGTAGACTTCTGAAAAGTTATACCAAGATTTATAGTAGCACACACATATCTCAACATCAGCTTAACTGCAGTCCAGTGAGAAGTTAGAGGAGCATGAAGATATTTACAAACCTTGTTCACCAAGAATAACATATCAGATCGTGTCAATGTAACATATTGAAGTGCACCAACAATACTGTGATATTTTATGCTATCTTCTGTACCAAGTGGCTCCCCTTCAGTAAGAGATAGTTTTTCTGTGGAGGGCAGTGTGTGGGTGCATGCTTGCAACTAGTCATACCAATTTTTGCCAATAAATCATATGCATATTTTTCTTGAGTGAGAATGAGGCCATCGGGAATTTTCTTGACTTCAATACCAAGAAAGTAATGAAGATCACCAAGGTCTTTGATGGAAAAGTGGGTGTTAAGATCCTTGACAAGTAGTGAGATGGCTTGATCTGTTCAGCTTGTAACAATACTATCATCAACATATATGAGAAGATAGATAATAATGTCTGGTTTATGATACAAAAATAGTGATGTATCGGCCTAGGAAGGTATGAAACCAAGAGTATGGAGTTTAGAGCTCAATTTAGCAAACAATGCACGATGGGCCTATTTTAAACCATATAAAGACTTATCAAGCTTGCAAATATGATTAGGAGCATTGTGATTTTCAAAACCTGATGGTTGTCTCATATAAACTTCCTCTTTCAGAACACCATATAAAAGCGCGTTCTTGACATCTAGCTGCCGGAGACTCCATTCTCTGGATACCGATATGGCCAACACAGTTCTAATAGTGACAATTTTGACAACATGACTGAATGTATCGTCATAGTAAATTCCATACCTTTGCTTGAATCCTTTTACAATAAGAAAAAATTTGTACCTGTCTATAGAGCGTGGAATTTGGAGGGACAAGGTGCCAAGTTTGATTCGTGATGAGAGCATCATATTCTTCTTCCATTGCATGATGCCATTGTGGATTATCAAGGGCTTCAGAGAGAGAACTAGGTTCACCTGTAGAGGTGAGGAGACCATACCGTACAGTGACATCCTTATAAACTTTGGGTTGTTGTATACCTCGCCGTAGACGTGTGCGCATGCCAGGTGCAGGATGAGCTACAGGTGGAAGTAGTTGCAGAAGATCCAGCCAGATCCGAGGAGGCAGCGGGAGGGCTGCCGGGGCTAGACATAGCCTAGGGCGACGTGGCGGGCGTCGGTTGGTCAGACTCCGCACCGCGGGAACCAGCGGGCGCAATGGTCGGGGAAGCGGGCGTGCTGTTGGCGTGGCAGGCCCCAACACATGGTGTGGTCGGGGGAGACATCCCGTCCTTGGGTCACGGAGAGACAGTGCAGGAGGGCATGCCCCTAGAGTCCGAGGCAGATCCAGGATCAACCTGGGATCGTGTGTGTGCGCTGTCATGGAGCAGCAGCGAGGAGTCTTGTTTTTGTGCATCGTTTGTGCACGAAATTTGTAGCGTTAGGTTCAGAATCCGAAGAACTATCATCAGGGGTCTGAAAAACTTGGGTATCCTGGCCATGGTTAGTAACAACGGGTATAATAGGCAAAGGCATGTAATCATTAGTTTTTGCATCCCCAATAGTAGATGAGTTAGAGGGTGTATCAAAAGAAAGCAAAAGAATGTAGGCTTTAAGACGACGACCAGCATTAGGGTGCAAGGAGGCAAAAGGGAAAGCATGCTCATCGAATACAACATCACGAGATACATATATGCGACATGTGGACACATCCAAGCACTTGACCCCCCTGTGAAGAGGGCTATAGCCAAGGAACACACATCGAGTGGAGCGAAAAACAAGTTTGCGAGTATTATAGGGCCAAAGATTAGGCCAACAAGCGCAGCCAAAAACACGTAAAGACTCATAGTTTGGTTTTGTGTTCAGGAGGCATTCAACAGGTGTTTGAAAATTGATGACTTTGCTGGGAAGGAGATTAATAAGAAATGTGGTTGTGAGAAAGGCTTCATCCCAGAACTTTAGAGGCATAGATGCATTAGAAAGAAGAGACAAACCAACTTCAACTATATGACGGTGTTTGCACTTGGCAGAGCCATTTCGTTGATGAACATGTGGACAAGAGACATGATGAACAATGCCTACCTTTTGAAAGAATATGTTGAGTTTTTCATATTCACCACCCCAATCAGTTTGCATGATTTTTATATTTCTTTCAAACTTGCGTTCAACAAATTGCTGGAAATTAAGAAATACTTGATAAACCTCAGAGCGGTTTCTTGAGCAAATAAATCCAAGTGAATGTAATAAAATCATCAATAAAACTTACATAATAAGAATGTTTGCCAACAGAGGTAGGTGCTAGACTCCATACATCAGAGAACATTTGTTCCAAGGGAACAGTGGAAACACTAGTGGATATAGGATATGGCAACTGATGAATCTTAGCTATTTGACATGCATCACATACATAAGGGTTTATTTCTGGCGAATAAGATAATTCATTTTTCCTAAGAATTTGTTGAATCATAAACTGTAGGGGTTCGTAGCATGGAAAACAAAAAAATTCTATCACATGCACACAAAAAAGCCAAGATCTATCTACTAGACTGTAGCAACGAGTTGATTAGAGTACTCATCCTTGAAGATTCCAAAGCGTTTAACGAGAGCAGATTCTCGTGGATGATGTAGTCGTACACTTGACGATCTCAAGATCGCGTAGACGATCCTTCTAGCGCTGCATTCCGGCAGTGCTTCCGCAGTCGATCACACGTTCGGTACTCAATGAAGACCTTCTTCTCCCTTGTTCCAGCAGGCAGCGGAGGTTGTAGTTCTCCCCTCGCGATTCCGGCAGCACGACGGCATGGTGTCGGAAGTAGAGGTAAGATCCTGCAGGGCTTCGCCTAAGCCGAAGCAGGTTATGGTGGAGAACTAGGGTTTTTAGCGATCTAGGGTTTAGAAGGCCGGAGAGGAGGAGGCATGGCCCGCGGCGGCTAGGGCGGCGACGGCGAGCCGGTGGTAGCGGGCGCGGCGCGGCGGAGACGGCAGCAGCGGCCGGTGGCGGCTTGGGTGTGGGGAGGAGCTGGTTGTGTGTCTCTTGGGGCACCCCTCCCCTCTATTTATGAGAGGGAGGGCAGCTTGGGAGAGGGGAGTTTGAATCCTTCCCTAAACCCAAGTTGGAGAGAAAGAAGGACTCTTTCCTTCTTCCACTAGGAAACCATTGTTCCAGTTTGACTTTTTAAACCTGCCTTTTGACTTTCAATTTAGAGCTTTATTTCTCTCTTGCAAATGCCCAACCAAGTGACTAAGACATGATCCAATCATTCCACTTAACCATGACACATTCATGTACCATTCCCCTTCCGGTCCGGTGAACCTTCTAGACCCTTCTAGAACCTCTCTGATGAAAACATCGAAATCATTCCCGAACTCCGAAATCAGACTTTCCTTATATGAATCTTATTCTCTGGACCATTCCGGATCTCCTCATGATATCCCAGATCCCATCCTAGACTCGAACAACATTCGGTCTCCCTACTTACATTCCATATCTACTAAACAACATCGAATCCTTAAGTGTGTCTCCCTACGGTTCGTGAATTATGCAGACATGACCGAGACTCTTCTCCGATCAATAACCAATAGAGGAATCTGTAAATTCATATGGCTTTCATATATTTCTGCGATTACTTTGGGATCGAATGAATCACTTACATACGATACCAATTTCCATTTGTCTCGCGATAGTTTACTTATCCGAGGTCTGATCGTCAGTATCTCTGCATACCTAGTTCAACCTCGTTACCGATAAGTACTCTTTTCTCGTTCCCGTGATATGTGATCCCTTGTGAGCCAGTCACATGCTTGCAAGCTAATTGGATGACATTCCACCGAGAGGGCCCAGAGTATATCTATCTGTCATATGGATGGACAAATCCCACTCTTGATCCATGTGCCTCAACACATACTTTCCGAACACTCAATGCCATCTTTATAGCCACCCAGTTACGGTGTAGTGTTTGATGTAATCAAAGCATCCTTCCAGTAATGGTGATTAGCATGATCTCATGGTCGAAGGAATAAGGTTACTATGTATCAGAAAGCTTATAGCAAACGAACTATTGAAATGACTTGATCTTAATGCTACGCTTATCGATAGGAGTATGCCATCACACCATTCTCCTAATGATATGATCTTGTTGTTAATAACATCTCAATGTTCATGATCAGGAAACCATGATCATATATTAACCAACAAGCTAGTTTAACAAGAGGCTTTACTAGGGACTCTTTTATGTTTACAAATCACACAAGTATTAATGTTTCCGGTTAATACAGTTATAGCATGGTATGTAAAAATTTATCATAAGCATGAATATATGATAATAACCTCTTTATTACTGTCTCTTGGGCATATCTCCAACATAAACAAGGAGGGATGGCCTAGACGACGGTGCCATGTAGAGGAGGACGGATTTATTGCGAGAAATGCTTCCTTGTTGAATCCATTGGATGTGGGCACTAGTGGGTAGAGACCATCATGACATGGCCCCTTAAACAGAATCATCTTGGTGGCTTGGTCCTTAATCAAAAAGAAAAAGGGGTGAAACTCTAGAAAGACATCATTATCAAGAGTAAGTTTATGAACAGATAATAGTTTTTGGAAGTACTAGGAACATGTAAGACATTATTTAGATGAAGAGTTCTATTGGAGGTGTGCAAAACTGAATGACCAACATGGGTTATTTGCATACCATGACTGTTTGCCATGTTGACGAGATCACGTCCCTTGTACTTTTCATGGGTGGAGAGCTTGCTTAGTTCTATGGTGAGATAATGTGTGGCGCCACTATCAGGGTACCAGTTGGTGTCAACCCCATAGGAGGACACATGAGAAGCCTTGTCCGTGCGAGTGTGATCATCATCAGATTCGTCTTTGTCTTGGTAACTCCACCAGCATTCACTGGCGGGATGGCCGTGAATTTTGCAGATCTAGTAGAAAACATCAACATATGGAGTGGGGCGACGTGTCTCATCACGATGAACGACACACCTACGGTATTCATCACGACGTCGTAGTTGTGAGCCATCATCACGCCCATGGTAGGGGCGGTCACCCTCATCACGGCCACGATAGCCGCGGTTTCCAACATCACGACCACGGTAGCCACGGTCACGATCATCACCACGACCATGGTAGCCGCGATCGTCATCTCCACGACGTCTGTGGTTGTCATCATAGCGGCGGAAGCCGCTTTCATCATCTCCATGGTGAGGGCCACTGTAACACCCATGTTAATTTGACTGTTTTAATGAAAGAATCAAAATAATTATTGGTTTGGAAAGAAATTAAAAAATAAAATAAAATAATGTGTAAATTATTGGCATGTTTTGGATCAAATAAGTCAACAACTAGTAGCTTTTCTCGTGGATACTATTGCATGAATGAAAGATTGAAATGAGTGTATTGTACATTTAGATATTTAGCTAGCTAGCTACACCTTTGATCGGTGAGATATTTCACCTGGATATGCACGTAGGCAAACAGATGGCATTGGTTTTAGAAATAATGAGCAGAGAAAGTATATGTGGAAACTTTCCAGCACGATAAGGCTACGCGTCTGGCTAAGAAAATATGCTTCTAAAATTTAGCAGTCGGCAAAGCGGTAGATATTCTGGAGTATGCTTAAGCGGTGACCCAAATCTTTTCTCTTTGTGGCCTATAAAAAGGATTGGAACACGTTAGAGTACCACAACTATCATTAGTCACATTCCTAGACGTGCAATAGGAAATAGTAATCTGGTTCATTGTACAGGGTAGTAGGAGAAGACAAGCACATGTCCCATCTCTCTCTATAAAAGCCTACCTAGTTTATTTCCCTATGTCTACTCTGTACTTGACTTGATATATATGTACTAGGCTTCTATGATTCATGTATGTCGATGATGGCACATGCATGGATATGCCAGGATGCTTGCTCTACTCTATTCAACTCACTTGTCATTTCTATCTTTTTTGACTTCCTATCTCACGCATGTAATGGTGCTACTTGGTCTAGTACTATTTTCATTGCTAGCCTATGATTTGTGATAGTACATGCATGCATCGGCTATGAGGATTTGTACTATTCATTTCCACATATCCTAGTGGTTGCTAATTCTTGTTTGGAAATTTATTTTTTTGATCCTATACTTCATCCGATAAGGAAATATTTTATGCTACTCTTAGCAGTGGCAAGTAAGGCTTAAGTGGCAAGTAAGGCTTAAGTCTATCTTAACCTCATGAATGGCTAGAGGCCATGTTTTGGAAAAAACTAGAGAATATCTAGAAAATCTGGTGATTTCTTTATTGTTGATTAGCTATTAGTTTTCATAAAAAAAAATCTTGTTTAACAAAACTCTGATATCACGGCGGCAAAAATATTATACCGGTCACGGTATAGGAATGGGACTATCTGGGTTCTCCGCTAGGGACGGCCTTTGTCCGGAACGTGTCGGCGATGGATTCGTAGGAGCGGCCGATACTAGTATGTCAAAGTGTCCGGGTTTTAGCGGGTAAAAGAACACTGCTTGACTAGCACCTGTGGTCGGGACTGTCGACGTCAGAGTACCTCTCTACAGAGTGTAAAAGCGTGAATATTCACCCCCGTGACTCCCGGGTCAGGAAAGCTTGTTGTCATGTGTGATACCAGTTATTTAGTTTTCTTTTCTTTCATTTAAATTATTTTCAATCTATAATTATCTTTGTCTTTGTAGAATCTCCAATACTCTTGTTGTTTAACCGGTGCCATCTAAAATTTTTGTGCATGTGTGCTTGCTGAGTATGATTACATACTGAAAGGATCGTATGGGCACCTAGACGAGGGGGTGAATAGGTGCTACTTTAAATTTTTACTCATTTTCAAATTAGGGTTTGACAATAAAGGTAAATTCTCTAAAATATGCAACTATGGTGAATTTACCTATATGTCAATCAAGCACAAACTAACACAACACTAAGCAAGAACAAGTAAGTAAAGTGTGGTAAAGGATAGAAGTAACCAAGGGAGTGGACGCGGAGACACAAGGATTTGTTTCTCGTAGTTCCTTCCTTTTGAGGGGAAGTACGTCTACGTTTGGAGAGGGGGTGGTTTCAAACCACCAACACCACGAGAGGCCTCCCTTGTTCTCCGATGAACCTCACCCCAACGGGCTCGATTCACCTTCCACTATATCGGCAACCTTCGAGGTGGAAGCCGGCACCTTTACAACAAGTTCGGGGCACACATCCACAACTGAATTGGAGGCTCCCAAATACAAGCAAGCTGTCAAGACAAATCAAAGACAAGCTTGTAAGAACCAAATCAAAGTTAGAGTTTCCAAAGAAACACTAGAGCTTGGGGGCCCTCAAGTGAATGAGGGGGAAACGAAGATCTCTCTTGGTGAAGATGTAAATCAAGGCCTCCTCCTTCGATTCTCCAAAGATCAATGACTTTGGATGGTTGGATGAAGAGATCTTGTAGATTTGGTGGCTCTAATGGGGTTGGTGTTCTTGAGCAGCTCGAGCAGCTGGAGGAAGAAGATAAGGGTCCCTTTTTATAGGCAGCCCCCTCCACGAACCGTTTTCTGACCGTTGTAGAAAAGTCAGACCGGAGACTCCGGTCTACACCAGAGACTCCGGACAATCTCTGGACCAGTCTCCGGACTGCCCTTCTGACTGACCCAGACCAATTCTGTACCAGCAACACCAGAGACTCCGGCCTTCCAACACCGGAGACTCCAGACTGACCAAAGTCCGGAGACTCTGGAGTAACCTCCAGACCCCTAGTTAGAATGTCCCAGCCAGGTCCTGGGAAGCACCACCGGAGCCAGAACCGGAAACTCCGTACCACACCGGAGACTCCGGTCTGGATTTTCCAGATCAGTGGCAAATGAATGTGGTCTTTTCCCAAGAGTGTGTGTGCAGTTTATCAATGATAATACCAACCTGTGGACAATAAAAAATAGTAAAATGATCTACTTGTTGTTAACGAACACCAAAAGTGATTATGACAATCAATGCCCTTTCAATCCCCCCTTTTTGGTGTTCGATGACAACTAGTGATTTGCATGGAATAACATATAAATGTGGATCCCCCTGACTATGTGCAGCAAGATAATGAAGTAAATCATGTAAGGAAGATAATATCAATGATAGCACACATAGATCTCACATGAGTTACAATAGGTGTTGCACACAAGCACATAGTCATAGACACACATAAGAACAACAGATAACACACATAAAGTTCAAGTTCGAATATCCAAATAAAAGGCAACTAAATGCAGATAGTCACAAATCCCAAATCCCATGCAAAGCGATGAGAATGTCTTCTCCCCCTTTGGCATCGAAACGCCAAAAAAGGGAAAAGACCTATACTAGCGCCCCCAAATGCTTAGTAGTCATCGTCATCCTCGGCATCCTCATCCTCCTCCTGGTCATAGTCATCATCATCATCATCCTCAGTGACAGCAGGCCCTTTGCTGTGAGGGCAAGAAGAAGAAGTACCCTGGTACCCAAACCCTGAGGTGACATCAGCAAATGTCTTCCAATCCACCAGACTATCCTGTTGAGCATTCCATGCCCCAAATGAGAGTGTATGATCAGACTATGTGGACCGATGAGCCCCATGCTCATCATTGTATTGATCTTCACCTTCCTCATTATCCTCAGCACCCTGTTGCTTGATCTCTTTGAGAAGCTTCTCAATGCGGCGGTTGCTTTGGTAGGATGCATGCTGCTGCTTGCGAATGTCGACGTTCATGCAACAAAGGGTCCTCTCCCAAAAGCTGGTCTTCTTGACCCTCTCATGCACATAGTCTCGAGTCATGGTAGGCATAGGGGCATTGGAGGCATTCTTCCTCCAAACTCTAGGTGGAGAGGGAGCCCTCTCCGTCTCAATCTCCTCATCATCATCCTTCCCATAGCGACGCCTTGGAGCAGGCCCCATGTGCCCCTTCTGCTGCAGAGAGACCAGAGTGTGCACAGTGAGGTGTGGTGGTATGCCATGTGGAGAATCATGCTCCTGGGAGTTGATGAGCCTCATAACCAAGGGTGCATATGGAGGAGATTTCTTTTAAATAATGGCATGGAACATCTCCTCTAAAATGAAGTCCATCACATCAATGGGTGCAGCATCAGCCTCAGGTCTAGCATTGAAGGTCCGGTGAGTATGGTACAGGAGGTTGACAAGCCCACCCCTGATAGCATCATCATTTCCAGCACTTGGAGCAATAGTGTGACGGAAAATCCTCAGCATAAGGTTGTAGAGGGTCTTGAGTCCCTTGGAACCCCCCCCACAACACCATCATCATACAGAGGTGCCAGCTTCATCTTGCTCTCACCCAAAGCTGCCGAGTGCATGCGCAGCCCCACAGGAGTAGATACACCATGAAAGGTCTCAAAGATGACATTGGCAAAGTTATGAAATGTAGCCGTGCAGCGAGTAGTGCCAGTCATCCACACCATGGTCCTGTCAAGATCAGACCCAAACACAACTGTGGCATAAAACTGCTGAACAAGGTGTACATTGTAGTCTTCGTGCAGCTCCATCAAGTTGTAGAGACCCAGCTTCTCACAGATCCACAGGGCATCATTGAAGTAAGGGCTCTGGCGCATTTGCTCAACACTCATGAACTTCTGAGGGCAGACAGGTGATCTGGTGAGTACACCATACACATCCTTCATAAACACAACCTGTTCTTTCCTCCAGAAACGAGGGTCATCACTGGTACGAGGCAGCGCATAGAAATATGTCTTTCTCAGCTCACGGTACTCCTCTTTAGACATCTTGGCTAGGGACTGGAGGTTGTCATACTTGGCTCTCTTTGCACGTTCCTCCCGTTCAGCCCTCTCCTGATCCCTCTTCATGTAAGCTGCATCACGTGCCCACTGTTTTCGGTTGGACAGAGGCACGATAAACTGACCCTGATCTTCATCATAGCGAGGATTGCCCCTTTGGGACTTGGCCTTGGTACGACGAGGACGACCAGAACCATCAATTGTGAACAATAGTGAGGGATATATCATGGAGATGAGTATATATGTCCCAAAGATGCAGTACAAGAACTTTGATGCATTTCTGGACTACTTTGACTCACCCAACACCGGAGTCTCCGCACCAGATACCGGAGTCCCCGGCCTGGACCGGAGTCTCCGGACCTAAGTCCGGAATTTCCGGTCAGGAGGCTCGGGTATGAGATGGGGAGATGCTGGTGAGAGTGAATCTAGTAGATCGGGCAATGCAACAAGGCTAAAGTACTAGAGTGCACGCAAACAAGTGATTCCAATGGACAAATCAGCAACAATCCTCAAAAAACACATCTAGGGATGAACCCTAGGAGAAAAAGGAGAGGAGAGGTACCAGATCTATCCATGGGATCAATTCCTCCGGTGGGAATGACCCAATGGAGGAGAGGGGAAGGTTGGTCGGCGGCACGGCTGATCCCGGGGGCTTCTTGACCTCCGGGGAGGATTTTTGGAGGAGGAGGCGACGGGTTTGGAGGTAGGGGACAGGGTGAAGAATGAGGAACTGCTGTACCAGTTCACCCCGTGCCCCCTTCTTTAAGTGACAGAAACCGTCCAGACCGGAGACTCCGTTCTACACCGGAGACTCCGGTGTATGTACACCGGAGACTTCGGTCCTCCTCGACCAAAAGTTCCAGGAAAGGTGTTTGGGGACATATATGAGAGATAGATGGTTTTTAAGATAAGGAAAGGGATTGGGTTGAGACATCAAACTGTGAAGAACCAACAAGAGCCATAGGGATTCAAAAAAAATGTTTAGAAAAGCTCCAAGAGACTAGAATCAAGCAAATGACAAACATGAGTAAATGCCAACCTCTCAAATGAGAGAGGGCGGTGGCCTAGGCCACCATATTTGAGTATACTTGGCTTGGCACCACGAAGATATATCTTGGGTCCATTACCAAAACTCATCATTAAGCTCACATATTACTAAATGATATTAAGAGGAATGATTTTGATTGCTTTGGGCATAATGGGGGGAGAGATGGTCCAATCAATTAGGACCACACTCCCCCTATATCCATGCCTACACCTAAACCAAATATGAGATGAAACATAGGTGAGGATGCAAGAATATCAAGTCAAGCTCCTTGAATCTACGATATTTAGTTCATTCCTCAAGTAGCAAAACCTTGCTTCATCAAGTGGCTTCGTGAAGATATCGGCAAGTTGATCCTTGGTTGATACATATGATAGATCAATATCACCTCGAGCAACATGATCTCTAATAAAGTGATGGCGAATCTCAATATGCTTTGTCCTTGTGTGATCCACCGGGTTATAAGCAATCTTGATGGCACTTTCATTGTCACATAGAAGAGGTACTTTGTCACAATGGACACCGTATTCCTTTAAAGTTTGCCGCATCCATAGCAATTGAGTGCAAGCACTAGCAGCTGCCACATACTCGGCTTCGGCGGTGGAGAGAGATATACAATTTTGCTTCTTGGAAGACCAACATACCAAGGACCTACCAAGGAATTGGCAAGCCCTGGATGTTGATTTTCGATCATCCTTGTCACCCGCCCAATCCGAATCCGTGTATCCACAAAGATCAAATGTTGAGCCTTGAGGATACCAAAGACCATAAAATGGGGTATGAACCAAATATCGAAAGATTCTCTTGACCGCCATTAAATGGCTTTCTTTAGGAGCCGCTTGATATCTTGCACACACACCTACACTCAACACAATATCGGGTCTAGATGCACAAAGGTAAAGCAAAGAACCAATCATAGACCGGTATACCTTTTGATCCACATCTTTACCATTTGGATTTTGTTCTAGATGAGTCTTTGTAGCCATGGGAGTAGGAGCTCCATTTAAATCTTGCATTTTGAATCTCTTGAGCATATCTTGAGTATACTTGGCTTGATTGAAGAATGTCCCTCCTCTAACTTGCTTGATCTCAAAGCCAAGAAATACTCTCAACTCCCCCATCAAGGACATCCGGAACCTACTAGTCATAAGCTTTGAGAATTCATCATTAAAAGCTTTGTTAGATGAGCCAAAGATAATATCATCAACATATATTTGGCATACAAAAAGCTCCCCATTGACCCTCTTAGTAAAAAGAGTGGGATCGATTTTCCCAACCTCAAAGCCACAGTCAAATAATAACTCTCTAAGGTGCTCATACCACGTGCGTGGGGCTTGCTTGAGCCCATAGAGCGCCTTATCAAGTTTGTAGACATGGTTTGGGAAGTTGGGTTCCTCAAATACCGGGGGTTGCTTAACATATACCAATTCATTTAATGGACCATAAATAAATGCACTTTCTACATCAATTTGTTGCAACTTAAAGTTATGATGTGCCGCATAAGCAAGAAGGATACGGATGGACTCAAGGCGAGCCACGGGCGCATAAGTCTCTCCATAATCAATGCCTTCAATTTGAGAATACCCTTGTGCAACCAATCTAGCCTTGTTCCTTACAATAATTCCATGCTCATCTTGCTTGTTCTTGAATATCCACTTTGTTCCAATAACATTGCGGCAATCCTTTGGCTTCTCAACTAACTTCCATACTTTGTTTCTCTCAAAGTTGTTGAGCTCTTTATGCATAGCCTCTAACCAATTCGAATCTTCAAGAGCTTCCCACACTTTCTTTGGTTCAATCATGGAGATGTGAGCTTGGTGTTCATTGAACCTCTTCAATTGTGCTCTTGTAGAAATACCTTTCCTTAGATCACCAACTACATTTTGTAGAGTGTGATCTCTTATTTCCAACATTCTTTCCTTTCTAGCCTCGCGACGAGCGTGGATCTCCGTGTTGTTTCTTGGAGGACTCTCTTCATTATTCTGATCCTTGTCTTGACCATCAACTTGACCTTGATCATCATTAGAGTCATCCACTACATTGGGAGGCAAAGATTGACCTTGGTCTTGATCAAGTGCACTTCTAGCGTCAATTTGAGCTTGTCTCAAAGCAGCTTGTACAGATCTTCCTTGACAAATTGACTTGGCACCACTTGACAATCCGTCGAATGGACCAAGCCCCCTTTGACTGGAGTTGACACTTTGATCACCATGTTGAGGGTCCACATCTTGTCTTTGGCTTGAGTCAATGTCCTCTTTGGTGGATGGAGCATGTTGAGGTTGTGAAGATGAGGGCTCCACTTGAGTGGAGCATAGTTCTTCTCGATCCGCCATAAGGGGTTCCTCAACGAGGCGGATATATCCCACACCCATTCTTCCTATGGCATCCTGAGGCATTTCATCATCTGCATCACAAGCATCAACACGCCCTCCTTCGGGACCATCATATTCTTCGAAGATCACACTACAAGATTATATGACGGCTCCGGAGAGCTTATCATAGATTCTATAAGTGTGAGATTCGAGACCATAGCCAACAAAAATACCCTCTAATGCTTTAGACTCGAATTTAGACAAACGAACACCTTTTATGAGATAGAAACACTTACAACTGAACACCCGAAAGTAAGATATGTTGGGCTTGTTATCGGTAAGTATTTCATATGGAGTCTTGTTGATTTCTTTGCGGAGGTAGAGCCGGTTTGAAGCATGGCAAGCGGTGGAGATGGATTCGGCCCAAAAGTTGTATGGAGATTTAAACTCCGCCAACATGGTCCTAGCCATCTCAATAAGAGTCCGGTTATTCCTTTCGGCCACATCATTTTGTTGAGGGGTGTATGCGGCGGAATATTGATGTTTAATCCCCTCATCACTAAGGAAATCATTCAAGGTGTAGTTCTTGAACTCGGTGCCATTGTCACTTCTTATGATCAACACGGGAAAATTGTATTGCCGTTGAACCAAGATGATGAAGTCGATAAAAGTCTTTTGAGTCTCACTCTTCAACTTGAAGAAATAAACCCAAGAGTATCTTGAAAATTCATCAACAATCACCAAGCAATATTTCTTCCCACCAAGACTTGCATGAGATGGAGGACCAAAGAGGTCCACGTGAAGGAGCTCCAAGATCTTGGTGGACTTGATGCGGTTCTTAGGCTTATGAGGAGCATCATGCATCTTCCCTAGAACATATGCCCTGCAAACACGATCTTTGGCAAAGGAAACATTTTCTTTTAGTCCAACAATATGGCCCTCCTTGTGGAGACTTTGCAAAGTTCTCATATTGACATGGGCCAGTCGACGATGCCATAACCAACCCACATCGGCCTTTCCGAATAAGCACATCGCACTTGTAGTGGCTTGCCCCGAAAAGTCCACCACATACAAGTCATGTTCGACATACCCAACGAAAGCGACCTTGAGAGACTTGCTCCACATGAGGACCACAATATCATTATGTATAAAGACGGAAAAACCCATCTTTCCAAGAGCATAGACTGAAAGTAAATTGTACCCAAGTGTATCAACAAGCATGACGTTCACGAGTGTAATGTCGTGAGGAACCACAACTTTTCCAAAACCCATTACCTTAGACTTTGACTTGTCGGCATATGTCACGGTGATTAGATCATCATTTGGCTTTAAGTCCTTGACAATAGACGAGCTTCCGGTCATATGACTTGTGCAACCACTATCAAGCACCCACTTTGACCCTCCGGAAGCATAAGTCTACAAAAGATCAAGCTAATTTTTAGGTACCCATTTTTCAATGGGTCCTCTTTTGTTAGCAACAAGGGTCTTGGGAACCCAAATAGACCAAGCAATATAACCATCATATGGGCCAACATATTGTGCATACACATCACCATAATAATCACGCATTAGAACATAGTGAGGGTTAGCACTACCCGCAAAGTCATCATGAGACATAGTTTTACCACTTGTGGTCTTACTACCCACAATGGCCTTGTTAGTTTCTTGTGTGGGCTTGGCCTTCTTCTTGTTGTTGTTCTTCTTCTTCTTAGAATTGGAGACAAATCCAATGCCCCCTTTATCACCACTAGGCCTTTTCTTACTCAAAATATCATCAATAGACTTGTTGCCTTGTGGAAATGTGGCCTTAGCAAGCTCCCCCTTCAACCTAGCATGCTCTTCAAGAATAGTTGTACTACTAGATGGAATGAAGTTACTGGGTGAAGGAATATTGGCCAATTGAGTTTGAAGCGTTTCATGGACTTTGTGAGTGACAAGAGTTCACTCTCCAAGGCCTGTGGGCCTTGTTAAGCAACCTAAAGTCCTCGGCAAGTTTTTCATGAACCACACCAAACTCAATCTTGTCCTTTTTAGCACTTTTGTATTCAGCAATAGCATGATCACGCTCTTTGATGAGTTTGTTAACAATATTTTCATTGGCCTCATCAAGCCCTTCAAGTTTTAACTCAAGTGATAACCTAGTTTCTTGTTCTTCTTCTAGAGCATTGTTTAAAGCCTCTAGCTCAATCATGTGTTCATGCCCAAGTTTACATCTTACATCTAGAAGCTCTTGAGTATGTGAAAGTTGATCTAGGATGTTTTCAAAGTGTAACTTAGCATCTCCTTTTAGGTTAGTCATAAACTCATCAAAGGCAATTAATTCCTTTTTAACATCAAGAGACATCTCATCATCAAGTTCATCATTATCTAAGGGAGTAGAGTGGGATGATGAGGATACCTCCGTTCCTATTGCCATAAGGCAAGTGACGTTCTTGGTGGGAGAGTTCTCATTTGGAGAATCAAAGAGTGAGAATATCAGAGTAGAGGTGGTGGCTAGAGCAGCCACACCATGTGAAGTTTCCTCTTCCTCATCTTCATCATCTTCATTGTCGGAGGAGTATTCTTCATGACTGATCAAGACAATTTCTCCTGACTTCTTGTTGATGGGATTCTTCTTGATGAAAGATTTCTTGTAAGGTGCCTTGAGAGTCTTCTTCAACACAAGCTTACCCCCATGATCTTCTCTCTTTTCATAGGTACAACTTGCTACAAAGTGATAGCGGTCACCACAATTGAAGCAAGTTCTCAATCTTGTTGTATTTTCTCTTTTCCCATTTGGGTTGCTTTTTCTTTGCATTTCCAACTTGGCCTTGGCGGGGTTCTTCCAAAAGTTATTTGCATAGAAGGCCATATATTGACTATGAGCAATCTTGACTTCATCGGGGTGGTCCATGGAAGGCCCTTCATCACTATCATCTTCATCCCCATGGTCCACAAATTTGGCCTTTAACGCAACATTGACAACATTGCTCATACCAAGGGCACGAGCACGGGCATCTTTGGCATTCTTGCCGGCAACCTTGAAAGCAGCCATCTCTTGCATAACTTCATTTGAGGTCATGAGATGGTAGTTGTGTCTTCCTTATAGGCTCTTCAAGTCGGTGGGCTCAAAAGGCATGAGTGCACTCACTATTTCCTTTTTATCCATGCATCATCCACATGTGAGGCACCCACATTCCTAAAAGCGGTGGCGGTGGTCTTGAGCCTTCGGTACATGTCTTCGTGATCTTCACCTTCTTTCATGTAGAAGCCTTCGGCTTCATTGCTTAAAGCATCATATCGGTTCCTCCTCATACTCTCATTTCCAACAAACAACACAGTGAGAGCATCCCAAGCTTCCTTGGCAATGCTAAAGTGCTCAATGTGTGGATAATACTTTGTCCCCAAACCTTCTTGAATCATATGCAAAGCAGTGGCATTAAGTTGACTATTAACAATCTCTCTTCTTGTCAAGTTGTTTGGATCCCTAATAAAGAGACCATGCTCGATGAGGTTCCATAGTTCAATGCAAGAGCTGCGCATATGAGTCCTCATTAGTGATTGCCATTGAGCAAAAGTAGCAGATTCTTCAAGCTTAGGTGGGTCACCTCTATTGTATACATGAGGGTGAGGGATTGGAGGGTCGGGAGAGTACCATGAATCACGGTGCTCACCCTTCCCACCATCATTGTGTGTGGAGGAATTAACGTTGTCTAGTTTACCCCCGACCACCATACCCTCGGGGGATACTGACGTATTCCCCTTAGTTAAAATGGATGGTTGATCCTCTTGAGGAGATGGGGGTGATGAGACATCTTTGTCTTTAAGAAGTTGCTCAAGCATCTTCTTGACTTCGTTGACCAAGGAAGAGCTCAATATTGTTTCCAAGTTTTTGAGATCTTCCATGGTCACCGGGGTCGGCTCACTACCACCATCCCCATCATTGCTACCCATATTCTCTTAGGCGGTAAAGCCCGAATAAAGAGCCGAGGCTCTGATACCAATTGAAAGGATCGTATGGTCACCTAGAGGGGGCGGGGGGGGGGGGGGGGTGAATAGGTGCTACTTCAAATTTTACTCTTTTTCAAATTAGGGTTTGACAAGAAAGGTAAATTCTCTACAATATGCAACTATGGTGAATTTATCTATATGTCAATCAAGCACAAACTAACACAACACTAAGCAAGAACAAGTAAGTAAAGTGCGGTAAAGGATAGAAGTAACCAAGGGAGTGGACGCGGAGACACAAGGATTTGTTTCCCGTAGTTCCTTCCTTTTGAGGGGAAGTATGTCTACGTTTGGAGAGGGGGTGGTTTCAAACGACCAACGCCACGAGAGGCCTCCCTTGTTCTCCGATGAACCTCACCCCAACGGGCTCGATTCACCTTCCACTATATCGGGAACCTTCGAGGTGGAAGCCGACACCTTTACAACAAGTTCGGGGCACACATCCACAACTGAATTGGAAGCTCCCAAATACAAGCAAGCTGTCAAGACAAATCAAAGACAAGCTTGTAAGAACCAAATCAAAGTTAGAGTTTCCAAAGAAACACTAGATCTTGGGGGCCCTCAAGTGAATGAGGGGGAAATGAAGATCTCTCTTGGTGAATATGTAAATCAAGGCATCCTCCTTCGATTCTCCAAAGATCAATGACTTTGGATGGTTGGATGAAGAGATCTTGTAGATTTGGTGGATCTAATGGGGTTGGTGTTCTTGAGCAGCTCGAGCAGCTGGAGAAAGAAGATAAGGGTCACTTTTTATAGGCGCCCCCTCCACGAACCTTTTTCTGACCGTTGTAGAAAAGTCAGACCGGAGACTCCGGCCAATCTCCGGACCAGTCTCCGGACTGCCCTTCTGACTGACCCAGATAAATTCTGTACCAGCAACACCGGAGACTCCGGCCTTCCAACACCGGAGACTCCGGAGTAACCTCCGGTGCAGCCTTCGGACCCCTAGTCAGAATGTCCCAGCCAGGTCCTGGGAAGCACCACCGGAGCCAGAACCGGAAACTCCGGACCACACCGGAGACTCTGGTCTTGGCAGACCGGAGACTCCGGTTTGGATTTTCCAGATCAATGGCAAATGAATATGGTCTTTTCCCAAGAGTGTGTGTGTGCATTTTATCAATGATAATACCAACCTGTGGACAATAACAAACAGTAAAATGATCTACTTGTTGTTAACGAACACCAAAAATGATTATGACAATAAATGCCCTTTCACATACTCACTCTTGTTTCTTTATTTTCTTGTGCAGACGTAGGTACTCTTGGACATGATGTCATGGAGTAGGGTAGTAGTACGTGAAGGGACATGAATAAAAGAACTTTGCATGTAACCGAATCTTTTGTACTGGCAAAATGTTGAATAAAATGTCCCCTTGTTCTAGTTTTGTAGTCATGGTTTTTCTTTAGCCTAACATGTTTATAGTTGAAAAATTATAAATATGTGGCAGTTGTTAAGTAGGCCTACCATTGGGGCATGACAACTTTAGTGGTATTAGAGCCTTGGATAAAATCTTAATCAAAAGCTAATTTAGATAAATAATATGGGGTCAAATTAATGGGGTAGTGTAGGAGCGTAGGTTAGAAACGAATGTTTTATTGTTATGTTATTTCTTGCAATGATGGTTCTTTTGCTTAATTGATTGTTTTAGTTATACTAACCCTTGTGAATAACAGGGATGGATGAGCCTGCTATCTTCCATCTCAACTTTGACAAGATCCTTGAGGAGGTGACCGAGCACTTTCACTTAGAACCACCCGTGGTCTCTTCCTTTGAACGTGATAATGGTATAGGATACCGCGGTGCAGTGCACTTACATGTTAAGCCGGATGATGAAAGTTCGTAAACTACTATTTATGGGTATGGTGAAGATGCCCATGAGGCTGCCAATAACGTTGCACGAGAGGCGCTGAAGTGTCTCCAGTTCACTGTGGAGTTTGCTCTCGTGGACCTACACATATATGAGTATTGGGGTGTGTTTTTCTCCCTGGTGCAAAGAGAGCAACAGCACCGCATGGAGATATCTCAGCTCCATCAGTACTATGAAGCCCGCAGGCAGGAAGAGTTGGAGAACCTGGAGCAGGAACATGATGGTTGTATCTATGAGATAAAACATGACCTCAATCTGGAGATAGAAGACAGAGATCGCTGGATTGAGCAGGCAGAGAAGAAGAGTAAGAAGCTTAAGAGGGAGCGTGATATGCTTGAAAAGATAACAAATAAACAGGAAAGCCAGATCATGGAGCTGAGGACTGAAAACAGGAAACTCCGTCAGAAGCTGGCAGGAAAGGAGATCGAGGAGGACGCGAGCAGTGGCACCTAAAATAATATGACGAGACTAGTTCCTAGCCTCTAATAAAGTAAATGTAGACTGTTGGCTTTGTGATGGAAGCAACCTGCTAGGAACTAGTAGTAGTACGTTGGTAGTAGTAGTAGACTAGCTAGTACTTTATCAAAAACTCCTTGTGGCACCCGAGCAACACTGATCTTTTTATCTGTGCCGTGCATCTTTGCTTCAACATGGCACATGGTCTGTATCCAGATTCCCATCTTTATTGTATTATGTTAAGTATTTTTGTATTTAGAAGTGTAATCATATGTCTGGGTCCACACTCAGATGAGCCACGCCTGATAACAGATGGACCATTGTCACGCTGTGCCACCTAACTGAAACCTACTCATCTCTTTTGTCAGAACAACAGTCAACCGGCGTTGTCTCCTCCATGCACCAGTACCAGGCAACCGGACCATTATCTTTGAAAAAATGATCACGCGTTTAAACAAATATTTAAGTGGGTTTCAAAATATATTCACTGGGTTAGAAAATATGCTTATGGTGGTTAAAGATTCAATATTTTTAAAATATGATTCATGGTTCAACAATAATAGTTTCATTAATATTGTTTCGAATTTTGATGGTGGATCAGAAAATGTTTATGTTATTCTTTAAATTTTTCTTGGTCCAAAATAATATTTTCGTGGGTTTAAAAGAAGTTTACAGGTTTAAAACATGTTCACGTGGTCCAAGAAAAGTTCATGGTTTTTAATCTATTGCATGATGAAGAATAATAGTTTCACTAGTTTCAAAAAAGGACTTTACTTGTTTGAACAAATAGTCACAGCAATACAAAAAATACTCTTGTTTTTTTTTTTAAATTGTTCATGGTCCAAAAAAAAATACTTTCATGGGTTTCACAAAAAAGTTTACCGGTTCTTAAAATGTTCATGGTGATTCAAAAATGTTAGTGGTTTTCTACAAAATTGGTCATGGTAAAAAAGTATTAGTTTCATGGGTTTTAGAAGAAAGTTTACCACATTCGAAAAAGTTCAATTAAAAAAATTCTGTTCACGAAGGTCCAAAAAAATTCATGATTGTTTTTAATAGAACCATGGTTCAAAAGTTAATTCTTTCAAGGGTGTCCAAAAAGGTATACTGGTTCTGAAAATGTACATGGTGATTAAAAATAATCATGATTTTAAAAAATTCATGGTCCAAAGATAATAGTTTCTTGGATTTTAAAAAAGGTTTGTCATTTCAGGAAAAAAGTGCACACGGGTTAAGAAAGTATGTTGGTCGTGGATCAAAAATATTCATGATTGTTGAAAAAATGTAAATGCTCTAAAATTATTTTTCGTGGGTTTAAAATGAAATTTACCGATTCAAAAAATGTTAAAGGTGGTTCAAATCATGTCCATGGTTATATAAAAAAATTCATGGTTCAATAATAATAGTTTCTTGGGTTTAAAAAAAGTTTGATGGTTCGAAAAATATTCTCAAGGTTCAAAAACGTATAATCACCAACTCAGAAAAAAGTTCAACGTTTTCAAATTTTCCATGGGTTCATATAATATTCACCTTTCATAACACTAAGGCCGGCAGAATGGACAAAAATAACCCAAATTCAAAAGGATTTCACAAAATGACCCATCTGGAAAACTATTTCACTGGCACTAACCCTTTTTGTAGCGCCTAACAGTAAGGCTAAGGCGCTACACTCTACAGTGTAGCGCCTTTCAGCTATGCCCCCTGCCAGCGTGGCACCGCCTGGCCCCTCCCTTGGCCCACCCCGCCGTGTGACGCCCAGGCGCTATGCCTGGGGCGAGTAACGCCCAGGCGCTATGCCTCAGGTGTAGCGTGTAGCGCCTATCAGACAGGCGCTACACTTTGAGACATACTCAGCAGCCCGCAACCCCCCTCCCACCCCGACCCATTCACTCCCAGACGCTGGAAGAACACAGAGAAGAACGGCCGGCGGTTCCTCTCTCCCCCTCTCTCAAATCCCCACCTCAAATCCAACAGATCTGAGGGATTTCACCGTGGATTTGCTTCCCCATCCCTCCCTCAAGGTAATCCCCTCATTTTCCCTCTCTTTCATCCAATGAATCTTGCACATTATCCTAAAACCCTAGGTCTAGTTGGATTCATAATATGACCTATTTGTGTATGTTTTTGGTTATTTGGAAGTTATGTATTAGTTGTATTTGATGGGGAATGGAAGTGTGTTGTTGATTTGCATTGTGTATGATGGTTTTATATGGATTTGTATGGATGTGTGAATAATATGCTCCCATATTCTTTGTAGGTTATTGTATAAATTGAAACAATGGCCACATACCACACACATTTTATTGATGTTTGGAATATATATGTAGGATGGTGTGGCTACTTGAGGATTACTATGATCATCAACACCGGGCATACTTGATGGCGGAGAAGCATATGGTAATAAAACCATGGTTGAACTTCTTTGCTTTTATTTTTCTATTGATTCAATTGTGTTGGAAAAAGCATAATGTTCGATCTTGTATGTATGCAGAGGCTTCGTCCCCTCAAGATTCGGTCTCATGGCGCGTCTTTGAATGACATGCCGTACGACGAGCGGTACACCGAGTACATCAAGCGGCTAGGCCTCCTCCCTTTCATCACGCTTGTGAGACGGTCAACGCCGAACCTCAACGCGGCTGCTATCACCGCACTTGTCGACCGGTGGAGGCCGGAGACGCACACTTTCCACCTCCGGACCGGCGAGATCACTCCTACTCTTCAGGATGTTTCCATGATCTTTGGACTTCCTATCGCGGGGGAGCCTCTCTATATGAGCACAGATTCCGATGGGTGGCGCAATGCGATGCATCTACTTATTGGCATGGCTCCTGAAGAACTTGAAGATAAGAGCAAAGATAGAGTCCCAGCAGGCGCGACATATGCGTGGATCGTGGAGAACTTTAGGGAATGCCCGAACCCCGCCGAGGTTGAGGTGATCGAGACACATGCTTGTGTGTACGTGTGGTATGTCCTTTCTAGGACTCTGTTTGCTGACAGCGGAGGTAGGACCGCTCAGTGGATGTGGCTCAAGGCACTAGCAAACTGGGATAGCAATATCAGCTGGGGTTCGGCGGCTCTTCCTTACTTGTAACGGCAGGTAATCACCTGTGCACTCTACATTCATTTGTATATGTCGAGTCCACACATATGCTATACTGACCTCGTTTTTGTTCACTTGCAGTTGGACGATGCCTGTCGTAGGGCAGGCGAAAATGCCGGAATAGGTGGTGCTATGATTCTTCTCTCGATATGGAGCTGGGAACGCTTACCAGTTGGTCGTCCCAAAGAGGTGGTCCACCATCCTTGGCCAGTGTATAATAGAAACCCTCTACGCCAGCCGACTTGGGCTTACAAGTGGGACGTGGTATCGGAGATGACAAGCGATGTTGATGCCATGTACCTCAAGTACACGAACGAGTTTGATGCGATTACGCCCGAGCAGGTAGATGTTTATTTATACATCACTATCCATAATATTTACTTCACGAGTCAAAATCGATACCAAACATGTTCTTGTGATATGTTGCAGGTGGAGTGGGAGCCTTATGGTTGTGGGAACGAGTTTGGTATTGCTCCCGGGTTTGATATTAACCCGAAGTGCTTGAAAGCTCGGCCTCCGTGTTGGACACCATCAGCCGTTGTACCTCCAGGCTCCGTAACTTGGTAAATTAGCTCGTCATTGTCATACTCCGTGACAACTTGGGCATCCGCTTTCTTTGTCTGAAATTGCATCCAATCATCAACCTTAGGTGGGTACTTGTATTTGTGCTTGTTCTTGTAGTCCCCCGCAATCTGCCGGTCCGTTTCCTCTGAGTATTTAAGAAAATACCCATTCATCATGTCGAATGTATAACGGACTATTGCCGTGACGGGCAATGCACGGACACCTTTGAGCAACTTGTTGAAGGCCTCTGCCATGTTGCTTGTCATTTGGCCGTACCTCCGGCCACCATCATCGAATGCTCGTGCCCACTTTGTTCTTTCTCCAATGCTCCTATCGAGAAACTCTCGACCACCCGCATCGAGCTCTTTGTTGAAGAGCAATTTGTTGTACAAGTTTGAGAAACGACGTTCCGTGAAAGCGAGGCAACAATCTTGTAGATCATCGGCCAAATCCTTGCTCTTGCATGCCCTATAGAAGTTTGAACAAAAGTGTCTCATGCACCAACGATGGTGCAACGGAGCATGCCCGGGAATATGTTGGTCCACCGCTTTAAGAATTCCTTGTTGACGGTCCGAGATGACACATATTTCCCTATGAGGGGTTAATATCTTGGTTCTTAAAAGATGGAAGAACCACTCCCAATTATCATTGTTTTCCACCTCTACCAAAGCAAAGGCCAAAGGAATCAACCGGTTGTTGGCATCATTGGCTATTGCAATCAAGATAGTGCCCTTGAATTGACCGGTCAAAAAGGTGCCATCAACGGAGATGACCGGCCTACAATGTTCAAATGCCTGAACACATTGCTCGAAAGCCCAAAATGCACGGCCAAAAACTCGAACGGTTCTTCCGTTTACAATCCTTGTCTTGTTCCCCAAAGGTTCAACCACATGAACCATGCCCGGGTTAGCATCGGCCATCGCTCCCAACAACCTTGGGATTCGATTATAAGATTCCTCCCAATCACCGTACAACATCTTGAATGCGGCTTGCTTAGCCTTCCATGCCTTCCCGTACTTCACCTCATAGTTAAAGAGGGCTTTCACAAACTCCATGACCTGCTTGATGCTCATTATTGGAAACGACGCGATGTCATTGGAAAGCCTATAAGCGAGGAACTCGGAGGTGAGTTGTCGGTGCTCATGCTTTGCATCCTTGCCATCCACCATCGTGTTGGAGATATGCCCTAGAGGCAATAATAAATATAGTTATTATTATATCTTTGTGTTTATGATAAATGTTTGCATTCATGCTATAATAGTATTAACAAGGAAACCATTAATACTTGTGTGAATTGTAAACTTAATTTGAAGTCCCTAGTATAGCCTCTATACTTCACTAGCTTGTTGGTTGATTGATGATGTGGTTTCTTTGTCATGAACATTGAGATGTTATCAACAACAAGATCATATCGTTAGGAGAATGATATGGTGGACATACTCCTATAGATAAGCGTAGCATAAAGATCAAGTCATTTCAATAGTTCAATTGCTATATGCTTTCTGATACATAGTAACCTAATTCCTTCGACCATGAGATCATGCATATCACCTTTACTGGATGGATGCTTTGATGTCATCAAACACCACACCGTAACAGGGTGGCTATAAAGGTGGTATTGAGTGTTCGGAAAGTATTGGTTGAAACACATGGATCAAGAGTGGGATTTGTCCATCCACATGACGGATAGATATTCTCTGGGCCCTCTCGGTGAAATGTCATCCAATTAGCTTGCAAGCATGTGACTGGGTCACAAGGGATCACATATCACGGGAACGAGAAAAGAGTACTTATCAGTAACGAGGTTGAACTAGGTATGCAGAGATACCGAAGATCATAACCTCGGATAAGTAACATATCGTGAGACAAAGGGAAATTGGTATCGTATGTAAGTGGTTCATTCGATCGCAAAGTAATCGTAGAAATATGTGGGAGCCATATGAATTTCCAGATTCCTCTATTGGTTATTGTTCGGAGAAGTGTCTCGATCATGTCTGCATAATTCACGAACCGTAGGGAGACACACTTAAGGATTCGACGTTGTTTGAGTAGTTATGGTATTATGAGAAAGAGACCGAATGTTGTTCGGAGTCTCGGATGGGATCCGGGATATCACGAGGTGATCCGGAATGGTCCGGAGAATAAGATTCATATAAGGAAAGTCCCGTTTCGGAGTTGGGGAATGGTTCCGGTGTTTTCATCGGGAACATTCTAGAAGGTCCCGGAATGTCCGGCACTCCGGAGGGGAAGGGGTACATGAATGTGTCATTGCATGTTGGAATGATTGCATCATGTACTAAGTGTTCTCGCTGTCCGAAATAAAGGGTTAATTCAAATCCTAATTGAAAAAGTCAAACTGCCAGTTTTCGGTCAAACTGCCAGTTTTCGGAAAGAGGAGAAAGAGGAGGAGAGGTGGAGGCCGAGTTGGAGGAGGGTTCCTCCCCTTGGCCGGCGCACCTCCCAAGGCCGAGTTGGGGAGGAACTCCTCCCCTTGGCCGCCGGCCCTCCCACCTATAAAGGGAGGGGCAGGGCTCCCCTCTCAACACAACACTACTAGTTCCTACCCTCTAAACTAAACCCTAGATCTAAACCCCGGTTTAGAGCTATTTTGGTTTAGAGCCTTCTAATTGGTTTAGAGCCCTCTAATTGGTGTGTCTAATTACTAGACCACTAATAGCCTCTCTCATAAGCTCCACCATACTCGCACCGGCTTAAGGCGAAGCCCTGCGGGATCTCCCCTCTACTTCCGGTACCACGCCGTTGTGCTGCCGGAATCGCGAGGAGAGTGCTACAACCTCCGCTGCCTGCTGGAACAAGGGAGAGGAAGGTCTTCGTCGAGTACCGAACGTGTGACCGACTGCGGGGGCGCTGCTGGAACGTGGCGCCGGAAGGATCGTCTACACGATCTTGAGATCGGAAAGAGTACGACTACATCACCCACGAGAATCTGCTCTCGTTAAACACTTTGGAATCTTCGAGGGTGAGTTATTCCATCGACTCGTTGCTACAATCTAGTAGATAGATCTTGGCTTGTTTGTTTGTATGCGATAGAAAATTTTTGTTTTCCATGCTACGAACCCCTACTGTGGTATCAGAGCCGTGTCTATATGTAGATCTGTTGCACGAGTAGAACACAATGGTCATTGTGGGCGTTGATGCTTTTATTGTAGATTGCTTTTTGTGTACTTTGCATCTTGCGGTATGTTGGGATGAAGCGGCCCGGGCTAACCTTACATGACATCGTTCATGAGACTTGCTCCACGCTTAACATGCAACTTGTATTGCATAAGTGGCTTTGCGGGTGCCTGTTTCTCCTAGCATAGTAAAGATCCAATTTACAACGGGTAATCAACAATGCTAGTATCAATGTTGTGGTTCTTGTTCGTAGGTTAGAACGACACTTATGGAAAGCCCCAAACCACGTAAAATATGCAAAGAAAGTAGAAGCGTCTAACTTTGTTTTGCAGGGGTGTGCAGTGATGTGATATGGCCATGATTGTGATTATATTTGATGTATGCAATGTTCCTTATTGTAAGTTGGCAACCGGCAGGAGCCATATGGTTGTCTTTAATTTCTGTTAAGACCTGCGTGTCTATTCAAAATAGTTGTAATAGTTGAAGCTGGTGGTCGACAACCATGAAGAAGCGTCATTGACCTTGATGCTATGCCGGTGATGATGGAGATCATATTCGTGCTTGAAGATGGAGATCGGAAGCACAAAGAAGAAAGGCCATATCATATCACATATTATGAATTGCATGTGATGTTAATCCTTTATGCATCTTGTATTGCTTAGTAGACGACGGTAGCATTATAAGATGATCCCTCATGCACATAAATTTCAAGTTCTGAAGTGTTCACCCTTAGTATGCACCGTTGCCAAAGCTTGTTGCTTCGAAGCACCACGTGATGATCGGGTGTCTTTGATTCCGCGGGTGAATACAACGTAAGCAAGCCAGATTTGCTTATGCGGTAACTAAGGTTTGATCTTGACGAGCCTAGCATGTACAGACATGGCCTCAGGAACACGGATCGCCGAAAGGCAAAGCATGAATCATATAGTAGATATGATGAACATGATGATTGTTCGCCATTAAAACTATATCGGCTCTCGTGATGATCGGTGTTGATATAGTAGTTTTGGTTCGTGTGATCACTAAAACAATGTGAGGGATGTTGTTTTGAGTGGGAGTTCACCTAGTTTAATTTCATTAATTAATTTGAACTCAATTTGTCATAAACTTAGTCTAAACTATTGCAAATATGTTGTAGATCAATGGCAGCCCCTACCATCAATTTTAATGCGTTCCTAGAGAAAGAAAAGTTGAAAAACAATGGAAGCAACTTCGCGGATTGGTTCCGCAATTTGAGGATTGTCCTCACAGCTGGTAATTTGACCTATGTGCTGGATGCACCGCTAGGTGACCCACCTGCAGCTGATGCTACCGATGAAGTAAAGAATGTTTACCTCGCTCGGAAGAATCAGTACTCCATAGTTCAGTGTGCTATCTTGTATGGTTTAGAATCGGAGCTTCAGAAAAGGTTTGAAGAGTCAGATCCATATGATATTGTCGAGGATCTCAAATTAATTTTTGAGACTCATGCGGCAATTGAAAGTTATGAAGCTTCTGAAAAGTTCTTTAACTGCAAGATGGAAGAGGGTAGCTCCGTCAGTGAGCATGTGCTTAAGATGTCTGGGCACGCAAATAAACTTCAAAGTTTGGGTATAATGATTCCTAATACTTTGGGAGTTTACCGCATCCTCCAATCACTACCACCAAGTTACAAGAACTTTGTGATGAACTACAACATGCAGAACATGAACAAAGAGTTGCCAGAACTATTTGCTATGTTAAAATCTGCAGAAGTGGAGATCAAGAAAGAGCACCAAGTGTTGATGGTCAATAAGACCACCAAATTCAAGAAAGGCAAGTCTAAGCAAAAGGGACACTTCAAGAAGGGTGGTAAGAAAGTTACCATTGTAGGGGTTCGTAGCATGGAAAACAAAAATTTTCTATCGCATACAAACAAACAAGCCAAGATCTATCTACTAGATTGTAGCAACGAGTCGATGTAGGAACTCACCCTCGAAGATTCCAAAGCGGTTAACGAGAGCAGATTCTCGTGGGTGATGTAGTCGTACTCTTTCCGATCTCAAGATCGCGTAGACGATCCTTCCAGCGCCGCGTTCCCGCAGCGCTCCCGCAGTCGGTCACACGTTCGGTACTCGACGAAGACCTTCCTCTCCCTTGTTCCAGCAGGCAGCGGAGGTTGTAGCACTCTCCTCACGATTCCGGCAGCACAACGGCGTGGTACCGGAAGTAGAGGGGAGATCCCGCAGGGCTTCGCCTTAAGCCGGTGCGAGTATGGTGGAGCTTATGAGAGAGGCTATTAGTGGTCTAGTAATTAGACACACCAATTAGAGGGCTCTAAACCAATTAGAAGGCTCTAAACCAAAATAGCTCTAAACCGGGGTTTAGATCTAGGGTTTAGTTTAGAGGGTAGGAACTAGTAGTGTATAGAGAGGGGAGCCCTGCCCCTCCCTTTATAGGTGGGAGGGCCGGCGGCCAAGGGGAGGAGTTCCTCCCCAACTCGGCCTTGGGAGGTGCGCCGGCCAAGGGGAGGAACCCTCCTCCAACTCGGCCTCCACCTCTCCTCCTCTTTCTCCTCTTTCCGAAAACTGGCAGTTTGACCGAAAACTGGCAGTTTGACTTTTTCAATTAGGATTTGAATTAACCCTTTATTTCGGACAGCGAGAACACTTAGTACATGATGCAATCATTCCAACATGCAATGACACATTCATGTACCCCTTCCCCCTCCGGAGTGCCGGACATTCCGGGACCTTCTAGAATGTTCCCGATGAAAACACCGGAACCATTCCCCAACTCCGAAACGGGACTTTCCTTATATGAATCTTATTCTCCGGACCATTCCGGATCACCTCGTGATATCCCGGATCCCATCCGAGACTCCGAACAACATTCGGTCTCTTTCTCATAATACCATAACTACTCAAACAACGTCGAATCCTTAAGTGTGTCTCCCTACGGTTCGTGAATTATGCGGACATGATCGAGACACTTCTCCGAACAATAACCAATAGAGGAATCTGGAAATTCATATGGCTCCCACATATTTCTACGATTACTTTGCGATCGAATGAACCACTTACATACGATACCAATTTCCCTTTGTCTCACGATATGTTACTTATCCAAGGTTATGATCGTCGGTATCTCTGCATACCTAGTTCAACCTCGTTACTGATAAGTACTCTTTTCTCGTTCCCGTGATATGTGATCCCTTGTGACCAAGTCACATGCTTGCAAGCTAATTGGATGACATTTCACCGAGAGGGCCCAGAGAATATCTATCCGTCATGTGGATGGACAAATCCCACTCTTGATCCATGTGTTTCAACCAATACTTTCCGAACACCCAATGCCACTTTTATAGCCACCCTGTTACGGTGTGGTGTTTGATGACATCAAAGCATCCATCCAGTAAAGGCAATATGCATGATCTCATGGTCGAAGGAATTAGGTTACTATGTATCAGAAAGCATATAGCAATTGAACTATTGAAATGACTTGATCTTTATGCTACGCTTGTCTATAGGAGTATGTCCACCATATCATTCTCCTAACGATATGATCTTGTTGTTGATAACATCTCAATGTTCATGACAAAGAAACCACATCATCAATCAACCAACAAGCTAGTTTAACAAGAGGCTTTACTAGGGACTCTTATTTTAGTTTACAAATCACACAAGTATTAATGTTTCCGTTTAATACAATTATAGCATGGTATGTAAACATTTATCATAAGTGTGAAGACATGATAATAACCACTTTATTATTGCCTCTTGGGCATATCTCCAACAGTCTCCCACTTGCACTAGAGTCAATAATCTAGTTTCAAACCTTTGTGTATTCAACACCTATGGCTTTCCGGTGTTGTATGTACACGATTGCTAGTGGTCAACTGATCTCCGGATCTGACACTTCCAGGTCCGTGTGTAATTGCATGTCTTTGCGTCTCTACGCATCACTCATTCTCTAATGAGATGGCTTCGTACAAATTTGGTCCTTTGGTGTGACCTTTAGTTCTTTGGGGTTAAAACATGTTGATAATATTGTCGTACAATATATCTTCATAGTATTATCCCGCTGTGAACTACACCTAGTTTGATAACAAACTACTTGACACAAATGCCCTCTTTTGCTGCTATAATAGCAGTCATATACTTAGCCTTTTGTTGTAGTATCTGTCACAATGTCTTAACTTTGGAACTCATCCAAATCCATTATGGAACCCACTTTCCATTATATCGTGCCACCCTTAGTTTAGATTGAGATAAACTTAATCTGTACTTTGTGACAAAGCTAGTATCAATGTAGTACTTTTACAATGAACTAACCATCTATTTGTCACTTCTACAAATAATATACTCTTAGTTCTTCCAAAAGATCATAAGAATATCCTTACTATTGTCCAATGATCATCTTACGAATCATTCTGGTATATGCTCACAACATTTAGAGCATAGGACATATCTGGATTTGTACATATCACAGTATGATTGATATAAATACTCTTTGTGATTTCATACATCAAGTATCAATCTATACTTGATTATTTGTTTCACTTTACCAAATGTCAATACACTTGAATATATCATCAACATTGAACTTATTCAATCCTTTCTGTGCAACAAGAACCTTTCTTGTAGTTCCTATATTGAACTCATTCAATATCTTGTCTATGTACTTCTGGCACAACCATATTAGCGTCTATTGATGCCAAAATACTTGGGTTTTGCCTAAGTCTTTCATCGGGATGAAATTCTTAATATGTGTTAATAAAAGATACATTATTTCCAATCAACAATATGTCTTCCACATAATGTATTAGAAACATGTCTTAGCGCTCCCACTTAATTTCTTGCAAATGCAAGCATCTTCATTGTCTCCGATGAAATTAAACTCTTTTAACAGTTTCATCATAGTGAAGATTCCAACTCCGCTATGCTTACTTCAACCATTGAAGTTTGCATATGCATTCAGCATCCTTTGAATTAACAAAACCCTTTGGACCATGTCATGCACACGTCCTAGGTAACAATTCTATTAGAAGAACTTGTTTTGTTTATTCAACTACCACATAACAAAATTATATGTAGTGGTTGCTATATTAATCCGTATAGACTAAATATCGCTATGAAAGATCAAATCTTGTCATAGTCAATCCTTGAACATTGTTGTGAACTCTTTCCCAACATGTCGACTATTTCATAGATGTGAAACATCTATGTCTACTTCTTTATAGATCCAAACACAACTGTAAGGTCTTACACCTTTCTCGAGGGTCCTTCAAGTTCAAAACTTGATTTCTCGTGTATGGAATTATCACGGATTTTATGGCTTCAAGCCATTTGACGGAGTCAGGGCCCATCATCGCTTCTCTGCATGTAGTCGGTTCATTATTCTCAAATAATGATTCAACCCTCAAATCTTGGTATTTGATTGTTCATCCGACCTACTTGTTTCAATAGGAACTTGGATCTCCGTGACCACAACCTTTGAGGTACGTGAACCATGAGCATTGTTGCTGCCTTCGAAACACTTTTCGGCGCTGCGCAACTCTGCACATATAGCTAAGGTTCTTTTAACCTTATCAAAGTTCTATTGTCCTCCCACTTAACTTTTCACGAAAAATTCCTTCCAAAAGAAACTTGACGTTCTAAGCAACAAACACTTTTGTCTCCGGTGTTTATGGAGGAGTACTTAACAGTTATTCGAAATAACATACAAAGACAGGTTCATCCGACTTTGGTTGCAAACATCTTTCTTATGCATAGCATACCAATGTTTAAGAAAGGACAACTTGGGTTTTATCCCAAACCATAACTTTATATGGTGTCATATCAACGGATTATGATGGAGCTCTTTTCAGTGGAAAAACGGTAATCACTAAAGCTTTTAATCTTTAAAATACAATGGCAGTTTTATGAATTACACCTTTCGATCTTACCATGTCAAACAAGGTTTAATTACATATCTCGAACGCTCCATACTCTTATGGTGTTTCGGGAAATGCAAATCCATGGAACGATTCCTTAAATCTTAGGTATTATGCTAAACTTGTAACTCAAATATCTTCCTTTATGATCTTTATCATAAACTGTTTATATTCTTGTTACAATGATTTTGCACTTCATCTTGAAAGTCTTTGAACTTTTCAAATGTTTCATACTTCATCCTTATTAAGTAAATATTCATATATTCACTCAAATTTTCGGAGAAAGCATATGAAGTTGAAATCCATCGCTCTTGACTACACATAATGGACTTCGTACAACAATATGTACAAGTTCCAATAAGCTAGTCATTCGTTCCCTTTTGGCCTATGGACGAAGTTTTAATTATCTCTAGGAAAGTTTCACAAGCGTCATTTGATCAAAATCAAATAGACTCCAAAATTCCATCCATATGGATTTTTCTTCATGTTTTCTTTCCAATATAATTTTAAACGGCGATGTCACTTCCTAAGTGATCTTTCAATCAATTTGTCTTTCGACATTTTAGCACTAGTTTTATGGATGTGATTTCTCCAACGAGATTTGTGAATCATCCATCTTTTATGGATTACGGCAATTATTTGAACAACCCTTTTGTTCTCATAATACCCGATAAAACAAATCTTTGAAGGCAAGCTTTGATGTTTAACGAGCAACACAATAACCCTTTATTTGTTCTCGATGAACATCATCACATATTCTTTTGCTAGTTACTTAGGCCATTGTAGTTCATGAATTGTGTTGTTTCGTATGACGATTCACACCATCAAATTCAGTATCAAATACTTAAGAACCACATTGTTTAACAAGCAAAGAATATAGCCATAACATGTATATCATCTATATACTTAAACTGAACGATTCTAGTCTTTTCTTTTCTGCCATATATTTATGAGATTCTCTTTCAGTATTTCCTTTTCAGTTTGAAAGAATCTATCAACATCAATAGTGGAGTCATACATATGACATATAGTCCAAAGCGTGTATAGTTAAATACCAATGTCTTTGGACTTGCACTTTGAAGTAGATCACCATCATCAAATGTTTGGTGTTCTTTTAAATTCCTTTCATTAGTAATCTCTTGGTGTAGTAAACATTTTACCTACATCAAATATTCACCCTTATCATGGTATCGTCCATGATCAAGCTACTTTTAGCTTATAACGATGAATTATTAGTATAATGTTGCTATCCAAAACCTTTTGGAGGATTAGGACAACAAGTGTCTCCAACCTTTTTGCAAATTCTCATCAAAATATGAGAACATGAACTTTGCCATATTATACTCTATCATGTTGTAACCAAAACTTCGTTTCAGATATCACAATATCTTCCACACATCATGGTTTCTGAAACAACTCTTTCAGATCCTAGATAACCTTGATATTAAGGGAATCCTTTGAATATCAAGAATCATGGATACAAACATGATACTTATATACTAACACTTGGAATTGTTACTCTTGATTTAATACTAATTATTAAACTTCATGGAGTAACCGGAACTTACTGAAAGTTTGCAATAGGACTTTTAAACTTTAGATTAACACTTAAAACAATACGATACCAGTTCGTAAAGTATCTAACCAGAATTCTATAGTTCTATCATCTCAATTATAACTAAGCGCAAGGTGGTAAACGGATGCCAATGACTACAACAACTATGCAAATTCACTTTGATTTAGTTTATGATAAATTGAGTTCTAATTAATAATTAAATTAATCTAGGTGAACTCCCACTCAAAACAATATCCCTCACATTGTTTTAGTGATCACACGAACCAAATCCACCACATCAAAACCGATCATCACGAGAGTTGATATAGCTTCAATGGCGAACAATCAACATGTTCATCATATCTACTATATGACTCATGCTCTACCTTTCGGTAATTCGTGTTCCTGAGGCCATGTCTGTACATGCTAGGCTCGTCAAGATCAAACCTTAGCTACCGCATAAGCAAATCTGGCTTGCTTACGTTGTATTTACCCGTGGAATCAAAGACACCCGATCATCACGTGGTGCTTCGAAGCAACAAGTTTTAGCAACGGTGCTAACTAAGGGCGAACACTTTAGAACTTGAAATTTATGTGCATGAGGGATCATCTTATAATGCTACCGTCGTCTACTAAGCAATACAAGATGCATAAAGGATTAACATCACATGCAATTCATGATATGTGATATGATATGGCCTTTCTTCTTTGTGCTTCCGATCTCCATCTTCAAGCACGAACATGATCTCCATCATCACCGGCGTAGCATCAAGGTCAATGACGCTTCTTCATGGTTGTCGTCCACCAGCTTCAACTATTACAACTATTTTGAATAGACACGCAGGTCTTAACAGAAATTAAAGACAACCATATGGCTCCTGCCGGTTGCCAACTTACAATAAGGAACATTGCATACATCAAATATAATCACAATCATGGCCATATCACATCACTGCACACCCCTGCAAAACAAAGTTAGACGCTTCTACTTTCTTTGCATATTTTACGTGGTTTGGGGCTTTCCATAAGTGTCGTTCTAACCTACGAACAAGAACCACAACATTGATACTAGCATTGTTGATTACCCGTTGTAAATTGGATCTTTACTATGCTAGGAGAAACAGGCACCCGCAAAGCCACTTATGCAATACGAGTTGCATGTTAAGCGTGGAGCAAGTCTCATGAACGATGTCATGTAAGGTTAGCCCGGGCCGCTTCATCCCAACATACCGCAAGATGCAAAGTACACGCAAAGCAATCTACAATAAAAGCATCAACGCCCACAATGACCATTGTGTTCTACTCGTGCAACAGATCTACATATAGACACGGCTCTGATACCACTGTAGGGGTTCGTAGCATGGAAAACAAAAATTTTCTATCGCATACAAACAAACAAGCCAAGATCTATCTACTAGATTGTAGCAACGAGTCGATGTAGGAACTCACCCTCGAAGATTCCAAAGCGGTTAACGAGAGCAGATTCTCGTGGGTGATGTAGTCGTACTCTTTCCGATCTCAAGATCGCGTAGACGATCCTTCCAGCGCCGCGTTCCCGCAGCGCTCCCGCAGTCGGTCACACGTTCGGTACTCGACGAAGACCTTCCTCTCCCTTGTTCCAGCAGGCAGCGGAGGTTGTAGCACTCTCCTCACGATTCCGGCAGCACAACGGCGTGGTACCGGAAGTAGAGGGGAGATCCCGCAGGGCTTCGCCTTAAGCCGGTGCGAGTATGGTGGAGCTTATGAGAGAGGCTATTAGTGGTCTAGTAATTAGACACACCAATTAGAGGGCTCTAAACCAATTAGAAGGCTCTAAACCAAAATAGCTCTAAACCGGGGTTTAGATCTAGGGTTTAGTTTAGAGGGTAGGAACTAGTAGTGTATAGAGAGGGGAGCCCTGCCCCTCCCTTTATAGGTGGGAGGGCCGGCGGCCAAGGGGAGGAGTTCCTCCCCAACTCGGCCTTGGGAGGTGCGCCGGCCAAGGGGAGGAACCCTCCTCCAACTCGGCCTCCACCTCTCCTCCTCTTTCTCCTCTTTCCGAAAACTGGCAGTTTGACCGAAAACTGGCAGTTTGACTTTTTCAATTAGGATTTGAATTAACCCTTTATTTCGGACAGCGAGAACACTTAGTACATGATGCAATCATTCCAACATGCAATGACACATTCATGTACCCCTTCCCCCTCCGGAGTGCCGGACATTCCGGGACCTTCTAGAATGTTCCCGATGAAAACACCGGAACCATTCCCCAACTCCGAAACGGGACTTTCCTTATATGAATCTTATTCTCCGGACCATTCCGGATCACCTCGTGATATCCCGGATCCCATCCGAGACTCCGAACAACATTCGGTCTCTTTCTCATAATACCATAACTACTCAAACAACGTCGAATCCTTAAGTGTGTCTCCCTACGGTTCGTGAATTATGCGGACATGATCGAGACACTTCTCCGAACAATAACCAATAGAGGAATCTGGAAATTCATATGGCTCCCACATATTTCTACGATTACTTTGCGATCGAATGAACCACTTACATACGATACCAATTTCCCTTTGTCTCACGATATGTTACTTATCCAAGGTTATGATCGTCGGTATCTCTGCATACCTAGTTCAACCTCGTTACTGATAAGTACTCTTTTCTCGTTCCCGTGATATGTGATCCCTTGTGACCAAGTCACATGCTTGCAAGCTAATTGGATGACATTTCACCGAGAGGGCCCAGAGAATATCTATCCGTCATGTGGATGGACAAATCCCACTCTTGATCCATGTGTTTCAACCAATACTTTCCGAACACCCAATGCCACTTTTATAGCCACCCTGTTACGGTGTGGTGTTTGATGACATCAAAGCATCCATCCAGTAAAGGCAATATGCATGATCTCATGGTCGAAGGAATTAGGTTACTATGTATCAGAAAGCATATAGCAATTGAACTATTGAAATGACTTGATCTTTATGCTACGCTTGTCTATAGGAGTATGTCCACCATATCATTCTCCTAACGATATGATCTTGTTGTTGATAACATCTCAATGTTCATGACAAAGAAACCACATCATCAATCAACCAACAAGCTAGTTTAACAAGAGGCTTTACTAGGGACTCTTATTTTAGTTTACAAATCACACAAGTATTAATGTTTCCGTTTAATACAATTATAGCATGGTATGTAAACATTTATCATAAGTGTGAAGACATGATAATAACCACTTTATTATTGCCTCTTGGGCATATCTCCAACAACCATGCCAACGAAGAAGACCAAGGCTGGACCTAAGCCTGAAACTGAGTGCTTTTACTGCAAGGGAGAAGGTCACTGGAAGCGGAATTGCCCAAAGTACTTGGCGGATTTGAAGAACGGCAACATCAAGAAGAAAGGTATATTTGATATACATGTTATTGATGTGTATCTCACTAGTATTCGTAGTAGTGCCTGGGTATTTGATACTGGTTCGGTTGCTCATATTTGTAACTCGAAACAGGAGCTGCAGAATAAACGGAAGCTAGCGAAGAACGAGGTGTCGATGCGTGTGGGAAACGGATCAAAGGTTGATGTGATCGCGGTCGGCACGCTACCTCTTCATCTACCATCGGGATTAGTTTTATACTTAAATAATTGTTATTTGGTGCCTGCGTTGAGCATGAACATTATATCGGGATCTTGTTTATTGCGAGACGGTTACTTGTTTAAATCAGAGAATAATGGTTGTTCGATTTATATGAGTAATATGTTTTACGCACATGCACCTTTGATAGATGGTCTATTCTTATTGAATCTCGATAGTAGAAATACACATCTTAATAACATTGAAGCTAAACGTTTGAAATCAAGCGATAATTCGACCTATATGTGGCACTGTCGTCTTGGTCACATTGGAGTGAAACGTATGAAGAAACTCCATTCCGATGGACTTCTTGAATCACTTGATTTTGAATCACTTGAAAGATGCGAAGCATGTCTGATGGGTAAAATGACTAAGACTCCATTTTCTGGTATAATGGAGCGAGCTACGGACTTATTGGAAATCATACATACCGATGTGTGTGGTCCAATGAGTGTAGCATCGCGCGGTGGTTATCGTTATGTTCTTACCTTCACGGATGATTTGAGTAGATATGGGTATATCTATTTCATGAAACATAAGTCCGAAACTTTCGAGAAGTTTAAGGAGTTTCAAAGTGAGGTAGAGAATCAACGTAACAAGAAGATTAAATTTCTACGTTCTGATCGTGGAGGTGAATATCTAAGTTACGAGTTTGGCGAGCATTTAAAGAAGTGCGGAATACTTTCACAATTGACACCGCCGGGAACACCACAGCGTAATGGTGTGTCCGAACGTCGTAATCGAACTCTCTTAGATATGGTTCGTTCTATGATGTCACTTACAGATTTACCGCTATCATTTTGGGGTTATGCATTAGAAACAGCCGCATTCACTTTAAATAGGGCACCATCTAAATCCGTTGAAACGACACCGTATGAATTATGGTTTGGGAAGAAACCTAAATTGTCGTTCCTTAAAGTTTGGGGATGCGAAGCCTATGTAAAGAAGTTACAGCCGGACAAGCTTGAACCCAAAGCGGAAAAATGCGTCTTCATAGGATACCCAAAGGAAACTATTGGGTATACCTTCTATCATAGATCCGAAGGCAAAATCTTCGTTGCCAAGAATGGATCCTTTCTAGAGAAGGAATTTCTCTCGAAAGAAGTGACTGGAAGGAAAGTAGAACTCGACGAGGTTGTCGAACCTTCTCTCGAAATTGCGAGTAGCGCAGCACCGGAAGAAGTTCCTGTGGTGCCTGCACCAATAAGAGGGGAAGCTAATGATGATGATCATGAAACTTCGGTTGAAGTTGCTACAGAGCCTCGGAGGTCAACGAGAACTCGTACCACTCCAGATTGGTATGATTCCGTTATGAATGTCATGGTGGTGGACAACACCGATGACCCCGAGACATATGAGGAAGCGATGATGAGCCCAGATTCCAATAAATGGCAAGAAGCCATGAAATCCGAGATTGGATCCATGTACGAAAACCAAGTATGGACTTTGGTGGACTTACCGGATGGCCGTAAGGCTGTCGAGAACAAATGGATTTTCAAGAAGAAAACAGATGCTGATGGTAATGTTACTGTCTATAAAGCTCGACTTGTCGCAAAAGGGTTTCGACAAATTCAAGGAGTTGACTACGATGAGACTTTCTCACCAGTAGCGAAGCTAAAGTCTGTGAGGATTATGTTAGCAATCGCTGCATATTATGATTATGAGATATGGCAGATGGATGTCAAAACAGCATTCCTCAATGGAGACATTGATGAAGAGTTGTATATGATGCAACCCAAAGGTTTTGTCGATCCTAAAGATGCTAACAAGGTATGCAAACTTCAACGGTCCATCTATGGATTGAAGCAAGCATCCCGAAGTTGGAATCAACGTTTTGATAAGGTAATCAAAAGTTTTGGTTTTATACAAACTTATGGAGAAGCTTGTATTTACAAGAAAGTGAGTGGGAGCTCTATAGCATTCTTAATACTATATGTGGATGACATATTGTTGATTGGGAATGATGTAGACCTTCTTAATAGTGTCAAAGAATATTTGAATAATAGTTTTTCAATGAAGGATCTTGGCGAAGCAGCTTACATATTAGGCATAAAGATTTATAGAGATAGATCGAAACGCCAAATATCATTGTCACAAAGTACATATTTGGACAAAGTTCTAAAGAGGTTTGGAATGGAAGATAGCAAGAAAGGGTTCTTGCCCATGTTGCCCAATACGACCTTGAGTAAAACTCAAAGTCCGACATCGGCAGAAGATAGAGAAAGGATGAGTAAGACTCCCTATGCCTCAGCCATAGGATCTCTAATGTATGCCATGCTATGTACTAGACCCGACATTGCATATGCTGTTAGTTTAACTAGCAGATATCAAAGTGATCCAGGAGTGGATCATTGGACAGCGGTCAAAAACATCCTTAAGTACTTGAGAAGAACTAAGGATATGGTTCTTTCTTATGGAGGTTATGAACAGCTCGTTGTTAATGGTTACACCGATGCTAGTTGGAACACTGATCCGGATGATTCTAAATCACAATCTGGATACGTATTTATTTTGAATGGTGCAGCAGTTAGCTGGAGGAGTGCAAAGCAAAGCGTTGTGGCGAGATCTTCAACTGAATCGGAATACATGGCTGCTTCGGAGGCTTCACAAGAAGCGATATGGATGAAAGAGTTCATTACAGAGCTGGGTGTGGTTCCTAGTGCGCTGGACCCAATGTCTATCTACTGTGATAACATGGGCGCCATAGCCAATGCGCAAGAACCAAGGTCACACAAGAAGCTGAAGCATATCAAGCTACGTTTTCACGCTATTCGAGAACATATCCAGGATGGGGATATAAAGATTTGCAAAGTACACACAGATCTGAATGTGGCGGATCCGTTGACTAAACCTCTCCCGAGGGCAAAACATGACCAACACCAAACTGCCATGGGTGTTCGGTATATTACCATGTAATCTAGATTAGATGACTCTAGTGCAAGTGGGAGACTGTTGGAGATATGCCCTAGAGGCAATAATAAATATAGTTATTATTATATCTTTGTGTTTATGATAAATGTTTGCATTCATGCTATAATAGTATTAACAAGGAAACCATTAATACTTGTGTGAATTGTAAACTTAATTTGAAGTCCCTAGTATAGCCTCTATACTTCACTAGCTTGTTGGTTGATTGATGATGTGGTTTCTTTGTCATGAACATTGAGATGTTATCAACAACAAGATCATATCGTTAGGAGAATGATATGGTGGACATACTCCTATAGATAAGCGTAGCATAAAGATCAAGTCATTTCAATAGTTCAATTGCTATATGCTTTCTGATACATAGTAACCTAATTCCTTCGACCATGAGATCATGCATATCACCTTTACTGGATGGATGCTTTGATGTCATCAAACACCACACCGTAACAGGGTGGCTATAAAGGTGGTATTGAGTGTTCGGAAAGTATTGGTTGAAACACATGGATCAAGAGTGGGATTTGTCCATCCACATGACGGATAGATATTCTCTGGGCCCTCTCGGTGAAATGTCATCCAATTAGCTTGCAAGCATGTGACTGGGTCACAAGGGATCACATATCACGGGAACGAGAAAAGAGTACTTATCAGTAACGAGGTTGAACTAGGTATGCAGAGATACCGAAGATCATAACCTCGGATAAGTAACATATCGTGAGACAAAGGGAAATTGGTATCGTATGTAAGTGGTTCATTCGATCGCAAAGTAATCGTAGAAATATGTGGGAGCCATATGAATTTCCAGATTCCTCTATTGGTTATTGTTCGGAGAAGTGTCTCGATCATGTCTGCATAATTCACGAACCGTAGGGAGACACACTTAAGGATTCGACGTTGTTTGAGTAGTTATGGTATTATGAGAAAGAGACCGAATGTTGTTCGGAGTCTCGGATGGGATCCGGGATATCACGAGGTGATCCGGAATGGTCCGGAGAATAAGATTCATATAAGGAAAGTCCCGTTTCGGAGTTGGGGAATGGTTCCGGTGTTTTCATCGGGAACATTCTAGAAGGTCCCGGAATGTCCGGCACTCCGGAGGGGAAGGGGTACATGAATGTGTCATTGCATGTTGGAATGATTGCATCATGTACTAAGTGTTCTCGCTGTCCGAAATAAAGGGTTAATTCAAATCCTAATTGAAAAAGTCAAACTGCCAGTTTTCGGTCAAACTGCCAGTTTTCGGAAAGAGGAGAAAGAGGAGGAGAGGTGGAGGCCGAGTTGGAGGAGGGTTCCTCCCCTTGGCCGGCGCACCTCCCAAGGCCGAGTTGGGGAGGAACTCCTCCCCTTGGCCGCCGGCCCTCCCACCTATAAAGGGAGGGGCAGGGCTCCCCTCTCAACACAACACTACTAGTTCCTACCCTCTAAACTAAACCCTAGATCTAAACCCCGGTTTAGAGCTATTTTGGTTTAGAGCCTTCTAATTGGTTTAGAGCCCTCTAATTGGTGTGTCTAATTACTAGACCACTAATAGCCTCTCTCATAAGCTCCACCATACTCGCACCGGCTTAAGGCGAAGCCCTGCGGGATCTCCCCTCTACTTCCGGTACCACGCCGTTGTGCTGCCGGAATCGCGAGGAGAGTGCTACAACCTCCGCTGCCTGCTGGAACAAGGGAGAGGAAGGTCTTCGTCGAGTACCGAACGTGTGACCGACTGCAGGGGCGCTGCTGGAACGTGGCGCCGGAAGGATCGTCTACACGATCTTGAGATCGGAAAGAGTACGACTACATCACCCACGAGAATCTGCTCTCGTTAAACACTTTGGAATCTTCGAGGGTGAGTTATTCCATCGACTCGTTGCTACAATCTAGTAGATAGATCTTGGCTTGTTTGTTTGTATGCGATAGAAAATTTTTGTTTTCCATGCTACGAACCCCTACACATCGGGCCTCGGCACATGTGAGTTGATACGCAACTAGATATGTGCCAATCGGGACCTCCCTTGAATGGTCTAGCACGCACAATCCAAGGACATCCTTCCGCCTCGCACTTCACCGTGTAACGCTTCTTGATATCCGAGTGCACGACCGTGTAAGGACGATGATGCTTCACCGAGAAGTCCTTTATCCATTGCTTAAATTCCAACAAGGTCTTAAACCTTGATCCTTTGCAAAAGCCATTATTCACTTCATTGCCATCCCGGTAAGAACTTGTCCTTGGTCCAAGCACTATGCCTTTGCCACCATCAACCGTGGCTTCATCCGTGAGACTAAGATCACGAAACAAAGGCACCCGATGGTCCCGCCCCAATACGGTATGGTGGATTTCGGCCTCTCTAGCCGTGAACCCCTCCTCGTCAACTTCTTCTTCGGGACCATCATCATCCGAGTCCGAAGCATAGCCTCGAGAATACGGGAGTTCACGGTCCATGTCATGTTGAGTGATATATTTCTCCAAATCACCAACATTGTTGTCATGGAGTTCAACATCATCATCATCTTCACCCTCACAATCATCATTGTCCTCTTCCAACACTTCGTCTTGGTGTCTTGAAATCGGGCTCAATGTTTGGCTCAAAGGAGGTTCAATCCATAGCTCTTGCTCCACGGGTGGAGGACTCCTACTATCCAATGGGGAAGCACGGCGGTTCAAGTCCAAAGGCAATGAACTATCAACCTTCTTAGTGGCAAATAGCTCAAGAGCCTTGTCTAGTGATTCGGCCACCACCTCCTTGTATGCAAGCCAACGAGCCTCGGAGAAGATACGCATGGTCTTCCAACGGATATGCACTCCAAAACCCACATTATGTCTTCCTTCCAACTCAACAACATCACATGGGTCCATCCATTTCAATTCAATCCTCACTTGCTCCAAGACCTCGGCATAGGTGGGACTATGCTCAAACACAATATCTAGCTCATCCGGGTCCGGTTCTATGTTGCCTTTCAAAAAGGCATCCTTGTCCACATGATGAACATGAACAATTCTTGCCATCCCTAACACATAGGAGAATATGTTCATTAACTAACCATGACAAGATAAACAAAACTATACTAGACACATTACCAAACCATAAAGCTAACAAGAACACCCTCTCTTACATAAGCAAACCCTAACCCTAACCCTAGCCATAACATTCCAATATACCAAACAATGTCATTTCAACAACCCTAAACCTAACTAAATGCTTCATACACATCTTTATAACCAACATTGGCCAATGAATCTAACAAATTTCCAAACATTTCTCTCCAAATCAAATTTCTAGGGTTTCAAGCCAAGTCCAACCAAAATGAAAGATTTCAAGAGGTCAAAACGGAGGGGAATGAGGGAGGGTACCTCTAGCAGCTGGGGAGAGGCACAAATCCACCAAATAAAGCTTCCAATGTGAGAGATTTGAGGGGGGGGAGAAGGGGGCGTCTCCTTGCTGTTCTCCTTCCTTGGGTCGAGCTGGGAGTGAATGGGGAGGGGTGGGGAGGGGGATGCGCCCGACAGCTTAAGTCCCAGGGTGTAGTGTGTAGCGCCTATCAGACAGGCGCTACACCCTGGGCATAGCGCCTGGGCGTCACATGGCGGGGTGGGGCCAGGGAGGGGCCAGGCGGTGCCACGCTGGCAGGGGGCATAGCGCCTAGCTGAAAGGCGCTACACTGTAGAGTGTAGCGCCTTGCTGTTAGGCGCTACAAAAAGGGTTAGTCCAGTGAAAAAGTTTTCCAGATGGGTCATTTTGTGAAATCCTTTCAAATATGGGTTATTTTTGTCCATTCTGCCCGCTAAGGCCAGGGTCGAGCGGTCAATCATGTCGCGTGCACATCATTATCAGTCCATGTGTCCCTCCTCATTTATTTCATCAGCAACCCACACTATACTGTGTATCTAGTTGGCACATCGGCACATTTCTTATTACTATCTTCTTCTTCCTGTGTCAGAACTTCTACTGTTTTGCTATACACTGACACATGTACTCCCTCCGTTCACAAATAAGTGTACATTTAGCTTTTGCCTAAGTCAAATATAACCAAATTTAACTAACTTTATAGAAAAATATAAGAACATATATTACATCAAATTGACATATTATAAAACTAGATTTAAAAATAAATCTAATGATAACAATTTAGTATCATAAATGTTGATACGTTGTTCTAAAAAATTAGTCAAACCTTACTATATTTAACTTAGGCTAGAAGTACACTTATTTGTGGACGGAGGAAGTATAGTGGAGTTTCCAAATAGCTGTATTGACTAAACTAGCACCATGGCATAGATCACGAGGATATTTTGGACTAACTGGATACCGATGCCACTGATGCTATTAAAATTACTTTATTTTGTAACATCACTAGTATTACTGCTTGTGGTATCAATGGATGCATGTGTCGATGACAGGAACCTATTTCGTAGCTAGGGTGTGAGCTGTACTTCTGCTACTCCCTTATATTATAAAGTTATCTTATGTATGAAATAATGCATTACCTAATGTTTGAGTTTTTTTTTCCGTCGCTTAGATGAGTCACAACGGAGAGTTTTCCACAGCACACACGGGTGGTAGTAAGGACTCGCTCGCAGCTGCAGCAGACCAACCCCTTTCTTCTAATGAGTTGCTACTGAATCTTTTACATCGGCAACAACAAACACAGGCGAGGCAGGCTGAGATACTAGAGCACCTGTTACAGGAAACAACTAAGGTTAAGGAGGGTTCTGATGGAGAACAACACGATGGCATTCGTAAATTCCTACGACTGAATCCTCCTGCATTTCATGGCAGTGCGAAACCACTTGAGGCAGAAGAATGGCTGGAAGAAATAGAGAAGATATTTGATGCCATGCATTGTCCGGATGAAGAAAAAGTGACACTGGCTACATTCATGCTCCAAGGTGGGGCTTTCGACTGGTGGGGAGTGCACAAGAGTAAATACACTGAAGGATTTGTGGTTACATGTAATTTATTTAAAGAAGAGTTCTATAAAAAGTACTTTCCTCAAAGTGTTCAGAGAAAAATGAGTTAGCATTTTTACAACTTAAACATGAAAGGAAGTCCGTCGCGGAATATGAAATTGATTTTTCTAGACTTGCTCGTTATGCTCCAATTTATGCCCAGGATGATGAAGCAAAAGCTCGACGGTTTGCGCAAGGACTTAGGCAACCAATTAAGGGACACGTAGAGGTGTTCTAGCTCAAAAAATTTCGAGATGTCGCCAACAAAGCATTGACTGTGGAGCAAGCATATGTAGAAGAACAAGAGGAAGTAGAACAACAACATAAGAAGATCAAAGTGGATCATCGAGGCCATGGTAATGTGCAGAGGAAGATACATCAAAACTGGTGCCCAAATGTCCGTTCGATACCCAGTCAAGAGGTAATAGTTGTGTCATTTGTTATGAAAATCACACGGCATTTCAGTGCGAGCAACGACTTGGGAAATGTTTTGGATGCGGTCAGGAGGGACACATGATCACTCGCAGCTTTCAGAAGCAAAATGTAACCGGACCAGTAGCACCTAAGACACTTCCTGCACCACCAGCTCAACTATATTTACCAGCTCCCCCTCCTAAATCTAGTGGATTTGCTCAGCGTACAAACAATGGTTCTGGAAGGAAGCCAGCAACCGCACGTGCCAAGGTGAACAACTTAACTCAGCATGAAGCAGATGGAGACAACAATGTGGTGACAGGTATACTCCAAGTCTTCTACCAAAATGCATTCACTTTATTTGATACGGGTGCTACTCATTCGTTCGTGTCCTCAAAGTTTGTCTATACCCATACTCTAAAAAGTACTCCTTTAAAAAGAAGGCTATGTGTAGAATCCCCTATGGCAGAGGTAACAGTTAGGAGCATATGCATTGCTTGTCCTGTAGTAATAAAAGGGAACACCTTTTTGGCTGATCTCATAGTGCTAGATATGCATGACTTTGATATTATACTAGGCATGAACTGTTTAGCAGAAAATCAAGCGTTTATTGATTGTCAAAAGAGACGAGTGATACTCCAGATATCAGGTCAGCGTAAAATAGTTTATCAATCAAAGTAGAAAAATTCAGAGCGCTCTTTCATTATCAGTTTACAGGTAAAAGGAAGAAATATTGAGAAAATCCCGGTAGTTAGAAATTTTCCTGAGGTTTTTCCCGATGAACTAACTGGACCTCCGTCAGATCGTGAGATTGAATTCAGTATAGATATAATCCCTGGTACTAGCCCTATCTCCAAAACTCCATATAGAATGGCACCTGCAGAATTGAAAGAACTGAAAAGGCAGCTTAAGATGCTAGACCAACAGGGTCCCAACAACGATAGCCCTTATACTCATCACTATATCCAAGGAAGACACACTCAACAGACTGAGCGGTCAGTTTGGTGCGTTCGCGAGGGGCAAGGAGAACATAGCAAACACAACCAAACAAGTGAAGCATAGAGTAGTCGGGAGAATGACCAGATAGGCGCTCAAGACGGATACCACCCTGCAGAGCGGCAGAAGGCTGAATATTGATGAGGTAAGCCAACGTAGCGACAACCTTAGCCCAGAAATGCGGCGGAAGAGAAGAAGCAATCATCATGGCACGAGTGGTCTCAAGAAGATGGCGATGATTATGCTCAACAACGCCATTCTAGGCATGTGTGTCGGGACAGGAGAACTGAGCAAGGGTACCCTGCTCAGCAAGAACACCTCGCAACATCTGGGAGATATACTCACCAGCAGAATCGGCACAAAACACACGAATGGGTGTAGAATATTGAGTACGGACCATGGCCGCAAAACGCTGATATATGGAGAGCACTTCACTGCGAGAGCGCATAAAATACAACCAAGTGTACCGATAAAAATCATCTATGAATAAAATATAGTTGCGATGGACCCCTTTCGAAGCGAAAGGAGCCGGACCCCAAACATCAGAATGAACTAAATTAAAAGGTCGCTGAGATACAGACGCGCTAGTAGGATAGGGAAGCTGAATCTGTTTGCCCAACCTACAACCCTGACAATGTAAAGACCCATCTCCTGAGACAGACCCCAGAAGACCACGATGAACTAATGAAGACATGCGAGAGTCGCAAAGGTGACCAAGACGATGATGCCACTGCTGAAAAGAGCTGGCATCAGAGGCGACGACCGGATAAGAACTGGCAGATGAAGTGGCAGCGGAAGGAAAACGAAGCCAGTCTAACTCCCAAAGTCCTGAAGAGTCACGGCTACGAGGGCCAGCTCCAACCAGGGCCTGTGTGCGACGATCCTGGACAACACAAGAATCAACATCAAGAATGACGCGACAACTAGAGTTAGTAAGCTGGCTAGCAGAGAAAAGATTCATCTTAAGACGAGGAATATGAGAAATATCAGGAACAGAAAAAGAAGAAGTAGAAAGGGTGCCCCGACTAGAAACAGGAAGAGAGGTACCATCGGCCGTGAGAGCACGGATAGGAGAAGTGAGAGAACGAATAGCGGACAGAAGAGAAGACTCAGAGGTCATATGAAAAGAAGATCCAGAATCCAGATACCACGGGGACGTACCTGACTGTGTAGAGGGTGGTGGTCGCGCAGTGCCTGAAGAATCAGTCACAGAACCAGCAGTGCCCGTCGAAGAAGATCCTGTAGCAGAAAGCAGACCGCGAAGACTCATGATAATGTCCTGATCAAAGAGAGCAACTACTGAAGATCCAGAAGGAGCCGACTGCCCACTAGCCTGGTGCTGCTGACGTAAACTGGGATCCCGTGTATAACAGGTAGCCCAAGTGTGGCCATCCATGCTACAGTAAGTGCAGTGACGAAGAGAACCACGACGACCCTAACCACGAGCCTGCTAGTGCTGACTCTGACCCTAAGACTGCTGGTGCTGACTCTGACCCTAAGACTGCTGGTGCTGACTCTGACCCTGACCTGGAGGAGTGGATAGTATCGGCGGTGGCACAGAGGACCACGGCTGAGTCGAGGGAGCAGACGACAGAGGAGGACCACGAGTAGCAAGCACATACGGAACCGCAAGAAGACCAGCACCACGGAGACGAGTCTCCTCAGTTCGAAGCTCAGACAACACCTCAGAGAGCGGAACACGACCACGAGCATTCAAGTGAGCACGACGGGGCTCGAACTCCTGGCGGAGCCGAGACAGGAACTCATAGATGCGGTAGAACTCCAAATCCGAGCGCACAATCTGGCAGCACGGACATGTGCCACAAACAACAGTACGGAGAGAATCAAGCTGATGCTAGATAGCAGCACTCTGAGTATAGAACTCATCAATAGTGGAATCACCCTGCTGAAGAGCATGCTCCTGGCGAACCACAGACAGATAAAGAGCATCCCCAGACGACTGATAGCGCTGACGAAGATGTGCCCACTGAGCGGCAACAGTAGGGAGACTCATGAACTCAGCAGCAAACTGGGGCAGAACACTGGAGGTGAGAACAGCAGTAGCACGAGCATCCTCCACGGGTGGAGCTTATGCGTCATACTCCATGGCCTTTCATGAGTTTATTAGAGAGGACCCAACTCTCATAGACTGCGACGTTTGACTGTCACACTCATGCAGGCGTGTTCTTCAATAGATGTCCTGCAGGACAACATCTCTGCTTAAGATTAAGCCATTTAGAACACATTAAGATAAAATCAACCTGCCATGCAGAATAGGAAAGTATTGCATCTTCACAAAGTGGTATTCATTAAAGTGGGGATACTTTCCTCTCAGTCTACCAACAGCTTGTCTCCCAATTCTAATTTACGGGATCTCCGATCACATAGATTGGTTTGCCACTGTGGAAAACTCATAATTTTTTGTGCCACTGCTTAGGTGCTTGTTTAAGACCATATAAAGACTTCAGTAGCTTGCACACTTTTATTTCTTGACCATTTACTACAAAACCATCCGGTTGATCCATATAAATGTCCTCATCCAACTCTCCATTTAGGAAAGCTGTCTTAACGTCCATTTGATGAACGAGAAGACCGTGTGAGGCAGCCAGAGAAAGTAGTACTCAAATGGTGGTCAACCTTGCTACAGGTGAGTAAGTGTCAAAGAATTCTTCACCTTCCTTTTGGGTATAACCCTTGGCCACAAGCCTTGCCTTGTACTTCTCAATAGTACCATCAGGCCTTAGTTTCTTCTTAAACACCCATTTACATCCTACAGGTTTGCACCCATAAGGACGACCAGTGATCTCCCATGTTTCATTAGCTAAGATGGAATTCATATCACTATGAACAACTTCCTTCCAATAGTCAGCATCAGGAGATGCATAAGCCTCTGAAATGGAAGTGGGAGTGTCATCGACAAGGTACACAATAAAATCATCACCAAAAGACTTTGCAGTCCTTTGTCTCTTGCTCCTTTTAGGAATTTCATTATCATCCTCCTTAGGACTTTCAGAGTGTTCAATTGGAATGGTAGGTTCAGAGAATGTAGGAAATTTCTGATTAGATGAACTAGGTATCTCCGGATTTGATGAGTTAGGTTTATCCTTCATTGGTAAGATATCCTCAAAGAAAGTTGCATCAGTCGACTCCATGATTGTACCGACATGAATGTCAGGCACTTCAGATTTTACTATCAAGAATCTATAACCAATGCTATGAAAAGCATAGCCCAGAAAAACACAATCAATGGTTTTTGGTCCAAGCTTGCGCTTCTTGGGGATTGGTACATTAACCTTTGCCAAACAACCCCAAGTACGTAAGTAAGAGAGTTTTAATCTTTTCTTCTCCCATTCTTCGAATGGAGTAATTTCTTTGTTCTTTGTGGGAACTCGGTTTAGGACATGACACGCAGTCAATAGTGCCTCCCCCCACCATTCCTTATAAAGACCCGATGTGTCTAACATGGCGTTAACCAAATCTGTTAGAGTACGGGTCTTTCTTTCCGATACTCCATTTGACTGGGGTGAGTAGGGAGACGTCCTCTCATGAATTATGCCATGTTCCGCGCAAAAGGAATCAAACTCGTTGGAAAAATACTCTCCACCACGATCATACCTAAGCCTCTTAATCTTTCAATCAAGTTGATTTTCTGCCTCAGCTTTATAGATTTTGAAAAACCTCAAAGCCTCATCTTTTGATTTCAGAAGATACACATGTCAATATCTTGTAGAGTCATCGATCAAAGTCATGAAATATTTCTTTCCACCTTTTGTCAACACACCATTCATCTCACAAAGATCAGAATGTATGAGCTCTAGTGATGTTAAATTTCTCACTTCTGCAGGCGTATGTGACTTGTGAGGTTGTTTAGCTTGCACGCAGACTTGGCACTTAGATCCCTTAACAGTTGTGAAATCAGGGATTAAATTCATTTTGGCTAGCCGCGTCATACAACCAAAATTAATATGACAAAGACGAGAGTGCCAGACATTTGATTCAAAATTCGTGTAAATATGATTAACAACTTTATTACAAATGTCTGACAGAGATAAGCGGAACAAGCCTCTGCACTCATAGCCTTTACCAACAAAGGTTCCATACTTCGAAATTACAAATTTATTGGACTCGAATACAATCTTGTAGCCATCTCGACACGAAAGAGATCCGCTAACAAGATTTTAATTTATTGAGGGAACATGATGCACGTTCTTCAGGCGCACGGTCTTTCCCGAAGTGAACTTCAGATCGACCGTACCAACACCATGAACAGAAGCATGCGAGACGTTCCCCATCAGCACGGTTTGAGTCCCTCTGACCTGATATGAAGAAAACATGGAAATATCAGAACAGACATGTACATTTGCGCCCGTGTCAATCCACCAATCAGGAGAATGACATAATGAAAGAACAGTAGGTAATATACCATACCCAACATCTTTCATCTCAACGTCGCCCATGACAACATTAGCAATCTTGTTGTCCTTCCCATGCTGGCGCTTGTCAAAGCGGTTGGGACAAGCATGAGCCCAATGATTAGGATCACCGCACACATGACAAGCACCTTTCCTCTTATTAGTCTTCTTCTTGAAGCTGTTGGATTGTGAGGCCTTGTTCTTTCCATCGAACTTTCCTTTGTCATCAAACTTTCCTTTGTTCTTGAACTTGTGAGGCTGGAAGTTCCTTTTCTGTACCAGGTTGGCATTAGAACCTCCCTCGGTACCTCGAGCACGTGTGTCTTTTGCTCTCACCTTCTCTTCCACATCGAGAGTCCCAATGAGATCCGTCACGGAGAACTCTTGTCTCTTGTGCTTTAGAGAAGTAGCAAAATTCCTCCATGACTGGGGAAGTTTGGCAATAATGCCTCTGGCAACAAACTTGTCCGGTAACACACAAGTGAAGTGCTCAAGCTCCCTGGCAAGTGACTGTATTTCATGAGCCTGCTCCACAATGGGGCGGTCCTCAACCATCTTATAGTCATAGAATTGTTCCATGACATACAATTCACTGCCAGCATCGGAGACTCCAAATTTTCTCTCGAGCGCATCCCACATATCCTTGCCATTGCTAAATGACAGATATGAATCGACAATATTGTCGCCAAGAATGATGATCAAGGCAGCCTTGAAAGTGGTATCAAGTTTTTGGAACACCTCTTGCTGAGCGGGATTAAGTTCTCCCTCAGGTGCACCATAGATGGCGTTATAGCAGCTCATGGTCTGAAACGATAGCACTGCTCTCGCGCGCCATCATTTGTAATTCACACCTTCGAATACAGGTGGCTTCATAGATCTCTAATGGTGCCTCGATTCTTTCTAAGTAGTACACTAGGATCATACGGTGTTGGAGAACACTTGTAGTCGCTATACCCAAAGCAACTCAAAATCTTGTCCACATAGTGAGACTGAAGCAGTGGCCAAGTCGACCCGAACGACCACCCCCGTATAAAACAGATCGGCCTGCCTAAAATCCTAAAGTTACCAACCTATCTACCCACCCCTCTGGCCACCTCACCCGGACCAATCCGTGACCGCCACATCAGCTCACCCCAAACCCCCCACCAACCACCCTCTGCCACGTGGCCTCCCTCTCTCTCCTCTCTCTCCCTTTTCCTCCCTCCCCACCTGCTCTCACCCGCCCTGGCCCACCACAGCACACACACGCGCGCGCAGCACACAGCAGCACGCGACCCGTCCCCACCCACCAACCGCGCCCTGGGCCCCACCCCGCGGGACCCGCCCCCACCAGCCCCCCCACGCGCGCTCCTCCCTCCCCAACCTCCTTCCTCCTCTCTGCTAGCCTCCTCTTCCTCCCTCACCGTCCCCGCCGGCGACCACCGCCCCGCTCGCCTCCCTGCGCCCTCCCAAGCTCTGCTCCGCCCCGACCCAGGCCTCCCGCGCGCGCCCGCCGGACTCGGTCGCCCCGAGCTCGCCCCGTCTCCTTCCCCGCGCGCCCGCGCCTTCTCTGCCACCTCCCCGAGCCCGCCTCCGGCCATGCCCCGCTGCCCTCCGGTCGACCGCGCCGCCCGCGACCCGCCCCCTCGCCGGTTCCTCGCCCCAGCGCGCCTCCGGCCCCAGCCCCGCCGCCGCTCCCTACGGCCGCCGCCTCCTCGAGCCGCACGCCGACCCCGTGCTCTGCTCGGGCGCCCTCCCCGTCCCTGGCAACCGTCTGCCCCGGCCACCGCCTCCGCCGGCGAGCCCGTGCCGGCTCGCCACCCGCGTCGACCTCCCTCTCCATCTCGCCGGACCCGCCTCCCTGCTCCGGCCGTGCCGCGCGCGCACCGCCCCGACGACCCCGCGGCCCCGCTTCGCCAAGCCTCGCCGGACCGACCCCCCTCGAGCTCCTCGCCGTCCCTGGCCTTCCTCCTCGCTGGAGCCCCTCTGCGCCGTCGCGGCGCGACCTCTCTGTTGTGCTCGCGTGCGCCCAAGCCGCGGCCTCCTCGGCCTCGAGTTCGGCCCTGCCGCCGCCTTGTTCCATCCCTGGCTCCTCTGCCCGAGCCAGCTCGGCCTCCACGTCATGGGAGTGCCCTGGTGTTTGGCTCCTGCTGCCTGTGTGGTTACGGTGTTGTTGCAAAGCGAGGACCCGAAGACCCCAAGCACTACTACAAGGGCACGAAGATCTCCTTCATGGAAATCAAAGCCGAACCCGAAGACCTCCGTCATGGATCGTCGAGCACTTCTACACGGACCCACGGGATGACATGTTCTTCACCCAAGGGCGACAAGGCTCTCTTCATGGATTTCGGGACCCCGACATCGAACGACAAGATCATCGTCATAGAACCCGAAGGCCACATGTGCGACAAGTACTCCGACCCGGAACCAAGTTCGCCACCGACTAAAGACGGACTACGAGTTCTACTTCACGGATGCCAAGCGACAAGATCTACTACCCCGGAGCCGAGAACGTTCCGTCGAACCCAGAGACCGACCCCGAACCCCGAACCCCCGGACCAAGACCGTCGAGACCCCTCAATGTGTGAATCCCTTCCCGAAACCCTATTTTATAACATAATATAACTTGTCACATAATAATTGTCTTGCATGCATACATTCATGTGGTTTGGGGGCCTTATGCCGATTCACCTAATAATTAAATATGGGGCCCATATGCGGGCAAATCTAGTCTCATATTGGCCTCATTTAAATTGATGTAGCGAACCGGTACCATATTTTGGCCATGTTAATACAACATTTACATTGCGGGGTAGGTAAACAACTTGAACCGTTTAACTAATTGTCGGGACCCCGGTTCCGCTTAATATGACCTAATTGCATCGCACCTTGCCATGCCATACATCATGCATGCATCATGCCGATCTTCTGCTGTGTATTGAATATTGCATCCGGTGTTTCTTCTAGTGTTTTCGTTCTTCGCGGATAAGGCCGTTGAGTTGATGTGAGCTTCGCCCCGATCTTCGGTTGAACCTTCGACAATGTTTTCAGGCGAGCATCTTCCCCTTTCTACCTATCTTACTTTTATAGTATTTATTCCCTCCTGTTGATCTATTGCTATCTGTGTTGCGTTGCTCTAGTTTTCGTACCCGTAATATCCCTTGCAGCCCTATATTGCCTTGGACACATCCTATTACCTGTTGTTTGGTAGATAGTTGGACCCGCGTGTCGTAGTCGCTTGCTCAAATGTTTTTGCGTGTCGTCAAGTACCACAATTGTTGGAGAATTGCCGCATGTTGATGTTGGAGATGATCATGGCTTTACTTTTCGTTCACTTTAATTCCTGTTTAATAACTAAAATTGAATTAAGCAGAGGCATCGGTGGGTGATAGGTAAGATTTGGTTTCCGACCGCCCACTTGTGTCCCGTAGGACCCCGAGTTCTTGACACCTGTTCCGAGATCGAGCGCGCTAACCACATGTGGGGAGATATGGGCCCCCCATCGATTTAGTACCTGATTTCAAAGTATTGTACTGGGGGCCACAAGTAGTTTGGGGCTTTATTACTATCCTGTACTTATGCCATGCTTTACTGCTTTATTTACGATTGTGTGAGGAGCACGCTGTACTGTTTTGGAAGCGGAATGTTTTCGCGGTATCGACAGTCCCCGTTTGGGGATTTGCTGTCGTTTACAGCCATTGTCGCAAACCCTGAGTCCGTCTCGGAGACCGGCCGACTTCGTTGCGGGTGTACTTAGTGGGGTGGCCCCCCGTGCTTGCTTTGGGTCTGGGAAACGTCATGACTTAGGCCCCGCCGACATACCGATGGGTGTATGTTAACTGATCTGGCAAAAAGGGTCGAGGTGCGTGTGGATACTTTGGTGCACCCCTGCAGGGTTTAATCTTTTCGAGAAGCCGTGTCCGCGGTTATGGACGACTTGGAGCACAGTGCTTGATCATAGACAACTATAACTAAAGTTTACTGTTATAAATTGACTTGTATCCGATATGACTAGTAATCAGCTTCACTACAACGGAATGGCTAAATAAAAGTACCAACAACTGCTGGGTTTATGGGTTATCTCACGCTAATTGTATCTGACTAGTAAGTGTTGCCACTATAACGGAATGGTTAACTAAAAGTGCCCACTGCTTACTTTATCAGGATGATTATCTAAACCTGACTAGTAAAGTGCCGCAACTATAACTGAATAAGTAAAACTGCCAACAGTGTGAGTTCCCCGGTTGACTTCCTCGTTTGGTCTCGAGGGGGAACCGCCAGGATGGGTTTGTTTGGTGGTAGTATCAGGTTGGTTCCGAATAGGTCTTTCTCACCCCTCTCTGATAGCCGCCAGTTGTATCGAGTCTCTATAGGTTGTTTAGCGCATGCTGCTGCTGCCGCTCAGTCCACCATACCTATGTAGGCGAGGACCGCCGAATTCTAGCCTCGCCGTGTACTGGCCTTAGTACTGACGCTCCTCTTTTTCCTTTGCCCTTTGTCGGCACCCCTTTTGTTTTGAGCAGGTGTTGAGGTCGACGTCGTTAGCAGGGTTACCCTTCCGGCTTGGCCTGGGCAGGGTTATGGACGCCATTGGTTATTCTTCAGGGCTCTTAGCCCCATTTGCATCTTGTCCGTAGTCGGACGCTCCATCGTTTTCGAGGTGATTTGGATCTTTGTACCGTATTTTTGTATTCTTGACTCTTTGAGTCGCTGTTGTATATATCTGTTCTGTGGGTCCCATCGAGGACTGTTGTGTAATGTTATTACTTCGTTTTCCACCCGCACGAAAGTGCCTGGTGGGCACCTTCGAATCGTTTCTATGCGGGTTTGGCGGGTTTTCGCTAAAACTTGCATAGGGCTGATTCTGAGGGTGTTACAGAGTGGTATCAGAGCTCAGCAGTTGCGATACCCCACAAGTCCAGCCTGTAGGATAACCTAGCTAACGGCCGAAGTAGAGTGTCAAAACTATTTTCAAAATCGGTTGGATAGTTCTGATTAGGTCTGATTTTACTCCTTACCCCTCTGCTATTCTCCTCTTACCTCTACGTGTTTTGAATCCGCTCTCTTCTCTCTCTTCGAGTCCAGGATTTCTCGGGGATAGGTTCCGTCGTACCTTCAGGGTTTCGCTTCCTTCTCTGATAACGGTGCTCTACCATCCGGTGTTCATGCTGCTTGAGGGATCCGTCGGCTGTGGTACCAATCTGTGTTCCTTGTTTGTGCCTTCCGGTGTTTTCCGACGCGACGACATCCTCTACGCCAGATCCGATGCAGAGTCTGCATCACTCCTTTGTTTCCGAACCTCGCTTGTCGAGATCTTTAGTCTGAATCCTGAGGGTTGGTTGCATAACCTATCTATTCGTGTACATAGTAATGCTTCGAGTGCGGGATGGAGTCGCGACCATACCACTACTCTTATCATTTGCTTTGTATATTGAATGGGGGATCGATGCAATTTTACTCCTTCCATGGAGGTTAGAGGTGGCCTTACCTTTAACTTCGTCCGTTGTTTTCCGGAGTGTTCTCTTGACGAACAGGAACAACGACCTCTTGTTAGTGGTGTCGTGAGGATCTACACGATGCGAGAAGATTCAGATCGCCGACCTTCTTTCCGGTACCATGAGGCGGATCTCGAGGGCGAGATCCATTGTTAGTGGTGTCGAATTGTGGCATCCCGCAAAACCACTACTAGAAAATCGCGTTGAATTTGTGCATTGCATCGTCATCATCATGCATTGTTTGCATAAAACTATTTTCGCAAAGCCCGTTTTGTTTTCTAAAACGTCCCATCTTTATTCAAACGCCCAACCCCGGGTCTCCGGATTATTTTGTTTGCCTGCTACTGGGTTGCAGGAGCCGTGTTTAAAACAAATAAAATAACAAAGTTTTTTTTTAGTGGGGCAGTCGAACGGGCCAAGTCGACCCGAACGACCACCCCCGTATAAAACAGATCGGCCCGCCTAAAATCCTAAAGTTACCAACCTATCTACCCACCCCTCTGGCCACCTCACCCGGACCAATCCGTGACCGCCACATCAGCTCACCCCAAACCCCCCACCAACCACCCTCTGCCACGTGGCCTCCCTCTCTCTCCTCTCTCCCTTTTCCTCCCTCCCCACCTGCTCTCACCCGCCCTGGCCCACCACAGCACACACACGCGCGCGCAGCACACAGCAGCACGCGACCCGTCCCCACCCACCAACCGCGCCCTGGGCCCCACCCCGCGGGACCCGCCCCCCACCAGCCCCCCACGCGCGCTCCTCCCTCCCCAACCTCCTTCCTCCTCTCTGCTAGCCTCCTCTTCCTCCCTCACCGTCCCCGCCGGCGACCACCGCCCCGCTCGCCTCCCTGCGCCCCCCCCCAAGCTCTGCTCCGCCCCGACACAGGCCTCCCGCGCGCGCCCGCCGGACTCGGTCGCCCCGAGCTCGCCCCGTCCCCTTCCCCGCGCGCCCGCGCCTTCTCTGCCACCTCCCCGAGCCCGCCTCCGGCCATGCCCCGCTGCCCTCCGGTCGACCGCGCCGCCTGCGACCCGCCCCCTCGCCGGTTCCTCGCCCCAGCGCGCCTCCGGCCCCAGCCCCGCCGCCGCTCCCTACGGCCGCCGCCTCCTCGAGCCGCACGCCGACCCCGTGCTCTGCTCGGGCGCCCTCCCCGTCCCTGGCAACCGTCTGCCCCGGCCACCGCCTCCGCCGGCGAGCCCGTGCCGGCTCGCCACCCGCGTCGACCTCCCTCTCCATCTCGCCGGACCCGCCTCCCTGCTCCGGCCGTGCCGCGCGCGCACCGCCCCGACGACCCCGCGGCCCCGCTTCGCCAAGCCTCGCCGGACCGACCCCCCTCGAGCTCCTCGCCGTCCCTGGCCTTCCTCCTCGCTGGAGCCCCTCTGCGCCGTCGCGGCGCGACCTCTCTGTTGTGCTCGCGTGCGCCCAAGCCGCGGCCTCCTCGGCCTCGAGTTCGGCCCTGCCGCCGCCTTGTTCCGTCCCTGGCTCCTCTGCCCGAGCCAGCTCGGCCTCCACGTCATGGGAGTGCCCTGGTGTTTGGCTCCTGCTGCCTGTGTGGTTACGGTGTTGTTGCAAAGCGAGGACCCGAAGACCCCAAGCACTACTACAAGGGCACGAAGATCTCCTTCATGGAAATCAAAGCCGAACCCGAAGACCTCCGTCATGGATCGTCGAGCACTTCTACACGGACCCACGGGATGACATGTTCTTCACCCAAGGGCGACAAGGCTCTCTTCATGGATTTCGGGACCCCGACATCGAACGACAAGATCATCGTCATAGAACCCGAAGGCCACATGTGCGACAAGTACTCCGACCCGGAACCAAGTTCGCCACCGACTAAAGACGGACTACGAGTTCTACTTCACGGATGCCAAGCGACAAGATCTACTACCCCGGAGCCGAGAACGTTCCGTCGAACCCAGAGACCGACCCCGAACCCCGAACCCCCGGACCAAGACCGTCGAGACCCCTCAATGTGTGAATCCCTTCCCGAAACCCTATTTTATAACATAATATAACTTGTCACATAATAATTGTCTTGCATGCATACATTCATGTGGTTTGGGGGCCTTATGCCGATTCACCTAATAATTAAATATGGGGCCCATATGCGGGCAAATCTAGTCTCATATTGGCCTCATTTAAATTGATGTAGCGAACCGGTACCATATTTTGGCCATGTTAATACAACATTTACATTGCGGGGTAGGTAAACAACTTGAACCGTTTAACTAATTGTCGGGACCCCGGTTCCGCTTAATATGACCTAATTGCATCGCACCTTGCCATGCCATACATCATGCATGCATCATGCCGATCTTCTGCTGTGTATTGAATATTGCATCCGGTGTTTCTTCTAGTGTTTTCGTTCTTCGCGGATAAGGCCGTTGAGTTGATGTGAGCTTCGCCCCGATCTTCGGTTGAACCTTCGACAATGTTTTCAGGCGAGCATCTTCCCCTTTCTACCTATCTTACTTTTATAGTATTTATTCCCTCCTGTTGATCTATTGCTATCTGTGTTGCGTTGCTCTAGTTTTCGTACCCGTAATATCCCTTGCAGCCCTATATTGCCTTGGACACATCCTATTACCTGTTGTTTGGTAGATAGTTGGACCCGTGTGTCGTAGTCGCTTGCTCAAATGTTTTTGCGTGTCGTCAAGTACCACAATTGTTGGAGAATTGCCGCATGTTGATGTTGGAGATGATCATGGCTTTACTTTTCGTTCACTTTAATTCCTGTTTAATAACTAAAATTGAATTAAGCAGAGGCATCGGTGGGTGATAGGTAAGATTTGGTTTCCGACCGCCCACTTGTGTCCCGTAGGACCCCGAGTTCTTGACACCTGTTCCGAGATCGAGCGCGCTAACCACATGTGGGGAGATATGGGCCCCCCATCGATTTAGTACCTGATTTCAAAGTATTGTACTGGGGGCCACAAGTAGTTTGGGGCTTTATTACTATCCTGTACTTATGCCATGCTTTACTGCTTTATTTACGATTGTGTGAGGAGCACGCTGTACTGTTTTGGAAGCGGAATGTTTTCGCGGTATCGACAGTCCCCGTTTGGGGATTTGCTGTCGTTTACAGCCATTGTCGCAAACCCTGAGTCCGTCTTGGAGACCGGCCGACTTCGTTGCGGGTGTACTTAGTGGGGTGGCCCCCTGTGCTTGCTTTGGGTCTGGGAAACGTCATGACTTAGGCCCCGCCGACATACCGATGGGTGTATGTTAACTGATCTGGCAAAAAGGGTCGAGGTGCGTGTGGATACTTTGGTGCACCCCTGCAGGGTTTAATCTTTTCGAGAAGCCGTGTCCGCGGTTATGGACGACTTGGAGCACAGTGCTTGATCATAGACAACTATAACTAAAGTTTACTGTTATAAATTGACTTGTATCCGATATGACTAGTAATCAGCTTCACTACAACGGAATGGCTAAATAAAAGTACCAACAACTGCTGGGTTTATGGGTTATCTCACGCTAATTGTATCTGACTAGTAAGTGTTGCCACTATAACGGAATGGTTAACTAAAAGTGCCCACTGCTTACTTTATCAGGATGATTATCTAAACCTGACTAGTAAAGTGCCGCAACTATAACTGAATAAGTAAAACTGCCAACAGTGTGAGTTCCTCGGTTGACTTCCTCGTTTGGTCTCGAGGGGGAACCGCCAGGATGGGTTTGTTTGGTGGTAGTATCAGGTTGGTTCCGAATAGGTCTTTCTCACCCCTCTCTGATAGCCGCCAGTTGTATCGAGTCTCTATAGGTTGTTTAGCGCATGCTGCCGCTGCCGCTCAGTCCACCATACCTATGTAGGCGAGGACCGCCGAATTCTAGCCTCGCCGTGTACTGGCCTCAGTACTGACGCTCCTCTTTTTCCTTTGCCCTTTGTCGGCACCCCTTTTGTTTTGAGCAGGTGTTGAGGTCGACGTCGTTAGCAGGGTTACCCTTCCGGCTTGGCCTGGGCAGGGTTATGGACGCCATTGGTTATTCTTCAGGGCTCTTAGCCCCATTTGCATCTTGTCCGTAGTCGGACGCTCCATCGTTTTCGAGGTGATTTGGATCTTTGTACCGTATTTTTGTATTCTTGACTCTTTGAGTCGCTGTTGTATATATCTATTCTGTGGGTCCCATCGAGGACTGTTGTGTAATGTTATTACTTCGTTTTCCACCCGCACGAAAGTGCCTGGTGGGCACCTTCGAATCGTTTCTATGCGGGTTTGGCGGGTTTTCGCTAAAACTTGCATAGGGCCGATTCTGAGGGTGTTACATATCCCCTCTAAGATTACTATGTTATGAGAAAGTATTCCACACCAGTCTTTTGCAGTAAGACTAACATCTCAGACATTGTTCTTGGCTGGCACTGAGGTCGAGTAACAGGTTATTGGTCATGGGCACTCTGTTTCTATTTTATATCAGGTCTAGGTTTTAGAAAAATCTGAAACATTTTGTATGGATGGATATAAGTAACCATGGCGTGTAAACTTATACCACACAGCATCCAAGAAAGAAGGTTTCCTGGTTGATCATAAAAGAATTTAGGATTAGTGAAGATGCAGAATAAATATGGCCTTTTCCTCAAGAGATGCAATTGCTAATTCTATCATACAAGTCTTTCTGTTCTTAAGTTTACTTATACTCAACTTTAAGATAATCTAAGTGAAAGCAAGAGAGATTAGATTGTATAGTGATGTACGTGTCAATATCATCATGTGACGATAGATCTACATTATAAATTGGCATGTAGTCCTTACAGATAGAATTGTCAATCTGATAAGTTGTTGCCAATGATTTTAAGAGTCTATTTTCAAGATGTTAGATCTACTTTGGTTGTTCCTGTAATATTTGCTACTTGGCTAACTGCATTTATCCTCAGGTTGTGGCTCTATTTTCGTCCTGAAAATAAAATGAAGCTTGGTAGGGATGATTAATATTCTGATACATTGAGCGAAGGCATTAGAGATGGACCTCACATAACTTCAGCTATTATATTTGTACGTATGTCAGCTATTGTGCATTCATAGCCTGATTATTCCGTTGCTAGACTAGATGACCAACAATAATTTAACAGTACAGCTTGTATGAAATACTTGAATAATAATTATGAAAACTGCATATTATTATTTGGTAAAGTACAAAAAACGCTTTGAGTTGATTCGCCTAGGTGATGTCTAATCTAATCAGGGTATGTTAATTCAGGTCACTCCACCAAATAAGAGGGAAAAGGGATGTTGCAAATCATTAATCTTTCCATAGTATGATTTCACAGGCATATAATCTAGAAACCGGTATTGCTAATACACATTGAGAGAAGATTGTTGAATACTTTTCAGAGGGCGGCATCTATTGATCCAATTCTAAATACATTAGCATTTTTTTGAGACACGTGCATCACATTGGGGATCAAGGATGAGGTGGCCGAAATAGCTAGGGGCAAGTATTTGCAGGCCTTATTTTTGGGAGTATGCCATTATTAGCGAAACATAAAAATATAATTATGGAAACCATGGCTGTGGATTTGGTTGATTGTTTCCCGTAAAAATATCTACTCTCGAATATATAGCCAACGCAACTTGTGTCCGATCTAAACGAAGAAATAAGACACGTGTCATGCATGTACCTAACTACACAAGATGAAGCGATGAAGTGCGAAAAAACATGTCTTTTTGTGTTAGTAAATATAAAGTTGATCACAGAAGTATTTATATAAACCAAGGTTCGCAGGCGATGCACTCCACCTAAAATTTCAGTTTATATTTCTATAAAATTTCAGTTTAGCTATCTTATTCATAAATGTGATTTGGTCGTGTTCATTTGCACATAGAACAGCAATCATTCGTGCGTTGCACATGCAAATTTACTAGTTATTTGTAATTTTTAAAATTCTATTTTATTTTTAGAATTTTATTTAACTCTAGGGGTATTTTGGTCTTTTATTAATTATGAAATCTTCTTTTAAGTTTTGGGCTGGTTCCATTGGGTTTATTAGGCCAATTTGGTCCAAATGACCTTGACCAAAAGGGCACCCCGAAGGGTTCTGGCCCTACTGGCCCACTCCCTCGGTTCCTCTCTCGCTCTCGTCCTCATCTCCTCTCCTCCTTGACCCCGTGGGTTGCTGGCGATGCCGTCGTGCGATGCTCGCCACCGTGGCCCTCCCTGGCCACTATCGTGGTGCAGGGCAGGGGTTTCGACTACGCTTGTCCATCTCCTCCGCTTCGATTTGACTTTGGAGCCCTCCTGTGGCCAGGCTAGCCCTGTTCCCGAACCCTAGGGTTTGGGTTTGGTGCTGCCACTGCCGCCGTTGGTCCTCCCATGGTGGTGTGTGTGGTGTTGTGCGCTATTGTGGCCGTCGCAGTGGCTGGTGCGGGTTGCAGCGCCTCCTGAGTGCTCCCCGTGCCGCCACGAGCTCGTCGGCCCTTCTGCTTCCTCTTCAATTCATCAGCGAGGAGCTCCGGTGAGTGATTCCTCTGTGAACCCTAGTGCATCTAGCTACCTCGAGTCCCTCTGTGTGTATCTAGTGGCCAATCTATATTATGTGTTTGCACTGATACTAGGGTTCATCACTATTGCTGGTAGAATGATGTTATGGCCTGGTAATGATGCTTGGTGAGAATTGGTGTTTACTTGATGCTAGTGTTGGTCTCATGTTAGTGGTTCATCAAATGTAGGTGTTACACAGTGTTTCCTCTGGTTGAGTATATGGTGGCTTAATATGTTCATCTGTTGTCAGTATCTTGGTATTGACAGTAACTCTGTCAGTGATGATTCACTGCATTAGTATTTGTTGGCTTGCCTGTTTATCCATAATCTGAATTTTATCCAATAGAGTCTGATGATTCTTTGAAAATGAATGGATAAATATTGTATGATCTCTGAGTATGGTCTCAGGGAAATTATAGGTATTGATTTGCTAGTTCATTTATGAAAGCTATATTATCTAGTTGGCTTAGCTGTAAGATTATTTCTTGTGAAACCAAATGATAGAATATAGAAGCTGCCTTTGGTATCACCAATTCTATGAAGATGGTCTGAGAATTTGGTGTTTTTGATAGAGTTTGATTCTGATCTTTATATTTAAAACCTCTTGGATAGATTCACTCCACTAGGGTGATCATTGAGAGGTTGTTTCATGAAACAACACATGTTTCTGTTTGGGTAAGATGAATGGATCATGTGGTTTTTTATGATACTCACCACAAAACTGATGATTGTTGTGGATTGTGGTGATGTTGGTGTTGCTGGCTTGATCCTGTCCTTCACCTCCTGATGTTGTTCTTGTTCCCCTGGTTCTTATGCTTGGCCTTGATCTAGCCTGCTCCTCGTAGATCATGTGGCTTGGCCTTGTTGTCCACCTAATTCTTCCCCCTCCTTATGTCACCATCTGGTGATGTTTGGGTTGATCTAGTGTGGAGTTTTGTTTGCTGGTTTTCTGGGCTATGGCTAAGCTACTAGTTCTAGTGTGGTGTGAGCAATGTAGTGGTGCACTAGTGCTTGCCCACGGCTGTGCTTGGTCCTTTTGTTGGTTTGGACTGCTAGGCTATGTCGACAGCACACCCATGCAGTTAGGTGACTAAGCTGTTTGTGTGACTGCTGCATGGTTATGTATATGCTCAATGAGGTGTTCTACCCTTTTACCTTGTTACCATTAACCTGCCTGGTGAAACTTCCCCCTTTTAATGATTGGGATCATTTGACTTATGGCTTATTCGTTTATGAAAGATTTGATTCTTTCATATTGGTGAAACTTGCCCCTGGTGTATTTACTCAATGATGTAAATTTGAGCAGTGCAACTCACTGCTCTCTATTCAGAGTAAAAATTAACAACTTAACTTTTATTTTCCTTTTTTGTTTGTTCTTTATTTTGCAGGTACAAGATTTGAAGATTCAAGTTTAGTATAGGTTTTCTTTTTTAGACAGATGTAATCATTTGTAATTTTTATTTCATTCTTTTGTAAAGAATTTTTTAATAGTTCATTAATATGTAAATATTGCTCTTTTTATAATTTTATTCTTTTGTAAAGATTCTTTATTGAATTTATGAGTTACATTTTCTAACTTGTTCATGGAATAAATATATGAGTAAATATTCATTTGTTTGATTGTATTTCTTATTTAGAGTTCCTGTTACTATATATTATTTCTTGATTGAAGAATATTACTAAATCATAACTCTAATCCTTTTTTAAATATAACTCAAATCTATAAATTTGAATTCAAATTCCTTCCCCCAAAACACACTAATTCATAAAGATCATGTCAAAATTTATAACGATCATTCTCCAAAGCTATTCCTAAACTTAGAGAGTGAAAGAAACTCTGATCACTTTAAGTTTTTATTTGGCGAAAAATTTACCCACAATTTTGCAGATGAATGCATGCATATGCACAATTTCCTAAATCTACCCTTCGTTTGTTCCTAAATGTTGGGATGTTACAAGGAGATACAACCATCTAGATACTACATGGACCCGTAGTAAATGGTTGAACTACTCACACTTCATACCGGAGGCTAGCATGATGAAGAAGAAGGCCTCCGGGATGATCTCCCCTCCGGCAGGGTGCCGGGAAGAGCTCCAGATCCCCCGATCTAGGGACGATGGTGGCGGCGGCTACAAAAGGTTTCGTGGAATATTGATTCGGTACTTAGGGTTTAGGCATCGGGGGCTTATTATAGGAGAAGAGGTGAGGCAGGAGGGCGGCCAGGGGGCCCACACCCTGCCTAGGCGCGGCCTAGGGTGGGACCATGCCTGGATGGTGCAGCCGCCCTGTGGCTCCCCTCCGTCTCTCCTCTGGACTCCGTGTTCTCGTTGGTGAAATATTGACTTTGGCTTTTGTCCCGTCCAATTTCGAGAATATTTCCTTACTAGCTTTTCTGAAACCAAAAACAGCATAAAACAGGCAACTGGCACTGTGGTATCTTGTTAATAGGTTAGTACCAGAAAAAAAATATAAAAACACCTCAAAGTGTAGAAGCAAAGCAAAGTAGATACTAAACAAGCATGGAACATCAAAAATTATAGATACGTTTCCGACATATCAACGCTATTCCAGAGCATGTCCAAGATGGTGACATAAAGATTTGTAAAGTATACATATATCTGAATGTGGCGGATCCGTTGACTAAACCACTCCCGAGGGCAAAACATGACCAGCACCAAACCTCCATGGGTGTTCGGTATATTACCATGTAATCTAGATTAGTAGACTCTAGTGCAAGTGGGAGACTGTTGGAGATATGACCTAGAGGCAATAATAAAAGTAGTTATTATTATATCTTTGTGTTTATGATAAATGTTTACATTCATGCTATAATAGTATTAACCGAAAACATTAGTACTTGTGTGATTTGTAAACTAATTAAAGTTCCTAGTAAAGCCTCTTTATAATACTAGCTTGTTGGTTAATAGATGATCATGGTTTCCTAATCATGAATATTGAGATGTGGTTAACAACAAGATCGTATCATTAGGACAATGGTGTGATGGACATACTCCTATAGATACGCGTAGCATAAAGATCAAGTCATTTCATTAGCTTGTTTGCTATAAGCTTTCTGATACATAGTAACCTAATTCCTTCAACCATGAGATCATGTTAATCACCATCACCAGATGGATACTTTTATGACATCAAACACCACACCGTAACTGGGTGGCTATAAAGGTGGCATTGAGTGTTCGGAAAGTATGTGTTGAGGCACATGGATCAAGAGTGGGATTTGTCCGTCTATATGACGGATAGATATACTCTGGGCCCTCTCGGTGGAATGTCATCCAATTAGCTTGCAAGCATGTGACTGGCTCACAAGGGATCACATATCATGGGAACGAGAAAAGAGTACTTATCGGTAACGAGGTGAACTAGGTATGCAGAGATACCGACAACCAGACCTCGGATAAGTAAAATAACACGAGACAAAGGGAAATTGGTATCGTATGTAAGTGGTTCATTCGATCGCAACGAGGAGATCCAGAATGGTCCGGAGAATAAGATTCATATAAGGAAAGTCCAATCCGGAGTTCGGGAATGATTCCGGTGTTTTCACCGGAATGATCTAGAAGGGTCTAGAAGGTTCACCGGACTGGAAGGGGAAGTGTGCATGAATGTGTTATGACTAAGTGGAATGGTTGCATCATGTCCTAGGTCAAAGGGTTGTGCGAATAAAGAGTAAAATGAAACTCCAAAATTGAAAGTCAAAAGGCAAGTTTGAAAAGTCAAACTGGGACAATGTTTCCTAGTGGAGGAAGAAGAGAATCCTTCTCTCCCTCGACCACAAGCCTAGAAGGAGAGGGAGTTGGGGTAGGATTCAAATTCCCCTCTCCCTAGCTGCCCCTCCTTCTCATAAATAGAGGGGAGGGGCCACACAACACCACCACCACCCAAGCCCGCGCCGCCGCAGCCTGCCGCTGCCGTCGCCGCGCTGCCTTGATTCCAATAAATGGAAAGAAGCCATGAAATCCGAGATTGGATACATGTACGAAAACCGAGTATAGACTTTGGTGGACTTACCGGATGGCTGGAAGGCTGTCGAGAACAAATGGATTTTCAAAAAGAAAACAGATGCTGATGGTAATGTTAGTGTCTATAAAGCTCGACTTGTCGCAGAAGGGTTTCGACAAATTCAAGGAGTTGACTATGATGAGACTTTCTCACCAGTAGCAAAGATAAAGTTTTTGAGGATTTTGTTAGCAATCGCTTCATATTATGATTATGACATATAGCAGATGGATGTCAAAACGGCGTTCCTCAATGGAGACATTGATGAAGAGTTGTATATGGTACAACCCAAAGGTTTTGTCGACCCTAAATATGCTGATAAGGTATACAAACTTCAATGGTCCATTTATGGATTGAAGCAAGCATCCTGAAGTTGGAATCAACGTTTTGATAAGGTAATCAAAGTTTTGGTTTTATACATACTTATGGAGAAGCTTGTATTTACAAGAAAGTGAGTGGGAGCTCTGTAGCATTCCTAGTACTATATGTCGACGACATATTGTTGATTGGGAATGATGTAGACCTTCTTAATAGTGTCAAAGAATATTTGAATAATAGTTTTTTAATGAAAGATCTTGGCGAAGCAGCTTACATATTAGGCATAAAGATTTATAAACATAGATCGAGACACCTAATATCATTGTCACAGAGTACATATTTGGACAAAGTTCTAAAGAAGTTTGGCATGGAAGATAGCAAGAAAGGGTTCTTGACCATGTTGCCCAATACAACCTTGAGTAAAACTCAAAGTCCAGCTATGGCAGAATATAGAGAAAGAATGAGTAAGACTCCCTATGACTCAGCCATAGGATCTATCATGTATGCCATGCTATGTACTAGACCCGACATTGCATATGCGTTAGTTTAACTAGAAGATATCAAAGTGATCCAGTAGTGGATCATTGGACAGCGGTCAAAAACATCCTTAAATACTTGAGAAGAACTAAGGATATGGTTCTTTCTTATGGAGGTGATGAACAACTCGTTGTTAATGGTTACACCGATGCTAGTTGGAACACCGATCCGGATGATTCTAAATCTCAATCTGGATACATATTTACTTTGAATGGTGCAACAATAATATGAAGGGGTGCAAATCAAAGCGTTTTGGCGAGATCTTCAACTGAATCGGAATACATAGCTGCTTCGGAGGCTTCACAAGAGGCAATATGGATGAAGGAGTTCATTACAGAGCTCGGTGAGGTTCCCAGTGCGCTGGACCCAATGTCTATCTACTGTGATAACATGGGCGCCATAGCCAATGCGCAAGAACCAAGGTCACACAAGAAGCTGAAGCATATCAAGCTGCGTTTTCACGCTATTTGGGAGCATGTCCAAGATGGTGATATAAAGATTTGCAAAGTACACACATATCTGAATGTGGCGGATCCATTGTCTAAACCTCTCTCGAGGGAAAAACATGACCAACACCAAACCGCCATGGGTGTTCGGTATATATTACCATGTAATCTAGATTAGTAGACTCTAGTGCAAGTGGGAGACTGTTGGAGATATGCCCTAGAGATATTACCATGTAATCTAGATTATATCTTTGTGTTTATTATTAATGTTTACATTCATGCTATAACAGTATTAAACGAAAACATTAATACTTGTGTGATTTGTAAAATAATTAGAGTCCCTAGTAAAGCCTCTTTATAATACTAGCTGGTTGGTTAAAATATGATCATGGTTTCCTGATCATGAACATTGATATGTGGTTAACAACAAGATCATATCATTAGGAGAATGGTGTGATGGACATACTCCTATAGATAAGCGTCACATAAAGATCAAGTCATTTCATTAGTTTGTTTGCTATAAGCTTTCTGATAAATAGTAACGTAATTCCTTCGACCATGAGATCATGCTAATCGCCATCACCAGATGGATACTTTTATGACATCAAACACCACACCGTAAATGGGTGGCTATAAAGGTGGCATTGAGTGTTCGGAAAGTATGTGTTAAGGCACATGGATCAAGAGTGGGATTTGTCCATCCATATGATAGATAGATATACTATGGGCCCTCTCGGTGGAATTTCATCCAATTATCTTGCAAGCATGTGACTGGCTCACAAGGGATCACATATCACGGGAACGAGAAAATAGTACTTATCGGTAATGAGGTTGAACTAGGTATGTAGAGATACCGACGATCAGACCTCGGATAAGTAAAATATCGCAAGACAAAGGGAAATTGGTATCGTATGTAAGTGGTTCATTCGATCACAAATAAATCATAGAAATATGTGGGAACCATATGAATTTCCAGATTCCTCTATTGGTTATTGATCGGAGAAGTGTCTCGGTCATGTCTACATAATTCACGAACCATAGGGAGACACATTTAAGGATTCGATGTTGTTTAGTGGATATGGAATGTAAGTAGGGAGACTTAATGTTGTTTGGAGTCTTAGATGGGATCCGGTATATCACGAGGAGATCCGTAATGGTCTGGAGAATAAGATTCATATAAGGAAAGTCCAATTCCGGAGTTCGGGAATGATTCCGGTGTTTTCACCGGAATGGTCTAGAAGGGTCACCGGACCGGAAGGGGAAGGGTGCATGAATGTGTCATAACTAAGTAGAATGGTTGCATCATGTCCTAGGTCAAAGGGCTGTGCAAATAAAGAGTAAAATCAAACTCCAAAACTAAAAGACAAAAGGCAAGTTTGAAAGGTCAAACTAGGACAATGTTTCGTAGTGGAGGAAGAAGAGAATCCTTATGTCCCTCCACCACAAGCCTAGAAGGAGAGGGAGTTGGGATAGGATTCAAACTCCCCTCTCCCTAGCTGCCCCTCCCTCTCATAAATAGAGGGGAGGGGCTGCCCCTCCACACAACACCACCACCACCCAAGCCCGCGTCGTCGCCGCCGTCACCGCGCCACCACCTTGTTCTGCTGCCGCCCTAGCCATCGCCGGCTTCTAAAACCTAGATCGCCGAGGAAACCCTAATACTCCACCATAACCCACTATGGCTTAGGCGAAGCCCTGCGGGATCTTCCCTCTACTTCCGACACCACGCCGTCGTGCTGCTGGAATCGTGAGAAGAGAACTACAACCTCCGCTGCCTATTGGAACAAGGGAGAGGAAGGTCTTCATCAAGTACCAAACATGTGACCGACTGCGGAAGCGCTGCCAGAACGCAGTGCCGGAAGGATCGTCTACGCGATCTTGAGATCGGCAAGTGTATGATTACATCACCCACGAGAATCTTCTCTCATTAATCGCATTGGAATCTTCGAGGGTGAGTACTCTAATCGACTTTTTGCTACAATCTAGTAGATGATATTGGCTTGTGTGTGTTCATGCGGTAGGAAAATTTTGTTTTCCATACTACAAACGCCTACAGGTGCTAGTACTGATCCCAACTACAGATCGGTGCTAGTACTGATCCCAACTAGGGGCATTCATTGAAATACGAGATCTAACACAAGAGGATTAGCTACTCTAAAAATACCTAGCATCCAACGATTGAAAATACGAATTGCCGCCCTAATAACACACGATCTAGCATCCAACAATGGGAATGGGGGAAGAACAAAGGAAGGGGAGAAAACCCTAGTTACCTCCGACCATGGGTCGGCTAAGCTGGTGTCGAAGGGGTTCTTTGGCCTGATGTAATCGTTGTACCCGTAGGGGTCCCAACCGTGCGGGATCTGCAGGAGTACGAAGGGGGCCTGTATGGGGACAGGCGCCTCCTCGTCGGCGGCTACGACGGAAGCGGGGACGGGGGTCTGGACGGGGATGGCGGCTGCCTTCAATGCCTCGATGGGGCATGTACGGGGACGGGGGCCTCCTCGTCGGCCGCCTTGGAGGCGACGATGTCCACCGCGCCGTTCTTCTCCATCGCCAGCGTGGTTGGGGTTTTCTTGGGGGTTTGCAAAAGGTGATGGGACAATGTAGATGGTTGCGTGAGTGAGTGGGTGAGTGAGTGATGAGTGAGAGTGAGGAGGCCTCTATAAAGGTGAAGGGAGGAGACGTTTCGTTGCACCATCGTGCACCGCGTAACCGCGTGCGCTACTGCAGTGTGCATGGCCATACGCGTCCGCCACCGTCCTATGCACCGCGACATGCTGCAGCGTGCATGGCCATACGCGTCCGCCACCGTCCTATGCACCGCGACACGCGTACCGTGCGTCACGTTTCCCCCCTTGTGTCTAACCTTGGCCACTTAGTTGTACTCAGTTATACCCTCGAGTGTAGCACTGGCAGTTTGGTTATACTCAATTTTGCCCTCCAGTACTAACACCGCTATGTGCAATATACTCACTTTTACCCTCCGGTGGCTGGTCAACATAGAGTCAACGAATGGGTTTTCGCTAGGTAATTGAGTCATTTTATGCACAACAAATTCAAAAAAATCAAAACATAGTGGCATCTATCCAAGGAGTCTTATTATGTGACCTGCCACCATAAGAAATGTATATAAATCAAGTTTTAACCTAAATCACCACTTCTCAAGTCACCTACTATCTATGAAGGTTCATGGCTTTCTACTCAAGCCTCTCCCCAAAACATCCCTCCCCAAAACATAATTTGTCTAAATGAGGCAATAATTTTCAAACTGATATATATATATTTGAATTGCAAATAGTTTGATGTATGCCAATATGTATTTTATTGTATAAAAGAAGCATTTTCCATTTTTTTTAAATCTCTTTTTGTTTTCTATTTGAACCCCCTTGTCAGTTTTTCCCTTGGTTTTAAAGTTCTACTTAGTTTTGCCCTTGGTTTTTAAGTTCTACTTAGTTTTCCCCTTCCTCTTAGTGACAAACTCTCACACATGTGCTCATCTTGGCTGCTACGCTCTGATTGGTCGAGACCGTTGTCACGCGGATCGTACCCACCAACCGTTGATCCTCTGATTGATCATTTGTGGTCTAGCGGACAGAATAACCCATGTATCTGTCGGGGGCACCCTCTATCCATGCAAAATAACGAGTTTGCCACTGATGCTTTAACTGCATAAACAAATGATTTTGAATATAATTTGAAGGGAAAGTGTTCAAAGGTGTATAATTTTTGCATTATATTTCACTCCATGTCCTAAGTGAGATTTCACAGTGTTTGCCACCCCTGTATCATGTATTAAGTGCGATTTCACAATGTTCAAAGGTTTATAATTTTCGTATACGCAAGTTTAGGGATCACTTTTCACACTATAAAAATGGTAAACACCCTTTTACATTAAGAGTTGTATAATTTTTTCAATTTGAAAGTGTTCAAGAGTTGTGTCAATTATAAACACTCTTTTACATTAAGAGTTGTATGATTTTTTAAAATTTAAAAGCGTTCAAGAGTTGTGCCAAGTATACATTTTTTAATTTGAAAGTGTTCAATAGTTGTGTCATTTATAAACATTTTGTAGTTGTATAATTTTTTAATTTGAAAGTGTTCAAGAGTTGTGTCATTTTCTTATTTATTATACATTCATGTATCTATTTTTTAATTATAAACACTCTTTCACTTGATTGCAGCCGAGACATTAACTCTATAAACCAATTAAATCATCGGAACGGCTCGTCAGCCGCATTCTCCACAGCAAGCGCCCTGGTTGCCATTTTGGTGTGAGATTTTGGTGCATTTTGGTGCGAGATCTAACCTTCTCTGCGCACGGTTGCCATTGTCATCCTTCGTACAGGTCAACGGGACGGCATGATATTGCGGCCAGGACGAACGGGAGGCCGAAGTGAAGCTCGACAAAGGGTCGTCGTCGCCGGAGAAGGGCCACCGTCGCCGGAGAAGAAGAAGAAAGGGGAGGCAACGGCATAGGCGCGGGCACGGGGCTGGCTCATGTGGATAATATATGGGTCCCATGCTTCTGGATAAGTGGAGAGAGGTGTCCACTATGGGAACCAACTAAACGCGGCCCCACTTGTCAGCATGTAACGACAAGGGTCCACTACGGGACCTGACAGACCGTAGACCCACTTGTTAGCACGTAACGGTGACTGGATGCGGTCCCACTTGTCAGCATCTAACAGCAAGTCTGACGGAGAGCGAGTTTGAGACCGTGCGAGAGTTCCACAATAGGAGCTGGACAAAAGTGAGGAAAAACTAAACGGTCGGGGAAAAATGAGTACAACTAACGAACCAGGGGCATGAAAATAGAAATCCCTTTATTTTAAGGCCCGGCAGTTGTTTAAAGACGCATAGGGCCATCTTCGTAGAGCTTTCTCAAGGCCATGCTCTATAAAAAAAATGGTAATACCCCGATCAACTAAATGTGGTATTAGTCCACTTACTTGACCATCTTCCTTTGCCCTTTTAACGAGAATTGCTAACATGTCCGCAACCAAATTAAAAAGAATAGAGGATAAAGGATCTCCTTGACGCAACCCCTTCTTAGTTTGAAAGTAATGACTTATGATTAAAACCTTTCGTACGTAGTGTTTGTTGTATAAAAGACCAATTCACCTTATCATAAGCCTTTTCAAAATCTATTTTAAACAAAACTCCATCATTTTTTCCTATGAAGTTCGTGGATAGTTTCATGCAAAATGACCACCCCCTCAAGAATGTTTCGGCCAGGCATAAAAGCAATTTGAGTTGGATTTACCACTTTTTCAGCTATAGTTGTCACCTGATTTGTTCCTACTTTAGTGAAAGCTTTAAAACTCACATTTAGAAGGCATATGAGACGATATTGTTGAATCTGAATTAAATTATCTTTCTTGGGCAAAGGTATAATCGTGCCAAAATTTAGGTGGAAGAGAGGTAGCTCACCTCTTTGAAAACTAAAGAACATGGCCATAAGATCCCCTTTGATTGTTTCCCAAATTTTTTGATAAAATTCAGCCGGAAACCCATCTGGTCTAGGAGCTTTGTTTCTCTCCATTTGCATGACTGTCTCAAAAACTTCTTTTTCCGTAAATTCCGTGGTTAAAATATTATTTTCAGCATATGAGATTTGATTTATATCTTGTGTAATCGACTCGTTCATCATACAAAAAAAATTTGTGCATGGGACGAACAGATTTTTGTAGTACTCGAAAATGTATGTTTTCAAGTTCTCTTGTCCAACAATCGTTCCCTTGTCTTGTTCTAATTGAAAGATTTTTTTCCTCCTATTTTTTCCATTTGTAATTAAATGAAAATATTTTGTATTTTCACCTTCCTCTTGAATATATTTTACTTTCACCCTTTGAGCCCACTTGGACTCCTCCACACGTCTTAAATTAACTAAATCTTCATTGGCTTGCTGCAGCTTGTTTCTCTCTTCTTCATTCAAAGGTGAAGTTTCGGCTTTGATAAACAGGGAGGACGATAATCGCGGTCCAAATGGTGTTCTTATTGAGGAGATCAGAGAATTAATCTATCTTAATTTTATCTGTTTTAAAGTTAGTTTTTGTCCGAGGGCTTGTAATAAGATTGCGGACATTCTCGCCGCCTATGGTGCAAGGCTGTGTGATGTTTCCCAAGCCATATGGCCGGATCATGCTCCAGCATTTGCACAGGTGTATTTGCCAGCGATCTCGCTGAGCCTGTTGAGTAATGGAAAATATTTTCCAGTTCAAAAAAAAGACTATCAATAATATTAGTTAAATGCTCCTTTTCAAATTTTTGACTTCCGCTCAAATTACGAGCCCAACCTCTAAGAAACTTCCTAATGTGCCTAATCTTATTTTGCCACACCTCAAGCACATTAGCACCTGTCGACACCGACACCCACTCTTGAGTAACCATATCCAAAAACCATTTTCCTTAAACCAGGATAGTTCAAAAGAAAATTTACTCTTATTTCCGTGAAAAGAATGTTCTCTGGAAGTCGAGAAGAAGAGTGTATGATCTGACCCGGATCTAGTAAAAGCCCTTACGGAAACTAAAGGGAACTTCTGCTCCCAGTCCACGCCGGTTAGAATTCTATCTAACTTTTTGTAAGTGGGATTACTACGTCAATTTGCCCAAGTAAATTGCCGACCTGAAAGAGCAAGTTCCCGTAGATCAAGACTTTCAATGATGGCATTAAAAATAAAAGGCCACCCAGTGTTAAAATTATCCTTGTTTTTCTCTTCTTGCCGGCGCATGATATTAAAGTCTCCTCCTACACGCATTGGTAACGCCTCATCCTCGCAAATACGAACTAGTTCCGCAAGAAAATCGGCTTTTTGTTCATCTTGAGCCGCTCCATAAACTGCTATTAAAACCCATTTGAAATTATCATTTTTTGACGTCACATAAAATTTGACACATCTATCTCCTGTGACAACGTGTTGGATTGACAAGGAAACTGCGTTTAAACCCACCGGAATACCCCCGGATCTACCTAGGGGAGGTACACAATACCACTGAAAATCTTGTCATCCAGAAATATGTCTCAAAAACGGGGCTGAAAAGTTTTCTCTACCCGACTCTAAAATAGCAAAGAAATCAAGCTTACGATCCCTTATAGTCTTATCAACAAAATTATGTTTTGCGGTATCACCCAAACCATTACTATTCCAAAAGATACCCCTCATGATGATCCTTCAAGATTAATTTTTCTTAGTGTTTCTCGTACTCCGACGAACTACACTAGGTGCGATTTTCTCTTTTCTTTTGTACACCCTAGTAATTTTGGCCTCTGAAACAGGTGTTTCTTTTTTTTTTCCAGACATGTCATGCCGCTCTTCCTGATGCAAGTCAGCGGACAAAATATTTGCCTGATCTAAAGTTTCATTTATAATTTCAGCATTCTCTTTGGTAGAATCTTCTAAAAATTTTGTCAGCATTATTATTGTTCTCGAATCATCCGCAGATTTGATCATAGCTATAGAAGATGAAACTTTACTAGGTGAATCCCCTAGAGAAACCCCCAATTTTGTAGCTCTATGTAAGAATGCTTCATCTGAAATAGAGCTAAGAAAAAAAGAGGATGTACAATTGGTACCTGAACATGATCCCGCATTTTTGGCCTCTGCCAATTGTTGCGATCGTTGCATCTGCGTTGCGTCCGCATTAGGCTGGCTTCGGATCCGATCACTTGACCGAATCTCAACAGAATTTTCAGGAATAGCGCCGAAAGCCACCGCATCATTCATGGACATCCGTCCACCAAGGAACACACCAGTACCATTTGATTTCTGATGAGCACTAACAGATTGAGGACTAGCAACCAAACATGAGTACAAAACCTGATCATCCTTGCCATGCAGCGAGCTGACACGAGGTGAAGAACAGGTCTTAGCCGAAGCCGGTGCCCCAGGGAGAGGGGCGACGCGAATCTGGGCATCCGCTCGCGGCAACAAACTGCTCTGCCGCTGGTACTAAAACCCCTGCCATGGCCGCAAACTGCTCTGTCGCAGGAGCGAACTCAGCCGCGGCAGAAAACTTTTATAGAAAACGCAAAAGATTTGCGTTTCAATTCATTGATAGGGAAAGAGAGTTCTGTACAACAAAAATACAAGCTCAAAAGAGCCGCCACCCGTACAACTCAACCCACTAGGCCTACTAGGCTGTCGGCAGCAGGCCGCGAAGGCCAGCCGCACCAACCGCAGCACAATCTCGAGCCTCGGAGCGAACCGTGCCGAGAAGGACGCCCAGGTTTGGTGACGCGTTGTCGAAAACCTTTCCTGTGGCCGTAGACACTGCCGTGGGACTGGAAGGCGCTAATTTCTTCCCCGCAGCAACAGATTCTGCCGTGAAAGTGTGCTTTTGATCCACCAGTTCAAAACCATCAGGACCTTCCTTAGCTTAGAACGTAATGCGAAAACTAAATAGACCAGCAGTGGAGGAGAGAATCCAAAAAATATTTAGGATACAAAATTGAGCATTGGCAGTTTATCAAACTAAAGTCAAGAAGGATTCATGTAGCCAAGGTGTGTGGCTCCTTTTGGCACCATTTATTTCGTTTGTTCATCCACTTTCACTCTCCTTCTGTTGTATCTATCTAAACTGAAGGTCTTTGCTTGGAGAATCAGGCTGAAATGGACGCCATGATCTGATGACATTGCTTTTGCACCGATCTGGGCTTAGTAGTTACACTTTGAGGCAATATTAGAAAATAAATTAGACTGAAACAATTGTTTGTTCTAACGATGGTTGTGATTTGTGGTGGTCTAGCCGTAAGTATGCCCGTACGTGTTGTTTCCTGAATTGTGTTAGGCTCTTGTTTTCGCCTTAATTTACCCCAATTGTACATTTGCCATTTGCTATAGTCCAATCCAATTCGCATATGCAGATAAAGTCCTGACCTACAAATTCAAGAAAAAGGCATCACCTGCTAGCAGTGCAGTCTTGCTTTATTTGTTTGCATTTTAAATTTTTCCCTAAAAGTTAAAAATGAGTCTTAGTCTCAGTTCAGAGATTGACACTGAGGCTGGCAGGCTACACACGAGGTAGTCGAGACGAAGCCTGCTGGCTTGTTGATCTGCTCAGCATTACACAACTGATCAAGAGATGAAAAAGACACAAACACATGATGATGGCAGCCCAAATAAGCCATGGTCTTCCTGGGTATGCCGACGCTGCTCCATCGCAGCCGGTGGTGATTCAGGGAACAACTCCAAAATCGAGGTACTAAAGTGTTCTCAAATCCAGGGAAACACAGATACGGTCGCCACAGGAATCGGAGTATACACTGTCAATTCGAAATTGGTGATACCAGCAGCAACATCTTCATTCAGGCTCCGACAGCAAGCTACCGCCCGACATGTCTCCAGGCTGAAGCTTCGATCGGCTCTTCTCCTTCATCTGCAGCAAGTGGCTTTCCTAGTCCTCACTGATAACATCGCCATCGCCAAGGGAAGCAGCGTCCAGGGATGTCAGACGCAAACCCAAGTCATTTGGGATAAATTTTTCCAGATAGTAGCAGATTATCTCCAGGTCTCCCTGAATCTTGGGCCGCCGGTGTACCACATATCTCGAACACTTCAACAGACAACTGTGCTCATCAGGTCCTTAGATAAAATGTGTCTGAAGCTATCATAGAAAATGCAGCTGTCCTGTAGCTAATATTGCTTTCCAAAATACTGCTATACATGGATATGCACTGCACGCTGTAACTTTCTCCCTGTGCTAAATGATACTCGTGCATCATCTCTCTAGTTAAAAACGCAAATGCTGAAGCCGCAGTGTTGATAGAGACACCATGATATAATCTTAGGAGACGGCCATTGCGAGCGAGCATCTAGAAGATGTCCCAAGTTCAAGAACAAATGTCTGTGCACTTGTGTATGTCATGTTTGATGGAGTTGCGAAGAGGGAATGGTAGTTTGAGAGGCTCGGGCCATTGAATACTCGTGCTCCTATGAAAATAAATCCACAAAATTACATAGCTAACTCCATGACCGACTGTTATGTTTTCCTCGGCATATAAAAACTAAAAGAAAAACATTTCTTGCTAGTCACTCGGCACGTTATGTTGCTGACGGGATGACAGGATAATATGTTTCTCATTATGCAGTAGCAGTAGCTGCAACAAAACTGACAAATTCTTCCTATTCTCTCCCAAACAGAGCAGCACAGAGAATCTGGAAGAAAATTGCTTGATGCATAAAAGAAAAAGGAATGCCTCCATGTATTACAGAATTACAGCTATCAGATCAGAACAAAAATAGTGATATCAACCCTCGAAAAAAGATAACCAGAAGTGGTGATAGGCCTGAAAATATCAGTTAAAAAATATCAGGGAACAGAGCAGAAACTTTTTTTTTAACCATGGTATATTAGAAGGAAGGAAAGGCCATAGAGGCGAAAAGTACAAACACACAAACCATCACTGAAAGAAAAGGAAAGCTACAGAGGGAGATTGAAACGACCTTGACTAGCTGAGAGAGACCCAAGAAGCAGCGTCAGATTTCAGTTGGTCAAGTAGTAGCTGGATCGGTTTGGAAGAGCCTAGACACGCTGACCATTTGGACGGATTTGGTGTGAGAGGATCAGTGCGGAAGCATTAGTAGTCCTTGAGATTTGCATAAATAAATAGTACACTGAAATACAGTAGTGCATATATGCTCGTGGTAATAGCGTGGGAACTGTAACATATAACAGTACAACAACCCAATTCGATTGTCTATCACTACCATTCGGGCAAAGAAATTATTCCAGTCATGATACTACAATAATTGGCAAATTTCTTAATCTGTGAACAGCAAGCAGGCAAAAAATTACAGGCAACGAAATCTGCACCCGAAGAACCAATTCACTACAGAAATTCCTGCCTGCAAACGAGGAGGAAGTAGGCTAGATCGACCCTTTGCTCGGCAACTGACAGCCTGATTCGAAGCGCGCGACCCTGAGGCAGCTGGCTTTAGCGGCTAGGGCTTGGGGGGATCTGGCTGGGGCTGCGGGAGGGAGTCTCCCCCTCCTACGGCGGTGGCGGTGGCGGTGGCGGCGCGCTTGCGTGCGATGAACGCCTCGAGTACCTTGCGTCGCTCGGCGGCCTTGGCTCGCTGCGGCTCGATGTTGGCGTAGGAGAGGCGTGCGGCGAAGGCGATGAGGGCGGCGCCGGTGAGGAAGAGGCAGGCCGTGGCGGCGCGCTGCCTCCGGGTCGCCGCGTACTGCAGCCACACCATCTCGCCTCCGGGACGGACGACTATGGAGCGCGGAAGACGGAGTAGAAATTTCCTGGCGCAAGAGGAGAAGTGAAGACGGAAAGAAGGTAAATACGTCTTCGTCATGCATCGAGAAAGCAGAGCACACTGCTGCACCGGGAGCATAGAAGAGCAGAGTAGAGTTTCACAGGTTTGGAGCAGAGCATGAACACTGTCTGTGCCAGCAAGCAAGGACGAGATCTTCCATACAGATTAGTGCGTACACATTTCGATTACACAATCACACAGCTAAATCTTGATCGAGGTAGTTCGCAGCGGGCTAACTCATTCATTGATGATCTAGTTACAGCGTTCCTGACTACTGTCTCTACTGTATTTCACAGGCTTGCAGCTAGTAGTAGTACTAATCACTGTAATTGCAGCTACAAACAAGACTCTCTCTCTCTCTCTCTCTCTCTCTCTCTCTCTCTCTCTCTCTCTCTCTCTCTCTCTGTTCATTAGTAGTCTCTAACTGATCCAGCTCTGAGACCGGCCTATCGACGGTCGACGGAGTCGCTGGAGCTGTTGTTGCTCGTGTACGTGCTGGGCGAGCTGGCGGCAGTGTCGTCGTCGACATCGGAGTCATCCTCCTCGGCGATGGGGTCGAGGCAGCCCACGGCGGCCCGGCGGAGGCGGAGGCGGTGCAGGCGCAGGACGCGGAGGGTGTCCGTGGGCGCCAACTCGTCGGCGGCGGCGAAGGAGCTGCAGACGGCGCGGGACATGGAAGCCATGGACATGCGATGCGACGGACAGTGCCTACTTCTTCTTATCGGTCCCACAGATTGATCGGAGAGAGCTAGCTAGGCACGGCAGGAGGTGAGGTGATTGCTTGCTTGTTGCTCTTTTGCGGCGGTGCTGGTGGTGGAAGTCCGGCGGAGGTTTCTTTATATAATAACCCGGTGCGGCGCCGATGTCCATTGAGCAGGCCTTCGGATCGATCTGGCGCCGCGTACGTCGTACGTCGTATCGCGGGTAGCTTCCAGGTAGTCGGGTTTTTGCTTCCTTTTCGTGTCAGTCACTTTCGCTCGCTTTGCTCCGCGGCCACGAACCAACCACATGTACACACACACACACTGCTTCATCGCTCGTGCCACGTACACCACTGATATATATGCACGTGGACATACACACGCAGGTACGTACGTGGCCTAACAGGCGCAACACGTTTGTCTATGCGCTCGAGCAAAACGTGTCCTGGGTTAATTAAAGGTACGCATAGGTAGCTACAACGTTGCCGTCGATTCAAACAAAGTCAAATCTTGGACGACATTTTGTTGTTGTTCCATGCATGGGGGATGAACTACACACATGTCGTTATCGATCCATGTGGGCAGGGCAAGTAATCATCATCGGGAACTTGTAACACGCGACATGTCATCAAGATAAAAAAAAAAAGCTATAGAACAACTAAAATCTCGACCAGGTGAAGTCTCTATGAAATTGTTCAAAACATAATGAACTGGTATAGAGATCTCCGGCGGTCGGAAGCCGACAGCCCAAACCCGTCTAAGGTTTGGTCTCTCTTTCTGATGTCACTCAGTGGCGTACCCAGGCTAGGTGGGGTGGACCACGCCCATCCTAAATTTACAAATTTTTTTCTATTATCTTTAATTTTTTATTAGTTGGATTTATTTTCTACATGGGTTCATTTTATATTTTTTCAGCCGTGTCCGTCACTGATTTTACGGTCCGTTTTGTCCTTATTAACCTTGAGACTTTAGAGACGTGTCAGACAATGGCTTTTCATAGACGAGAGGATTCTAGTTCTTTTTAGGTTGTTTTTAATGTCTTTTTCAGAGTGGTGAGGTGGCGGCTATATTTTACAATTTTCAGCTTTGCCATAGTTTTTTGGTTCTTAGCATAACGATTTTTTGTCTGTCTATTACAACAAACTTTACAAGAACAAGATTTGTACGGCTCCCGTGATAGAGCGACGGTAATGAACTGGTATATAGAGATCTCTGGCGGTCGGAAGGGAAAAGATAGGAGGAGACGCCACACGGTTCGCTCCGTGTGCGGCCATGCGTCAGGATCCGTGAAAGGGCATTGAGCTGGCTATGATGTTATCCTTATCTCTTCTCACCTTGTCCCTTCGTGGGCTTCCCGTGTCCACTCGTTGACGCCCTCTATCTCTCGATTCCACATGGAAAGCAGCTACCTGTCACCGACGAAGACGGGGAGGCGCGAGGCGGGGAGGGCTCAGCCAGGCCGCCATCGCCAAGAGCAAGAGGAGGCGTGGCATAGTGATGGGTGCACTAGGTCGCCATTGTCGAGCGCGAGGAGAAGGCTTTCTCCCTAGCGCGGGGACACTGACGGCGACCAGCACATAGAGGGGAGAGCACCGCTTCGGTCGAGCTCAAGGAGCCTCCACCACTTAGAAAGAGGAAGAGGTTGGCATAGAGAGGGCTCCTATAACATCCCAAAAATATTAATTAAGGTTATCAAGTTCTAATCACCCTAATTTAGGGTTACTAAAAACTTTTGTTAATTAAAATTCATATGAATGCATGTGTGTGTGTGATGAATGCATGAATGCTTGTATGGACTTATGTGATTGTTATGAATGGCAAGGATTGGTTTAAAGATGAAAACAACATCATCTAAATCATTTCCAAGCAGAATCAAATCAATAGAAATTAAAAAATAAACCAAATGAGCAAATGGTCATTTTTGCCAATCTTGTTCACTAGACCACTTTGAGTGTTGCTAGTCCAAGATTTCTAACAGAAATAAATCCAATTCTTATCACCCCTTTCTAGACCAAGTAAAAGTGAAGCCAAGCCCACCTTGCAAACCGACAGAAACATTTGACAACCCTATTCAAATGACATTTAAAAATTAAATCTAGTTCATATGGTAAGATTGTAGGGTTCGCAGCATAGAAAACAAAAATTTTCCTACGATGGGAACAACTATGTACCAAGATCTATCTACTAGATACAAACAACGGGCGGATGTATATCCGTAGAGAACATACCCTTGAAGACTGACAAAGCTTAACGAGTCCAAACTCGTGGTTGATGTAGACGATCTCTTGCCGATCTCAAGATCGAGAGGAAGTCCTAGCGCCGCAAAACAGCAGCGCATCCGTGCTCGCACACACGTTCGAGGCACCGAGCAACCTCCGCCTCCTCGCTCCAGCGATGCAGCGGAAGCACAACTCTTTCTTGCCGAATAGCCACCGGGAACATGTATCTCGCTAGTCCGAGACCATGGGGGATAAATTCTAGAGGGGGAGAGAGATCCTTCACGAGGAGGTGTGAGAGACAAGTGAGGAGGGGGGCTCCTTTTATAGGAGGAGGGGGGCACCCAAGGGGTGCCCGCCGGCCATGGGGGCTGCCCCCTCCCCTCCTTCATTCATGTGGGTGGACACTCCACTCACAAAATGCCCTTTAAATTCCCCCCACTCAAAAGTCCACTCAAATTCCCATTAAATTTCCACCAAATTTAATGCAAACTCTCATTAAATAAAACTCTTTTATTTTATTCAGAATTTTGTCAATTACTTTAATGACAAACATTCACAAATAACCCCTTGCTAGAATTCCATTTCACATGCATAACCACTTTATGCAATTTCACCCGAAAACCTGTTTCGGTATCTAGTGAAATAAATTCCTGCGCTTGTTTATTCTTTCGGCATGAAACTTTTGCTCCAACTGGATGTCGGTGTCTCTTAAGTGTGTCACCCTACGGTTCGTGAATAATACGGACATGATCGAGACCCCTCTCGGATCAATAAGCAGAAGCGGGATCTGGAGACCCATACTGACTCCCACACATTCAACGATGACTTTCTTGTGATCGTCGGAACCTTTTATGCTAGTATCTTAATCCTTTTGTTTCGCGATATATTACATGTCCGAGATTCGATCATCGGTATCTCCATACCTAGTTTGATCTCGTTACCGACATGTACTCTTTTCTCGTTCCCGTGATATAACATTCTAGTGATCAAATCACTTGCTTGCAAGCTAATCAATGTGATATCACCGAGAGGGCCCAGAGCATATCTATCCGTCATCGGGATGAACAAATTCCACTCTCGATCCATGGGCCTCAACATAACACTTTATTAGTTCTGAATCCATCTTTATAATCACCTTGTTACGGTGTGACGTTTGATGTTATCAAGAAACTCTGCCGGTGTTAGTGATTGACATGATCTCATGGTCTAAGGATTAGGATCACTTCGTAAGTTGTTATAGCAATATAAACTCAATGACTTTGATCGTAATGCTATACTTCGGATGAATGTTCATCACATCATTACACTAATGTTGTGATCCCGTTATTAACAACATCCAATGTCCATGATCAGGAAACCTTGATCATCTTGTTAATCAACGAGCTAGTTTATGAGAGAGGCATAACTAGGAACTTTCTGTTTGTTTATTAAACACACATGTATTAACGTTTCCGTATTAATACAATTATAGCATGTACAATAAACATTTATCATAAATAAGGAATAATATAATAACCACTTTATTGCCTCTCGGGCATATTCCCTTCAGTCTCCCACTTGCACTAGAGACAATAATCTAGTTTGAGAACTTTGCGTATTGAACACCTATGGCTTTCTGGTGTTCCATATACGCAATTGCAAGTGGTTAACATAATCTACGGATCTTATGCTTTCAGGTCCGTGTGTATTTGCATGTCTTTGCGTCTTCACGCATCACTCATTCTCCAATGAGATGGCATTGTATAAATTTGGTCTTTCGGTGAGACCTATAGTTTCTTGGGGTTAAAACACGTCGATACTATTGTCATACAATATATCTTTAGTGTTAGCCCGTTGCGAACCACACCTTAGTTTGATAACAAACTTCTTAACACAAATTCCCTCCTTTGCTGCTACTATAGCAGTCATATACTTAGCCTTTTGTTGTAGTATTCGTCATAATGTCTTAACTTTGGAACTCTTCCAAATCCATCATGGAAACTTTCTTTCCATTTCATTGTGCCACTCATAGTTTAAATTGAGATAAACTTAATTTGTATCTTGTGACAAAACTAGTATCAATGTAACGCTTTACAATGAACTATTTGTAATTATTTGTCACCTCTACACAAATATATTCTTAGTTCTTCCAAAAGATCATAAGAATATCCTCACTATCGTCCAATGATCATTTTATGATTCATTCTGGTATATGCTCATAACACTTAGAGCATAGGACATATCTGGATGTGTACATATCATGGTATGATTGATCAAAACATTCTCGTGATTTCACTCATCAAGTGTCAAAACACTTGAATCTTGTTTCACTTATCAAGTGTCGATACACTTGAATCTTGATACAATTCCTTTCCATGCAACAAGAACTGTTTCTTGTCGTTTCTATATTGAACTCCTTCAATATCTCATATATGTACGTTTGGCACAACCATATTGGCGTCACAGTCTATCCACTATAGACATTCACGCTAAATATTCGGGTTTTGCCTAAGTATTTCATCAAAATGAAATTCTTAACCTTTGTCAATAAAATATACATCATTTCTAACCAACAAGATGTCCTCCACACAATGTATTAGAAATATGTCTTAGCGCTCCCACTTAATTTCTTGCAAATGCAAGCATCTTCATCGTCTCCTGATGAAAACTCTTTTTCATCACGGTGAAGATTCCAACTCCGCGATGCTTACTTCAACCATTGAAGTTTGCATGCCCTTTTTAGCATCCTTTGAATTAACAAAACCCTTTGGATGGTGTCATGTACACGTCCTAGGTAACCATTCTATTAGAAGAACTTTGTTTTGTTTATTCATCTACCATATACTAAATTATATGTAGTGGTTGCTACTTTAATCCGTCCAGACTAAATATCGCTATGAAAGATCAAATCTTGTCATAGTCAACTCCTTGAACATTGTCGTAAAATATTTTACGACATGTCGACTATTTCATAGATGTGAAACATCCATGTCTGTTTCTTTATAGATCCAAATACGACCGATAGGTTTTTACACCTTTCCGGAGGGTCTTCCAAGTTCAAAACTTGATTTCTCGTGTATGGAACTATCACGGGTTTTATGGCTTCAAGCCATTTGACGGAGTCAGGGCCCATCATCTCTTGTTTTCATATAGTCGGTTCATCATTGTCAAACAATAATGATTTACTCTCAAATCTTAGTATTTGATTGTTTATTTGACCGACTTGGTTCAATAGGAACTTAGATCTCCGTGACCGCAACATTTGAGGCACATAATCCATGAGCATTCTGGCTGCCTCCGGAACATTTTCCGGCGCTGCGCAACTCAGCATATTTAGCTAAGGTTCGTTAACCTTATCAAAGTTCTATTGTCCTCCCACTTAACTTTTACGAAAAAATTCCTTTTTCAAGAAACTTCACGTTTCAAGCGACAAACCCTTTTGTCCTTGGTGTTATGGAGGAATAACCAATTGTTATTCGAAATAACCTACAAAGACATGCTCATCCGACTTCGGTTGTAAACATCTTACTTATGTTTAGCATACCAAAATTTAAGAAATGACAACTTGGGTTTTACCCCAAACCATAACTTCCATGGTGTCATTTCACCGGATCAAGATGGAGCTCTTTTCAGTGTAAAAGCGGTAGTCTCTAAAGCTTTAATCTTTTAAAACATAATGGCAGTTTTATAAATAATACCTTTGATCCAACCATGTCAAACAAGGTTTCCTTACAAATCTCAAAACATTCCATATTCCTATGGTGTTTCAGGAGATGTAAATCTAGGTGTTTTGCTAAAATTGTAACTCAAATAAATCCCTTTTATGATAAAATCATAATTTATTTATTTTTCTTGTTACAATGATTTTCACTTCATCTTGAAAGTCTTTGAACATTTTCAAATATTTCACACTTCTTTCTCATTAAGTGAATTATTCACTCAATTTCCGGAGAAAGTATATGAAGTTGAAACCCATCGCTTACGACTACACATAATGGACTACATACATCGATATGTATAAATTCCAATATTTTAGTTGTTCGTTCTTCTTTGGCCTTTGAACGAAGTTTTAATTATCCCGAGGAAAGTCTCACAAGCGTCACTTGATCAAATCAAAGACTCCAAAAATCCATGAAAATGGAGATTCTTCATGTTTTCTTTCCAATATAATTTAAACGGTGATGTCACTTCGTAAGTGATCTTTCAATCATTTGTCTTGCGACATTTTAGCATTAGGTTTTATGGATGTGATTTCTCCAACTAGATTTGTAAATCATCCATCTTATATGGAATACGGTAATTATTTGAACAACCTTTGTTCTTATAATACCTGATTCAAATAACAATTATTAAAACAAATCTTGAAGTCAAGCTTTGATGTCAACGAGAAATACAAACAACGGTTTGTTTGTTTTCGATGAACATCATCACATATTCTCTTGCTAGTTACTTAGGCCATTGTGGTTCATGAATTGCGTCATTACGTATGAAATTTCATACCAACCAATTCGGTATCCAATTCCCAAGAACCACATTGTTTAACAAGCAAAGAATACAACCATAACATGTATATCATCCATATACCTAAATTAGATATTTCCAATCTTTTCTTTCCTGCCAAATATATTTTATAGATTCTCTTTCAGCATTTCCTTTTCCTTTTAAAAGAATCTATCAACATCAAAAGTGGCGCCATATACATGACACATAGTCCAAAGCGTGTATATTCAAATAATAATACCTTTGGACTTGCACTTTGAAGTAGATCACCATCATCAAAATGATCGGTATTCTTTCAAAATCCATTCTTTAGTAATCTTTTAGTGTAGTAAACACTTTACATACATCTTCTATTCATCCTTATCATGACGACTTTCATGATCAAGCCAATTTAGCTTATAAAGGAGAATCGTGAGTATAACATTACTTTCCAAAACTCTTTTGGATGATTAGGATGTCTAGCATCTCCAACCTTCGTAAATTCTCATCCAATATGAGAACATATATTATACTCTATCATATTGCAACCAAAACATTGTTTCAGATATCGTTATATCTGCCACACATGATGGTTTCTGAAACAATTCTTTCAGCTCCTAGATAAACTTGATATTAAAACAATCAAGAATCGTGGAGGCAAACATGATACTTAAGATACTAACACTGGAATTGTTACTCTCGATTTAATACCAATTATTAAATTTCACGGAGTAAATAGAGTTTGCTGAAAGTTTGCAATAGGACTTTAAACTTTGATTAACACTCAACACAATACGATACCAGTTCGTAAAGTAAATATCCAGATTTCTATAGTTCTATTATCTCAATTACAACTATGTATAAGGTGGTGAACGAATGCCAATGACTACAACAAATTATGCAAATTCACTTTGATTTAATTTATGATAAATTGAGTTCTACTAATCCAAATTAGAAATGAACTCCCACTCAAAAACGACATCCCTCGTGTCTTTTTGGTGATTACATGAACCAAATCCACTACACCAAGTCCGATCATCACGTGAGTCGGCGTAGCTTCAAAGGCGAGCATCCATATGGTCATCATATCAAAACATATGACTCATGCTTAACCTTTCGGTCCCTGTTCCGAGGCCATGTCTGTACATGCTAGGCTCGCCAAGTAAGAACCTTAGTATTCGCGTGTGTAACTGTCTTACACCCGAGATATGCTCGTGGATTCCAGTACACCCGATCATCACGTGATGTCTTGAAGCGAAGAAACATTGTCGGTGCATACTTAAGGAAGAACACATTTTTATCTTGATATCTAAATGAGGGATCATCTTATTTTGCTAATAAAACGCCAAACAAGCAATATAAGATGCTATCAAACATCACATGTTTATTAGTGAAATGTTATGGTTCCCGCAGATGATCTCTATCATGTGCATCGTGGTATGATCACTATCATACCTATATGTGTAAATCCAAGGTCTATGGAGTTTACACGCTATGTGTGTTGTAAGAGTATCATCTCATACTTCTACTTACAACACTACCATATCATAACACTAGCCCAGCAACAATGTAAACTAGACGCCTCTAATTTATCCATTGCTAGTTTTACGTGGCTTAGGGCTTTCGAGATAGAACCGTTCTTACCTACGAACATGAACCACAACGAGGATAACCAAATTGTTGAAAACTCGTTGCAAATTAGATATTGACTATAGTAGGAGAGACAGACACCCGCTAGCCACTTATGCAAAACTAGTTGCATGTCAAGCGTGGAACAGGTCTCATGTGCGAGGACATGTAAAGTTTGTCCGGGCCGCTTCATCCCACTATGCCACTAATATCCAAAGTACAACTAAGAAGCAATAAAATGATCATCATCGCCCACATAGTCATATGTGTACTACCCGTGCAAAGCATCTACGCATAGATCCGGATCTGATACCACTGTAGGGTTCGCAGCATAGAAAACAAAATTTTTCCTACGATGGAAACAACTATGTACCAAGATCTATCTACTAGATACAAACAACGGGCGGATGTATATCCGTAGAGAACATACCCTTGAAGACCGACAAAGCTTAACGAGTCCAAACTCGTGGTTGATGTAGACGATCTCTTGCCGATCTCAAGATCGAGAGGAAGTCCTAGCGCCGCAAAACAGCAACGCATCCGTGCTCGCACACACGTTCGAGGCACCGAGCAACCTCCGCCTCCTCGCTCCAGCGATGCAGCGGAAGCACAACTCTTTCTTGCCGAATAGCCACCGGGAACATGTATCTCGCTAGTCCGAGACCATGGGGGATAAATTCTAGAGGGGGAGAGAGATCCTTCACGAGGAGGTGTGAGAGACAAGTGAGGAGGGGGGACTCCTTTTATAGGAGGAGGGGGGCACCCAAGGGGTGGCCGCCGGCCATGGGGGCTGCCCCCTCCCCTCCTTCATTCATGTGGGTGGACACTCCACTCACAAAATGCCCTTTAAATTCCCCCCACTCAAAAGTCCACTCAAATTCCCATTAAATTTTCACCAAATTTAATGCAAACTCTCATTAAATAAAACTCTTTTATTTTATTCAGAATTTTGTCAATTACTTTAATGACAAACATTCACAAATAACCCCTTGCTAGAATTCCATTTCACATGCATAACCACTTTATGCAATTTCACCCAAAAACCTGTTTCGGTATCTAGTGAAATAAATTCCTGCGCTTGTTTATTCTTTCGGCAGGAAACTTTTGCTCCAATTGGATGTCGGTGTCTCTTAAGTGTGTCACCCTACGGTTCGTGAATAATGCGGACATGATCGAGACCCCTCTCGGATCAATAAGCAGAAGCGGGATCTGGAGACCCATACTGACTCCCACACATTCAACGATGACTTTCTTGTGATCGTCGGAACCTTTTACGCTAGTATCTTAATCCTTTTGTTTCGCGATATATTACATGTCCGAGATTCGATCATCGGTATCTCCATACCTAGTTTGATCTCGTTACCGACATGTACTCTTTTCTCGTTCCCGTGATATAACATTCTAGTGATCAAATCACTTGCTTGCAAGCTAATCAATGTGATATCACCGAGAGGGCCCAGAGCATATCTATCCGTCATCGGGATGAAAAAATTCCACTCTCGATCCATGGGCCTCAACATAACACTTTATTAGTTCTGAATCCATCTTTATAATCACCCTGTTACGGTGTGACGTTTGATGTTATCAAGAAACTCTTCCGGTGTTAGTGATTGACATGATCTCATGGTCTAAGGATTAGGATCACTTCGTAAGTTGTTATAGCAATATAAACTCAATGACTTTGATCGTAATGCTATACTTCGAATGAATGTTCATCACATCATTACACTAATGTTGTGATCCCGTTATTAACAACATCCAATGTCCATGATCAGGAAACCTTGATCATCTTGTTAATCAACGAGCTAGTTTATGAGAGAGGCATAACTAGGAACTTTCTGTTTGTTTATTAAACACACATGTATTAACGTTTCCGTATTAATACAATTATAGCATGTACAATAAACATTTATCATAAATAAGGAATACGATAATAACCACTTTATTATTGCCTCTCGGGCATATTCCCTTCAAAGATCGCCATTTCTCAAAACCCAACCAAACCAGTTCACCTTGACAAATCCAAACAACCAGAGGCTACCTAGTATGTGACCATTGCACCCACCAAGTTTCATCCCAAAATTCAAATATAAATTTCTTTCGGCCATTTTATCAAACACCTCGAGACACAAACCAAATTCTGCCAAACTTCATTGTTTTGAGCAGTAATCTTTCCAAACATTGTCTTCCATTGATCACCCTTGTCTTCCCCAGTGACACCCAGTGTATTAAACCAGCCTAGACCCCTACCATTGCACCATGTCGTGCATGCCCGAGCCACCCCTTGCCAGCCGACCATGGCAAGCTAAAACGAGCCATCGCTGCGCCTAGCCACCATGTCCAGGAGGCACGCCACCGTCCACCGCCACCCTCTGTCCAGCCCTCGAGCATTGACAAGTCGTGGACGACCGAGAACACACCACGCCCAGTTCGTCCCTGCCATGTCCAGAGCGCGCCAGCTCGCCGAAGACGACCGCCTCGCATAGACCGCGCCTCGCCTTCGCCGCCCGTCCACACGATCACCACCGTCCCAGGAGACCACCAGACATGCCCATTCGTCGCCGTGCGACCAGGAGCGCCTGTGCATCGTCAAAAACGTCGTCGGTGCCACTCAGAGCACCAACGTGTTCCAACCAAAACGCACCGCCCCTTGCCGCGCTATCAAGCCGTTGAGCACCGCTAGGAGACTGTTCACCATCCCCTAGTCTCAGCCATGCCCGTATCTCGCTGTAACGCCGACCCCGACGAGCACTGCCCATGCCGCTCAGCCTCTCTCGCTCGCCTATAAAAGGAGGCCTTACCCGCTTGTTTTCTTCACACCAGTTCACTCCCCACCTCTCACTGATCCTTCCCCCTTATTCCCAGAGCAAGGCGAGCTCTCCCTCGCCAGAATTTCATCGGATCCTGGCACTGCTGGAGGAGAAGGGTGTCGTTGATTGCGGCCACCCCAGGAGGAGCCTCCAGTACCAGGAGAACCGTCAACTTCATCATTCGCCCCCATCATCGACCATCTCCTGAGCCCCGGTGAGCCGCCCCAGACCCCCACTGGCCCATGCTAGGGTTAGCCCCCGTCGTGTTCTGTTCCGACGAGGACGGCTGCCGTGAACCGTTGATCCTTAGTCTAATCCTACGGTCGTAATTGCCCCGTACCCCTTCGCCACACTCTGTCTTACTGACGAGTGGGGACAACACTTAACCAGCCCGCGTGCGCGCTGTGCATAGTGGGCCGGCCTAGTTAGAATTCCAGCGCGACCCAGTTAGTTTGAATTTAGATTATCCAATTAGTTTCAAACCCTAGTTCTGTGTGTTGATTCAAAATTCAATTCAGAGAGATACACTAAACCAAATTGCATGAAACTAATTTTTCTAGATAAATATGGAAACTCTTAATCCAAGCCCGTTGGATTCAAACCATTTGGAATTATAGATCACATATAGTAAAATAACAAGGCAGAGACTTTTCCGCATTCAAATATTTTTCAAAATTCAACCATAGATGCTTTTGATCTGATTCCAACTCTCAAAAATCACATTTGATAATACCTTTCTGAATATATAAAAATATCTAGGTTTACTTGCAGTAATAATGGAAAAGTAATAAAAGAATGCCCCATAGGCATTTCTAGTCACTTTTATTAATTAAAATAATAAGGTTAAACCTTATTAAATTGTGACACCACTTTAAATCACATTCCCAAGTATTAAAATATGTGGTGATGACATGTGTCAACATGATCCCATATTTTAATTGGAGAATATTAAATATTAAGTAGTTTTTCAATGAGTGGAAATTACTTTTCCAAAATTAAATAAATAAGACAAAGTCTTTAATTCATGTGAAGATTGTGATGATGCTAGATCATCTAGTGTGAACCTTTGTGTGCTAATAGAAGTAGTTAAGTTTTGTTTGCTGATTGTGTACCTATTATTTATTTATAGACACTAGTATCGACCAAGGATACGAGGAGGAAGGAGACTACTACGAGATAGAAGCAGAGGAGAACTTCAACCACTACACTGCTTAAGGCAAGCTAGAACTTTGCCAGCTAATACTTGCATGATAAATATGTAAACTAGATGCCTTAGGCATATTTGGTTATACCCCCTAATCATACCGAATCCCAGTTTTACTTGCAAGCTCTATTCTTTTATTTCTTTATTAAAGCTCTTTGTTTATGTTTACTTAGTGACTTGTGAATTTTTGGAAAGATATTATAGGTAGCATAAAGAGCATAAAACTTGGCCTAAGTTAGATAGAACTAGATGTCATACTGAGGCATGAGATTAGATTTAGATAAGTCACACTTGATTAGCACTCCTCATTAGTGGTTACCCCCAACTTTAGTGGCTAGTGCTAAACATAAAACTTGATCACTTTAGATGGGAATACTTGGTGAAAATGTTTATGAAGACCTTAGAATGATGAGTCATTCTAATGAAATGTTTTGACATGTGTTCTTGAACACCAGATGATTTTGATGATGAAAATGTTGAGGCATGAGCCTTAGCCCTTTATAAAACTGATGGTTGTGTTCGGATGTGATACCATTCCAATTTTACCGTACAACCACAATACCCAAATTTGGGTAGGGCTTGACTGGAAGTTTATATATCTTAGTATGGGTTCCCTTGCGGCCGAGGTTTGAGCTGAGGCTACCCCGTGATGATTGACCACCTGTGCAGTTTCCAAGATGACAGATGGTCATGGTTGGGAGGCCAAACTCATAGGAGAGGTGCCTATATGCGGTGACCCAGCATACCACTGCATGATGTAGTACACTATAGTCGTTGACATAACACCAATGGAACACCGTTCCATCCGCATTATATCCCTCAGAGTGGTACAACAGAAACATCACGGGTCCAAGACAACACTTTAGATTACATATAACATATTACAAAAGATCCAGAGAACTTCCTCGAACAATGAGGAATATTATACAGAAAGAACCAGAGAGATCCACTTGGAGTTACTTTAGAAGTACTACTATTAATATATGTATAAGGCTTGAAAGTACTACTATAGTATTGTTCTACAGAAGTAGGTTTTAGATTCTAGGAGTTTTAATTATATTATATGCTTCAGCTTGTCTTTCATAGCTTCCGGTAAGGTAATCGATTCCGTTGATCTCCCTCAGATATCTTCAACTCTTTAAGTAACTTATTTCCTAGGAACGCCATTGGTTTCTCCGAGATCTAGCAAGGGTTAAGAAGATACGTTGAGTACGAGCGTACTCAGCAAGTTCACTAAAGAGAAGTGTTTGATGCACTATCTACAGCCACAGATCATAGGTCGTAGGCAATGCAAGTTTTCGAAAACATTTCTTCAAAGCTTGCTTTTATTCTGAAAAGCTATGTCCGTCAGCCTTCACAGGTTTACCAGAACTTTCATGAAGTTCCTTTCCTACCATGTTAGTAGCTCCTTCCCGGAACAGGGAGTAACAAGTTACAGTTTTTACACTCTGCAGAGGTGCGTTGCTTTACCCATGAGAGATCTTAGCTTTGTTGCACATCCGAGTTATAGGCTCGTTCACACTTCCTTGGTATGAGGACCAGACTAAGATCCAAGCCAATCACTGTCCTTCTCCGCAACCCCGCATACACCGCAATTGTTGTATGCCCAAACTCAAGGTAGACTTTTCCCCATATAAAACGGCTATACCTTAGTTGGATACACACAACAACCATTAACACTAGAAATCTGTCTTTTGTAAGCCCAGATCCACGGTAGACTTTTCCCCGTATAAAACAGCTATACCCACGATCTGGAACTTACAAATGCATAGAACAGTGTCCAATGCATGCGAAAGGGAGCCGATCCAGCTGACTTCACTGTCCCATTCCACATCTCATGGTTAACGTGTAATATAAGGCGCAAGAATCACTGGCGACATTGGTTATTAAGTCCTAGATGATATACTCCTGAGTAGTGGTATTCCAACTACCAGGTTTAATAGATTAGCTGATCACCCTGGATCAGTAACCAATAGTTCACATCATTATCAAAAATAGTATTTTCTGACTTTTTAAAATGCAGGTGATGACAACACTAGATTTACAAAATACTTTACAGAAAATAATCAAAGGACATGAGCAATGTTGAACTTGCCTTTTGTGATTGCAAGATTATGCACTCACGGTCTTCTAGATAATAGAAGATCTAATATCTGAAATCAGCATCATTGGTTCGTAAGGACTAATGTTTAAAGAAGCAAGATGCCATTATGCATAAATAATGCTATGCAATTTTATAATTCCCAAAGTGAAACCCTTAGCATTATAAATGAGTTGATCTAAGGTATCTTCTTTAAGATTGGGTTTATTTTTAAGTTTATTACATAAGTAATGTCATTAATAAGGAACTTAAGTGTTAACAATCCAAAATATATAAGTAAGGATAAAGTAATGTGATTATGATTAGTTGTTATCTGGTGACTAGGATAAAAAGTCCTTAGGTTGACTTGTTATGAGCTTTAGGAACTATTATAGACTTGTTTGTGTGAAGTGGCAAAAAGAATAACATTTGAAGAAACTAGTGTTTAGTTTAGGTTAATTAGTCTTGAGGGTTATTTAGGTTTTACATTAGGGTTTGTGAGGGTTACGAATGATGTTGAGCAATCATGTTTCAATTGATGATACAAGTGACCAAAGTTAACTTTAAAAACATGAATAAACTTCAAGTGAGATGTCTATGATTGTTTAGACCAAAGTTAATTATAAAAATAGAAGTGAATTTTAAGATATACTGAGTTTTAGAATATCAGCTAGTTTTAGGGTTTTGACAAATATGATTAAGGATGATCCCTTTTAATGTAAGTGAAAGATGAATTTAATAACATGCAGCTTATTAATGGGAGCATAATTAGATGATCTTATGAATTTATTAGAGTTTAGAGTCATTTTAAGAGTGGTTAAAAGATGAAGATTATTCACCATCTTATACATGAGTTATATATAATATTTATTTAAAAGGAGTTTTATTTGAATTTAAGATTTAATAAGAGTATTTAAAAGTTAATAGTTATACTAAAGTTTTATTATGAATTATGATTATGGAATTAGACTGAATAATTAAATTTAAAGGATTTAATGTTTTTACTAAGAACTATGATTATTTCTTTCTTAGTAAATAATTTTGGAGAATTAACAAAGTGGTTATTTTATTTTAGTAAAATAAGTAAATGAGTTTTATTATCTAAGGTTATTTCAATTTTTTTGAATAATATATATAGTATTTTTCTAGTAAAATATATTTATTCAAGATCTTAAAAATGAATTTTATTTTATTTGTTTTTAAGTATTACCTTTATTTTTATAAAATTCTTCAAAGAATTAAGTGTCTTTAAATATTTGCTTTATATTTTATTTGGAAAACTCTAAGTTAGTATTTTTATAAAATAGTAGAGTTATTTTTATACACAAAAATGATATTTATTTATTTTTAGGAGTTTTTTATTTTATGAAATTTTACTCAGGATTTAATGATGTTAATATTTATGGGCTTTATATTTATTTTAAATAAATAAAGTTATATTTTTATTAGATAGATCTTATTTTTATGATAATTTTAACATATTAAATGTATTTTATGATTTTTCTATAATTTTCTATAGCTAAAAATGTTTAGAGGTTATTTTGGTAATTCATTTGTTTTATTTTTATTTTATTTCTTATCCTAATCAACTTGGGCCGTTTGTTTGGGTACATGGGCTGGCCTGGCCCAGCTAGACCAGGCCATCACTACACACAGACCCACCCCTCTCCATACCATCCACGCACGCACACAGACCCCTTCTCCTCGTTCCCCTCCTGGCGCGTACGCCGCCGCCTGCCTCCACTCCGACCAGTCGCCGGCTAAGTCCAGCGCCGCCACTCGCTGTTCCAGCTCTGCCTCGACCTCCTCCGTCTTTTCCTCGCATGCGTAGCCTGCGCCTGCATCCTCTTTGCGCACCCCAAGGAGAACCCTAACTCTCTGCCTCGCCTGGGTCAGATGCGCCGGTGCCCCTTCGCCCGGAATGCTGTTGTACTGATGGTGTGCTGGGAATTGGCTGCCTCGATTCTGGCACCGGCGGGATGGCGTTGCAGCTGCGCAATCCCGGCACCGAACCTGCTGTGCTCCTGCCACCTCTTCCTCCACTCTAGTTCAGGTAATCCCTGTGTGACCGGCCTTTGAGCCGATGGACTCCTCTGATGTGGATTTGGGATCCCTATGGATTTAGGTGTAGGTTTGATAAATATCTTTGTGGACTTGTAGTGACGATTTCGTGTTGATTCAGGTTATGAGCGTATGCACCAATTGTTTGATCTAGTTGGTCTACTGGTTGTGTAGTTAGGTGTGGATGATTAAGTCTTGTTCTACCATTCTAATAGTCATAGGCAGATGATTAAATGACTAAATAGGTTTCTGGTATTATGCTTTAGTTCTGGTATGATCAAGGAAAGGATTAGGTGATTTTGTTCTTGATAATTAGCATGTACACATGAGAATGTGCTTTGAAATATAGGAGATGCTTTTCTAGGTTGATTAACCTGGCATAATAATTCCCAGAGCTCATGTACAAAATCTGGTATCTAATCAACTTGGGATTTATGCATCCACATGTTATATCTCAATTGATATGTAGGTGTGTTGTATAGTATAGATAACAAGCATTGCCATGTGTATGTGAGATGTAGAATATGATGGGATTGATTTTGACTGTCTGGTACATAATTATGCATGATAATATAAATAGCTCCTACACCTATTAGTTGATATGATTTATTTCCTGTTCGAATTATTGTATGTTCTTGATGCTTTGCCTGATGTAATAAAATGTGTATGTGAGGCACAACTGTGAGTAGAATTCATCTTAGCAAGCTGAACATATAATCAATCCCTATAAATGATTTCTTGATGGATAATGAAATAAACTGCAGTAAAGATCTTATTTTTACCTTGTTCTTGTTTATCAGTCAGGCATTCTTAGAAAGAATAGTTGTGCTCTTTTTCATTCTTTTAATTTAAATAATTCATATTGTTTTCTTTATGTACAAATGAATAAATGAATAGAAACATGTATATGGTTTAATTGTTTCTTGATCCTTGTTTGTGGATTGACATTGGTTGGGATGTTGTCGAGTTAATAATTACCAGGATGTGGTTTTGTTGTTGCAGATGGAACAGTTTGACAAATGTGTACTGGACACATGGCAGTGAGTTTGACTTGGAATGATTTCTAGTGGTTTACTCTAGAAAAATGATTTATTTAGTATATTGTGAGACTTATTCTCTGAGCTGTTGTTTATGTGTGGTATTTATAGATGATCTTGCTGATGTGGTACCTCCTTTGAGGATGCACAGTACCAAAGATCATCTACATGATCTTTGTTTGAATCAATCTTATACCTCAGCTAAACAATATATGGTCCCTTGCCTATGGTTTGATGATCTTTAGTTCATCCAGTCTCTATGGTTGTTGCTAACATAGATGCCACCTTGATGCCTCCCTATGGAGTGTACACAGTGATAGCTATTTTTTGGTAATTGTCTATTGGGATTTACTTTTTGGAGAACTCTAATTGGCGGCCAAGGATGCTAAGACTGAGGCCAAATTCTCTATAAGAACAGATACTAAAATGTGGCTACCAGATTCTCTATGATGACTCAACATAGCATTTCTATGTGGATCTGAGAGAAATACTTTCACCAATCTCCTGTTTTACTTTGGAATTGCATATGCAAATATAAACAGATACTATATGATGATCTTGGGGTTGGGTAATAACCTGATGTTGAACTTGAGGTTTTTATGATGGTACTAGCACTTGATCAGTTAGCCTGCTTTGTCCTTATGATGTAGTTGTTGCCTACTCCTCTTGATGTGGATCTTGATAACCTTGCTTGTGCTCTGTAGTGAGCTGCTAACCAGTTCCTCCTAATGTGTTGCCTTTCCTGTGAATTCCTCTCCTCATAGCTCCTGGATGGCTCCAAGGAGCAACCAGAGTTGGTTGATGGTTCTGGTCTAGATTGGTGATCTTGTGGTTGTTTATGTGTGGGCTTGGGAGATGCTAAGAAATGAGCTGGGGTGGAAGGAGTAGCTAGCAGCAGTGACTGCCACGGCTGGTTCCTTCTTATCCTCCCCTGGTGTTCTCCTGTGTTGATAGCAGATACCTACATATTGATGTGCAAGTTGCTTGCAAGTGGGACCTGCTGGTGTGGATGAGATCAAGTGAAAACTTGATATTTGTGGAATCTTTATCTTATTACTTTAACTGTCATGGTGAAACTTGCCCCTTCCCAAGCCTATGATGTTGTACTGAGGCTCTCACTAGATAAGAACAGATGCTCAATTTGGTGAAACTTGCCCCTTACAGATTAGCTCAATGATGAATTGAACATAGCATTTCTATGTCAAACCTAATAGCAAAACACTAACCAATTAATCATTCTTTTTTTGTTTTCTTTTTGTTGTGTTTACAGGAAATGAAGAGAAGACAGGAAATGTCAGCTGATGAAGGGATAAGGGAACAATAGCTTAGGAATTTATTAGTATCAAATATATGTGATTTATATTCTGTTTGAATATTGTAAAAAACATTGTACTATTGTAATTTATTCAATAAAGTTTACTTATTTCATTTTTCTTTTACAATTCTTTTGTAAAGACAATGACATATATATTTTGTTGTAATAAAGAATTCTTTTATTTCTTTCAATAATGTAATTCTTTTTTCTACTTATTTGTTTCCTGATACTTTACTTTTATTTATCTATTGTAAAGGATCAAAGGAATACTATATGTATATATATTTATATTAATAAAGAATCCTTTTTAGATTATTTATGTAATCATTTTATTTCAAGTAATTAAATATTTCCAATTCCTATTTGTGAATTTTATAAATTCATTTGAATTTCATATTTGAAATTCAAATACATGTTTGAACAAATTTTCCTCGAAACAAAGAATTCTACAAAGGTCATGTCGAAATCTATCGCACTTGCTCCGAAGTTTCCTTCAGTACAAGAGAGATCCCAATCCCTCTATAGCTCTTTTAGTTTTGCACGAAAAATTTCCGGATTTTCTTATGCATGAATGCAATGCACACACATGTGTTCTCTCTATTTCCAGGTGCTAATCCTAGGATGTTACAAACTCTCCCCCTTAAAATAAACTTCATCCTCGAAGTTCACACCCTCTTATGTTTCCGAAGATAAAATTGACTCCTTCAGATCTTGATAACTCTTTTAAATCCAGGATGAAGATAATTGTTGTATCTTCATTCAAGCTTTTTCTTGGATCCTCTTCTGATTTGAAATGAGTCAACTTCCAATCCCATTTGATATATGAACTTCTTTTGAATCTAGCACTTCTGCCCTGATCAGGTCCTTTTGAGTGTTTTCATATTAAGACATCTATTCAAGAAGTGTCTAGGTTTTTAGAAAGTCTTCTTAAGGTAAAATTCTGGTTTATACTTTGGCCAAATATAGCTTAACTCTAATATTAATCTATTTATGGTATACTTAGTCCTTATGGCATACTTTTTAAGAATGTTTTGGCTTTCTCCTAAACCTTACTCCGTATATGAACTCTCGATGCTTCATTATTCACTCTCCCCCTTGAGATTTTCTAATGGTCTTATGAGGAACAGATGGTACACCCACATACTTGGGAAATAGCGGTGCAAATTCTCTAACTCCTTAAGTGCATGTATAAGATAACTTATATCATTTAATAATGCCTTGACTTACCACTTGCTTTGTTGTGGTTGCTGCTGTTATTGACTTCATTTATAGTTTCATGCTTCCGTTTTCCTGAAGATGTACCTTCTTCACCTACACCCTCTTTTGATGGTAATTTGGTGGATGTTATGTCTCTTCCCACTGATGTTGCATAATCCTCCTGATGTTTCGGACAACATGATTTCTTGTGTCATGGGATTGTTATTTAGGGTTCACAGTATAGAAAACAAAAAATTTCCTACGATGGGAACAACTATGTACCAAGATCTATCTACTAGATACAAACAACGGGCGGATATATATCCGTAGAGAACATACCTTTGAAGACCGACAAAGCTTAACGAGTTAAACTCGTGGTTGATGTAGACAATCTCTTGCCGATATCAAGATTGAGAGGAAGTCCTAGCGCCGCGAATCAGCAGCGCATCCGTGCTCGCACACACGTCCGAGGCACCGAGCTACCTCTGCTTCCTCACTCCAGCGATGCAGTGGAAGCACAACTCTTTCTTGTCGAATAACCACCGAGAACATGTATCTCGCTAGTCGGAGACCATGGGGGATAAATTCTAGAGGGGGAGAGAGATCCTTCACGTGGAGGTGTGAGTGAGAAGTGAGGAGGGGGTGCCTTTTATAGGAGAGGGGGAACCCCAAGGGGGTGGCCGGCGCATGGGGCTGCCCCCTTGCCCTCCCCTCATTCATGTGGGTGGACACTCCACTCACAAAAATCTCTTCAATTCCCTCCACTCAAAATTCCACTCAAAATTGCTATTAAATTTCCACCAAATTTAATGCAAATTCTCATTAAATAAAACACATTTTATTTATTCAGAATTTTGTCAATTACTTTAATGAAAAACATTCACATATAACCCCTTGCTAGTATTTCATTTCACATGCAAAAACATTTTCTGCAATTTCACCCGAAAACCTATTTCGGTATCTAGTGAAATAAATTCCTGCGCTTGTTATTCTATTCGGCATGAAAATTTTGCTCCAGTTGGATGTCGGTGTCTCTTAAGTGTGTCACCCTACGGTTCGTGAATAATGCATACATGATCTAGACCCCTCTCAGATCAATAATCAGAAGTGGGGTATGGAGACCCATACTGACTCCCACACATTCAACGATGACCTTCTTGTGATCGTCGGAACCTTTTATGCTAGTATCTTAATCCCTTTGTTTCACGATATATTACATATCTGAGATTCGATCATCGGTATCTCCATACCTAGTTTGATCTTGTTACTGACATGCACACTTTTCTCGTTCTCGTGATATAACATTCTAGTGATCAAATCACTTGCTTGCAAGCTATCCAATGTGATATCACCGAGAGGGCCCTGAGTATATATATCCGTCATCGGGATGAAAAAATTCCACTCTCAATCCATGGGCCTCAACATAACACTTTATTAGTTCTGAACCCATCTTTATAATCATCCTGTTACGGTTTGATGTTTGATGTTATCAAGAAACTCTTCCGGTGTTAGTGATTGACATGATCTCATGGTCTAAGGATCAGGATCACTTCGTAAGTTGTTATAGCAATATAAACTCAATGACTTTTATCGTAATGCTATACTTCGGATGAATGTTCATCACACCATTACACTAGTGTTGTGATCTCATTATTAACAACACCCAATGTCCATGATCAGGAAACCTTGATCATCTTGTTAATCAACGAGCTAGCTTATGAGAGAGGCATAACTAGGAATTTTATGTTTGTTTATTAAACACACATGTATTAATGTTTACGTATTAATACAATTATAGCATGCAAAATAAAAATCTATCATATACTTGGAATACACATAATAAACACTTTATTATTGCCTCTCAGGACATATTCCCTTCAGTCTCCCACTTGCACTAGAGACAATAATCTAGTTACATAGTGATGAATCTAACACCCATGGAGTTCTGGTGTTGATCATGTTTTGCTCTAGGGAGAGTTTTAGTCAACGGATCTGCTACATTGAGATCCGTGTGTATTTTACAAATATTTATATCTCCATCCTTGACATGCTCGCAGATGGAGTGAAACCGGCGCATAATATGCTTGGAATTCTTGTGAGACCTTGGTTCTTTGGCATTGGCAATGGCACCATTGTTGTCACAATAGATCACCATTGGTTCCAACGCGCTCGCAACCACACCTAGTTCGGATATGAACTCCTTCATCCAAACCGCTTCCTGAGCCGCTTCTGAAGCAGCAACATATTTGGCCTCCGTTGTTGATCCCGCCACCACAGGTTATTTGGAACTCCTCCAACTAACCGCTCCGCCATTCCTGAGAAATACGTATCTGGATTGAGACTTAGAGTCATCCGGATCGGTGTCAAAGCTTGCATCAACATAACACTTAGCGACGAGCTCCTCTTCACCTCCATACACAAGAAACATATCCTTAGTTCTTCACAAGTACTTAAGGATATTATTGATCGCTATCCAGTGTTCCGAACCTGGATTGGATTGGTACCTACTAGTCAAACTAATAGCATGTGCCACATCCGGTCTTGTACATAGCATGGCGTACATTATAGAGCCTATGGCTGAAGCATAGGGGACTTTGTCCATTATCTCTCTTTCTTCCGCCGTAGCCGGACTTTGAGTCTTACTCAATGTCTTGTCTTGCAACATAGGTACGAACCCCTTCTTACTTCCGTCCATTTTAAACTTCTTTAAAATCTTATCAAGGTATGTACTTTGCGATAGCCCTATTAGGCGCGTAGATCTATCTCTATAGATCTTTATGCCTAATATGTATGACGCTTCACCTAGGTCCTTCATTCAAAATTTGTTGTTTAGATAAATTTTAACACTGTTTAAAAGATCCATATCATTTCTGATCAATAATATATCATCCACATATAATATCAGAAATGCCACATTGCTCCCACTCACTTTCTTGTAAATACAAGCTTCTCCATAAGTTTGGACAAATCCAAACTCTTTGATCACCTCATCAAAGCGGATATTACAACTTCGTGATGCTTGCTTCAGTCCATAGATGTATCGCTGAAGCTTGCACACCTTGTTAGCATCCTTAGGATCGACAAAACTCTTTGGTTGTATCATATACAACTCTTCTTCAATATTGCCATTGAGGAACAAGGTTTTGACATCCATCTGCCATATCTCATAATCGAAATATGCAGCAATTGATAACATAATCCTAACTGACTTTAGCATCGCTATGGTAGAGAATGTCTCATTGTAGTCAACTCCTTGAATTTTTCGAAACCCCTTTGCGACAAGTCGGGCTTTATAGACGGTCACATTACCATCAGCATCAGTTTTTCTTTTGAAAATCCATTTATTCTCCACGGCCTTTCGGTCGTGAGGTAAGTCCACCAAGTTCCAAACTTGATTTTCATACATGGATTCCATCTCGGAGTTCATGGCTTCTAACCAATTGTTGGAATCCGGGCTCATCATCGCTTCTTCATACGTCGCAGGGTCATCAATTTTATCAACCATAAAATTCATAACAGGGTTTCCGTACAGATTGGGAGCTGCACGCGTCCTGCTAGACCTGCGAGGTTCGGTAGTACTTTCTTTCGGAGTTTCATGATCATTATCATTAGTTCCTTCTTCAACTGGTGAAGCCAACTACAGAAAAACTTTCGGCGCTGTGCTACTCGCCATACTTTGAAGAGAAGGTTCAATAACCTCTTCGAGTTTTACCTTCCGACTACTCACGCCTTTCACGAGAAACTCTTTCTCTAGAAAGGATCCATTCTTGGCAACAAAAACCTTTCCCTCGAATCTGTGATAGAAGGAATACCCAATAGTTTCCTTAGGGTATCCTATGAAGACGCATTTTTCCCCTTTGGGTTTGAGTTTATCCGGTTGAAGTTTCTTCACATAAACATCGCATTCCCAAACTTTAAGAAATGACAGCTTAGGTTTGTTACCAAACCACAATTCATACGGTGTCTTTTCAACGGATTTAGATGGTGCCCGATTTAAAGTGAATACAACAGTTTCTAGTGCATAACCCCAAAATGACAACGACAAGTCCGTCAGAGACATCATAGATCGAACCATATCCAATAAAGTACGATTACGACGTTCCGACACACCATTTCGTTGTGGTGTTCCGGCAAGTGTGAGTTATGAAACAATTCCACACTCTTTCATGTGAGTGCTAAACTCGTAATTTAGATACTCACCTCCACGGTCAGGCCGTAGAAATTTGATCTTTTTATTATGATGATTTTCAAATTCATTCTGAAATTCCTTGAACTTTTCAAAGGTTTCAGACTTGTGTTTCATCAAGTAGATATAACCGTATCTACTCAAATCATACGTGAAAGTAACAAAATAACGATATCCACCTCGCGCTGACACACTCATTGGACCACATACATCAGAATGTATGATTTCCAATAAATCTATCGCCCGTTCCATTGTACCAGAAAACAACGTTCTAGTCATCTTGCCCATAAGGCATGGCTCACATGTATCAAATGATTCAAAATCAAGTGATCCCAAAAGTTCATACGAATGGAGCTTCTTCATGCGTTTAACGCCAATATGACCTAGAAGGCAGTGCCACATATATGCGGATATATCATCATTAAGTTTAATCCTTTTAGCATCAACATTGTGAATATGTGTAACACTATTATCAAGATCCAATAGAAATAAACCATTCATCATCGATGCATGACCATAAAAGATTTCATTTATATAAATGGAACAACCATTGTTCTCGGATTTAAATGAATAACCACTTCGCATCAAACACGATCCATATACAATGTTCATGCTCAGTGCTGGCACCAGATAACAATTATTCAAGTTTATTACTAATCCCGACGGCAAGTGGAGAGGTAGCATTCCGACGGCGATCACATCAACACTTGATCCATTGCCGACATGCATCTTGACCTCACCGCTTGCTAGCGGTCGCTTGTTCCGCAGCCCCTGATTCGAGTTACAAATACTAGCAACTGAACCGGTATCAAATACCCAGGTGCTACTGCGAGCACTAGTCAAGTACACATCAATAACATGTATATCATATATACCTTTGTTTGCCTTGCAGGCCTTCTTGTCTGCCAAATACTTGGGGCAGTTGCGCTTCTAGTGGCCAGTCCCCTTACAATAGTAGCACTTGGTATCAGACTTAGGGCCAACTCGGGGTTTCTTTTCAGGCACGGCAACCGGCTTGCCACCCTTACTTTCCTTCTGTTTACCCTTCTTGTCTTTCTTGAAACCAGCGTTCTTATTGATCATCAACACTTGATGTTCCTTCTTGATCTCCACTTCTGCAGTTTTAAGCATTGACAGAAGCTCGGGGAGAGACTTCTTCATGCCTTGCATATTTTAGTTCATCACAAAGCTCTTATAGCTAGGTGGCAGAGACTGCAAAACACGATGGATGCCTAAGTCAATGGGAATCATTATTCCCAAGGACACAAGCTTATCGGCGTAACCCGACATCTTGAGTACATGCTCACTTACGGAGCTATGCTCTTCCATCATGCAACTAAAGAACTTTTCTGAAGCATTGTAGATCTCTACAGCAGCATGTGTGTCGAAAATCATTTTCAACTCACCCATTGTATCAAATGCATTGCCATTTTCGAAACGCTTTCGAAGTTCCGGCTCTAGCCCATACAATATGCCGCAATGAACTAAGTTGTGGTCCTCCTGACGAGTCTGATAGACATTCTTCTCCTCGTCAGGGGCATCATCAAAAGGTGGGGGGCCTAGCGGCGCTTCTAGCACATATTGCTTTTGTGCAGCAGAGAGGAGAATCCTCAAATTCATGGCCCATTCGGTAAAGTTGCTACCATTTGTTGCAAGTTTCTCTTTCTCCATGAACACAATGAAATTAAAAGCAGGTGGTGCCATCTACAACAGAATTTGTAAAGTTTAGACTAAGTTTATGATAGATTTGAGTTCAACTAATCCATATTACGAATGAACTCCCACTCAAAAACGACATCCCTCGTGCCTTTTTGGTGATTACATGAACCAAATCCACTACACCAAGTCCGATCATCACGTGAGTCGGTGTAGCTTCAAAGGCGAGCATCAAATGGGCATCATATCTACTATATGACTCATGCTTAACCTTTCGGTCCGTGTTCCGAGGTCATGTCTGTACATGCTAGGCTCTCCAAGTAAGAACCTTAGTATTCGCGTGTGTAACTATCTTACACCCGAAATATGGTCGTGCATCCAAGAACACCCGATCATCACGTGATGTCTTGGAGCGACGAAAACATAATCGGTGCATACTAAAGGAAGAACACATTCTTATCTTGATATTTAAATGAGGGATCATCTTATTATGCTAATAAAACGCCAAACAAGCAATATAAGATGCTATCAAACATCATATGTTTACAAGTGAAATGATATGGTTACCGCATATGATCTCTATCATGTGCGTCGTGGTATGATCACTATCATACCTTTATGTGTAAGTCCAAGGTCTATGGAACTTAGACGTTATGTGTGTTGTAAGAGTATCATCTCATACTTCTACTTACAACATCACCATATCATAACACTAGCCCAGCAACAATCTAAACTAGATGCCTCTAATTTATCCATTGCAAGTTTTACGTGACTTAGGGCTTTCGAAGATAGAACCATTCTTACCTACGAACATGAACCACAACGAGGATAACCAAATTGTTGACAACTCGTTGCAAAATATATATTGACTATAGTAGTTGCATGTCAAGCGTGGAACATGTCTCATGTGCGAGGACATGTAAAGTTTATCCGGGCCGCTTCATCCCACTATGCCACCAATATCCAAAATTACAACTAAGAAGCAAAAACATGATCATCATCGCCCACATACTCATATGTGTACTACCCGTGTAAAGCATCTACGCATAGATCCAGCTCTGATACCACTGTAGGGTCCGCAGCATAGAAAACAAAAAAATTCCTACGATGGGAACAACTATGTACCAAGATCTATCTACTAGATACAAATAACGGGCGGATGTATATCCATAGATAACATACCCTTTAAGACCGACAAAGCTTAATGAGTTAAACTTGTGGTTGATGTAGACGATCTCTTGCCGATCTCAAGATCGAGAGGAACTCCTAGCGCCGCGAATCAGCAGCGCATCCGTGCTCGCACACACGTCCGAGGCACCGAGCAAACTCCGCCTCCTCGCTCCAGCAATGTAGCGGAAGCACAACTCTTTCTTGCCGAGTAGCCACCGGGAACATGTATCTAGCTAGTTGGAGACCATGGGGATAAATTCTAGAGGGGGAGAGAGATCCTTCACGAGGAGGTGTGAGTGAGAAGTGAGGAGGTGGGTGCCTTTTATAGGACAGGGGGAACCCCAAGGGGGTGGCCGGCACATGGGGCTGCCCCCTTGACCTCCCCTCATTCATGTGGGTGGACACTCCACTCACAAAAATCTCTTCAATTCCCTCCACTCAAAATCCCACTCAAAATTGCTATTAAATTTCCACCAAATTTAATGCAAACTCTCATTAAACAAAACTCCTTTTATTTATTCAGAATTTTGTAAATTACTTTAATGAAAAACATTCACATATAACCCCTTGCTAGTATTTAATTTCACATACAAAAACACTTTCTGCAATTTCACCCGAAAACCTGTTTCGGTATCTAGTGAAATAAATTCATGCGCTTATTATTCTATTCGGCATGAAATTTTTGCTCCAGTTGGATGTCGGTGTATCTTAAGTGTGTCACCCTATGGTTCGTGAATAATGCGGACATAATCGAGACCCCTCTCAGATCAATAATCATAAGCGAGATCTGGATACCCATACTGACTCCCACACATTCAATGATGACTTTCTTGTGATCGTCGGAACCTTTTATGCTAGTCTCTTAATCCCTTTGTTTCGCGATATATTACATGTCCGAGATTCGATCATCGGTATCTACATACCTAGTTTGATCTCGTTACTGACATGCACTCTTTTCTCGTTCCCGTGATATAACATGTTGGAGATATGCCCAAGAGGCAATAATAAAGTGGTTATTATCATATCTTCATACTTATGATAAATTTTTACATACCATGCTATAATTGTATTAAAAGGAAGCATTAATACTTGTGTGATTTGTAAACATAAAAGAGTCCCTAGTAAAGCCTCTTGTTGAACTAGCTTGTTGGTTAATATATGATCATGGTTTCCTAATCATGAACATAGAGATGTTATTAACAACAGGGTCATATCATTAGGAGAATGATGTGATGGACATACTCCTATAGTTAAGCGTAGCATAAAGATCAAGTCATTTAATATAGTTCATTTTCTATATGCTTTCTGATACATAGTAACCTAATTCCTTCGACCATGAGATCATGATAATCACCATCACCGGAAGGATGCTTTGATGACATCAAACACCACACCGTAACTGGGTGGCTATAAAGGTGGCATTGAGTGTTCGGAAAGTATGTGTTGAGTCACATGGATCAAGAGTGGGATTTGTCCATCCATATGACGGATAAATATACTCTGGGCCCTCTCAGTGGAATTTTATCCAATTAGTTTGCAAGCATGTGACTGGCTCACAAGAGATCACATATCACGGGAACGAGAAAAGAGTACTTATCGGTAACGAGGTTGAACTAGGTATGTAGAGATACCGACGATCAAAACCTCGGATAAGTGAACTATCGTGAGACAAAGGGAAATTGGTATCGTATGTAAGTGGTTCATTCGATCGCAAAGTAATCGTAGAAATATGTGGGAGCCATATGAATTTCCAGATTCCTCTATTGGTTATTGATCGGAGAAGTGTCTAGATCATGTCCGCATAATTCACGAACCGTAGGGAGACACACTTAAGGATTTGATGTTGTTGAGTAGTTATGGAATGATGAGTAAGAGACCGTATGTTGTTCGGAGTCTCGGATGGGATCCGGGATATCACGAGGAGATCTGGAATGGTCCGGAGAATAAGATTCATATAAGGAAAGTCCTGTTTCGGAGTTGGAGAATGATTCCGGTGTTTTCATCGGGAATGTTCTAGAAGGGTCCGGAAGGTCCGGCACTCCGGAGGGGAAGGGTGCATGAATGTGTCATAACAAGTTGGAATGGTTGCATCATGTACTAGGTGTCATCGCTGAGCAAAATAAAGGGATAAATCAAATCCTAGTTTGAAATGTCAAACGCCAATTTGAAAAGTCAAACGGCAAGTTTGCTTGGTGGAGGGAGAGTAGGAAACCTACTTGGGGAGGAAGTCCCACTCCCTCCACCCGCCGGCCAAGGAGGAGGAGTTGGAGGAGGACTCCCTCCTCCTAGGTGCCTCCCTCCCACCTATAAAATAAGGGGCAGGGGTGCCCCCTCTACCTACACCTCTCTCCACCCAAAAACCCTAGCTCTAGGCGCCACCACCCCTCCAAGTGTTGCCGCCACCTAGGGATCCTCTAGCCGCCGAATTAGGTTTCTCCAAGCCCTAGCCGCCGGCCACACCAAACCCCTTTGGTGCTTCTAATCCGTAGATCCCAAAGGCTCTCTCATAGTCCACCATACTCTCTCCGGCTTAAGGCGAAGCCCTGCGAGATCTCCCCTCGACTTCCGGTACCACGCCGTCGTGTTGTCAGAATCGCGAGGAGAGTGCTACAACCTCCGCTGCCTGCTGGAACAAGGGAGAGGAAGGTCTTCGTCGAGTACCGAATGTGTGACCGACTGCGGGAGCGCTGCCGGAACGCAGCGCCGGAAGGATCGTCTACACGATCTTGAGATCGGCAAGAGTACGACTACATCACCCACGAGAATCCGCTCTCGTTAAACACTTTGGAATCTTCGAGGGTGAGTTATTCCATCAACTCGTTGCTACAATCTAGTAGATAGATCTTGGCTTGTTTGTTTGTATGCGGTAGAAATTTTTTGTTTTCCATGCTACGAACCCCTATAGTGGTATCAGAGCCGTGTCTATATGTAGATCTGTTGCACGAGTAGAACACAATGGTCATTATGGGCGTTGATGCTTTTGTTGTCGATTAATTCTTGTGTACTTTGCATCTTGCGGGATGCTGGGATGAAGCGGCCCGGGCTAACCTTACATGACATTGTTCATGAGACTTGCTCCACGCTTGACATGCAACTTGTATTGCATAAGTGGCTTTGCGGGTTCCTGTTTCTCCCAACATAGTTAAGATTCAATTTACAACAGATGATTGACAATACTAGTATCAATGTTGTGGTTCTTGTTCGTAAGTTAGAGCGACACTTATTGAAAGCCCCAAACCACGTAAAATATGCAAAGAAAATTAGAGGCGTCTAACTTTGTTTTGCAGGGGTGTGCTGTGATGTGATATGGCCATGATTGTGATTATATTTGATGTATGCAATGTTCCTTATTGTAAGTTGGCAACCGGCAGGAGCCATATGGTTGTCTTTAAATTCTGTTAAGACCCGCGTGTCTATTCAAAGTAGTTGTAATAGTTGAAGCTGGTGGACGACAACCATGGAGCGGCGTCATTGACCTTGATGCAATTCCGGTGATGATGGAGATCATGTTCGTGCTTGAAGATGGAGATCGGAAGCACAAGAAGAAAGGCCATATCATATCACATATTATGAATTGCATGTGATGTTAATCCTTTTATGCATCTTGTATTGCTTAGTTCACGATGGTAGCATTATAAGATGATACCTCATGCACATGAATTTCAAGTTCTAAAGTGTTCATCCTTAGTAAGCACCGTTGCTAAAGCTTGTTGTTTCGAAGCACCACGTGATGATCGGGTGTGTTAGATTCTGCAAGTGTATACAACGTGAGCAAGACAGCTTTGCTCATGCGGAAGCTAAGGTTTGATCTTGACGAGCCTAGCATGTACAGACATGGTCTCGGAACACGGATCACCGAAAGGTAAAGCATGAGTCATATAGAAGATATGATGAACATGTTGATTGTTCGCCATTGAAGCTACATCAACTCTCGTGATGATCGGTTTTGATGTGGTGGATTTGGTTCGTGTGATCACTAAAACAATATGAGGGATATTGTTTTGAGTGGGAGTTCAACGGAAATATGATTAAAAGTTGAACACTATTTATCATAAATTAAATCAAAGTGAATTTGCATAATTGTTGTAGTCATTGGCATCCGTTTACCACCTTGCGCTTAGTTATAATTGAGATGATAGAACTATACAATTCTGGTTAGTTACTTTACGAACTGGTATCGTATTGTTTTGAAGTGTTAATCTAAAGTTTAAAAGTCCTATTGCAAACTTTCAGTAAGTTCCGGTTACTCCATGAAGTTTAATAATTGGTATTAAATCAAGAGTGACAATTTCAGTGTTAGTATATAAGTATCATGTTTGTCTCCATGATTCTTGATATTCAAAAGATAGTTTCAATATCAAGGTAATATAGGAGTTGAAAGAGTTGTTTCAGAAACCATGATGTGTGGAAGATATTGTGATATCTGAAATGAAGTTTTGGTTGCAACATGATATAGTATAATATGGTAAAAGTAATGTTCTCATATTTGATGAGAATTTGCAAAAGGTTGGGGACACTAGTTGTCCTAATCCTCCAAAAGGTTTTGGAGAGCAACATTATACTCGCGATTCACCGTTATAAGCTAAAAGTAGCTTGTTCATGGATAATTCCATGATAAGGGTGAATATTTGATGTAGGTAAAATGTTTACTACACCAAGAGATTACTAAAGAAAGGAATTTGAAAGAACACCAAACGTTTGATGATGGTGATCTACTTCAAAGTGCAAGTCCAAAGACATTGGTATTTTACTATACATGCTTTGGACTATGTGTCATGTATATGGATCCACTATTGATGTTGATAGATTCTTTCAAACATAATAGGAAATACTGAAAGAGAATCTCATAAATATATGGCAGAAAAGAAAAGACTAGAATTGTTCAGTTTAAGTATATAGATGATATACATGTTATGGCTATATTCTTTGCTTATTAAACAATGTGGTTCTTAAGTATTTGATACTGAATTTGTTGGTGTGAATTGTCATACGAAACAACACAATTCATGAACTACAATGGCCTAAGTAACTAGCAAAAGAATATGTGATGATGTTCATCGAGAACAAATAAAGGGTTATTGTGCTGCTTGTTAAACATCAAAGCTTGCCTTCAAGATTTGTTTTATCAGGTATTATGAGAACAAAAGGGTTATTCAAATAATTGCCGTAATCCATAAAAGATGGATGATTCACAAATCTCGTTGGAGAAATCACATCCATAAAACTAGTGCTAAAAATGTCGAAAGACAAATTGATTGAAAGATCACTTAGGAAGTGACATCGCCGTTTAAATTATATTGGAAAGAAAACATGGAGAAACTCCATGTGGATGGAATTTTGGAGTTTTTTGATTTTTGATCAAATGACGCTTGTGAAACTTTCCTAGAGATAATTAAAACTTCGTTCATAGGCCAAAAGGGAACGAATGACTATCTTATTGGAACTTGTACATATTGTTGTACAAAGTCCATTATGTGTAGTCAAGAGCGAAGTATTTCAACTTCATATGCTTTCTCCAAAAATTTGAGTGAATATATGAATATTTACTTAATAAGGATGAAGTATGAAACATTTGAAAAGTTCAAAGACTTTCAAGATGAAGTGCAAGATCATTGTAACAAGAATATAAATAGTTTATGATAAGATCATAAAGGAAGATATTTGAGTTACAAGTTTAGCATAATACCTAAGATTTAAGGAATCTTTCCGTGGATTTGCATGTCCCGAAACACCATAAGATTATGGAGCATTCGAGATATGTAATTAAACCTTGTTTGACATGGTAAGATCGAAGGTGTAATTCATAAAACTGCCATTATATTTTAAAGATTAAAAGCTTTAGAGACTACCGTTTTTCCACTGAAACGAGCTCCATCATAATCCGTTGAATTGACACCATATAAAGTTATGGTTTGGGATAAAACCCAAGTTGTCCTTTCTTAAACATTGGTATGCTATGCATAAGAAAGATGTTTGCAACCAAAATCGGATGAACCTGTCTTTGTATGTTATTTCGAATAACTGTTCCTCCATAACATCGGAGACAAAAATGTTTGTCGCTTAAAACGTCAAGTTTCTTAGAAAAGGAATTTTTCGTGAAAAGTTAAGTGGGAGGACAATAGAACTTTGATAAGGTTAAAAGAACCTTAGCTATATGTGCAAAGTTGCGCAGCACCGAAAAGTGTTCCGGAGGCAGCAACAATGCTCATGGCTCACGTGCCTCAAAGGTTGTGGTCACGGAGGTCTAAGTTCCTATTGAAACAAGTAGGTCGGGTAAACAATCAAATACCAAGATTTGAGGGTTGAATCATTATTTGAGAATAATGAACCGACTACATGCAAAGAAGCGATGATGGGCCCTGACTCCGTCAAATGGCTTGTAGCCATAAAATCCGTGATAGTTCCATATACAAGAAATCAAGCTTTGAGCTTGAAAGACCCTCTGGAAAGGTACAAGACCTTACAGTCATATTTGGATCTATAAAGAAATAGACATGGATGTTTCACATCTATGAAATTATCGACATATCGGGAAAGAGTTCACGACAATGTTTAAAGGTTGACTATGACAAGATCTGATCTTTCATAGCGATATTTAGTCTAGACGGATTAATGTAGCAACCACGACATATAATTTTGTTATGTGTTGAATAAACAAAACAAGTTCTTCTAATAGAATTGTTACCTAGGACATGTGCATAACACGGTCCATAGGGTTTTGTTAATTCAAAGGATGCTAAAAGCATATGCAAACTTCAATGGTTGAAATAAGCATTGCAGAGTTGGAATCTTCACTATGATGAAACTGTTAAAGGAGTTTAAATTCGTCGGAGACGATGAAGATGCTTGCATTTGCAAGAAATTAAGTGGGAGCGCTAAGACATGTTTCTAATACATTATGTGGAAGACATATTGTTGATTGGAAATGATGTATCTTTTATTAACACATGTTAAGAATTTCATCCCGATGAAAGATTTAGGCAAAACCCAAATATTTGGTATCAATATCTATATAGATAGATTGAGACACTAATATGGTTGTGCCGAAAGTACATAGATGATGTATTGAATGAGTTCAATATAGAAACTACAAGAAAGGTTCTTGTCGCACATAAAGGATTGAATGAGTTCAATATTGATGGTATATTCAAGTGTATTGACATTTGGTAAGTGAAACAAACATTCAAGTATAGATTGATACTTTATGTATGAAATCACAAAGAGTAGTTATATCAATCATACTATGATATGTACAAATTAAGATATGTCCTATGCTCTAAATGTTATGAGCATATACCAGAATGATTCATAATATGATCATTGGACGATAGTAAGGATATTCTTATGATCTTGTAAAAGAACTAAGAATATTTTATTTTGTAGAAGTGACAAATAGATGGTTAGTTCATTGTAAAAGTACTACATTGATACTAATTTTGTCACAAAGTACAAATTAAGTTTATCTCAATGTAAACTAAGGGTGGCACAATATAATGGAAAGTAAGTTCCATAATGGATTTGGATGAGTTCCAAAGTTAAGACATTCTGACGGATACTACAACAAAAGGCTAAGTATATGACTGCTATTATAGCAGCTAAAGAGGGCATTTGTGTCAAGTAGTTTATTATAAAACTAGGTGTAGTTCACGGCGGGATAATACTATGAAGATATATTGTACGACAATATTATCAACATGTTTTAACCCTAGAGAACTAAAGGTCTCGCCAAAGGACCAAATTTATACAAAGCCATCTCATTATAGAATGAGTGATGCGTAGAGACGCAAAGACATGCAATTACACACGGACCTGGAAGTGTCAGATCCGGAGATCAGTTGACCACTAGCAATCGTGTACATACGACACCAGAAATCCATAGGTGTTGAATACACAAAGGTTTGAAACTAGATTATTGACTCTAGTGCAAGTGGGAGACTGTTGGAGATATGCCCAAGAGGCAATAATAAAGTGGTTATTATCATATCTTCATACTTATGATAAATGTTTACATACCATGCTATAATTGTATTAAAAGGAAGCATTAATACTTGTGTGATTTGTAAACATAAAAGAGTCCCTAGTAAAGCCTCTTGTTGAACTAGCTTGTTGGTTAATATATGATCATGGTTTCCTGATAATGAACATAGAGATGTTATTAACAATAGGGTCATATCATTAGGAGAATGATGTGATGGACATACTCCTATAGTTAAGCGTAGCATAAAGATCAAGTCATTTAATATAGTTCATTTGCTATATGCTTTCTGATACATAGTAACCTAATTCCTTCGACCATGAGATCATGCTAATCACCATCACCGGAAGGATGCTTTGATGACATCAAACACCACACCATAACTGGGTGGCTATAAAGGTGTCATTGAGTGTTCGGAAAGTATGTGTTGAGGCACATGGATCAATAGTGGGATTTGTCCATCCATATGATGGATAGATATACTCTGGGCCCTCTCGGTGGAATGTGATCCAATTAGCTTGCAAGCATGTGACTGGCTCACAAGGGATCACATATCACGGGAACGAGAAAAGAGTACTTATCGGTAACGAGGTTGAACTAGGTATGCAGAGATACCGACGATCAAAACCTCGGATAAGTGAACTATCATGAGACAAAGGGAAATTGGTATCGTATGTAAGTGGTTCATTCGATCGCAAAGTAATCGTAGAAATATGTGGGAGCCATATGAATTTCCAGATTCCTCTATTGGTTATTGATCGGAGAAGTGTCTCGATCATGTCCGCATAATTCACGAACCGTAGGGAGACACACTTAAGGATTCGATGTTGTTGAGTAGTTATGGAATGATGAGTAAGAGACCGAATGTTGTTCGGAGTCTCGTATGGGATCCGGGATATCACGAGGAGATCTGGAATGGTCCGAAGAATAAGATTCATATAAGGAAAGTCCTGTTTCGGAGTTGGAGAATGATTCCGGTGTTTTCATCGGGAATGTTCTAGAAGGGTCCGGAAGGTCCGGCACTCCGGAGGGGAAGAGTGCATGAATGTGTCATAACAAGTTGGAATGGTTGCATCATGTACTAGGTGTCATCGCTGAGCAAAATAAAGGGATAAATCAAATCCTAGTTTGAAATGTCAAACGCCAATTTGAAAAGTCAAACGGCAAGTTTGCTTGGTGGAGGGAGAGTAGGAAACCTACTTGGGTAGGAAGTCCCACTCCCTCCACCCGCTGGCTAAGGAGGAGGAGTTGGAGGAGGACTCCCTCCTCCTAGGCGCCTCCCTCCCACCTATAAAAGAAGGGGCAGGGGTGCCCCCTCTACCTACACCTCTCTCCACCCAAAAACCCTAGCTCTAGGCGCCACCACCCCTCCAAGTGTTGCCGCCACCTAGGGATCCTCTAGCCGCCGAATTAGGGTTTCTCCAAGACCTAGCCGCTGGCCACACCAAACCCCTTTGGTGCTTCAATCCGTAGATCCCAAAGTCTCTCTCATAGTCCACCATACTCGCTCCGGCTTAAGGCGAAGCCCTGCGAGATCTCCCCTCTACTTCCGGTACCACGCCGTCGTGCTGCCGGAATCGCGAGGAGAGTGCTACAACCTCTGCTGCCTGCTGGAACAAGGGAGAGGAAGGTCTTCGTCGAGTACCGAACGTGTGACCGACTGCGGGAGCACTGACAGAACGCAGCGCCGGAAGGATCGTCTACACGATCTTGAGATCGGCAAGAGTACGACTACATCACCCACGAGAATCCGCTCTTGTTAAACACTTTGGAATCTTCGAGGGTGAGTTATTCCATCGACTCGTTGCTACAATCTAGTAGATAGATCTTGGCTTGTTTGTTTGTATGCGGTAGAATTTTTTTGTTTTCCATGCTACGAACCCCTACATAACATTCTAGTGATCAAATCACTTGCTTGCAAGCTATCCAATGTGATATCACTGAGAGGGCCCAGAGTATATCTATCCATCATCGGGATGAACACATTCCACTCTCGATCCATGGGCCTCAACATAACACTTTATTAGTTCTGAACCCATCTTTATAATCACCCTGTTACGGTGTGACGTTTGATGTTATCAAGAAACTCTTCCGGTGTTAGTGATTGACATGATCTGATGGTCTAAGGATTAGGATCACTTCGTAAGTTGTTATAGCAATATAAACTCAATGACTTTGATCGAAATCCTATACTTCGGATGAATGTTCATCACACCATTACACTAATGTTGTGATCTCGTTATTAACAACATCCAATGTCCATGATCAGGAAACCATGATCATCTTGTTAATCAACGAGCTAGTGTATGAGAGAGGCATAACTAGGAACTTTCTATTTGTTTATTAAACACACATGTATTAATGTTTACGTATTAATACAATTATAGCATGCAAAATAAACATTTATCATATACTTAGAATATACATAATAAACACTTTATTATTGCCTCTCGGGGCATATTCCCTTCATGTTACATTTCCCCTGAAATGCTCCTGCATTCCTTTCTCCAGTTGGATTAGGCTGAATATTTTGAGTAGATAATGACCCCATTATTGGTTCTATTACTCCTGTTGTCGATCCATGAGTGAACTACGGTTTTAAGCAGTTCGTTTTCATGCGATTCTCCACATTGGTAACATACTATCTTAGGTTTTGGACACTCCTTCAAAACGTGGCCCCGAATTCCATAGTTGTGACATATTTTTTGGGTTTTGTATGTCATATGTGGATCCGGAAAATTCTTCGTCATATGTCCTCGGACCTGACCTGTTGGGGTCTGTTCTTGAATTCTCTTTTTCTTTCCTTCAGGTGCAACAATCACATCATCTTCTGATATATGTGCATTATCTACCAATTCCTGGAACTCCTTTGCACGCATAATCCTGAGATGCATCTTCATAATTGCTTGTAGTCCTTTCATGAACTTCTTTTGTCGTTTCGCCTCCCTGTTTACTTTCTCACTAATGTACTTGGATAAACGGTTAAACTCTCGTACATGTTTCATGACTGGAAGATTCTTTTTCTCTAAGGCTTCATTATCCTTCCTTTTCCCATTTTGCCGATGAACAAATTCTTCTCAAAACCTCTTTTTGAACTCAGCCCAGGTATTAACACCTCCTTCCGGGATCACGAACTTGGACTTCTCCCAACACATGGTTGCGGTTCCTGTTAATAGATAAGTTGCATAGCGCACATTTTCTTCATCCTTACATCCCACACTTTTTAGCTTACAGGATGTATCCATTAACCAATTATTCGCCTCCATAGATTCTTCAACCATGGAAAAACTCCAGGGTTTGGTTTCTAAGAATTCCACCAGTTTAACCCTTGGATGTAATTCCTTGAATTGCTTCTCTTGCCTAACCTTTAATGTCTCCTGATAAAACTAGTTCTGCCTCTCAGTTTCAACCTTTCTTACTTCTTACATACTCCTCATATACTGAAGAACTTTTTCATTAGTGGTTAAATACGGCTTTTGATTTGATCCTTCCTTCAGAATTGCCTGGTTAGCCTCCTTTTGTTGTATCACCAACATCTCATGAGCCTTCATCTTCCCAACATTAAAATGATAACTTGCCTCTCCCTCACGCGAACCCATTTTCCCTTCTAGACCTGTACATCAAGTAAGGACTCCATGAAACATCATGCATATGCCCATAAAGTTCAAACTGCATGCACAGACCTAGTCACACAATAAAATCCAACAAATCCAAATATTACCTCTAGCAAACATACATCAAAAGCCTATAGAAACAGTACTTCGAGTAAAACATCTCTTGTACTTAGGCTTTGATGTTATACACTACAATTCTTGATACATATTAGTGTATGGACTTCTACCGTTATATACCTATTTATACGGATCATAATGTTCTTTGTCTCCGAAATTACACCATCTGCCCATTTGCAAAGGGATAACTTTCGACTCTAGAGATAGTTGGTTAAATCACTCTATAACTGGTTATAACTTAATTATCCTTGGAGTTACATACTAAACATGATCCTCACATTTCTGTCCTTTGTTTCTAATCTTAACTTCCCTAAGCACATTTATTATAACAACGAATAATTCTCAAGTTTTAAATAGTTTCATAACCTATATAGATCTACTTGTACTACAAGAATACTGCATTGTCATTCATGCCACTATGGATTTGGCATATTACATGGGGTTAGATAAGCATAACCCTATTTATTACTCTTGATAAGATTTTATTCTTCATATAATAGCTTTTAGTTAAACAAAACATTAGTTACTTCCCCTACCATAACATGTTGTTTAAGGTTTTGTGGCGTACTCCTCTGGTATCTAACACTAGTGTAAATATAATAGCAAAGTCTTACTTCATTTCATGGCTTCTCTTAGTAAGATAACACCATGATTAACTATTCCCTTATGAGGTACTCTGACTTGGTGATATACTACTCTAGTTTAGTTATAGTATAGAATAGTCTAGTAGAAGATATATTGTCTACTTACGAAATACTGGTTAGGTATTTCCTACTACAAATAGTAGATAGGTAACCATTCTATAAGGAAAATAACCCAAAATTTCCACTAAGGTGTGACAAGGTTATTCTCAAGTGAATATTCATCACTTGTATAAGGAAATATGGTGTAGATAAGATGGCTTCCTATAGTCACTATCCAACCTACAGGTTCTACCCATTTACTAGGTTTCCAACCTAAGGTCAAAGCATATGCTCTAATACCAACTGCTGTGACCCAGCATACCACTGCATGATGTAGTACACTATAGTCGTTGACATAACACCAAAAGAACATCGTTCCATCCGCAGTATATCCCTCAGAGTGGTACAACAGAAACATCGCGGGTCCAAGACAACACTTTAAATTACATATTACATATTACAAAAGATCTAGAGAACTTCCTCGAACAGTGAGGAATATTATATAGAAAGAACCATAAAGATCCACTCGGAGTTACTTTAGAAGTACTACTATTAATATATGTATAAGGCTTGAAAGTACTACTATAGTATTGTTCTACAGAAGTAGGTTTTAGATTCTAGGAGTTTTAATTATATTCTACGCTTCAGCTTGTCCTTGATAGCTTCCGGTAAGGTCTTCGATTCCGTTGATCTCCCTCAGATATCTTCAACTCTTTAAATAACTTATTTCCTAGGTACGCCATTGGTTTCTCCGAGATCTAGCAAGGGTAAAGAAGATACGTTGAATACGAGCGTACTCAGCAAGTTCACTAAAGAGAAGTGTTTGATGCACTATCTATAGACACAGATCATAGGTCGTAGGCAATGAAAGTTTTTGAAAACATTTCTTCAAAGGTTGCTTTTATTCTGAAAAGCTATGTCCGTCAGCCGTCAAAGGTTTACCAGAACTTTCATGGATTTCCTTTACTGTCATGTTCCTAGCTTCTTCCTGGAACAGGGATTAACAAGTTACAGTTTTCCACTCTGCAGAGGTGCATTGCTTTACCCATGAGAGATCTTAGCTTTTTTGCACATCCGAGTTATAGGCTCGTTCACACTTCCCTGGTATGAGTCCCAGACTAAGATCCAAGCAAATCACTGTCCTTCTCCGCGACCCCGCATACACCGCAACTGTTGTATGCCCAAACTCAAGGTAGACTTTTCCCCGTATAAAACGGCTATACCTTAGTTGGATACACACAACAACCATTAACACTATAAATATATCTTTTGTAAGCCCAGATCCACTGTAGACTTTTCCCCATATAAAACGGCTATACCCACGATCTGAAACTTACAAATGCCCAGAACAGTGTCCAATGCATGCGAAAGGGAGCCGATCCAGCTGACTTATCCGTCCCATTCCAAATCTCATGGTCAACGCATAATATACGGCACAAGAATCATTGGCGACATTGGTTGTTAAGTCCTAGATGATATACTCCTGAGTAGTGGTATTCCAACTACCAGGATTAATAGATTAGCTGATCACCCTGGATCAGTAACCAATAGTTCACATTATTATCAAAAATAGTATTTTCTAACTTTTTAAAATGCAGGTGATGACAACACTGGATTTGCAAAATACTTTACAGAAAATAATCAAAGGACATGAGCAAGTGTGAACTTTCCTTTTGTGATTGCAATATTATGCACCACGGTCTTCGAGACAATAGAAGATCCAATATCTGAAATCAGCATCATTGGTCTGGTAAGGACTAATGTTTAAAGAAGCAAGATGCCATTATGCGTAAATAATGCTATGCAATTTTATAATTCCCAAAGTGAAATCCTCAGCATTATAAATGAGTTGATCTAAGGTATCTTCTTTAAGATTGGGTTTATTTTTAAGTTTATTTCATAAGTAATGGCATTGATAAGGAACTTAAGTGTTAACAATCCAAAATAAACAAGTAATGATAAAGTAATGTGATTATGATTAGTTGTTATCTGGTGACTAGGATAAAAAGTCCTTGGGTTGAGTTGTTAAGAGCTGAAGGAACTATTATAGACTTGTTTGTGTGAACTGGAAAAAAGAATAACATTTGAAGAAACTAGTGTTTAGTTAAGGTTAATCAGTATTGAGGGTTATTTAGGTTTTACATTAGGGTTTGTGAGGGTTACGAATGATGTTGAGTTATGATGTTTCAATTGATGATACAAGTGACCAAAGTTAACTTTAAAAACATGAATAAACTTCAAGTGAGATGTCTATGATTGTTTACTCAGCAAGGGGAAAGCTGAGGATCCCCCATGGATGCACAGAACGCCACGTGATCTGGAGTTTGTCCGGGCGTTCCCTCTAGACGCTTCACGACGAGTATTTGCCCGGGGCCTAATGGGGAAATGAACAAGGTGTAGGTTTCCTTGTCTGAAAATTCTATGCAGCGGAAGCACAACTCTTTCTTGCCGAATAGCCACCGGGAACATGTATCTAGCTAGTCGGAGACCATGGGGATAAATTCTAGAGGGGGAGAGAGATCCTTCACGAGGAGGTGTGAGTGAGAAGTGAGGAGGAGGGTGCCTTTTATAGGAGAGGGGGGGAACCCCAAGGGGATGGCCGGCACATGGGGCTGCCCCCTTGACCTCCCCTCATTCATGTGGGTGGACACTCCACTCATAAAAATCTCTTCAATTCCCTCCACTCAAAATCCCACTCAAAATTGCTATTAAATTTCCACCAAATTTAATGCAAACTCTCATTAAATAAAACTCCTTTTATTTATTCAGAATTTTGTCAATTACTTTAATGAAAAACATTCACATATAACCCCTTGCTAGTATTTCATTTCACATACAAAAACACTTTCTGCAATTTCACCCGAAAACCTGTTTCGGTATCTAGTGAAATAAATTCATGCGCTTGTTATTCTATTCGGCATGAAATTTTTGCTCCAGTTGGATGTCGGTGTATCTTAAGTGTGTCACCCTATGGTTCGTGAATAATGTGGACATAATCGAGACCCCTCTCAGATCAATAATCATAAGCGAGATCTGGAGACCCATACTGACTCCCACACATTCAACGATGACTTTCTTGTGATCGTCGGAACCTTTTATGCTAGTATCTTAATCCCTTTGTTTCGCGATATATTACATGTCCGAGATTTGATCATCGGTATCTCCATACCTAGTTTGATCTCGTTACTGACATGCACTCTTTTCTCGTTCCCGTGATATAACATGTTGGAGATATGCCCAAGAGGCAATAATAAAGTGGTTATTATCATATCTTCATACTTATGATAAATGTTTACATACCATGCTATAATTGTATTAAAAGGAAGCATTAATACTTGTGTGATTTGTAAACATAAAAGAGTCCCTAGTAACGCCTCTTGTTGAACTAGCTTGTTGGTTAATATATGATCATGGTTTCCTGATCATGAACATAGAGATGTTATTAACAACAGGGTCATATCATTAGGATAATGATGTGATGGACATACTCCTATAGTTAAGCGTAGCATAAAGATCAAGTCATTTAATATAGTTCATTTGCTATATGCTTTCTGATACATAGTAACCTAATTCCTTCGACCATGAGATCATGCTAATCACCATCACCGGAAGGATGCTTTGATGACATCAAACACCACACCGTAACTGGGTGGCTATAAAGGTGGCATTGAGTGTTCGGAAAGTATGTGTTGAGGCACATGGATCAAGAGTGGGATTTGTCCATCCATATGACAGACATATATACTCTAGGCCCTCTCGGTGGAATTTCATCCAATTAGCTTGCAAGCATGTGACTGGCTCACAAGGGATCACATATCACGGGAACGAGAAAAGAGTACTTATCGGTAACGAGGTTGAACTAGGTATGTAGAGATACCGACGATCAAAACCTCGGATAAGTGAACTATCGTGAGACAAAGGGAAATTGGTATCGTATGTAAGTGGTTCATTCGATCGCAAAGTAATCGTAGAAATATGTGGGAGCCATATGAATTTCCAGATTCCTCTATTGGTTATTGATCGGAGAAGTGTCTAGATCATGTCCGCATAATTCACGAACCATAGGGAGACACACTTAAGGATTCGATGTTGTTGAGTAGTTATGGAATGATGAGTAAGAGACCGAATGTTGTTCGGAGTCTCGGATGGGATCCGGGATATCACGAGGAGATCCGGAATGGTCCGGAGAATAAGATTCATATAAGGAAAGTCCTGTTTCGGAGTTGGAGAATGATTCCGGTGTTTTCATCGGGAATGTTCTAGAAGGGTCCGGAAGGTCCGGCACTCCGGAGGGGAAGGGTGCATGAATGTGTCATAACAAGTTGGAATGGTTGCATCATGTACTAGGTGTCATCGCTGAGCAAAATAAAGGGATAAATCAAATCCTAGTTTGAAATGTCAAACGCCAATTTGAAAAGTCAAACGGCAAGTTTGCTTGGTGGAGGGAGAGTAGGAAACCTACTTGGGGAGGAAGTCCCACTCCCTCCACCCGCCGGCCAAGGAGGAGGAGTTGGAGGAGGACTCCCTCCTCCTAGGCGCCTCCCTCCCACCTATAAAAGAAGGGGCAGGGGTGCCCCCTCTACCTACACCTCTCTCCACCCAAAAACCCTAGCTCTAGGCGCCACCACCCCTCCAAGTGTTGCCGCCACCTAGGGATCCTCTAGCCGCCGAATTAGGTTTCTCCAAGCCCTAGCCGCCGGCCACACCAAACCCCTTTGGTGCTTCTAATCCGTAGATCCCAAAGGCTCTCTCATAGTCCACCATACTCGCTCCGGCTTAAGGCGAAGCCCTGCGAGATCTCCCCTCTACTTCCGGTACCACGCCGTCGTGCTGCCGGAATCGCGAGGAGAGTGCTACAACCTCCGCTGCCTGCTGGAACAAGGGAGAGGAAGGTCTTTGTCGAGTATCGAACGTGTGACCGACTACGGGAGCGCTGCCGGAACGCAGCGCCGAAAGGATCGTCTACACGATCTTGAGATCGGCAAGAGTACGACTACATCACCCACGAGAATACGCTCTCGTTAAACACTTTGGAATCTTCGAGGGTGAGTTATTCCATCGACTCGTTGCTACAATCTAGTAGATAGATCTTGGCTTGTTTGTTTGTATGCGGTAGAAATTTTTTGTTTTCCATGCTATGAACCCCTACATAACATTCTAGTGATCAAATCACTTGCTTGCAAGCTATCCAATGTGATATCACCGAGAGGGCCCAGAGTATATCTATCCATCATCGGGATGAACACATTCCACTCTCGATCCATGGGCCTCAACATAACACTTTATTAGTTCTGAACCCATCTTTATAATCACCCTGTCACGGTGTGATACTATGGTAGTATAGTGGAGTCTATCATCTATATGCATTTGGCTAAGTGGAGCTTAGGCTTGCATTGCTCAAAAATATATTTTTCCTTATCATTTGAAAACACTAAGTTTTTGCTTGACAAAATAATCTTTCCCAAGGCAACTCCCAATCAAAGATTGAAGATCCTTTAACCCTTGTTCAACCACAAGTTTTTAACTTTGAAATTTGAATGATGAGATTCTTGATTGCTTCCATGTCTTGATGCTCAAATTGTCCTTTACCAGGGACATGGCTAAGTACTTAGATTTTACACCCTGCAGAGGTTGTGCACTTTCCCCACAAGACTTGGTTTACCAAGACAAGATCTTTCAGAAGCCTTCCCTTAGACCAAAATGGACGCGTTCCAACCTATCAAACTCTACCACCAACTGTCCATATGGCTAAGTTCTTGCAACCTATATGATCCAGGCAAAGCCCATAATGCCAAGTGGCTGCACTTGAAGCTTCTCAACTTTTGACATCTCAAATCTCTTTGTTCCTGGGTGGCCATCCACAAGTGAGATACACAAGGTCAACCATAAACATGGGCCTTGTGAACCACTCAACCAAAAACCACCAAGCAATTACCATTCCACCCAGGTGATTCATTAACTTAGTTGTTTTATTAAACAAAAACACAAGTCCTCAGACTTAGAAATTTTTCCATAATATGAATGTATATTCCACCCTTGTTTTCTATTATCTAAGCTAAGCTTGATAGTAGTAGGAATCTTAACTTAGGAAAATTTCTACTAAGGTTTCATCTACTAGGTTTTCCTATAGCAAGGTTTATACTTAGCAAAATTCCATGCAAGTTTTACTTAGAGAAATCACTAATGCATAGTGAAAGTAATGGGACAAAGTATGAAGCATCACTTGCCTTTTTGGTAGAGGGTATAAGTTCGCTCCTTGTCCTTGCAACAATCACACTCTTCAAGTCACTACAATTCAATCAAGCAAGGCACAAACTCAATCTACCAATCAAGCAAAACATCACATAAAATGACAAAGTCAAAGTAATGCATGCAAGCATGCCAAGCTTTGTTTTGTTTGAAAAAGTGGTTCCTAATGGGTCATGAACATTTGAAAACACCTAATGGTCATTTTATAAAGTGGCCAAGTCATTTGCAAAAGATTTCACTTCATAAACCATTTTTCAAAACAAAGTATCATTCTATGTGGTGTAGAAATATTTTTACGAAGGCATTAATCTATAGGGTTCACAAAATATGTTTTCAAACCATAAAACTTGGTGTTTAGGGTCAGAGAGTTTTAAACAAAACATTTCCCAAAGGTTTTCCTTCAAAACCATTTTTAATAAATAAACCACATTTCTATTTGACTAGAAATGGTTTTAAATCAAAGAATCATTATTTTGTTTCACCAAATACATTTTTGAAACCACAAAATGTTTCCTACGGTCAGTAGGTTCAAATCAATCCAATTGCCAAAGATTTTATCCCCAAAAACATTTTTGAACAATTTTGACAATCTAAACAAGCATACAAATGTTTCTGCAAAAACAAATATTTTTCCAGAAGCTTTTTACTAAACAAAAGGCATGGTTGGCTAGGGCTTGTTCCACTGATTCCATTGATATAAAGTTTGCAAAATTTGGACGTGTGGATCAAAAGTTATACCAATTACAAATTTGCATTCTAATCAGATCAAAAATCTGTTTTAAATCGAATCCAGTCCACGTGGCTGTTTCTGATTGGACAATAACGATTCACTCGGATCGGCTACGGGGTGCGTTGGATCTAACTGAAAACGTGCGGCACAGATGGACGCGTACCTTTTCGATTGGATCTAATCCTAGCCAGATGTTTTGCATCCTACGGCTCCTGACACACTAGCCAAAACCTGGCGGCGCTCAACGGTGGCTGGCGGCGGCGACGCGCTGCTGGCGGTGCTACGGAGGCTACAGGAAGCGAGGGAGTGGACGGATAGGCTCACCGGGTTCGCAAGGGTGCAGAGAAGCTCGGCGTGGTCGTAATAGTCCAAGGGGCGCACGGTGATGTCAGGGATTTCTCGCCGGAGTTGCTGCGAGCGGCGGGTGCCTCTGGAGGTTGTCGGGGATGGAGTTGCAGGTCGCGCTGAGGCAAGTGGAAGGAAGCATTAGATGCGTACGAGCATGGGGAGTAAGGAAGTGTCATTGAGAGGGCTCGAGGCGGTCTGGCTTACCAGGGAGACTTCGCCGGAGTAGGCGCGTCGTCGGTGGTGCTCAGATGTTGACGAAGCTGAACGTATAGAGTGGTCGCGGCCAAGCAGTTAACGCTGGGAGGTACGCCAGGCGATGCAGAACAAGCTCGCGTGCAGAGGGAGTTGAAGGGCAGCAAGGTGTGGCTGGAATTTGTCAGGGAGTTCGTCGGCGACAGGGGCAGTTTGGGCTTGCGATTCGAGCAGCCTGGTGGCGATGAGGAGTTGGCGTTTGAGGGGAATGATAGAGGGAGGAGAGGCGCTTATGAGGCGAGGTCGCAGGGCTGATTTAACTGGCGCGTTAACGCGAATTGACGCCGATAAATTCCGCCAGAAACGGTCGAGGAGGGAGGCGTTGTTACCGCGGGTGAGGACGATGAACAGGAGGGGTGGGGTCGGCTGGTCAGCGAGAGAGGGGGAGAGGAAATAAGGTCCACCAGTCAGTGAGGGTGCGGGTTCAAAACTGGGTGCAAAACGTTTTTCTTCGGGAGAGAGGAGCTGGGCTAACTGGGCTGTTTGGGCTGGCCGGCTGGGCTGGCTTGTTTCTCTCTTTTTTTAATTCAGTATTCTTTTTCTTTTTCTAATTGATTTTCTGTTTTGAATTTCAATCAAACCAATCAATCAACAAATCAAATCAAACATTCACCAAACTTTGCAATTTGAATTTGGTTCTGTTTAACAACATAAACCAATTCCCAAAATAAAATAATATAATTTTATTCTTTTTAGGATCTATTTAATAATTAAATAAAATAGACCTTAATTATTAATTCAAAATAGGTTTTGATTTATTTAATAAAATCTCCATTTGAAAACTAAATTTTATCAAAACCAAATCAGTAAGTTTTATTTGAAAATATAAGATACTTGGAAAACTTGTTTAAAATAAAATAACATTTTATTTTAGGGTCCATTAATAATTAAATACAATGGACCTTAGTCATTAAATCAAATAGGATTTTTTTTATTAAAAACTTTATTTTGAAATCTAAAATAAAACCAAAACACTTCAGTAGGTTTTATTTGAGAATATAAAATACTTGGAAAACTTATTTAAAATAAATAAATAAGTTTTAGTGTTTATTTAAAATAGTAAAACCTTTTTATTTTTAATAAACTTGGATATTAAATCCTAATTATTTTACTTAAACAAACCTTTACTATTTTTATCAAAGCAAAACATTTTATTTCAAAAGCTTGGCCAAGGTTTAATTTGGCTCTATAAAATAACCTTTAATTATAAATCCACCTTTTCTTTTGAAAACCAAAACCTTTTATAAAAAGATCCAAAGTAGTGATTTTATATATTTTTATTTCTCTTTATTAAATGTTTAACTTTTTAAATCCCTTTAGGATTTATCTTGATCAAAATAGGTTTTGAATGTTTCAAATTGGAATCAAAAAGTTTCTTCTCACCTTGAAAATCAACAAAGTTTTATTTTATTCATTTATTTTTCACACTACAAGATTTGGAAAATCTTGGGATGTGACATTTCCCTTCTAGACCTGTACATCAAGTAAGGACTCCATGAAACATCATGCATATGCCCATAAAGTTCAAACTGCATGCACAGACCTAGTCACACAATAAAATCCAACAAATCCAAATATTACCTCTAGCAAACATACATCAAAAGCCTATAGAAACAGTACTTCGAGTAAAACATCTCTTGTACTTAGGCTTTGATGTTATACACTACAATTCTTGATACATATTAGTGTATGGACTTCTACCGTTATATACCTATTTATACGGCTCATAATGTTCTTTGTCTCCGAAATTACACCATCTGCCCATTTGCAAAGGGATAACTTTCGACTCTAGAGATAGTTGGTTAAATCACTCTATAACTTTTTTTTCCATACAATCCACCAGGAAGAGGGATCGGGTTCCATTATCATCAGACAACGGAACAACAACCACACACACATCAACGTAGTACTGACCCACCTAGGGGGTCAAACAAGATTCAAGAGGTCCAAATTACACACCAAACAAACTAAACAGATAGAAAGAAGGAGGCTGGAGACGCAAGAACACCGCCCTCAGGCTAGTGGGGAACAGTACTATCAAACACAGGCAAGAAGCTAACAGACCAAAACGAAGAAAGGCCACGTGAGATGCCAACACCGTCTTCTCGCAGCCCAGTCCTTTTTTCAAGTTCTCCTTCTTTTCTCCCGCCCCCTTTCCAGTTCCGGAGCTTCATGAGCATGACCTCCAGGGATTGCAGGCAGTCCCAGAAAAGGAACAGGAGCCACATCCATAGCTGCCGCATCAGCCAGCGCATTCTGTTGCAAAGTATCCGCTCCAGCTTGCAACACCGCCCGGTCATTCTCCCCATGTAGCCCTGCCCAATAACGAATGAACACACAAGCATATATAATCAAATCAACTGGCGAGTTAATGAGTTTTTTTCAAAACAGGCCCTATTCCTGAGCTTCCAAATAGCCTAGCAGATTGCAGCCACCACCGTAATCTGCACATTCCTGCTAACACCCACATACTGCGAAGCCCACCAAAAGTATTGAGAAAAGGACCCAGGCCTATTCGCGGCACCAATATCTCTGGCAACTACCCCCCAAACGTATCTAGCTGCCACACAAGAAAAGAACAAGTGACCAATGCTCTCATCCTCATTACAAAACCTGCAAGTAAAATCTCCTACCCAATTCTTCCTCCTCATGTTGTCTTTGGTGAGAATAGCATTGTGCCAGATGAGCCACAGCCAAATTTTAATCTTCAGGGGAATTTTAGCTTTCCACAGATGCTTAAAACTTCTATCAATCCCAACATTCGACAGATGTGTGTACATTGACTTAACAGAGAACTTGCCAGATTTATTCCACATCCACACTGGCCTGTCTTTTTCCTAATTCAAATTCACCTCAGACAGCAACTTTCTCATTTGTTCCTGATGATTCAACCCATCAGTATCCAGCCATCTCCTAAAAGAACATCTCCAGCCTTTTCTTGCCATATCAGCCACAGTGATCATTTGATTCTGGCAAATATCAAATAAATCAGGGAACCTATCCTTCAAAGGTGTATCCAGGCACCAAGCATCATGCCAGAAGTCAGTCAACTCCCCATTACCAATCCTCATTCTCCTACCAGACAAATAAAGATCCCTGATCTTAATCAAATCATGCCGACATGGAGAATCATTCTGTCTGTGTTTCACAGTACTGATCCCACCTTTTTTCAAATATTTCTTCCTCACAAAAACTTGCCATGGACCTTCCTCAGCTTCGAGGCGCCACCACCACTTACACAACAAACAAATGTTAAAAAGCCTAATGTTTTTAATCCCCAGTCCACCCTTTTTCCTGGGCCTACACACATACTTCCATTTAACCAGATGATATTTCTTTTTCCCCACCTTCCCATACCAAAAGAAAGCTCTAGTCAGTTTCTCAATTTCTTCCACATTTGACTTATGTAGAAGAAACATAGTCATGGGGTAAACAGCCACACTAGAAACACAAGCAGTGATTTTAACATGTCTCCCTCCCAGGGATAAAGCCCCCCCCCCCCATCCAACCATCTAACTTTTTCTTCAACCTGTCACCAATAAAGCTCATCTCAGCCACTGAGCATCTCCTGCTACAAACCGGCAACCCCAAATATTTGATTGGCCAACTACCCTTCTGACAGTTGAACATTTCAGCATAATTGGATAGTTTATCCTCATCATCTAACACCATCATCACCTCACTCTTCTCAAAGTTAATCTTGAGACCAGACATGGATTCAAACAAATACAGCAGCAGTTTCAAGTTTCTAGCCCCCTCAGGATCATCTTTAATAAACAGGATGGTATCATCAGCATATTGCAAAATAGCAATCCCTTTATCAAACAAATTATCAACCAATCCTGTAAACAACCCACCAGCCTCTGCATTAAGCACCATCTTAGCCAAACATTCCCCTGCCAAATTGAATAAAAAAGGAGAAAAGGGGTCTCCTTGCCTAACCCCTTTATAGCTGCCAAAGTAAGGACCAGTTTCCCCATTCACCTTAACACTGAGAGTACCCTGAGTCACAACACTTTTTAACCAAATCATCCAATCTTCACTAAAACCTTTCTGCCTACAACAGTAAAACAAAAAGTCCCAGTTGACCTTGTCATAAGCTTTCTCAAAGTCAATTTTTAAAACCACACCCTGCTGCTTCTGGCTTTTCGATTCTTTCAAGATCTCATGTAGCAAAGTCACCCCATCTGCAATAAACCTCCCTTTAATAAAAGTAGTCTGGCAAGTGTCAATTAGTTTCCCCATTACAGGCTCAGTTCTAACCGTCAGAGTCTTAGTAAAAATCTTAAACAACACCTGGAGCAGACAAATAGGTCTATACTTCTGGATCCTATCAGCATCATCACCCTTGGGCAGCAGAGTAATCACACCATAATTAATACTCCTCAAATCAATCCTATGAGCAAAAAAATCATCAAACACAGCCATAAAATCTGTTTTTATAATCGCCCAACAATGCTGATAGAATTCAATAGGAATCCCATCAGGACCAGCAGCTTTATTTTTCTCCATCTGATCAATAACCTCTTTAACCTATTTCTCAGTAAAAGGAACCCCCATATTTTCCCTATCCTCATCATTAAGCTTCTCCCAGTCCTGCCAATTATCATCTGCAAGCCTAATAGAGAACCCACCAGCAGGACCAAACAAGGATTTATAATAACTAGTAGCATGCTGCAAGAGATCATGAGTCCCCTGAATCTCATTCTCCCCATCTTTCATTGAAAAGATCATTTTATTTCTCCTTACCCCATTAGCAATCCTATGAAAATATTCAGTATTATTATCACCTCTAAGCAGCCAATTGTCCCTCGATCTCTGCTGCCAAAATCTCTCCTCATTCTCATACACCTCTAGCTACTCCTTCTGAATAACTGCTTTTCTTTTAAGTTGTTCAGCAGTAAGCAAAATCAACTCAATATTTTCAAGCTCCTGAAGCTCCTCCACCAACCTCTTCTTCTTTTTTTATCCTCACCCCTTAAATGAGCACCCCATCCTTTCAAATCATTTCTGACACTCTTAAGTTTTTTCTGCAACCTATCAAGACTGTTCTTACCATTCACACGTTTTTTCCAAACTTTTTCCACCCTGTTCAAAAAATCATCACACTGTAACCAACCTTTTTCAAATCTGAATTCCCTGCCACCTGTTTCCTGCCCTTCCATAGTATCCAGAATCAAAGGACTATGATCAGAAACTTCTCTAGACAACTTGTGCACCGTAGTAAGAGGAAACAACTTTTCCCATTCTTTACAAACTAAGATTCTATCCAACTTCTCCAAAGTCAGATTTTTCTGGTTGTTGGACCAAGTAAACTGCCCTCCAGACATGAGGATCTCCCTTAAGCCATAAGCATTAATAATCGAATTAAACATGTGCCCCCACCTATTCAACGAGTGACCCTTGTTTTTCTCAGAAGCACACCTGATCACATTAAAATCGCCACCCACCAACAAAGGAATAGTTTGATCCTGACAAACCTCAGCTAATTCTAACAAAAACTCCTCTTTATTCTCCTCTTGAGCAGCCCCATACACTATCACCAAATTCCACTGAATTTGTTTCAAAACATCAAACACCTTCATCTTAACATGAAATTTACCCACAGACACATCAAGTTGAGTCAATTTAGAGGAACGTAGGCCCCCCAAAATTCCTCCAGACCTTCCCACAGAAGGCAGCCAACTCCAAGAGAATTGATTCATAGGATCAATCCTCCTGAAAAAAGCATCAGAATAGTCTTTCTTAATAGTTTCCTGTAAACCAATAAAATCCACCCTCTCCTGTCTCAGCAGATTGTTCAAATAAGCACTTGCACCCTTCTTTCCCACACCTCTAATATTCAAAATAACACCTATCATAATACATATTTTCTCTCTCTTGTTCCAGTCACAACACCACTCATAGGGTGATAGTTGTGAACCTTCACAGCAGCAGCCTTTAACTTTCTCTCCCTCATAACAGAACCAGTTCTCAACTTTTTCTTTTGTTTCCTAGAAACCACAGGAGTAAATTCCTCCTCATCATTACTAGCATACTTCCAGTCCAGAAACAAAACCTTCTCATTCAAATCAGCCTCACATTCATTCTCTACCTGTCTCCTATCCTGTAAACTATGTCTAGCAATTTCTAACTCTTTCAAAGAATTAATATGTTCCAAAGATATAGAAGAAGCATCTACCCCCATCTCCAACGCTCTATGCATAATGATATCATCATCCAAAGCAGCAAAAGAATTGTGCAAAGTTAAATTTGTACCTGATAAATCTCTAGGAGGTTGCTGAGCCAAATGCCCTTCAGCCATGTTTCTAGCACCACCTTGATCAGCCACCCTTCAACTCCTTCTTATACCTTGCTCTTCCACACCAGCCACCTGTTCAGATTGAGAACCCACACTTTCCTGAGTAGAGCCATCAGGTTGAGACAGGTCAAAAACCACCACTTCTTGGTCTTGATTGACAACCTCCATGTCTTGAGCACCCTCCATCACAGACCCCCCATCAATCCTTTTTTTCCACTATCAGAGGAAGAACCAAAAGAAGTATCAGTAGATACACTATCATCTTTTGCCTGGGCACCCTCATCTTGTTCATCCCCCTCTTCCAGCAAATGGCCATACTGCTTCATAAGCTCATAGTGTTTGTCAGTGCTCCTATCTTTCAACAGACCCCTGATAAAATCATCAAACCTCTAAGGGCCAGCAACAATCTCAGTACTGGAATCTTTAACTACAGTAGATGACAAGTTCTGTAAAACCTCCATGTGAACACCACCCAAACCATAACCATCAGACACAGTTTCCTGAGCACCAACTTGCAGTCCCACATCAGCTGTTCTGGTTTGAGTACCTATCTCACCACCACCACCATTACCACCTGCTACGTTTTCTCTGATAACAATTCCCCTTGAACGACCATCACCTCCAGCGCTAGCCCAGATGTTAGCCATTTTAGTCCCAAAAGAAATCCCCCTAGAATCCTCCTGCTCCACCACAACCTGTTTACCTTTGTCTAACACAGCTTCACTAGTACCATCACCACCATGTTGACGACCCCCAGCACCCCCACCACTACCTGCACCAGGAACAGTTCTTTGCCCACTATCAGCATCAGGCCTCCTATGCTCAGCTTCACCCACATTCTCCTTATCCAGCCTATCATCACCATCCTGTCCATCAATTCCCATAGCAGAAGGTAAGGTGGACACAACATCAGGAGCAAAAATCTCCCTAGTGTATTTGAATTCATAAATTCCACCCTGCATCTCCCCCCTTCTGGTGTTAGGAACCAGAGAAACATCCAGACAAGCAATCTTCACCCTTACATAGGCCAAGTTCCTCAAACTGTTCCTGTCCAGGGCCACAGGCTTGCCCACCAAAGAAGCAACATAGAAGACAGTTGATTTTTCCCTGTATTTCATAGGGATACCAACAATCCTAAACCATGCCTCCTCCAACCAGTCAACAGGTTGCAGGTCCCCATTCCACTTAGATAATTGGATAACAGCATCAGGGATTGTTTTCATGAATACTTTCCCAAAGTGGAAATCATCAATGGATCTGGCAGAAGGAAATCTCATCAAAAATTCCACATCATTAATAGACCTAGCATTAAACCTCCATCCAGATCCCAAAGCATCAGCCCACATTTGAAATTCCTTCTCCAAATCTTTTCCAGAAACATCACCTCTAACCACACTTATATGAGCATAATGTAGCTGCTCCATAGACTGAACATTTGATTCCACCACAGGAATAGAATGAAAGCCCTGCTCAAAATCAGTACTACCAAAGAAAAGAGGAACATACTCCCAAGGTTTCCTCTCTTGACAGACCAAAATGCTATGATCCTTCCCACAGTTGTCACACATAACTTCTTCCTGAATCACATCTAGCAACTGCACATCCCCAGGACCTCCAGCCATATTACCATCTCTCGGCATACTCACTACTGGTGGTGGTACAGAGGACCCCACCAGAGTAGTAGCAACAGCATCAGACTGAGTAACTGACAAAATCTGAGACAAATTCACAGGGCGAGCCCCCCCCCCCCCAGCAGGCACATTAACAGAGGTAGACGCCGAAGTGTTCAAACCAGAAACAGATCGAGTCACAGGGACAGAAGTGTTCATCACAACCCTAGGGATATTAACCTGCTCAACTGTACGAGCAAAAACCGGCTCCCCCCTCCTAGGGTTCGAATCAGAGTTACCTGATCTGCCTGGGAACGACGAAGCAGTGGCATCTGACCCAGATCCTTGCTGCATCTCCGGACGGTGACTCCAACGGCCCCGATTGCGAGCCTGCTCTGCTTCACGACGGCGAGCCTCCGACAGCGCCCTTTCCCGTGCCATGGCCTCCCTGCGTTGATCCTCCAACCTGGCCTCAATCTCCGCCTGCCTCAACTCGTCCCTGTGCCTCGCATCCTGACGCCGTGCTTCCTCGTGACGCCGCTCCTGCTCGCGGATCCAGCCACTTTCCCTATGATCCTCTTCCAAACCCCTACGATCGACAGGGAAACGACCTTGTCCATACCCAGATCCGAATCTGCTCGCATAGGGACCAGATCGGACTGGAGGACGAGAAGGGGAACCACGCCCACCGCGAAACCGCCGATCCATATCAGATTCCGCAGCCACAACCTGAGCAAACGATCTGCAATCCCCCGAAGCAACTCCGCTCCACTTCACCGGAGAAACAGCACGCGGCGATGATGGGTGGAGAACTGGAGGCTCCCGGACGAACACCACACCACACACACCACGAGATCTGGAAATGGCGAGAGGGGAAACGGCTCCCGATCTAGGGTTAGAGAAAACGCGAAGTGGGGATGAAACTGACTGGAGATCGTGCTCCGACGTACTAGTACCCCGCACCTCACCTGGCAGGTGGCCCTCCTCCAGCGAAGCCCCACCGTTAGCGCCCGCAGCTCTCCTGCAACCACCGAGCCGTATCACCCGGCACGTACGCGCATAGGGCGACGCACCGGCGACACCGTGAGGAACCGCCCCCTGCACCACCACCGTTGGACCCACGAGGACGTGCCAACCTTCGTGTACCAGACGCGCCCCGTACGAAATTTCTACCAACGAACACCAACTCGCCAGGATCTGCCCCGAGACATCACGTAGCGACACCTGTCCCGAAATCTCCCTCGAGATCAGGCCCCGTCGGCAAGGACTGATCGAAGCCCCAGCCACCTCTCTGATTATGGCCCTCCAACTCCCGAGCAAACCACGTTGATCACCGGAAAAAACCGCCGCCGTGGAAGTAGGAAGGAGAGGAGAGGAGGAGAGAGAAGCCATCCGTATCGTGCAAGTGTTAGCTTGCATAAATGTCAATATCTAAATCACTCTATAACTGGTTATAACTTAATTATCCTTGGAGTTACATACTAAACATCATCCTCACATTTCTGCCCTTTGTTTCTAATCTTAACTTCCCTAAGCACATTTATTATAACAACGAATAATTCTCAAGTTTTAACTAGTTTCATAACCTATATAGATCTACTTGTACTACAAGAATACTGCATTGTCATTCATGCCACTATGGATTTGGCATATTACATGGGGTTAGATAAGCATAACCCTATTTATTACTCTTGATAAGATTTTATTCTTCATATAATAGCTTTTAGTTAAACAAAACATTAGTTACTTCCCCTACCATAACATGTTGTTTAAGGTTTTGTGGCGTACTCCTCTGGTATCTAACACTAGTGTAAATATAATAGCAAAGTCTTACTTCATTTCATGACTTCTCTTAGTAAGATAACACCATGATTAACTACTCCCTTATGAGGTACTCTGACTTGGTGATATACTACTCTAGTTTAGTTATAGTATAGAATAGTCTAGTAGAAGATATATTGTCTACTTACGAAATACTGGTTAGGTATTTCCTACTACAAATAGTAGATAGGTAACCATTCTATAAGGAAAATAACCCAAAATTTCCACTAAGGTGTGACAAGGTTATTCTCAAGTGAATATTCATCACTTGTATAAGGAAATATGGTGTAGATAAGATGGCTTCCTATAGTCACTATCCAACCTACATGTTCTACCCATTTACTAGGTTTCCAACCTAAGGTCAAAGCATATGCTCTGATACCAACTGCTGTGACCCAGCATACCACTGCATGATGTAGTACACTATAGTCGTTGACATAACACCAATAGAATATCGTTCCATCCGCATTATATCCCTTAGAGTGGTACAACAGAAACATCGCGGGTCCAAGACAACACTTTAAATTACATATAACATATTACAAAAGATCTAGAGAACTTCCTCGAACAGTGAGGAATATTATATAGAAAGAAACATAAAGATCCACTCGGAGTTACTTTAGAAGTACTACTATTAATATATGTATAAGGCTTGAAAGTACTACTATAGTATTGTTCTACAGAAGTAGGTTTTAGATTCTAGGAGTTTTAATTATATTCTAAGCTTCAGCTTGTCTTTGATAGCTTCCGGTAAGGTCTTCGATTCTGTTGATCTCCCTCAGATATCTTCAACTCTTTAAGTAACTTATTTCCTAGGTACGCCATTGGTTTCTCCGAGATCTAGCAAGGGTAAATAAGATACGTTGAGTACGAGCGTACTCAGCAAGTTCACTAAAGAGAAGTGTTTGATGCACTATCTATAGCCACAGATCATAGGTCGTAGGAAATGAAAGTTTTCGAAAACATTTCTTTAAAGGTTGCTTTTATTCTAAAAAGCTATGTACGTCAGCCGTCAAAGGTTTACCAGAACTTTCATGGAGTTCCTTTACTGTCGTGTTCCTAGCTTCTTCCTGAAACAGGGATTAACAAGTTACAGTTTTCCACTCTGCAGAGGTGCGTTGCTTTACCCATGAGAGATCTTAGCTTTTTTGCACATCCGAGTTATAGGCTCGTTCACACTTCCTTGGTATGAGTCCCAGACTAAGATCCAAGCAAATCACTGTCCTTCTCCGCGACCCCGCATACACCGCAACTGTTGTATGCCCAAACTCAAGGTAGACTTTTCCCCGTATAAAACGGCTATACCTTAGTTGGATACACACAACAACCATTAACACTAGAAATCTATCTTTTGTAAGCCCAGATCCACTATAGACTTTTCCCCATATAAAACGGCTATACCCACGATCTGAAACTTACAAATGCCCAGAACAGTGTCCAATGCATGCGAAAGGGAGCCGATCCAGCTGACTTCTCCGTCCCATTCCAAATCTCATGGTTAATGCATAATATACGGCACAAGAATCATTGGCGACATTGGTTGTTAAGTCCTAGATGATATACTCCTGAGTAGTGGTATTCCAACTACCAGGTTTAATAGATTAGCTGATCACCCTGGATCAGTAACCAATAGTTCACATTATTATCAAAAATAGTATTTTCTAACTTTTTAAAATGCAGGTGATGACAACACTGGATTTGCAAAATACTTTACAGAAAATAATCAAAGGACATGAGCAAGTGTGAACTTGCCTTTTGTGATTGCAAGATTATGCACTCACGGTCTTCGAGACAATAGAAGATCCAATATCTGAAATCAGCATCATTGGTCTGGTAAGGACTAATGTTTAAAGAAGCAAGATGCCATTATGCGTAAATAATGCTATGCAATTTTATAATTCCCAAAGTGAAACCCTCAGCATTATAAATGAGTTGGTCTAAGGTATCTTCTTTAAGATTGGGTTTATTTTTAAGTTTATTTTAAGTAATGGCATTGATAAGGAACTTAAGTGTTAACAATCCAAAATAAACAAGTAATGATAAAGTAATGTGATTATGATTAGTTGTTATCTGGTGACTAGGATAAAAAGTCCTTGGGTTGAGTTGTTAAGAGCTGAAGGAACTATTATAGACTTGTTTGTGTGAAGTGGCAAAAAGAATAACATTTGAAGAAACTAGTGTTTAGTTAAGGTTAATCAGTATTGAGGGTTATTTAGGTTTTACATTAGGGTTTGTGAGGGTTACGAATGATGTTGAGTTATCATGTTTCAATGGATGATACAAGTGACCAAAGTTAACTTTAAAAACATGAATAAACTTCAAGTGAGATGTCTATGATTGTTTATTCAGCAAGGGGAAAGCCGAGGATCCCCCATGGATGCACAAAACGCCACGTGATCTGGAGTTTGTCCGGGCGTTCCCTCTCGGCGCTTCACGACGAGTATTTGCCCGGGGCCTAATGGGGAAATGAACAAGGTGTAGGTTTCCTTGTCTGAAAATTCTATGTCTCCTCCCCTTGGTCACCGCGACGGCCAGGGGAACGAGCTCGGTGAGGTGTGGGCCTGTTGACTGGTGGTGTCTCAGGATCTATGCTACGAGATCCACGATCTGAACAAGCCAAGATACCACTCTAGGTCTATCTCTGATAGCCTCGGGTAGGAATCGAATGAGGGCATCAACAGCCGCTAGCGCAGCCTCCGGTCCGAGAAAATTTGCCAAGGCGACGGTAGCTCACTGGCATTGTCATCCGCCCTGCCTTTCGAGGCCTCTCCTAGGCAAGCTGGTTCCGCCCCACCGTAGGGGGCGACAAAGAATGAAGGGTGGGTCCCATCGCGCCTGGTTCGGCCTAGGATATGAGTGATCCTCTTTGATCTCTCAGTCGCAATGATCGCCTGTTGCCGGCGCCCGATATGACTCCACGCCGCCATGCGCGAATGGAGTGCTGGGTCGCCGATGAAGGTTGCTCGCAGAAGTGTGGCCCCTACCTGGCAGGCCATATGTCGTGTCTTGATTTTCGACACTAGGGATGTGAATCCCCTTTGTTGTTCGGCCAGGGGCGCAACTTCCGGCGAGCTCAATCGGCAAGCTAGATGAACAGACTCATAGAGAGACATAGTTTTTTACCCAGGTTCTGGTCCACAGTGAGCGGATCCCTATGTCCTACAGCTAGCTACTATCTGATTATCACAATGTTACATTGGGTTCCTTCTTTGGAAAGGCTCTTTGGTCTGAATCTCTTGCACTCCTTCTCTAAGTTTGACATGTGCCTCCTTTTATATGGACAAGGGCACACCATAGGCGTCACATCACACGTGGCGGTGCGAGCTCATCCAAGGGCGGGCCACGACCTACAACGTGGCCTTGCAATCCTGAATTAGTGTCGCGTGTCGCTCACTTCCCATGGAAAATTGACACTGGACACGTTATGTCAGCCTGATTCCTATCTCTAGGCGATCTATCAGGGCTAGTATCCTTGACGAGGGTGTCGCCGGGCCTTGTGAGGACACTCAGGGAGAGTCCCCCGCATGAGGGCACGCGGTGAGGTGCTGCATGCATGAAGGCCACGTGTTGTTTGAGTGCTGCTAGTGGGCGAGACATGGTCTTTGTCCAACTGCTGGCCTTGTGCTAGTGTACCCCAAGCGCAGTCCGTGCTTATGTCAGGCCTCACTGGTCAGCTGTCCTATCCTTTCCTGGGGCGGTTTACGACCTCTTGTGTCGGGCGTCTGAACCCGGAACCTACCTTGGGAGAAGCTCCCCGGGTCTCCTGGCTTAGCAGTCCGCGGGATGCCCTACCAGGAGCCCGTGGTTCCGCGACCCGTGGAGAGAACGAGACTGACAGGGACAAGGCGCCAGAGTCCATGTACCACTCATGTGTGGCAATCAAATACATGTTGTTGAGTGTCATGATGAGAGCTGGGTCGATCTCCAAGTTGGAGGATGTAGATGGCTACATGTTGGGGTGTTGGTTGGTGTTGCTGTAAGTAGGATATGCCTGCGGATCCGTCAAGGGGCGATGGCCAAGGAGGATTGGTGTGGGTGCCTTCCACGGAGCCTGGTGCTGCTGACAGGGGCGGCAGGAGTGTTTCTGGGGAATGTGGACGCTTGGGTGCACCGGTCCACGGGTTGAACTGCCACGGATCACCGTGGCCACATCCACGTCTTCCGCACCCGCGACCGCCACCACTATAGTTGTTAAAGCTAGTGTTGATGGAGACGTTTCCACGCCCGCCCCCTAGTTAGATGGAGGGGCACGCTCGACGACCCTGCCCCCGGAGCCAGAGGGAGGTGCTCGTTATTTGCCATCACTTAGGTTGATGTTGTTTCCGCTTGCCCAGAGCGCTGTCTAGACGGCGTTTTTGGCGTCAATCTTCTTCTGGTTTTCTTCAAGGATCAACACCGAGAGCCTCTGCAGAAACGACAAGAACGGAACCCAAAATGGAAGAAAAGAACGAAGGTGTGTGAAGCTATTGTTGAGGACATGGAGGAGGGTGAGGATGAGTGTTTCGTTGTTGATTATCTGCCTGATGTCCACCAGAGCATCAACGAGGGCTTTCAGCTTGGTGCACTAGTCGCTGATCGTCATGTCTCCTTGTGGAGTGTTCCTGAAATCCTCCTCGAGCTGGGCCTGATGCTTCTTGTTGTCACAGAAGAGGTTCTCGATGGTGTCCTAGATCGTACGCGCCTTGGATCCGGGGCGCATGACGATGCCGAGGAGATCAGCAGAGACAAAGCCATAGATCCAAGAGAGGACGGTGTAGTCGTAGCAGCCCGAGTCGGATGTGGGGGAAGTGTCCATAGGAGAGGCGCTAGTATCGGTGAGCACATTAGAGGTGAGGCCGTAGCAGCAAAGGGAAATGAGAAAGAGCTCGCTCCAAGGGGTGTAGTTGGAGGCGGTGAGGTCTAGGGTTATGGATACGTGGACTTTGATGGAGGTGGCATAGGTGGAGGGGCCAGGGGCAGGGAGGGTGGCAATGTTTTTGACTTTGTCATCGGCTTCTTAGGATAGGGCAGCCTCGCGCTTGTCAAGGGCTTTAGCGTGGTACGGAGTTCTTCCTCCTTATTCTTGATCTTTTCGGGGGTCATGGTGGTTGGCGACTAGGTTTGAGGCTCGAGTGAGGGTTTTGGGAAGAGAGGAGGCCAAGGATCGAAGATCAATCTGATATAACGTAACAGAATATAATCGGGATGCTATTGTGCATGTCACGATATTGCATTGATCAGTATATATATACAAGGATTACAACTTGTGTTACAAGAAGGTTATGTCGGTCTCCTAAAACCCTAGGTAACCAACTATACAGTTTGTCTAGCCTTCTTGAGTCATCTAACACACGGGTCGACCTCTCTCTCTCTCTCTCTCTCTCTCTCTCTCTCTCTCTCTCTATTCTAGCGACTAGGCAAGATGCTCCAGAGCTAGGAATCCCAAGAGTTAAATTTGTTCCCACACGACAGTCCCTGGGGTGATGGGTCTGTGGATGGACTTATGAACGAATTGCCGACCAGCTCTGATGTTCCACAATTCATTGAATTTATGGAAGGGCTCAAGGAGGAGCTAAAGTGCGATTCTGACGAGGAGTGGACCAACGACTACGAGGAGGATGCGTTGCCACATTCGGACAACGACAAGGACGAGGCGTCGCCACTGACGATGACCGGTAAAAAGAGAGGCCATACAAAGGACAAGGATGGCGCGAAACAAGGCTGCAGTAAGTAATACTCATATTATTTATCCTATTATCATTATGTAACTGGTTGATCATTGTTGTTTGCCATTATGAATTAATTTAAAAATATTGCGTTGTTTTCCCATAGCCATGATGGGAATAAATTCCCATAATCACTACGTAGCCTAGTTTGTAGTGGAAGATACACAAAGATCATGATTATCATTCATGTCCATTTTTTATGCTATACATTCCACTAAGTGGCAACCCTAAGAGAACCTCCACTAGCATTCTCGGGAGGGCCTCTCCTGGATGGCAGAGAAAATTTGCCCACTCATGTTCCCAGAATCCCGTTATTTATATTTGGTCCAACTTTCATCCGGCGTTCCCAAGCCGATCCCAACACACTAGGTGTCGTTTGGAAATGCCGGATGAAGCGAAAAAACGGGTGGGCTAGAGCTGTCAGAGACTGAAGGCCGAGTTCCCTCCTTTTTCCCCTTACCTCCATTTCTTCCCCATTCCCCACCTATCGGCCACAACTATAGCCAATTCCTTGAGCGCCGCCCACCATACCGTCTAAGAAATTTACCAATCCTCGCACCACCACCGGCGATCCAGTGCAGCCAAAGAAAGCCGATAGCGCCGCAACCGAAGCCGAGGGCTGGACCGACACAGCCTGGATGAAGGAAAGCCGAAACAGAGGGTCGGAGGGAGAGGGAGGAGAAGTTGATGAGTGATCCTATTTTTTGTAATAATTTAAAAGCCAAACCTAGGCTTCTTGGGATCATGGAACTACGTGTTTGGGCGAGAATCTGTCAAACTCATGTTGTTTTTTGGCGGCAGAAAAAAGAACTTTCAAATATATCACCGATTTCTGTGTTTGCTTGGGAATACGAGTGGAAACCGGCTGTTCCCAAGACGAAAGTTGCATCCATCCGGCGCCAAATAGCGCCAGGTTTTGGCCTAGTAACGCCAATGAGTGGAGGTACTCTAACCATCTCACTTCCTCCCGCACCCTCCTAGATCTAGAAATGGTGTGGCTTCTGAACTGCGTCTCCTCCTTGCACCCGACATTTCCACCTCCGCGTCTTCCGAGGGGTGCGGCTGGCATCGACTCCACGTCTTCCGAGGGGCACGGCCGCCATCGCCACCTCCGCATCTTCCTAGTGGCAGCCATCTCCTCCTGCCTTCCCTCCGAGCGGTAGGGCCTACATCACCACCTCTGCCTCGTCCGGATCTATTGCATGCTAACGGAACCATGGATCTCTTGGTGATCCTCTTCAATGGATATACTGATGTAGCCTAGTTCACTTGCCACTATGTTTACTATAGATAACATTCCTCTGTTTTAGTACAGGTAACTTATTTATTATAGTTACCATTCCATTAGTTGTAGCATAGTTGACTTGCCATTGATTTACCATTGTTAAAGGATTCCCACTGTTATAATATATTTATATTGTCATTGTTAACATCCCACAATTTTAATATATCTAACTTACCACTTGATTTAATATGGTTGTGGTAATTCTCATGATGAATACACCGCATACAATCTATTAATAGGGTTTAAGGTTTAGGGTCGATGATTTGCTTCTAGTTGCATTATATTCAGGACCTAGACTCTATGCCTTAAACTCTATTTTAAGTCTAGTAGGGTTATATATAAGGTTTGTACATTATTTTAAGTTTAGTTGACAACTTTTGTGAATATGCTTATCCTCGTTATGATTTTGTGAGTGTGCAAATCCTTGTTCTGGTTTGGTTTTAATATTATCTCGGTTACCCTGCATAATAATGTATTAGCTATTTAAGGAATTACTGCTAGCAACATAAGCAAATCGTTTTGGAGGACAAGATAAAGGGAGATGCTTCTTCTAGTCTCCTACTCGTATCCTACGTTAATTTTCTAATCATCAAAAACTATATTTATGTATTGTAGCATCTTCTCTGTCTATATTTATGTATTATAGCATCTTCTTTGTCCCTGTTCTTACCTATGTTCAGGAATTGGGCAACGGGTAACTACTCGCTCGGCTTGTGAGTAGGATTAATCGGTGAATCAGTCAATTAACTAGATTAACCGGTTAATTAAATAGGCACATAACAATATATTGCCAACATATATCTCTTTTGTTATGTAGTATACCATGCTCCCAGCTATGTAATTATACTAAAACATATTATAACTATGGTACAATCACCTGTATATGTGTATCTGTACATATTTATTTTCAGGTTAAATAATAGTTGGTGTAGCAATTTCTTGCAGTGGTCGACGGTAAACATAGATTGCAGAATATAAGACATAATTTATTCACTGCAGGCAAGGAATGAACACACACATTGTTTGTAAATAAAAGCTAAAAATTCCGACTACCTTCTATAAGTATTATGGATTCCAATGCATTGGAAAATGTGAGAGATGAATTTAGATTAATGAGTGGTATTATGGGAACAGGAACCTTCTGATTGATGTATTAAATTGATTTCAGCTGTCCATACACAACTGGTTAGACAAACCAGATCATCAGGTTAAGATCAGTCCATTATTGAGAAAAGTAACCACGGATATAATCCTGAAGAGAACAAATTAAGCTGTAACATACTTGTGAACCTACAGAATGCGTCATCAAACTTGCCACAATACAAACATGTCATGCTGTATCTATTACCAAGCCCTTTACGAGGAAAAACAATGTTCCAGTAGAAACATAATATATATTAGCAGCCTTTCTATACTCATCATCACTCCTCAAATAATTTACATAAAAAACGTCCCACTTCATTCAAGCTCATCTTGTTGTTGGGACCTGGTTTGAGTCAATAATGTAGCCTACAGGCCCTCCACCGGACACTGAGGCCCTACGCGAAAGCGAAGGTGGCCTCGTCAGCTCAACATTTGCCGGAACAGGGGTTTCGTCAGAGTGGCCAGAAATGCAAAGTGAACCATTGTCATCCTGATCCCAGAACACTTCTACCATCACTCCTCTTGGATGCTCCTCTGTCTCAGTTCCAGGAATGCCCACGAAACGAGCCCCCTTTGGTATCTGCATTTTCAGACAAATTTGCCAACATTGGTTAAATCAATGAGATATTCACAATGCTCAAGGTACTACAGAGATCTCCACATATGCAAATTCATACTGGATGACAGCTATCTGCATGTCAGAAATTCGTGTTCAGAAGTGCACTTTATATTCTTATTATAGGATTAGTGAGGGCAAACCTGAATTGATGCTCCAGATGTCAGGTTCAGAGTCACCAGTGTCCCTTCGGCAGTAGAGCTCTCCAACTCGGCTTGCTTTGCAATATTTAGGAAGACTTCTTCCAGTGTCGTGAGACCAAGTTGAATGTCTGATATCCCGAATTCCCTTTCTCTATCTTGGAGTTCCCCGAAGAATCTCTGCTTGTCAAAAAGTATATTTGTGTCATAAATTTAGTCAATGATGTACCCCATAATTTGGGTGTCAGGTATTACCGTCAGAAGTGGTTCTTTCTCATGGGGAATGACAAACGTTAAGAATGTCCTGCTCTCCTCTTTTGGGTCCACATCAAGCCTCTGTTTCAAAACAATTTATATGGTTTACATTTCCAAATAATAAAGAGAAACCAGTTCTGAATGGTATTTGGTTTAATGATGAGGCACATACCTCCTTGAAGAACTGTTTGACGGCTTCTATGTTAGGATTAACCAGGGCCTCTGTATTACCGTTGACGTTAGGGCTCTGTGTGTGACCATTTCCAGAGAAATTCACATTGGCTATATATCCTGTTCCGAATTTCGACTTCAGCCTTATTGAAGTGCCAATACACCGCAATTTCCCCTTTGCCATTATAGCTATTCGGTCACTTAGAATGTCAGCTTCCTCCATTGAATGTGTGGTCAAGACAATAGCTCTTCCTTTCTTTGCCTCCTCGATGATGTCCCAGACGTGCCTCCTTGTTATTGGATCCATGCCAGTTGTCTAAGTAGGATATACATGGTTAGATTAGCATGCGACAATGTATGTGTAGTAAGTGAACTGATGTAAATTTTGACTGGTATCTACCGGCTCATCAAGAAAAACCAGTTTTGGGTCACCAATTAGAGCAATCGCGACACTTAACCGCCTTTTCATTCCACCACTATAGCTACCTGCTCTAACATTTGCTGCCTGGCTGAGCTTCACTTGGGCTAGTGACTGCTCTGCTACCTGCGATGGATGAACAAGAAAGATCGATATGAAAGACCATGGAGGGTGTTGGGGAGTACTATTCGGTAGGTTCTTACAGAACATACCGACTTTATTGTTGATGGAGGCAACCCTTTGATGCTGGCAAACAACTGCACGTGCTCCTTAGCAGTCAATGCATCCCACAGGATGTCAAACTGCAAAGCAATATAAACATATTTATCTGCTATCATAATTGACACAGCACCTACATGATGATACGTGAATGTTTAAAACATCAACCTGTGGACAGACTCCAATCATTCTGCGAATATTAGACATACCCGCAGTGCTTCGAACAGAATGACCATAAATCAATGCTGATAAATGATCAAAGTGGCTTGTTAGCGTATTCATAGTTATTGAAAACATATCACAAACTGTTGATCTAGGGAATGATACTAACCATCCCCTCCTGTAATTGGTGTGATTCCAGTCAGGCAACTGATTGTAGTTGTTTTACCAGCTCCATTTGGCCCAAGAAGACAAAATAGCTGGTCCTTCTCAAGGTTCACCCATAAGCCCTGGAAAGATTTACAAGGTGGTTAATATCATAGGAAGCAAAGCTTGCTTTTATGCTAGAAGATTACTGGGAACTTACTTTGACAGAGTGAAATGGCTTAGTTGTTCTGCATTTGCAGCAACCCATATTAAAACTTCCTGGATAGGTTTTCCGTAAACCACGTATTTGAACTGCAACACCAGGATCTACCTCGTTGCTTGCAGCTTGTTCCTTTACTAGACTTTCCTCAGTAATAACGTCCTCATCAGTAGGGGTAGCATCATCAACAGGACGGCTCGAGCCAAAGCAGCTACAAAGGCCTCCCTCTGGAATGGATCAATCAGATGAATGAGTAATTTTATATGGTACATCTAAAACATGGTGAAGTACTGGACACTTAAATAAACCCTGACCTCGCATCTTGCCTCCTCTCCCTGTCCAGTATGAAGGCGTCAGAAAGTAGAACACTGACTTTCTAACACCATTGACATTTGGAATTATGTTGTCAAAGTAAATCGCCAGGATGAACCACACAAAAAATGTGGAGATGAGCCATTTGTAGATGTCATCCTGTTAGAGGTTTGCAAAAAAATCAGGGCTTGAAGTTGCATAAACACTGAAGCACATACTCTTGAATGAGAAAAGTTTTGTACGTACTACTGTAATCACGCAGTCCGTCTCAAAAGATTGGCAAGTTGCTCGCTGATTCCAGCCAATACCTTTGTCTTCAGGAGTGGCAGTTGCCTTACCTAGAATATTGAGGGCTTGGGCAAAAACATTAGGAGGAAATATAGACCATATTGTCTGGTAGTACTTCTCATAGGAATCTGAATATGGGAACCCAAAGGTTGTAACAAGCTGCACGGGAAAGTAACAAAGGGGTTTGCATATTCTCTGACAACTTGAAATACTGGATCTGCAAGATGATGGTTAAGCAAACTTTACCTGTGTCAAGAAGCCAATAATGAATATTGCAAATCCAACAGTAGTAGCTGATGCAGCTTTTGATACAAATGTGGATATCATGAAAGCAAAACCAAGCTGCAGAAAATATCATGAACAAGCCTGTTAAGAAAAAATAAGGAAAGAACATCCTTTGCAGACTCTGATAAAGATCAGAAAATGCATAAATAAAATTCATTCATGGAAGCATGCTATTTATCAAAATTTAACACTTCAAACTGAAAGAAGGAAAACAAGCATACAGATAAATCATCGGTATATACAGATTAGAGCTTACCATGTTCAGTTGGAAGAGGAAGAATAGGAGGAATAAGATTCCGAAGCTATTGTTCAGGAAGAAGTCAAACTGGAACATCATCCCAAAGAGCACGGTGAAAAGTGATGAAAGTAATGTAAGAAAGGCCTCCCAGGTAAGCCAAGATAACCAATAAGACGATTCATAGAGCCCCATGATAGACATAGCCTGTGATTCGGTACCAAACTTAATAGTCATGTCAAGCATGAATGAAGACACATAAATAATAAAACGCACGTGGAGAGATGAGAAAAGCTCAGACCTGACGAAGCTTAAGTTCTTTCTCAGTCACCAAGGCGCTGATTTGGAAAACAAATCCAAACATTGCAATTGCAAGGAAGAAAGTTGGCCCTGCTTGGGCTATAGTAGAGAAGGTTTCCGTTGCTGGGTGAGCAAATTCCTTGAAACCCACAGTCCAGCTAAAATTTGGATCTGCAGTCGTGAAATTTATTGTTATTCCCGAGTACTACTACTATAAAACAGAAGCAAACAATATACACGTAACAGTAATCTAAGCGTATCTGGTAAAAAAAACTTGCAGAAGTACTGACCAGAAGCAAATGTTGTCAAAATGTATGAAAACAGTGGTGCTGCATGCTATTTAAGTATTTGTAGACATGGTTTAAAAGCATTCCCTAAAGTACCATGGAAGCAGAAATACCTCCAATAATCAGCCTTGCCATTTCCCTCTCAGCTGCAACTTGAAGCGGTATCTGGAATTTGAAGGTGGGGTCCTCATATGTTCCTCTTCGCGCTACTGGAGTGGAGTTTGTCTGAATACCATACGTCAGCTGAGTGGCATTTATGTCTTGAAAATGCAAAGCACCAGGGCAGCGCATTGGGTTTTGAAAAAGCCAAGCATCAACTTCATCCGGGGTCCTAAAACCCAAGACCTGAGAAACCCACCATAACAAATTAGGTAATGTGTATTGTTGCATGTCAAGAAATAATCAATTCAAGAGTGAACCCGCAAAGTTGCTTTGAGTAGCATAGTAGAACTGTAGAAACTGAAATACTGTAAATAGTCCACATGTTATATATTGCAGTCTGCCTCAAAATCCGAGCTTATTGAAGTGATAGTAAATTATATGTTAAAATTTCTGTGTGTAATAAAATTAATATTGCATTGTATTTCCCAACACCATAATTTATTCTAAAGCTGTGTATGACAATAAAACAAACTTGAACACCTGAATTTAAGTAATAGAATATTTTAGACCACAGTGGACACAGGATGGTTTGACTCCCAACTGAAAAGGGGCAGGAAATTTTATACACCTAGTACATCTGTTCATTCAACCTGTATACATTCAATTAACAAGACGTTGTGCTGGCAAGAGGTTGTTGCAAAAATCCAACACCACTTCTTTGATATTATCGAGTATATTTTCAGTTACGTTCCAAATGTACATCCTCACTGTCTTCATTTCCAAGAAAGGTGTTGTGTGCTCGGATCAAGGAATCAAGCAGTGGCATGAAAATGACATCAAAGTCACTTACGACGAACCAAATTGGAATTAATTGTTCCAAGATAGTGTTCTGTTTTCAACACTTGCTTAGGAAGTTCCACCATCTGAACGTGGGTGCCCCCGTTTCATTCTAGCTCTGTAAGCCAAATGGAAGCAAACCACATACCGAAATTATCAACATCAAAACTAATGATGATATGAGTTCAACGTCAAATCAGCCAATCTGCTCCAGAAGGATTAAAGGGTAAACAAAAGGTGACATGTCACATAAGCCGATCCAATCAAATCAAGTTCTTCACCAAATCAGTATAAGAGATTAAAGAGGCGTCTGTACCCAACAGTAAAACAATGATGAAAACGTTAAGCACCTGGGACCAAATCACAATGCCATATATAGTTGCAAATATTAACTCATTCTTTACCTCATCGGGATGTTAAGAAAAAATAAAATCATTTCCTCAAAAGGGTCAGAAAATTTGACGCAGTTTTCTTTTTGGATAATTACGCACGGAAAATTTCGATCCTACTCGCCAAAAACCAAAATCTCCCATCTTAGAAAAAAAAAACAAAAATCTTCACACCAAACGTGCGGGCAACTAACTCGACGTCACCCAAACCCACGCCGCAGACGCGTATCGTGCCCAAAAATCAACTACGTAATAATAGAGTACTAATAACTAAAAAAAGGAGGAATCGAATCAAATCAAGGAGCTAACCTTGTTAGAGGGGATCGGGCGGCCGGGGTTATTCGCCCGGATGGCATCGACGAGGCCCGCGACGCGTGCGCTGCCTCCGCCGCTCCAGAGGAAGTCGTAGCACGGCGACTTGACGAAGAACTTGTCCTCGCAGGGCGGGATGGGCGGCGCGACGAGCGCCTTGGGGTCGGGCACGTTCTGGTAGGCGGTAGTGTAGGAGAAGCGTGAGCGGACGGCACGGTCGATGCAGAAGATGAGGAAGATGAAGACGAGGGACGAGAGTAGTTGAAGCGCCGACGACCGCCGGTGGCGCCACGCTAGCGTCACGTTCTTGCGGAGGAGCGAGCGGTACTGCTGCCATGCGAGCGCCGGACCGCTCAGGAGCTCCATCGGAGAGGGAGGGAAGACTAGAGGAAGCGGGAGGGAGGGCGGAGGAGTTCCTGTGGTCTCCGGAGATCGGATGGTCGTTTGGATTATTTAAGGGGAACACTTGAAAACGGCTGCCTGGAACTGTAAGGAGGAAGACCGGCAGCGGCGCCCACCTCGTTTCCGCTATGCTATGTTTGTCACAGCATCTCCAATAGGCTTCACATGACTTCGTTTCTATGGCGATTTTTTTTCACACGTCAAAAATTGGTTCAGTCGTGTTCTCAGAATGCCGATTTTGTTTAAATTTAGCCTAACTTTCGTCCTGAGATTATAGGCTGATCCCGGGGCACCGCGAACGTCTTGTGAACGCCGGACGAAGCAAAAATGTGGATAGGCCAACCCTGTCGGCGAGACAACCCCATTTCCCACTACCACTCGCCTCTCCCACGGCGAAGAGCTTTCCCCAGCTGTCCCTGTCATCATGCCTTCGTCGGCGAAGCTCCACCACGCCGAGCCGAATCCACGTCATAGATAGGTCCGCCGCCGCCGCACCCCTTCCCCCTCGGCCTAGGCCACCTCTCGCCACCCAACCTTCGTCGTAGCTCGGCTTCGCTCCAAGCTCCCGCCAACTCGCCCGCCAAGTGTTCAGCGCTTTGCCCGTTCGGCCATGGAATCCGACAACGACGAGATGTTTACTGTATTGCTGGAGGAGGAGAATGCCGCTGCCGCCGAAGATGCAGAGCATATGTAGATCCTCGCCTCTGTCGCCCAGTTGTACATGCAGACTGCAACGCCGAAGTGTGAAGGCTCGGCGAAGGGTCACCGGAAGTGCAAAGCAAGGCAGAGGATGGAGGGCTACTGCATGTTGTACACCGACTACTTTGCCGACGAGCCGCTGCACGAAGAGGTCGTATTTTGCCGCCTATTCAGGATGAGCCGGAAGCTCTTTCTCGAGATCGTGCATGCCATCCAGGAGTTCGACCCATATTTCGTGTGCAAGAAGGATTGTACCGGCATGGTTGGGGTTTCCTCAGTGCAGAAGTGCACAGTGACGATGAGATTGCTTGCATACGGAGCGTCAGGTGACAGTGCTGATGACTATCTCCGCATGGTCGAGTCCACCGCCATCGATTTCTTGTACAGATTCTGCAGGGCAGTGATTGCAGTGTTTGGGAAACAATAATTGAGAGCACCCACTGCTGAAGGCACTGCTCGGATCCTCGTAGTCAATGAAAGTAGATAATTTCTGCTTGGAAGTATAGACTGCATGCATTGGCAGTGGAAGAACTGTCCATTTGCATGACAGAGAATGTACAAAGGCCACAAAGGAGGTTGCACTATGATACTCGAGGTAGTTGCTACACATGATCTTTGGATCTGGCACTCCTCCTTTGGCATGGCGGGATCGAAGGACGACATCAACGTCCTCAACTTCTCAAATGTCTTTGCCAAGCTTGTTGAGGGTCATATGCTCCCCCTGTGGACCATGAGATCAACAGATACCACTACAACAAGGGATACTATCTTGCATATGGCATCTATCCAAGATGGCCAACATTTGTGAAGGCTATCTCAAACCCAATGTTCCCCAAGCATTCTCAGTATGCCAAAGAACAAGAAGATTGTAGGAAGGACGCGGAGCGGGCATTTGGTATGCTCCAATGGAGGTTTGTAGTTATCCGGTTCCCTGCTATGACCCGGTCGAAAGATCAGATGTGGAAAGTTATGAATTGTTGTGTGACCTTGCACAACATGATCATTGAGGATGAGAGGAAGGACTCAGTGAGTTTGGTCGAGCAGAACGAGCCATACTACATACAGAGAGCTCTTGCAGAGCCTGATCACGAGGTGCCGCCAACTTGGGTTGTCTTTATCGCCATGCATCAGGAGATTCGAGACCCGGTAGTGCATCAACAGGTGTAGAATGATCTGGTTGAGCATCTATGGATACACAGGGGCAACACGTAGATGCCGAGCATGAACTGACCGAACTAGGCTGAAATATGTTGTATTTTCATTGTATGCCGAACTTTGTTTAATTTCATGCTGAACTATGGTCAATTTCATGCCGAACTATGCCGAACATTGCTCTGTATTCATATTATGCCGAACTATGCTGAAAACTGGTCGAATTTGAGCCGAAATTTTGGCAGAAAAACGCTGACCTGGGAACTCGACATGGGAACATGAGTTGGAAAGTGGGTGTTCCCAGGCTAAAAACTAGCTCCATCTAGCGCTATTTAGATCCGTATTTCGGCCTGAGAACGCCCAACGAGTGGAGGTGCTCTCAGCTTTTAATCCATGTTTGTATCTCTGCATCTATAGATATCCTACCAGACGTGCGTCACTAATTATTTTGGTGATATACTATACTCACATTAATAAATAAATGGTTTGAAAACATGAAACCCTTGCTCCTGGAGCCGACCACGGTCATCACCGACCTTTCAATGGCATGTAACAAGGTGTGCCGTCCGTGGCCCCACGCCAGCCTCTACCTCCGGCCTAATGCCACAATGTTTGCCTTGGTGGTTCGAGGATGGGCCTGATAGGGCCAGAGCAGTCCGTGGTCAAGAAGGACATGTTGGCCACTGCGTGCAACGAGTTCTCACTTACCACTCCCTACTTCGCTCATCTAATTCCGCTTCCTGCAGTTTCTTTTGGTTCCAGTTTTTCGGTTTTGGCCCTGGTGTCGTTGGAGCATTTGTCCATCGTGGCATCAAATTGTGGCATTATCTTCTGCGGTGAGAGAGACCCACGGATAGAGAAGATAGCTGCTATTAAGGCCAAGTGGATGTAAGAGGGCTCTATTGCTATTTCTAGGGCTCGGGATGAGCGGTAATGTGCGAGATCCCTGGTGCTCGCGGGACCGGGACCCTCGGATCCTGGTCCTAGCGCGGCGCCATCTCCAAGACTTGATAGCAAGGAGGACTCCCATAGGACTCCTCCAAGGGAGAGGCCACACGAGAGACCTCCTAAGCCATCGTCCTGCCCCACGCCTTCCTCGAGAGCTCGTTCCACCCCTAGTCAGGGGACTCTCATCCTGTGACAATCCAATATGAACATTCTTAGGGCGATCAGAGCGTCTCATTTGGGATATCAGGGGGTTCGGGCAGGAGGGTATTCTCCGCCAACTCAAGGAGTACCTGCACCAAGAAGATGTTGATATTGTAGGACTGCAGGAGACTATTCGCCAAGACTTCACTACTGACGAATTGGAGGGACTTTGCCGCCACAAATTTGTATGGAATTGGCTCCCAGCCAATGGGCACTCGGGTGGTATCCTCCATAGTTTGAAGGAGGAAACCTTCAAGATAGATGATCTAGGCCTAGTTCTTTTGGGGGCTTCTCCAAGAAGCCGCCCTCCCCCCAGTTTCCTGGAGAAGCTGGTCTAAAAAAATTGTGAGGCTTCCAAAATAGTTAAGTCTAAACTAATTTGGAAGCCTCGTAAATTTTTTGAACTGGCTTCCCCAGGAAGCTAGTGGTAGGGCAGCTTCTAGGAGAAGCCTCCAAAAGAACTGGGCCCTAGATCATGAGGATTTCTTTGTGAGCATGGTTCTCACACATAAAAAATACACCTCAAATGGGAGGTTATAATTGATAAGTCCAAAATTGAAGCATATTTACCTTATGTTTTCGCACAAGTAGAGTAGGATTTTTGGTATTTTACTGCGCTCACGCACATCTTTTTTTCCTTGTTTCAACAGGATCCCGAATTACTAAGTCTCTTGTGAACATATTAAATGGGACATCCATATTATATAGTAATATAATATTTCTAAGTGATAAATGTCATTTAATTGATTTTTCCTCGCACTTAGGAGAATAACAAATATGGAGGAAGGCTACAGAGGGCTTAATGACCAGTGGTACGGGGCGTAGCTTACCAGTACCTTCTGTCCATACCACCTGTCAGCACGTCTGCCTCGTCAAATACTCACACTACGCGAAGACAAATCTAAGTTCCTACATTCAGAAAAACTTCTAGCCTCAAAATACCACGCCAGAGAGGGATCTGGAGGAGTAACTAGGAGAAGGATAAATCCTTGCTGCTTCACGGATAATTGGAGGACATCACATCATCCCCTTCATCATCAATCGTTGCATCTCCATCACCATTACTATTCCCCTCTTTCATACTTCATATCTTGTTGTAATTCCAAATTCAATTGTGGTTTGCACTAGATTTATCCTCATACTTTGATCCATCCATTTGAATATGATGATGTTGTTTATTGCTTCCATGTGTGAGTAGTTCCCCTTGTTCTTGGGGAGATGGAGAAACCCTAGCATTATTATGAAATGAAATAAAGATGATCTATTAATTTTGTCCATAATCCATTGATCTATGATATTGTGTTTGATCTCTCTCTTTAGATGATATGTGTAGTCGGCCACATATCATTTGCCTCCGGGTCTAAAGAGAGGGTGATACCCTTAGGACGTGTATGGGAGTATGTACGGTGTTACTTTTGTGACTACAAGCATTGGCTTATAACATGCACGGTCAAAGGAGGAATAAAGAGAGATTCACTAAGCTAATTACGATATCCATGGGGAAACTCTTAATTATGGTGGTCGGTATGAGTGATTGGTCTTAGGCGTCGCAATGGTTATTTAGAGATGACCTCATTACCTGATTTAGGAAAGCGACTGCCCACGAGTCTTGTAGTGAACATATTATTATGAAACTCTCTCCACACATATCATGACAAAATAAATAGATTATCCTAATTATGATTAATTACCACATCCTAGAGGTGTATCCTACATCCCCGACAACGCTTTAGACTTATTGAGTTCCAACACCATTTCCAACGCTTTTGTTACTTGCTTTTCTTTACTTGTTTTATTTACTTCTCTATATTTAACCAAAAACCTTTCAAAAACCGTTTACTTGAAATCAAATGCAACTTACAGTATCGTTTGGTAGATAGTGATGAGGGTAATAAAGACCTTAACCAAATAGCTCTTTGTGGGTTCTATACTCTTATTTTGAAACTAGCTACAATCGATCTGTGCACTTGTAGTCATAATACTATTTTCTGGCGCTGTTGCCGGGGAGCTAAGCGCTTTTGGCCTTTGTTCTTAGTTGTTTATTATACTAATTGTTTTACTAAAGTTATTTACTAGTTTCAAGTAAGCACCATGACCGCACTTAGGCTGATGAATCAGATCGATGCAACTAAATACCTCATAAAGTTCAATAGAGGACTTGTTAAGGAATTCCTGAGTGGGAGAAGACCAGAATACAAGGTCAACCCTCGTTTTATTGCTATTATTAAAGAGAACACTTTTGCAGGAGATGATCCAGATGAGTATACTTACACTCATTTAATGCATTTTACCGAGTTATGTTGGACACTTAAAATGTGAGGCTATTCTAGTGATGAATTGAAACTTAAAATGCTTAAGCCAATCTCAAACAAACACTACTTTAGCTTGGTATAGAATATGCCCTGCAGAGAAAATCGATACTTGGGAACAACTCAAAGGATAATTTGTATTTCGATTATTTCCCAAAGTAAATACTGCTGATGTAAGGAGGGCGATCACGAACTTCAAAAACCGCCCAGGTGAAGGATTGGTAACAACCTTCAAGAGGTATATATCCATCCTTAATAGATGTACCCATCATGATTTACCTAAATGGTATGTTTTACATACTTTCTATGGGGGACTTAATCAAGAAATTAAGCATGAGCATGACACTAATTCCAGAGGTTCTTTTATGGACTTAACTATAACTAAAGCTTGGGAACTCTTAGAATGAATTTGTCGCAATAGAGAAACTTGGGTATTTGATTTAGATGGCGAAGGAGGGATATAAATTAAATATGATTGTCTCAATGCTTATAAGGAATCTGGTAAGGTTAAGGAAACTGCTAATGAACTTCAATTTAATGATGATATTATTTTTCAAATCCTTCAGTCTTTTACAGAAAGTATTGAAGCTCCCAAGAAAGATTGGCTTCAATACACTCCACCACCCAAGCAAGTGGAAGATGTTGATGCGGAAATTGTAGCTCGTGTGGAGACATTGAAGGAGGTAGCCACTTATGTTGAGCCCCTTCCTTTTGCAAGGACGATGATAAAACATATGATGGCTCAATAACTCAAAGAACAGCTAGAAGAGGAAAGAATGTTCCTCAAAAAGTTAGAGGAAGAGGCAAAAGCAGAAGAAATTAATCAAGTAAGTATGAAAGAGACAGGTTAACCGACTAAATAAGATATTTTAACCATGTTTGCACATTGCAACGTGATCGAGTTAGATACTGAAGCTTCACAATTCGTTGAAGGTAATGAAGTTCCATCAATATTATGCTGCTCACGAATTGTTTTCTATCCATTACACTTTATGAGAGAGTAGACAAGTGAATCCATGAACCTCGGTCCAAATTTTATCATAAGAAGCAAATTTTCAACATCAATATCATCCTTATGCAATTTTAGTATTAATTATTTTTGAAAATATAAAAATACTTTCACTACTAGAAAAACAAACAAAAACACAAAAGACCTTTTTATTGTTGCATTTACTTTGCTTGCCTAGTTATAAATTGTTTTACTTTATTTATTTATAAGTTTATTTCAGTTTTACTAATATGAAACTTTATGCTTGACAACCACACGATGGAGTTGGGGACACAAGTCAAGGATTTTTTTAGTAGGTTGTTTGAAGAGGAGAATAAAAATATAATCTTATCCAATTCCCTGATAGTTCTATATAAACCCTTGTGGGGAAAAGATGCTTTCTACACCACTCTGCATTTGGAGTCCCAATGTGTTCGTACACATGGAGTTTTTACCATCAAGAATATTTTATAGCACCATTGCCAGGGAGTTGCAAGGAACAATTTCACAGAGGGTGGTGCCTGGATAATTCCCACAGCAAATGCAAGAACTTTTTCTCGTGCCATTGCTGGGGAATTTCTAGAGACATCTTACAGTGGTTTCAACATGGTGAAACTCCCACGACAACTGCCAGAACATTTTCTGGCACCATTGTCGGGGAGTTGCAAAAGAGCTACATCACAATTGCATCTTCATCAAGCTAGGAGCACACTCCAACTCTACATCAACTCCTAGAACTTATTCTAGCACCATCATCATCAACTTTGTGCAAACACCTAAGACTAGGGAGGTTGCATCATTGTGAGATTTTATTCTCCTTTATATTTACAAAGTAATTTTAACTTGTCTTGTTTTAGTCCTTTATTTGTGTTTTAGTTGTTACCTCTATTTAAAACACACAAAAATCCATAAAATTGTTTTACATTATGTCAACATAAAAGGAACCTACTAGTGGTGAGACAGCTAATTTTAATCAATACCCAGGGGAATCTTTAATGGAAGCATGGCTTAGAATGCAAGATATTAGGGAAAATTGTCCTTAACAGCACACCCAGGCTATCATAATTATAAGATTCTATAATGTTTTCAACATTTGATCAAAATGTTTCAAAGACTCTTAGACTTGTGGTAGATATGCTACAGGAAACTCAGCTCATGCTAATCTTGTTATGGCAAATTTATTTTGAAACTTAAGAAAAACCAAGGAAGAAATCAAAATTCAACAACTAAAGAAGTCTTTGGAAGAAGATATCACAAGCCTGCAAGAATCTATTGAAGTGATCCCTATTAGGAATGATATAAACCAAATTTGTCTCCATATAAGAACAAAACTCAAGAGGTTCCTTAATAGTCTTAATATCCTTATTAGAAAAATGACACTCATTGAATATCATGCCAAAACCAAAGATTATTTAATTGAGAATATGTACACTCTAAAATAACTTGGATGAGTCACCTCTTACGACATGCCAAGGACATATTGAATTCTATTGGGGAAGAAAGTGAATAAGAAACTAATAAAAGAAGGAAGATAGTAGACATAATAAGAGAAGAAAAAGAATCTACTATGCTTGTTGACAAGGAAGACAAAGAATCACTCGTGGTTATGGATGAAAAACAAGTGGAGGAAGTTAAAATGCTTAATTAAGTAAAATAACCTCTACTAGACCTTGATAGATGTAGCTTGCATGAACTCATCAATATATTACAAAAGTTTTCTAATGATCCATCTATTAATGTTCATCAAGTAGGTTTTGGCTCATATATAGCAAATTATGTCATAAAAGAAAAGATAGAAAGATACAACAATGAAGCTATGATACCACCAAAGCTTGGGGATGCTTGGATATCCAAGATATTAATCACTATTGGTAAAGAAAATCACCATGCTATGTTATATCTAGGATCTAGTGTCTTAGTTTTATCAAAAGAACTATATGAACTGCTAGACCTCAAAACAATGGAAGAATGCTCAATATACCTTTTACTTACTAATGATTCAACTAAGCATGCTTTAGGAAAAGTAAATGATGTCATGGTTGAGTTACATATGACTTTTGTTCCCGTTGATTTTGGTATCATGGACATGGGGAGTAAAATCTCTAGTCCTATAATATTGGGAAGACCCTTTTTGAGAACTACAAGGGAAGTCATTGATTCAAAGGAAGGAAATGTGAAGTTTCAGTTTCCTCATAAGAAGTGTATGGAACACTTCCCAAGGAAGAAGGATATGGCACCAAGGTACAAGCTATCACATGATCTCCACATATCTTAAAACAAGTAAGTAAAGCCCAGTTATATGGCTATAAAGAAAGCTCTTTGCGGGAGGCAACCTGGTTATTTATCTTTTGAATGTTCTTTATGCACTCTTTTTGTATCAAGAGAGTTGTTTTTAAGTCTACCTACTGGAGTTTTTAATAAAGTACCAAGTTGAACCCATTTGGATGATATAAGTTGATGAAACATATGGGGTAGCAAAATTCCTACACAAACACTTTTTAGTAGAAACATTCTCTGATCTTTTCTGCAACTCTGATTGCACTCATATTTATATAGTAGTTACAAATTTGCATCCTCTATATGCACAAAAACTAGAAAAACACCTAACATTTTTAAGTGGACAAAATAATTATGTTTGTTGTTGCTGTTTTTGGATAGATTCTGTCTTTAGTTGTTTAGGCCATTATTTTGAGTCTCAGAATGATTATCTATGAGTCTTTTGATATCTTAGGAATGCAGACAACAACATATACCTATTGTACATCGCGAATGAAATCTTGTTTAGGGATTCTATGGCAGCTACCAATATATTTCTATGTCCACTAGTGTCACCCAATAGAAAAGAAATGAGTGAAAGTTTTGTGTTGAAGTTTTTTGACAGGGAATGGATGAATACCACACCAAGAGATATCCAAAAATGGTGAAAACCATAAGGTTAGGAGTGCCCAAGCCACCCCACTGGACCTATTAAACTGTTGCTTTGGAAACCTATAAACTATGTTTTTGAGCTATATAGAATGATCATAGAAACTTGGAGCATCTTTATCTAATTTTATGTTTAGTTTTGCATGTTACCTTTGGAATAAATAAGAAAAACATTCTTAGATGTTTTGTATGCCTAGGATAGAGCTATTGAAGAAAAATGAAGTTAAGTTTGAATGCTAAGATAGAAGGGAAAAGGGGGAAAACATGTTATGCATGTTGTCATCTAGTTATTTTGTTCATAAACTTTATGGACTGATAATTTACAAGTGTTTCATCTATTGCTAGTTCTTATTTTCAACATAGATGTATAGTTAAATGTTTATATTGTTTACTAGGAATGATCTAGTACCATGGACACTTTTTGCATTTACTTGTAGATGGTTAGAGTTACTATTGCTAGCCCCACATATTGAAACATCCTCCACTACAAGAAAAATCGGCTTTTACAACAGACGATTTTCATGGTTGAAAAGACTTCTACAAAGGATTCCCTTCGTGGTAAAAGACCCATCACAAATGAATCTACCACAGCTTTTTTTTTACCATGGCGGATCGAATCATTCAGCCACGAAAACTTGTTCCATCATAGATCAGTTTGCCAGCCGCGTTGACCGCTGACGTCATGCAAACTACCACGTGAAAAATGCTTTTAATGTCCAGTTACCACCGTTAACGGTCATGGAAATCGTGGTAGAAGCCAGGCCTACCCAAGGCCTACTAATTATTAAGTGGGCCAGCCCATTACAAGAGCGCAATAGATAGACGGACCGTTATTATTTCGTTCAACACTGTTTGAAATGGGCATATTAGTGCAGCCGGCTGTAGCTCGTAAACTTTCAGGCCCATTACTATTTCAGCCTATAGAAGGCCCACCTTGGTTTAATACTGCCTGACCCATTAACGGCATGCGCCAAGTCGTCTCAGTACTATTAAGGCCTGTAGTAGGCCCGTGATTATTCTTATAGTCCATCGTGGACTGCCCACTAACGGCCCATCTTTGAGAAGGTCCACAACTGTTCTGTCATTTACTGTTCCAGCCCATTAGATGCCTTCTAAGGTTTTGGCCTATTACCGCTCTGGCCTGGTAAGTTTTTCGGTCTGTTACTATTCTGGCTTGGTAAATTTTCTTCCAGTTACTGTTCTGGCCTGGTAATATTTTCCATCCTGTTAAATTTCTGACCCGTTGCTATCCCGGCCTTTTACTATTTCTGGCCCGTTACTGTTCTGGCCCGTTACTTTTCTGGCATCCTACTGCTCTGGCCTTTTATGGTTCTAGCCTTTTAATGTTCTGGCATGTTACTGTTATTAGAGCCCGCATGTGGGTGGGCCCGTTACTTTAACGGTCTTTTATAGTTTCGGCCTTTCTGAAGCCCATGCAAATATCATAAAAGGTGTATAATTTGCGAGCATCCTTTACTGTTCATCATCAGCTCAATGTAAGATGTGCCAATAACAAAGCCAGATATTGTTCCCTAATCGACCTGGCTAGCGCACTTATGGTACTGCCTACGCCATGTGTGGACGACGTCAACTAAATTCCTAGATGGCCTATGCGATTTATCTAAATATTACATCAGATGCAAACCACTTTAAATTATTACATATTATAAACTCAAGGAAAATAAAATTTGGCATTTCAGTTGACAATCGAGTTGATAGCAGTTCTCAATTTGCTTTCTCAATCTATCACCTGCATCTCCCTTTTGAGTATGATAGCTACATTGGAAAACCACCTTGAGACATTATATTTTAGCCCCCTCTTTGGTGGAGATAGCAATAATTGCAGTCTGAAACTAACTAATAACAAGTTAATACATCAAACAAGGAAAACTACTCATTTAACTGATATGACATGAGCTATGAATTGGAGTTTACTACTGGTCAATGGTTCAATTATTGACCATCACGTGAAATAAATAGGACAATCAAGCATTATACAAGTGTGCCTACCATGAAACGAGAAATATAACAAAGTGTATGGCTTAGAATTCAAACAAATATAAACTAGCGAGGTTATTTCAACAAATATATATAGAAGAGTAAACTAGAAGAATAAACCAGACAATGGCATGCAGTTACTGTAGTAGCTAAGAATGAACCAACCATAAATTATAATGGCATCATGCGAGAACTTGTAGAGCAGGAGTGCAAACCACAAATGAACTATATAGTAGAGGATAGATATGTCGTTGCTTAGGACGAACCAGAACCAGATACAAAATATAATGGTGTCGCTTGTGAATCAGTAGAACAGGACAAGCAAGCATTAGACAAGTATGCCTACAATGAAATGAGCAATCAAACAAAGTGTTTCTTAGAATTTTAGCAAATATAAACTAGCCAGGTCATTTCAACAAATATATATGGAAGAAGTTGTATATCCTGGAAAGCAAGAGACGATTCAGAATTTGCGGTGAGTTACACAATGGCATGAAGTTACTGTCTTACCTAAGAATAAACCAGATAGAAATTATAATGGCATCATACCAAAACTTGCTGAGCTAGAAATAGAACCACAAATGAACTACACAATATAGGATAGTTATATAATTTCTTAGGATGAACAAGCACCAGGTAAGGAAATAATGATATTGCTTGGGAACCTATATAAGAGGCTGTGCAAACCAACATGTCCAGTGTTCCCTTTTTGAGCTCTATGCAAAGAAAAATAAAATAATCAGTGTTGCATCTTTTGAAGAACCAGATGGGAACAACAAAATTATAATCGAAATAGTATAAAGAGTTAAAATGGGTACTACATGATATTAGAACAATCCCAGGGAGGAAATAATAGTAGAAACTTAGCTTCGGATAAACCAGATAGATTCAGTAACTGTGGAGTAGGGAATCCACACTAATATTTTCCACTAAATTATATTTTGCAAGAACTACACAATAGTAGGAAATTACTATTGTACGAAGTAGCTAAGAACATGTGCATGACAAAATAACAAACATGTGCATGACTTGAAATTTGTAGAGCAGCGAATGCAAACCAACATATCTAGTGACCTTATATGTAGCACAAAGAACATGCATGCCCAGTGACTTATATGTACTAGCACGATTACAAAAATGTAGTTCATTGCGATAGGCTTGACCTTCTATATTGCTGACAAAATAAAAAGGGGTTGGCGATTTGGTTACCTTGGTCAGAGATACGTCTAAGCATCTTCGGTACCGTGTGGGTGATGTCTAGGTCACCAAGGATGTTGCTGTTGCGCTGGCTGTTGGCGTCGGGGAAGCATATCTTGGGTGGTGGATGCCGCCTTGAGTGCGGTAGACGAGAGCGTCGCTGAGGCAGATCCGTTGCAGTGAATGGCGACACCCGTGTAGCTGGTATGGAGTGGTGGACATGGAACTCGTTGAACTAGGTCCCATCCAGTGGACACCAGTGAGGCGGCTCCGGTACGGCTGGGTAGCATTCGGCGGTGGAGAAGCAAAGCTTGGGCGGTCGATGACACCATTAGCATGGTGAATGATACCACTTCTCCGCTACAGTGGCAGAGAAACCTTATGAACTAGATCTGGTGGGGTGGGTGTCCGTGAAGCGGCTCTGCGGTGGTGTAGGAGACCGCAACTCAAGCGGCTCCGGCTATTGTGGAATTGCCGCTGGCCTGTGTGCATGGTGGTTGTGGAGGGGGCAGAGAAGCTTGGGATTTTTGGGAGGGCCAGCGTAAAACTGCACGAATTGGGACCATAGAGGTGAACAGAAAAATAATTACGATCATGCCCCCAAGCTACCGACTTTAGCATGCCCATTTGTCGTCTGAACAAAGTGTAGGATGGGGATTTTAAAGTAAATTTTTTTCTAGATGGAGGAGCGTGAAACGCTTCAAGATATTGCCGCTCGTTTGATATTTTGAATTTAGGTAGCGCCCATCTAATGATAATAGAAAAATGTACTACCTAGTGGCATATTTTGCCTCAAAGTTTTTGAAATGGAGGGGCAGGAATTGCTTCTTGGTCGGTGGTTTGTTTTCACGCTCGATTGAGATTTTGAATTTGTCTAGCGTCCATCTAATAATAATATAAAAATGGTACTCCATCGGTGGGAGATTTTTCCTCAAAATGTTTAAAATGGAGGGGCACGAAATGCATTTGAGTCGATGGAGAATTTGTCACTTGATTACGATTTTGAATTTTTCTAGCGGCCAAATAATAATAGAAAAAGGTAGTTGTAGACTAGTACTAGTATGCTAGCTGGTCAGGAATTGAAGGCCGAGAGTGCCATCAAATGATCATATATTACACTAATTATGTACAAGTGCACAACATTAGATACTCTGCCTCCGATTCAAACAAGGGTACAAGTGCGATAAATTTTGCCGCTCGACTGAGATTTTGAATTTGGCTATAGTACAAGTAATATTAGGAGGAAAAAATGGTACTCCCTCTATTTAGGAATAGAAAAAGGTCACATCAACTGATCATCAATAACAACCATATTTGCATAGAAAAAATATTGTTGAGCCCCCATTACAATTATTTTTGGTTTGGGCTATAGGTTTTGATGCCCGATTAAGATTTTGAATTTGGCTATAGTCCTAGTAACAAATATTACGAGCAAAGCCCACCACCCAACCTAGCAACTTCACAATCCCCATTGATCATCAGTACTATGGGTCAATCGGAGTATCACATTATTTGAAAGATTAAACTCGTAGACCATACTTCCCTCTATTCATGAACCCAAGGCCAGGTCACATCAACTGATCATCCATGACATTGCTCAAAGTAGCCTTTTATTCCCGGACGGAGAGGTAGAAAATTGGATACCATTGTCTCTGATTCAAATATATTACCGCGGGGGCACGAGGGGGGGGATTTGATGCTCAACTATAATTTTGAATGTGGCTAGTCCAAGTAATAAAACAGAAAAATTGTATAAGGCCTTTTTTGCGGGTCATACTCCATCTGTTCATGAATCAATTCAGATGCGAAAGAAAATGTTGAGCTCCGATTCAAAAATACAGTTCCATTGATCACATGATGCTTATGAATATGGTGTGCAACAAAAGCTTACGACACTTGCAACATGTAGGCAAAAGTGGTTCCATAGTTTCTTTTTAGCTTTTTGAACTAGTTCCGTACATTGTGAAGGTGGTTTTAAATGGAAGAAAACTAGGAATCGAAGCCAGTTCCGATGCTAAATTTTCCTTTTGGCGTTTAGAACTAGTTCCCTACACTATGAGGGTAGTTCCATATTTGCTTCATATGTTGTATTATCTTGATGGCGGGACCCATGTTATAAATATTTGGAACCACTAGATTGTGGAGATCTTGCTATATTTCATATCAAAGCCAAATTCACCGTTATGTAAGAATTAGGAATGGCAACATTGTGGCTGCCCTTTATGATCAGTGATCTAGGACAGCGGCACTTGCAATGTGTAGCAAAAATTGGTTCCATATTTGCTTTTTAGATTTCGGAAATAGTTCCCTACATTATGTAGGTGGTTCTAAATGGAAGAAAACTAGGAACCGGAGCAAGTAGTTGCTCCGGTGCCAAATTTGCCTCATCATACTTTTACATATTGGTTCATCCACACATAACTAGTTTGATCGCATCCACACATATACTACACAACAATCCAACCTTGTAGCATATAAAGCACCAATATTAAGCAGGCTATCAATCCATGGATCACACATTCAAGAATCAAACTACTTCCATATTGGTGCATTCTGTTCACCAATATTACCTATACTCCACAATTGATATAAGGCTTTTTAGTAAGTAAAAATAGCTTGATTAAAAGTATTATATTTAAAAGCATTTGGATCAACATCCTTAATAGGCATCATGTCGCAAATTTCAATAAATGTATTTAGGTGCAAACCTAAATCCTCAGAAGATAAGCCTCCAAATTTGTTCTGCTGAACCAAACTCAAAAGTTTAGGCTTAATCTTATGTGCTCCCGCATCAACAGCGGGCTGAGTAATAGGTGCATGAATAAAATCATCAGTAGGAGTAGCATACTCCCCAAGTTTCTTTTAAGCCATGGCTCTTTTTTTGGTATTTTTAAAGTAAGAGAAACAAATAAACAAGTAACGATTTTTTTTGGGTTTTCAAATAGATAACTGGAAAGTAAACTAATAACAAGAAACACACTACGAAAAAAATTAAAACTAAAAACAAGGTCTCTAGTGACTTCACCAGGATAGCGAATTGCTTCCCCGACAACAGTGCTAGAAAAAGGGTTAATACCTTCAATCTGGATTCACGGATGCAGTATAGTAGCTTTTTCCCTAGTAGACCTAGGTTTAATCGAACCTTGGGAAACAACGCTAAAGGAATTAAAATAAGGACACGTCTACAATACTTTGTTTTTTGTTTTACCTTTGTTTCCCAGACCAATCTAGTTTACTTTATATCAGGGGTTGATTCAATGGATGGAGATAGGCCAGGGTTGAATATCCACCTGCACCTGCACATCATATGGGATAATATATAATAATTGGCACATGTATGTGTAATGTTCCAATAGAGATAATCTTTGTGGGTAACACATCCTAATATATTATAGCCCTTGTGAGAAGCAAGCATAATAGTAGTCTTTTGATCCAACCGGTTGCACCATGAAGCATCGGGCTACAAATAGTTATTAAGTGATAAACACAGATCAAAGCCTTAAGGAGAGATGTTGCTTTCAATCCCGAATGGGTCGCTAAGCGAATACCGTACAACCCCTTTCTATTACTAGGTTTTCTATGAGATCGCCACTAGCCAAGTATCTCACCTCAAGACTTGATCGATCTCGAGGGTTTTGGGTACCTAGAAGTGCAAAGATCGAGGCAATTGACAAAAAACCAAAGATACAAATCTCTTATTCAAACAATACACAATACTCCCATAGATTAGATGCACATAATTGCTATGAGGTTTCTACCCAACCCACAACCCGCGAGGACTACTCACTCATAACAATAAGATTAATGATAGAAAACATTGTGCAAAATACTTAGATTGAAATCAAATATTCTTACAATGGTTGTCGAATCACAAGGAGATATTAAGTACAAAGTAATGCTTATGGCTAATGGAGAGGATGTGGGATGGAAGGGATGAACTATGGTGTGTATCTCCTTTGGTGGTGTTGTGATTCAATCTCAGAATGGCGGCCCTCTGCACGACAGATGGGACCTCAAAATATATAGGTGCCTTCACAAGAGTTGTAGGGTTTGACGAGATGGAGCCACTGCCACATGGTATGGGTGGTCCATACGGGTGGCCACGCCCGTACTAGTGGTTGTTACGACATCTGGCATCTTGCAGTTGCTCCAGGATTGCTTGGTCATGTGAACTTCCTCAAAATCTTCATTTATGACTCCTCATTTCACATTAAAAGTGTGATTTCCTGCACAACACAATTCAAAGCAATGTTTTGCATATCTTTGCAATAATTAGTCATTAGTGGAAAATCAAGAGAGATTATTGTCAATTGCTTGACGAAAAAATGTTTAAACACCGAGAACGATGGCGATTTTTGGAGCCATCACCTGAGATGTTAGTGTTCAACCCCGAATATTGAGCATCTTCATGACTTTCTCATTATTTTCAATGGAGTGCTCCAGGTGGGTTACAACTTCGTCTAATTTGGCCATCATACAGTCATTATATACACTTAGGGCAGATGATAAAGATCGTTCATCTTGGAGTTGTTCCTCTAGAACTTGAATATTGATGGCTCAGATATGTAGAGCTCGTTGGGAACCCCAAGAGGAAGGTATGATGAGCACATCAGGAAGTTTCCCTCAGTTATGAAACCAAGGTTATCGAACCAGTAGGAGTAAGGAAACAACTCCAAGGTGTTGCTAGCAACTTGGAACCTGCAGAACACAACCACAATACTTTTCCCCAACTTATAGTGAGGTTGTCAATCTCACCGGTTTGCTGAAAACGTATAGTATGGAAGATAGTAATTGCTTGTAGTAATTGCTGAAAGTAAACATTAAATGGTAAACAGTAGATGGTATATCAATGGTAAGGAATGGACAGGGGTCCATAGTTCACTAGAGGTGTTCTCCATAAGATAAATAACATGCTGGGTGAACAAATTACAGCGGGGCAATTGATAGATATAGAATGCATAACAATGCATATACTAGACATCTTGATTTCTACGAGATTTGTTTGGGAATTACAACATGATACATAGGCCATAGTCCAACTGCATCTATGACTAATAATCCACCTTCAGGTTATCATCCAAACCCCTTCCAGTATTAAGTTGCAAGTAATAGATAATTACATTAAACAAAGTGTGTAAAGTAAACAATACAAATGCCCTTGGACAAATGATTGTTGTTTTCTCCCTAGTAACAACAACACATCTACAACCTTAGAGGTTTCTTTCACTTCCCCAGATTACTAGAGGCATGAACCTACTATCGAGCATAAATACTCCCTCTTGGAGTTACAAGCATCTACTTGGCCAAAGTATCTACTAGCAACGGAGAGCATGCAAGATCACAAATAACATAGACATGATAGAATCAATAATCAATATGACATAGTACTCAATATCCATCGGATCCACGCAAACACAACATGTAGCATTACAAATAGATGATCTTGATCATGAACGGAGCTCACAAATTCTAAACATGATATCACAAAGGAGGAGAAACAACCATCTAGCTACTATATGGACCCGTAGTCCAAGGGTGAACTACTCACACATCACTCCGGAAGCTAGCATGGTGACGAAGAAGGCCTCCAGGATGATCTCTCCCCTCCGGCAGGGTGCGGGGAAGAGCTCAGATCCCCCTGATCTAGGGACGATGGTGGTGGCGGCTACAGACTCTTTTGTGGATTTCTAATCGTGTGCTTAGGGTTTCTAACTCAGGGTGTTTATATAGGCGAAGGGGCAAGGTCGGTTGAGGGCCAAGGGGACCACACCATGCCCTGGCGTGGCCTAGGGTGGACCCATGCCAGGGGGTGGTGCAGCCGCCCTGTGGCACCTCTTCGTCCCCCCTCTGGACTCCGTCTTTGCTCTGGTAAAATATTGACTTCGGCTTTTGTTCTATCCAATTCCAATAATATTTCTTTACTAGCTTTTTTGAAACCAAAAACAGCAAAAAATAGGCAACTCGCACTGTGGCATCTTGTCAATAGGTTAGTTCCAAAAAATGTATAAAAATGCCTCAAAGTGTAGACAAAACATAAGATAGTTGATACAAAACAAGCATGTAGCATAAAAAATTATAGATACGTTTACGACGTATGAAGAATGCCCAAGCTTAACTCCTGCTCGTCCTCGAGTAGGTAAGTGATAAAAAGAATAATTTTTGAGGTGACATGCACCATCACAATATTGATCAAAGTATTGTAAAGCATTGAGAGCTAGGATCATAGTACTCTAAACATGAGCATGAAAGATGTAGTTCTAACAATAAGACATAGAAACTAAGTTGTAACATGAAAAAGGTACAAACAAAAGATCATGAATAACAATGCATTGAAAGACATTTGTTTGTTTCACATATATAAAACATAGCATGAGTGGTATTCAACTTTTCCCTCATGGAATAGCAAAACATAAATGCATATGACACCTTCAACGTTCATAAGGGTGACTAGATACAAATAATTTAAGAACAAGCAATACCATGATTATGAATCAATCAATAAGTTTTGGGACAATGCACATTGAACTAAGAATGACAACTATACTCTCTTAATTGGTGCATAAATATAGAAAGTGGAGACTCAACATAAAAGTAAAAAAGAAAAGCCCTTCATAGAGGGAAGTAGGGATTTCAAGTTTCATAAAGAGCTTCCAAAAATTATGGTACTTATTAGCTTTCAGCTCTCATTGACCTATCATAAGAATCTTGAAGTGATTAAGTTTAAAGTGAGACAAATATGAGGTATATACTTGACAGATCATAAGTTGAAAATCTCATGTCCCTTGATTAAGAGGGCCGTTCCTCATGCTACTCAACTTTAGTCACAATCAAGTTCTTGTCATTCTAAGTATATGTGTATCATAGAGAACCTCCAACGGGGTACCCCTTGCCCCATGACACAGGAGCTATCCCATATCAAAATGACAAGGCAACAGACAATGAGCTTCTCAGCGATCTTTTTATTTACCATGAGTATGGTGCTTTTTTCTTTTATTTTCTCCTTTTTATATTTTTTTGAAGATGCTTCATAGATTGCTCACTATAGTTGATGGCGCATGTTGATGTGGAGCCTGTTGGGAACCCCAAGAGAAAGGTGTGAAGCAGCAAACAACAAGTTTTCCCTCAGTTGATACCGAGGTTATCGAACCAGAAGGAGGAAGGAAACGTCACACACGTGTTGCAAGCAACGCAGAGACCTGCACAACACAAACTCAAGACTTTGCCCCAACGAATCAGTGAGGTTGTCAAGCTCACCGGTTTGCTGTAACAAAGGATTAAACGTATGGTGTGGAAGGTAATGGTTTGCAGCAAGTAAACAAGTAACAGTGGAAGATGTATCAATGGTAAAGATTGGACCGGGGTCCATAGTTCACTAGAGGTGCTCTCCTTAGATAAACAACATGGCATGAAGGGTAAATAAATTACAGTAGGGCAATTGACATGAACTGAGCAAGGCATAACAATGCAATTACTAGTTAGAAAGATCCTATGAGGTTCATTGGGCAATACAACAAGATACATAGACCGCCATCCAACTGCATCTATGACTAGAAGTCCACCTTGAGGTTATCATCCGAACCCCTCCAGTATTAAGTTGCAAGCAATAGACAACTACTTGAAGCAAAGTGTGTAAGGTAAATAGTCCACATGTTCCATGAACAAGAGACCATTGTTTTCTCCCTAGTATCAACGACACATCTACAACCGAAGAGATTTCTGTCACTTCCCTTGGAAACTAGAGGCATGAACCCACTATCGAGCATAAATACCCCCTCTTGGAGTCACTAACAACTACTTGGCCAAGATAGCTACTAACAACAGAGAGTATGCAAGATCACAAACAACACATACATGATAGAATCATAAAGAAAAAACCATTAATCAAACCAACATAATAATCTCAATATCCATCGGATCCCCGTAAACACAACATGCATGATTACACATAGATTAGATCTTGATCATGAACAGAGCTCACAAGATCTATACATTAAAGCACAAAGGAGGAGATACAACCATCTAGCTACTACATGGACCCATAGTCCAAGGTGGAACTACTCACGCATCATACTGGAGAGAAGGCCTTCGGGATGATCTCCCCTCAGGCATGGTGCTGGGAAGAACTTCAGACCCCCTAGATCTAGGGATGATGGTGGCGGCTGCTACAGACGGTTTCATGGATATTTGATCGGGTACTCAGGGTTTCTGCAGCGGGGGCTTCTTATAGGCGAAGGGGGAGACCGAGGAGGCGGTCAGGGCCACCAAACCCCAGCTAGGCGCGGGGCTGGGCCCACCCGTGCCTGGGGTGGGTGTGCCCCCCTGTCTAGCCTCTCGGGATCTCCTCTGGACTTCTTGTTCCCCACGGAAAGTAATTGACTTTGTCCTTTGTCTCGTCCAATTCCGAGAATATTTCTTTACTAACTTTTCTAAAACCAAAAACAGCAGAAAACAGGCATCTGGCACTGTTGCAACTTGTTAGTAGGTTAGTACCAAAAAACATGTAAAAAGCACCTCAAAGTGTGGACAAGTAAAGCAAAGTAGATACTAAACAAGAATGGAGCATAAAAAATTATAGATACGTTTCCGACGTATCAACATCCCCAAGCTTAACTCCTGCTCATCCTCTAGTAGGTAAGTGATAAAAATAATAATTTTTGAGGTGACATGCACCCTCACAAAGATCCAACCATTTGCAAACATTGAAAGCTAGGATCAAAGAACTCTAAACATGTGCATGAAAGATGGAGTTCTAACAGTAGGACATAGTAACTATGCATGCAAGATGACAGGCTACAAACAAAGATCATGAATAACGTGCATTGAAAAACATTTGTTTGTTTCACATATAGAAAACGTAGCATAGTGGCAATCATCTTGTCCCTCATAGAGTAGCAATATAGATGCATAGGACACCTTCAAAGTTCACAAGGGTTACTAAAAAAAATAGCACAAGAACAAGTAATATCACAATATGCATCAATTAATAAGATTTGGAACACTGGACATAAAATGACAACTATGCTCTCTTAATGGTGCCTAAAGGTAGAAGGTGGAGACTCAATAGTGGTGGAAGAAAGGCCTTTTTGTAAAGGAAGTAGGGATTACAAGTTTCAAAAATAGCTTCCAAAAATTATGGTACTTGTTAGCTTTCAGCCCTCATTGCCCCTATCATAAGCATCTTGAAGTGGTTAAGGTTAAAGTGGAAAAGCTGGAGTATATGCTTGACGAAGTATAAGTTGGCAATCTCATGCCCCTTGAATACGAGGGCCACACCTCATGCATACTCAACTTTGGGTCCAGGTAAGTTCTTGTCATTGTAAGTATTTGCATATCATTGAGAACCGCCAACTGGGTACCCCTTGCACATGGTATAGGAGCTTTCCCATAACCAAAATGACAAGGCAAGCAGACAATGAGCATCTCAGCAATCTTTTTATTTACAATATGCATAGCTTTTTATTGAGGATGCTTCATAGAAAGCTCACTATGGTGATGCTGCAAGTTTCCACCATGATTAGGCATGGCTTAGGCTAGCGGCCCAGGCGTTTCTCTAACACAGAATACAAACTCCATGGACTTACAAGTTCCCTATTTATTTCACACCGGTGACATCCATAGACAAAAGAACATGATATCAACTGAGTACAACAAGGTACAAGTGCAATGTTGAAAATGTTCCCCATGACAGCACAGTTCTACTAATTCCAACTAATAAGTGCAAGCATATACAACAAAGTTTTCATAATGGTTCAAGTTTATCAGGGGCAAAGAATAAAGTGTGCCATCAAGTTCGTGAGGGCTTTAATCACTAAGTTTTCACATAACAAAATAGTTTTTAATTGGAAGATAGTTGAAAACAAGAATATACTTGGAATGGTGTAACACACCATGCATAAGATTTTATAGTGGACACCTTGGAATAACTTGGTTTCTTGGGAGTTGGAGGCATGAGTAGAACTTACTCATACAAGTGGAGGCTAGCAAAAGACTGGGAGCAACCAACTAAGAGAGCAATAATGGCCAAAACCATGCAATGCAACAAAGCAAAGTAATCAAAGCAAAGAGTGGTACTACAAGTTAAGGACTAAATGATCATAGAGGCTAATGGTGAATTGTCATAGTCATAACATGGTGTGAGCATGTTCCAAGTCAACCCAAGCAAAACATCAAAGGAGAATACCACAATACTATGCTTTTGCATGCTAAAACAACACATAATTTCTTCAAGGCACACTAAGCAATCCCAATTGTTTGGAACACGACATTCTACAACCATAATCACTAAGCATAATGCTAAAACAACACCTAGCATGTCATGCTAAAGTCTAAGTCACAGTCAATGCAAGCTCCTCTTGCACTTCAAGCAAGAACTTACTACTCATTTCCAAACACCAAGCAAAGTTACTTGCAAAACAACACAACGAGAACAGGGGTCCAAACTACTTTATTCAAGCAAACTAAACAACCTAACCAAAGCAAACAAAAACTAATACGCTCCAAGAACAACACAACATGTGTGCATGAAACAATAAAAACGAAGTGTCTAGACAGACCTGAGCTTTTTATTGATGAAGAAGGGGATGCCTTGGGCATCCCCAAGCTTTGACGCTTGTACCTCTTAGATATTTCTTGGGGTGACACCATGGTGGCATCCCCAAGATTGATATTTTGTCCATTCTTCATCTCATTGTATCATTCTTTCTCTACACCTAAAATTTTTCCTTCATACAAAACTTCACACAATCTTCATTAGCAACATTAGTTTATTCAAAAGATATTAGACCACTGTCAAAGCTTTGGAATAGCAAGGCTTTTCACTAAAAACACAAGATACTGTTGTAACTCCTTCAAAAATCTCAATTTACCTGAAGATAACTCAAAAAGGAATCAATAAGAAGCAAATGCAAGTAATGGCTGAAATCTGTCAAAATAGACCAGCAGGTAGAAACCGATTTTTTAGAACATCTTCTGTTGCTCAAATCAAAAGGTGTTGAACTAACGAAAGTTAGCTGACATACTGGGGGATTTATTCATAAATTTTGAGCTCAATCGGAGTTACAGAGCCTCCTCACAAATATTTGTGGTGGAGGACATAAATCTGTTTCGGGATAGCAACTTCCCAAATCTTACTTCCCTCTTATTAGAGGTTATTCTTAGCACAAAAAGCAAACAAAAATGATAAGAAGAGGTCATTACTGAACTAATAACTTGCAAGACTCAAGGAAACTCTTGGGTTATCTCCCAACAAATACTTTTCTTTAACGCCTTTAAGTTAGGCACAAGAAGCAAGAAGAATCAAGTATTTTCAAATAAAGCATTGCCCCTCTTGTTCCTTCTTTTCTTACCTTTCCTTTTCTCCTTGGGGAAGATATGATTGCTTACCGGGGGAGCAAAGTGCATGATGCCTTTTCCCACATCTATTACTTCCCCAAGGTGTTTCAGTAGAGATCTTCCAAGTGTGATATGTCCTTTGCCTACACATTCAATAACAAGATAATCAGTAGACACCATTTTCCCTGAGATTTTTGTAAACACACCTTCAGCTATTCCAATGGGCAATATAGTGGCATTTTTGGTAAGAGAAATTTCCTCTCCTCCTTAAATAAGCCCCCAAAGACTCAAGGAATCAAAAATATCTTTAGGCATGAGACAAAATTCAGACATGATATCACAGCGAGCATCGAAAAGTGTAGTATTTATAGAGACTTTGATTGTGGGAAACCACTTTGAAGGCTCAGAATTTATGGGAACATAATCATGGTAAGCCCTAAGCGTGTGATAGCAACTATTCATAGCAGCAATACTAGACTCAAGAGTGTTTAACCTGGAAAAATATTTGTAAAAGAGGAATCAGACTTGCCAGGTGTATTATAAATTGCAATCAACTTTTTTATGGAATCAAAGTCTTCATCCTCAGTACAAAGCAAAATATCTTTCTCAGCCACAACATCCAAAGCATATCTATAGCGAAGAGCAATACCGCAGTAAAAACTATCAATAACCAAGCTGAGGCTTACCTTGGGCTTAGTTTACCTCTGGAAAGCAGAGATTCTAAACCAAGCCTCCTTAAAACTTTCTTCACTTTTTTGCTTAAAAGTGGATATTTATATCATAGGGGAAATAGAGGTTGATCCAAAACCAGACATGGCAGCAACTATAGCAGGAACTAATTTTTTTGTCTTTTTGAATAAAGCAAGCAAACCAAACTAGACTATTTTTTTTTTTGGGTTTTTTGGAAAGAGGCAAACAAAACCAAGCCAAATTAACAAAGAAAACTAAAAACAAAGTAAATAGAAAGGAAGTGAAGGACTCCCATAGTGAAGACGTCCTTAGCCTTCCCGGCAACAGCGCCAGAAAACTTGTTGATGGCTCCTATTGATGTGGAGCCTGTTGGGAACCCCAAGAGAAAGGTGTGAAGCAGCAAGCAACATGTTTTCCCTCAGTTGAGACCGAGGTTATCGAACCAGAAGGAGGAAGGAAACATCACATAGGTGTTGCAAGCAACGCGGAGACCTGCACAACACAAACTCAAGACTTTGCCCCAATGAATCAGTGAGGTTGTCAAGCTTACCAGTTTGCTGTAACAAAGGATTAAACATATGGTGTGGAAGGTAATGGTTTGCAGAAAGTAAACAAGTAACAGTGGAGGATGTATCAATGGTAAAGATTGGACCGGGATCCATAGTTCACTAGAGGTGCTCTCCTTAGATAAACAACATGGCATGAAGGGTAAACAAATTACACCAGGGCAATTGACAGGAACTGAGCAAGGCATAACAATGCAATTACTAGTTAGAAAGATCCTATGAGGTTGATTGGGCAATACAACAAGGTACATAGACCGCCATCCAACTACATCTATGACTAGAAGTCCACCTTCAGGTTATAGTCCGAACCCCCTCCAGTATTAAGTTGCAAGCAACAAACAACTGCTTTAAGAAAAGTGTGTAAGGTAAACAGTCCACATGTTCCATGAACAAGAGACCATTGTTTTTGTTGGAATTATGCCCTAGAGGCAATAATAAAGATGTTATTATTATAATTCTTGTTCATGATAAAGTTTATATTCCATGCTAGAATTGTATTAAGCGGAAACTTTGATACTTGTGTGGTTTATGAACAACACCGTGTCCCTAGTACGCCTCTATGGACTAGCTCATTGATTAATGATGGTTAAGGTTTCCTAACCATAGACATGAGTTGTCGATTAATAATGAGATCATGTCATTAGGAGAATGATATGATGGACAAACCCAAATTAAGCAGAGCAATTAGATCGTGTCATCGTGTTCATCTTCGCGAAGCTTTTTCTTATGTCAAATATTGTATTCCTTAGACCATGAGATAATGCAACTCCCTGGTATCGGAAGAAATCTTTGAGGTTATCAAACGTCATCCTATGAGAGGGTGATCATAAAGGTGTCTCTTAGGTGATCGGAAAGTACTTGTTGGGTTGTATGTATCGAGATGGGATTTGTCCCTCCCAAGTCGGAGAGATATACTTCGGGCCCACTCGGTAATAGATATCAACACCGCTTGCAAGCACGTGGTTAAGGAGTTAATCACAAAGTGATATCATATTACAGAACGAGTAAACTACTTGCTGTGAACGAGATTGAACTAGGTATGATGATACCAATGATCGAATCTCGGGCAAGTAAAATATCGCGTGACGAAGGGTATATATATATGGGATTAATTGAATCCTGGCATCGTGGTTCATCCGATATGATCATCGATGAATATGTGGGAGTCAATATGGGTTTCCAGATCCCGCTGTTGATTATTGATAGAAGATCATGTCTGCATATTCTCGAACCCGTAGGGTCACACACTTAACGTGTCTCGATGCTAGGATAGCATGGATAATTGGTTTATGAGTTTTTGTTCGGAGTCTCGGATTAGATTCAGGACATCACGAGAGGTTCCGGAATGGTCCGGAGAATAAGATTCATATAAAGGAAAGCAGTTTTTGGATTTCGGAATTGTTTCGAAATGTTCGGTATTGTACCGGAAGGTTCTAGAAGCTTCCGGAGTGGGACCAACGTGGCCCCACTTGTCGGAGGGGGGAGTGGGCCTACGAGGGAGTGCCCTGTCCGCATTGGGCCAGGGGCACAAGGCCCCATAGGCCCAGCCGGCCAAACCCTAGGGGAAACCCTAGGGGATCTTCTAGAAGGGGGGGACTTGCCCCCCCACTCCACCCTTTGTGGCCGCCGGCCCTAGGGCTTGGAGGAGGGGAAAGGCCAGCCGGCCAGCCCTCTATATAAAGAGGGCAGGGGCGCACCATCCTCCCACACCCCAAAACCCTAGCCACCATACTGCTGCCCTCCTCTCTCTCTCTCTCTCTCTCTCTCTCTCTCTCTCTCTCTCTCTCTCTCTCTCTCTCTCTCTCTCTCTCTCTCTCTCTCTCTCTCTCTCTCTCTCTCTCTCTCTCTCTCTCTCTCTCTCTCTCTCTCTCTCTCTCTCTCTCTCTCTCTCTCTCTCTCTCGACTACGCGTAGGCGAAGCCCTGCCGCAGAAACTCTTCACCTTTGCACCACGCCGTCGTGCTGTAGATCCAATCTATCTCTCCACCCCACTTGCTGGACCGAGGAAGGAGGAGACGTCGCGGTGCCGTACGTGTGCATCTCTCGGAGGCGTCGCCACTTGTGGCGTTGGATCGGATCGGATCGCGAGGAGGAGAAGGCTAGTACGACTACATCAACCACGTTCTGTTGAATGTTCCGCTGTGCGATTTCTTCAAGGGTATGAAGATCTCATCTATCCCTCTCGTTGATTGCATCTCCTAGATTAGATCTTGGCTTTCCCGTTCGCATCCGTAGAATTTTTTTGATTTACTATGCTGCGAAACCCTCCAGTGGTATCAGAGCTAGATCTATGCGTAGATGTGTTTCACGAGTAGAACGCAACATGCTTGTTGCGGGCGTTGATGTTTTCTATTGCAAGCCTCTTGTTTTGTACTTCTTATGACGCATGATAGTGAGATCGAAGCGGTCCAGGCCAACTTTACGCGACCTCGTTCGCGAGACCGGCTCCGCACTTGACGTGTGGCTTGTTCCACACATGCGGCTGGTGGATGCCAGTTTCTCTCACTATAGTTGTCATGGGATTTACACCAGATGTTGGCAACCATAATATCACCATTGTGGCTTTTCGTAGGTAAGAATCGTTCTTAGCTTGTTACTCCCATAAGCCACGTAAAACATGCAACAACAAAGTAGAGGCGTCTAACTTGTTTTTGTAGGGAGTGTTTCTGTGATATGGTATGGCCCAAGATATGATGTGTATGTTGTATGCAATGATCATGTTTTGTAATATTTCACGACTTGCATGTCGATGAGTACACAACCGACAGGAGCCATATGGTTGTCTTTATAATTGTGTATGACCTGTGTGTCAACTTCTTATACGCCATGTAATAGCTTTACTTGATCGCTAAGTAGTTAGCAATAGTTGTAGTTGCTATTCGTGGTGGAGGAAATCATGGTGGAGTGATGGAGATCATGCTGGAACGCACAAGATGGAGATCATTGCGCGGAGATTGGCTATACCATGTCACATAAAATTATATGCATGTGATGTTTATCCTTTTATGTATCTTATTATGCTTAGATCGCGACGGTAGCATTATAAGATGATTCCTCACTTAAAGATCAAGATAAAACTGTGTTCTCCCCATGTATGCACCGTTGCGAAAGTTCGTCGTGTTCAAGCACCACGTGATGATCGGGTGCTATAAACTCTACGTTCACATACAACAGTTGCAAGCCAGTTATTGCACACGCGGAAATACTTGGGTTTAACTTGACGAGCCTAGCATGTACAGACATGGCCTCGGGACACACGAACCGAAAGGTTAAGCATGAGTCATATGGATGATATGATCGACACTTTGTTGTCCACCATTGAAACCACATCTCTTCTCATGAAGATCGGATTAGGTGTGGTGAATTTGGATCATGTTCACTAAACAACTTGAGGGATGTTGAATTTAGTGGGAGTTCATCTAGTAATTTGATTAAGTTGAACTAGTTATCATGAACATAGTCTAAATTGTACTTGCAAATTTTGTAGATCAAATGGCTAAGTCCAACTTCAACTTCAACGTTTTTGCTGAGAAAGAAAAGCTTAAGAATAATGGGTCTAACTTCACCAACTGGTTCCGCAATCTAAGAATCATTCTCGCTGGCAGACAAAAGGACTATGTCCTTGAGAAAGCGCTAGGTGACGCCCCTGCTATAGATGCGCCGGCTGATGAAAAAGCTGTTTATCAGTCGCGCAATGATGATTATGGTGTGATTAAGAGCACCATGTTGTTTGCTATGGAATCAGACCTTCAAAATCATTTTGAGGAGTTCGCCGGGCCCTTTGAGATTCTTGAGGAACTGAAAACCATGTTTCATACTCAGGCCCGTTCTGAGAGATATGAGATCTCTGAGAAATTCTTTAACTGCAAGATGGAGGAAGGGAGTTCCGTTAATGAGCACGCCATTAAGATGTCGGGCTACACTCAACGTCTTGAGCAACTGGACTGCAAGATTCTAGAAGAGCTCAAGGTTGACAGAGTTCTACAATCACTCCCTCCTAGCTACAAAGGTTTTGTAGTTACTCACAATCAGATTGGTTCCACTGATACGATCACTGAGCTCTTCGCTAAGCTGAAGGCTGCAGAGGTGGACATCAAGAAAGATAATCATGTGTTGATGGTCAACAAGCCCCCTAGCTTTAAGAAAGGTAAGGGTGCAAAGAAGTCCTTCAAGAAAGGCAGCGGCAAGCGCGTTGCCCCTTCTGAGAAGAAGCTCAAGTCTGGACCCAAGCCGGACACTGAGTGCTTCTATTGCAAGGACAAGGGTCACTGGAAGCGCAACTGTCCGAAGTACTTAGCGGACAAGAAGGCTGGCACCATTAAAGGTATATTTGATATACATGTTATTGATGTTTACCTTACTAGCGCTCGTTGTAGTGCCTGGGTATTTGATACTGGTTCAGTTGTTAATATTTGTAACTCGAAACAGGAGCTACGAAATAGACGGCGGCTAGAAAGGGATGAAGTGACGATGCGCGTTGGCAACAGATCAAGAGTTGATGTGATGGCCGTCGACACACTCTCCTTAGTTTTACCTTCGGGATTAGTTTTAAACCTTAATAAATGTTATTATGTGCCTGCGTTGAGCATGAACATTATATCTGGATCGTGTTTATTGCAAGACGGTTATTCATTTAAATCGAAGAATAATGGTTGTTCTATTTATATGAGTAACATCTTTTATGGTCATGCACCTGCTGTGAATGGTTTATTTCTTCTGAATCTCGAAAGCAATGAAACACACATCCATAACATTGAGGCTAAGAGATGCAAAGTAGATAGTGATAATTCAACTTATTTGTGGCACTGCCGTCTAGGTCATATTGGTGTAAAATGCATGAAGAAACTCCATTCTGATGGACTTTTGGAGTCTCTTGATTTTGAATCATTTGACACGTGCGAGCCGTGCCTCATGGGCAAGATGATCAAAACCCCGTTCTCCGGAATAATGGAGCGAGCAACGGACTTATTAGAAATCATACATACCGATGTATGCGGACCAATGAGTGTTTCGACGCGCGGTGGATATCACTATTTTCTCACTTTTACTAATGACTTAAGTAGATATGGGTATATCTATTTAATGAAACATAAATCTGAAACGTTTGAAAAGTTCAAAGAATTTCAGAACGAAGTGGAAAACCATCGTAACAGGAAAATTAAATTTCTACGATCCGATCGTGGAGGTGAATATTTGAGTTATGATTTTCTCACGCATCTTAAAGCAATCGGAATCGTTTCGCAACTCAGTCCACCCGGGACACCACAGCGCAATGGTGTGTCTGAACGCCGGAATCGAACTTTATTAGATATGGTGCGATCGATGATGTCTCTTACAGATTTGCCGTTATCATTTTGGGGTTATGCATTAGAAACTGCTGCATTCACTTTAAATAGGGCACCATATAAATCCATTGAGACGACACCGTATGAACTGTGGTTTGGTGCTAAACCTAAGTTGTCGTTTCTTAAAGTTTGGGGATGCGAAGCTTACGTCAAGAAGTTGATGCCGGACAAGCTCGAACCCAAAGCGGAGAAATGCGTCTTCATAGGATACCCTAAGGAAACTATAGGGTATACCTTCTATCACAGAACCGAAGGCAAAGTGTTTGTTGCAAAGAACGGATCCTTTCTTGAGAAGAAGTTTCTCTCGAAAGAAGTGAGTGGGAGGAAAGTAGAGCTATACGAAATTATTGAACCTTCTCTTGAGTTGAAGAGTAGCGCAGCACCTGAAATTGTTCCAGTGTCGTCTGCACCAACAATAGAGGAAGCTAATGACGAGGATCATGATGCTTCGGACGATGCTACTACTGAACATCGCAGGTCGACAAGGTCGCGTGCCCCTCCTGAGTGGTACGGAAACCCTGTCTTAACTGTCTTGTTAGTAGACGACAGTGAACCTGCGAACTATGAGGAAGCGATGATGAGCCCAGACTCTGAGAAATGGCTAGAGGCCATGAAATCCGAATTGGGATCCATGAGCGAAAACCAAGTGTGGACTTTGGTGGACCCTCCTAGCGCCCGAAAGGCCGTTGAGTGCAAATGGATTTTGAAGAAGAAAACGGACGCGGATGGTAATGTTACTGTCTATAAAGCGCGGCTTGTCGCGAAAGGTTTTCGACAAGTTCAAGGTGTTGACTACGATGAGACCTTCTCCCCCGTAGCGATGTTTAAGTACATTCGGATTTTATTAGCAATTGCTGCGTTTCATGATTATGAAATATGGCAAATGGATGTCAAGACTGCGTTCCTCAATGGCAACATTGATGAAGAGTTGTATATGATGCAACCCGAAGGTTTTGTCGATCCTAAGGATGCTGATAAGGTGTGAAAACTTCAGCGTTCCATTTATGGACTAAAGCAAGCATCTCGGAGTTGGAACCTTCGTTTTGATCAAGTGATCAAGAGCTTTGGATTTGTTCAGCGACATTTTTAGTACTATATGTGGATGACATATTGATTATTGGAAATGACATTGATATGCTTAACGATGTGAAGAGTTATTTGAACAAATGTTTTTCAATGAAAGACCTAGGAGAAGCTGCTTATATATTGGGCATCAAAATCTATAGAGATAGACAAAGACGCCTAATAGCTTTAAGCCAAAGTACATACCTAGACAAAGTTCTGAAAAGATTCAGAATGGATAAGGCAAAGAAATGTTCAGTGCCCATGTTGTCAGGTAAGATATTGAGAAAGGCTCAGTGTCCAGCTACGGTAAACGATAGAGAAGCTATGAGCAAAGTGCCTTATGCCTCGGCCATAGGTTCTATCATGTATGACATGCTGTGTACTAGACCGGATGTGTCCAATGCTCTTAGTTTGACGAGCAGATACCAAAGTGATCCAGGAGTGGAACACTGGACAACCGTGAAGAACATCCTAAAGTATTTAAATAGGACTAAAGAAATGTTCTTGGTCTATGGAGGTGATGAGCAGCTCGTCGTAAAAGGTTACGTCGACGCTAGTTTCGACATCGACAAGGATGATTCTAAATCTCAGACAGGATACGTTTATATTTTGAATGGAGGAGCTATGAGCTGGAGAAGCTGCAAGCAAAGCGTGATCGCGGGATCTACAGTAGAAGCGGAATACATGGCTGCTGCAGAAGCGTCAAGTGAAGGAGTTTGGATCAGGAACTTCATCACTGATCTTGGTGTGGTTCCAAGTGCCTTGGACCCACTGGAGATATTGTGTGACAACACTGGCGCCAGAGCACTGGCTAAGGAACCAAGATATCATCCAAAGACCAAGCACATCAACCGCAAGTTTCATATAATTCGAGATTATATAATAGATGGAGATCTGAAGATTAGCAAAGTACATACGGATCTGAATGTCACAGATCTGTTGACTAAACCTCTTCCACGAGAAAATCATGATCATCACCTTAGTGACATGGGTGTTAGATTTTTGCCACATGTAAACTATATTATTGACTCTAGTGCAAGTGGGAGACTGTTGGAATTATGCCCTAGAGGCAATAATAAAGATGTTATTATTATAATTCTTGTTCATGATAAAGTTTATATTCCATGCTAGAATTGTATTAAGCGGAAACTTTGATACTTGTGTGGTTTATGAACAACATCGTGTCCCTAGTACGCCTCTATGGACTAGCTCATTGATTAATGATGGTTAAGGTTTCCTAACCATAGACATGATTTGTCGATTAATAATGAGATCATGTCATTAGGAGAATGATATGATGGACAGACCCAAATTAAGCAGAGCAATTAGATCGTGTCATCGTGTTCATCTTTGCGAAGCTTTTTCTTATGTCAAATATTGTATTCCTTAGACCATGAGATAATGCAACCCCCTGGTATCGGAAGAAAGCTTTGAGGTCATCAAACGTCATCCTATGAGAGGGTGATCATAAAGGTGTCTCTCAGGTGATCGGAAAGTACTTGTTGGGTTGTATGTATCAAGATGGGATTTGTCCCTCCCAAGTCGGAGAGATATACTTCGGGCCCACTCGGTAATCGATATCAACACCGCTTGCAAGCACGTGGTTAAGGAGTTAATCACAAAGTGATATCGTATTACGGAACGAGTAAAGTACTTGCTGTGAACGAGATTGAACTAGGTATGCCGATACCAACGATCGAATCGCGGGCAAGTAAAATATCGCGTGACGAAGGGAATATATATATATATATATGGGATTAATTGAATCCTGGCATCGTGGTTCATCCAATATGATCGTCAATGAATATGTGGGAGTCAATATGTGTTTCCAGATCCCGCTGTTGGTTATTGATAGAAGATCATGTCTGCATATTCTCGAACCCGTAGGGTCACACACTTAACGTGTCTCGACGCTAGGATAGAATGGATAATTGGTTTATGAGTTTTTGTTCGGAGTCTCGGATGAGATCCAGGACATCACGAGAGGTTCCGGAATGGTCCGGAGAATAAGATTCATATAAAGGAAAGCAGTTTTTGGATTTCGGAATTGTTTCGAAATGTTCGGTATTGTACCGGAAGGTTCTAGAAGCTTCCGGAGTGGGACCAACGTGGCCCCACTTGTCGGAGGGGGGGCGTGGGCCTACGAGGGAGTGCCCTGGCCACATTGGGCCAGGGGCACAAGGCCCCATAGGCCCAGCCGGCCAAACCCTAGGGGAAACCCTAGGGGATCTTCTGGAAGGGGGGGGGAGACTTGCCCCCCACTCCACCCTTTATGGCCGCCGGCCCTAGGTCTTGGAGGAGGGGCAAGGGCAGCCGGCCAGCCCTCTATATAATGAGGGCAGGGGTGCACCCTCCTCCCACACCGCAAAACCCTAGCCGCCATACTGCTGCCCTCCCCTCTCTCTCTCTCTCACTCTCTCTCTCTCTCTCTCTCTCTCTCTCTCTCTCTCTCTCTCTCTCTCTCTCTCTCTCTCTCTCTCTCTCTCTCTCTCTCTCTCTCTCTCTCTCTCTCTCTCTCTCTCTCTCTCTCTCTCTCTCTCTCTCTCTCTCTCTCTCTCTCTCTCCCGACTGCCCGTAGGCGAAGCCCTGCCGTAGAAACTCTCCACCTTTGCACCACGCCGTCGTGCTGTAGATCCAATCTATCTCTCAACCCCACTTGCTGGACCGAGGAAGGAGGAGACGTCGTGGTGCCGTACGTGTGCATATCTCGGAGGCGTCGCCACTTGCAGCGTTGGATCGGATCGGATCGCGAGGAGGAGAAGGCTAGTACGACTACATCAACCACATTCTGTTGAACATTCCGCTGTGCGATTTCTTCAAGGGTATGAAGATCTCATCTATCCCTCTCGTTGATTGCATCTCCTAGATTAGATCTTGGCTTTCCCGTTCGCATACGTAGAATTTTTTGATTTACTATGCTGCGAAACCCTTCAGTTTTCTCCCTAGTAGCAACAACACATCTACAACCGAAGAGATTTCTATCACTTCTCTTGGAAATAGAGGCATGAACCCACTATCGAGCATAAATACCCCCTCTTGGAGTCACTAGCAACTACTTGGCCAAGATAGCTACTAACAACGGAGAGCATGCAAGATCACAAACAACACATACATGATAGAATCATATAGACAAAACCATTAATCAAACCAACATAATAATCTCAATATCCATCGGATCCCCGTAAACACAACATACATGATTACAAATAGATTAGATCTTGATGATGAACGGAGCTCATAAGATCTATACATGAAAGAACAAAGGAGGAGATACAACCATCTAGCTACTACATGGACCCATAGTCCAAGGTGGAACTACTCACGCATCATACCGGAGAGAAGGCCTCCGGGATGATCTCCCCTCCGGTAGGGTGCCGGGAAGAACTTCAGATCCCCCTGATCTAGGGACGATGGTGGCGGCGGCTACAGACGGTTTCATGGAGATTTGATCGGGTACTCAGGGTTTCTGCATCGGGGGCTTCTTATAGGCGAAGGGGGAGACCGAGGAGGCGGCCAGGTCCACCAAACCCTACCCAAGTGCGGGGCTGGGCCCACCCGTGCATGGGGTGGGTCTGCCCCCCTAGCTAGCCTCCCGGGCTCTCCTCTGGACTTCTTGTTCCCCACGGAGAGTAATTGACTTTGTCCTTTGTGCCATCCCATTCCAAGAATATTTCTTTACTAACTTTTCTAAAACCAAAAACAACAGAAAACATGCATCTAGCACTGTTGCAACTTGTTAGTAGGTTAGTACCAGAAAACATGTAAAAAGCATCTCAAAGTGTGTTCAAGTAAATCAAAGTAGATACTAAACAAGCATTGAGCATCAAAAATTATAGATACGTTTCCGACATATCAATGGTTATGCTGCAAATTTCCACCATGATTAGGCATGGCTTATTCTAGCCGCCTAGGCATTTCTATAACACATATACAATACTCCATGGAATTACAAGCTCCCCTTTTATTTCACACCGCCGACATTCGTAAACAAAAGATCATGATATCAACTGGATAGATATGTACTAGTGTTGAAAGCATTTCTCATGACAACATGGTTTTGCTAACTCCCAACTTATAATTTTCATGCATATAAGCAACATAGATGGGCACAATGGTTCAAGTTTATTAAGTGCAAGAAATTAAAGTGTGCCATCAAGTTTGTGAGAGCTTTACTCACTAATTTTCATATAACTAGTTTAATTTGGAATATAAATAAACACATGAATATACTTGGAATGGTGTAACACACCATGCATAGGAATTTATAGTGGAATCTTTGGAATAACTTGGTTTCTTGGGAGTTGGATGCACGAGTAGAGCTCATACTCAGCACAAGTGGAGGCTAGCAAACGAATGGGAGCGACCAACTAAGAGAGCAATAATGGCCATAATCATGCAAAGCGACCAAACATTTTTAATTAAAGCATAAAATGGTATCACAAGTCAAAAACTAAATGATCATATAGGCTAGGGTGACTGGTTCATATTCTTAACATGGTGTAAGCATGTGCCAAGTCAACCCAAATAAAGCATCAAAGGAGAATACCACAATATTATGCTTTTGTATGCTAAAACAACACATGATTATTTCATGGCACATTAAGAAATCTCAATTGTTTGGAACAAGTCATGCTACAGAAATAATCACTAATCATACGGTCAAAGCAACATCTAACATGACATGATAAAGTCTAGGCCACAGTCAAAAGAAGCTTCCTTTTGTACCAACACAAGCATGAAACTTTCTATGCTTTTTCCAACACCAATTGAATTATTTGAAACAAAATAAGAATGAGGGGTCCAACTAATTTATTGCAGCAAACCAAACAAAAGAAAACTAAAAACAAAAACAAAGACGCTCCAAGAACAACACAATAGTGCATGAAGCAATAAAAATAAAGTGTCTAGAAAGAAGACCTGAGATTTTTGTTGATGAAGAAGGGGATGCCTTTGGCATCCCCAAGATTTTAAGCTTGTACCTCTTGAATATTTCTTGGGGTGACACGGGTGGCATCCCCAAGGTTGAGATTTTTATTATCACATCGTTCTCTCCCTACACTTGAAAATTTCCTTCATACAAAATTTCACACAATCTTCATTAGCAACATTAGTGTATTCAAGATAATAAGCCATTAGGTTTAGTTTAAAAACAAGTAAAACTTACATGAAAACACAAGCTACTGTAGAAATTCCTTTTAAAATCTCAAGTGATCAAAGAGAACTCAAAAGAAACCGATTAAGAGGCAAATGCAAATAATGGCAGAAATCTGTCAAAACAGACCAGCTGGTAAAGACCGATTTTTTTCGAAGACCTTATGTTTCTCAAATCGACAAGTGCTAAACTAACGAAAGTTAGATAATAACCTGGGGCATATGCACGGAAAATTACAGGTCAATCCGACAAACTGGGATTTTTCACGATTGTTTACAGTGAAGCACAAAATCTGTTGCGGGACAACAACTTCCCCAAATCTTACTTCTCTCTCATTAGAGGTTATTCTTGGCACAAAAACCACACAAAAATGATAAGGAGAGGTTATTACAGAGGAAATAACTTCCAAGACTCAACAAAAGAAAAACTTACTGAAATAAAAATAATTTGGGTTATCTCCCAATAGTGCTTTTCTTTAACGCCTTTCAGCTAGGCATAGAAAGCAAGAATCAAGTATTTTCGAATGAAGAAGCATTAACATCAAATTTTGTTTTAATAGGATAAGAAAAAGGTATTTTCTATCTCTTTATAGGTAAGTGTTCTATACCTTTCTTGAGTAGGAATTGATATTTAATGGTGCCTTCCTTCATATCAATAATGGCACCAACAGTTCTAAGAAAAGGTCTTCCCAAAATAATAGGACAAGAAGCATTGCATTCAACATAATGGACATAGAAATCCACGAGGCAAAAGGCATTGTTAACCATTATAAGAACATCATTAATGCTCCCATAAGTTTCTTTTTAGCATTATCATCAAGTTGGACATCCAAATAATCTTCCAATGGTGGCAAATAAAGCATTTCATAAATTTTTCTAGGCATAATGGATACACTAGCACCAAGATCACATAAAGCTTTGAGATTAAAATCATTCACTTTCATATTAATGATGGGTTCCCAACCATCTTCTAATATCCTAGGAATAGAAGCTTTATGTTTCAATTTTTCTTATTTAATTGTCATGAGAGCATTTGTAATATGTTCTGTAAAAGCCATATTCATTGCACTAGCATTAGGACTTCTAGCAAGCTTTTGTAAGAACATAATTACTTCAGAAATATTGCTGCCATCAAGATCAAATTCAAAATTAGCACCCAAGGTAGTAGAATTATTGTTTCCCATATTTCAAAGAATTTCAGCATTTTTATTGGAAAAAGGAATGGGGACTTTAGGTGGTTTGCTAGCATCAACATTACTAGTGGTGGTAATAGTACAAATTTTAGTCATATTATTATTTCTAGCAATTTCATCTTATCTTTCCCACCTAGCATGTAATTCAGCTAACATCGTAACATTTTCATCAATTATAACTTTTATGGCATTAGTAGCAGCAAAGGGATATTCCATAGTTTTTGGTTTAGCAGCCATTTTATTAATCAAAGAAGATTGTGCCTCAGACAAAGATGAAATCTTTTTTCAGCATTCGAAAGCTTTTCCTCAACATTTTTTATTGAAGGCAGTTTGTTTACTAATACAATCCTTAAGCATGACCTCAATTTCAGAGGGTGCACTTCTATTGTTGTTGTAGGAATTTCCATAAGCATTACCATTATTGGGAGGATATGGCCTATAATTATTATTACCAAAATTATTCCTATAGGCATTGTTGCTAAAATTGTTATATCTAATGAAGTTCACATCAACGTGCTCTTCTTGAGCAACCAAAGAGGCTAAAGGAACATTATTTGGATCAATATGAGGTTTTCCATTAACAAGCATAGACATAATAACATCAATTTTATCACTCAAGGAGGAGGTATCTTCAACAGAATTTACCTTCTTACCTTGTGGAGCTTTCTCAGTGTGCCATTCAGAATAATTAACCATCATATTATCAAGGAGCTTTGTTGCAACACCCAAAGTAATGGTCATAAATGTACATCCAGCAGCAGAATCCAATAGATTTCTTGAAGAAAAATTCAGTCCTACATTATTTTTTTAGATAATCATCCAAGCAGTCAGTCCATGAGTGGGACAATTCTTTACCAAAGATTTCATTGTTTCCCAAGATTGAGGAGCATGTTCATTATCAAATTGTTTAAATTTCATTATTTCACTTCTCATAGATATAATCTTAGCAGGAGGGTAATACTTTCCAATAAAAGCATCTTTGCATTTAATCCAAGAATCAATACTATTTCTAGGCAAAGATAGCAACCATTATTTAGCTCTTCCTCTCAAAGAGTAAATAAATAGTTTAAGCTTAATAATATCTCCATCTACATACTTATATTTTTTGCATCTCACAAAGTTCAAAAAAGTTATTAAGGTGAGCAGCAACATCACTAGAACTAGCACCCGAAAATTTCTCTTTCATAAAAACATTAAGCAAAGCAGGTTTAATTTCAAAGAAAGTAGGTTCAGGAACAGGTGGAGCAATAGGTGTACACATAAAATCATTGTTGTTTGTGCTAGTGAAGTCACACAACTTGGTGTTTTCAGGAGTATTAATTTTTGTAGGATTAAAGCAAGCCAAAAGAAATAGAAACTAAAGTAGGAACTATTTTTTTGAGTGTTTTTGATAAAAAGAAGCAAAGCAGCACAACTAATTTTATTTTTGTATTTTTGATAAAAATAAACAAGAAAAACAAAGAAAAATAAACTAAGGAAAACAAAAACAATGTAAAGAGATTGGTTGTGAGAGACTCCCCTTGCAAGAATCTTATTTCTCCCAGAAAAGTGATTGACGGGGAGGAAGAGATTGAAGCTGTCCTTATATCCCCGGCAACAGCGCTAGAAAAGTGCTTGATGGTTCATATATGTAGAGCTCGTTGGGAACCCCGAGAGGAAGGTATGATGAGCACAACAACAAGTTTCCCTCAATTATGAAACCAAGTTTATCGAACCAGTAGGAGTAAGGAAACAACTCCAAGGTGTTGCTAGCAACTTGGAACCTGGACAACACAACCACAATACTTTGCCCCAATTTAGAGTGAGGTTGTCAATCTCAACGGTTTGCTAAAAACAAAGGATTAAACGTACAGTGTGGAAGATAGTAATTTCTTGTAGTAATTGCAGAAAGTAAACAGTAAATGGTAAACAGTAGATGGTATATCAATGGTAAGGAATGGACCGGGGTCCACAGTTCACTAGAGGTGTTCTCCATAAGATAAATAACATGCTGGTTGATCAAATTACAGCGGGATAATTGACGGATTGAGAATGCATAACAATGCATATACTAGACATCTTGATTTCTACGAGATTTGTTTGGGCATTACAACATGATACATAGACCATGATCCAACTGCATCTATGAGACTATGACTAATAATCCACCTTCAGGTTATCATCCTAACCCCTTCCAGTATTAAGTTGCAAGCAACATATAATTGCATTAAACAAAGTGTGTAAAGTAAACAATACAATTTCCCTTGGATAAAGGATTGTTGTTTTCTCCCTGGTAGCATCAGCACATCTACAACCTTAGAGATTTATGTCACTTCCCCAGATTACTAGAGGCATGAACCTACTATCGAACATAAATACTCCCTCCTGGAGTTACAACCATCTACTTGGCCAAAGTATCTACTAGCAACGGAGAGCATGCAAGATCACAAATAACATAGACATGATAGAATAAATAATCAATCTGACATAGTACTCAATATCCATCGGATCCCTGCAAAACAACCTGTAGCATTACAAATAGATGATCTTGATCATGAATGGAGCTCACAAGATCTAAACATGATAGAACAAAGGAGGAGAAACAACCATCTAACTACTTTATGGACCCGTAGTCCAAGGGTGAACTACTCACGCATCACTCCGGAGGCTAGCATGGTGATGAAGAAAGCCTCTGGGATGATCTCTCCCCTCCGGCAGGGTGCCAGGAAGAGCTTCAGATCCCCTGATCTAGGGACGATGGTGGTGGTGTCTATAGACTCATTCATGGATTTCTGATCGGGTGCTTAGGATTTCTTCCTTCAGGTGTTTATATAGGAAAAGTGGCAAGGTCAGTTGAGGGCCAGGGGGCCCACACCATGTCCTGGCATGGCCTAGGGTGGACCCACGCCAGGGGGTAGTGCGCCCCCTGTGGCGCCTCTTCGTCCCCCCTCTGGACTTCGTATTTGCTCCGGTAAAATATTGACTTCGGCTTTTGTTCTGTACAATTCCGAGAATATTTCTTTACTAGCTTTTCTGAAACCAAAAACAACAGAAAATAGGCAATTGGCACTGCGGCATCTTGTCAATAGGTTAGTTCCAGAAAATGTATAAAAATACCTCAAAGTGTGGACAAAACATAAGATAGTTGATACAAAACAAGGATGGAGCATAAAATTATAGATACGTTTATGACGTATCAAATATGCAAACAAATGGCCTTGGAGTTGGACTTGAACTTGAACTTTGACGATCTCGCTGCAAACCCAAATTACACATAAACATGTTCTTGGATATAGAACCGCATTGTAGTACCTTGAAAAATAAATCCACACATTCTTTTGAAGTTTTTATTAAATAGTCTTTCCAAGGATTTGCCAGCTCCTCTTCAATTGACCTGGAAAGTTTTCAGTTGATAGAAATGTCTAAGAGAAGTAAAGTTACTACAGAGAAACGTGCAGATAGTTTTAACATGTGCATTAACTGCTATAATTGGTAATGCTGATAACGCATCTTATACACTTCAGTAAAAAGATCATTTTGTTGTGTATTTTTTTTGGGATTTCTATTCATGCCCCTGGTTCCTTAGTAGTACTCACTTTTCCCTAGCTGCTTAAATTTTCCTCACTTCTGCCCTTCTCCTTCTCCGAAACTCAGCAAATATCTCAAACGGAAGCTGCCGTTAGGTTGACCGTTGGCTGACGTGAGGGGCCATGCAGTGTGGGACCATGTGGGGCCGGTTGGTCGGGAACACGTTATGCTGATGTGTGGGCCTGTTCCATGTGGGACTGCGTGGGGCCGGTTGGTTGGGACCGCGTTATCTAACATGGGGGACATAGTGTGGGGTCATGTGGGCGCGTTTGGTAGTTATGTGCGCTCTGTCACCTAAATTGGAAGTTTTATTTTTTATAATTTTTATGATTGTCCTTTCTAAGAGAACCTTTTCTCCCTCTCTCTCTCGCTAAAAATTGTTTTTTATTTTTCTCCAAAAAGGTAGAGAATATAGAGAAGCTTCTCTCTTTATTCATTGTTCCTTTTGGCCCTCGTTTTTTCCAATCTGGTAGCAAATCTAGAGCATCAAATCTAACAAGCACCATAAATACATTAAGTAAACAAAATAGATGTAGATAAAGCAGCTAATATATGATATATAGTACGATACTTAACGAGGTTCGACAATTAGGCTGCTTATCAGCAGCGGACAAGTTCAACATAGACAATACAAAAGGAGCTGCTTTACAGCAGCAACATCATAGGATCAGTGGCAACTCATGGCCCCGACCTGTTAACCTTCGCCTCCTCACTCTGGCGCTTCCTTCACTTATTGCTACCCAGTCCCTTGACCTTGGCCACCTTCGGCCTGATCAAGGGAATGCGACCCTCTTTGATGGACACCTTCTGGAGGTTGCGGAGGTGAAAACCAAGCGCCTGGTGCTTGGCTCTAAAGGCATGGACGTTCACGATCTTGTCACATGTGGTCACGTCCTCGTCATGCTTCATGAGGTAATTGAAGTCGGTGGCGACAAAGTAGTCATCATACTGGCCAGACTTCAGCCTCCTAAGCACCTAATGAGTCTTGGTGTGCTTGGACTCGTCGTCGCTGTAGACGTCACTGCTATCCAACTATTGGAAAAAATAGTAGCATGCAATAAGGACATGATTGAGATACCTGGATTAACGAGATTAATTATTTGCATAAATTAACCGATTGAGATCCCCTGATTATTTGCATAAATTAACTGAGTGGGTTAAATTCCCCAATCTCCAAATCTCAAACAAAATCAAATACTGATCCCAACTACAGATCCGTGCTAGTACCAAATAGGGAATCCCTTAACTACAACTCAAAGGACAAATAAAATAGGATTGAAGTATGAATAGGGGGATTTATCGAAATACGAGATCTAATAAAAGATGATTAGCTTGTATAAAAATACCTAGCATCCAACGATTGAAAATACGAACAGCTAAACCCTAATAAGACATGATCTAGCATCCAACAATGGGAATTGGGGAAGAACAATAGAAGGGGAGAAAACCCTAGTTACCTCCGACCATGGGTCAATGATGCTGGTGTCGTAGGGGTTCGATGGGCATATGTACACCTTCTCGTAGGGGTCCCAGTCGAGCGGGATCTGCTGGAGACCGGTGGGGGCCTCCTCACCGGTGGCTACGACGGAAGAGGGGATGGGGACCTGGATGGGGATTGCAGCTGCCTTCGATGTCTCGATAGGGTCCTCCTTGCCGGCGGCCTTGGAGGCGATGATGGAGACCATGCTGTTCTTCTCCTTCGCTAGTGCAATTGGGGTTTTCTTGGGGGTTTGCAGAAGGTGATGGGACAGTGGAGACGATTGCGTGAGTTAGCGAGCGAGTGAGTAATGAGTGAGAGTGAGAAGTCCTCTATAAAGTTTGAGGGAAGGGAAGGGACGTTTCATTGCACCACCATGCATCGCGTAACCACATACGCTACTCAACCATGCACGGCCACACGCGTCCGCTACCACACCGCGGCACGCGTACTGTGCCTCACGTTTTTCCCCTAGTGTCTAACCCAGTCAACTTAGGTGTAGTCACTAATAACCTCGAGTTTAACACTATAAATTTGGTTGTACTAAGTTTTTCCCTCCAGTACTAACACTGTCGTGTGCAATATAATCAGTTTTACCCTCCGGTGGCTGGTCAACAGAGAGTCAACGAATGGGTTTTAGCTATCTAATTGAGTCATTTTATGCACAGTAAATTCAAAAAGATTAAAACATAGTGGCACCTACCTAGGGAGTCTTCTTATGTGACTTGCCACCATAAAAAATGTATAAAAATTAAGTTTTAACCTAAATCACCACTTCTCAAATCACCTACTATCTATGAAGGTTCATGATGGCTTTATACTCAATCCTCTTCCGAAAACATCCCTCCTCAAAACATAGTTTGTCTGAATGAGGCAATAATTGTTACACTCATGTATATTTGAATTGCAAATGGTTTGATGTATGCTAAGATGTATTTTATTGTATAAAAGATGTATTTTACATTTTAAATCTCTTTCTATTTTCTATGTTCTATTTGAATCCCTTTGTTAGCTTTTCCCTTGATTTTTAAGTTCTACTCAATTTTACCCTCCCTCTTAGTCACGAACTCTCACACTTGTGCTCATCTTGGATACTACACTCTGATTGGTCAAGACAATTTTTACGCGGATCGTGTCCACCAACCTTTGATCCTTTGTGATCTAGCGGACATGATAACCACTATATTTGTCAGGGGCCACCCCTCTATCCATGCAAATAACGATTTTGCTAACGATACTTTAACTCCATAAATAAATGATTTTGAATATATTTTGAAGGGAAATTGTTAAAAGGTGTATAATTTTCATATATGCAAGTTTATGCATTACATTCCACTCTATGAAAATGATAATCTCTCAATATTTTCTTAGCACAACATTATCATCTCCTAGGTGCGGTTTCAAAGTGTTCAAAGGTGTATAATTTTCATATATGCAAGTTTAGGAATTACATTCCACTCTATGAAAATGGTAATCTCTCAAGATTTTATTAGAGCAACGTTATCACGTCCTAGGTGAGGTTTCAAAATGTTCAAATGTGTACAACTTTAGTATATGCAAGTTTATGCATTACATTCCACTCAATGAAAATGATAATCTCTCAAAATTTTGTTAAACAACATTATCACGTATTAAGTGCGATTTCAAAGAGTTCAACGGTCTATAATTTTCCTATATGCATTACATTCCACTCTATGAAAATGATAATCTCTCAAAATTTTCTTAGCGCAACACTATCATGTCCTAAGTGCGTTATCAGATTGTTCAAAGGTGTATAATTTTCGTATACGCAAGTTTATGCCTTATATTTCACTATATGAAAATGACAAACTATCAATATTTTCTAAGCACAATATTATCATGTCGTAAGTGAGATTTCACAGTGTTCAAAGGTTTATAATTTTTGTATACGCAAGTTTATGCATTATATTTCACTCTATGAAAATGAAAAACTATCAATATTTTCTAAGAACAACATTATCATGCCCTAAGTGCGATTTCACAGTGTTCAAAGGTGTATAATTTTCGTATATGCACGAGGCATAAAGATTTTAGTTTAGGGATCACTTTTCATGCTCTAAAAATGTTAAACTCTCAAGATTTTCTTAGGACAACATTATCCTGTCCAAATTGTCTTGAAAGTGTTCAAGAGTTGTGTCAATTATAAACTCTCTTTTACATTAGGATTTTTATAATTTTTTTTAATTTGAAAGTGTTCAAGAGTTGTGTCATTTTCTTATTTCTTATACTTCCATATCCCTAAATCTTAAAGTTTGACTTTCACCTCATAGATTCACTTGATTGCAACCAAGACATTAACTCGATAAACAAATTAAATATCGGAACATCTCCTCTGTCAGTCAAATTCTCCATAGCAAGCGCACGCCCAATTTAGTTCCGAGTTGCGCCAATTGATTGTCCACAGCAAGCGCCCCCTCTAATTGGAACAATTGGTGCGAGAAATAACCTTCCCCGTGCACGCTTGCCATTGTCATCCTTCATACAGGTCAATAGGACGACACTATACTGCGGCCAGGACGAATGGGAGGCCAAAGTGAAGCTAGACAAAGGGCCACCGTCGTCGGAGAGGAAGAAGAAAGGGGAGGAAACGGGCGCGGGGCTGGCTCCGGGTCCCATCTTGCAACGCCAAAATGGGTAATTTGTGGGTTCGGCTCTCGTGTGGATAAGATATGAGTCCGGTGTTCATGTGGATAACTGCGGGTCGCACGCTGATCTGGATAAGTGGAGAGAGGTGTATACTACGGGACCCGATTGAACGTGGCCCCACTTGTTAGCACATAATGGCAAGGGTCCACTACGGGACCCGACAGAACACGGCCCCACTTGTTAGCACGTGACGAAAAGGGTCCACTACAGGACCCAACTGAACGTGGACCCACTTGTCAGCACGTAACGACAAGGCTGACGGACATCAAGTTTCAGACCGTGTGATAGTTTTGGAGAAGGATAGGGTCAAAAGTGAGGCAAAGTTAAGCGGCTGGGGAAAAGTGAGTACAACTAACAAACAAAGGGCATGAAAATAGAAATACCATGTTTTTTGATGTCATTTACTAACATGACTAAAAATATGGCTTCCTGTGTACACACTTTGTACAATTCAAAACTAAAACAGACTTCAGTTACAAGTCATGAAGGTAAGTGAAAACAAAACGAAGAAGTGCAAGCAAGGTTTCATATCAAACGTATACGTAAAAATCACTACAAGTGCAACATCACAAAACACAGAGAAGACTTACAACAACTTTCTTTACAATGGCACGGAGCTATTTGTGTGGCATCCCTCGAATTTCTCCAGCAGAGTCAACTATTCTTTTAGATCCCCGTTAGACTTCATCTGCATTTGGAAAAGCAAAAATAAATTGCATCATGTGGTGGAAACGTAGGATGAAACGATAAGATGCATATAGATTGCACAACATCAATTACATCCTTACGTACAAAACAACATGTCCTTACCAATTTGTAGAGGTACCCAATTATGTTGGGGGATCCTATACAACTTAGTACTCGGACTTTATTATGACTAGAATAGTTTCTTTGAGAGATGGCCTACAAAATGACACTTGTAAGTCACATGCATAAATAGGAATTGACAATGCGATCTAGTCTCATAGACTTCTCAAAGCATACCTCATTGTTTTGATCAAGCTAGTGGCGGAGAAGATCACCCCACTGATCGACAGTCATGTGGTCCATAGGAGATGCTCTTGTAACATCGTTAAAACACTTGCTAGAGAAGTGTTGCTTATTTAGCCTATGGCGCTACTGGTGCAAACATGCGAAGAATATGCTTTTGAGAACAACCTTTACTTTCTCTCTATTCTCATCAAACATGAAAAATCTCTGTAGACAACAATGAGTAGCATATTGTCGGGGGGATCACCCCCGGATAGGGTAACCGGACAAGATGCAGGTGCAATGTAACTGCCAGCCGGCTGGCCTAGCCGGATGTAAAAACTCAAAGGCAGATAAGAAAGAAGGCCAGATGCAGAGAAAGCCAGCAGACCAGGCATCCATATAAAGATCACTCCAGAAGACGTCTAGCCGACTAATCCAAGCCAGCCGGACACAACAAGCCATCCAGTCGGATGAAGCAAGACGAGCCAAGAGCGAGCCGGCAGAACCATCAGCCGGATAGAGCAAAAAAGGCTAGACACCCAGACAGATGGTAACCAACCATCCGGCCAAGACAAAGTAGCCGGATAGGGCAACCTAGCTGGACCTTCAAGGCAGACAGATGACGTATGGCACGGTACCCGCAGCCCTGGCAGACAGAAGGACAGACGCAGCGACACCGACGTTGGAGGAGACGGCCCGTACCCCTGTCGGGCGGGAAGAGGGTCCACTTCCCGTGCCGGCCGGGGCGGCCTCCACTTTTGCCGTGCCGGCCGGAGGGGGAGGCACTATAACAGACGTCGGGGAGGCAGAATACTGTGTTGTAAAAGGCGACCGACCCGCCTGTGGGACCCGCCAGTCGACCGTGTCTTTGCCCATGCCGCATCGACCTATATAAGGGGCGGAAGGGGCATCATAGCAAGGGTTGGTCACTTCTTCTTATAGCTAGAGACAGATACAGCTCATGGAGCCATTGTAGCCCTTTGTGTGTTCGTCTAGATAGTCAGATCGGCAGGAGTAGGAGTGTTACCTCACCACGAGGGCCCCGAACCTGGGTACTTCTTGTGTCCCCGACGCCTGCTTGTGCCCAATCCCGCCTGCGGATGCCGTCGTTCGCTTCCCCGCTCGCTCCTGCACCACGAACTAGCCTGCTCAGGCACTGCCATTTCCATAACAACGATAGTTGACGCCCACCATGGGGCAAAGTTGGCGGCGACCGAAGTGATGTTCCGCACGGGACCCCGTACTTCGTCCGGCAAGCGCGTGGCTTCTAGGCTCGTGCTCACGCTAGGAAAATCCGACTGCGTCATCGACAACACTCGCTGCTTCGTCGGCTCCAGTTTCCCGGTAGGCGGCTCCATCCTACTGTTCGGCGACCTGCCCGTCTATGTCGCCACCGTGCCGGAAGATTTCCCTCGGGAGATCGTCTCCTTTTCCGAGTCGCTCCCCGCAGCCGGAAGCGCGCTCGCCGCGCCCCACAGCGTGGAGGTGATGATGGCTGGCTCCAGCCACGGTCGCCGTCCCCCTCTCGAGCGCAACAGTGACCTAGGAGGCACGTCCACTCCACTACGCGAGAAGGGCGTGGTGGAAGAAGTCATTGAGGAGCTCCTCGAGCCGGTTGATCTCGGAGAGAACCCAGAAGAGGCGATGACCAAGATCGAGGCCACGCGAGAGCATTTGCTTCAACAAGCTCAGGGCTTAGCCTCTACCAAGTACCAGATGGAGAGCAACATCCGCGAGTACCACCGCGCCCATGGCCTCACCCTGGATAATCAAGATCCTAGCCGGCTAGGCTCCATGCAGCGTCGCGGGGGAGAGCTGGGTGTCCGTTTCGAGCAATATGTCGAGCCGGGTCCTCACACGTACTTCCCCATCGCCCGTGTATGACACCGCAGTCAAGAATGTCTAGGCGGCGCGAGCCGTCGCGGAAGATTTACCTCACCTGGAGGGGGAGGAAAAGATGCGACAGTTTTAGCGGTTGCAGCACCTGCTGCGCGTGGCTGACGAGCAGGCCAAGGCCGCTCGGATCGCGTACGAGGCAGGAGCCGGCTCCAGAGGGAACCGTCCGGGTGGAAGCAGCCAGGGAGGCCCTCGCCAGACCGAGTACTCCACGTCTCCAGGCCAGCACCCCCGGCGTTCCAAGCATCGCCAGTCTGGCAGCAGCCAACCCCGCAGCGACCAATGCGCCACGAGCCATCCACCTCCGCCTAGCCACAACCACCCTCCACCCCTCCCCCATCCCGTCTCGCTGGCCGGGTGGGAGCGCCTAACAAGTTGAGTCGGACGCGCGCGATCAAATCGACCTCCTGACGGAAGCCCGCCTCACGGAGGATGAAGACGCAATCGGCCCAGTGTGCTTCGGGCCGCGCATCCAGAAGGAGCCGTTTCCTGACAAATTCTCCCTGCCACGATACACCCCGAAGTACGACAGCAACATGAAGCCCGAAGACCGGATAACCGACTATTTTACAGCAGTCGGAATCGCCCACGGCAACAAGCGCGTGGCGGTTCGCTACATCCCCCTCATGCTGACCGGCTCTGCGAGAACGTGGCTCAACAGCCTTGCGCCCAACAGTATGAACGCCTGGCCTGACTTCGATAAGGTCTTCATCCGGAACTTCAACGGCACTTACAAGCGCCCGAGTAGACCCCACGATCTGTCTCTGTGTGTCCAGGGAGACCGCGAGTCGAATCGCGAGTATCTCGCCCGCTGGACCGAGCTACGAAACTCCTGCGAAGGGGTGGTGGAGAACCAGGCGATCGGTTTCTTCATCGAAGGGTGCCGAGAAGGCACGATGCTGCGCCACCGGCTGCTGTGTGATGAGCCCAAGACCATGGCGAAACTGATGACCATCACAGACCAGTACGCCACCGCGGACGCAACAATGAAGAAGCCCCTTCGGGTGAACGCGGAAGGACGGCTGGTTCCCACCGAGATGGCTCGAGAGAAGCAAGCCGGCCAAGGTGGAGATGCTGGATCGTCCAGGCGGCACAGCAGCGATAACCGCTACCAGGGCAAGCGTCCGGTTGAGCAGCAGAACCCACGCTACCACTAGAGGCAAGTCAACGCGGTGCAAGGCGCACCGGCTGGCAATGACAAGAGGTAGAAGAACACCTTCACCTTCGAGCAGATGTTTGATGGGCCGTGCAAGTACCACAATGGTTCCTTCAAGCCGGCTACGCACACCACTGGACAGTGCAGCTGGACCCGACAGATCAAGAAGCAGGATGGCTTGCCTCCTCTCCACCCACCCCCTCCCGGCGGACGCCGACCACCGGCTAGGGAAGCCGGCAACAACCACGACAACGGGGCCTACCCTCAGCAGCACGAGAACTACCACATCTTCGAGGCCAAGCCCATTGACAACCGCGGCCAGAAGCAGCGCCCCGTGGAGGTGAATGCTGTCGTTCCCCCGGTCCCCCTGCGCCTGAACTGGTCCGAGAATCCCATCACCTGGAGCCAAGATGATCAGCCGGATCTGCTCTCGAATCCCGGGGGCTACGCGATGGTGCTAGACCCTCTTCTCTTCTCCGACGTGCGCACCTGCCGGTTCTCGCGCTTGCTGGTTGACGATGGGAGAAGCCTCATCCTGCTCTACCGGTCTTCCATGGAGAAGCTGGGTATCCGGGAGTGCGACCAGCAGCCCTCGACCACTGTGTTCCACGGCGTCGTGCCTGGGCCACCGTGATACCCATTGGGCAAGATCTGTATGGATGTCATATTCGGCTCGGAGGGTAACTTCCGGATCGAGCCAATCTGGTTCGAGGTGGTCAACCTTGCCAGCACCTACCATGTCTTACTCGGGCGCCCTGCCCTTGCTAATTTCATGGCGGTCCCCCACTACGCATACCTCAAGATGAAGTTGCCAGGGCCGAATGGCGTGATCACCATGGTCGGCTGCTTCTGGCGGTCCATGGCTTGCGCGAAGGAAGGAGCGAAGATAGCAGAGGCCCTGCTCATCACCGTAGAGAAGCGCGAGATGATATACAACATTGCCATGCCGCAGTAAGAGGTGCCGGCTGGCTTGAAGCCGGCTGGGGACATGGCGTTCCAGCCGTCCAAGGACACCAGGCAGATCCCGCTCGACCCGGCTGACTTCTCCAAGTGCGTCACCATTGGTGCCGGCTTGGACAACAAATAGGAAAGCGCGCTTGTCGACTTCCTCCGTGAGAATCGGGACATATTTGCATGGTCTCCCAAAGACATGCCGGGTGTGCCGAGGGAGTTCACTAAGCACTCGCTTCATGTGCAGCCTGACGCCAAGCCAGTCAAGCCGCCCCTCTGACGCTTCGTGGAGGACAAGAGGAAGGTCATCGGCGATGAGATTGCCCGGCTAATTGCAGTCGGCTTCATCATGGAAGTATAACACTCGGACTGGCTGGCCAACCCAGTCCTGGTGTTGAAGAAAAACAAGACTTGGCGCAGGTGTATCGACTACACGAGCCTGAATAAGGCCTGCCTGAAAGACCCCTTCGCTTTGCCCCATATTGATCAAGTGATTGACTCTATGGCCGGCTGCGATCTGCTCTACTTTTTTTATTGTTATTCCGGCTATAATCAGATCTGGCTAAATCCGCCTGATCAACTGAAAGGATCGTTCATCACCCTATACGGGGCTTACTACTATGTAGCCATGCCATTCGGCCTAAAGAATGCAGGTGCTACCTATAAGCGTTGCATGCAGAAATGCTTACACTCGCAGATCAGCCGAAATGTGCACGCGTACGTGGATGATGTCGTCATCAAGACGAAGGAGAAGCAGACCCTGCTAGAGGACCTCGGCGAGACGTTCGCGAACCTCCACCGGTACCAGATGAAGCTGAACCCGGAGAAGTGCGTGTTCAGCGTGCCAGCCGGACATCTCCTCGTCTTCCTCATGTTGAGCTGAGGGATCGAGGCCAATCCGTAGAAGATCGCGGCCATGGAAAGGATGCAGCCGCCTAAGATCTTGCTCGGCATCTAGAAGTTCACCGGATGCTTGGCTTCCCTCAGTCGATTCGTCAGCCGGCTTAGGGAGAAGGCACTACCACTGTACCAGCTGATGAAGAAGACGGACAAGTTCACTTGTACTACGTAGGCGGATGCCGCGTTCCATGACCTCAAGCGCATGCTATCCACACCACCGGTTCTTGCCACGAAGGCTGAGAAGTAGCCGATCTTGCTCTATATAGCTGCCACCAACCGGGTCATCAGCGTCGTCCTGTCGGTGGAGCATCACGAGGAAGGCAAGACCCATCCGGTTCAGCGACCCGTCTACTACCTTAGTAAAGTACTCTCCCTCTCCAAGAAGAACTACCCCCACTACCAGAAGATGTGCTACAACGTGTACCTGGCTTGCAAGAAGGTCAAGCACTACTTCCAGGAGCATCCGCTCACCATGGTATCCACCGCACCGTTGGGAGAGATCTTAGGCAACAAGGACACCACAGGCCGGGTGGCCAAGTGGGCCATAGAGCTGGACGCCTACTGCATCCGGTACGAGCCCAGGATCACCATAAAGTCTCAGGCGGTGGAAAACTTCTTCGTCGACTGGGCAGAAAACCAGTACCTACCATCGATTCCTGATTCCGACTACTGGAAGTAGCACTTCGACGGCTCGAAGATTCACGAGGCTTGGGAGGCGGCATCGTGCTCACCTCGCCCAAGGGAGACCGGCTAGAGTACGTGCTACAAATCCAATTGACCGCGTCAAACAATGTCACCGAGTACGAGGCTCTCGCGCACGGGCTCCAGCTCGTGAAAGACATCGACATCCGCCGGATCCTTTGGTTCGGTGATTTCGGATTTGGTGGTGCAGCAAGAATCCGGTGAGTGAGACGCTCGGGACGCCACATCCAGCTGCTTAGCACCGACTCCGAGGGATGTGAGTTCCATCATGTTCCCCCCGCCAACAATGAGGGGGCCGACATGCTCGCGCGAGTCGGATCCACCAGAGCGACCATCTCGCCAGGAGTATCCTTGGAGCACCTCCGCAAGCCCAGCATCACTCCCTCTCCGAAAACCGAGTCCATTATCTGGGTAGCAGACCTGGGGGCTGCCGGTTCGAAAGAGCTAGGCCCCACAGTTGTGCCCTCCGGCTTGAAAGACCCGGGGCCGCCTCCTCCTCAGGCAATCCATCGTCGAGAAAGACTAAGGGCTCGGGGCTGCCGACTCGGGCATCCCACCCGTCCGACCCCCGGATGTGCTCCAGATCGTGCCGGCTAGTGTCTTCACTATCCGGGAAGTGCCACCCTAGGCCCCTTCATGAACTACCTCCTCAACGACGAGCTCCCAGCTGACAAGGTGGAGGAAAGGTAGATTCGGCGCCAGGCGCACACGTACACCATCATCAACAAAGATATGTACAAGCACAGCGCCGCGGGTGTTTTCTAGCGATCGTCAACGCAGATATCGGCTATCGGCTGTTGAAGGAAATCCACCAGGGGGAGTGCGGTCACCATGCCTCATCTCACGCCCTCGTGTCGAAGGCAATGCTCCACGGATTCTACTCGCCCACCACCTCGGAGGACGCGGACCAGCTGGCTCACACGTGCAATGGGTGCCAGCGGTTCGGCCGGCTAAGACACATGCCGACTTCAGCACTCAAGACCATACCGATCACATGGCCCTTTGCCGTTTGGGGGCTGTACATGGTCGGGGCCTTCAAGCGAGCCTGAGTTGGCATGACCCACCTGCTGGTGGTAGTGGAAAAGTTCACCAAGTGGATCGAGGCGAAGCCGATCCGGAAGCTAGACGAAGCCACAGTCGTCACCTTCTTTCGCAACATCATCATCTGGTTCGGGTATCCCACAACATCATCACTGAGAATGGCACAAACTTCGCCAAGGGGTCCTTCCCTTAGTTCTGCCACAACAAGGGGATCTGACTGGACCTCGCGTCCGTCGTGCACCCGCAGTCTAATGGGTAGGTGGAAAGAGCCAACGGTTTGGTGCTAGCCGGAATCAAGCCCCGGCTGATCGATCCACTAGAGCAATCACCCGGCTGCTGGATCGAGGAACTCTCGGCTGTGCTGTGGAGCCTCCGCACCACCCCAAACAGGTCAGCCGGCTTCACCCTATTCTTCCTCACCTACGGCTTGGAAGTGGTCCTCGCGATGGACATCGAGTTTGACTCACCCCGCAAGCTCCTTTACATGGAGAAGGAGAACCAGGAGGAGATGGAGGATAGCGTGGACCTCCTCGAAGAGTCCCACGAGCTGTCCTTGTCCAGATCGACCATCTGCCAGTAAGGGATGTGCCGGTATCACTCGAACTGCATCCGGCCCGTCGCGTTTCGCGAAGGTGACCTGGTGCTCCGACTGATACAAGACACGGAGGACATGCACAAGTTGTCCCCCGTGGGAGGGCCCCTCCATCATCAGCAAGGCACTGCACAACAACTCCTACTCTCTCATCTACGCGTAGCAGCCACATAAGAACAAGATGGACAAGTCAGACGAGGAGACCGAGCGGCCGTGGAACGCAGACCTGCTCTGACTGTTTTACACTTAGTCACAAATTAGTGTATGTATCCGGAACCCTGAATGAATGAAAGATGTGGAACCCTGGCTGACTCTAGGGGGCTCCTTGCCAGAAATTTTGTTGTTTGTTTGTTTTCGATTAAACCATTCAGCGTTTTTTCTGGCGTCCGTCGACCCCCAACCGCGGGGGCTCGCCGGTTGGTCCGCCCTGCTAATTCTGTAAGATGGCTGAGTAGTGTATGATGATGCCAAAGGCCCACTCTTCGTCTTAGCTACAGACCGCAACCCGGTTGTCCGGCAAGCAAGAGCAAAAGCCCGAGGCATCCCACACGAAAACTAGTGAAAATATGCGACAGATCGGACAGTCTGGCCATGCGCCTAGTTGGTATTTTCCGGCTACTAAGCCTCTAGTACCATGCAGAAATGTATTGTCAGCTCCCTTCGGTTTCAGCTCCAGACCGCAACGTGGCTGTCCGGCAAGGTGCAGTGTAAACAACATTGCACACAAGAAAGTGACTAAGTGTTCAGAAAAGAACGAGCTAGTTTTTGAAAAAAGAAATTTTAGTCGGACAATAGAAAAGACAGAGAAGATTCGAAGTACCTACCTGCAGTAGCCACTCCGAATCTCGGGGGCTACACTCAATGGGTGCGCTGACACGCCCCCACTGGAATCACGCAGCGTCCAGATGAAGGGTGTACCAGCCGGGCGGAGAAAGGTGAGGCAAGACAGAAAGAAAGGCAGCAACATCAACCGGGCAAGGGCGCTGCCTCTCCCGTCCGGCTAATGCAATTAGTCGGGCATGCAAGGCAGGTATAGTTGGAAAAGAAAGATTTCTCGAAGATTCGAAGTACATATCTGTGGTAGCCACTCCAAATCTCGAGGGCTACACCCAGTGGGTGCGCTGACGCGCCCCACTGGAAAAGCGAGGTTTCGGTTAACAGATGCCTCAGTCGGCCAAAGAGAGAGGAAAGAAAGAGAAAGAGGAAAGATAGAAAGAGAGAAAGAGGAAATAAAGAAAGAGAGAAAAGGAAAGAAAGAAAGAGAGAAAGAGGAAAGAAAGAAAGATGAGATAAGGAAAGTAATAGAGAAAAAGGCCCAAGATACGGTCGGATAAGTGTAGCCGGACCGGGGTGCAGCTCCCCCAATCCGGCTAAGCAAGTTGGACTCAGAAAGATAAGGTGGAAGGAAAAAGTTTTTTGAAGATTCGAAACACCTAGCTACTCCAGCTATTCCGAATCTCGGGGGCTACACCTAGTGGGTGCGCTGGCCGCCCCCACTGGAAGAGTGTAGTGCCGGGCCAGAAGGTGAGCTAGCCGGCTAGAACAAGTCGGCAGATCGCTACCAAGTCAGAAGCCTAAAGTGGTAGAAAGAAAACGCAAGTGAAAAGGCTCGCGACCAAGCAAGTCAAGAAGCAAGATAAGGCCGGCTGGAATGGACCAGCCAGATAGGTCAACCAGACGAGGCACAATAGTAAGAGGGTGCACGAAGGCAAGAACCATACATATGGTAATTAAACAACGGGGGGGGGGGGGGGGGCGAAGCCCCCGCAGATCCAGTCTCCAAGCACAAGTACGATAGACAAAAACTATTTACAATTCCACCCGGCATCCCGGGGTCTTCTTCTTCTTCCTCACGCCGCCGGGCCCTTGCCGTGGGGAGCCGAGCCAGCTCCGGCCGATTGGGAGGATGTCTCCGCCTCACCTTCCGGCCCCGCGCTCGCCTGTCTCTCCGTCAGCACCTCGTCGATGTCAGCATAGCCGGTGATCGTGATGGCGGCAGAGCGGAGTCCGGGATTGGCCTGGCGCATGATGGGAAGGTCCGCGCCAGCTCAGAAGCCGTCCGTCAGCTTGTCCAGCCGCGCGTCCTTGTACCAGCAGAGCATCAGCGCCAAGGCCATCTCGGAGCCGTCACTCTCCTCGGGCGAGGGGCCGTGCGGGTCCTCCACCACTTCGTCGTTTCGGCTAGGGAAGAATACCTCCTCACGGTCCGAGCCCTCACCGCTGTGGTTAGGCGCGGGCATGGCTTCGAGAGATCATCGGTGAAGACCTGGAGGGGATCTTCGCCCTCCTCCCGGATGATGCAGGAGAAGGTCTGCATAGGAAGACGCAAGTCAGGACCGGATCAAGCAATGATGCCGGACGAAACAAGAACAAGAGAAAGGCATAAAAAAGTGGCAAGTTAAACTCACCCGAGGAGCGCGGTTCTCGCGGGTGTAAGGAGCAAGACCGAAGCGCCAGTCGGCCTCGATCTTCTCCTTCGTGATCATCCACACCCACTCGTAGAGGTTGGTGAAGGGGGGATCACGGCGGGAGAGCCGGGTCGGGTCGAGGAGTCTAGAGTAATAGCACATATTGTGTGCTTGTTGCTGGAGGGGCATCATCAGCCGGCTGGCCTAGCTGAGCGTCACATCGATGCCAGTCAAGCCGGCAGTGACCAATGCCCTAATCCGGCGTAGAAGCTCGTCCTTCTCTGTCCTGGAGCCGAAATTCTTCTGCTCCCAGTTCGCCCGGGTGGACTCCGTGTCCTGGAAGGACAGGAGGTTGAGGTGGTCGTCAGCGATCAAGTTCCATATGTAAAAGTACGTCTACTACCACAGCTTGACCGTGTCGTGTAGCCGGAACTTGGGGTAGCCGGTTTGGGCGCAAGATTAGATGGAGGCGCCGATGCAGGGCATGAGCGGCCCCTTGGCTTATTGCACATGCAGCCGGATAAGGAACAGCCGGCAAACAAGCCTAAGATCCGGCTGGATCCCGAGGTAGCACTTGCAGAATGCTACGAAGTGTGCTAGAATGTCAATTATTCAGACCGAGGCGGTGGAGGCGGAGATCGAAGTGGGCAAGGAAAGAAAGGAGGAAGGCGCTGGCCGAGAAGGCCAGGCCGCGCGCGAGATGCACGAGAAAGATGACGCGCTTGCTGGCTTGCGGAGCCGGCGAGATTTCGCCGGCCGGGGCGAGGCACACCCCGACCTCACCAACGGTCCGTAGGAGGCGTGACCGCCAGTACTTCTCAACCTGCGCCTCCGTGACAAAGGAGCCGCACCATGAGCCGCCGCTCTCGGCCATCTCGACGGTGGTGGCGCGCGGCAGAGAAGAAAACAGAGGAGGAAAATGAGAAGGGGGAGCGGCGGAGGAGTGGTGGTGTCCCGTCTCTCCGGTAAGAAAAGAGAAAGCGGCGCCGGCGGGGAGGATGCAATGCGAGATCATCGGCGACGCAGACGCAAAGCAACGACAAGAGGCAGAGGGAGGAGCAGAGGAGACGATGTGGAGAAGGGGGCAAATGGCAAGTGAGGGCCAGCGGGATGCCGCAGGCGCTACTTAAGTGGCCAGGAAGGCAAACCGCCGACTCGCCACGTGGCGCACCCCAGACCACCGCCAGCGGCCGGATCATCTGCGACAGCACGCGATGCACAGAAGATCCTAGGCGTGGGAGGAGAGGCTCCATCAGCGGTTCTCGAGGCGGTGCCTGACACGAACCCTCGACGCACGTCGCTGCAGTCATCATTACGCCATGGCTGACGCCAGCAATGACGCAACCGAGCAGCTTAACCGGGAAAAAAAATTCAAACTAGCTTTCGGAGCCTGCGCATATTTCACCCAAGGGTGGAATCTACGCGTGCTCGGGGGATAGTTTCGGGGGGATCACCCCCGGATAGGATAACTAGACAAGATGCAGGGGCAATGTAACTGCGAGCCGGCTGGCCCAGCCAGATGTAAAAATTCAAAGGCAGATCAGAAAGAAGGCCATATGCAGAGCAAGCTAGCAGACCAGTCAGCCGGATAAAGATCACTCCAGAAGACGTCTAACCGGCTGATCCAAGTCAGCCGGACACAGCAAGCCAGCCAGTTGGATGGAGCAAGATGAGCCAAGAGCAAGCTGGCAGAACCATCAGCCGGATAGAGCAATGAAGGCCAGACACCTAGCTGGATGGTAACCAACCACCCGGCCAAGACAAAGTAGCTGGCTAGGGAAACCTAGCCGAACCTTCAAGGCAAATGGATGATGTAGGGCATAGTACCCCACAACCCTGGTAGACAGAAGGACAGACGTAGCGGCACCGACACCGGAGGAGACGGCCGTACCCTCGTCAAGCGGGAACAGGGCCGCCGCCCCTGTCGCCCGGGGTGGCCTGCACTATTTCCGTGCCGGCCGAAGGCGGCCATAACTGTTTTTTTCCTAGCCAGGGAGCACGACACTATACCAAACGTCAGGGAGGCAGAATACTGTGTTGTAATAGTCGGCCGGGCCCGCCTGTGGGACCCGCCAGTCGGCCGTGTCTTTGCCTATGCCGCCTCGGCCTATATAAGGCGCGATAGGGGAATCGTAGCAAGGGTTGGTCACTCCTTCTTCTAGCTAGAGATAGATATAGCTCAAGGAGACATTGTAGCCCTTTGTCTGTTCATCCAGATAGTCATATCGGCAGAAGTAGGGGTCTTACCTCACCACGAGGTCCGCGAACCTAGGTACTTCTTGTGTCCCCGGCGCATGCTTGTGCCCAGTCCCGCCTGTGGACGCCGTCGCTCGCTTCCCTGCTCGCTCTCTCACCACGAACTAGCGTGCTCAGGCACTGCCATTTCCATAACAACGACACATATATAACAAACGACAAGCTAAGAATACAAGGGATAAAGCAACAAAGTGTTTCCAAGAGACAGATGACTTACATATAACTTCTTCAGTAAACCCTCGAAATGATCAGGGGTATTTTTGTGGTGTTTCCATGAAGGCAAGATGGGAATATCATTCCTCATAAAAATACTTGTGATCGATGCTACATAAGTATATTCATGTGGATCTAGTGCCTTCTGAATCTTGCTATAGATGTGTTCGGATATCTTGATCTAGTTATTTCAAGAATTTGTTCATGATTTTTTCCCATCTTCGGCCCCTTTTTTAATATTCTTCATGGTGCAACTAAAAAAAGTTACATCAAAATATCAATGCATATAAATATTACATATAAAACGGCAGGCTACTATTAGTCTCTGAACACATAACAAATTTGGTGTCACGCTCATTTGCATGGGAGTATATTCTCTATCGGTACTAAGGGTTGTTGGGAGATCATTACCAGTTCGTTGCTGAGAACCTGCTATTGAAACTGGTTCTGCTGCCAATTGTTGCTAGGTAACTGGACTGGAAACTGACTGTTGTAGGATGTGTACTTTTTATTCACATACGCCAGTGCAAATGGACCTGGTGTGGGATTAGGGCAAAAATTTTTATGCCGGTGTTTTGCATTTTTTTGCCTGGTTTTCACTTTCAACTAGATTAAGTAGAGTCTGAGACCTTGTTCTGACTCCGTTTCCTACATTAGAAGCAAATAACTTTTGAGATTTATCATGGAATCGTGTGCAAAACAACAAATTATTTAGGAGTACTTGTAGCAGTTGATAACTCGAAAAGCAATGATTCCCATCACAATTCTAGTACCGTAAATTACTTACGCTATGAGTACTCTAACCATATGGCACCCTGAGTGAGAAGAAAACACACAAAGTTTTAATACAATTGACCAATCTGAATGCTTGACTATAATACTGATAACATGATTTACATGGTGTAAAGTTTTAAATAAAAAACTGAACATATCGAATCAAACTGATTTTCTTAGAAGAAGGGCACTTGATACCCGCCTGGTTATACTCTAAAATGGAGCCATGGCATACTAATTTGGCTCAGAACGTCATCTAGATTTGACGAATACTAGATGTGCTATCTATAACCTTTACGCCCCAACAAGAATCATTTTATGATAAATTCCATACATGTCAGAGGAGCTTCATAACGATGGTAAGGAACGCTCTAGCAAACTTTAGTAGTGATTGAGTATATGAGCTAGAAGGCAATACAACAAGTGACGAAGTACTGTTGATAGTAATCAAATGTATAATGAAAGAGAGAATAAAGTGTTCAACAACCTTCGTCTCGGGAGGAGACGGGTTTAAGCTTTGGGTTGGTGCGTTTGAACGGGGGCAGGGGGCAACATCGTTTGCCCATCTCTCCAGTTCTAGAAACCAGGGAGTCTGTGAAGGAGATGGTACTTTGCGGCAATTGTATCATGTTTGCGCTGACGCTGTGCATGATCCGGCGCGGTGGTCATCGGTGTGGGGAAGCCGCTCCATCTTGCTAAACAAGGAAGTGGTATCTTCAGTCACAATGGTACCTGGCGACGAGGATGTGGTGGCGAGGAGGGATGGTGGTGCGAGGCCATATTCGTGGGAGATGCTCCGGCTCTGAGGTCGAGCGAGAGATGCCTGATAAGGTGCCTTTTATATGTACCAAGGGCGTCGGTGATATGTTCGTAACTTTTGAATTGCATGGCGTTGGGTAGTTCAAAAAAATAACCGCCAATGTAATGTAAAATTTGGTGTTCTCTACTATAAAACGAGAAGAGCCTGCTAAAAAATTTGGTGAGCACTACTCTATTACTACACTAGATAGCAGCCGAGCTAGAAGAAGTGCATCAAATGCGTTGGTAGGTATGAACACACCAGCAGCCTTTACCAGGTGTAGACTCCGTAGTCCATACTATGAAAGCTATGTGCAATCCCGAATACAGCCTCTGCTTCAAGCACTCGTATTCTAATTATACTCCTCTTTTTAAAAAAATAGTATACTACCTCTATTTCAGTTTATTTAGGTAAATATGTAGTTCAACAAAATAATTTGACCGTAAATTTGATCAAAAATTTATATATTATATGTCACAAAAATTGTATTATTGGAGGCGTATTTTTAATATAAATATAATGGTATAATTTTTATTAAATATAATTATATATTATTGACTAAATTTACGATCAAACTATGTTCTTGAAGTATGTATTTTGCCTACTAAACCGGAATGGAGGTAGTAGTATAAGTTGCAAGTGTCTTGCATGCGAGACTCAGATAAAAGACTCATGTCATCTCTAGATATGTGTTGAAAGTATTGTCATGTCATCTCTACATAAAATTATAATAGGTAAATCTCAAAAGACTACTAGAATTTTGAGCCACATCATATCCATTAATTATCGGGTGTATACTTAGTTCTTGGTACATAATAATACTCAAAAAAATTTGTAACATGCTCTAATGAAATGATAGAGAATATTATAGAATGGCGGAGAAGTGTGTGTTGAAGTTTTAGCATAGTGTTTATTGTGCTAAAAACTATCCATAGAATATTCTAGATGCTAGAATGGTAAAGATCCAACTGTTAGATATGTTACGATTTACTAGTCTTGATCAGTGACCAACCTTCAAAGTTATTCGTACACTATATAGTAGTAAGATAAGAAAGTTTGACCTAGTTTTATGATATCGTTGTAAGGTCACTTGAACAGGCGAAAAAAGCTACAATGCTTGGAAATTTATAAAACTTGGGCATTATCCAACAAAGATGGTAATACTTTTCTCTATACTTGATTTACAAAAAGTTACACTTTCAAAAGAATATGTCCACATTCAAAGTTTGGTATTTATTTGGCAACTGAGCTCACATGAAAGTACTACAAGCACAAGTTTTTCATTTTACTTGGATTTTTTGTTTTCTTTAATTGTCATCAAAACAAGGTGAAAACTTTCGCGAAGACTTGTCACATCAAGGAGCCTAATGTTTTAACATTGTTAGTGGTTCTTTGACTTAAAGAATACTACTAGTGGGTACCTCAAAATTACTTTCATAAAACTAGCAAAAACTATCACAGTATATTTGAAATTAACTCACTTTCAAGTTATCCACGTAAAATCGTTTGAATGGTAGAAAGCCAGAAACAATACAAATCTTGAATATTGCATACTTAGGGAATTATCTGTCAAAGACGATGGTCTGCTTTAATTTTCATCAAAATTGAGGTAGTGACATTTTGATCCATATTCTATCTTCATACTTGCATGCTTCACAAATAAAAATACTATGTCAGTGGTGGAGCTACGAAAATTTCATAGGGTGTGCCACTCTCCAAAAAAATGACACACAGGAGGGTGCCACTCGCCCATACCAGTGCCTAGATCTACTCTTCGTCGCTCTCGGTGCCAAGAATTTATCGTCCCCATGCTCAAGCTCGACGCAGAATGGCTTCCTCTCTTTCTTTCTATCATAGCTTCCTCTCTTCCTCTCTCGCCACCGTTGGCTGAGACATATACTAGAGAGGAGAATCGATATGAATGGGAGTCAGGGATTGAGAGATTACGAGCGAATAAAGTAAGAGCAAGGTGGAGGAAGCTGGCCCAGTCAGGTGCACATCAGCTTAATTATCGAGACCTCATGGGTTGTTGACATGGGTATGCTCCACGGGTACCTAATATTGTCCAATCCGGTCTGGTCCAAGAGAAGCCCATACAATGGTGTACCCCTGATAGCAAAGCTTAGGAAGAACTCGGGTGGCCCAGACCCATAAAGGATGCACTACTTGGATAACAATACTAGTTCAAGATAGGAAGTTAAAGGAAAAACCCTAATATGTAACCGACTCGGCCTATCCCTGATACCTGGCCCATCTATATAAAGGCCAGGAGGGCACTGCGAGGAGGACACATCATAACCATAGCATACACACCGCTAGATTCAGTCTGTGTACCCCCTGTAACCTTTAGTTTTGCCATCAATCAAGAGCAGACAATCAGGCATAGGATTTTCGCTTCGACCACCTAAACCTAGGTAAACACCATGTCCCGTGTTTCTTGTCTGTCAGCCATTCCGCGATCTGCAGCGTCCCCTTCTTCTCCAAAACCCAAGTCCATAACAATGGACATTGACAAATCGAACACTCGTTAGTTGTACTCCCTCCATTTGAAAATATATGATATTTTATCTTTTGTGAAAGGGATGCATCTAGATACACTAATTTTCCAAAAGCTAAATCATGTTAGATTTTAAAACGGATGAGTAGTCACTATTGGGTTAGGTCATTTGACTGTTTTTTCTGGAGTTTCCTTTTTCTTTTTGCGATGGACTCACTATAGTTGAGTCGGTCCAAGAACTTCCACATAATTTTTGGGTTTGTGCCAGGGCACAAGGGGCGCATTCATAGATTTGTTCCATTTTTCATAGATTTGTGGGTGTGTACCAAGGCACAAGTAATAAATGCTTATTTTTTTCATTTTTCATAGATTTTTTCCATTTTCTATAATAGGGTGACAAATTGTCGGAAAGACTATTCATATAATATTCATCATCTTGTTCATGCAACTCACATTTGTTTTACTGATATATGTACCTCTCTCCTCTCTTTATTAGATCCTATGTACTCCCTCTATTCCAAAATATAAGATGGTTTAGCTTTTGTGAAATGAATGTATCTAAACGCCTTTTAGTGTATAGGCTCTCTCCTCAAGAGAGAATGATCACACCAGGTTGAAACTATGCAGAATGAAGGCCATGTCTGTAAGAGTTTGACAAGGACGCGATATAAGTTACCTTGGTGAATACCTTATATAGTCGCAGTCCAATGAGTAGAAAACTTCCATGTGAAATTCTTAATTTGTTTTCAAATATTAACCATCGTAAACTATGTTCTTTTCTTTTTCAGTCGAAATTGTAGGCCTGCAAATTCATATCAAATGGATGATTTTTTTGTAACATCCCAATTTCAGCAACCCCGATTTGCTGTCCAAAAGGCAAAAATTAGGGGGAATTTTTTTTCTTGTTACCTTTTGTAATGCTTTCTTGTTTGCTCGTGTTCATGCAACTGTTTGTGCATTAGGTGAAATACTCCTTCTCTCAACACTATCTGGCAAAAGCTATTTCACAAAAGAGATGTCTTGGCTCATCTTTCTTACTCTCCAATGTTTTGACATTCAAAACCTGAGCCAAGATGACTTTGACACAACAAAAGGTTTTGCTAGTTCTATTAACAAAACTATGGAGACTTATATAAAATTTCCTTATGTCTTCAAGACAGAACTTTCAACTACTCTTATCTCTAGGTTTCCAAAACCTTTTTCCCTAAAACCTCTCCAATCTTGGTAGAAATACCAAGAGGTACTCATCTCACTTCAAAACACAACCTCTTCAAAATACCAATCCTTACCTAAGGCTAGGCTTGATGGTAATCTTAGTAGTAGTTGATAAGTTCGAATAGATGAATTGCCTTGATCTCTATCTAATGAATTGTCTTGATCTGCTGATTGCCTTGTTTGCTTAGGAACTAGAGTGAGCTAATCTAGTAGCTCATCCCTTAGGACCCAATATATGTTTGTGATCATCAATCTCCAATTAAGCATCCAACTCTAGATCTACCCTAAACCACCAAAGGGGCCAACTCATCTCCCAATCAGATCAATCCAGGGATAATCCCTTTTGGCCATTCCCAACTCAATGAAGACCCAATCTAATCATGGATTATATCTACTTAGTTAACACTTCAACATCATCCCCTTCATCATGAGTTTGGAATATAGCATCCTCTCAAAATCATGCACACTTGCACTTTAGTCTAAAACCCTAAATCTGCCAAAATGGCTAAGTCTGGAATTCTTATCTAGATTCAATTTTTGGAGCTCTACCTTTTCCAACCTATGTGCATTCTTGAGAATTTAATTGAACCATCTTGTATTACATCATTAGTACTATCAAAGAAAACTTTTTCTCTTGGCTAAAACATTCCTTAACCCACTCCTCCATGATGGTTTTGTAGTCAAGATAATAACCTTTTCTCTAAATCTCATCCTTTTGCCTACTTTGGCAGAACCCACATCTATATGCTAACTCCCCTTGACCAACTCTTTGAATGATTATGATCTAATAACCATGGTCTACCAATCCACTCTTCACTTGTTTCCATTGGAGCTTTGTGCTTCTTAAACCCCCATGGTTTATGAGGCATCATGACAACTCTGTTATGGCATCCTTATATTCATCAAAGTTTGCCATCACTCCCAAACCAATTCAAACCCAACAAAGACCAAATCTTTCTACCGTGATGATCTATATAACTTGGTCTATTAATCCATCTACTCCTTGCACCAAGGTGAGCTCTGAGCTCGCAAATCCAACCATGTTTTGGTGGCATGAAATTAATAAAACCCTAGATTCCCCAAGGAACTAGTTTCTTCCAATTTCCCCTTAAATCCTTCAAAACCCAACTGGACAAACGATGTGTGAATCAAGTTTACATTATCTACTTGGATATATAAATTTTCCAAATAATTTCCATAATTATTTGGAACCTAAAACTATTTAAATTCATTATCTTACAAAATTCTCAAGAATGTCTCCTTTAAAGGCAAGTTTGCTTTTCTCCAAATCACTTTGCAAATTCTAAGCACATTTGAGTTATATACATCATACCATATCTTCCCATATCAAAAATAAATATTTTTGAGACTCTTTATTATTTCTTTTTGCCCTTTTTCATAAATGGCAGAAACAAGAAATAATTCATTACAAATACTTTTCCTTACAAATAAATTCCAATAAACTTCTCCAATGTGTAATATGGTATTTAGGACCATCTCACATAAAAAAACCAGCCTTGTCCAATGTAAAAATATAAAAAAATATTTTAGAAACTACTTCTAGACTATTTGAATATTTGAGTTTAAGTGCACCTCCAATCATTAGAAAAATCCCAAATAATTCCTAGGGTTATGTAATGACCCTATACCCACACCAGTATCTTTTTCTCACCTTCCCTAATGCAACTTTTTCAACTTGCTTCACAAGCTACCATTTGATCAAGTTTGGAAAGTAAATCAAACCTTGTTTCAAACCAACTCAAAATCCCTCCGATCTTGCTAGGCAAACTTCCACAACACCCTCCACTCCCTCCTGGTCGTGCTGTAGGGGTTCGTAGCATGGAAAACAAAAATTTTCTATTGCATACAAACAAACAAGCCAAGATCTATCTACTAGATTGTAGCAACGAGTCGATGGAATAACTTACCCTCGAAGATTCCAAAGTGGTTAACGAGAGCGGATTCTCGTGGGTGATGTAGTCGTACTCTTCCCGATCTCAAGATCGTGTAGACGATCCTTCCGGCGCTGCGTTCCGGCAGCGCTCCCGCAGTCGGTCACACGTTCGGTACTCGACGAAGACCTTCCTCTCCCTTGTTCCAGCAGGCAGCGGAGGTTGTAGCACTCTCCTCGCGATTCCGGCAGCACAACGGCGTGGTACCGGAAGTAGAGGGGAGATCTCGCAGGGCTTCGCCTTAAGCCGGAGCGAGTATGGTGGAGTATGAGAGAGCTATTAGTGGTCTAGGGTTTAGACACACCAATTAGAAGGCTCTAAACCACAGGCTAGTGCAATTAGAAGCTCTAAACCAAAACGGCTCTAAACCGGAGATTAGAGGATAGGAACTTGTGTGTCTAGAGGAGGAGGCCCTGCCCCTCCTCTTATAGGTGGGAGGTGCGGCCAAGGGGAGGGGAGTCCCTCCCCAAGTCGGCCTTGGTTGGTGCACCGGCTTGGAGAGGAGACTCCTCCCCCAAGTCGGTTTCAACCACCTCTTGCTTGTTTCCCACAGTTTCCTGTTTTAGCCGTTTGACTTTCAAACTGGCCATTTGACTTTTCAGTTTTAGGATTCAATTTAATCCTTTATTTGGAACAGCGAGAACACTTAGTACATGATGCAATCATTCCAATATGTAATGACACATTCATGTACCCCTTCCCCCCGGAGTGCCGGACATTCCGGAACCTTCTAGAACATTCCCGATGAAAACACCGGAAACATTTCCGAACTCCGAAACGGGACTTTCCTTATATGAATCTTATTCTCCGGACCATTCCGGATCACCTCGTGATATCCCGGATCCCATCCGAGACTCCGAACAACATTCGGTCTCTTTCTCATAATACCATAACTACTCAAACAACGTCGAATCCTTAAGTGTGTCTCCCTACGGTTCGTGAATTATGCGGACATGATCGAGACACTTCTCTGATCAATAACCAATAGAGGAATCTGGAAATTCATATGGCTCCCACATATTTCTACGATTACTTTGCGATCGAATGAACCACTTACATACGATACCAATTTCCCTTTGTCTCACGATAGTTTACTCATCCGAGGTTTTGATCGTCGGTATCTCTGCATACCTAGTTCAACCTCGTTACCGATAAGTACTATTTTCTCGTTCCCGTGATATGTGATCCCTTGTGAGCCAGTCACATGCTTGCAAGCTAATTGGATGACATTTCACCGAGAGGGCCCAGAGTATATCTATCCGTCATATGGATGGACAAATCCCACTCTTGATCCATGTGTCTCAACCAATACTTTCTGAACACTCAATGCCACCTTTATAGCCACCCTGTTACGGTGTGGTGTTTGATGACATCAAAGCATCCATCCGGAAAAGGTGATATGCATGATCTCATGGTCAAAGGAATTAGGTTACTATGTATCAGAAAGCATATAGCAATTGAACTATTGAAATGACTTGATCTTTATGCTACGCTTATCTATAGGAGTATGTCCATCACATCATTCTCCTAATTATATGATCCTGTTGTTAATAACATCTCTATGTTCATGATCAGGAAACCATGATCATATATTAACCAACAAGCTAGTTTAACAAGAGGCTTTACTAGGGACTCTTATTTTAGTTTACAAATCACACAAGTATTAATGTTTCCGGTTAATACAATTATAGCATGGTATGTAAACATTTATGATAAGTGTGAAGATATGATAATAACTACTTTATTATTGCCTCTTGGGCATATCTCCAACAGTCTCCCACTTGCACTAGAGTCAATAATCTAGTTTCAAACCTTTGTGTATTCAACACCTATGGCTTTCCGGTGTTGTATGTACATGATTGCTAGTGGTTAACTGATCTCCGGATCTGACACTTCCAGGTCCGTGTGTAATTGCATGTCTTTGCGTCTCTACGCATCACTCATTCTCTAATGAGATGGCTTTGTATAAATTTGGTCTTTCATTGTGACCTTTAGCTCTTTGGGGTTAAAACATGTTGATAATATTGTCGCACAATATATCTTCATAGTATTATCCCACTGTGAACTACACGTAGTTTGATAACAAACTACTTGACACAAATGCCCTCTTTTGCTGCTAAAATAGCAGTCATATACTTAGCCTTTTGTCGTAGTATCTGTCATAATGTCTTAACTTTGGAACTCATCCAAATCCATTATGGAACTCACTTTCCATTATATTGTGCCACCCTTAGTTTAGATTGAGATAAACTTAATTTGTACTTTGTGACAAAGCTAGTATCAATGTAGTACTTTTACAATGAACTAACCATCTATTTGTCACTTCTACAAATATTATACTCTTAGTTCTTCCAAAAGATCATAAGAATATCCTTACTATTGTCCAATGATCATCTTACGAATCATTCTGGTATATTCTCACAACATTTAGAGCATAGGACATATCTGGATTTGTACATATCACAGTATGATTGATATAAATACTCTTTGTGATTTCATACATCAAGTATCAATCTATACTTGATTATTTGTTTCACTTTACCAAATGTCAATACACTTGAATATATCATCAACATTGAACTCATTCAATCCTTTCTGTGCGACAAGAACCTCTCTTGTAGTTTCTATATTGGACTCATTCAATATCTTGTCTATGTACTTCTGGCACAACCATATTAGCGTCTATTGATGCCAAATATTTGGGTTTTGCCTAAGTCTTTCATCGGGATGAAATTCTTAATATGTGTTAATAAAATATACATTATTTCCAATCAACAATATGTCTTCCACATAATGTATTAGAAACATGTCTTAGCGCTCCCACTTAATTTCTTGCAAATGCAAGCATCTTCATCATCTCCGACGAATTTTTAAACTCCTTTAATAGTTTCATCATAGTGAAGATTCCAACTCCGCAATGCTTACTTCAACCATTGAAGTTTGCATATGCATTTAGCATCCTTTGATTTAACAAAACCCTATGGACCGTGTCATGCACACGTCCTAGGTAACAATTCTATTAGAAGAACTTGTTTTGTTTATTCAACTAACATATAACAAAATTATATGTAGTGGCTGCTACATTAATCCGTCTAGACTAAATATCGCTATGAAAGATCAAATCTTGTCATATACAACCTTTGAACATTGTTGTGAACTCTTTCCCAACATGTCGACTATTTCATAGATGTAAAACATCCATGTCTATTTCTTTATAGATCCAGACACAACTGTAAGGTCTTACACCTTTCTCGAGGGTCCTTCAAGTTCAAAACTTGATTTCTCGTGTATGGAACTATCACGGATTTTATGGCTTCAAGCCATTTGACGGAGTCAGGGCTCATCATCACTTCTTTGCACGTAGTCGGATCATTATTGTTAAATAATAATTTAACTCTCAAATCTTGGTATTTGATTGTTCATCCGACCTACTTGTTTCAATAGGAACTTAGATCTCTGTGACCACAACCTTTGAAGTACGCGAGCCATGAGCATTGTTTGCTAACTCCGGAATACTTTTCGGCGCTGCGCAACTTTGCACATACAGCTAAGGTTCTTTTAACCTTATCAAAGTTCTATTGTCCTCCCACTTAACTTTTCACGAAAAATTCCTTCTCAAAGAAACTTGACGTTCTAAGCAACAAACACTTTTGTCTCCGGTGTTTATGGAGGAATACTTAACAGTTTATACAAAGACAGGTTCATCCGACTTTGGTTGCACACATCTTTCTTATGCATAGCATACCAATGTTTTAAGAAAGGACTACCTGGGTTTTATCCCAAACCATAACTTTATATGGTGCCATTTCAACGGATTATGATGAAGCTCTTTTCAGTGGAAAAAATGGTAATCTCTAAAGCTTTTAATCTCTAAAATATAATGGCAGTTTTATGAATTATACCTTTGATCTTACCATGTCAAACAAGGTTTAATTACATACCTCGAACGCTCCATACCCTTATGGTGTTTCAGGAAATGCAAATCCACGGAACGATTCCTTAAATCTTAGGTATTATGCTAAACTCTGTAACTCAAATATCTTCCTTTATGATCTTTATCATAAACTGTTTATATTATTGTTACAATGATTTTGCACTTCATCTTGAAAGTCTTTGAACTTTTCAAATGTTTCATACTTCATCCTTATTAAGTAAATATTCATATATTCACTCAAAATTTCGGAAAAAACAAATGAAGTTAAAATCTATCGCTCTTGACTACACATAATGGACTTCGTACAAAAATATGTACAAATTCCAATAAGCTAGTCTTTCGTTCCCTTTTGGCCTATGAACGAAGTTTCAATTATCTCTAGGAAAGTTTCACAAGTGTCATTTGATCAAAAATCAAAAGACTCCAAAATTCCATCCACATGGAGTTTCTTCATGTTTTCTTTCCAGTATAATTTAAATGGCGATGTCACTTCCTAAGTGATCTTTCAATCAATTTGTCTTTCGACATCTTTAGCACTAGTTTTATGGATGTGATGTCTCCAACGAGATTTGCGAATCCATCTTTTATGGATTACGGCAATTATTTGAACAACCCTTTTATTCTCATAATACCTGATAAAACAATTCTTTGAAGGCAAGCTTTGATGTTTAACGAGCAACACAATAACCCTTTATTTGTTCTCGATGAACATCATCACATATTCTTTTGCTAGTTACTTAGGCCATTGTAGTTCATGAATTGTGTTGTTTCGTATGACGATTCATACCAACAAATTCAGTATCAAATACTTGAGAACCACATTGTTTAATAAGCAAAGAATATAGCCATAACATGTATATCATCTATATACTTAAGCTGAACAATTCTAGTCTTTTCCTTTCTGCCATATACTTATGAGATTTTCTTTCAATATTTCCTTTTTCTGTTTGAAAGAATCTATCAACATCAATAGTGGAATCATACATATGACATATAGTCCAAAGCGTGTATAGTTAAATACCAATGTCTTTGGACTTGCACTTTGAAGTAGATCACCATCATCAAATGTTTGGTGTTCTTTCAAATTCCTTTCTTTAGTAATCTCTTGGTGTAGTAAACATTTTACCTACATCAAATATTCATCCTTATCATGGAATCGTCCATGATCAAGCTACTTTTAGCTTATAACGATGAATTATGAGTATAATGTTGCTATCCAAAACCTTTTGGAGGATTAGGACAACAAGTGTCTCCAACCTTTTGCAAATTCTCATCAATCATGAGAACATGACTTTTGCCATATTATACTCTATCATGTTGCAACCAAAAATTCGTTTCAGATATCACAATATCTTCCACACATCATGGTTTCTGAAACAACTCTTTCAGATCCTAGATAACCTTGATATTAAGAGAATCCTTTGAATATCAAGAATCATGGAGACAAACATGATACTTATATACTAACACTTGGAATTGTCACTCTTGATTTAATACTAATTATTAAACTTCATGGAGTAACCGGAACTTACTGAAAGTTTGCAATAGGACTTTTAAACTTTAGATTAACACTTCAAAACAATACGATACCAGTTCGTAAAGTAACTAACCAGAATTCTATAGTTCTATCATCTCAATTATAACTAAGCGCAAGGTGGTAAACGGATGCCAATGACTACAACAACTATGCAAATTCACTTTGATTTAGTTTATGACAAATTGAGTTCTAATTAATAATTAAATTAATCTAGGTGAACTCCCACTCAAAACAATATCCCTCACATTGTTTTAGTGATCACACGAACCAAATCCACCACATCAAAACCGATCATCACGAGAGTTGATATAGCTTCAATGGCGAACAATCAACATGTTCATCATATCTACTATATGACTCATGCTCTACCTTTCGGTAATCCGTGTTCCTGAGGCCATGTCTGTACATGCTAGGCTCGTCAAGATCAAACCTTAGTTTCCGCATGAGCAAATCTGGCTTGCTCACGTTGTATACACTTGCAGAATCTAACACACCCGATCATCACGTGGTGCTTCGAAACAACAAGCTTTAGCAACGGTGCTAACTAAGGGTGAACACTTTATGACTTGAAATTCATGTGCATGAGGGATCATATTATAATGCTACCGTCGTCTACTAAGCAATACAAGATGCATAAAAGATTAACATCACATGCAATTCATAATATGTGATATGATATGGCCTTTCTTCTTTGTGCTTCCGATCTCCATCTTCTAGCACGAACATGATCTCCATCATTACCGGCATTGCATCAAGGTCAATGACGCTGCTCCATGGTTGTCGTCCACCAGCTTAAACTATTACAACTACTTTGAATAGATACTCGGGTCTTAACAGAAATTAAAGACAACCATATGGCTCCTGCCGGTTGCCGACTTACAATAAGGAACATTGCATACATCAAATATAATCACAATCATAGCCATATCACATCACTGCACACCCCTGCAAAAAAAAGTTAGACGCCTCTACTTTCTTTGCATGTTTTACGTGGTTTGGGGCTGTTAATAAGTGTCGTTCTAACTTACGAACATGAACCACAACATTGATACTAGTATTGTTAATCACCCGTTGTAAATTGGATCTTAACTATGCTAGGAGAAACAGGCACCCGCAAAGCCACTTATGCAATACAAGTTGCATGTCGAGCGTGGAGCAAGTCTCATGAACGATGTCATATAAGGTTAGCCCGGGCCGCTTCATCCCAACATACCGCAAGATGCAAAGTACACAAGAAGCAATCGACAATAAAAGCATCAACGCCCACAATGACCATTGTGTTCTACTCGTGCAACATATCTACATATAGACACGGCTCTGATACCACTGTAGGGGTTCGTAGCATGGAAAACAAAAAATTTCTATTGCATACAAACAAACAAGCCAAGATCTATCTACTAGATTGTAGCAACGAGTCGATGGAATAACTTACCCTCGAAGATTCCAAAGTGGTTAACGAGAGCGGATTCTCGTGGGTGATGTAGTCGTACTCTTCCCGATCTCAAGATCGTGTAGACGATCCTTCCGGCGCTGCGTTCCGGCAGTGCTCCCGCAGTCGGTCACACGTTCGGTACTCGACGAAGACCTTCCTCTCCCTTGTTCCAGCAGGCAGCGGAGGTTGTAGCACTCTCCTCGCGATTCCGGCAGCACAACGGCGTGGTACCGGAAGTAGAGGGGAGATCTCGCAGGGCTTTGCCTTAAGCCGGAGCGAGTATGGTGGAGTATGAGAGAGCTATTAGTGGTCTAGGGTTTAGACACACCAATTAGAAGGCTCTAAACCGAAGGCTAGTGCAATTAGAAGCTCTAAACCAAAACGGCTCTAAACCGGAGATTAGAGGATAGGAACTTGTGTGTCTAGAGGAGGAGGCCCTGCCCCTCCTCTTATAGGTGGGAGGTGCGGCCAAGGGGAGGGGAGTCCCTCCCCAAGTCGGCCTTGGTTGGTGCGCCGGCTTGGAGAGGAGACTCCTCCCCCAAGTCGGTTTCAACCACCTCTTGCTTGTTTCCCACAGTTTCCTGTTTTAGCCGTTTGACTTTCAAACTGGCCATTTGACTTTTCAGTTTTAGGATTCAATTTAATCCTTTATTTGGAACAGCGAGAACACTTAGTACATGATGCAATCATTCCAATATGTAATGACACATTCATGTACCCCTTCCCCCCGGAGTGCCGGACATTCCGGAACCTTCTAGAACATTCCCGATGAAAACACCGGAAACATTTCCGAACTCCGAAACGGGACTTTCCTTATATGAATCTTATTCTCCGGACCATTCCGGATCACCTCGTGATATCCCGGATCCCATCCGAGACTCCGAAAAACATTCGGTCTCTTTCTCATAATACCATAACTACTCAAACAACGTCGAATCCTTAAGTGTGTCTCCCTACGGTTCGTGAATTATGCGGACATGATCGAGACACTTCTCCGATCAATAACCAATAGAGGAATCTGGAAATTCATATGGCTCCCACATATTTCTAAGATTACTTTGCGATTGAATGAACCACTTACATACGATACCAATTTCCCTTTGTCTCACGATAGTTTACTTATCCGAGGTTTTGATCGTCGGTATCTCTGCATACCTAGTTCAACCTCGTTACCGATAAGTACTCTTTTCTCGTTCCCGTGATATGTGATCCCTTGTGAGCCAGTCACATGCTTGCAAGCTAATTGGATGACATTTCACCGAGAGGGCCCAGAGTATATCTATCCGTCATATGGATGGACAAATCCCACTCTTGATCCATGTGTCTCAACCAATACTTTCTGAACACTCAATGCCACCTTTATAGCCACCCTGTTACGGTGTGGTGTTTGATGACATCAAAGCATCCATCCAGAAAAGGTGATATGCATGATCTCATGGTCGAAGGAATTAGGTTACTATGTATCAGAAAGCATATAGCAATTGAACTATTGAAATGACTTGATCTTTATGCTACGCTTATCTATAGGAGTATGTCCATCACATCATTCTCCTAATGATATGATCCTGTTGTTAATAACATCTCTATGTTCATGATCAGGAAACCATGATCATATATTAACCAACAAGCTAGTTTAACAAGAGGCTTTACTAGGGACTCTTATTTTAGTTTACAAATCACACAAGTATTAATGTTTCTGGTTAATACAATTATAGCATGGTATGTAAACATTTATGATAAGTGTGAAGATATGATAATAACTACTTTATTATTGCCTCTTGGGCATATCTCCAACACGTGCTACCCTATGGCATCGTACTGTAGCATCCTTGCCCTCTTGTCTTTTTGGTCTAAAGAATAAGAAAAGGAGGGAGGGGAGAGCACACATATCTTGTTTGTACAAACCATTAGCGACCACCCCTTCCCTCCACTCCCTAGTCATGTATCAGGTCCCACCTCACCCCTCCACTGCCCCTGAGGGCCTATCAACGAGAATCCCTTCTCCCCATGGCTCACATGAGCTTAGTTCACCTTGGACCATACTCCCCTCAAATGAAAGAGCATTGACCCTTCCAGAGCTCCTCACACCCCTCATTTCACTCCCTGGCCACCACCACACCCTCCCCGAGCTCCCCCTTCCTCTCCCGTGCTCTGCCTTGCTCGAAGGAAAGGAAAGGAGTAGCTTCGGCCATTGCTAAAAAGATGAGCTTAGATCTCTCTCCTCTTATCCTCTCTGATTGCATGTCACTCTTTAGTGATACCCTCCTCCTCCTTTATCTGACCATGCCTTTATTCTTGCCCAGGACCACCTCTACCGACCGCGTCGTCCAGCCCCAGCGAAGCTACCTTCGGCCACCACCGCGTGATTCACCTCTCGACGACAAATCACTCACTGCCTCCCCTCCCCGAGTTCGGTGTCGCCTCCTGCGTTGCCCGTGCCACCTCCCCATTGGCGCACCTTCGGCAAGCGCCCTCGTGCCTCCACAGGCCGTGCTAGGGTTCCTGCCGCTAGCCAGGACGCGAGGAAGGAGACGTCGCCGTGACCGTCGATGTCCTTTAGATCGGACGACCGACGGCGCCCGATACCCCTTCGACGCAGTGGGCCGCGGGCCTATAGGCTCAGCCCTGCGGCTCCCCTATCCCTTCCGCGCAAGCAGCCCGGTATGCTCAGGTTCGGCCCGCGTTGCCTCCCTCTCTTTTCTTTTTCTTTTTTCCGGATAAGTTAATGATGAAGTTTACTTTAAATCATTTTGAAATCATAAAATACCTCAAATTGCATAGATTTCAAATTCCTAGGATCCCTGAGTGCCTTCCCTAACATGCATACCAAGTACCTTGCCCTAATAATTTTCAGGATTATATTAACAATTCAAATCCCAACATGTGTCTAGATTACTAAAAATTGGATTCACAGTGTTTGATATTTCCAAATGGTATGAAACCAATTGGTACTGAAGTGTCTTAGACATACCTTGCATGTCCCACTGGCCCCACATAAAATTGCTTCCTAGATTACCTATAGCAAAAATAATAAAACAGGGCATTTCTGACTTCAGAAAATTCTCTAGGTCAAAATACGGTTTTGACCTAATTCCAACTCCCTGTACACCTATATATAATTTACTTCAAAAAGCTAATAGCTCAAAATTTTAGGAACCTCTGTTGAATTTTGGTGAATTAAATTATTCTGGGTATTGTTTAATAACCAATAAATTCACAGTAGTAGCTCTGTAACTCCAAAAAGGTTGATTCCAATTTCTACAGAAAGGTATTTTCAGGTCTAAACGATGTCCTTGGAATCACATCAAAGGCTTCCGTAGATTAAATCGGATGAAAAATACAAATCTCATCCAATACTGCCTTTGGGAATTTCCTAAGGGCATTCTGGTAATTGTTTTGAGATGATTCCAACTCCTCTTGAATCAGTACATAAAATTCTACCTAATCACAAAATGAAATAATTTTTGGAGCTCCAGAATTTGTCTTGTGAATTATTTCATAAAACTAGAGTGTTATCCACTATAAACATCATTATAAATAATTGGTTATTTTAAAATGGTGAAACAACTTTTGTTGGCTTTATTTTATCAATACCTATCTGATGGTATAACTCTCAGCCAATGTTAACATGTAGAACTTGACCTTTCTCTAAAACCCCCTTTCTAGTTAGTTTTGGACTATAAATCCTAAGTGGAAAAGCCATAATGCAACCCAAACATTTCCCTTGTATCCACAACCAAATCCTCAACATCTACTGGTCTATAAGATTTTTTTGTCCATTTCTTGCTGTATGCTTTGGTGTTAGTATGCATTGTATTGATTGTGGTGTAGTTTGCTTGCATGTTGCTTGATGGCGACGATAGTTGTGATTATGTGACACCGAGACGAAGGAAGGATCGAGATATTCTTATTATTATTGTATTCAGTATTCTGGTGTTCTAAAGAATTCACGAAACGTTTCGCTGGTCAAAGGCAAGCCACCTTCTTTATCATATGCCTTGTCCTATTATTTTATTTATGCATGTTTTATCTACCCGTTAATGAAAATTGCATTGTTTTACTATATTATGTTTTGTGGGGAATGTTTGGCTTCTCCAAACCATTACCCCTTAGTACCATTAGGTACAACCCACTTTTATGATACCTACCTGCCCCTAGTATGATAAATGGTGTATAACTCCATGCCCCTATGGAAAACCCGCTTTAGCCAAAATAAAAACTATGGGATGGGAAGACCCCGGAAAAAGGCTTACAAAACTATTTTATGAGAAAACCTTGGTGAGGTTTGGCCTACCAAGTAGATTGGAAAATGAGAAAGGTTTTGGTTTTACAAAATGGTTGGACGAGTGATGGAGGAAAAATGTTTAGAAAAACACGCTGGGCTGTACAGTTTACTATGCTAGAACAATTAACCCGTGCAACAACATTACTCTGGAATGGGATGGGGCTGGGCCAGAAGTTTGTCTAATCTGGTATAGGTGCCTCACACTACTACAGGGGCAAACAATCCCCGAAGGGTGGGCCTTCTCTATCCAACGGTCCATGCGTGGCATCGACCGGGAGAAGGAACGAAGGGTCTGGGGGGCTCCACGCGATACTATGAGCCCCTCATTGAAAGAGCACACCAGTTGAGGTGCAAAACGCGCTCCGGTTGGCTAGTTACTATATAGGGCGTCCTAGTTTTGATGGGATTAACCTCATAGGGTAGGAACTTGTATCGAAGAGGGCATTCGGAATGTCTTGACTGGTTATCCGACCCACGATCGGTGTAGATCAGGGATAGGTAATCGGATGGTGTGGGTACAATGTACAACCTCTGCAGAGTGTAAATCTATTCAAATAGCCAAGTCCTCGGTCATGGACGGTTGTGCTGGCGGCTATATGTCGGGTGATGGTTTTGTTTTCAAAAAGGACTTCGGAAAAGCAATGGCTTGGAAATGATTTGACCATGAGATGGTCAGGAAAAGGAGGAAGGAGTTTAATCATGAGATGACCGGAAGGAAAAACAAATGGGTGACCCAATCCTGGTGTTTTTCTTACTTTTCAAAAAGGTTTCCAAACTATCTTTACAAAAGTTTTTCAACAAAGATATAGAGATATGATATATCTCCAAGAGAAAATAGTTTATGAAAAAACCTCTCTTGGAGCCATCCTACTACAGCCATATTGCATATCAGTTATTATAATTCTCTTAAGGTGGTTTGCGAGTAGATTCAAAGTACTCACCGGCATTGTCCTGGCTATCTACTTGGCCAGACTTTTCAAAGGATCGAGAGAAATGATGGAGATGCTGACGTCTATGCGAGATAGACCGTCATCCCAGTCAGTCGCCTGTAGGTTAAGGCATGACATGGGCTCTGGGACTAAAGACTTTCGCTACTTGTGTTGTAATTGCCATAATGGCCACTTTGTAAGTTTTGTAATTGTTACTGTTATGGATGATGTTATGATACTGGTCGGTTATGCTCACGGTCACTAATTTTAAAACCTTATTGACCATCTTTGGTCAAAAACAATCTATTATCTTTCCTCATGACCGAGTCACATCCTTTATCTTATTTCAACTTAACCTAAGGGTACTCCTATCTCTTGCCATTTCAACCGTCCTTGTCAGTGGACAAGGCTATTCGAATATATTTCACGCTGTAGAGTTTGTGCACTTTACCCACAAGAATCAATACATCCGCCGGGATAAAACCACGGCCTGCTACACACGGTAGACAGGGGCTCGGATAATCAAACTTACGCTTTTCATTTGTCCATCCCTACCAATTGCGGCTTTTCCTTTTGGGTTTATCTCTCGGGTGCGAATATGGGGTACGACGACCCTGGTCCTTCCATCGGTACGGACCCCTACCTCCAGACCGAAGTATGACCGGTAGCAATAGTGACAATATTCCATCCGTACTACCTAAAAGCATACCGTCCGCGAGAGACCCAATTGTTGCACCAGTGCCTTACCCTACAGGTAGCCCAGATTTCAGGGGATTTCTCCCCTTTAGCGGGTAAGAGCAGCCCCGGCTAAAGATCACAAACTACGATCTAAGCTCCAGCGGCTGGGGTAATGTGGTTGCACGGACAAATTGTTCCGGACATTGGCTTAGAACATCCCTTCCTTTTATCTTACTTAACTTTCTCTTCATCCACCTCATATCCTCTTTTAGTAAAACTTCCACTTGGAAAGGATGCCTCTTTCCAAGGGTTTTATTTGAAAACTTTACAGTAGGGTATAACCCAAAATAGTTTTATCATTGAAAATCCGTGGGTTCCAAGAGTGAAGGTGCTATCCATCTTGGCCTTGTTCTAAGGGGTAAAAGTAGGTGTAAATTGGGTAGGTGTCCAAGAGACACTCATTCATAACTTGGAGGAGCCAAGTTACTCACGTCTGTTTATTTGAATACAAAACATGCCTTTAATCATGCAATTTATAAACGAGATATAAAACAGCTGATAAATGGGAGTAGGTAAATACAGGAGTTCAGGAATGGTGGCTTTCCTGTGACCAGCGAGAGGTCCGTTGACGGTATTGGATAACCAGAATACCAATACAATAATAGTAAAGATAACCCCGATGCTCCCTTCTTCTCGGCGTCACACAATCGCAACTATCGCCGTTATCGAGCATACATGCAAACAAACAATACACCAATCAATAAAAGGCATACACGCATCAAACCACACAGCAAGTAAAGGATAACTATAAGATATAGATTAGTAGGATGTTGGAGGTTTGATTCGATTGGATTGGTAGAAGCTTTGGAGGCATTAGGGAAAGAATCCCTTTAGATTTAGAGTCTAGGAACTACCTAAGGGAGGGATTGTTGACCAAGGGCTTGATCTGTATGATACCATTGTGTAAAAATGATACCATCAGATGGGCATTGATAAAATGAAGCCAACAATAGTGCTTTCACTATTTTATCAATTTCCCTTGATTTAATATGGATTTCATAGTGGATAAAACTCTAGATTTAGGAAATAATTAACCAGAACTTTTCTGGAGTTCCAAAAATTATTTATTTGGGTGCAAAGGTATTATTTGGTGGAATTATTCAAGAGTAGATGGATTCACCTTAAAATAATTACCAGAATGCCCCTGAGAAATTCTCAAAGTCAGTACAGGACCAGATTTGTCTTTTTCATCAGATTTATTTTACAGAAGGTTTTTGGTTGATTTCAGGGACACATGTTAGGTACTGATAATACCTTTTTGTATCAATTTGAATCAACAATTTAGGAGTTACAGAGCTACGGGGGTGATTTTATTAGTGAATAAGCCATGCACACAAGGGTTTAATTCGCTAAAATTCAACAAAGACACATAAAATTATGAGCTGCTGGATTATGAAGGATATGGATGTGTGTGCCATCTGAGAGTTGGAATTAGGTCCAATCTTGATTTGGTTTGGCCTAGGGAATTTGCTAAAGGCAGAAAAGGCCTGTTTTTAATATTTCTGCTACCAGCAAACTAGGAAGCAAACTAGGGTGGGGCCAGTGGGACATCAAAGGTAGGCTCAGTACCTTTCATCACCAAATGGATTTAGGGCATTTGGATATACCAAACTTATTGGAGAAATTATTTAGTGTTCTGAATAGAGCTTAGTGTAGGATTTATCATATTTAATTTAAACAATATTTTGGTGCAGAACTGGGTCTTCCTATTAGAGAAAAGGTGTATGCTTGGGTGGAATTTTAGATCTAGCAAAAATATGGGGTTTTACTATTTTGTTTGTGATTTAAACCAAGTGCTAATCACAGATCTGATATTTTAAAGAAAAGCAAAAGGGGCTGGGATCAACGGGCTAGATCTGCTAGAGGGGTGGGCCGTCCAGGAGGAAACGGCCCAGCGGAGGCAACACGCACGCGGGCGACGCATAGCCAGCTGCGGCCCAGCAACTGGCCCACCCGGCGAAGGGGTATCGAGCGCTCTTGGCCGTCGGATCTGGCTAGATCGGACGGGCGCGAGGCGTCATCTCCGCGGGGCTGGTTGGCCGGCGAGGGAAACCCTAGCGGGGTCAGGGAGATGCGGGGGAGCTCACCGAGGGATCGGGGGAGGTCGTGGAGGCGACTGATCGACGCGGTTGACGATGGCGAGTCCGGGGATGGGCGACACGGGGTGATTCGTCGTCGGGGGGTGCTCGCGTGAGGACGTCCTAGATGGAGCTCGCCGGAGCTTGCCCTAGACGATGCTGCAGAGGGTCCTGAGCACAATCAAGGACACGAGTAGATAGGTCAGAGGGAGGGGAGTATTGCTAGGTGACATGCAGCAAGAGAGGTAGAGGGAGGACAGAGTGGTGCTTGCAGGAAAAAAATGGCCGATGTTTCTTTTCCTTCTTCCCACGAGCAGGGCAGAGCAAGGGAGGGGGAGAGGAACTCTGGGGTGGTTAGTGCAGAGGAGAGGGGGCAAATGAGGGCAGAGGGGTGAGCTGGGGTGGCCTATGGCCTTATGAACCGAAGGGAAGGGTGTTGGGTGGACTATGTCCATGTTGAGCATGGGGAAGGGGATGTTGGCCAGTCATTGGGCAAGGGAGGTGGTGGTGAGGTGAGAGAGGGGGTTCTAGTCGGGCTAGGGGACAGGAAGGGGGTGGGGTGCTGCCTACCCTTTCATTGCAAAGATATGGGCAAGATTTTCTCTCTCTCTCTCAAGTTTCAAGGGCTAAAGGATACGGCTGCTACATTGGTCAGCTAAAGTGTTCACGACCAGTATGGGGGTGATGCTGCTATGGTGTAGTGCTTGACAAGATTTGGTGGTGTTTGGAGTTGGTTTGAATCAAGTTTGCTTAGTTTGCAAAAATGTTGATCATTATGAGGCTTGTGAAGGAAGTTGCAAAAGTTGCATTGGGCAAAGTGTGGAAATGGTACTAGTAAGTAGAGTGGGTCAAATGATATCTCCATGATTTAAATGGGATTTTTCTAATGATCATAATCCCATTTAAATGCACTTCTTCAAAAAGTGCAGAAATAGATTATGGAAGCTAAGATGATATTTTTACATTGGACAGGCTTGGTTTCTGATGTGATATGATCCTAAATACTATAACACACATTAGGGAATTTTATTGAGATTTATTTAGGTGTAAAAGTATTTTTGGAGAATTAATTATTGTTTCTGCCATTTAGAAAAAAAGGGCGAAAAGAAATAATAAAGAATCTCAACAATATTTATTTTTGAGTTGGGAAGATGGGATATGATAAGGAGAACTCAATTATTCATTGAGTTTGAAAAGTTATTTGGAGAAAAACAAACTTGCCTTTATAGATAAGGAATTTGAGAAATTGGTAAGTAAAGGGAATAAAAAAGTTTAATAATCCAAATAATTGTGGGAATTATTTGGGGATTCTTATATCCAAGGTGGATGATGTGGAATTGATGTAGGCATAAAGTTCAACCTCGGATTTGGAGAAAAGTGGTGTAAATGAGGGAAACTAGATAAGGGAAGGATCTAGGGTTTGGTTAAGTTGATGCCTTCTAAACAGGGTTAGGTTAGTGAGCTCAGAGCTCACCTAGGTACAAGGGGTATATGGATGGATAGAACATGTCATGTAGATGATCATGGAAGCAAGATTTGGGCTTGGTTGGATTGTGGTGATGTAGAGGAGATGGCTAACTTTATTGGAAATAAGGCTGCCATAATAGATACATCAGGTAGCCTTCTAAACCATGTGGGTTTAAGAAGAACAAGGATCCAATGGAAACAAGTTAAGTGGGAGTTGATAGGCTATGATTAGTAGATAATAACCAATAAAGGAGTTGTCCAAGGGGAGGTAGCATATAGATGTGAGGTTCTGCCAAAGTAGGCAAGATGATAAGATTTGTAGAGAAGATTATTATCTTGACTACAAAACCATCATGGATGAGTGGGAGATAGAAAGGCTTAGACAAGGGAAAGAGTGGGCCTTGGTAGTACTAAAGAGGAACTACAAGATGGTTCAGGTGCATTCCCAATAATGCACATAGGTTGGAAAAGGTAGAGCTCCAAAGATTGAATCTAGATAAGAAATCCATAGTTAGCCATTTTGGCAGTTTTGGAGAATTTGACTAGAGTGCAAGTGTGGATGATTTGAGAGGATGCTAAGTTCCAAGCTCATGATAATATGGAATAGGTTGATGTGAGGGATAGGTAGATATTATCCCTGCGTAGATTGGGTCTTCACTGAGTTTGAAACCATCCAGAAGGGTTATCCTTGGATTGAGGTAAGCAGGAGATGAGATGATCACTTGAGTGGCTTAGGATGGATCCAGACTTGGATGCTTTCTTTGAGATTGATGATCACAAGCGTAGATTGGTTCCTAAGGTATGAGCTACTAGATTATCTCACTCTAGTTCCTAAGCAAACAAGGCAATCAGCAGATCAAGGAAATTCATCAGACAACAGATCAAGGCAATTCATCAACCAGCAGATCAAGGGAATTCATCAACCAACTGATCAAGGCAATTCATCATATTACTTATCCAACTAGTACTAGGGTTACCATCAAGCCTAGCTTCAGGTAATGATGGGTAGGTTGAAAGGGGTTTTGCTTGAAGTAAGATAGGTATCATCTTGGTATTACTACCAAGATTGGAATGAAAGGTTTTTATTAAAGGTTTTTGGAAAACCTAGAGATAAGGGTAGTTGAAGGTTTTGTCTTGAAAACATATATATAGTATATATATATGTCTCCATAGTTTTGGCAATAGAAGATAGTAAAGTATTTGGTTGTGTTAAAGTCATCTTGGCTCAGATTTTTGAAATGCCAGAACATTTTAGAATATGAAGGATCAGCCAAGACATCTCTTTTGTAAAATAGTTTTTGTAAACTAGTGTTAATATGAGGGGTACACAACTAATACATAAATAGTTTCTTGAGCACAAGCAATCAAGTAATCACACATTGCAAGAAAAAGTTTTTGTTCCCCCTGATTTTTTCCCGTTGGTCCTTTAATCAGGGTTGCTGAAATTGGGATGTTACAGACCTTTCCCCCTTAAAATAATCTCGTCCCGATATTAGGGAGGAGTAGGGTTGGGGTGATAACATCCGCTTAATAATTTCAGCGGTGGAACTTACTAGGTGATAATAAGTTTTACAAAGATCCAACGGGTTAGCCATGGGTTGGAGCTGAGGTTGCTTTGGGTTTGGGCGTTTCAGATGAAACAAGTGGAAAAGATGCAGTCTTTTCCCCTTAGGACAAGTCTAGGTAGGTTTAGCGTTGACGAGGTACTTCCTTCTTGAGTCGAGGCGTCGAGTTGAATCTTCTTTATTATTTTGCCTAGGGGTCGGCTTTCTTTCTTCATGGTCTGGATACACCGGAAGGTTGGTTGGGGCGGTCGACCTTGGAGCGGAGGATCTTCACGAAGTCCTTCTGACTCTAGAGAAGTGTCGGTTGTCATCCTTTTTGCAGGGTCGATGATTTGGTTTTGAGGGCTGGTTCTCGCTTAGTGCTAAGTAGTGGTCGATTCTAGGGGTCTATAGGGTTTTTGGGCGGGAAAGACGCAGTATTTCCCCCTTAGAGCAAAACTAGGGGTTCTGGGTGAAGTCGCCGACTTTCTTGATTGGAGTCGTAGCTGATGTCGGGGTGAAGTGCTACACCTTTCCTTCGGGGTAGTTATCTTCTGTCGACATCATTGGAACTGCTTCATAATAAGGAAGGTCTATCGGAAGGGCGTCTACCAGCTTCTAGGTAGCTAGTTTTGAGCGGTTACGGGTCCGACGGGTTGGAGGATGCCGTTGGTGTTTTGGCGGTCTAGGTACAGAGGTCCTTTAGAAATGGGTCGTTCCGGGTTTAGTCTGATGCAACGTCGTGGGTAAAACATGCAAAGAAGGATATCACACTTGCATAACATCCATACATTTAGCAGGTTCAAGCCGGTCGGTGGCGGAGGTTCTTAAGGGTTATAAAACAGGTCTGTGCTGCTGGGCAACAAGGCACTTAGAGTTTTTACAAAACAGGTTCTAGGGCGATACATAGGTACTACGATCCATCGGTACCACGCTAGGCTAATTGCCGCTTGCGAAAGATCCAGGAGAATCCTCTTTGGCTTCATCCTCGCCTTCAGGGAGGTGGGTGGATATCTTGGGGTGGCTTGAACCTCTTGAGGTACTGCCGCGCGGTGACACACTTCTTTCTTCCTCGGAGGATGCGACTTCCAGAGGCTTCTTCCGGTTCCTTGATTATTTCTTTATTCCTCTGATGGACTTCTAAAGCTTCCTTGCGATCCAGGATAGCTTGCAGACGGTGGAGTTCCATCTAGATGCGGCGGTATGCATCGACAACTGCGGTGAGAAGCTCATTTCCCGCATATCTATAACGGGATTGCAGCTGCAGGGCGGGGTAGGTCAAGCGAGGATCTTGGGATTGTCCAGATGAGTCCACGCTGCCTTTGATGGGTAGATAGAAGGTTGTGGGTTGCCTCATTTCAGGAAGGACATCCCGAATGCGAAACAGGGCTTCTCTTGCAGCCATGTTCAGAGCTAGCACAGGGGTTGGCATGCGGACTCCCGTGGCATGAATGGGTTCTCCGGGTACTCCATACTTGGGTTGGATGATCACTTGACCCAGATACTGTCTGATTTCTAGTCCTTTGTGGATATTGTAGGTGGGAGGTTGGGTGTATCCGCAGAGCTACAGGGAATACCAGAGGAGCACTAGGAATCCAGCGCTTAGCCATGCTTCATCGATGGGTTCCGTATACAAAGAGGAGGGTTTGTGGTTTTAGGGTGAGATAACACAGATTGGTGCAGATTTATCAGGGTACACAATTGATATAAAGCGGCGTCATGGCTGGGTTTTCCTCGGACGACTCTCGAAGTAGAGGGTGGGTGGTTCATTGGAGTTGGAGGTTTAGTGGAAATACACAGTCTTTCCACCTTAGGGCCATACTTGAGGGTGTCGAGGTTTTCTTATGTGGCCATCCTGCCGAGGAGGGGTTTTCTGGCTAAGGGGATGCAAGAGTTAGCATCGGAATCTACCAACTAGGTGGTCAAAACTAAAGTATCGGATGATCCAAGGAAGACAAGCAACACATTCCAAACATGAATCACGCACATGTCAAGCAAGAAAGGCATACCATAAGTACTATAAAGGTGACTACTCGCCATAGAGGGACTCCTATTATAGGGATACTAATCCTAATACGGACGTTACAGAGGTCTTAACTTTTGACTTGCTGTATTTTGTCGTCGGTGCCATACTTGATTGATTTGGGGATGGTGAAGGACTTCGTAGGTAGGGCGATCTTGTAGTGTCTGTCGTCGTTGGTAGCTCCTTTGCTTTGCTTGTCTCAGTGTCTCTTCCTTTCGGGATCTCCGTCTTCATAGTCTCCGAGTAGGACTTTGTTTTTGAAAGAGGAACATTTGAAGTAGATGAGATATAGAGTAATCCATTTTCAGATTGTCTAATTCAGAGAAGATGAGATAAGCATTCTTTTGAAAAGCTTTTGAGAGAATAGTTTGCAAAAACCGGGGTTTTCATAAATAGGGGTTATCATGTCTAACGTCCATGCTAACTAAGGTCTCCTACAGTCAGGATGGATCTAATACCATGTCTGTGGCACCCCGGATTTACGGTCCAAGAATACTCGTTATGCATACAATTCATGTTCCCATGATCAGTGAGCCGTGAGCATAACCGACTAGTATCATTACATCATTCTTACAATAACGAATACAAAACTTACAATGAGGCCATTATGGCGATTACAACACAAATAGAGGAAGTCTTCAGCACAGAGCCCGTTCCTTAACCTACAAGCAACTGACTGGGAAGACGGCCTAGCTCGCATAGACGTCAGCACCATCGATCCTTCTTAACATCTGCAATCTGGCCAAGTAAATAGCCAGGGGCAATGCTGGTGAGTACTTTGAATATACTCGCAAACCACCGAGACAAGGGTAAGAAGAAACAAGCATATTGGTCTATGGCGAGATAGCTCTAGACTATATTTGTTTTGAAAGAAAACCTAACATTGGCATCTCTATATCTTTGTTGAAAAAGAGTTTTGGTAAAGTATGCCTCCTGTTTGAAAATCCGGACATTTCCACATCCTTGTTAAAAAGTTTTAGAAAACATTTTGTTGTAAAATCCGTTTTAAAACCTTATTGACCATCTTTGGTAAAAAACAATCTATTCTTTATCTTTCCTCGTGACCGAGTCACATCCTTTATCTTATTTCAACTTAACCGAAGGTTACTCCTAGCTCTTGCCATTTCAACCGTCCTTGTCCATGGACACAACTATTCGAATACATTTCACTCTGCAGAGTTTGTGCACTTTACCCACAAGAATCAATACATCCACCGGGATAAAACCACGACCTGCTACACACGGTAGACAGGGGCTCGGATAATCAAACTAACGCTTTTCATTTGTCCATCCCTAGCAACGGCGGCTTTTCCTTTTGGTTTTATCTCTCCGGTACGAGTATGGGGTACGACGACCCTGGTCCTTCCATCCGTACTGACCCCTACCTCCAAACCGAAGTCTGACCGGTAGCAATAGTGACAATCTTCCATCCGTACTACCTAAAAGTATACCGTCCGCGAGAGACCCAATTGTTGCACCAGTGCCTTACCCTACAGGTAGCCCGGATTTTAGGGGATTTCTCCCCTTTAGCGGGTAAGAGCAGCCCCAGCTAAAGATCACAAACTACGAGCTAAGCCCCATCATCTAGGGTAGTGTGGTTGCACGGATAAATTGTTCCGGACATTGGCTTAGAACATCCCTTCCTTTTCTCTTACTTAACTTTCTCTTCATCCACCTCATATCCTCTTTTAGTAAAACTTCCACTTGGAAAGGATACCTATTTCCAAGGGTTTTATTTTGAAAACTTTACAGTAGGGTATAACCCAAAATAGTTTTATCGTTGAAAATCCGTGGGTTCCAAGAGTGAAGGTGCTATCCATCTTGGCCTCGTTCTAAGGGGTAAAAGTAGGTGTAAATCGGGTAGGTGTCCAAGGGACACTCATTCATAACTTGGAGGAGGCAAGTTACTCACGTCTGTTTATTTGAATACAAAACATGCCTTTAATCATGCAATTTATAAACGAGATATAAAACAGCTGATAAACAGGAGTAGGTAAATATAGGAGTTCAGGAATGGTGGCTTGCCCGTGACCAGCGAGAGGTCCCTTGGCGGTGTTGGATAACCAGAATACCAATACAATAATAGTAAAGATAACCCTGATGCTCCCTTCTTCTCGTCGTCACACAATCGCAACTATCGCCGTTATCGAGCATACATGCAAACAAACAATACACCAATCAATACAAGGCATACAATCATCAAACCACACAGCAAGTAAAGGATAACTACAAGATATAGATCAGTAGAATGTTGGAGGTTTGATTTGATTGGATTGGTAGAAGCTTTGGAGGCATTAGGGAAAGAATTCCTTTGTATTTAGAGTCTAGGAACTTCCTAAGGGAGGGATTATTGACCAAGGGCTTGATTTGTATGATACCATTGTGTAAAAATGAAGCCAACAGTAGTTCTTTCACTATTTTATCAATTTCCCTTGATTTAATATGGATTTCATAGTGGATAAAACTCTAGATTTAGGAAATAATTAACCAGAACTTTTCTGGAGTTCCAAAAATTATTTATTTGGGTGCAAGTATATTTGGTGGACTGGTTCAAGAGGAGTTGGATTCACCTTAAAACAATTACCAGAATTCCCCTGATAAGTTCCCAAAGTCAGTACAGGACCAGATTTGTCTTTTTCATCAGATATATTTTACAGAATATTTTTGGTTTATTCCAAGGACACATGTTAGGTACTTATAATACCTTTCTGTAGAAATTGGAATCAACAATTTAGGAGTTACAGAGCTACGGGGGTGAATTTATTAGTGAATAAGCCATGCATAGAAGGGTTTAATTCACTAAAATTCAACAGAGACTCATAAAATTACGAGATGTTGGATTATGAAGGATATGGATGTGTGTGCCTTCTGAGAGTTGGAATTAGGTCCAATACTCATTTGGTTTGGCCTAGGGAATTTGCTAAAGTCAGAAAAGGCATGTTTTTAATATATTTGCTACTAGCAAACTAGGGTGGGGACAATGGGACATGAAAGGTAGGGTCAGTACCTTTCATCACCAAATGTATTTAGGGAATTTGGATATACCAAACTTTTTGGAGAAATTATTTAGTGTTCTGAACAGAGCTTAGTGTAGGATTTATCATATTTAATTTAAACAAAATTTTGGTCCACAACTGGGTCTGCCTGTTAAAGAAAAGGTGTATGCTTGGGTGGAATTTTAGATCTAGCCAAAATATGGGGTTTTACTATTTTGTTTGGGATTTAAACCAAGTGCTAATCCCAGATCTGATATTTTAAAGAAAAGAAAAAGGGGATGGGATCAACGGGCCAGATTCTAGAGGGGTGGGCCGTCCAGGAGGAATCGGCCCAACGGCGGCAGCACGCACGCGGGCGACGCATAGCCAGTTGCGGCCCAGCTGCTAGCCCGCCCGACGAAGGGGTATCGAGCGGTCTTGGCTGTCGGATCTGGCTAGATCAGATGGGCGCGAGGCGTCGTCTCCGCGGGGCTGGATGGCCGGCAAGGGAAACCCTATCGAGGTCAGGGAGATGCAGGGGAGCTCACCGAGGGCTGGGGAAGGTCGTGGAGGCGACTGGTCGACGCGGTTGGCGACGACGATTTCGGGGATGGGCGGCACGGGGTGATTCGTTGTCGGGGAGGTGCTCGCGTGAGGACGTTCGAGATGGAGCTCACCGGAGCTTGCCCTAGACGATGCTGCAGAGGGTCCTGAGCACAAACAATGACACGAGTAGATAGGTCATAGGGAGGGGAGTATTGCTAGGTGACATGCAGCGGGAGAGGTAGAGGGAGGAGAGAGTGGTGCCTGCGGGAACAAAATGGCCGAAGTTTCTTGTCCTTCTTCCCACAAGTAGGGCAGAGCAAGGGAGGGGGAGAGGAACTCTGGGGTGGTCAGTGCAGAGGAGAAGGGACAAATGAGGGCAGAGGGGTGAGCTGGGGTGGCCTGTGGTCTTATGAACCAAAGGGGAAGGGTGGACTATGTCCATGTTGAGCATGTGGAAGGGGATGCTAGCCAGTCATTGGGAAAGTGAGGTGGTGGTGAGGTGAGAGAGGGGTTCTTGTCTGGCTAGGGGACAACAAAGGGGTGGGGTTCTTCCTACCCTTTCATTGCAAATGGGCAAGATTTTCTCTCTCTGTCTCTCTCTCAAGTTTCAAGGGCTAAAGGACAAGGGTGCTAGAGTGGTCAGCTATAGTGTTCACGACCAGGAGGGGGGGTGATGATTCTATGGTGTAGTGCTTGACAAGATTTGGTGGTTTTTGGAGTTGGTTTGAATCAAGTTTGCTTAGTTTGCAAAAATGTTGATCATTATGAGGCTTGTGAAGGAAGTTGCAAAAGTTGCATTGGTAAAATTGTGGAAATGGTACTAGTAGGTAGAGTGGGTCAAATGATATCTCCCTGATTTAAATGGGATCTTTCTAATGATCATAATTCCATTTAAATGCACTTCTTCAGAAAGTGCAGAAATAGATTATGGAAGCTAAGATGATATTTTTACATTGGACAGGCTTGGTTTTTGATGTTTTATGATCCTAAATACCATAACACACACTGGGGAATTTTTTTGATGTTTTATGATCCTAAGTATTTTTGGAGAATTAATTCTTGTTTCTGCCATTTAGAAAAAAGGGGGGAAAAGAAATAATAAAGAATCTAAAAAATATTTATTTTTGAGTTGTGAAGATGGGATATGATAAGGAGTACTCAATTATGCATTTAGTTGGAAAAGTTATTTGGAGAAAAACAAACTTGCCTTTATAGACAAGGAATTTGAGAAATTGGTTAGTAAAGGGAATAAAATAGTTTAATAATCCAACTAATTGTGGGAATTATTTGGGGATGCTTATATCCAAGGTGGATGATGTGGACTTGATGTAGGCATCAAGGTCAACCTTGGTTTTGGAGAAAAGTGGTGTAAAGGAGGGAAACTAGATAATGGAAGGATATTGGGTTTGGTTAACTTGATGCCTTCTAAACAGGGTTAGGTTGGTGAGCTCAGAGCTCACCTAGGTACAAGGGGTATATGGATGGATAGACCATGTCATGTATATGATGATGGATGCAAGAGTTGGGCTCGGTTGGATTTGTGGTGATGTAGAGGAGATGGCCAACTTTGTTGGAAATAGGGCTGCCATAACAGATACATCAGGTGGCCTTCTAAACCATGTGGGTTTAAGAAGCACAAGGATCCAATGGAAACAAGTTAAGTGGGAGTTGATAGGCTATGATTAGTAGATCATAACCAAGCAAGGAGTTGGCCAAGGGGAGGTAGCATATAGATGTGAGCTTCTGCCAAAGTAGGCAAGATGATAAGATTTGCAGAGAAGATTATTATCTTGACTACAAAACCATCATGGATGAGTGGGAGATAGAAAGGCTTAGACAAGGGAAAGAGTGGGCCTTGGTAGTACTAAAGAGGTACTACAAGATGGTTCAGGTGCATTCCCAATAATGCACATAGGTTGGAAAAGGTAGAGCTCCAAAGACTGAATCTAGATAAGAAATCCAGAGTTAGCCATTTTGGCAGCTTTGGAGAAATTGACTAGAGTGCAAGTGTGGATGATTTGAGAGGATGCTAAGTTCCAAGCTCATGATAATATGGAATAGGTTGATGTGAGGGATAGGTATATATTATCCCTGCGTAGATTGGGTCTTCACTGAGTTTGAAACCATCCAGAAGGGTTATCCTTGGATTGAGGTAAGCAGGAGATGAGATGATCACTTGAGTGGCTTAGGATGGATCCAGACTTGGATGCTTGCTTTGATATTGATGATCACAAGCCTATATTGGGTCATAAGGTATGTGCTACTAGATTAGCTCACTCTAGTTCCTAAGCAAACAAGGCAATCAGCAAATCAAGGCAATTCATCAACCAGCAGATCAAGGGAATTCATCAACCAACTGATCAAGGCAATTCATCATATTACTTATCCAACTAGTACTAGGGTTACCATCAAGCCTAGCTTGAGTTATGTATGGGTAGGTTGAAAGGGGTTTTGCTTTAAGTAAGATAAGTATCATCTTGGTATTACTACCAAGATTGGAATGAAATGTTTTTGTTAAAGGTTTTTGGAAAACCTAGATATACGGGTAGTTGAAGGTTCTGTCTTTAAAACATAAGGAGAGTATATATATGTCTCCATAGTTTTGGCAATAGAATATAGTAAAGTATTTGGTTGTGTTAAAGTCATCTTGGCTCAGATTTTTGAAATGCCAGAACATTTGAGAATATGAAGGATCAGCCAAGACATCTCTTTTGTAAAATTGTTTTTGTAAACTAGTGTTGAGATGAGGGGTAGACAACTAATACATTAACAGTTGCTTGAGCACAAGAAAACAAGTAAGCACACATTTCTAGGAGCCGGTACCGACTGATCGATTGAGAGTCGGACTCCAATCGTGTCCAAGTAGCCATGAGCCTGCGAGGTCACACACTTAAGAGGCGGAACAAGTTCGGATTGGATCTGAACAGGAAATCTGGTTGTGTTGGACCCAAGCTGGATTTGTACTGAGTCAGTAAGTCGGACTCACGGTGACTGGTATTATATGGGCTTTAGTGAATGGGTGACGAGACTGGATCCCACGTTCACTCCCTATATATAGTGGAGCACAGTAACCCAGAAGGGTAAATCGTTGATCGGTTAGGTCATTCCATGAGTTGGAAACCCTAGCTCCACACCAGTCCTACCGTCGTAACGAACCTAGAATTTCACCATCGGCGCTCCTCCTTGTACGTGCATACACCAGCAGAGGCGTTGTACCATCAGCGCTTGGACGATCGTTGATTGGATAAATATCGCAAGGACTACACTGCATCAACTGATGCGCTACATCAGTAATCCACAACTACGTGTCTAGTGGTAAACCTCGTGGCCTTCTACCTCAACCAAATCTTGGGATCACCACGTTAGAGGAAAAAGTTTTGTTTTATCTCTACATGGCCCAACAGTATCATGCATCATATCATATTGTACACTATATTGTGTACGAATAACTTTGAATATTGAGTGCTGGATCAAGACTCATGAATCCCAACATTGCTAGTCGTTGGATCTTCTTTTGGATTCTAGCTAGCATTTGGAAGATACTATTGATAGTCCTTAGCACAATGAACGCTATGTACAAACTTCAAAACACACTTCCGCATCATTCTAGAATATTCTCAGATGTTTCCCTAGACCATGTTACCAAAAATTTCAAGTATTAGGTATATCTAATAAACATCGACTTCTACATGATACAAAGTACAAGAACAAAGTTTGAAAACTCATAAAACATGGGAATCATAAGGATAGCATGTTGGTCTACTATATATGTCTGTAAACTTGGTTTGTGGCATTCATTTCCAATATCGTTTGGACTTTTGTTTACAAAAAGAATGATCTCGTCATCAGTCGGAAATTTAAGAATTAAATGTTCTTTCTTGATACTTCAAAACTCACATCTAAGACATTGTTTACTACAAGAAGATGCACCCATTTATCTCTAAAAATACATTTAATTCAAGAGAAATCTATCGCGTGTACATATGTAGCTCAAGTTTGACCTAATTTTATTAAATTGCCACGATGCAAAATCTTAGAAATAAGTTGGACCTGTCGTCTAAAATCTTGGTGGTTTATGATATATTAATTATGACCCCCTGATGGGTACCTCCAAAAGATTTTTCGTGAACTTTCAAAGAAACCAATAATTTACTTATAGTTCAAATTTTTGACCTAATTTTGGTAAATAGACATAAAGTCTTTCAAGTGGCCATAGTTAGATAGGACGTTTGCAAACTCATAAAAAATGCAGAATTGTAAGTAAACATGTTGGTCCACTATATATGTCTAGAAGCTTGGATTGTGGCATTCATATCCATATTCTTTGTAATTTCTTTATGGGAATGAACAATCTCGTCATCACTAGAAAAATTTGAGAATGTTCTTTCCTTATAGTTGCAAACTTACGCCAATGACATTGTTTGCTACGAGAAGATGCACCCATCTACCTCTAAAAAGGCATTTAATTCAAGAGAAATCTATTGCGCTTACTTGTAGCTCAAGTTTGATCTAATTTCGTTAAAATGTCAAGATGCAAAATCTTATCAAGAAGTTAAACCTATTGTCAAAACTCTCACTGGTTTATGATATATTAATTGAACCATTGATGTGTACCTCCAAAAGCTTTTTTGTAAAACTTCCAAAGCAACCTACAATTTACTCGTAGTTCAAATTAGGACTAATTTCGATAAATCGGCATAAAGTCATTCAAGTTGACGGAGTTAGATAGGAAGTTTGAAAACTCATAAAACATGTAAATCTTAACTAAGTACTACAGGTTGGTCCACTTAATATGTCTAGAATCTTGACTTGTGGCATTCAGATCCATATTCTTTTGACTTTTTTAAGGAAAAAAATCTCATCATCACTCGGGAAATGCTGTTGTTTTCCAGATAGTTGGAAACTCACACCAATGACATTGTTTACTATAATAAGATGCACCCATCTACCTCAGAAAATACATTTTATTCAAGAGAAATATACCACACTTACTTGTAGCTCAAAGTTTGACCTAATTTTGTTAAATTGGTAAGAAGTCAGTGAAGTTTGTGAAGTTAGCTAGGAAGCTTGAAAAATGGAACTATAATAAACCATGGTACACATTTTGTGATAATTGGGGTGGTTGCATTTTCTTATAATTGTGGTAGGTCCCGTAGGAGCGAGGTGCTTCAGTTAACACGGTCGATGGAAGTACAAGTTACATCAAGAACCTCGTAAAAAATTTAAAATTACATCCAAGTCCATGCATTTAGCACAAGGTCCCTGAAACTAAGCAATGAAGTATGTTTTGAGGTTTACGCATACAAGCGTTCATTGTTCTAAAGACTATCGGTATAATCTTCTAGATGCTAAGAATGGAAAAGAAGATCTAGCAATTAGCAATGTTTGGATTTGCTAGTCTTGATCCAATGATAAATGTTTAAAGTTATTCGTATACTATATAGTGGTATGGTATTGTAAGAGATAAGACAAGATACATATAAGATGATAAGTACTGCCAATGGCCGATCTTTTGAATAACCTTCCCTCCCGATATTTGGGATGCAAGTGAAAATTTCAAAGTCGGAAAAGTTTGATTTTTAGCTCCCAAGGACAAAAGTGGTTTCCTTCCTATGTACTCCTCCTACTCCACACCAACACGGCTGCTGAACACACGAGATACACAAAGCGGCCGTACCAAGGCACACGTGCACATCGCCACGTTGAAGATGAGGGAGAGGTCAGTCGGGCCAGTGCGCGAGGGTAGAGGGGAAGAGAGATGAGATGCAAAAAAGGAGAGATAAAACATACAATTTGTTTTCCCTACATAGGTCCTGAAATTTACTACTAGTAGAGTGTACACTATAAGGTGGAAGGAGTACCTCGTTTTAGTAACCGATCATAAATTTGCTCGGACATCCAACCACCTTCAATTCCTCTTCTCTCTTTGCTGCTGTCCTCTTCGCCTTCATACGTTTTATTCTCTATGCATGTACAACACGTGGACAGAGGTGAGCATATGTCTAAGGAAAGAAATACTACAAGTAAGCTCCACCATTTAGACAGTGTCTATACGATATGATTTGTGGGACCTATTAAAATGAAGATGTTAACTTTTTCATACAAGTTTTATAGCTTGGTCATACACTGCCAAGTGGGCCCATTATTTGCTTTTTTCCTTAGGGTATTCGTTATGTGTTAAAAAACACCTTAAGTCCTATGTAGCATCCGCTAAGGTTCACCTTATACATTGTGGAAAAAATAAAGTTACCTCAAGCTTGTGGGTTGCCTATAGAGAATAGAAAAATCATTTCCCCTATCTCCTCTCTCTTGCATGGAGAAATATGAAAAGCTATTTGGGTCCTACCTTGTGGAAAATGTCGACCTGATACATTGTGGTAATTTACATAAGTCAGGTGGGTCCTATATTACGGATTCCCTTAGACACTCACTGCGCTAGACTCAATTTTTTTGCCAAATTCATTTAACTGATGTAGTTAGATAGGAAGCATGATCCACTATATGTCTGAAAACTCCCATGGTCAACAATGCTTACTACCCCAAGATGCCCCATCTACTATGGGAACTCCACCAGGTTGTAAACTATGATGTCGATAGATATGGCCTTAACGACCTTGATCGTTCGGGTTGAAACCCAATAATGTACATACATGGTAGGACAATATCGCGAAGCTATTTTTTCCATAACTCATCAAATCCCATGGTTACTATTTTTCATGGCACGTAGCGCTCGCGGCATGATAGGACGTCATGCCTAAATATTTTAACTTATTTTTTTATTTTTCTTTATTTCAAGTGATCGTTTTCAAAAGGGGTTCAAAATGATGAAAAATCTTAGCAAGAAGTCAAATAGTCATCAAAACTCTCGGTGTTTTCTAATATATTAATTGACCGCCTGATGGGTACCTCCAAAAGGTTTTTCATAAAAATTTCAAAGCATCCTACAATTTACTTGTGGTAGTTCAAATTTGACATAATTTCGATAAATTGGCATAAAGTCGTTAGGGTGGGCGGAGTTAGCTAGGAAGTTCGAGAACTCATAAAACATGGGAAATCATAAGTACAACATGTTGGTCCACTATATATGTTTAAAAACTTGGCTTGTGGCTTTCAAATCCATATTCTTTGGACTTTCTTTATGGGAAAGAACAATCTTGTAATCACTCGGAAATTTGAGAATGTTCTTTCCTGATAGTTGGAAACTCACACTGACGGCATTTGTTACTACAAGAAGATGCACCCATCTTCCTCCGAAAAGACATTTAATTTCAAGAGCAATCTATGAAGCTTACTTGTAGCTCAGGTTTGACCTAATTTTGTTAAATTGTCAAGATGCAAAATCTTAGCAAGAAGTTGAACCTATCTTCAAAAATCTTGATGGTTTGATATATTAAATGTGACCCCTGATGGGTACCTCCAATTCTTTTTTGTAAACTATCAAAGAAACCTACAATTTACTTCTATTTTCAAATTTGACCTAATTTCGATAAATCGACATAAATTCATTCAAGTGGGCAGAGTTAGCAAGGAAGTTTGACAACTCATAAAACATGGGAATCACAACTATAACATGTTGTTCCACTATATATGTATGAAAACTTGGATTGTGGAATTCATATCCATATTCTTCAGACTTTCTTTATGGGGAAGAACAATCTCATCATCACTCGGAACATTAAGAATTTTGTTTCTTGATAATTGAAAACTCACACTAATGACATTGTTTAGTACAAGAAGATGCACCCATATACTTCCAAAATGATTTAGTTCAAGAGCAATCTATCGCGCTAACTTGTATCATGCGTAAATCTTTTAACTTATTTTTTATTTTTCTTTATTTCAAGTGATTGTATTCAAAAGGGGTTGAAAATTGTCAAGATGGGAAATCTTAGCAAGAAGTCAAACAGTCGTCAAAACTCTTGGTGGCTTCCAATATATTAATTGACCGCCTAATGGGTACCTCCAAAATCTTTTTCATAAAACTTTCAAAGCATCCTACGATTTACTTGTGGTAGTTTAAATTTGACATAATTTCGATAAATCGGCATAAAGTCATTAGAGTGGGCGGAGTTAGCTAGGAAGTTCGAGAACTCATAAAACATGGGAAATCATAAGTACAACATGTTGGTCCACTATATATGTTTGAAAACTTGGATTGTGGCATTCACATCCATATTCTTATGACTTTCTTTACGGGAAAGAACAATATTTTCATCACTCGGAAATTTGAAAATGTTCTTTCCTGATAGTTGGAAACTCACACTGACGGCATTTTTTACTATAAGAAGATGCACCCATCTTCCTCTAAAAATACATTTAATTTCAAGAGCAAACTATCGAGCTTACTTGTAGCTCAAGTTTTACCTAATTTTGTTAAATTGTCAAGAGCAAAATCTTAGCAAGAAGTTGAACCGATCTTCAAAACTCTCGATGGTTTGATATATTAAATGTGACCCCCCGATTGGTACCTCCAAATTCTTTTTCGTAAACTTTCAAAGAAAACTACAATTTACTTCTATTTTCAAATTTGACCTAATTTCGATAAATCGACATAAATTCATTCAAGTGGGCAGAGTAAGCAAGGAAGTAGGAGAACTCATAAAATATGGGAATCGCAAGTACAACATGTTGGTACACTATATATGTATGAAAACATGGATTGTGGAATTCATATCCATATTCTTTAGACTTTGTTTATGGGGAAAGAACAATCTCATCATCACGCGGAACATTGAGAATTCTCTTTCCTGATAATTGAAAACTCACACTAACGACATTGTTTACTACAAGAAGATTCACCCATATACCTCCAAAAAGATTTAGTTCAAGAGAAATGTATCGCACTGACTTGTATCATGCCTAAATCTTTTAACTTATTTTTTTATTTTTCTTTATTTCAAGTGATCGTTTTCAAAAGTTTTTCAAAATTGTCAGGATGGAAAATCTTAGCAAGAAGTCAAACAACCGTCAAAACTCTTGGTTGTTTCTAATATATTAATTGACCGCCTAATGGGTATCTCCAAAAATTTTTTCATAAAACTTTCAAAGAAGCCTACGATTTACTTGTGGTAGTTCAAATTTGTCATAATTTCGATAAATCAGCATAAAGTCATTAGAGTGGGCAGAGCTAGCTAGGAAGTTCGAGAACTCATAAAACATGGGAAATCATAAGTACAACATGTTGGTCCACTATATATGTCTGAAAACTTGGATTATGGCATTTAGATCCATATTCTTTGGACTTTCTTTACGGGAAATAACAATCTTGTCATCACTCGGAAATTTGAAAATGTTCTTTCCTGATAGTTGGAAACTCACACTAACGACATTTTTTACTACAAGAAGATGCACCCATCTTCCTCTGAAAAGACATTTAATTTCAAGAGTAATCTATCGAGCTTACTTGTAGCTCAAGTTGGACCTAATTTTGTTAAATTGTCAAGATGCAAAATCTTAGTAAGAAGTTGAACCAATCTGAAAAACTCTCGATGGTTTGATATATTAATTGTTACCCCCGATGGGTACCTCCAAATTCTTTTTTGTAAACTTTCAAAGCAACCTACAAATTACTTCTATTTTCAAATTTGACTTAATTTCGATAAATCGACGTAAATTCATTCAAGTGGTCATAGTTAGCAAGGAAGTTTGAAAACTCATAAAACATGGGAATCTCAAGTACAACATGTTGGTCCACTATATATGTATGAAAACTTGGATTATGGCATTCATATCCATATTCTTCAGAGTTTCTTTATGGGGAAAGAACAATCTCGTCATCACTCGGAACATTGAGGGTGTTATTTCCTAATAATTGAAAACTCACACTAACAACATTGTTTAGTACAAGAAGATGCACCCATATACCTCCGAAAAGATTTAGATCAAGAGAAATCTATCGCACTGACTTGTATCTCAAGTTTGACCTAATTTTGTTGAATTGTCAGGATGCAAAATCTTAGCAAGAAGTTGAACCTCTTGTAAGAATTCTTGGTGATTTTTAATATATTAATACTCCCGATGGGTACCTCCAAAAGATTTTTCATAAACTTCCAAAGCAACCTACAATTTACTTGTAGTTTCAAATTTTACCTAATTTCCATAAATCGACATAAATTCATTCAAGTGGGCAGAGTTAGCAAACAAATTTGAAAAGTCATAAAACATGGGAACTGTAAGTACAACATGTTGGTCCACTATATATGTCTGAAAACTTGTCTTGTGGCATTGAGATCCAATATTTTTCGGACTTTTGTTTACGGAAAAGCGTAATCTCGTCATCACTTGTAAAATTGAGAATGTTCTTTATAGATATAGTTGGACACCCACACTGAAGGCATTGTTTATTAAAAGAAGATGAACCTATCTACCTCTGAAATTACATTTAATTCAAGAGCACTCTATTGTGCTTACTTGTAGCTCAAGTTTGACCTAATTTCATAAAACTGTGAAGATGCAAAATGTTAGCAAGAAGTTGAACCTATTGTCAAAACTTTTGTTGGTTTATGATATATTAATTGACACCCTATGGGTACCTCCAATAGTTTTTTCATAAAACTTTCAAAGCAACCTACAATTTACTTGCAGTTCAAATTTGACCTAATTTCGATAAATTGACATAAAGTTATTCAAGTTGGCGGAGTTATCTAGGAAGTTTGAAAACTCATAAAACATGGTTATCGTCAGTACAACATGTTGGTCCACTATATATATCTTAAAACTTGGCTTGTGGCATTGAGATACATATTCTTCGGACTTTCTTTACGAAAAAGAACAATCTCGTCATCACTCAAAAAATTGAGAATTGAATGTTCTTTCATGGTAGTTGGAAACTCACACCGACGACATTGTTTACTACGAGAAGATGCATCCATCTACCTCCGAAAATACCTTTAATTCAAGAGCAATATAGCGCACTTACTTGTTTCACCTAATTTTGTTAAATCGATAAGATAAATATTGGATGAATTATTGACCTTTTATGAATATGTAACTTTTTATAAATTTGTAAATTAATGGGATTACTGACAAGGCAGGCCCAACTGTCTGTTATGTCATTAGTAGAGCTAAATAGGTAATTATGTGACCAAGTGGTGGAAATTGCAACGGATTAGACCAACAGCTGGTGAAAACTGCAAAAAAAACTGTCCAAGTGGTGGTTAGTGCAACAAATGGAGTAGGACATGGTGAAATATACAATGTGCTTTTCTTATGCACACCAACGCAGCTGACCAACATGCCAGAGACTCTTCTAAAAAAATGCCAGAGACACAAACAAAGCATGACTGTAGAAAGACACAAGTGCGTGGCGCCACACTGTGGGACGAGGGAGAGATCAGCCGGCCGGTGCGCATGTGGCGCTGCATAGGATGGGAGGGGGAGGATGGATGGTGAGAGACAACGAAGGAGAGAGAAAACATAGTATACTCCTAGTAGTAGCTACCTGTACCTCGTATCTGTCATGGGAATGGCCACGACAATTGCTACCAGGGGTAGCGATTGGGTCGAAGAAGGGAAAGAGCGAGTTGCCATATGTGGATCGATATTGGGAAAGACACGGGGTTTACCCAGGTTCGTCCCCCATAGAGTAAAGACCTACTTACTTCTTGTTTGTATTGATGGTGAATGAGATTATAGGGGGAGCGCACTCGGCGTCTAGGCGGAGAGCTGCTTGGATGGGGTAGCTTATAGCACGTGAATGAAAAGGGAACCCTTGGGAGGCTTATATATGTGTGCCTTGCTAGGTTTTTACAAGATCTCAATCGAATCATTAAAGGTTTCGGGAATTTGACCTAATCCGACTGGACCTAACTAAATTCTTGGGCCTTCGCGTCCAGTCGTCGGTCTTCCATGAAGCCTCCTTTCCAGTCGCTGTCTGTGCTGGCCCAGTCGACATTGTCTTGGGCAAGTCGATTCCTCCCTCTGTGGATACCCTGATTGGTATGTCCCCATATTTAGTCCCTGAGTGTGTCAGGGGTTTGGCATAGGAGTCAACTTGGCAGTCTAAGTAGGAAAGTTTGGGTGGACGCCTAGTCGAATAGGTGACGAACTCCTCCAATGAAGGGAGTGAAGAGAATATGCCCGAGAGGAAATAATAAAGTGGTTATTATCTTATTCATTGTTTATGATAAATGTTTTTTCATGCTATAATTGTATTAATACGGAAATGTTAATACATGTGTGTTTAATAACAAAAAAGAAATTTCCTAGTTATGCCTCTCTTATAAACTAGCTCGTTGATTAACAAGATGATCAAAGGTTTCCTGATCATGGACATTGGATGTTGTTAATAACGAGGTCACAACATTTTTGGAATGATGTGATGAACATTCATCCGAAGTATAGCATTACAATCAAGGTCATTGTGTTTATATTGCTATAACATCATACGAAGTAATCTTAGTCCTTAGACCATGAGATCATGTCAATCACTAACACCGGAAGAGTATCTTTATAACATCAAAAGTTACACCATAACAGGGTGACTATAAAGATGGGTCCAGTGCTATGAAGGTGTTATGTTGAGGCTCATGGATCAAGAGTGGAATCTGTCCATCCCGATGATGGAGAGATATACTCTGGGCCCTCTTGGTGATATCACATTAGTTAGTTTGCAAGCAAGTGATTTGATCACTAGAATGTTATATCAAAGGAACGAGAAAAGAGTACATGTAGGTAACAAGATCAAACTGGGTATGGAGATACCTATGATCGAATCTCAGACATGTAATATACCGCGAGACAAAGAGATTGAGTTACATGCGTATAAGGTTCACACGATCACAAAAGTCATTGTTGAATGTGTGGGAGTCAGTACGGATCTCTAGGTCCCGCTGCTGATTATTGATAGGAGAGGGGTCTCGATCATGTCTACATTATTCGCGAAATGTAGGGTGACACACTTAAGGGATACCGAAACCATTTGGAGAAAATAAGATGCTAGAGAAAGAAAAAGAAAGCGCATGAATTTATTTCACTAGACACCGGAGTTCTTTCGGTTGAAATTGCTGAAATTGGTTCTGCATGTGAAATTGAATACTAGCAAGGTGTTTTATGTGAATGTTTGTTAATTAAAGTAATTAACAAAATTCTGAATAAATAAATAAAAGAGTTTTATTTAAATGAGAGCTTGCAGTAAATTTTGTGGAAATTTAATGCATGTGAGTGGATTTTTTAGTGGAGGCATGCTTATGTGAGTGGAGGCTTTTCATTTTGAGTGGGAGATCCACCCACATGAATGTGGAAGAGGTGGGGGCATCCACCATGGCTGTGGCACCATGCCCCTTGGGTTCTCTCCCCTCTCCCTATAAAAGCCCCCCTCTCATCCTCTCACATCACACCTCCTAGTGAAGGATCTCTCTCCCCCTTTAGAATTTCCCCATGGTCTCGGATCAGCGAGATACATGTTCCCGGTAGATTTTTCAGGAAGGATTTGTTGCTTCCGCTATTTCGCTGGAGCGAGGGTGCAGAGGTTGTCGGGGTACCCTAACGTGTGTGCGATCACGGATGCACCACTTCTTTGCGGTGCTAGACTTGATAGTGTTGGACCTGATGGACTTCTTCTCGATCTTGAGATCGGCAAGCGTTCGACTACATCATCCATGAGTATAACCTCGTTAACGCTTTTCGGTCTTCAAGGGTATGTATTCTATGGATGTATATCCACCCATTGATTATATCTAGTAGATAGATCTTGGTACTTAGTTGTTCCCATCGTAGGAATTTTTTTGTTTTCTATGATACAAACCCTACAGTGGTATAAAATCCGGATCTATGCATAGATGCTTTGCACGGGTAGTACACATATGATTATGTGGGTGCTTGTAACATCCTAGGATTTTAGAATTTTGAATTTAAAAAAAAATGCATTTCATTCATCATATCACCTCATGAAAAATCTTGAATAAAAAAACCTCTTTTCAAATATTGCCATATTAAGCATTATATGCAAATGGCATATTTGAAACTTTGTCACTAGTCAAAACTGTTCTCTATAAAGATTTTTGAGTGTGTTTTAATTTTACAAAAATTTAGAAATTGGAATCACTCCATTTGGAGCTATAAATCAAAAACTACAAAAGAAATACAAAACAGAAAAAGAATAAAAAGAAACATGAAAAAAAACAAAACTAAACCTACTCTACCTGGACCAGCCCAGTCGGCCCGCATACCTCTTCTCTCGCGCACGCAGCAGCAGGAACCGTAGCGACGGCCGAACTATGGCCCACGCTGGACCAGCAGCCCAAGGAGAGCACCCTCTCTCCCCTGTTTTTTCCTTCCGCTCAGCCACCGACAGGTGGGTCCCACACGTCATATTCCTCCTCGAGCTAGAGATTGAAGCGAACACAGTTTCGATGCTGTCGCAAATCCCCCCAAATTTGCGATTCCGTTCAATTCTTTTACCCCCTCTGCACGAAATCCACCTACTTTTAACCCCGCACCCACTCCTCATCGTTCATTTCTGATCTCCCGAACCCTAGCCACCTCAGGTAGAGAAACCAATCTCGCCTGAAACCTTTCGCCGCTGTCGAGTTTTCTTCAGAGGATTAGGTCGCCCTCTCTCTACTCCTTCCCTTCCAAACTTCCTCCCTCTGTTCACCTCATCACCTAACTCGTTTCCCCCTTACTTAGCGCAGCCGAACGAGCTCCCAAAGCCACCAGAACATCACCGTTGAACGACATCTCCATCTGCAGCTTGACGCCGTCTGAGGGAGAGAGAGGAAACGAAGAAGACATATTCGAGACTCCCATGCTCTTATGCATCTCGTGGGCTTGTTTCCCATCTCCGGCGAGCACTACGGCCACCGAAACTGCCACCATCTGCATCCTCCACCGCTGTGTCGTCGTCGTTGACCACCGGCTGTCGCCGCTGACCTCCTATCTCAGGAAGCGCCGATTCCTGGTCGTTCGATCGTCAACAGACGTGCGAGATTAGATTTGCATCGAAGGGGTACCGACCAGCAAGATCGTGCCAAGTGTCCGCCTCTACATCCAGCCAGGACAGCGCCAACTCAGCTCGCGCAGCCATTCAGGTTAATCCACGTGGCCAGGCTTGTCTGTTAATTGCAGAAATTGTTTAAATAGCCAGATATTTACCTAATATTATAAATTCATATAAAATCGAATACATGTCAAAAATTATAAATAATATATGGTTGGATTCATAAAATTGTGTATAATATTAATATGCTATTAGATCTGACTTGTACAGTATAGTTTTACCGTAATTATTTAATTGATTTAATGGAAATTTTAGACTAAATAAATCATAGTAAATTATCTACAGATCATAAAAATACAAACAAGGTATCTAAAGATTCGTAATTTCATAAAAAACATTAATATACAGCTAGATCCGACTTTTGTAGTGTAGAATTACTGCAGTGATTTAAATAGATTTAATGGCCTTTTAAAGTATAAAATTCATAGTAAATAATTTATAGATCAGAAAAATATAAATAATATGCCCCTGGAATCAAATTATCGTGTATATTACAGATATGTCTTTAGTTTGAATTTTAGACAAAAGAAATTGTTTAAATGATTTAAACTCCATTAAACACTATTTAAATCATAAGAAAAGATTTATAACTTCGATTAAGGTGAATCCAATTGCTAATGGTTTGTAATAATGTCCTCTAACTAGTGCACCCCAGAAACAAATTTAATACGACAATTAGTACAGAAGTTTCAATAGAACTATTAAAACCCATATATTGGCAATCAAGAATTAATAATAAAATCCTATTGCATTAAATGATCTCTTGCATGCATAATGTATTCTAATACTGTTTATAGAACTAATAAAACCATTTTGATATATTAAATCTTCATGCATGATTTTGTTCATCATTGTTTTGTTGTATTGTGCATAATTGTATTGTTCTGAATGGTGTGTCTGTTGTGCACTTGTTTTAATCGATAGATTGCGAGGAGCACAACGTTTGTGATTGTGATGAGTGCAACGATTGCAATTGTGAGGATTATCTGAACGACTACATCAACAACAAAGGCAAGTGACACTATCATAATTGTCCTAATTATTTTCCTATGCATTGTAGTTGGTTTTAGTAGAATTTCATGTGTAGGGATATTTTGCACTATGTGATATGCTATGCTACGTCCTATTTAGGATATCCTCTTGTATCTTGCTTAGTGGAAACATCATAGTTGTAGTATGCTTAGCCTTGCTATAGATTCAGGATGGAATATCAAGTCATGCGTATTATGAGGTATTGGAAAAGCTATGTTTTATATAATAAAAAAGGTACTTAATGAATCACCTGGGTGAAATATTGTTGTTGAGTTTGGAAGAAGTGGCACGAAGGGGACCGTATCTTAGCCTACCTCTCTCATGTGTGCACTGGAAGAAGACCACCTAGGCATCATAGAGATTGACATGTTTCTTATACAGTAGCTTCTGTGTACAGCCACATGCCAATATGGGCTCTGGCTTGGTTAATTACATAGAGGAAGACCCTTTCCATTGGTACATCTTCAGGTTAACTAGAATTGTGTATTGAAGGTTATATCCTTACATTGGTGCCTGTTAGACGTGCTAGTATTGTGTATTGGGAGGACTTCTATGGAAAGACTTCGTCACATTCTCGATCTGCCGGTATACCAATTGGCATGTACTAAACCAGCGACTACTGGTGGCGTCAAGGCGATATTGTGTCGTGTGGGTAAAGTGTACAACTTCTGCAGAAGATATAAATCTAATCAATTAGCCGTGTCCCGGTTATGGACAATATTGAGCAACTAAGGCTTGAAGCGTATGGATGATCTCGACATTCCAATTTCTTAATAAAATTTGATGGTTGAGCAAGGGATCTGGAACACTTGGTATTGACCAATGTGTTGAGACAATTTTCAGAAAGGATTAAAACTATTTGGAAATGATAGGATAAAGCTAGTGCTTTATGCAAATGAGCCTGAAACTCCACTTAGATAAATATGCATGTAATTGATAGATTCCGTTTTATATCCACGTACTAGTGACACTTGCCAATACATTCAAAGTATTGACCTTTCGTGGCTGCAACCTTTCATGTTGCAGGTTATATCGTTTATGAGTGATCGTTATAGGTCACGAGACTCCACTCAATGATTGTTCGCCTGTGGCACATTTAAATAATGGAGATCTACCTTGTTATTGTTTCCGCTGTGTACTTGTGTAATATAATGTAAATTCTGGATCATATTCGTTATACTTTTGATGCACGGTTATATCTGGTATCATTTTGTACTGTGTGTGCCAGTGAACCGATCCAGGGATTGGCATTATACACATGAACTCGGCCTTATCAGGCGAGGGTGTTACAAGATGGTATCATAGCTGTGCGTTGACCATAGGATCGTGACATTAGAAATGGATTAGTAATAGGAGACCTCTATTAGTAGAACTATTATATTTTCCACTTACTAGAGTTCTTATATTTCTTGCCTATCTTTTCTAGAACCTCTCCTTATTCAAAATTTGTAGTTGTACATTACTTTGATACATGTATGAGTGTTTACTACAAGTAAAATAAGAAATAGGATGACACAAATGAGAATATCATCATGTTTGGTTAGATTTGGACCACCATATTTTATCTCTTTAGGAGATCATCGCTATCGTGTTAGCATATTGATCTTACCATCTGATGAGGTATGACAATATAGGTTGCTCGCTTGTTTGTATTGAACCATATTGTATGATGTATTGTTTAGGATCTGTTATTTTGAAACTCTAAAGTTGCTGGAGTTTCGTGTGGTTTTAAAATCATTTTAATGATGTAAATTGATTAAAATTCGTGATATTACTGTTGTAGTTTTCTGCTTTATCTGTTGTACTGCATGATTTTTCATATTTTACTGGTAACTCAGAAAAATCTGAACAAAGAGGATGTGAAGCATAATTATATGTACTACATGAAAACAAATTGGATAAATTTTCTGACAAGTTTAAGGTGCCCAGAAAAATTCGTGAAACCTGCTGTACTGTTTTGACAGATTTTGTTTATTGCTTATTTGTTGCTCTATTTTACTCTATTATTGTCCCCAATCTTTTCAAACTATTTTGTGGTTATATAATGATAATTTTAAACCCCTATAACATTGTATTGCAAGTTTTTCTTGTGTATTGATTTCTTATGATTGTTTGCTTGTTTGTGACATTGATTGCTTCATATAGTTATGGGTAGAAATACTTCTCTTAGTCCTCTTATATCTATACTCATCTATGCTATCCCAAACAGATACCTCCTCGTCGTCAACCCACTGGGATGGAGCATTTGATAGAATCACAAACACAATCATCACAAGTGGTGACTCAATTCATAGCAAACAATAACAACCCAACCCAAGTGGATGCACTCACTAGGTTCATGAAGCTAAGGCCTGCAAAATTGTCAAGCGCACCTGAGCGTATGATAGCACTTGATTGGCTACGCTCCGTGAATAAGTACTTAGTAATAGTTGGATGCACAGACGAAGAGAAAGTGAGATTTGCTGCTTACTTACTTGAAGGACAAGAAGCTACTTGGTGTGATACCTTTCAGATTACCCACCCCATCGATACAATCACCTGGAAGATGTTTGAGGAAGGATTCAAGACAAACCATGTCTCGTCTGGAGTCATGAGCCTGAAAAGAAAGGGATTCCGTGATCTACACCAGTACGATCGCACAGTGTCGGAGTATATAGAAGAATTCACCAATTTGTCTCGCTATGCTCTAGAGGATGTCGATACTGATGATAAAAGGAAAGAGATATTTCTGGATGGACTGAGTGATGAGATCTCTGTTCAGCTATCAGTAGTGTACACTCCCACTTTCCAGGATATAATGGAAAAAGCTAGGATTCTTGAAGAGAAACAAAAGCAAGTTGAGAAGAGCAAGAGGAAGCACAACAACTACTGCAACTTAGGATCACGTCAGAGGATATGTACCTTCCATAACAGGAATGGGAACTCTGTAGATCACATGCATGAAGGCAACAGACATGACCACCAAGGGCACGAGGACCACCACAACAACGATGGAGTTAATAGTGGTGACGAGGAAAGTCAAGACAATGATGTAAATAGTGGCCTTAACCATCATAAGAAGTCCAAAAAGAGGGATATAAGCCAGCTATAGTGTTATAATTGTAAGAAACTAGGGCATTATGCATCATACTGTCCTGAGAAGAAAAAGAAGAAGGCTGAGAAGAAAAAGAATGATGGAAACTCTAATGGAAACAAGACCAATCCAATCCAGAAGGAGAATGTGAAACACCTCAACATTTACCACCTCCTTGATGGATGAGTCGTTGAAGAGCTGGATGAAGAGGAATGATGATGAATTGGTAGCACCCTGATGTACCTCGAACGTATTTCTTTATCCTTCCCAAATCTCGGGACGAGATTTCTTTTAACGTGGTAGTCTGTAACATCCCAGGATTTTAGAATTTTAAATTTAAAAAAAAATGCATTTCATTCATCATATCACCTCATGAAAAATCTTGAATAAAAAAAAACCTCTTTTCAAATATTGCCATATAAAGCATTATATGCAAACGACATATTTGAAACTTTGTCACTAGTCAAAATTGTTCTCTATAAAGATTATTGAGTGTTTTTTAATTTTACAAAAATTTAGAAATTGGAATCACTCCATTTGGAGCTATAAATCAAAATCTACAAAAGAAATACAAAACAAAAAAGAATAAAAAGAAACAGGAAAAAAAAACCTAAACTAAACCTACTCTACCTGTACCAGCCTAGCCGGCGCTCCTACCTCTTCTCTCGCGCGCGTAGCATCAGGAACTGCAGCGACAGCCCAACTGTGGCCCACGCTGGACCAGCAGCCCAAGTAGAGCCCCCTCACCCCCTATTTTTTCCCTTCCGCTCAGCCACCGACAGGTGGGTCCCACCCGTCATCTTCCTCCTCGAGCTGGAGATTGAAACGAACACGGTTTCGATCCTGTCGCAAATCTCCTCCCAAATTCTTGATTCCTGTTTGATTATTTTACCCCCTCTGCATGAAATCCATCTACTTTTAACCCCGCACCCCCTCCTCGTCATTCGTTTCTGATCTCCTGAACCCTAGCCACCTCAGGTAGAGAAACCGATCTCGCGTGAAACCTTCTGCCGCCGTCGAGTTTGCTTTAGAGTATTAGATCGCCCTCTCTCCACTCCTTCCCTTCCAAACTTCCTCCCTCCATTCACCGCATCACCTAACTCGTTTTCCCCCTTCCTTAGCGCAGCAGAACGAGCTCCCGAAGCCACCAGAACATCACCGTTGCACGACGTCTCCATCTGCAGCTTGATGCTGTCTGAGGGAGAGAGAGGAAACGAAGAAGCCATATTCGATATGCCCATGCTCTTCTGCATCTCGTCGTCCTGTTTCCCATCTCCGGCGATTACTATAGCCACCGAAACCGCCACCATATGCACCCTCCACCGCTGTGCCATCGTCGTTGACCATCGTTTGTCGCTGTTGACCCCTATCTCAGGAAGCACCAGTTCCCGGCCGTTCGATCATCAACATACACACCAGATTAGATTTGCATCGAAGGGGTACCGACCAGCAAGATCGCGCCAAGTGTCCGTCTCGTCATCTAGCCAGGACAGCGCCAACTCAGCTTATGCAGCCATTCAAGTTAAGCCACGTGGCCATGCTTGTCTGTTAATTGCAGAAATTGTTTAAATAGCCAAATATTTACCCAATCTTATAAAATTCATATAAAATCAAATACATGTCCAAAAATTATAAATAATATTTGGTTGGATTCATAAAATTGTGTAGAATATTAATATGCTATTATATATGACTTGTACAGTATAGTTTTACTATAATTATTTAATTGATTTAATGGACATTTTAGACTAAATAAATCATAGTAAATTATCTGCAGATCCTAAAAATATAAATAAGGTATCTATAGATTCGTAATATCATATAAAACATTAATATACAGATAGATCCAACTTTTTGCAGTGTAGAATTACTGTAGTGATTTAAATAGTTATAATGGCCTTTGAAAGTATAAAATTTAGAGTAAATAATTTATAAATCAGAAAAATATAAATAATATGCCCCTGGAATCAAATTATCGTGTAGATTACAGATATGTCTTTAGTTTTAATTTTAGATAAAATAAATTGTTTAAATGATTTAAACTCCATTAAACACTATTTAAATCATAAGAAAATATTTATAACTTCGATTAAGGCGAATCCAATTGCTACTGGTTTGTAATAATATCCTCTATCCAGTACACCCCAGAAACAAATTTAATATGGCAATTAGTATAGAAGTTTCAATAGAACTATTAAAACCCATATATTGGCAATCAAGAATTAATAATAAATATACTATTGCATTAAATAATCTCTTGCATGCATCATATATTCTAATACTGTTTATAGAACTAATAAAACCATTGTGATATATTAAATCTTCATGCATGCTTTTGTTCATCATTGTTTTGTTGTATTGTGCATAATTGCATTGTTCTGAATGGTGTGTTTGTTGTGCACTTGTTTTAATAGATAGATTGTGAGGAGAGCAACGTTTGTGATTGTGACGAGTGCAACGATTGCAATTGTGAGGATTAACTGAACGACTACATCAACAACAAACGCAAGTGGCACTACCATAAATGTCCTAATTATTTTCCTATGCATTGTAGTTGTTTGTAGTAGAATTGCATGTGTAGTAATATTTTGCACTATGTTCTATGCTATGCTATGTCCTATTTAGGATATCCTTTTGTATCTTGCTTAGTGGAAACATCGTAGTTGTAGTATGCTTAGCCCTGCTATAGATTCGGGATAGAATATCAAGTCATGAGTATTATGAGGTATTGTAAAAGCTATGTTTTATATAATAAAACAAGTACTTAATGAATAACCTGAGTGGAATATTGTTGTTGAGTTTGGAAGAAGTGGCAACGAAGGGGACCGTATCTTTGGCTACCTCTCTCGTGTGTGCACTGGAAGAAGACCACCTAGGCATCAATAGAGATTGACATGTTTCTTGTGCAGTAGCTTCCGTGTACAACCACGTGCTAATATGTGCTCTGGCTTGGTTAATTACATAGCGGAAGACCCTTTGCATTGGTATATCTTCAGGTTAACTAGAATTGTGTATTGGAGGTTATATCCTTGCATTAGTGCCTGTTAGACGTGCTAGTATTGTGTATTGGGAGGACTTCGTCACATTCTCGATATGTCGGTATACCAATTTGTGTGTACTAAACCAGCGGCCACTGGTGGCGTGAAGGAGAGATTGTGTTGTGTGGGTAAAGTGTATAACTTTTGCAGAAGTTATAAATCTAATTGATTAGCCATGTCCCTGGTTATGGAAAATATTGAGCAACTAAGGCTTGAAGGTTATGGATGATCTCGACATTCCAATTTCTTAATAAAATTTGATGGTTGAGAAAGGGATCAGGAACACTTGGTATTGACCAATGTGTTGAGATAATTTTCAGAAAGTATTAAAACTATTTGGAAACGATAGGATAAAACTATTGCTTTATGCAAATGAGCCTGAAACTCTACTTAGCCAAATATGCATGTAATTGATAGATTCCATTTTATATCCACATACTAGTGACATTTGCCAATACATTCAAAGTACTGACCATTCGTGGTTGCAACCTTTCATGTTGCAGGTTATATCGTTTATGAGTGATCGTTATAGGTCGCGAGACTCCACTCAATGATTGTTCGCCTGTGGCACATTTGAAGAATGGAGATCTACCTTGTTATTGTTTCCGTTGTGTACTTGTGTAATATAATGTAAATTCTGGATCATATTCATTATATTTATGATCCATGGTTATATTTGGTATAATTTTGTAGTGTGTGTGCCAGTGAACCGATCCAGGGATTGGCACTATACACATGAACTCAGCCGTATCAGGCGAGGGTGTTACAGCGCTGCTAGTCATGTTATTGCTTCTTCCTTGTACTTTGGATATTGGTGGCATAGTGGGATGAAGCTTTCCGGAAAAACTTTACATATCCTCACACATGAGGCCTGTTCCATGCTTGACATGCAATTTTGCATAAGTGGCTTGCTGGTGTCTATCTCTCATACTATACTCAATATCTGATTTACAATGAGTTGTAATAATTTGATTATCATCGTTGTGGTTCCATGTTCGTAGAGCGGTTCTATCTCCAAAAGCCCTCAGCCACGTAAAACATGCAAAAGATAAATTAGAGGTGTCTAGTTTTTGGTTTTGACGGGCAAGTACTATGATATGGTAGTGTTATAATTTGTAGTATGGATTGATACTATTGAAAATTATAATATTTCAAAGTGTAAGTTCCATGGACCTTGGCCTTACACATACAGGAATGATAAAGATCATTCCACGATCCACAAGATAGAGATCAAGTGCAAGAACCAAATCATATTATTGTAACATATGATGTTTGTTTGCATCTTATATTTCTTGTTTGGAATTTTATTAGCATTATAAGATGATCCCTCATTTAGATATCAAGATAAAAAATGTGTTCCTCCTTAAGTATGAACCGACTATGTTTTGCCGCTTCAAGACATCACATGATGATCGGGTGTACTTGAATCCACGATCATATCTTGGGTGTAAGATAGTTTTACATACGCGAATACTAAGGTTCTTACTTGGCGAGCCTAGCATGTACAAACATGGCCTTGGAACATGGACCGAAAGGTTAAGCATGAGTCATATGTTTGATATGATGACCATATAAATGGTCGCCTTTGAAGCTACAGCGACTCACGTGATGATCGGACTTGGTGTAGTGGATTTGGTTCATGTAATCACCAAAAAGAAAAGAGGGATGTCGTTTTTGAGTGGGAGTTCATTTCTAATTTGGATTAGTATAACTGAATTTATCATAAATTAAATCAAAGTGAATTTGCATAATTTGTTGTAGTCATTGGCATTCGTTCACCACCTTATGATTAGTTGTAATTGAGATAATAGAACTGTAGAATTCTGGATATTTACTATATGAACTGGTATCATATTGTGTTGAGTGTCCTTCTAAAGTTTAAAGTCCTATTGCAAACTTTCAGCAAACTCTATTTACTCCGTGAAATTTAATAATTAGTGTTAAGTCGAGAGTAACAATTCTAGTGCTAGTATCTAAAGTATCATGTTTGCCTCCATGATTCTTGATTGTTTTTAAATATCAAGGTTATCTAGGACCTGAAATAATTGTTTCAAAAACCATCATGTGTGGCAGATATAACGATATCTGAAACAATGATTTTGGTTGCAATATGATAGAGTATAATATATGTTCTTATATTGTATGAGAATTTGCGAAGTTTGGAGATGCTAGACATCCTAATTATCCAAAAAGGTTTTGAAAAGTAATGTTATACTCACGATTCACCTTTATAAGATACATTATCTTCATCATGAAAGTTTTCATGATAAGGATGAATAGAAGATGTATGTAAAGTGTTTACTACACTAAAAGATTACTAAAGAATGGATTTTGAAAGAACGCCAATCATTTGATGATGGTGATCTACACGCTTTGAATATACACGCTTTGGAGTACGTGTCATGTATATGGCATCACTTTTGATGTTGATAGGTTCTTTTAAAAGGAAAAGGAAATGCTGAAATAGAATCTATAAAATATATTTTGCAGAAAATAAAAGACTGAAAATATCCAGTTTAGTTATATAGATGATATACATATAATGGCTATATTCTTTGCTTATTAAACAATGTGGTTCTTGGGTATTGAATACCGAATTGATTGGTATAAAATTTCATACAGAACGACATAATTCATGAACTAGAATGTCCTAAGTGACTAGCAAGAGAATATGTGATGATGTTCATAAAAAACAAACAAGCTCGACCCGGGATCAGGGCTAGACAAATACCAGATCCTCATCTGATATAAGCCGAACCTAGATTCTGAAGCGCGCAGGGAATGATCGGTAACATTACAGAACATACAAACCATACATTAATAGGGTAAACTCTTAAGAGAGTTACAAACCAGTCATACAAGCCAGGGGTCACAGACCCATCATTACAACAAACAACGTAAGTAAACAAGTTGTTCTAAACAACAAACTTAGCAAAGGGCCTTAAACATAAGTAGCGACCCTTCTATAGATCCTAGGCTGCTGCCCAGGAACCCCGACTACTCATCGACATCGACGTAGAAACCACCTTCAGTTGGAGTAGCTTCATCTTTAGAAAAACATCAACGAGGCAAGGCTGAGTATAGGGTGTACTCCGCAAGACTTATGGCTAGTGGAGTTATTTTGCATAAAGCCATATTTTGTTTTAAAAAAAGAAGGAGTAGAAGCTCGTCTAGTAAGATCATTTTCAAAGGGGATAAGAAGACTACACCTCTATCTCTTAGAATCATCTTCGATATCCAGCAAGAAACATCATCAGCTAAACCTCTCTTCCGGACTACCCCCTTAAACAACCCCGAGGAATTATTCCGGATCACTCATTAGTTGGCCAAGTTTTATCATTTGGTTATAGTTCTCTATGATCATCACGTCCGTACCCAAGTTGTACATAACCGTGGACACGACTTTTCGAAAAGATTATAACCTTGCAGGGGTGCACAACTTTACCCACACGTACCAACCGATTCTTAATGCCAAATTATTAGCCCTCTTCGTTGGAAGTCCGGCAGAGAGTGGTTGACCACGACCTTTACCTTGCTTTCACCGAGACCATGAGTCACGCACTAAGGAGATGCCTCCTTAACGGGTCGAGTCCCGAAGCCTCCCCCTAATGATGTGTGCGGGGTTCAAGATTACGGATGTCGTGCATATCTTGTTCCCGACCACGCTTACCTACCTGTTATGAATGCACCTCCTTCACCTCCATCCAAGAACAACCAAGATGCGTATGTCAAATGGAAAGCCCGAACTATGTGACTCATGGAATCTACTAGGAAAGTTAGTGAGTCGAGGGGGTTTCCAGGCCCCCGTGTGGTTGTACGCTCGTCTTGGTTCAAGAGGCGAGAACTCAGTTCCTAAGGGTGGCAAGTATGGGACTGCAAAAACCACAACCCACGTTCCCTCCCATACAAGCCTTAGCATGTTTATTATCCATCTCTGGCCATATCACAACATCCTACCATACTATATTCATTCGCATCTCCAGCGCATCATCTAAATGATCGATACTAGACCACTAAACATGGCTAAGCTCAACTGAATTATGGCTCTAGCATAAGCCAAACCCTAGTTATGCTAGGAGTAGTGGATCAGGTATTATAGTTCATAACGGGAAACATGCATCAGATAGGATTACTTTATCTAATAATAAAAGACTGTTGAATCGCATGTATATGGTGAGAATGAAATTCTTTGTAAACATAGGATTCATATGTATGAATGGGGCTTAGCTTTCCTTGTACATTGTTGGACTGGTACTGCTCTTCGGTGGTGTTGAATTCATCCTCGGTTTCGGTTCCTATTCGCGAAGAACCAAACACCGGAAAGGAAAAGCAACATTCAAAACATGGCATGTGCAATGCTCATACAATATGGATGATATGATATATTACAAGTAAGAGAGTAGCCCTAGATGCATCATCGATTTAAATGGACTCAGGGACGCCCTAGCTAGGCAAACCATCAAATCCATGGTACTTAGGGGGTGTCGGTGTTCCTCTAAATAAGTTAGGGTTCAAAGTTGTATGAATGTGGATGTTCATTTTTCTGAACATTTTGGTATATTATTTGTATTTTTCTGATTTCAAATGAATTAGTTATGAATTTCTCCATTTTTAATTCATTTTAAATCATTTTTGGAATACTATAAAATAATTACATTTTATAAATACTTTTACATTTTGAATAATCAGAAAACTTTTCTGAGAATGTTTTTATTACTTATAGATAGGGCCCACATGTCATAAGTTTATTCATTTTAGAAAACATTTTTGGAAAAGATTAAATGTCTTACAAGTAGGTCCCACATGTCATAATAATATTTCCAGAAATGATTTACTACCTCATGCTGATGTTAGCATGACATCATCAATGGGGAGCTCTCAGATCAAGCAAGGATCCATAGATCCCTTACACGCGGGGCAGTGCGAGCAGGGGCGTTTGAGATAGGACGTCAAGGCGAACCGAAAGATGGCCACGCCGCCCTTTTTGGGTCACCGGAGCTATGTTGATGACGATGGACAGCAACGGCGGCAGGCGCTCGTGGTGGAGGCGACAAAGAGGAAGAGGGAGGGATTGGAGGGCACTGAGGTGCTCACGGGATCACCACGATGAGGTTAGAGAGGTCGGGGAGGCTGGAGAAGCTTGGATGGCGGTGAATCAACGGTAACAACGGCGGAGACCGACGGTGAATTCGAGCTTGGGTGGCTTGATTCCGAGCACGAGCAGGAAATTCCTCTAGAGGGGCGATGTAGTCCGGCACGGTGGTTCTTCAGGGGTTCATGGCGAGGAACGATGAGGTCGAGGACGGCGAGGCTTGGTGGTGTCCATCGGGCTAGGGTTTGGTGATTTGGGAAAAAAACGGTAGAGGGCGCAAGACAGGGAGAAATGGGGGTGGGAAGAGAGAGGAAGACGCAGGCGATTTTATCCTCGCGTCCAACAGCGGAGGCGGGCATCATAGCGCGTGAGCTACGATCGACGGCGCCGGCAGCGCCAGTGAGGAGCTTGCCGCTCGGGAGGAAGATGACAGAGACGAGGGGCGAAGCAGTACGGGGCCGGGAGTGGCTGCAGCTGAGCCAGGCTGGGATGGTTGCGGGCGCGCGCGGCGACAGACAGAGGGAGAGGAGAAATGGGTTGCTGGCCCAGATACGTTAGGGAATGTTTTTATTAGCAAAATATTTTTCCTTTTCTCTTTTTCTTTTATCTCTTTGTATTTTCAAATTCTTTTCTATTTTGAATATTTCCAAAATACTAGAACTTGTCCAAACATACTAAAATAATGTGGGAATCTTTTAGTCAATTTGGGCTCCACTCTTTTGGGTAGTTTTCAAAATACAAAAACCATTTGAGTGGTTTTGAGAGGGAGACAAATTAGGGTTTTGTTTGTTCTTATTTGATTAAATCAAGGTGCAAGTGTAATGCATGAATGCAATGCTCAAACATGTCTTTATTAATATTACACAAAAGGTGGTATATTACATTATTTAAATCAGGTATTACGAGAACAAAGATTGTTCAAATAATTAACGTATTCCGTAAAAGATGGTTGATTTACGAATCTAGTTGGAGAAATCACATCCATAAAACTAATGCTAAAATGTCGCAAGACAAATGATTGAAAGATCACTAATGAAGTGACATCACTGTTTAAATTATATTGGAAAGAAAACATGAAGAAACTCCATATTCATGGATTTTTGGAGTCTTTGATTTGATCAAATGCACTAGTAGAAAAACGATCTTTCGTTTTTTGCTGCTCCAGCCTCTAGTCTCGGCCCTGTTTGAAACCGGGACTAGTGTTATCACCAGACCCGGTCTGTGAGCTTTGCAACGGCTAGATGTCGTCACATGACTAGTCCCGGTTCGTGGGAAACCGGTAAGCCAGGACTAGAGCACCTGTGGGAACGATGGCTATATTTAGTCTGGGTTCTTGTTACCACCCAGGACTAGAGATCAACCTCTAGTCTGGGTTATTTTTACCACCCGGGACAATATATTACCACTATATATCCCTCTTCGACCCAGCACAAAAGCATGGCCATTACCTCCAAGGAATAGCTCAAGATCATCCTCATTTTTTGTCCAATTTGGTGGCAACTTTCAATCCAAGATTTGTCAAGATTTGGTGGCATAATCTATCAATCCAAGCTTCTAAAATGGTTAGCAACTTCGATATTTAATCTCTTATTGTTATAGTTTAGCTCAATGCTCTATAACTAGAATGAGGTATTTCATGCTTAGAAGTGTAGAGGGAAGTTTAGATATGTAATTTTAAGCATAGTTTGATTATACCAAAAGCTACTGAAAGTTGAGATGTGCATTTTAAGAGTTTCGGATCTCAGAATTGAATAAGGTTTTCACTTCTAGAGCAATAGTTAAATAGTCAACATTTTTATGTTCACAGTTTTGTCCAATTCAACAATTAGTGCATGTAAAATTTTAATATGATAGAAAATCTTAATTCAAAAATTAGTGCATGTAAAAGTAATTGTAGTAAAAATGATCCAAACTTTTTATATGATAGAAAATTTTAATTAAACTGCAGATGAGCCGAGAATGGATGTACGACGCTCCCCGAATGTCTGACGCATTCATTGAAGGCGTGCATTCTTTCCTCGATTTGGCTGAGGCAAACAAGCGGAATGGTTTTATGTGTTGTCTGTGTCGTGTCTGTCAGAACGAGAAGGATTAGTCTTCATCCAAAACCATTCACATCCACCTTATTCAATCAAGTTTCATGTCCGGCTATATTTGTTGGACAAAGCATGGAGAAATCGGGGTTATGATGAAAGACAACAAAGAAGAAGAGAACGATGACAACTATCCAATGTTTCCTGAATACGGTGGTACTGCACTAGAAGACAATGAACAAGAAGAAGGTGAAAACGGGCATTAGATGAGACTGCTGATGATCTTCGTCAGGCCATTCTTGATGCACGGAGCGAATGCGAAAATGAAAACGAGAAGAAGAAGTTGGAGCGCATGTTAGAGGATCACAAAAAATTGTTATACCCAAATTGCGAAGATGGCAACACAAAGCTCAGTACCACACTGGAATTACTGCAATGGAAGCAGAGAATGGTTTATCTGACAAGGGATTTGCGAAGCTACTAAAAATTTGGAAGAACAAGCTTCCAACAGATAATGAATTTCCTGTCAGTACATACGAGGCAAAGAAGGTCGTCTACCCTCTAGGACTAGAGGTGCAGAAGATACATGCATGCATTAATGACTGCATACTATATCGCGGTGAGGAGTACGAGAATTTGGATGCATGCCCGGTATGCGGTGCATTGCGTTATAAGATTAGACGAGATGTCCCTGGTGATGTTGAGGGCGATCAGCACCCCCAGGAAGAGGGTTCCTGCAAAGGTTATGTGGTATGCTCCTATAATACCACAATTGAAACGTTTCTTTAGAAACAAAGAGCATGACAAGTTGTTGCGATGGCACAAAGAAGAGTGCAGGAAAGACTTGATGTTGAGACACCCCGCTGATGGGTCACAACGGAGAAAAATATATAGAGAGTACCCGAGCTTTGCAGATGACGCAAGGAACTTAAGGTTTGGTCTAAGTACAGATGGCATGAATCCTTTTGGAGAGCAGAGCTGCAGTCATAGCACCTGGCCTGTAACTCTGTGTATATATAACCTGCCTCCTTGGTTGTGCATGAAGCGGAAGTTCATTATGATGCCAGTGCTCATCCAAGTCCCGAAGCAACCCGGCAATAACATTGATGTCTATCTAAGGAAATTAGTTGAAGAACTAATACAGTTGTGGCGCGAAGAATGTGTTCGTATGTGGGATGAGCACAAACATGAGCCATTTGACCTATGGGCATTGTTGTTCATAACCATCAATGATTGTCCTTCTCTTAGTATCCTTTCAGGACAGTCAAACAAGGGATACAATGCATGCATGCACTGTTTAGATGATATTGAAAGTATATATTTGGATAAAGGTAAGAAGAATGTGTACCTAGGGAATCGTCGATTTCTTTCGGCCAGGCATCCCACAAGAGAGAAAGGCAAGCATTTCAATGGTGAGGCAGATCACCGGAAGAAGCCTATCCGCCGTACTGGTGATGATATATTTGGTATGGTCAAGGATCTAGAAGTAATCTTTGGAAAGGGCCCTCGCGGTCAATATGTTCCAAATGACGCTGACGGACATGTTCCCGTGTGGAAGAAGTAATCTATATTTTGGGAGCTACCCTATTAGAAAGTTCTAGAGGTACGCTCTGTAATCGACGTGATGCACGTGACAAAGATTCTTTGCATGAACCTGCTAGGCTTTATGGGCGTGTATGGAAAGACAAAAGATACGCCAAAAGCACGGCAGGACCAGCAAGGTATGAAAGACCGAGACGGTGTGCATCCAATAAATACAGATAAAGGACGTCTAAGTGATGCCAGCTATGCTCTTACCAAAGAAGAGAAGGACATTTTTTTTAAGTCCTAAGAAGTATGAAGGTCCCCTCTGGATTCTCGTTGAATATAAAGGGAATAATAAATATGGCAGAGAAAAAATTCCAGAACCTAATGTCTCATGACTGCCACGTGCTTATGACACAATTGCTTGCGGTTGCATTGAGGGTGATTCTACCAGAAAATGTTCGACTGCCCATTTTGTAGCTATGTGCATTCCTCAATGCTATTTCTCAAAAGGTAGTCGATCCAGATATTCTACCGAGGTTACAAAATGATGTGGTCCAGTGTCTCATAAGTTTTGAGCTGGTGTTCCCACCATCCTTCTTCAATATTATGACACATCTGCTAGTACACCTAGTTGACGAAAATACCATTTTGGGTCCTGTATTTCTACACAATATGTTCCCCTTTGAGAGGTTCATGGGAGTCTTGAAGAAATATGTCCATAACCGTGCTAGGCCAGAAGGAAGAATCTAGAAGGGCTATGGAATAGAGGAGGTCATTGAGTTTTGTGTTGACTTTATTCCTGACATTAAGTCAATTGGTGTTCCTGAATCACGGCATGAGGGGAGACTGAGTGGAAAAGGCACACTAGGAAGGAAATAAATAATATGTAGGGACATGCATTCTTTCACTCAAGCACACTACATGGTTCTGCATAATTCCACCTTGGTAGCTCCGTATATAAAGGAACACAAGAATATTGTATGCTCAAACAACCCGGGAAAGCATGACTCTTTGATTAGAGATGAACACATGAAGACTTTTGGCGGTTGGTTGCAAACACATCTCATGAATAACAACACTGTTTGTGATGAGTTGTACTTGTTGGCCAGCTCACCATCTTTGACTATATGGACTTTCCAAGGGTACGAAATAAATGGGAATACATTTTACATGATCGCCCAAGATAAAAAGAGCACCAACCAAAACAGTGGTGTCCGCTTTGATGCAACAAATGATAATGCGTCAAAGGACACATATTATGGTTACATAGAGGAGATATGGGAACTTGACTATGGACCTGCTTTCAAGGTCCCTTTGTTTCGGTGCAAGTGGGTCAAGCTAACATGAGGCGGGGTTGAGGTAGACAAAAAATACGGAATGACAACAGTGAATCTAAACAATCTTGCGTACATGAACGAACCATTCGTCCTAGCCAACGATGTGTCTTGGGTTTTCTATGTGAAGGACATGTCTACCAAACCAAGAAAAAGAAAATATAAGAAAACGAATACATCATCAAACGATGAGCCAAAGCGCCACATAGTTCTTTCAGGAAGAAGAAACATCGTAGGAGTGGAGGACAAGAAAGAGATGTCACAAAATTATGACAAGTTTCATGAAATTCCGCCGTTTGTAGTGAAGGATGACCCAAGCATCATGTTACTTGATGAAGATGCTCCATGGTTAAGGCCACACGGTCATAAGCAAGTCATATGATGTATTCTGAATTTTAGCTTCGGCAGTTTTTTAGATGCAATCAATATGTACATATGTGTATCATTTTGTGAAGCTTTTACCAAGTTTGTTATTTTTTATAAAAATAATTATACTAATTTTCCGTCTGACCGAATCTTTTAGTCCCGGTTGTAGCCACTAACCGGGACTAAAGATATTTACTGCCATTTCCCACCGCTTCCCGCCATGTTTTCCCGCCCTTTTCCTCTGACCGAAGTTTTTAGTCCCGGTTGTAGCCACTAACCGGGACTAAAGATATTTCCCGCCATTTCCCACCGCTTCCCGCCATGTTTTCCCGCCATTTTCCTCTAACCTAAGCTTTTAGTCCCCGTTGTAGCCACTAACCGGGACTAAAGATATTTCCCGCCATTTCCCACCTCTTCCTGCCATGTTTTCTCGCCCTTTTCCTCTATGTCTAGGCCAACCGTGCCATCGCTATCCACACATCCACATCTTCCTCTCTTACAACAATGGACAGCGCCTACTTGGCCATTCTGACCCTTGAGGAGACCGAGGCGTTGTGCGCCTCCAGCTACCCTTGCCCTCTAGGCTACCGCCCGCCCGCCAGCTGGATGCTGAGCGTTGGAGGGGTTCCTGTCCCTCTTGTCTCTCAAGGTTCCGCACGCCAGGCGGCCATCACGAACCAGTTCTACGACGAGCTCACGCCGGAGCAGCGGATGGATCCCAGTGGGATCCCGACAACTATGACACCTGGAATGCCTTTTTTGCTAACCGGCAAGAAAGAGAGCTCTCCAAGTACGAGGGTGACGACCCTCCCCCGGTGAACCACAATGAAGCCGGCCGCCGCCTGTGGTGGGCGAACCAGACAATCATCAGCGTGATGCGCTACATCGCCGGGGGATACCATCCTCGCCTGCGGTGCCCACAAGGCCACCCGCCATAGAGCCACAAGAAGGCCCCTCCCCCGCCCGGCGGTAGCGGCATCGTCTTCCAGGATACCCCCCGCCCGCCGTGAATCCGAGGCCGGAGTGGCAGGTGCCCCCGGTATATGACATGGCTGGGCTGAGGATCCCCGGAGTGGCAGGTGACGATGACGAAGAAGACCCTGAAGCTGCGTACTATAGGACTAGGCATGATTATGACTAAAGGGGGCGGCTTTAGTCCTGAGTGTTAACTAGTCCCGGTTTATCCTGGTTTTTAATATTAATAAATGTATTGAGTGTTAGTCCCGGTTTGTGGCTGGACCGGGCCTTTAGTCCCGATTCCGTAGTCTCAGTTTTTAAATATTAATAAATGTCTTAAGTGTTAGTCCCGTTTTGTGGTTGGACCGGGACTAAAGGGGGGCCTTTAGTTCCGATTCGTACTACGACTTTACCAAACTATGAAGATGTTGTCCCAATTCATACTTACCATGAAGATCTGATCTCCAAACACGTGTGGTCACATATTAGGGAGTGCCTCTATGACCAGTTTCTTGGAGATGCCGGAGGACTGGGCTCCAGCGGCATCTCCCTGAAACTGGCCGTAGTGGTGTCCCTGCTCTCGAAGACCATCTTGCAGCTTGTAACTTCTCTAACTAGATCAATACGCCTAGGAGCTAACCTAATTTCACATATTAGGGAGTGCCTCTATGACTAGTTTCTTGGAGATGCCGAAGTACTGGGCTCCGGTGGCATCTCCCTAAAACTGGCCGTAGTGGTGTCCCTACTCTCGAAGACCATCTTGCAGCTTGTAACTTCTCTAACTAGATCAATACGCCTGGGAGCTAACCTAATTTCACATATCAGGGAGTGCCTCTATGACCAGTTTCTTGGAGATGCCGGAGGACTGGGCTCCAGAGGCATCTCCCTGAAACTAACTGGCCATAGTGGTGTCCCTGATCTTGAAGACCATCTTGCAGATGCCTCAAACTGGCTGGAGGACTAGACTCACAAGGATGCCTATTTATTGTACAAGTAGGTCAGCATAGTGTCGACACTCACCCCTATTATTAGTGTTGACTCATGTTTTGTCCCGTTTGAATCTTTAGTACCAGTTGGCGACACCATCCGGGACAAGGTAAAATCGGCACGACATAATTTCGACACTCACCCATATCATTAGTGCTGCCTGCCCTAGCCTGCCTGCCCTAGTCCTGCCTGCCCTAGCCAGCCGCAAGCTTTAGTCCTGATCCATATTTAGTATGCTAATAGATTTATATTATAGATCTTTTTTCCTGCAAATTTTGATATATGATACATATTTTTCATCATTACAGAATAAAAGATATTGAAATAATAATATTAATAAATTCAAACTCTAGTATACAAAAAAAATTAATTCAACAAAATATTAGTTTTATAATAGAATATGCTAATAGATTTATATTATAGATCTTTTTTCTGCAAAATTTGGTATATAATACATATTTTTCATCATCATAGAACAAAAGATATAGAAATAATAAAATTAACAAAAAATAACCTCTAGTCCCGGCCCATACCACAAAACGGGACTAGAGAACAAAAAGACATATTTTTGCGCGCGAGAACAAAACGGCGCGCCGAAAAAACCTCTAGTCCCGGATCGTGGCTGGGGCCGGGACTAGAGGGGGGCCTCTAGTCCCGGCTGGAGGTTGGAACCGAGACTAGCGTGGTGGGTATAAATACCCACCACCCTCCTCCCGGCCCGAGCCACGAACCGGGCCATTCTTTCTTCTCCAAAGCTGCAAACGACGTCGCCAGGCCGCCGCGCGCGCCGCCCCGCCCCGCGCCGTCTCCTCGCTCGTCCCCGCGCGCCTCGCCCCGCCCGCGAAGTCGCCGCCGTGCCCCTCACCGGCCCGTCCACGCGCCTCCCCTCGCGCGCTCGTCCCCGCGCTGCCACCTCTCGCCGTGCCGCTCCTCACCGGCACGTCCCCGCGCCGCCCCTTCGGTGATTTTTTTTTCTGTTTTTCAATATAGTGTGTATTTTTTCAATATATAGTGTATACTGTTTAGTATTTAGGATATTAGTTAGTATTTAGTGTATAGTGTATTTTTCCTAAAGAGTGTATTTTTTCAATATATAGTGTATATTGTTTAGTATTTAGGATGCTAGTTAGTATTTAGTATATAGTGTATTTTCCCTAAATAGTGTATTTTTTCCTAAGTAGTGTATATTGTTTAGTATTTAGGATATTAGTTAGTATTTAGTGTATAGTGTATTTTTTTCCTAAATAGTGTATTTTTTGGATATATATAGTGTATATTGTTAAGTATTTAGGATATTAGTTAGTATTTAGTGTATAGTGTATTTTTTCCTAAATAGTGTATTTTTTCCTAAATAGTGTATATTTTTTTAGTATTTAGGATATTAGTTAGTAATTAGTGTATAGTATATTTTTTCCTAAATAGTGTATTTTTTCCTAAATAATATTAGTTAGTATTTAGGATATTTAGAAATTTGTATATAAATATTTGTTAGTATTTAGGATATTATTGCTAATATTTAGGAAATTGTTACTATTACTAGAATATATTTATTTACTTAGAATTATTTCGGTCAAATACATACCTTCTTTAGGATATGCCCATAGTGCATCCTCGTAGTGGACTCGGCCAGAGCGAGAGAGTACTATGCTCTACCAGTGTTGTACGAGACTGGGCTCCGCCAGGCTGGCACTGGGTGGTGCTACCGCCAGGGACTCGTAGCTTGGTGAGGAATCCGGGTGTCGTCATCGACCGGGATCTTCTTTGGTGGAGGTCACGTGGTCCAGTCCATGTGCAGAGGGAGCCGGCCCCCGAGGAGGTGGTACGACGTCATGTCAGGGAGGAGGACGAGGACGTCCGTCGCTATATGGTGATGTTGGACGCCAGGATGGCCCCCCATACCTGGCAGGTTATTCAGGGATTCACCCTAGTTATACTCCGGTGATGGTTCCGACTATTTGGTTGGTCACATCCTGCAGCTCAGGAGCCGAGAGTCGACGTTAAGTTTGAGCGATGTTATCAGACAAGATGTTGTTCTTTATATGATATTACTACTTTGTCGTTATTCGAGATGTATTATGACTACTTTGTTGTTTTTGGAGATGTTATTAGAGATGTATTATGACTAGTTTGTTGTTTTTTGAGATGTTATTCAAGATGTTATATGATATTAATACTTAGTTGTCATTCGAGATGTTATATAATTTTATTACTCATATATGCACATTATGTGATAGCGTAGTTATTCTATGGCCTTCAACGGTAGAGAAGGTGAAGAGCCTTTATTCGATATGATACGAGGTGATGAACCGCTCCCCTATCAGGATGGAGCGCTCCCTTATCAGGATGGAGCGCTCATCGATCAGGGTGGAGAAGAAGACCGTGGAGCAGAAGATGGCTCACAGTTTCTGAATGAGTCCGGTGAGGGAATAGAGATTGAACCTCTACTAGTCAAAGTGCTGACTAGTTTTAATTTCGATGATGGCTTGGAAAATGATGGACCAGCCTTAACAAAGTCTGGCGAGGTATATTATTAAGCCTCTTGGTCACTAGATAGGTGCATTAATTGATTTGTGTGTGTATATATATTAACGAATGTTGTTTATTATTTTAGACCTCCACATCAACCAAGTCAGTTAAAAATAGTAAACAAGGACCGGCCAAAGGGATGCCCGAAGATGCGCATCTCACAATTATTGAGGTCTCTCCAGTGTGCGAACCGTTGCTTCTCATAAGAACGCAAACACATTTATTCATCAATGTGGATTTGTTGTTAGGGACAACGAACCGATCAGCATTATCAACCCGAATAAGCCAACAAAGGGAGATGAAAATTCTATGAGTTATGTCGAGAACAGATACAAATACATACTATGGGAGAAGATCATTCACCATTTCACCCTACCGGTCTTAGAGTCTAAGGAAGCCACAGATGATATGAGGTACAAATTTAAGCGTTTCGCTCTTAAGAAGATGGCCCAACATTTCAATAACTATAAGAAAAGATTGTACAATGAATATCTCGAGGAAGGAAAAGTTCCATAATTTGCTGACTCACTAGAGAAGGAGCGGCCTCACTAGGAAAGATTTTTTGACTACAAGAAAACAGCAATAGCAAAAAAAGGTCCGGAAAGAATAAAGAAAATGCTGCAAAAAAGAAATATTACCATAAGATGGGGACAGGTGGCTACATGACTTCCGTTCCTAAGTGGGAGGAAGCCGAGAAATCCTTGCGTGCCCAAGGATCACTCCAGCTATAGAGGACTGACCCATCAGAGTAAGGAATTGGTTACTTTCCCATGGGGAAAAGTATGACATGGAAACAGGCCAGTTAATATTCGATGAAAAGTACAATGTTGCTACACCCCATGGAGAAATTGTAAAAACAATTGAGGAGGTTAAACAGGGTAACTTCAAACCCGACAGAGAGAACGACGAGATGACAAAGGCCCTTGGGAATCCTGAAAAACCAGGACGAACATGAGGCTTTGGACCTTTTGTGATGTGGAAGACTGGGTTTCCTGAGGACACTGAATCCTATAGAAGCCGAACGAGGGCAAAGAAGAGAAAGGAGATAGAGGAGGCAGACTGGTTGCGTAGCGTGGAAAGTAAGAATGAGAAAATATATGCCATGCTAAAGGAGCAACATAAGCAACTGGATGAAATGCGCCAGCAAGGGCCAACTCATCAGCGGCTAGAAGAAAGTGCTGGTGTCCCATCTCAGCAGAGAAGCAGTTTCACTTCCATGGCGGCCGATTCGATAGATCGCTATCCCGTGGACGATATCACTGAGAAGACAAGCTACGAGCTGCATGTGGGAGTGATGAACTTATCCTTCAATGCGGCTCTCGACTATGCTTTATCTTGTGAACCTGAAGCACGCTGGCATTGCAAAGAGATTCCATATGGCTATGCTCGTGTCGGGGTGGATGAGGTTCTACCTCAATATGAATCACTACAACTTCACATCTCTGGACCTGAAGATGAGAGCACGCTAGGAGAAGTCAGACTCTCTATCATTCTATGGCGCAAGAAATACATCGTGTTTCCAGGCTCTGCACCCAGGCCACCACCGTCTCCTCCGCGTCAGCCAAGTCTGCTGCCTCCAGCAAGTCCACATGAGGAGTGGGACGACCACCATAGCGCGAGTCCACCGCCGCATAAGCCCACTCCCCCGCCGCGGCCCACTCCGCCGCCGCCGTGTCAAACGAAGAAGGCGGTCTCTCAGTCAACTAGTTATAATACTAGTCAGAAGAAATCCAAAGGTAAAAAGGTGAAGAAAATCCCACCGCCTCCTCCCAAGTTACCTGATGATATGACTGATGAGGAAACCAAAGCGATCATCGATTCCCCAGTGAAATCCTTCTTTGCACACAAAGCTCCCGAGCCAAAGAAAATATTGATCTGAAAGCCAAAAATTGGGCTAAGGGTTTTCTTCAGCAACCATCGCATATGAGATAAATAAGGATGATGACTAGAAACGATGTCTGCTGAGAATTGGTAGGAAGAATCCAGGAAATACTACTACAAGCAACGGGAAGACTCCAGGAAATACCACTGCAAGTTGTGGCAAAAGAGATGTTGCACAACTCGGAATGTAGGAAAACAAATCGATCGCCCCGCTCAAGGTGTTATCCAATATTGATCATCAGAATATTATAGAAATGAAATTTGCCAAAGGTGCTAGTATTACAGTTGATCAAGCGCTAGGCAGGCATATCCCCAAACATGAGGAATTTGCAGGGAGATATGAATACGGGAAGACTCTGGTCAGACCTAATGAGGTCGAACTCCTACCAACTCAAATGTGAAGACTTCATGAGTGGTACATTTCAATCTCTACATGCGATGAAGAAGATCGATTGTCAGCGCTTCTTGTGAGAATTACAAGTGAGAATTTTAATGGTGAAGACCAGTTGCAAATTTATTTTGAGGAATTCTATATGTTATTCCAACAAGATTCCCTTAACTTGAGTCTCCTCGCTACCTATTGTCTGTAAGTGGTTCATTTATTTCTATGATAAAGTCTCTAACTCAGCTCTTTCATTGCATGTAATTATCTTCACTATATGCTATTATGTAGAATGAAGAGCGATGAATGTGACATGAATAAAATATTTGACACTGGGTTCATCGACCCACACCAGTTTAATCAAGCATTGCTAAAGGAATACCCCAAGGACACGGAGCGTAACTTGCTAAGGGTCTTATTGAGGCAACATTACAAATGAAGAATATTGTTTTCCTACAACTACAAGTAAGAGTATTAATGCCTTGTACAGATCACTTGATTCTGCTAAGTGTAATTGATGAGTTACTAATGTTTATAAATGTGCGCAGCTATTACTGGATTCTGCTAACCATTGAAGTTGACGCTGGTAGAGTTGAAATCAAGGACTAGGTAATGAGAGATGAATCAGAGTACGCATTCATGAAAGATGTGCTCCAGAGGTAATTTCAGTCATTATCACACTATATCGGTCTCTTTCGTTCATATATATCCTGAGATATCAAGTAACTAATAACTCATTTATTCTTTTTTTGCCGGGCAGGGTTTGGAAAGCTTTCATCAATGATACAGTTGGTGAATTTAAAGATGAGCTTAGTTTTCATCGGATCGATGTAAGTAGTACGAGCTAGATCCGCGCATCTCTTCAATTCTAGTTTCAATACCATTATGCCATGCTTGATTATTATTTGATTGAATTCTATTCTCGTAAAGTGCGAGAGGTAGCCACCAGGTACTAATCTATGTGGATACTTTGTGTGCGAGTACATTCGCTCTGAGGTCAGTGAGCGGGACCGAGGGACATTTTTAGAAGTACGTGAACAATATATTCACAATATTTTTGCGTGTCATTCATAATATTTGTTATGACGATTGACGATATTCATATTGATCTCCTTTCATATATAGTTGGAAAGATTGCGGGAGAATCTCGAACCAAGGAAGCGTCTGGTAGCAATTCAAGAGGAATTGGCAGGATTTCTTGTTGACCATGTCATAAACCCAGAAGGAAAATACCATAACTTCGGCTACTAGTGATTTCATGAACTTGTAACCGAATAGACGGGTTGTGATCTCCATTTAATCAAATTGTATATATATATATGTAATGTAGAATTATATCTATATAATCATGACGATGTTGTATGTAATGGGTTTCTTTGTTGCATTTCACTTTACGCCAAACACAACCCTCCTCTACCTATCCTCTTGCCACGGCAGAATCCCGCATTCGGCTACCGTTGCAGAAATCGGCCCCAAAATTCTGTCGCGGCAGAAACCCGCATCGGCTACCATGGCAGAAAATGGCCCCAAAACTCTGCCGCACCAGAAACCCCCATCGGCTACCGCGGCAGCTGAATTGGTAAAATGCTGATGCAGCAGAAAATAACTAGTCCGGTTCGTATTATGAACCGGGACTAAAGATTCCCTCCCCCCCCCCCCCCCGCGCTGCTACGCTTCCACATGGAGAGCCTCTAGTCCCGGCCCATAACTGACCCGGGACTAGAAGCTGGACCTCTAGTCCCGTTTCAGTAGTCCTGGCTGCGTATCCAGGACTAGAGTCCCCCTAGGACAGGGACTAATGCCCCGTTCTCCACTAGTGATGACGCTTGTGAGACTTTCCTCGGGATAATTAAAACTTCATTCAAAGGCCAAAGAAGAATGATCAACTAAATTATTGGAATTTATACATATCGATGTATGTAGTCCATTATGTGTAGTCATAAGCGATGGATTTCAACTTCATATCCTTTCTCCAGAAATTTGAGTGAATATTCACTTAATGAGAAAGAAGTATGAAATATTTGAAAATTTTCAAAGACTTTCAAGATTAAGTGGAAAATCATTGTAACAAGAAAATAAATAATTTATGATTTGATCATAAAGGGATTTATTGGAGTTGCAAGTTTAGCAAAACACCTAGATTTGCATCTCCCGAAACACCATAGAATATGGAGTGTTTGATATTTTTAATGAAACCTTGTTAGAGATGGTTGGATCAAAGATGTTATTTATAAAACTGCCATTATGTTTTAAAAGATTGAAGCTTTAGATACTACCGCTTTTACACTAAAAAGAGCTCCATCTTTATCCATTGAAATGACACCATGTTAGTTATGGGTTGGGGTAAAACCCAAGTTGTCCTTTCTTAAATTTTGGTATGCTAAACATAAGTAAGATGTTTACAACCAAAGTCGGATGAGCATGTCTTTGTAGGTTATTTCGAATAACCATTGGGTATTCCTCCATAACACTGAGGACAAAAGAGTTTGTCGCTTGAAACGTGAAGTTTCTTGAAAAAGGATTTTTTCGCAAAAGTTAAGTGGGAGGACAATAGAACTTTAATAAGGTTAACAAACCTTAGCTTTATGTGCTGAGTTGCGCAGCGACCGAAAAAGTTTCAGAGTCAGCCACAATGCTCATTGCTCACATGCCTCAAAGGTTACGGTCACGAAGGTCTAAGTTCCTATTGAACCAAGTAGGTCGGATAAACAATCAAATGCTGAGATTTGAGAGTAAATCATTGTTGTTTGAAAATGATAAACCGACTACGTACAAAGAAGCGATGATGGGCCCTGACTCCGTCAAATAGCTTGAAGCCATAAAATCCGTGATAGTTTCATACACGAGAAATCATGTTTTTTGAACTTTGAAGACCCTCCGGAAAGGTGTAAAAACCTATCGGTCGTATTTGGATCTATAAATAAACAGACATGGATATTTCACATCTATGAAATAGTCTGCATGTCGATAATTTTTTTACGAAAAAGTTCAAGGAGTTAACTATGACAAGGTTTGATCTTTCATAGCGATATTTAGTCTAGACGAATTAATGTAGCAACCACTACATATAATTTGGTATATGGTAGTTGAACAAAACAAAACAAAGTTATTCTTATAGAATGGATACCTAGGACGTGTACACGACATGGTCCAAAGGGTTTTGTTAATTCAAAGGATGCTAAAAAGGGCATGCAAACTTTAATGGTTGAAGTAAGCATCGCAGTGTTGGAATCTTCACCGTGATGAAACTATTAAAGAAGTTTAATTTCATCAGGAGACGATGAAGATGCTTCCATTTGCAAGAAATTAAGTGCGAGTGCTAAGACATATTTCTAATACATTATGTGGAGGACATCTTGTAGATTGGAAACGATGTATACTTTATTGACAAAGGTTAAGAATTTCATTTCAATGAAAGACTTAGGCAAAACCCGAATATTTAGCATGAATGTCTATATGGATAGACTGTGACGCTCATATGGTTGTGCCAAACGTACATATATGAGATATTGTAGGAGTTCAATATGGAAACGACGAGAAACGGTTCTTGTCGCATTGAAAAGAATTGAATCAAGATTCAAGTGTATCGACACTTGATAAGTGAAACAAGATTCAAGTGCTTTGACACTTGATGAGGGCAATCACAAGAATGTTTTGATCAATCATACCGTGATATGTACACATCCAGATATGTCCTATGCTCTAAATGTTATGAGCATATACCAAAATGAATCATAAAATTATCATTGGATGATAATAAGGATATTCTTATAATCTTTTGGAAGAATTAATAATATATTCTGTTTGTAGAAGAGACAAATAGTTCATTGAAAAATGATACTAGTTTTTTCACAAGATACAAATTAAGTTTATCTCAATTTAAACTATGGGTGGCACAATGAAATGGAAAGAAGTTTCCATGATGGATTTGGATGAATTCCAAAGTTAAGACATTGTGACGGATACTACAACAAAAGGCTAAGTATATGACTGCTATGGTAGCATCAAAGGAGGGCATGTGTGTCAAGTAGTTTGTTATCATACTAAGGTGTGGTTCACAATGGGCTAACACTAAAGATATATTGTACGACAATAGTATCAACATGATTTAACCCCAAGTAAGTAAAGCTCTCACCATAAGACCAAATTTATACAATGCCATCTCATTAGAGAATGAGTGATCCGTGAAGACGCAAAGACGTGAAAATACATGCGAACCTGAATGATTCAGATCCATAGTTTGTGTTAACCACTTGCAATCGCGTATATGAAACACCAGAAAGCCATAAATGTTCAATACACAAAAGTTTTCAAAATATATTATTGACTCTAAGTGCAAGTGGGAGACTGAAGGGAATATGCTCGAGAGGCAATAATAAAGTGGTTATTATCTTATTCCTTGTTTATGATAAATGTTTATTTTGCATGCTATAATTGTATTAATACGGAAACGTTAATACATGTGTGTTTAATAAACAAAAATAAAGTTCCTAGTTATGCCTCTCTTATAAACTAGCTCGTTGATTAACAAGATGATCAAAGGTTTCCTGATCATGGACATTGGATGTTGTTAATAACGAGGTCACAACATTGTTGGAATGATGTGATGAACATTCATCTGAAGTATAGAATTACGATAAAGGTCATTGTGTTTATATTGCTATAACATCATACAAAGTAATCTTAGTCCTTAGACCATGAGATCATGTAATTACTAACACCGGAAGAGTATCTTGATAACATCAAACATCACACTATAACAGGGTGACTATAAAGATGGGTTCAGTGCTATGAAGGTGTTATGTTGAGGCTCATGTATCAAGAGTGGAATTTGTCCATCCTGATGATGGAGAGATATACTCTGGGCCCTCACGATGATATCAAAGTAGTTAGCTTGCAAGCAAGTGATTTGATCACTATGTCATATCACGGGAACAAGAAAAGAGTACATGTCGGTAACGAGATCAAACTAGGTATGGAGATACCGATTATCGAATCTCAGACATGTAAAATATCGCGAGACAAAGAGATTGAGTTACATGCGTATAAGGTTCACACGATCACATAAGTCATCGTTGAATGTGTGGGACTCAATACGGATCTCCAGGTCCCATTGCTGATTATTGATCGGAGAGGGGTCTCGATCATGTCTACATTATTCACGAACTGTAGGGTGACACACTTGATACAGACACCATTTGGAGAAAATAAGATGCCAGAGAAAGAAAAAAAAGCGCATGAATTTATTTCAGTAGACACCGGAATTATTTTGGTTGAAATTGCTGAAATTAGTTCTACATGTGAAATTGAATACTAGCAAGAGGTTTTATGTGAATGTTTGTTAATTAAAGTAATTAATGAAATTTTTAATAAATAAATAAGAGTTTTATTTAAATGAGAGCTTGGGTTAAATTTGGTGAAAATTTAATGCATCTGAGTGGATTTTTTAGTGGAGGCATGTTTATGTGGGTGGAGGCTTTTCATTTTGAGTGGGAGCTCCACCCACATGAATGTGGAAGAGGTGGGGGCAGCCACCATGGTTGTGGTGCCTTGCCCCTTGGGTTCCCCCCTCTCCTCCTCTAACATGACACCTCCTCGCGAAGGTCTCTCTCCCTCCTTTAGAATTTCCCCATGGTCTCTGATCAGCGAGATACATGTTCCCGGTGGCTTTTTCTAGAAGGATTTGTTGCTTCTGCTGGTTCGCTGGAGCGAGGGCACGGAGGTTGTCAGGGTACCCGAACGTCTGTGCGATCACGGATGCACCACTGCTTTGCGGTGCTGGACTTGATAGTGCTGGACCTGCTGCACCAGATGGACTTCTTCACGATCTTGAGATCGACAAGCGTTCGACTACATCATCCATGAGTACAACCTCGTTAATGCTTTTCGGTCTACGAGGGTATGTATTCTATGGATGTATATCCACCCGTTGCTTGTATCTAGTAAATAGATCTGGGTACTTAGTTGTTCCAATCGTAGGAATTTTTTTGTTTTCTATGCTTCAATCACAGCTGTGGCGAATCATTTTCCTTTACGTCTCCCATTTAGTCGATTTGAGTAAGAGAGAGGTATAGGAAAGTGGTCAATTTGACCAAAGTTGGACCATCTTTGTGGTAAAACTAGCCGTTAGTTAGTTCTTAACGACAACCTCCGCGAAATGACCGCGAGGCATCGGCTAGCACTATCGTAGGTGGCGACGTCTTCGTATAAAGCATGATGTGTAGAGGTGGGCAAATTTTACCCGTTCCTCCGTCTCCTCCGCCTGCGCATACCCTCGACTTAGATCTGCACTACTTGTGACCTCGCATACATGGCGCCTGCTTGGGACAAATCCAAGTGTAATACCGCGCTCCTACAGTATTTTCATGACACACATATCTTGATCAAATGATGCTGGCGTGCCCCATCAGCTAGCGAGGGTGAACCACGGCCTTGCCCCATCGAGTTCATCTCCTTCATTAGCCACCTAGAGCGTGGCTTAGGGTTTACCACCTCCATTTTCTTTAGGAAATTTCTTCATTTCTATCGGATTAAACTCTCTGATCTAGGGCCACAAAACATCGAGCAGCTGTCAGTTTTTAATGCCTTCTGCGAATGCTACCTTGGGTGTCGTCCATACTTCCTATTATTAATTGAGATTTTTTCATGGCCGAGCCAGTCGCAAAGGTAAATGACGTCCTCTTCTTGCAGTGGGCGGCCTCCTTCCAGGTGAACTCCGGCGCCAAATTCTTCAAATTGATGCTATCGAAGAAAGCGGCGAGCGATTGGAAGAGGTTTTTGTTCTATGCCAAGGAAGTTACCCCAGCCGGAGAAGTGGCGATTCCCGTGTATTTCTCGGAACGAAGCGTGTCGCGCCGTCTGCCGGTGAAGAAGCTCCCTAGGGCACAAAGGGCGACCATGGTGGATATGTGCTCATGGATGGCTGAGCTTGAAGAGGCAGGTTTTAAAACAATCAACCTGTTTAACTACTGGATCAGGCGGCGACTGGTGCCGCTAGCGACCCGAGCCAACTAGATGTGCGAGTATACAGGCCCATATGACTCTACTCGGACAAGCCAAGACCAATGGGCCACAAAATATTATGCCGCGGCTTTGATGAAGAAGATCACAAACGCGCCCTTTACTAACCTCCATGAAGGGCATACTCCGTTTAGGCCGAACAAAAGACTGGCCCCCAAGGTAACGTTTTCCCCTTGGCTTTGAGTCCATCCTGCTTCAAATAGGACCAACACATTATTTTTCCTCTGTAGACATTTCAGTTGCTAGAAGACTGGCTGCCCCTGCTCGATGAAGAGGTACCGAAAGAACTCCTTGATGATGGAGGAAACGAATCCTCTAAAGACGAGGTTCAAGCCAAATATGCCAAGGAAAGGCCTAAACCGACGTTGGCAAGTCAGAAGACGCATGGCCAACTGCGCCGCGAAGCAGAGGTGAGTCGTAGTGTGGAGGAATCTGGTGACTACTTGGATGTTATCGGTGATGAGAGTTCAAAGAGGGTTCTGAACCCGGCCAAGGTCCATTCTCAGCCTAGCTCCGCCAAGGTTTCCCAATCGCTCATGCTAGAGCCCGTCGAATGAGCTCGTACTGGCATCAGGTTGTGGGATGTGCCAGTCACCAGGTAACTTGCTTCTTCTCCGGGGGAAGCATGAAGAAAGCCAAATGGGTGAGCATGACGAAGGCACCCGTAATTCGGGAGGACGCCAAGGATGAAGATGTCAGGGAGCTGGAGGATATGGGGTCCAACGACCTTGTTCCTGGAACGAAAAAGCTGAAGAAGGGCGACTTCATCACAGAAGTGGCGCAGGTCTCCGAGGCGGCCCGAGATGCCAGTCCCTCCAAGGGAAGAGTTGTGCCAGAGGAGGAAGACAACCCGATGAAGAAGGTTCTAGCTGAGGGTTGTACAGTTGCGGAAGGAGCACCGACGGTGGAGGTCGCCAAGTCTTCGGCGAGTGCAGCGATGAAGTCGCCAACGGTAGAAGAAGTGACCGACGGGAGTACCAGTGTGATGGCACACTGAATTGGTAGTGTGCCGAGCTACACTGGATACTGGGCGAAGCCCTCTAGGTATTCCAGTATCCGAGAGTTTAGTCGCTAAATTTTAGCAACTAGAGTCTTCTATACTTTGGTTTCTAGGCACTAGTGTGTAGCGACTAGAGACTTTGAAACATTGGTCTCCAGTCCCCGAAGATCTAGGCGCTAGGGTGTAGCGACTAGAGACTTTGAAACTTTGGTCTGCAGTCTCTGAGGATCTAGACGCTAGCATGTAGCGACTAGAGACTTTTCTAATGGTTTCGTTATTGCTGTAGCGCGAGTCGATTGAAGGTTTCTCTGGCACAATAGAAGAAAAAGGCGAAGAGCGTTGCTTCTGAAGAGGAAGCCAACCACAAAGCCTCTACGCTGGATATTGCTGATTTGCAGGCCCAACACACTTCACTGGAGAATGCCATTATCACCGATTGCTGCAAGCTTCTAGGTGAGCTCATTTTTCTTGTTGGAGTATTTTTTTGAAAATTTCTACTGTAGGGGAGTCCCCCACGGCCCTTTATTAAAAAATTGAAGGACGAGGAACAGTACAGAGTTCAGTTACAAACATATGTACAAGAGAAATTAAATTAAGACTATTAGAGCTAGGATAGACTGTCAAGCCATAATGACAGTAAATCCTTATGTTTATCCTTTAACCTATGAAGTAGCAATGTAGTATAATAAACAAAACCAGCCTTCCATCCTTTGAAGGTTGGTTTTGTATCATTGAAAACCCATTTATTCCTTTTCTTCCAGATATTCAAACACGCAATAATTGCAATCTCTAAGAAATAGGGCCCCTGAAAAGATCTGAATGCTCGACAGAAACTTTCCCTCTAGTATGCATCTATCAATTGTATATGAATATAATTCCACACTCTAGTGCTAAAATTGCACTGAAAGAATAGATGTTTCCAATCCTCAATGACTCCAGTAGGGCATAGGACACAACCATGGTTTTCAGTAACCTTCCAGTTCCTTCTAAGAAGCATATCCTTTGTATTCAATCTGTCATGAAACAATAACCAAGAAAAAAACCTATGCTTGGACATGCATCTGCTCTCCCAAATACTTTTTGAAATTAGATCAGTGTGCATCAATGAGAAATAGTGCTTATAGAACACCTGAGACTTATAGACCTCTTTACTTAAAAAATAGATCCACTTGTCCTCCTCCTGAGTAAAACCTAGTGAGCCAATAATTTCCTGTAATTTTGTGTATTCCTGAAATGCCTCAATAGACAGAGGCAGATGGAAAGCATCATGCAAATTACTCAATGTACCCACATCTGTAACAGATGCCATCTTGTCTCTAGCAAAAGTGTATAATCTTGGAAATTTATTGGCAAGTAATTCTTCATGCCATAGATGATTCTAGAAAAGAATGCTGAATCCAGATCCCAAAATTCCTTTGGAAATGGACCCCCATTCATCGGCAAGTTTTAATATTCCTCTCCACTAGAAAGAACCACATACAGTAACAGCATGAGGAACAGATTCATGATAATAAGAATCCCTTACTAATCTTACCCATGGCAAGTTTGCATTATTATAGAATTTATCCAAATGCTTAATCATTAAGGCTTTATTCTGAATCTTTAAATCTATGACTCCAAGTCCTCCTTTGCCCTTAGGTTTACAAATCATCAACCATGCATCCAGAGAATTTACCTTCTCCTGATTTTTAGTTTTCCTCCAAATGCATCTCCCTCTTTCCTTATCCACAATGTTAATGACCCCTTGAGGGATTTGCAATGTACACATAATGTATGTGGGCAAGGAAGAAAGAACAGAGTTTATGTCGGGGATATAACCCCAGATACCCCAGAGTTCGGGTATAAAGAGACCTATGCAAAGAAATGAATGGTTTAATGGAAGATAAGTATGCAAAAGGGGTAGATATAAATAAAGATAAATGAAACAGAGAGTAAAAATAAAGATAAGAAAGGTAAACAGCTGATATGGGCCGACATAGGCATATCTCGGCCCAAACTTCATTGTCTCAGGCCAAATTAGGCCTCTATGATCCAAACTACTGGATAACTGGCCGAATAAAGGAACTGACCCGGCTGGGACGAATCATCCTAGCCGGCCTACCACGCCACCTCGTCTCTATGGGCCAGATCGAACTAAACCCATCCCACCACGGGGGTGAATAACCTCTTCACGTCAACACCGACGCCTCCACCCCGCCAGAACCTCATCACCCCGCTAGATCCCGCGGGTCAACATCGAGCTCTCGCCAAGCGCCTCGTCGACGGAACCTCCTGCCAATGATGCCTCCCCGATCCCACCGGCTTCTTCAACTGCTTCCCCCGGGTGGGCTGAATTCAGCCCACCGCGGGGATCATCCAGCGCCGTGCATCGTTCACCCGGGTGGGCCAAATCAAGTCTCGGCCCACCACGGGATTCCCTCACCAGGCCGAACAGACCCAAGAGCAGAATAGGCCTTGCCTCCCCCTTTGACCCGGCAGGGCCTAAGCAGTGGCCAGGCCAACATGATCTAACCCGGCTGGACCCCTTTTCCTGATTTGGTTGGGCCGCATCCAGACCCAATCGGGTCTCTCCACCCAGGCCGGATTAATTCAGGCCCAGGACGAATCGCCATGCTGCCTAGTATTCTTGGGCCGAGTTATAATGACCTAGACGTATTGTTATTCATCTCCAGGTTCCTCCACGGACTCCACAAGAACACACCTTCAGATCAAGACAAGACTAACAAGTATTGTGCCAGTCTTGGGAGCCCACCAGCTCAGACTGGCACATGACGTATGGAATATGCCCATGGCATCTAACAAGGTGCTAAGGATATGCTCTTGGTATCAAATAAGATGCTAGGGATTATGCTTGGCATATCCAAAGATGCCAAGGCATATGCTGAGCATCTCTAGAAGATACCCACAATATGCCATCCAGATGCCAAACGTATAGAACAAGTCTTGTCCCCTAGGCTCCCCTTTATAAGGAGCACCAGGAGGATCGTTAGAGGGGGGAGGCCCCGAAGGGCTCTTCCCCTCTCTGCTCAATAGGAGCTCTTCTACTTCTTCCTCCTCTATCCTCACAGAGAAATCTAGATAGAGGCATAGGAGATACAACTCAAGGAGCATGATTGTAGCAACAAGTATGGCAAGATTATAAGAGATTAGATGTAGAGAAAGAGGTGTTATCTCCACATGAGAGCCACAGTCATATATACATTGTATTTATCTTTGTTCATACGAGTGTGGTCTTCACTGCATCATGCCTCCCCGGATTCCTCCACGTCCATCGGCCCCAACTTTAGCCTACCCATGGCATATGCCGTGATACCACCACGACATTTGGCGCCCACCGTGGGGCCTTTTAGTGGCGTTGGTTGTGTTTCCATCCGGACGGGAGCATCTTCATCAACCTCATCTTCATAGAGCACCTTCAGCTCCTTCAGGCGAACAGAGAACAGAGAGAGCACCTTCAGCTCCTCCAGGCGAATAGAGAACAGAGAGGTAAGCGCAGGGGTCTCCAAGTCTGACTCAGCAAGGAAGGTAAGACTCAGCAAGAATGACTCAAACTCTTCTCCAAGCTTACTGTAAGTAACTGATAACTCAGCCACCAACATTCGATCCTGCACCCCCGGGAGAAAATAACTCAACCCGGGGACTAGCCAGGATATCCATAGAATCACCTTTAGATGGAGAAAAACTTATATAGGTTTGGGTATGTATTTGACTAGCTTATTTATGATTAGGATAGATTTTGAGTCATCTTATTTATGATTCGGATATAATTTGAGTCAGCTTATTTATGATTCAGATAGAATTTGAGTCAGCTTATTTATGATTCGGATAGAATTTAAGTCAGCTTATTTATGATTAGAATTTGAGTCAACTTATTTATGATTCAGGTAGAATTTGAGTCAGCTTATTTATGATTCGGATAGAATTTGATTCAGCTTATTTATAATTCAGATAGAATTTGAGTCAGCTTATTTATAATTCGGATAGAATTTGAGTAAGCTTATTTATAATTGGGATGGAATTTGAATTAGCTTATTTATGATTCGGATAGGATTTGAGTCAGTTTATTTATGCTTTGGATTAACCTTTAACTCAGCTCACCAGCCAGCTTATTGATGATTCAGATATAATTTGAGTCAGTTTATTTATGCCTCGGATTCACCTTTAACTCAGCTTAATAGCTTATCTCTGATTCGGACTAACATTTTATTCATCTTGCCAGGGTATATTATAATTCGGATTTGTATTCGGACTTGGCGTACTAGCTTATCTCTGATTCGGACCTAAGTATAATTCAGCTTGCCAGATTGTCAGGTTATGTTCTGTCTCGGATTGATATTTTACTATCTTGCTAGGTTATCTCGTATCTCAGATGACTATTTGCCAACTTATCATATCTCGAATCTATATCTCATATCAACATCTTGAATCAGATCTCTTAGCGATTAGCCTTATTATCATATCCCAAAACTTAATCTCGGATCTATATCTCGGATCCATATCAAAGGCAAATTGACATCATCTCATCGGATCAAATTATATCTTGGCAAACAGATGACTCAGATTTGAGTCATATACCTCGTATTTGAGTCATATACCTCGGATTTGGGTCAAATGACTCATATTTGAGATGTAAGTCAAAATTGAGTAACTCGGATTTGGAATCAGATAACTCGGATTTGAGTCATATACCTCGGATTTGAGTCAAATGACTCAGATTTGAGATGTAAGTCAAAATTGAGTAAAGTAACTCATATTTGGAATCAGATAACTCGGATTTGAAACATATACCTCGGATTTGAGTCAAATGACTCAGATTTGAGATGTAAGTCAAAATTGAGTAAAGTAACTCGGATTTGGGATCAGATAACTCGAATTTGAGTCATACTCCTCGGATTTGAGTCAAATGACTCAGATTCGAGACATAAGTCAAATATGAGTAAAGTAACTCGGATTTGGAATCAGATGACTCGGATTTGAGTCATATAACTCGGATTTTGAGCCAGATAACTCAGATTCGAGACATAAGTCAAATATGAGTAATGTAACTCGGATTTGAGTCATATAACTCGGATTTTGAGCCAAATAACTCAGATTCGAGACATAAGTCAAATATGAGTAATGTAACTCGGATTTGAGTCATATAACTCGGATTTTGAGCCAGATAACTCAGATTCGAGACATAAGTCAAATATGAGTAAAGTAACTCGGATTTGGAGTCAGATGACTCGGATTTGAGTCCTATAACTCGGATTTTGAGCCGGATAACTCAGATTCGAGACATAAGTCAAATATGAGTAAAAGAAACTCGGATTTGAGTCATATAACTCGGATTTTGAGCCAGATAACTCAGATTCGAGACAAAAGTCAAATATGAATAAAATAACTCGGATTTGGAAATAGATAACTCGGATTAAAACTTACCCAAAGGGGTTAAAAGACCAGTGCCAAAAATGGCCGGAAGTCATAAACTTACCCAAAGAGGTTAAAAGACCAGTGCCAAAAATGGCCAGAAGTCATAACTTACCCAAAGAGGTTAAAAGACCAGTGCCAAAAATGGCCAGAAGTCATAACTTACCCAAAGGGGTTAAAAGACCAGTGCCAAAAATGGCCAGAAGTCATAACTTACCCAAAGAGGTTAAAATACCAGTGCCAAAAATGGCCAGAAGTCATAACTTACCCAAAGGGGTTAAAAGACCAGTGCCTAAGAAGGCTAGAATTAATAACTTACCCAAACGAGTTAAAAGGAACAGTGCCCATAGGGGTTGGGTGTCACGAGCTTACCCAAAAGGGTTATGAGGCATAGAGGTATACGACCAAGATATAATAACTCGGAAAGTAACTCTGGGAATATTTGAATTTAAAGCCTATGCACGACTCTGCGAGTCCCACATAGCCTCGGGGACTAATGTCGGGGATATAACCCCAGATACCCCAGAGTTCGGGTATAAAGAGACCTATGCGAAGAAATGAACGGTTTAATGGAAGATAAGTATGGAAAAGGGGCAGATATAAATAAATATAAATGAAATAGAGAGTAAAAATAAAGATAAGAAAGGTAAAAAGCTGATATGGGCCGACATAGGCATATCTTGGCCCAAACTTCATTGTCTCAGGCTGAATTAGGCCTCTATGATCCAAACTACTGGATAACTGGCCGAATAAAGGAATTGACCTGGCTGGGCCGAATCAGCCTAGCCGGCCTACCATGCCACCTCGTCTCTATGGGCCAGATCGAACTAAACCCAGCCCACCACGGGGGTGCATCACCTCTTCACGTCAACACCGAAGCCTCCACCCCACCAGAACCTCATCACCCCGCCAGATCCCACGGGTAAACATCGAGCTCCCGCCAAGCGCCTCGTCAACCGAACCTCCTGCCAACGATGCCTCCCCGATCCCATAGGCTTCTTCAACTGCTTCCCGGGTGGGCTGAATTCAGCCCACCGCGGGGATCATCCAGCGCCCCTCCTAGTTCACCCGGGTGGGCCGAATCAAGTCTCGGCCCACCATGGGATTCCCTCACCAGGCCGAACAGACCCAAGAGCCGAATAGGCCTTGCCTCCCCCTTTGACCCGGCAGGGCCTAAGAAGTGGCCTGGCTGACATGAGCTAACCCGGCTGGACCCCTTTTCCTGATTCGGCTGGGCCGCATCCAGACCCAATCGGGCCGTCTCCACCCAGGCCAAATCAATTCAGGCCCAGAACGAATCGCCATGATGCCTAGTATTCTTGGGCCGAGTTATAATGACCTAGACGTCCTGTTATTCATCTCCAGGTGCCTCCACGGACTCCACAAGAACACGCCATCAGATCAAGACAAGACCAACAAGTATTGTGCCAGTATTGGGAGCCCACCAGCTCAGACTGGCACATGACGTATGGAATATCCCCATGGCATCTAACAAGGTGCTAAGGATATGCTCTTGGTATCAAATAAGATGCTAGGGAATATGCCTGGCATCTCCAAAGATGCCAAGGCATATGCTGAGCATCTCTAGAAGATACCCAGAATATGCCATCCAGATGCCAAACGTATAGAACAAGTCTTGTCCCCTGGGCTCCCCTTTATAAGGAGCACTAGGAGGATCGTTAGAGGGGGGAGGCCCCGAAGGGCTCTTCCCCTCTCTGCTCAATAGGAGCTCTTCTACTTCTTCTTCCTCCTCTATCCTCACAGAGAAATCTAGATAGAGGCATAGGAGATACAACTCAAGGAGCATGATTGTAGCCACAAGTATGGCAAGATTATAAGAGATTAGATGTAGAGAAAGAGGTGTTATCTCCACATGAGAGCCTCAGTCATATATACATTGTATTTCTCTTTGTTCATACGAGTGCGGTCTTCACTGCATCATCCCTCCCCGGATTCCTCCACGTCCATCGGCCCCAACTTTAGCCTACCCATGGCATATGTCATGATACCACCAAGACAGTTTACCAGAATAAGACTGTCCCCATATGATAAAAATCAAATTGTTGCATTTAACCTCCTTTCAACCCTATCAATTAAAGGTGAGAAATCCTTAATTGTGGGTTTTAGTTGTGCCCATGGGTAGTCCTATATAGGTGAAAGGCATTGCAGCAAGCTGGCACTCAAAAAACAGTAGCCATATATGTAGCTTCTTCCTCAGATAAGTTGATTGGAATCATTGAAGACTTGTGAAAGTTAACCTTTAATCCAGTAAACTCAGCATATTGGATCAATAGATCTTTGAAGACTTTCAACTAATTTTCCTCTATAGGAAATATGATTAGAGTATCATCTACATATTGAACAATAGGATAATCCCCTTCCTTTGGAATTGGCAGCTCCAAATTTCCATCTATGAAAGCCTTATATACTAGGCTCTGTAACAAATATCCTCCTATGACATATAAAAGAGGTGAAAGAGGGTCTCCTTGCCTAACTCCCCTTTTGCAAGTAAAACTCTTATCCTGGCACTCCATTTAAAAGTACAGAGGATGTTCCACTTTCAAGGATATTCTTGACCAGCGCAATGAACTTTTTGGGAAAACCTTTATAATGCAAGACTTCTAGAATAGCATGATGTTCTATTGTGTCAAAAGCCTTTTCAAAATCAATCTTGAGTACTACAATTTTCCTTCTTGACTTTTCACATTGATAAAGATATTCAAAACACCACCCCAGACAATCCTGTATAGTTCTGGCTATAATGAAACCATACTGATTTGCATGGATACACCTTTTAATATCATCATACAATCTATTTGCATAAATTTTATTGATGAATTTAAGACAAGTATTTGTCAATGAGATAGGTCTGAAGTCATTGACAGTCTGAGGAGCAAGTTTTTTGGCACCAAAGTAATATAAGAGCCATTGATGCTTTCTAGGGAGATTCTCTCATGATGAAAGTCAGTACACAATTGGATGAAATCCTCTTTAACAATGTGCCAACAATATTTCAAAAAAAAACCATTGAAACCATCAGGTCTAGGAGCCTTATCAGACTTCAGAAATTTAACCACACCCTTAATTTCCTTCAAAGTAATATTCTCAAATAGTCTGTTTAGATCCTGCACTTGACTGAGAACTAAGGACAGGTTGATTTGATTTCTAGTGGGGCAATAAATTCCCATTCTGCTCTTATAACATCTCCAGAAGGCACTTGCTTTATGAGAATGCTCAGATAATTCTTTGCCATTTTCATCCTAGATGTTTGTAATTATATTGTGTCTATACCTCTCAGTTGCTCTAGCATGGAAGTATTTTGTGTTCTCTCCATTTAATTTAACCCATGTGACAGTACACCTTTGCTTCCAATAATCAGATTGTATTTTCAACAGCTTTTCAAGATGACACTTTACAATATTCCTGAAGTTGAATTTAGGTATGAATAATGATTAGAAGTAGATTTTGCCAGTGGAAATACAAGAGTATTAGTAAAATCAATGGTCCATTGACAGGAAGTGAAAAACCAATCAAGTTGTTCCAGAAGTGGCTGTGCTTGCATATTTGACCATGTGAATGATCTTCCTTTCAAAGGTAGTTCCATTAAGCCCAAAGACTAACTATGTCATTAAAAAGGAAAATATCATTCATATCAGCACCTGGCTTATTTCTATTTTCCACTGATCTGATAAAATTGAAGTCACCCAGTAATAACCAGTGTTCATGCATGGGTATGTTTAAGTTATATAGCCAAGATACAAAGTTTTCTCTTTCGATTCCCCTACAGGGTCCATATACAGTTACTAAATCCCACTTTTGTCCATTATGAACAGATGAGAAAGCCACATGAATAGCAGATCTGTGTATTTCAATGACTTGCCCATCAAAAACAACACTGTTCCAAAGCACAATAATTCCACCAGAGGCCCCAAATGCAGGGGAGAAAAAAATCTATCAAACCTTTTAGGACAAAAACTCCTAATAAAGGAGTGATCAAAAGATTCACATTTAGTTTCCTGGAGACAAATGACAGAGGCTCTGCTCTCCTCAATTTTATTATATACTGAGGTATTTTTGTCCTTATCATTAAGCCCTCTTATATTCCAATCCAGAACTAACCAATCCAGATTTCCCAATGAATTACTCATTTAAAGAAATATATAGCAACAATAAGGACCATGCCCACATGGCACATAGATGAATTAAAGGCATAACATGTTTTGATATAGAGGTTCCATAAGTATCCCAATGCCAAACTGCCAACAAGTTCAGAAAACCAAAAATAGGATATCCAAGTTCCATAATAATAAACACATAAATAAAGCTACATTGCCCATCAAAAGTAATAGGGCAACATGATATCTCAGGCATTCTACTCATTGGCCTTCTCTAGTGTAACATCAGCTGTGGAGGTGGCCATTAGCTTCTCCATTGTGAGCTCATCCCCAGGAATCTCCAACAAAGCTCCAGCCTGCTGCATAACTGAAATTGCAGCATAGGGAGGATCTTCTTCCATCTTCCTTGGCTTGGATGATCTTGACTTCTTCCTTGGCTCAGGCTAGTCCGATATTGGCTCAAGTCTGTACAGTGCATTCCTGGTTGAACTACTTATATTGCGCCTTTCAGATGTGTTGACTATGATAGGATCCTTCTGCTTCTATTTGCTTGACCTCTTCTTAGAAGAACACTCAATAGTAGCCATAGCCACATCCTCCACAACAATTGTGTTTTGAATATCGGAATTATCCTCTTGACTATTTTTACAGTGAAGATCCAGATCCTAGTCATGTGCCACCAGTGGCAACATGGGAGAAGGGGGAAGCTAAAAGTTTCCCATAATGCATTGTACTAAAAATTATGAGGTAGTTCTACCACCTTAGAGACTTGCAGGCAATGAAGCTTCTCCATAGATACCTCATTCATAACACTGATATTACCCATCCTCAAATGATCAGTCATCATAACTATGAAGAGATGGATATTCATATCCTGTACCATAGGTGGCTGCTGTTGAAAAGGAATGATAGCCAGAGGGTTTTCCTCAACCACATCCATCAAACCCTGATTATCTTCCTGCATTTCAATATCACCATGATTAATAGGAGCCTCAACCACCTGATTAACTCCCTCTCCAGGAATGAATTACCGATGATCCTGATTCATTAGAGAAGGAGAAGGTGACATAAGACTATTCTTGAGGAGGCATCAAATTCTGCTGCTCATTAATCCTAGCATTTTCCCCTGCATTATCCTGTTGGTGCCATTCACCCCAACCAGGAAGATCTGGTTGCATATCATCAGAAAACCATCCCTCATCCTCATCATCAGGATGGAAACCATGGTCCTGTCAAGGTAAAGGATGACGATTACCATCAAGAGGTTCTGGTGACTCATCCCCTGGAAGAGCATCTCCTTGCTCACTCATCAGAATATAGGAAGGTATATCCCAAGAAACAACAGTGCCACCATATTTTTTAGGCTCCCTGACAACAATGGTCCTAGGGATATCTCGAGCCCCACCATAGCTGCACTTTATCAGAGTCCTAGTTGGGGAGGGGTCCTTTCTGAACCACCCTCCGAGCTTACCAAACTTGGCCACTTTTTCCCTAAGAAATTCCTCATTATGCTAATCCATGGGTAGATTTAATAGCATAATCCATCCAGTCCTAGTATAAACTATGTCTCTAAAATTTGGACCCTCATCATGATTGGTGAAAGATAAAAACCGCCCATTACCAAAAGGCACCTTAGTCTGAGCAACCAACAAATCTCTAGTGACAGAGTCATGCATCCTAAACAGTCCTAAGCCTACTGCACTTTCAGCAAAACTCAAAACCTCCCACTAAAGATCGTTAACAATGCGCTTGTAATTTGCTGCAGTACCTCATCAATTTCATCTGCGGTCGGATGAGGAAGCACAACTGCCATTTCCCAATTCTCATGACGCTTTGGAGGGGTTGACGAAGTAGTGACATAAATCCTTGGCGGCCTCTTATCAGCATCCCATGGCTCCAGAACTTGCATCCCTGAAGGTGTAAACATGTTTGGCTGCACAGGAAAGTTCTCCATTGCTAGGGTTTGCAGAGTAGAAGCAGGCGGCGGAGAACACAGAAGAGCAGAGATTGATTTTCGAGGAGAAACCAAAAATCCTGAAGATAAAACTCTTTTTTCGGAGCCAGAGACAGAGTCCAACTATACTTGATTTGACTGCTTGACGACCCAGTGAAAAGACGATGATGCCCCTGCATTACCTGGGCAATCTTTCTTAACGTGTCCCTTTCTGAAACATGCCATGCAATGAATTTTATCTGTACAATGACGTGTAGAATGCTAGAAACTAAGACACCTTGTGCATTTCCAAACTTTGTGTACCATATCATCAATCATGCTTTCAAAAACATCATCTAAAGGCATGATTTTGTTACCAACAGAACCAATATCCTGAGAAATGATATCCTGATTTGTCACCTTCTTTGAAATTGTGTCAGACAACAAAGAGGGACCCATATCAATTGAAAGTGCCACAGAGACTGCATTATTTTTATGAAAAATAAAACCTCCAACCTGAACATTAGACTCCCAATGCAAAACACTGTCCAAGTTATTGATCTTCTTAGTGCACACTTTTGGCTTCCAGATGATAGTCACCAAACTAACTTGAGTCTGTTTCTGATTCTGAGAAGACTTTTTTGCAGAGTTACCACCAACTAAAGTCCATTGAGCACTAAGTTCCTTTTTGCAAAGAGATAATTCACTCTTCCACAATTTAGGATTAACCACAATGACACCCGAAGACATTAAGTCTTGACGGCGCTCTAAAACCACAGAGTACAAAGGCCTCCATCGCCAGGAGGAACGATCAAGGGTTAGAGAGGTAGGCATGGTGGGGAAGGGAAATGGAGGCTAGAAATGTATGTGGATGGAAAGGAGGTGTATTCTGGCAACCAAGATGGCTACCCGCAAGGTGGAAGGCCCAAGGGGGCCTAGATCGCCATGGAATCGCCGATCCTATTTTTTAGGGAGCGATGACACCTATTTGGTTATTCCTTGCTTGTTGGAGTTTGGACTGTAGGTTGCAAGTCCCAGAGCGTATGTTGGTCTGACACCAGATTTTTTCTTTTGCAGGTATCATTGGGTTCCATGATCCTTCACTGCAAGATCTTGGTGCCAAGGAGTGCGTGGCTGTCGTGCTGGATGCGGCCACCGCTTCTCCATTGTGTGTGCGCGCTGTCCTTCAGGGCATTACCCCCACCGAGGTGGTTCCTAGGAGATTCAAGGAGGTGTGGAAGTACGTCGAAGAAGCTCCCGCGGTTGTTGAATGGATGGTGCGCTCGGCGTTTCATTGCGGGGTGACTACAACGCTTGCGCTCGGGCTCGCTCACTTCCCGGAGGACGTCGAGCTTGACGACATCACCAGCAGGTATCCTTCGGCTACTGGTACGGTGGAGATAGCATAAGTCTTGGCGCTAAATGCGAAGGCCGCCCCTTACGCGGAGCGCATGCTAGAGATTGGCTGTAACAACCCTAGTTTTATAAACGGTAAATAGGATTTATTTGTGCATTCATAAGCATCATCATCATATTAAAATGCATGCATGAAATAAAAAGGTTCTCAAAAACCCACAACCCTAACTTCCCCTCTCTATTTGAAACACATTCAAAATAGTTATGAATTTTGAAAACTACAAAACCTATGCAACCCAAATTGATTACAAGGGTCCCTGCAATGTTTTGAATATTTGCAAAGTTCTGGTATTTTTGAAATGATCAAAAACAGATTTGAAATGGGTTTGCAAAATAAAGAAATAAGAAAACTAAAAAGAAAAAGTTTTCTAAAAGAAAAATAGAGCCAGCAGCAGAACCAGGCCGCAGCCCAGCTCCCCCTCTCCTCTCCCTGCCGCTCGGTGCGCCCACGCGCGGCCCACCTTGGCCCATCCAGCCCGTAACCCTTCATCTGGTATGTTATTTCTTCTTCCTCGCGCAGAGGAGAAGCTGATCTATGTCAGCGCGTCCGCCGTTGATCCTCGTCGTGTTAGGATGCCCGCCACCGCTGTTCGATGCAAGGATAAGAATGGCCACCTTGTCCTCTCTCTCCCCATACCCGTTTCACTCTGCCTCGCCCTCTCTGTCGGTTTTCCCCAAAACAACTGAAACCCTAGCTCGGCCAGCTTCACACGCTGCCGGCGTTCTGGACCGCCCCGAGCCTTGCCGTCTGTTCCAGGAGATTCGCCTCGCCCCTCTCTTGCTCTCTGCCAAAGCAAGCAAGCCAGGAAGCCCCCTATGCGCCAGAATCGAGCTCACCGACCCGCCGGCCGTCGCCATTGTTGCTATTGATTCGCCTCCGTCCAACCTCCCCTTGCTTCCCTGAACCCGGCATCGTGTTCGTGGTGGGCCATTAGTGCTATAGGACCTATCCACGCTCTCCCTCTCGCTCCCTATCGTCCTATCGCCGTGCACTGTCGCTTGCCATCGTCGGCCGTCGTCATTGATTTTGCTCCGGTGACCATCTCATGGTGGCACTGCCACAGTAAGGCTCCTCGTGCTCGTCCGCGTCCAGCGCGCCTAGCCCCGCAGCCCCGCGACGTCCCTAGCGCCAGCCCCGCGCTTGATCTGAGGAGGAGCTCCATGGCTGACGTCAGCATGACGTCAGCATGGTGCAATAATCCCTTTTCCTTTTCTTTTATCTATTTCTGTAATTGTTTTAGAGGTATGATTACATAGACCCCCTACTATGAAAAGTTGTAAACGTCCAAAAGGGTAGAATTTCCCCTCTGCGTATTAGAGGAGGGCGCCTGAGGGTAGCCCACGGACGGGTCCAAAAGAACTCACCCTAAACCACGTAGGCGGTATTGCAATGTCAGCGCACACATGCAAGTGTTGTATTCGAGTTGAGAACTTAGGTTTCCACGTCGCATGCACAAAATACCTGATAATTGACACGCTTCGGGCCCATACGGGCTTTGGTGGGCATTTCATACATGTTATAAATTTTATGAACCCCGATCCTACCCCATGCGTGAATAGGTAGCAGTTGATCCAAGCCATCGATCTAATTTGTCTCCTTATTTTCATTCCTTTGGGGATCTATCGAATCATAAGCCATTGTTTTATTAGTCAAAATGCTGACAGGTGGGTCCCCATTGTCAGATATTTAATCATTTCCATAATTTTTTCTGAAATATAAATACATGACATGTGGAGATGTTGTAAAATAATTTATAATATCAAAAAATGTTTAGTTAATTTAAAATGATTTAAAAAATGGATTAACATTGAGAAAAATCATAATTAATTCATTTTAAATCAGAAAAATACAAATAATATATCAAAATGTTCAGAACAATGAGCTCTATCTATTTAAACTATAATCATGCATTGTTACACAACTTCAATTGCAAGTTAGTTAGAATAACTAAATGCACCCTCTCATATACATTCGGGGATTCTCCGAATTAGGGTTTGGACCCCTCGGACCCCATTTAAAATGACCAAGCATGTTTAGGGTTTCAATTTCAATAACTTTTAAATTGTCATATCATCATCCTTGATTGAGTATTGCATAAATTCCATGTGTTGATTGTTTCCCCTTCTTTCCGATATTTGGCTTGTCTTTAGTAGAATACGATATCAGAATCAAGATCGAGATTGGAGACCGAGATCAACACCTTCAAAGATCGATGATCAATGAACAATACTTGACCAACTATAATCATGTCATGTACCAGATGTTCGAAGCTCTGCTTTTTGGATATCAACTGGCAAAGGCAAGCGAATCCCCACACATACATATGAATCCTAGGCTTTAAAAGTATTTCATTCTTACCATGTGCATGCGATTCTAAAGTATTTTATCGATAGATAGAGTAATCTTATCTGCTGCATGTTTGATTTGTAGCCTATATTTCCCGATCCACTGCTCCTAGCATAACTAGGGTTTGGCTTGTTAAGCGTTGTTAGAGATGTTATATCTATTGTGATTAGCCATGCTTAGATATTACCACTAGTCCATCCGGTTGATGAATCAGAGTTGCGAGTGAACCTAGTATGACAGGATGACGTGGTAAGATTAGAGATGAAAGTTAAACATGCTAAGGCTTGTATGGGAGGCCATGGTGGGTTGTGGTTTTTTCAGTCCCATACTTGCCACCCTTAGGACCCGATGTTCTTGCCTCTTGAACCAAGATGAGCGTACAGCCACACGGGGGCCTGGAAACCCCCTCGACCAACTAACTTGCTGAGTAGATTCCATGAATCACATAGTTTGGGCTTTCCATTCCACATACGCATCTTGGTTGTTCTTGAATGGAGGTGAAGGAGGTGCATTCATAACAGGTAGGTGAGCGTGGCCGGGAACAATAGGTACCCATCATCCGTAATCTTTAACCCGCCGCACATCATTAGGGACCGACTTCGAGACTCGATCCATTACGGTGGCATCTCCCTAGTGCGTGACTCATAGTCTCAACGAAAGCAAGGTAAAGGTCGTGGTCAACCACTCTCTGTCGGCCTTACAAGGAAGAGGGCTAATGATCTAGCATTAATAATCGGTTGGTACGTGTGGGTAAAGTTATACACCCATGCAGGGTTAAATCTTTTCGAAAAGCCGTGTCCACGGTTATGGACGAACTTAGAGACCAGATTCTAAGATCATAGAGAACTTTAACCTAATCGTAAAACTTGGCAAATCAATGTGTGCTTAAGGATGCTTCCTCATGTGTACGAGGGGGTGATCCTAGGTAGGTTAAGCTGAGGATGATTCAGTGGATATCAAAATATGATCAAATATAGAGATACCGCTCTCTTATCCCCTTTTAAAATATTCTGATTAGTCAAGATTCTTCTCCCTCTTTGTTTTACAAAACAAAGATGGCTTTATGCAAAATAACTCCACCAGCCATCAGTCTTGTGGAGTACACCGTGTACTGACCCTTGCTTCGTTGATACTTTTGCAGCGGAGCAAGTGTTACCATAGAAGATGAGTTCTGCACACCATCGAAATCGACGAGTAGTTTGGAGTTCCCAGCCGGCGTTCTGGGATCTATGGATTGGACCCCATCGTTATGCTTCAGGCCTCTTAGGCCATTTGTTAAGTTTGCTATACTTAATAGCATAATTTGCCTTCCGTTGTTTGATGTTTGTGGTTAGTGACCTCTTCTTGTAATATTTTGGTTCTTTGCTCAGTTATGAGCTTGCTGTAATAAAGTTTGTGTCTTAGGGTCACTATTGTGTTACCGATTCTCTCTTTGTACGCTTTCGAGATTAGGTTAGTCTTATGTTCATATGGTGGTCTGGGATTTGTCTAGCCTTAATCCCGGGGGTGTCACAGGTTTTGGTATCAGAGCCGTACGGGCTGTAGGAAACCTTTCTATTGGTCGATGTTGAGTCTAGTGCTTGTGGAAACTATTTTCACAGATGAAAACTATGTGCGAAAACTCTGGTATGCTTCTTTTTCTTCTTATCCAGTTTTGTTCTTGCTCTGGGTTATCTTGTCCTGTTTTGATTTGGAAAAGTTTTGCTATCTCGTCCAGTCTTTCAAAACTAAGGTGCCTCTTTTGGCATGCCGGTTCTCAACCATTCGACCTAGTGTTGAGTTCTCTAGAGTCAGTTGTGTGTGTTCCCTATTTCCCTTTGTTCTGTTTCTTCTAAGAGATTTCTTTCTATCATAATCTCTCGATTTTATGGGTTCACAACATCATGTTAATGGTTCCATATTGCTTTGTTATAGGCCTCGAAGTTTCCTTTCCCCTCGTGTGCCTCCTTTTTATTTGTTTGGGTACTTCAAAAGTTGTTTCTTCTTTTAGAAGCTACCTTGTGATTGTTAGCTTGCAGTGTACGCTTTGTCACTCAAGTAGTAGTTACTCATTTTCTTTGGGTTTTAACCCTCAGACTTGAACCTAAGATCCCCGATTGTGTTGGAATTCTGGTGTTGCGAGTCTTGTACATGACGCTGACCTTTAACTCCAGATCCATTCCCTTGACCCCTATCATTAATGTTCACACCTTACTTCAGGATGGCTAGTACATTCTAGTATAGCCTTCAAGCTTGTGGATATTGTCACTATTGAATTGTGACAAATTAAGGACTTCCCTTACCACATGCTATGTCAGATGTTCTTTGATGGAACCAAATGGATCACGATAAGAGTGCTCCTCGTGAGTCACGCATCTGTATTCATGACTCCGACACGCCTCCCTTTTCTATGCATTGGTTTTCGGAAGATTGTTGACTTATGCATCTACATCTCGAGATTCCATCATGAGCATGTTCCTTTCCCCTTGTTGTTTCTGACCTTTGTCTACCAGTTGGTAGCCAAGTAGTAAATGTGCATTGGTATCTGCTGACGCAATATACTCTTGAGGTTCCTCAAGACAAACCAGTTCGGGATGTCAGGAGAAACAAACTCCAGTACCTCGTCATATCTAGGACCATGTCAAAGTGTTGTAATCCACAGATCAATAAGCGTTGATTATCTTACATTCTGTTCTACCCTAAAGTATCACACCCTTTTTATACTAAGAGGTCGTGCTGGGTCTCATGACCCTCTTAATGAAGTGATGCTCTTACACATTTTACCCACCCTTCCTCTGAGTTGTTTGCGCTCAGGAAATGTTATGTGTGCGTAATAATGTGGCCATATAAGATTATTAGCAATTCTTATTGCTTTGAACTTCGAGGAAATTTGTGTCATTCTTAGCGTGATTGGTTAACCCTATCACTAAGCAAAGGATGAATGTGTTACCAAGTCTGTTATTCCGATACACCGTCTTCAGTCAAAGAGTTAGGCTTGTGCCGAAACTCTTCGACTATGTCTTCTTTCTTTGTAAAGCAAGTTCCCTCTTGAGCTCTGTGACATATCGGTGGTTCGTGATATTCTGGATGTCTTACTAGAAGTATTTCCATGTTGCCACATGACCGTGTTGTCAGGTTCTTAAGTAAGCTGTTTCTTTAAACTGCTCCTTTATCCAAGGATCCCTACTGGATACTCTGAATTAGTTGGTTGAGATTAAACAACAATTTGGAGAGTTGTAAGACAAAAGTTCTATTCAACTGAGTTCGTTCTTAAAAGGGATATCTAGTTTTGTTCATGTCGAAGAAAGATAGTATATCCTTTGTGGATATGTTATCCTCCCCTACCTTTGATTTGATTTGGGTTATCGTCACATCAAAATCAGTTCCATGGACTATCCTGATGGTGTATCCATCCTTGATGTTTCACTTGCGTGCATCTTCATGTCCTTTGGTCTGACCAATAGTCGGCCTTGTTTATACAACATATGAGTCCATCTTCTTGGAGTGTCTCAATAAGCTTGTTGTTGAGCCCATCAATGACATCCTTATCTTCTCCACGTTATATGAGATTCATACGGAACATTGGGAATTAACATTGCAAACTTTTGAGAACCATCTTTGTGTTATCTCGAAGTATGTGTTCTAGATGTTAGAAGTAACCTTTTCCAATTCACGCGTAAAATGTTGAAAGATGTCTCCGTGAATCTGAGTAAAGTTATCTTTGTTTCTTTGGGAATCGTTTCAAATTAGTCAAGAATGTCCGAGGTATTCCTGATATGGTAGGTTGATACCTTCACATCTCGAGATGATCCTCCAGGCACACCAAGCCACTGATTGATTCGTTGACGGAAGATAATAAGTCCACCAAAACTTCTATATCCTCCTAAATGTTTCCTAAACAGGATTCAGTTGTGTTTCGTTGCAAACAATTCATCTAGATGCAATTATATTTTGATAACTTGCTATCACATGGGTTCCTCAATCTAGCTCATCTCTTGGAGCTTGACATTGAAGTACGTGTCTTGAGAATCTAGTTACTTTACCTCTGTGTAAATGTTTCACCCTTTCTATTCGCACATGCTGAGTCAGAAGTATCTATCCACTTAATCAAAGCTGAATCTCAAGCAGCAATAATGATTGGTGTTCCTCAAGGTTATGACGTAGGTCTATTGTAAATCTGGCAAGATTGATGTAATGGTTGGCACAATCAGTCGGAAGATTTATCGCCATATTCCTTGAATCAGCAATAATAACCACTCTTCATGAGGCATCTTCTATGATTTATCATAGGAGTTGATATTATGGCTTCCTTTGGATCCGAAGTCTGTCCTTTACTTGATGACTAGTTAAAGGCTTGTTAGTAGCCTAATATCCGTATTTCAAACCTCAAGGAGAACATTTGAAGTAGAGTTGCTAAATGTTTCTCTGTCAATCCTCCAGACCCTATTTTGATGGCAAGTGTCTTGTTATGCCAAGTACTTGGAGTCTAAGAATGAAGTTTCTTTCTTCTCGTGTCATCATGAATCTTTTTAACTATTCGTCTTGGAGGTGTAAAGTGATATCACTATCTTCGGCAAATTATGTGGATATACCTAGATGAATAAAGAGTTTCCTTTCCACTTTCTTAAACATGTTCGAAGAGAGACCATGATTTTGGTAATCAATAGTTTCTCTTGTTACATGTTCCTTGTGACTCTTACGAGTCCTCTCCACCAAAACACCTTTCTGTCTTGGCCTTCTAATGAACGAGAGAGTGAACCTTCTGTTTCAAAAGTAGTTGAACAGCTTGGTTTTGTTGGTATCTATCTCTTCCAACTGTAAAGATCTACTTAAGCTATTTAGTAGAGGTTTACCTCTCGAAGTCTGCATATCCTTTTCCATCTGTTGGAAGTTCCTTCCCTCAGAAGTTTAACCTATTCTGAAAGCTCCATGTCCTCAATCCTTATGCAGACCAATTATTTGTCACCTTGAAAACCATCTCCTCATGTTTCCTCCGTTACCTTGGCGTGTTTCACGTGTGTTAGCTTTAGAGATGTTCGTGAAACATCTATCCATGAGTTGACCATGAGATACTCAGTTTGTGGTTTAGTGTCATTCCCTCTCTTCCTTAGTGTGAGCAGCCACCTCGAAGATTATGAAGCGCTTCGTCCATTTGTCATGGGCGTATGTACAAACCTCTTTGAGAAGATCGTCGAAGCCTAGTATAACCTTGTTCAATCTATCTTCCTACCTAGGAATCTCGAGGCGAGACTCTTTTAAGGGGGATAGAATTGTAACAACCCTAGTTTTATTAATGGTAAATATGATTTTTTTGTGCATTCCTAAGCATCATCATCATATTAAAATGCATGCATGAAATAAAAAGGTTCTCAAAAACCCTCAACCCTAACTTCCCCTCTCTATTTGAAACACAGGTTCTAAATTTTGAAAACTACAAAACCTATGGAACCCAAATTGATTACAAGGGTCCCTGCAATGTTTTGAATATTTGCAAAGTTCTGGTATTTTTGAAATGATCAAAACCAGATTTGAAATGGGTTTGCAAAAGAAAGAAATAAGAAAACTAAAAAAAGTTTTCTCAAAGAAAATAGAGACAGCAGTAGAACCAGGCCGCAGCCCAGCTCCCCCTCTCATATCCCTACCGCTCAGCGCGCCCACGCGCGGCCCACCTCGGCCCATCCAGCCTGTAACCCTTCATCGTGTCTATTCTTTCTTCTTCCTCGCACAGAGGAGAAGCTGCTCCGTGTCAGCGTGTCTGTCGTTGATCCTCGCGGTGTTACGATGCCCGCCGCCGCTGTTCGATGCAACGATAAGAACGGCCACATCGTCCTCTCTCTCCCCATACCCGTTTCACTCTGCCTTGCCCTCTTTGTCGATTTCCCCCAAAATGACCGAAACCCTATCTTGGCCATTTTTGCATGCTGCCGGCGTTCCAGACTGCCCCGAGCCTCGCCGTCTGTTCTGGGAGATTCGCCTCACCCCTCTCTTGCTCTCTGCCAAAGCAATCAAGCCGGGAAGCCCCCTATGCGCTGGAATCAAGCTCACCGACCCGCCGGCCATTGCCATCGTCGTCGTTGATTCGCCTCCGTCCAACCACCCCTTGCTTCCTCGACCCCGGCATCGTGTTCGTGGTGAGCCACTGGTGCTCTAGCACCTCTCCACGCTGTCCCTCTCTCTCCCTGTCGTCCTATATCCGCTCACCGTCGCTGGCCTCCATCGGCCTTTGTCATTGATGTCTCTCTGGTGACCATATCATGGTGGCGCCTCCACAGTAAGGCTCCTCATGCTCGTCCGCGTCCAGCGCACCTAGCCCGGCATCCCCGCGACGTCCACAGTGCCAGCCCCATGCTTGATCTAAGGAGGAGCTCCATGGCTGACGTCAGCATGACGTCAGCGTGGTGCAATAATCCCTTTTCCTTTTCTTTTATCTATTTCTGTAATTGTTTTATTAATCAAAATGCTAACAGGTGGGTCCCCATTGTCAGATATTTAATCATTTCCATAATTGTTTTTTGAAATGAATAAATACATGACATGTGGAGATGTTGTATAATTTATAATATCCAAAAAAGTTTAATTAATTTAAAATGATTTAAAAATGGATTAAAATTGAGAAAAAACATAACTAATTCATTTTAAATAAGAAAAATACAAATAATATATCAAAATGTTCAGAAAAATGAGCTCTATCAATTTAAACTATAATCATGCATTGTTACACAGCTTCAACTACAAGTTAGTTAGAAGAACTAAATGCACCCTCTCATATACATTCGGGGTTTCTCCGAATTAGGGTTTGGACCCCTCGGACCCCGTTTAAAATGACCAAGCATGTTTAGGGTTTCAATTTCAATAACTTTTAAATTATCATATCATCATCCTTGATTGAGCATTGTATAAAAGCCATGTGTTGATTGTTTCCCCTTCTTTCCGGTATTTGGTTCTTCTTCGGTAGAATACGATATCGGAATCAAGATCGAGATTGGAGACCGAGATCAACACCTTCGAAGATCGAAGATCGACAAACAATGCTTGACTAACTATAATCAACTCAAGTACCAGATGTCCGAAGCTCTGCTTTTTGGATAACAAGCGAAGCCACACACATACATATGAATCCTATGCTTTCAAAGTATTCAGTCTTGCCATGTGCATGCGATTATAAAGTATTTTATCGATAGATAGAGTAATCATATCTGATGCATGTTTCCTTTGTAGCCTATATTACCTGATCCACTGCTCCTATAAAACTAGGGTTTGGCTTGAGAAGTGTCGTTAGAGCTGTTAAATCTGTTGTGCTTAGCCATGCTTAGATATTACCATTGGTCCATCCGGTTGATGAATCAGAGTTGCGAATGAACCTAGTATGACAGGATGACATGGTAAGATCAGAGATGAAAGTTAAACATGCTAAGGCTTGTATGGGAGGCCACGGTGGGTTGTGGTTTTTGTAGTCCCATACTTTCCACCCTTAGAACCCGATGTTCTTGCCTCTTGAACCAAGACGAGTGTACATCCACACAGGGGCCTGGAAACCCCCTCAACCAACTTACTTGCTGAGTAGATTCCATGAGTCACATATTTTGGGCTTTCAATTCGACATACGCATCTTGGTTGTTCTTGAATGGAGGTGAAGGAGGTGCATTCATAACAGGTAGGTAAGCGTGGCCGGGAACAAGAGATGCCCGGTATCCATAATCTTGAACCGTACACACATCATTAGGGACCGACTTCGAGAATCGACCCGTTATGGCGGCATCTCCCTTGTGCGTGACTCATGGTCTCGGCGAAAGCAAGGTAAAGGTCGTGGTCAACCACTCTCTGCTGGCCTTCCAAGGAAGAGGGCAAATGATCTGGCATTAAGAATCAGTTGGTATGTGTGGGTAAAGTTGTACACCCTTTTAGGGTTAAATCTTTTTGAAAATCCATGTCCACGGTTATGGACGAACCTGGAGACCATATTCTAAGATCGTAGAGAACTTTAACCTAATCATAAAACTTGGCAAATCAATGTGTGCTTAAGGATGCTTCCTCATGGGTACGAGGGGGTGATCCTATGTAGGTTCAGCTGAGGATGATTCGGTGGATATCAAAAGATGATCAAAGCTAGAGATACCGCTCTCTTATCCCCTTTTAAAATATTCTGATTAGTCGAAATTCTTCTCCCTCTTGTTTTACAAAACAAAGATGGCTTTATGCAAAATAACTCCACTAGCCATAAGTCTTGCAGAGTACACCCTGTACTCACCCTTGCTTCGTTGATACTTTTGCAGCAGAGTAAGTGTTACCATAGAATATGAGTTATGCACAGCATCAACATCAACGAGTAGTTGTGAGTTCCAGCCGGCAGTCTGGGATCTATGGATTGGACGCCATCGTTATGCTTCAGGCCTATTAGGCCATTTGTTAAGTTTGCTATACTTAATAGCATAATTTCCCTTCCATTGTTTGATGTTTGTGGCTAGTGACCTCTGCTTGTAATATTTTGGTTGTTTGCTCAGTTATGAGCTTGCTGTAATAAACTTTGTGTCATAGGGTCACTGTTGTGTTACCGATTCTGTCTCTGTATGGTTTTGAGATTAGGTTAGGATTATGTTTATAAGGTGGTCTGTGATTTGTCTAGCCTTAATCCCGGGGGTGTGACATTGGCGATCTCCTTCCATACCAAGAGGCGCAAGTGGCTCCTAGCGACCCTGACCCAGTGCATCGCGATCTTCCGTCAGAGCATACATTTCAATCGGCAGTTGTGAAGTCGTTAACGACTTACCTGGCCAACCCGTGGAAGCCTTTCATTCGATTCAAGGGGTTGGGAGGGGTGTCGTTGCTTGGACCTGCTAAATAAGTTTAATCTTTGTAATTAAGTGTAATACAAGTGTAGAAAGAACTGGCTGTGCAGTTTCATAGTCGCGTCCGACTATTTATTTTATGTGTTTTCTTGAATTGGTTTATTTGGGTGAGTTGGGGGTAGCTAGTTCCCAAGTGCTTAAGAGTAATAACTAAATTGTTAACATGTTATGGCCATTATTATTTGACCTAAGTCTACTTCTCGTGGCTCGTGGAGCCAGTCGCAGGGCGATCCCAACGGGCATCCTGTACTTGGTGTTTTCCCGGGACACACGGGGCTCGTGTACGATGACTCCTCGAGCATGGTACTTAACCATTCGAGGTATAGCTCTGAAGGTAGGGAAGTACATGTTGCGCTGTTTGTGTGTAGGGTGTCCCTCCTCCTAGATTGGGAAGCTAGTCTCCTGGCGAGTCCAAGTCGGGTCCTCATACTTGGTGTTTTCTTGGGACGTGCAAGGCTCATGTGATACGAGTCCCTGCACGTGGTACTTTACTGTTCGAGGTGCCACGGCCGAGTATGAGGGGGACATGGTGCTGTATGAAGCACATCTGGTCGTCATGGCTCAGAAAGCCAGTCGAAAGAGGCGACCCCGATGGTGACTCTTGGCTTGGCGTTTTCCGTGGATAGTTCGAGGCCCGAATTATGTTGGTTCCCTCGGGCTGCACTACTTGTCTCTGCCGAGTTGCTCTTCCAAGGGTCGATAACCGGTAAGGAAAGGCGAGAAGACACAAATTGTGGTGTTGACCATTTTATTCATTGATAGCGGGGGTAAATACAAGTTTATGGCGCTATGTTTAGGACTTTCATAGAAGGTTGACATTCCGTGGTCGCTCGACGTTCAGTTTGCCATCGCCCGGTCAATTAAATAGTAGGCATCGTTTCCTAACACTCGCCCTATAGAGAATGGTCCCTCCCATGGGGGGATAAATTATGCATTCCCTTTTTGTCTTGGAGAAGTCGCAAGATGAGGCCTTCTTGGAAGGTTTGGGTCTTGATCCGCATATTGACAAGTCGCAAGATGAGCCCTTGCTGGTAGATGGAGGTGCAGGATCGGGCGAGGTCACGTGCCTCATCGAGTAGTCGATCATGTTTTGAGGTGAGACTTTATTGTCCTATTCCGCATGATGATTGAATCATGGTGAGTCATGTTCGAGGTCTGTTCATATGACCGCCTTCGCTCTATACATAATGAAGAAGGGGGTAAAGCCCATCGAGCGGTTGACGGAAGTACGAATGCCCTAGAGGACGGATGGGAGCTCCTTGACCCAACATCCTTGTGTGCGATCAAGCGGTACCCATAGTCTTAGTTTTAGGCCATGTAGTACGCTTTGATTTGCACATTCAGACTAGCCGTTTGATTTGGGATGAGCGACTAATGCGAGGTCGAGTCAGAACCCGTGATCCTGGCAGACTTCTGCCATGGCGCCTTTGAAAAAGTTGGTACCATTATCGGTGATAATGTTGTGCGGGTACCCGTACCGGTACATGAGTTCGTGGACGAACTTGGTGGCGGTTTTCTTGTCACATTTCTTGATAGGTTTTGCCTCGACCCATTTCATGATCTTGTCAACTGCAACCAGGAGGTGTGTGAACCCATAGGTTGCAGTTTTGAACTGGCCCACCATGTCGATTCCCCATACGGAGAATTTCCATGTGATAGGTATGGTTTTAAGATCCGAGCCAGGGATTTGCATCTGGTTGGCATATTTTTGGCATCGTACATAACACTTCATGATGTTGGTTGCATCAGCATGGGTGGTTGGCCAGTAGAAGACGTGGAGCATGACTTTGGAAACCAGTGATCTGGCACCAGCGTGGTGGCCGGAGTCGCCGGCGTGGATGTGTTGCAAGATCCGGCGACCTTCCTATGGCTGGACGCAGTGCTAGAATACTCCTATGACAATCTATTTGTGAAACGCACCATTGATGATGACGAAGGACTTGTAGCGATGGACTATCATCCATGCCTTGAACTCATCCTTTGGCATGATCTTGTGTTTTAGGTAGGCGACGTATAGTTTGGTCTAATCTTGTAATGTTGTGGTCGTGGCGACTAGTTCTAAGTCTAGCTGCGGCGGGACACCAATGTCGATCTCGTTTGGTGGGTAGACTGACGGCTTCTTGAGGATGTTGAGGAAGACACCACGTGGTGGTGTTTGGTGGAACGATCTGACGCGCGAAATGGCGTCGGCTTCCTTTTTCTTCTTTCGATCGATCCACTCGACGGAGTAACCGGCAAAGTATCCTCCGAGCTCATCAACTTCATGGCGTTATGCCGGCATGGTGGGGGAGACATCGTCGCACGTGCCAGTGACCTGGTTGGCGATGAGATCAGAGTCACCGTAGCATTTAAGGCGGTTGATGTTCATTTCCTTGGAGGCTCGCATGCCATGGATGAGTGCTTCATACTCAGCCTTTTTATTGGTGCATGGCGTGAAATCTAGCTGGAGCACATAGCATAATTTGTCGCCTTTAGGCGAGGTGAGGATGATTATGGATCCGGCCCCGTCAGAGTTTTTGGATTCTTCGAAGTGGAGAGACTAGTAATGGAGGTAGGGGAGCAGCTTGGGCTGCTGGGCCTCTTCCCAGTCGACAAGAAAGTCGGCAAGCGCATGTGACTGGATCGCCCTGCGTGGCTCGTATTTGATGTTGTGGATGCCTATTTTGATGGTACACTTGGCCACTCGCCCCGTCGCGTCGCAATTGCGAATGATTCCTTGTAGCGGAGGCGAGTAGAAAATCATAATGGGGTGCTCCTGGAAGTAGTTTGGGAGCCGTCGTTGGGCTCGGAAGACATCGTATACCAATTTTTGGTACTCTGCCTAGCGCTGTTTAGAATCGGTGAGGACGTCGCTGAGGTAATACACCGGTCGCTGGGTGAGGCGTTATTTTCCTTCCTCAGGTGGCTCGTTGACCATTACGGAAATAACGACTCGGCTAGAAGCCATCAAGTACATGAGCATTGGCTCCTTTTTCACCTGGGTGGCGAGCAAAGGTTCCGCAAGTAGCACCTCTTTGAGTGCGGCGAGTGCTTTGTCGGCCTCGCTATCCCACTCGAATGTGGGGTTCTTGCACATGAGGCGATTAAGGGGCATTGCTTTTTTGCCTAGTCTGGGGATGAAGCGGCTGAGTTCCGCCACTTGCCCCACTAGCTTCTGTACATCACACATGCACTCGGGTTTGCCGAGCCACGCGATGGTGCTGATTTTAGTTGGGTTTGGCTCGATGCCTCGCTTGGAGACGACATATCCTAGAAGTTGTTCGGTGGGGACGCCGAATGTACACATCTTTGAGTTGAGCTTTTCTTATACCTTCCTCAATTTGTGAAAGTTTCTACGAGGTCGGCGAGTAAGTTGTCCTGCCAAGTCGACTTGGCCACAATGTCGTTGATATATATGTGTATGTTGCGGCCAATTTGGCTCACTAGGTATTCTTGCATGCATCTTTGATAAGTTGCTCTAGCGTTCTTGAGGCCAAAGGTCATGGCGGTGTAGCAGAATGCTCTGAATGGCATGATAAATGCCGTTTTATCCTCGTCCTCGACTGCCATCTTGATCTGGTTGTACCAGGAGTAGGCGTCGAGGAAACAGAGTGGCTAAGAGCCCGCGGTCGAGTAGATGATTTCGTCGATGCGAGGCAGCACGAAGTCATCTTTGGGGAAGCGATGTTGAGATTGGTGTTGTCGATACATATTCTCCATGTGTTGTTCTTTTTCACCACGAGGATTGGGTTTACTAGCCATTTGGAGTACTTGATTGGTTGGATAAATCCTGCGGCGAGTAGCCATTGTACCTCTTCAGGGATTGCGCAGCGGCGCTCTTTGTTGAAGGGCCATAGTGATTTATTGACCGACCGCGCTTTGCGATCGTTATTTAGTTTGTGCATAGCGAGTTCGCTCGGATTTGGCCAACAGGGCTTGCGCATACTTGATATGGATCGCGCCTTCACATGTAGGGTTTAGGTTGGCGAACGCCCCTAGCTTGCGATGACATTGTCCATCAGAGTCGAGTAGAGGGGGAGGCCATTCGCTTCGTATTCCCGTGACATGACTTATATTCGTGGCTGGTTTGGAGGGGGTGCGTGGAAGGGTGGAGGTGGGGCTCCATGCGTGGTTGACCCAGCTGGTGGGTGGCCTCCTTCTCCGGGAATCACGTTGTCATGGGCCTCGCGGTCGGGCGCTCGCGTAGGATTGTTTTCTTCTTAGAAATTCATGACCCTGCCCAAAATAAAGAGTTGGAGTCGCCTTGCCACTCGTTGATGGTGGTAGGCCAAAAGTTGTTGTGCAGTCTCTTGTTCGAGGCGAAATTTCTCACTCTAAGTTTGCTCCTTCTCCATGGACTCATTCATGGCGACATAGTTCCGTTCGATCTCGTCGAAAGTCATGGTTGGAGGGAGCGGGGTGGTGAAGGGGTCCACTAGAGGTTCATTATCTTTTGCCATGTACATGGCATGACGGGCGGAGAAGTGGATCTCGTTCGTGGACTTCGGCCCTGAATCATAGGCAAGGAGCTGGAGGATCGAGTCGTTGTCATAATCTCCGGCATTGAAGACCTTCATGATGGAGCTGGCTTTCTCCGCGAGGGGGAAGGATTCCGCAGCCGGCGCTGGCGATGCTGAATCGACATCATCTCTGAGGGTGGAGCTGCTCTGGGCCGAGCCATCCTCCTCTGACTTGCACTTGGATGCTAGAAGGGTGGTCGATTGGTTCTGCTCCTTCGAGAATGGATTGCTTAGAGGTGATTCAATATTGGCGGCAGATTTGGCGGGATCCGCGGGTCGACGACGTCAGTGAAACCGACAAAAAAGTTGATGGAGCCGACGTACATGGCTCGGTAGCTTCTTCCGGTGGCGATTACGTGTCCGTCAGTGGTGGGTCGGCAAGTTAGATTGAAGGGTCTCGCCGCAGATCTAAGGCTTGACTCACCAAGCCCCATGGTGGGAACCACTGTCGTGGGAATGGCCACGGCAGTCACTACCGGGGGTAGCGATCGAGTCTAAGAAGCGAAAGAGCAAGTCACTATCCATGGATCGAGATTGGGCAAGATACAAGGTTTACCCAGGTTCGCCCGCATAGGGAAAAGACCTACTTCCTGCTTGTTTGTATTGATGGTGAATGATATTACAAGGGGAGCGCACTCGGCGTCTAGGAGGCGAGTTAGTTGGATGGGGTAGCTAATGGCATGTGAATGAAAAGGGAACCCTAGGGAGGCTTATATATGGGTACCTCGCTAGGATTTTACAAGATCTCAACCGAATCATTAAAGGTTTTAGGAGTTTGACCTAATTCGAATGGGCCTAACTATGGTCTTGGGCCTTCGCATCCAGTCGCCGGTATTCCATGAAACCTCCTTTCTAGTCTCCGTCGTTGCTGGACCAGTCGGCATTGTATTGGGCCAGTCGCTTCCTGCCTCCATGGATACCCCGTGTCAACACCCGGATTTTTAATCCAGATGCATGTTCTGCCATACATCACAATCCCAGGATTACCATTTTTGCAAGACATAACAGATTGGATATCACAGTACATCATCCATTATAAACCATACATAAGTTCTTACACAAATAAGGATCACATGATCTAGTCTTAATACAATTCAAGCAGCGGAATAATGTAATAATAATGATAGCATGGGCGAAGTTCTATCTTCATGGTCACAGGCATTGCTGATGATGGGATATGATCCTAGTTATCGTAACCTTTCTATTGTCCGTCCTGCTGATACTCCTCTTCATAGTGTGGCCACGGGAATAGCCAGGGACAAAGCCATGAGTACTTTTTAAGTACTCGCAAACTAATACTAACAAGTGAAGTGGTTTTGGAATAGGAAGTACTAAGCTCTAGGGTTATTTTGTAAAAAAGCCAGTTTTACCTCTACTAAGTTCAGAAGCAAAGAAAACTAGTTGAAAGTTTTATAACACCTAAGTGGGAACTTAAGTTTCATATCACAACTGTGTTGTGGTCAAGTCAAGTCATAAATCATTTCATAAGTCATTTTGAAAACATCTGACGATGGAACAGTATGGCCACTCCAATTGTCCATAATCGCGGACGCGGCTATTCGAATAGTTTGACACTTTCACCACAACATTCTATACATCCGTCAGGAACAATCCTGAAGTCACCATACTCAGTATGCGGATAATCAATCCTAACCTTTCAATTACATGCCCTAGTATAGGCACCTCTCCTGTGAGTTTGGCCTCCCAACCATGACCAACTGTCATCTTGGGAACTGCACAGGTGGACAATCTTCACAAGGTAGCCTCAGCTCAAACCTTGGCCGCAAGGGAACCCATACTAAGGTATATAAATTTCCAGTTAAGCCCTACCCAAATTTCGGGTAATGTGGTTGTACGGTAAAATTGGGATGGTATCGTATCCAGACAACCATCAATTTGACAAAGGGCTAAGGCTCATGCCTTAACATTTTCATCATCAAAAATCATCTGGTGTTCAAGAACACATGGCAAAATATTTTAATAGAATTACTCATCATTCCAAGGTTTTCATACTCAATTTCACCAAGTATCCCCATCTAAAGTTGATCAAGTTTTATGCTTAGCACTAGCATCTACAAGTGGGGGTAAATACTAATGGGGGGTGATAAGCAATTGGATGTTATCTAAGTTCAGTCTCATGCCTTAGGATGACATCAAGATTTATCTGACTTAGGCCAAGTTTTATGCTCTTTATGCTACCTTTAAATATCTTTCTGAAATCTACAAGTCACTAAGTAAACTCTAAGAGAAAGCTTTAATAAAGAAATAAAGTACTAAGCTTGCAAGCAAAACTAGGAGGGTGTGTCATCAAGGTGTAGGCTTGCTAGGTCAACTTATATAGTAAGGCTTGCAAGATTGCAAGTATAGGCTTTCATAGGTAACAATTGTCGTGGGAATGACCACGGCAGATGCTGCAATCGGCAGCGAGTAGTAGAACATGGGGCAAGGGCGGCCAGCCATCTGCGGTGCGAGATGAGGGCGGAGACACAGGGATTTACCCAGGTTCGCCCCCCCCCGGAGGGTAAATACCTACTCCTTCTAGATTGTATTATGGTGAGAGTACAATGGGGCAAGCTCGGCGGCTAGGCAGCGAGTCGCTTGGGTGTATGATGGAACGTATCCTCTATGCGCCCTCTAGGGAGGTTTATATAGACTCACCCCCCTAGGGTTTACAGATCTCAACCAAATTAGTTAAGGTTTCAGCAATCATTTAACCTAATCCAACTGGGCCTATCTACGCTTCTAGGCCTTAAGCATCCAGTCGCTTGAGTCCACGCCAGATCTTGATCCAGTCGCCGTCCTGCAGGCCCACTTGCTGGCACCTGGGCCAGTCGGAAACGTCCTGCTGGGTATACCCCGGTAGGCATATCCTCATCAGTAGTCCCTGAGGCCGTCGTTGATTGGTCGCAGGTGGTTGCTGGCAGTCGGTGTATACGGGTCCAATGCAGACACCCAGTCGAATCGGCGGCGGACTCCTGAATAAAGGAAAAACTAGTTATTCTAGTATCAATAACAGCGACCGATCGGGTCGCAGCTCGGCGAACGGGTCGGCGAATATTCAGTCACCGTTGTAGTGATCGGGTCGGCGAATTGTCAAGTCGCGTGGGGCGACGAGTCGAGTGGATGAAGTTGGACCGTCAAGTGGGGTCAAAACTAGCCGTTGGGGTAACCCAACGGTAACTTTTGGCGTAATTACCACGTAGTAACGGCTCCCGAAATTGGCGGGTAGCAACCGCTATATAAGGAGAATGACAGGCAACCGGGGAAACACTCCTTCACCTTTCCTCCGATTTCTCCCATCTCCGTTTTCGACTCCGCACCGCGATCCAACCGATCCAGAGAGCCCCGACCTCCATGAATCTTCCAACGAATGGCCCCCTCCACCGAACCATGGGGCAGATCCAAGTGCACCAGGGCGCTACTGGCGTCCTTCGAGGAGGCCGGGATCCTGCGCGCCGGCTGATGGCGCATCCCCGCGGCCGGAGAAGTGAATCCGGACCCGCGCGAGGGAGAGTTCGTCTGCTTCACCAGCCACCTGGAACGGGGGCTGGGGTTTCCCACTTCTCTCTTCTTTCGGCGTTTCTGCGCTTACTACGGGATCCAGCCGTCGGACCTAGGCCCGCATAGCATCGAGCAGCTCGCCATTTTCATGGCGTTCTGCGAGTGCTATCTGGGCTGTAGGCCCTACTTCCCCTTGTGGCAAGATCTGTTCCATGGGAGGGTCAGTCGCGAAGAATTAGGCGGCTCGATGCTGGCTGCGGGTGGCCTGACGTTTCAACTGAAGTCGAAGGATTCGTTCTTCGACCTGATGCTTCCCACCAAGGCGGCAAACGAATGGAAGAAATCCTGGTTCTACGTCACCGAGTCGACTCCAGATGGCGAGGTGGCGCTTCCAAGGTACTCCGACGACCGGCCCGAACCGCGTCGGCTCCAGGTCAGCAAGCTCCCGCTGGATCAGCAGATGGTTGTCGACGAAATGTTGCAAACCATCCGCAATCTGAAGAAGAAGGGCCTCCAAACCATCAACCTCTACAACTGCTGGCTCGGGCGGCGGCCCGGGCCTTTGGCTCGCCGCGACCACTATATGTACGAGTATGCGGGTAGGGATGACCCGACGAAATCCTGCCTCGTCGAGTGGAAACTCGAAGACTACATCCTGGCCCTGAAGAAGATCACCCAAACAGCGTACCTGGACGCAAAGGCCGGGGTCGCCCCTTATACCGCAAGGCGCCCAGCTCCGACGGTAAGTCGCCATTTTTACCAGCATTCGCAGTCGCAGATGATGCATTCGCGGTTATGCTAACGTTATCTCATGCTTATTGTAGTTGTTCCAAGTGGTGGAAGGATGGCTCCCACCCGCAGACGACGAGAACTCGAGCTCGTCCATCCAGGACGGGAGCGAGTCGCCACCCGCCAAAGGCGACGTCGGGAGCGACGCGGTTGATGACGACGATGACGACGAAGACGAGCCCGTGGAAGACGTCGCCCCAGCGGTTCGCAAAACTCGCGGGCAACATCAACGCGAGCTCGAGGCGAGTAGAAGCCTCGAACCTCACGATGATGATGACGACGAGCTCCCCGAGCACACCTCACGTCGTGAGGCCACGCCGTCGAAGAAGAAGAAGAAGAAGGAGGTGAAGGCTCCGCCGAGGAGGAAGATGAAACCGGCGAAGCAGGTGTCTCCGCCCTGTTCTGCGACTAGTTCCGACGCCACCAGCTCGGCTAAGGGCGAAGCGGTGCGCATGACAGTAGCACCGGATGCTGCCGCTCCCCTGGATGAGGTACCTCTGGCACCCCCATTCGCCCCGGTATCTGGGTTGGGGGCTACTCCAGCCGCAGCAGCTTCGCCTCCCAGGAAAGCTCCCGCAGATGTCATCACGGAGGCTCCTGCCACGGCCTCGTCTTCGAAGAGGCCCTCTGTGTCTTGGGCACACAATGTGTTCGAGATGGGCCTCAGTCGGAAGTTGGGTCCCGAGTTGGAGAAGCCGGCCAGCATCCGCACGGGTCTGCAGTTCATACCAGTCGCCAAGTAAGCCTTGTTCATCTGCTTGCCTTCCGTTGTAATCGGACAGTTTTACTCATATCGTTGTTTCGCAGGACTGGAGTTAAAAAGATTGGCCATCCTTCCGTGGCCAAGGTTCCGCCAGTCGTCACCGAGGAGGACCCCTCGCGGAAGAGGAAAGCTGACGAAGTCGCTGCTCCCGCAGGCAGCGCTAAGAGGGCGAAAGGAAACGACGTCGCCACAGTCTCTGACGACACGGCAGTTGCTCCGAGCGATCCTCCGACTGCGGCGGAAGTGGCCTCGAAGACCAAGGAGGCTGTTTCCTCGCCCGGAGTGGCCGAGCCGGCTCCTAGTGGCGCTGGGGCGTCTGCTGCGACTTTCCCCCGCTTCATGGCCAAAGCGTCTGCAGCGAGTGGCGCGGTGCCAACAAGCCAGACGCCTGGGGTCGCCGAGACGGAGGTCGAGCAGCGTCGCTGACACACTCCGGTCCTGCTTGCATCTGTGGACACGATGGAACTCCACGACATGCTGGGCGCAGCCATCCAGGTATGTCCAGCCCCCGAGGATCGGGCCACTGATTTTCAGTGGTCGGATTCTTAGTGTTTTTGTAGCGTCCAGTCCCCGAGTGCCTAGTCGCTGAATTTCAGCGGGTGGGCACTTAGGATTTTTGATCTCCAGTCCCCGAGTGCCTAGTCGCTGAATTTCAGCGGGTGGGCACTTAGGATTTTTGATGTCCAGTCCCTGAGTGCCTAGTCGCTGAATTTCAATGGGTGGGCACTTAGGATTTTTTATGTTGTTGACGGTTTAATTTGTGCGCAGGGCTTGCAGCGTGAATCGGCCGATCGGCTTGCAGCAAAGTGTCGCATGGAGAAGGAACTTGTTGCCGTCCAGGAGATGAACCAGGGGCTGCGAGCCATTGCAGCCGAGGCGGAGGAAGTCCGCCGGGGCCTTGTCCCGGTGGGTGACCTGACGGCGGCTCAATCTTCGTTGAGTGCGGCCGAGAAACGGATCGCTGACCTGGAGCGTGAGCTCAAGGAAGCGAAGGAGGAGGCGAGCTCGACGGAGTGACGAGCGAAAGCTGCTGTCACTGCAGCCGCTGAAGAACGGAAGGTGTCTGACGCACTCGTTGTTGGGCTGCAGAACGACTTCTCCTCGTTTCAAAGCTTCATCACGGGCTTCTGCCGTCCGCTTATTGGTAAACTTTTCTTCCTCTGCCTGGAGTCGATATGGAGTCGTTGGTGTACTCACTGCCGACCTCTGTCTGTAGGCCGGATTATTGACAGCTCGGAGGAGGCGCAGTCATACGACGCGCGACAGTGTCTGACCACTCTGGTCGACTCGGCCACGTTGTCCGCGACTTGCATTCGAGCATATCTTCAGGAAATATCGCCCACGGAATTGATTCCCAGCGACCTCGTCGAGGTATGGTGTTATCTGGAGAAGGCTCTGTCAGTCGTCGAATTCATGGCGCGGTCGGCCTTCCGGCGCGGGGCGGCAACGGCTCTGAGCCTTGGGCTTGCCCATTTCCCGGAGGACTTCGACCTTGATGATGTGACGAGTGGCTTCCCCTCGTCGACGGGCTCTGTGGAGATTGCCGAGGTGCTGAAGCTGACGGACCGGGCCGCGGTGTATGCCGATCGCGTTTGGGTGATGGGCGACCTCCTCCCCTACCAGGAGACGACTGTCGCCCCCAACGATCCTGAACCGAAGCATCGGGACTTGAAGGTTGAGCTGCCGTTCCATGCGGCGATGGCGGGTGAGTTGACGATGTACCCGTCGAACCCGTACGTGCCCTTCATTCGCAACCGCAGGGGTGGCGGCAAGTCGGCATCGGAACCTGCGGAGTAAAAGCATTGTGCCCTGGAGCGTTAGTAGTAAATAGTCATTGGACTTATCTTGTATTTTGGAACGACTTTGTTCTGCTGTAATGCAACTTCGTGTTATTTTGTGGATTGTTTCATGATTTTGATTGTTGATTGGGCGAGTCCCCGAGCGCGTCCGCCCTTTTTATGGGGTTTACCTCGTTTGTTATGTGTTTGCGATTTTCAATGTTTTTCGATTGTTTCGTTATTGAGGTCGAGTCGCCAGAGCTCGGAGAGCCAGTCGCAGGGCGACTCCCGTGGGTGCTCTGTACTTGACCGCTTTCCCGTGCGCGAACGAGGTCGGGTGGCCGAGTCCCCGAGCGTGGTACTTGGTGGTTCTAGTCGCAACTCCAAGGTAGGTGAGGACTAAGCGCGTTAGAGTGAGCGCGTTGCTCCTGCCTGACCCGAAGGATCAGTCGAATGGCGAGTCCTGGGCACGCTCTCATACTGGGTGTTTTTCCCTAGCCGCTTATATTTGACTGGACGTCAGTCCCCGAGCGTGGTACTTGGCCGTTTGAGTCGCTATGCCAAGGATGCAGAGGACTTGGTCGTTGTAAGAAGCGAATGCAGTTGTCTTGGCTCGGTGAGCCAGTCGGGCTAGGCGACTCCAATTGGGCTCCAGGTTGGCGTTTTTCGTGGACGTTACGAGGCCTGGAGTTTTACAGTGCCCTCGTGCCGCACTACTTGGCCGTGCCGGTCGCTTTACCAGAGGTTGACTTCTGCGAGTAGCATAACGCTGTTATTACGAGTGCGAGTGGCACAAGACATGGAGAGTAGACACAATTTTCGGTAACCGATCTGTTTTATTTCATAGCAGGTGGAGAGTACATGTATGGAGTTCTAGGAGTAGAACTTCCATAGGAGGTTTACATTCCATGGCTGCTTGACGTCGAGCTTTCCATCTCCTCGGACGTCGGTGAGGTAGTAGGCGTCGTTTCCTAGAACTCGCCCGATGCCGAATGGTCCCTCCTAGGGGGGAGAGTTTGTGCATGCCCTTCTTGTCCTGGATGCGGCGAAGTACCAGGTCGCCTTCCTGGAAAGTGCGAGTCCTTACTCGCCGGTTGTGGTAGCAGCGGAGCCCTTGCTGGTAGATGGCGGTGCGGGAGCGAGCTAGGTCGCGTGCCTCGTCGAGCTGGTCGACTCCATCCTGGCGTGCAAGTTAGTTTGCAACCTCCGTGTAGTTGACCACCCTGGGCGAGTCGTGCTCTAGGTCGGTGGGCATGACTGCCTCGGCGCCGTACACCATGACGAAGGGGTTGAAGCCTGTCGACCTGTTGACGGAGGTGCAGATGCCCCAGATGATGGAGGGTGGCTCCTCGACCCAGCACCCGGCGGTGCGCTAGAGTGGTACTTGGAGCCGTGGCTTCAGGCCATGGAGGATGCTCTGGTTGGATCGTTCCGCCTGGCCGTTGGACTCTGGGTGGGCAACTGATGCGAGGTCGAGTCGGATGTGATGTTCCTTGCAGAACTCGGCCATTGCTCCTTTGGTGAAGTTGGTGCCGTTGTCCGTGATGATGCTGTTTGGGAACCCGCAGCGATAGATTAACTCGCGTAGGAACTTGGTGGCGGTCTTCCCGTCGCATTTCCGGACTGGCTTGGCCTCCACCCATTTTGTGAATTTGTCGACTGCGACTAGGAGGTGGGTGAAGCCGGAGGGGGC